>CM060417.1:34637101-35891795 GCA_030545235.1 Helianthus tuberosus
AACATGCACTTCTTTTCCATCCTCTCTCTTTCTAACCCCAATCCTAATTTCCTCACCACCTCTCTTCCTACGCTCTACGCCCCTCTTTCTATACGGTTTCAACATTCAAACCCCAAATCCCCATCTCTCTTTCCCCCTCTTTCTACCTGGTTTCAAATTTCAAACACCAGATCCCCAAATACTTTCAAACACTTCCAGATTCAGTTTATGTCTCTCCATCTTTCTTTTTTTCTCCAGATCTTGGTGATGGTGGTAATATTCCTAACAAACGCCTTAAACAGCTGCGTGAACAATTTATGATAGCATATGTGTAACTTTTGCCCTAATCAAGTATTTGTTTCTGAATTTTCGTGTTTTTCTATTCGTTTATGCACATCCAGAAGGATGGGACGACTTAAAATCTAAGAGCTTGTGAGAAAAATGGTTGTGTAAGTCCGTAATCTTTCTCTGTTTGTTATTGGAAATTTTTAGTTGATAGTGATATGATTTTGTGATTTAATTTGAACTATGATGCTTTGAATATGGTTTAGAGGTTATAAAAAAGGAATTTGATGTTGAGGGTTGAGGGTTGAGTCTTGATATTTTTTAGGGTTGCTTCTGCTCGTGGGGGAAGGTTCTCATGACTGGTGGTCATTTAGTTCTTGAGGGGCCTGATGTAGAAATTGTGCTCAGTACAAATGCCAGCTTTTATGCTATTTATAAGCTTCTTTACGTTGAAGTGGGGTATGTTTTGCAAAAGTGGCTGGTGGCTGGTAGCTGGAATGTCACACCCCAACCAATGGCGGAAACATCGGAGTGAGACGAAAATGAGAGAGACTTCATAACACTAATGTGACAAGTATTTAATAATAGATTTCATTTCATTGCTAAAAGAATCAAATTACATTGTTTGAAATAGAAATACAACAAGTTGAAACAAATGAATTGCAATACAACAAGTATTAAAGATTAAAATGCGTTTCTAGGCATCCTACTAAGTTCCGTGCATCAACATCATCATCATCATAAACCTGCAACATGTTTTAAAGTATAGTTCAATACAAAAGGATTGGCGAATATACAAGTTTGGTGTACTAGCATGTAAGTATAAAATGGACAATTGAACAATGCACAAGGCAAACCTAGTTATCAAGATTAACGTATAAACTGGCATGCGATTTACAAGTCAACCCTCTGATGACCGCAAGTATAATGAATGAATAAACTTAACATGACCTCACGTTTATGGGCGGTGCGTTACTCCTATAGCGCTATACATGTTAAGTGGAGGTTCGTACGAGGTTAATGACAAGTTCATCATATAAGAATCACCCAGAAAACACGAATAAAGCATAACATAATAGTAAGCATGTATTGGATTGTTTGTGTGTATGATTGCATAAAAGTATGTATGTTGAGTTTGTTTTTGTATATGTAAACATGTTGCACCAAAAAAGTGTAAAACGGTAAAAAGGGCGTCGAGTATACTTACAATATTGCACAAGCTTTCCGATTATCCGTGAGTGACGAGTTGTTTATGAATAAGGAGAATGAAAGCGTTCGGGTGTTTGCAGTTTATGGAATGTGTTGGTGCACTGAATATCTGATGACTACGTCTTAATCAAGTCTTAGGTCTAGATGGTTAGAATTAGGGTTTTCATGTAAAAGTGCTTGTTAGCTTGAAAGTGCTTGTTAGCTTGAAAGTGCTTGTTAGCTTGAAACTGATATGTCATTTCAAGCTACCAGGCTACAACTATAAATAGGGGTTGAGTGTGTCATTTGAAGCTAACAAAGGTCATAGTGTGAGAGACAAGGTGCTGCCAAAATTTCATCAGAACTCATTGTAAAGTCTCAGAAAAGTGTGAATAGAGAAGAAATTGAAAGGAATAAGCTGTTGTGACTTGGTTTACTTTGATTCCGCCTCTGTAAACTAAGATGAACTACTTTTACTGACATTTAGGGTCACGCAAACGGTCCAACAAGTGGTATCAGAGCTCAGGACGAGGAGTTCATACCATAGCAGCTTGATTTTACCGGATTTTCTCATTTCTACTTACTTCTTCTCATTCTTTTTCTGATTCGGATATAATTCACGGATGAAATGGCCTGAAATTAACACATATCAAGCGAAATACATAGTTAACTAATCCTTGAAAGTTTCGGACTAAAACACGGCTTAAAACTGATCAAATTCGTCTGATAGCTTGAAAATTTTCGTGAAATGATGACATCATAGCCTGATAGCTTGAGCCTGATAGCTTGAAATAGCCTGATAGCTTGAGCCTGATAGCTTGAACGAGCCTGATAGCTTGAACGAGCCTGATAGCTTGAATTGTGCATTATCAGTTTTCGCTTGAAAGTTGTTGATTCTACTTGAAGCTATTTCGCTTCAAGTGATTTCATTTGAACTTGTTATTTTTCAAAACTTAAAATTTCTAAGTGTTTGTTTGTTTGTTTGCAGGAACGTACAAGATGGCAAATTCTGATCCTATTCCGTGGAAAGACGATCGAACTGAAGAGCAAAAGTATAGATACAGAAAAATGATTGCTGAAAACAAAATAACCAGAATATCTGGTATCTTTTTGGAAGCAAAGAGAGCAAATAGATGGGATCCGAACAGGGAGTGTTATCTTGATCCATATGGAAACATTGCGATCGATCACAAAACTCTTGATATCGAAGCTATAATCCAAGAGTATAAAGAGATAGATGATTATTGGCAAAAGAAATGGTGGGGAGATGAAGAAGAGAAAAAGAAAAAGAAAGAGTTAATAGATGAAATTGAAAGAAACTCAGAAAATATGAGTTTGGTTGAGTTTAGTGAATTAATCAATAAGATTAGAGAAGGAATGACAAAGAATGAAGAATTAAAGATGGATGAAACTTCGAAAAGTGAAGTTGTGTGCTCAAAATGCGAAAAATCCGAAGCAGAAAATGTCAATCTCTTGAAAGATGTGAAGAATTTGACATTGGAAAACAAAGCTTTGAAAGATGAGAAGAAAGCTGATGATGAACAGATTTTGGATTTGCGCTTGAACTGCGAAAAACTAAAATCTGAAAATGACAAACTTTTGGATAATGTTGAGAGTTTGTCATTAGAAAACAAAAATTTTAAAGAAAAAGAAAATGTTGTTAAAAATGAAAAATTAAATATTGTAAAAGATTTTCAAAGTCAAATCAAGATTTTAGAAGATGAGAGAGATATTTTTGGTAAAGATAATCTTGAAAAACAAATTGAAATCAATTCTCATCTTGCTAAAATCATTCAGCTTGAAAAAGAAGCTGAAAAAGCTCGGATTAAAATCAAAGAGCTTGAGAATAAATTGAAAGGTTTTGAGAATTCTACTTCACATGCTTGTTCAAAACCGATCAATTCTGTTCCAATAAGTGACAATGTCACAAATTTTGACAAAGTCAAAGTCAAAATTGAAGATTGTGATGAAATATCTGATGATGAAAAAGAAAAGAAAAGAAAAATATTTTTAGATTTACAAGAAAAATTTAAAAATACTGTTTTGCAATCTACTGAAATAGGTGAATGTTCTAAACAAAAACCTGTTAAGAAGAGTGTAGAACAGAAACAAAAAGATACAAATTTGAAAAATCCTAAAAACGAAAATAAAAGCTCATCAGATAAGTCATCCAATCATTATCAAAAATCACAAAAATCTAAAAATAAAAACTCACAAAATGTTGGTAATAAGTGGTGCAGGTTTGACCACAGTGCTCAAATGCCAAATCAAGGATACAAGAGGAGACATGATTACCACAAGGCAAATCAATGCTTTGATCTAAGTGTGTGGTATGAAGAAGGTGTTTGGTATGAAAATGGTGATTGGTACGATAACAGAGTGTGTTACCGATGTGGTTATCAAGGACACATTGCTGTTAACTGCCAAAGTTGGAATTATGAGACGAGAATATGCTTTAACTGCAATATCAGAGGACACATTGCCAGAGACTGCCCAATGAGATCAAAAGGAAGATCGAGGGTTGAATCTCAGAAAATGGGAAAGAAATTAGTCAATGTCAAGCCCAAAGAACAAAAAGTTCAAGAACCAAAAGTTCAAGAACAGAAAGTTCAAGAAAAGAAAGTGAAGCTTTCTCAGGGGCAGAAAGACAGACTGCGAAAGAAAAGGAAGAAGGCGAGAGAGTATCTCGAGAAAATTTTGTCTTCGGATACAACTGGTAATCCGAGAAAAAGTTCTGATGAATCACTTTCCTCAACTGCAGAGGCAAGCAAAACAAATTCATCAGATACACATCTGAGGACAAATGGGAAAGCAAAAAGGGAGTTAAAGAAAGAAAAATTAACTAATCAAAATGATAACCAATCAAAGAAAGTTAATTTTTCTGACAAAATCTTGATCAAGGTTTTCGAATATAAAAGAGATTGTGAAAGTTTATTCATTTCACAGCCTAATAAAAAGGGAAAACCTAGATCTAGTAAGAATTGGATACCAATGAAGGTTGGCGATGAATTTGTTTCTTCAAAAACAAAGGAGCCACCATCAGGCGATGAATCTGACGTCTCAAAGTCAGACAAGCCACCATTAGGCAATGAAACTGACTTGTCAAAGTCAGAAGAGCCATGTGTTGGTAATGATTCTGGTTTGTCAAAACCAGAAGAGTCATCTGTTGAGGTAAAAACTGTCAAACCCAAGGCTGGTCAGGCTTGGGTGAATCTTTTCAAATAGAAAAACCTGACTTGCCGGAGTTCCCAGGTTGGTAAGTGTGGAACAGGAATCGGCATATTTCTTGAGAAATTCACAGATTGGTAACTGTGATATTTCGATTTACAAGTGGTAAATCAGGGACATTAAGTTGTACTTGATTTTCTACTAGTGTTTGTTGTTGACAAGGGTCTTAATTGTTAATTTTTTAAAATGGTTGAAAAAGTACAAGGTGATGAAACCCCGAGTTTGTAAAAAGACAAACAAAACTAATTTTCCGGAAAAAACCATTTGATTAAAACAAACTTAAGTGTTTTGAAATCTAAATGGGAAAATAGTTTGTTGTCAGGGGGAGTTTTGATTGTTTATGCCGAGTGGATGGCGAATTGAAGCGATTTGATATCAGTTTGTCACGTTTCTTGTATAGTTTGTTTTCAAATTTTCTCAGAAAATCAAAATTGAAACATACTTTGATTTTAGGGGGAGAAAAATTTAAAAAAATTAGAAAATTTGAAAATGACAAAAACATTGAAAAAGAAAAAATGAGTTTTGTTGTAAAAAGGAGGAAATGATAGTAGATCAGTTGGACTGTCACAGCACGCTAAAGAAATGGAAAGTTATAATGTGATAAACGGTCTCACTAAAGATGTGACGATAGGCTCAGCTAGACTAGTAGATTTGCGATAACGATACAAACTTAAATGATAAAGCCTAGTTCTAGTGGGAAACATGGTCGAAAGCATAGTACTTAGTTTTGTCCTTCTTGACTGTGTGCCTACTCAGTAATCGCTGAATGCCAAAAAGCATAAAACTGGTTAAGTTTGTGAACTTTCACTACTTTGCTGAAAAGTCACTGTGATTGTACATTTCATTTTGCAAAGATTTAAACTTGTTTTATTTCTTTATTTTGTTTAAGCATTGGACATCCTCTGCGTATACGTGAGTATCGACCTGGATGTTGTTGCCTAAACGTTCTGCTTTATTTTCTTTGGTGTTTCGTTTAAGCTTTGGATCACCTCTGCGTATACGGGAGTATCGACCTGGTGGTTAAAGCCTAAACAACTTCAACTTGTTTTATTTTTCTTATTTTGTTTAAACATTGGACTTTCTCTGCGTATACGGAAGTATCGACCTGATTGTTAATGTTTAAACATTCTGCTTTATTTTCGCACAATTCACAGTCGATAAAAGTTTAAAGGCATTACTTGAGTCAGTGTATTGCATGATGAGGGGATATGCTGAGATCGTGGGGTCCATAAGAATTTTAGTGCTATCTTAATATACCTTAACGTATCGGTAAGCATTTCGAAAGTTTTTAGATTGAGTTTAAGAGGACAACTATATCGTCAATCTATGTGAATCGTTTAGAGCTTAAAATGATTAAAGCTTAACGGTGCTAGTGATTGGTTTCATGAACTGATATGATCCTCTTACACAAACTCACAAAAATATTGTTTGTATATATTTCTTTACTGCATTTCTTTAAACTCAAAATTCAAAAAGATTTTCGACAACTGATGTTGGAGAGTTGATTTTCAAAATTCCAAGTGCTAAACTTGATGAACTAGAGGGTTGGGAGAATATGTTGAAAACTTTGAATGTCATATACAAATGTTTTGAAAGATTGTGTGCTTAGTTAATCAAAGTCATTCATTTGAACTTGATGTAACTATACAGATTGATGAATTAATGATGTCTACCAGTAAGTTTGTTAAATTCAAATGTTATAAATTTGTGAAACTTATGGTGAGGTAGAGGATGTGCAGGGTAACAGGTTTTGGACTTCATTATTCCCAACGAGAGCAAATTGTTAAAGCTTGAACCAGATAAAGACCTCAGATTCTAGCATATTGAGAGGGGGAGTCTGTGAAAGGGGGAGTCTGGATCAGCAGTCAAAGGGAAGTCTGAAGATGGAGATAGGACAAGATCCTGATCCTGTGTGAAGAAGGAGCTTTACAATGACAAGCATTTGGAGAGAGACAAAGACTAAAGACTTGACGCCGAAGACTTCGTCAACATCCAAGGGGGAGTCTGTTGGTGCACTGAATATCTGATGACTACGTCTTAATCAAGTCTTAGGTCTAGATGGTTAGAATTAGGGTTTTCATGTAAAAGTGCTTGTTAGCTTGAAAGTGCTTGTTAGCTTGAAAGTGCTTGTTAGCTTGAAACTGATATGTCATTTCAAGCTACCAGGCTACAACTATAAATAGGGGTTGAGTGTGTCATTTGAAGCTAACAAAGGTCATAGTGTGAGAGACAAGGTGCTGCCAAAATTTCATCAGAACTCATTGTAAAGTCTCAGAAAAGTGTGAATAGAGAAGAAATTGAAAGGAATAAGCTGTTGTGACTTGGTTTACTTTGATTCCGCCTCTGTAAACTAAGATGAACTACTTTTACTGACGTTTAGGGTCACGCAAACGGTCCAACAGAATGTTTGGATTCGGAATTAAGTATAAAAGTATATGTATGCAAAAGTATATCTCGTCTATACACTCATTTGGACACTAAGTTTTAAAGTGTTTTCATGGGTCCTAATGTGCCCATTAGAATCACAAACGAGAAATAAAGAACAAAGATAATATAACTTATATTCACGACGTATAATCATGATTATCAACATCAAGAATTCGGTTATGTTTATATTTATATTTATATTTATATTTATATGTTATATAGTATGTCTAATATTAAGTCCGTCATATACTATCATAGAGTTCATAGAAGTCGAGCATGTGAGGTACAAACACCTCATTGTATGATTCACCACTACACAAATCATCACAAGGATGATTCGGAGGGTCATGAATAACAAGAAATAAAAGAAACTAATTAATACTTTATCAAGTAGCCAAGTAAGTCTAAACCCGGGTGAACCACCACAACATGGAAAGAATTAACTAAGTGTTGGAGGTTAGACGTGGTTATGTAACTTTGAAACTAGAAAGCTACTTAAGTTAATCAAATAGATCATCAAGTGAGGTGTGGAACAAGGTAGGATAGCCAAAGCATCCAAAGTTCACACTTGCATTAAATATAAGTCTTGCCATATGAACTATGGTAGACTTATGTGACTTCAACACTTGTGGGTTGTCTAAACCCTATTAAAACATAAAGTTTAGAGAGTATTGCACCTCTAAACTCATAAGAATCAACAATACACAAGCACTATAACCATGGACTTTATTAGAGGCAAGGTAGGTACAAGATTCATGTAAGAAAGTATGAGTTTAATAAAGTTTAAAGTATAATCTTCCAAAACAGAAAGTTTGGACCTCAAAATGGTGATGTTCCACCTTGGTTTATCGTGGTGAACCTGTGGAAACACTCCTAGAGGTGTTCCAAGTTTTGTAGGGGAAGATGAAGTGAAGAAAAGATGAAGAAAGTGAAGAAAAGTGCTCACTTTGGAACATAGAATAATCTGCCAAAACTAGTATTTCCAGCTGAATTGAGAGTGTAAATGAGTTAGAAAAGTGAAAATGAGTGTTAGGAGGCTTGTTTATATAGTGGAGGATTAGGGTTTGGTGTTAAATGAAGATTAGAAGTGATTGGGTGAGAAATATGGTTAAAAGTTGGCCAATCTCGTGACTAGAAACAACTTTTTGTGGATTTAGGGGCTAGACGCCCCACGAAGGTGGTCTAATTAAACTAACTAATTTTAACACTAAATTAGACACTCGAAGTTTTAAATTTATAAAAACAGACTCTCTAAAACCTAGACCACACCACCGGCAAGTGTACCGGTCAATGTAGTATAGCCTAAGTAAGTCCTAGTATCGAACCCACAAGACTCTCTGATTACGCTAATTAGACTCTATCTAGACCTAGACTGACACGGACTCTAACTGTTGATTGGGGGGGGGGGGGGTTACGGAAAAACTAAGGAAATCTATTTAAACTAATTAATTAGCTAAAACTAGACTAAATACGAAGGACAACAAAGACGATTCTTATATGAGAGACGAGACCACCTAGACTAGAATCCTGGATTGACTTTAAAGAATTTACCAATTAATTTAAGTGAATGAATTATGGAACCGGGATCTTAAAGTACTAAACCTATTAAGAACCAACTAAGCCCCTCGACCCTTCTCAAGGAGAAACCTGTGGAACTACCTAGGCTGTTAATCCTACCGGTTATTAGACGCCTTTCCAGTTGTCTAATTATTGTGTAAGTACCCTAATGTTGACCTACTCTTTTCCAATCATAGATCTAGGGTAGTTTGAGTTATTAAACTTGACTTGATAGACTAATAAAACCGACAGGTCAACTAAGACACGACCTTTTCCAAGGACTATCTAAAGCAATTCGCCGGGTAAGACCTACCAATAGCCCCTCACTTTCCAGGTATTAGGACTAGCAGAACACTAAAACCTAACAAATTACTAACAATTACTTCTAGGGGTTATTGCGCAATTTCTCCCTAAAGAGTTAAGATTTCTTACGTGATATAGACACTCACCAAAATACTAAACCCTAATATGACTCTATGTTGTGATATAGACCGTGACTAAGAATCATACGAAGCAAATGTCAATAATAAACCAAATTAAAGTACGCATGTGCATCAAATCAATAAAACAAACTCTTTACTAAACACAATTAGTCCATAACATTCATGCAAATAACAAAAACGGTAAAAACTTTATTCAATCCATTCAACTAAGTCTAGGTGGCTTAAACAATTAGCCAAGGAACATATTCTTATAAATAATCAAACAAGGTTTCAAACAAGAATTCATCGATACTAAATAAGAAAAAACAGAGAACTAAAGAAATCGAGTAACAAAACCCGGTAATCCCTTGCTCTCCAAGCTTCCCGCTTGATCCCGACAATTCCCGCAAAACCTGCCTTCTCACACACGTCTGATGTTCGCTTTCTCTTGTTCGTACCCTCCTGCAGTGATGATGTCCAGCTGTCAAAGCTGCCTAAAGAAATATTAATAATGGCCGCCTCTAATTAATTTGCGTCCCAGAATATTTAGTATCCCTCCATGTTCATGTTAACATTACTGGACCTTAATCCCTTTCACCGCCCACAAAAAGTCATGCTCATAATCTCTCAAAAATTCGTCCAACTTGATGTCTATATTTTTGTCTCATGTGCTCATTAGGCCCAATCAAATAAAATTCATGCTAGACACATGTATGGCAGCCCAATTGTTCGATCTCCAACAAATATATATAGATGTAGGATTTTTTCTTTTAATAGATAACATAGAGATAGTGGGCTTGATCCAATCAAGGAAAATAGCGGCAATTTTAATTCGGTCTCTGGCATCCTACTCTGCCCAACTGGCTGGTTATTTCCATATTACTATTTTTCACTCCATTTGCACCAGGACCTGCCAAAAAACAAGATAATATAGTATACTATTAAAAACTAAATAAAACAAATAAAAACTATACAATAGTTATACAATTTACACGGGACAAATATGTGTATTTTATCCCACATCAAATATCCCCACACTTAACCTTTCTTCGTCCTCGAAAAAGAATTATGCAACGGAATCAGAGATATTTAGTTACTCGGGTCAAAAATTATTTATATTTTGTTAAAATCAAAACTTGCCTTAGCCACGATTGCGAATATACTTGTCCCCTTAAACCCAAATCCAGTCTCAAGCCCTTATCATGTGATTTTAATTTAAGTGCGGTCAGTCTACCTAGGGTCTCACGCTAGAATCTACAGTCCACCTACTCCCACCTCAAGCTTATAGGACTAAAGGAACGATCACTGGACCAATTCCCAACCGTCTTATATCAAAACCAAGAGAATTTAAAATCAAAAAAAAAATTTCACTTTTTTTTTCAGCATTTTTCTTTCTTTTCATTCCTTTTTTTTAATGAGCGTAGACGTTGCTTTTCCTAACCCAGAGGCATTCCAGCTGTAGAGTCGCTATCCCTAACTCGGATTACTTAGGCTTCGGTATTTTTTTCTTTTCTTTGCAAGGTCGATTTCACACATCCTAGCGGTAATCCGGTTGTAAAGTCACTATCCCCAACCCAGACTACATAGAAATGCGCTACTTTCATTCAGTTTCTAGCTCATCATTTTATTTTTTTTCTTTCTATTTTTGCATGATTAAAAATTCTAACGGTTTTAACTTATAACGGTGTCCCTTATACTATTATCGGCAGTTTCAATTTCTCATTTTTCCCAGATGAGTACCCACTAGTAGACCGACAATTAAGGTAATAATAAATCAAAGGAACCTAAAACCAAACCGGGCCTATTCACATATCCCAAACTAGACACAAGCTCGATTTATTTAATCTCTTATTATTATTATTTGAACCCAAGCAAAAATTCACCTTTTCTATCATTTTCCGTTTTAATATGCAAACTTCTCATTTCAAAGGACATTTTTCTGATTTTTCAATTTTTATTTGGATTTTTTTCAAATTTTTTATATTTTTCAAATTTTTAATGACTCAAGACTCTGCTAACTAGACACTAAACGATAGTTTCCCATCCCCACACTTAAACTCTACATTACCCTCAATGTAGGATGGAAACCGACTCAAAAGACTAAAATAAATAAGAAATAAAAGACAAAGGGTAAATCGGAAAGGACTTAGCTGGTAATATAACGCATATGCTCCAAAACTCTCGTCCAATCCAGCTCGATCGTGTAGCATTTCGTTCGCGATCGGCTTTGACACTGACTGGTATACTTGGTAAATTCCTTGAAATTTGATAAACAGCTCCGAAATCACCCGAATGGAGATTGAGTACGGGTGGTACATATTCAAACCTGCATAAACAAAACAAGCAAAAACCAAAGCAGTACCGACTCTAAACAAAAGACTGACTCAAAACTACTAACTTAATATACAAAAACTAGGACTTTATACAAACTCTACAAAACCTCCCCACACTTGAACTTAATCAGGAGGCTTTTCCTTCACTTGGACCCTATCTAACCCGTTTAATTCCACCCGGTCCTCAAAAATAGTTAAAAATTTACTGGTGGAATAATAAAATATTTTGAAAATTCTTAACGGGTCAGACCACCAAAATTTATACTTACCTGGAAGGAACCAAATGCGCGACATGTAATGCGAATATTGATCGTGCGCCAACGGCTCCTTCTTGTACCAGCCTTCAATCCTTTTCCATTTTCCATCTTTTCTTTTTCTTTTCTTTGCCTTCTCCCGTGGTTTTGATTTTTTAGTTTCGTTTATTATAAGTACCACGGGCCAGCTGTGGTGTTCTTCCTCTTCCACCACTTGGTCTACTTCCTTGGGAAGATCCCCACACTTAATTTCTACGTAGGGTGTGGGTTCACTTATTTTCTCGGGTTTACCTTCTAGTAGGGCTTCTAAATTTGCTAAATCACCTAATGGATCAAATTCCCCTACTTGTTCAGATTCTGATAAACCTTCTAACTCCCCTAAAAACTCATCTTCCCAACTTAAAACTTTTTTCTCTACCTTAACTTCTACCTCATCATCAAACAGACTACCTAAGGAATCTCCTAAATCTAATTCCTCATCAACATCTACTTCCTTAACTAATGATTCTTGGTAGATTCACCACTCTTCTTGTTCTTCCTCGTCATCTGAATCACTCGCTCTCACTATCCCGCAATTAGCCACCTGCATCGTAATCTCATCTTCTTCACAGCCAAAATCAATGATGCCCTTCTTCTCCGTTTCTTCTACTTCTTCTAATCTCCTAGACATTTCTTCTATTGAACATCGAATGTCTGAGAGTATAGACTGGTGATTTTGAAACAGGACTTCATGTTCTTGAATCATTTTCTGAGTAGTCTCATCCATAGCTACCAGTTGAACTAACAACCCCATTATCCTATCCAGCTGGTCCTGCTCATAGACTTCAGAATTTTGCTGTTGGGGCTGGTGATACAGTTCCTCATACCGGTACGAGGAATACCCCTATGAAAAATATGGTTGCGGCTGCACAAAGGGGTTAGTATAATAATATGCAGAGGACCCCTCATATTGTGGGCATTTAACTGTAAAATGCCCCCCCCCCACCCCCCCACAAATTTCACACATATTTTCTAGACTCAAAATAAAAAAAAATAAAAAAAAAACTAAACTAAAAGACACGGACAACTAGACTCCTACGAATCAATATACAAAAGCAAGTAGCACGCATGATGTCAATTAAGTCCAGATAAAGTAATCAACGCAATTGCCAAAGAGTCCCCGGCAACGGCGCCAAAAACTTGATGTGCTAAAAGTGGTCTAATTAAACTAACTAATTTTAACCCTAAATTAGACACTCTAAATTATAAATTTATAAAAACAGACTCTCTAAAACCTAGACCACAACACCGGCAAGTGTACCGGTCAATGCAGTATAGCCTAAGTAAGTCCGAGTAACGAACCCACGAGACTCTCTGATTACGCTAATTAGACTCTATCTAGACCTAGACTGACACGGACTCTAACTGTTGATTGGGGGGGGGGTTACGAAAAAACTAAGGAAATCTATTTAAACTAATTAATTAACTAAAACTAGACTAAATACGAAGGACAACAAAGACGATTCTTATATGAGAGACGAGACCACCTAGACTAGAATCCTGGATTGACTTTAAAGAATTTACCAATTAATTTAAGTGCATGAATTATGGAACCGGGATCTTAAAGTACTAAACCTATTAAGAACCAACTAAGCCCCTCGACCTTTCTCAAGGAGAAACCTGTGGAACTACCTAGGCTGTTAATCCTACCGGTTATTAGACGCCTTTCCAGTTGTCTAATTATTGTGTAAGTACCCTAATGTTGACCTACTCTTTTCCAATCATAGATCTAGGGTAGTTTGAGTTATTAAACTTGACTTGATAGACTAATAAAACCGAAAGGTCAACTAAGACACGATCTTTTCCAAGGACTATCTAAAGCAATTCGCCGGGTAAGACCTACCAATATCCCCTCACTTTCCAGGTATTAGGACTAGCAGAACACTAAAACCTAGCAAATTACTAACAATTACTTCTAGGGGTTATTGCGCAATTTCTCCCTAAAGAGTTAAGATTTCTTACGTGATATAGACACTCACCAAAATCCTAAACCCTAATATGACTCTATGTTGTGATATAGACCGTCACTAAGAATCATACGAAGCAAATGTTAATAATAAACCAAATTAAAGTACGCATGTGCATCAAATCAATAAAACAAACTCTTTACTAAACACAATTAGTCCATAACATTCATGCAAATAACAAAAACGGTAAAAACTTTATTCAATCCATTCAACTAAGTCTAGGTGGCTTAAACAATTAGCCAAGGAACATATTCTTATAAATAATCAAACAAGGTTTCAAACAAGAATTCATCGATACTAAATAAGGAAAAACAGAGAACTAAAGAAATCGAGTAACAAAACCCGGTAATCCCTTGCTCTCCAAGCTTCCCGCTTGATCCCGACGATTCCCGCAAAACCTGCCTTCTCACGCACGTCTGATGTTCGCCTTCTCTTGTTCATACCCTCCTGCCGTGATGATGTCCAGCCGTCAAAGCTGCCTAAAGAAATATTAATAATGGCCGCCTCTAATTAATTTGCGTCCCAGAATATTTAGTATCCCTCCATGTTCATGTTAACATTACTGGACCTTAATCCCTTTCACGGCCCACAAAAAGTCATGCTCATAATCTCTCAAAAATTCATCCAACTTGATGTCTATATTTTTGTCTCATGTGCTCATTAGGCCCAATCAAATAAAATTCATGCTAGACACATGTATGGCAGCCCAATTGTTCGATCTCCAACAAATATATATAGATGTAGGATTTTGTCTTTTAATAGATAACATAGAGATAGTGGGCTTGATCCAATCAAGGAAAATAGCGGCAATTTTAATTCGGTCTCTGGCATCCTACTCTGCCCAACTGGCTGGTTATTTCCATATTACTCTTTTTCTCTTCATTTGCACCAGGACCTGCCAAAAAACAAGATAATATAGTATACTACTAAAAACTAAATAAAACAAATAAAAACTATACAATAATTATACAATTTACACGGGACAAATATGTGTATTTTACCCCACATCACTACGCGTACCGCCGCGCCCCTTATTAGGCAACTTTCATCTTTCGTCACTGTTAGTCCCTGAAGTTTGGTTCTTGCATATTTTGAGGTATCTCTTGTGTTTTGAACATATAACTAAGTATGTAATACATATAAAAGGGTAGATTATGTATTGTGAATGTATAATTAAGTAATTGCGTGTATAAAGTGTATTAAATACGTATTTATGATCGTTTGCGTGTAAAATAAGTATGTGTTTACGTGAACGATGGATAAGTACCAAACAAGTGAATAAGGTAAATGTAAAACAAAGGCATATAATTTAAATAAAATAACCAAGTTTTGTTACAATTAAAGCGTCAGATTATAATGATTAGCAACGGAAAATGATTACGAAAGAATACAATTTCTCATAAATGGAATACAAGGCGAGCTTTCTAAATAAAGGAAGTTATAAAACGCGAGGCGTTACAGTCTCTCCTCCTTTAGGAAATTTCGTCCCGAAATTTATTCAAGATGAAGACTTTGTAAAAAGATGTTTTGGCTAAAATGATTGGCTAAATCGAGATCTCGAAGTTTGAAGCGTGTTGAGAATGTATGGGAATTTTGATGATCCAAGGAATAGATTTGCAAAAGTAGTTCGTTTAACTAAGGTGATTTGAGGCATTGACCATAAGTAAAGCGTGGATGTGTGTGTATAGGCAAAGTGAGTTTGATTAGATTTGAATAACTCGATAGGGCAATATTTTGAAATATGTTACCTATGAAGAAAAGCTTTCGTTTAAAATAAAGTGTATTTTGATGAAAAGTGTGACTCACATCGTAGGTTGTAAGAAAGTTTATCGGTTTTAAAGAGCATCAGTAGAATCGCATGTTTGTAGAAAATTATTTATTGGTGAGAAACAAGATAGTTAAGCCTTTATTAAAAGTTCTGGGGGTAACGACCGACTGAGTAAGTTTGTGTGTAAATAAGAATGGAAAATAGTTTTAAAACAAGGAAGTATTTTAGGGTTTGAGTGTTAAATCGATTTATTGTAAATAAGGTTTGTATAAAATTAAAGAATAATTGGGAACATTTGTGGTTCGAGAGTGAACGAACGATCCAGTAGATGAATGCAAGGATAGGAATGGTATGATCATTTTGATATAATGTGAATATGAGTGTTGAGGATGAGGTCACGTCATGGATAATATGATCGTTTAGCAGTGCGTTTTGTGAGTTGTTAAAGTTTGTGTATCGTGTCTAAATAAAGTCTGCAAAACACCGAATTTCTCATGGCACGTTTTACGAAAGTTTGGTAATATGGTGAAAACACTTATATATAGGAAGTACCAGCGGCGTATCCACCATGTTTTGACCATGTTACGACTATTTCGTTATTCGGTATCATGTTACGTTCCGTGTCTTACCATACACAGCAGGACACCCAATGATTCTCATGCGCCTACCATTATAATCCCGTGTGCACCCGTGATTATATTGGTCGTTGCATGATCCGCATAATGTGTACAAGTTGTGTATGAGTCAGGGTATACAGTAACTTGAAAATAAGAATGTGTTCGTACAAGAATGTAGCATGTATGCATGATTATGTTTAAGTATATATGAGACCAACGTAAGTGAACCCCTCAGATTACACTCATGTATATGTACGAATGTATGAAAGAGTTTTAGTAAAACGATCATATGATATCTATAACATTTTATAAGCATGCGAGAAAAAGTTGGTTTGATTTCCGATTAAGAATAAGAGTCTTTAGTATAATGATATAATGTGAGCGTGTTTTAGTGATTAGGTCGAGTATGAAGTTCGTGGGCAAGAGATCCATGAGACCGGTTAAGTTGATAGGTAGCGTTTCATAAAATTTTGAGAATCAGGTAATAAAATGCTTAAGGTATAATTAGAAGTTTTGTGTATGGGATTTATGTAAAATAGGTTGTAGGGTAAGAAAATACATTTGATAAAACAATGAATTGTGAAATTTTGCATAAGTAAGGATTTGGCAAGATGGTAAACGATTTAGGTATAAAATTTGATTGTGTGGTTGACATAATAAAGTCACTTTAAAAGGAAAGTTTGGTACGATCACCAAGGTAAGGGAATCACCCCTAGTTCGTTGGTGAAGTCGTTTTAAGAAGGGAAGGAGTGGAGCTAATCGTCAAGGTAAGGAATTCACTCCTATCTTGATGATATGCCTCCATCTTGGGATTACGAGTAATGTAAATCTTGTTGGTGACGTTTTTGAAATCATCCATGTGAATAACGTATAAATGTATGAAAAAGATTTAGTATGATGTGTGTGTAATCATGGTGAAAATAATTTGAATTTTGAAAAGGAAATGTTTGGATCGTGATGAGCATAAAGTTGATACTAGTAAAATGGAGGTTTTGATTAAAACTTGGATTGTTCCAAAATGGAACTGTGAGGACCGTGTTTGGGTCTTGAACACTCCGACCGGAATCTAACACCTACTTGCAAGTGCGGAATCCATGAAATAGGTTGAGAGAATCACTGAGAATACCGTGCAAAGATTGTTTCATTAATATAGAAAGAAGTTACAGATCCTGGAAACAATCGGACAAAGTTTCCCCTCTGTTTGCCAAAAGTTATCTAAAACTAGACCCCAACACCCCTATATATAGGGAGTGCCCATTAGCCCGAAACCGCTAATGCCCATCGTCCAGATGGGGTTATGTCCATCCGTCCAGATGGACTCCATCCATGCGGATGGACTTCCATACATTACAAAACCTAAGTTTCGGTACGAATATCATTCTAAACATACAATAATCAATACTAAGACACAAAACAAGATAAACAAAGACTCAATACAAGACGGAAGCTACAGACATAGTGCATTCACAGACTCCCCTTTGGATGTAGCTGTAGTCGTCTTCCTGTATAGTCTTCATTATCCCTTCTTGCTGTATCTTCTTTCTGCTTCCTTTTCCTCTCTGCTTCCCTCTATGCCAGCTTTTCCTGACGCTTGAATCTTCCTTTTGTCATCCACCATTCACTATATTCCTTGCAACCATCAAAGAACTTTGACCATCTAGGAATTTTTCTTTCTTCCTTTTCAATCGGTGTTTGATCAGTTTAAATTGGCCCTAATCCCAATATCCACTTTGCTCTTTTTGCAGCATCCGCCATTTTCTGATTCATTCTTTTATTATGACGCTCTTCTTTCAAAAATTCTTCGAGCTCGAGATCTCTCCAGTTAGACTTCCAATAGTGGGCTGAGTTGATATCTTTTTCAAAGCATACAATCACCAACTTTTGATACTGAAGTGCTTGTTCTTTGTCAGTTCCGTAGAACATAATCTTGTTGAAGAACAAACACTCAATGTCTTTCTTCGAGCAGTTGGCCAGCCACATTGGATCTAGCACTCAAATACGTCTCCAAACAAACTTTTCGTCTCGTAAAGCTATCACCGCTTCACATGTCTAGGATCATATGCCCAACCTTTGAAATCTATATGAAAATCTTGTTCCATTTCCTTCAAGGGCATAATCTTCATGCATCGTGGTCGTTTAACATGCAGCGTGATATCTTTTTCACCTGTTGCTGGGTCAATCTTAATTGTACGCTTTGGATACTGCGGCTTCCATTCTGGAAAGTTTGTGTTAGTGCATTTATGTCTATCGCCTTCGTCAATCCGAGCCGTAGCGAGAAACTGAAGATAACAAGCTTATATTGTAATAACTAGTAAAAAAGGCAAGGTGACAATCTTGTAATTAATGAGAAATCTCATTAAAAGCCTTGGACTATAAATAGGGATGTTATGTCATAGTTTAAAGACTTTATGCTCATTTTTGACATTTAAAGAGCTCTAGATCTAGAGAGAGATTCTAGAGAGAGAAAGTGATTCAAGGTGCTTGTATTTGTCATATTTCTAACAAAGTCACGTTTATATTACGTCTTGTGTGTTAGGTCACGTTCGTGTACGGTTTCCGCACGTCACACGTTCGTTTCGCAATCGTTTTGGAGTCAAAACCGATCCTACAAGTAGTATCAGAGCAGGAGCTCGATTGCACTGATCATTCACACAGATTCGCACAAGAGTTCATCGATTTCAGATCCAAATTCATCCAGATTTCATCTATTTCTTCATCTTTTTCATTTTTCACGTTTTTAACTGATTTTCGTCAAATTGAACGGATTTTTACGGTCCAAATTAGCTGATTTTTTGATATGTTTTGCGAAAATACCTGATCTATAACCCTACAAATTTTCAGATCCTAATTCCCAGCCGTTTGTGAGAAATCTGAGATTTTGTGTCCGATACCTAGTGACATCAGCTTAATTCCGTTTGAAAACTCCTTATTCCGTTTGAAAGTACCTTATTTCGCTTGAAATACACCTTATTCCGCTTGAAAAGTCCTAATTTCGCTTCAAATCAGAGCTATTTCGCTTGAAATTTGTTATTTCATTTGAAAGTGTCTATTTCCGTTTGAAAGTGTCTCAGCAGTTCACGTGATCAGTATTATCGGCCCAATGAATTAAAAACAACAGACTATCATCTTGGTTCATGTTGATGCACTTTGTGTGGACGCGACTCGGCTCGGTTCGACTCGGCCTTGAAGACTTGAAGACACGAAGATCGAGACAAAGCTACAGCCAAGGGGGAGTTTGTTGGTGCACTTGTGTCTGTACTTTGTCTGTATTTCGTCATGATACAAAACGATGTCTTTAATGTAAGGTTGATGTAAGTTTGACCAAGTCAACCATCCTCCTGGTTTGACTTGACCAAACAGTTAGAAAAATGTTGTAAGCTGGCTGTGTCGAAAGATGTGTCATCGAAGGATTGTTTTATATCCTTCGATGATGAGCTCGAAACATAAGCATTCGAAAGATGGACCTCGAAGGATATCATCCTTCGAGGTATATGCAGATCTTTCGATGGGCTTCTGGTCGACAGATGATCTTTCGATCAATCTGTCGGATCCTTCGACCAGACCTGCTGTGTCGGGTATAAATACCCATGTGTTGTGTTCACTTCAGAGTAGAGACACGAAAGATTAGGCAAGAGAAACAGAGAGAGCATTCTGTTGAGAGCACACACACGAGAGAACTTTGAGAGTTTGCAGAATACATCTGTGAACATTGGACTTGTAACCGAACCTTTCATACGCATTAATACAAGTGGTGTTAATCGTTGAATGTTGTGTGTTGTGTTTGTGCTTATTCTCGTATAAAGTCTCGGTTGCATGCTAGCTTGGATTCCGCACTCGCTAGTGTGTTTGATATAACAAGGATAAGGTTTTGTCTCATCCACGAGAGGGACCTACAAGTGGTATCAGAGCCTTGGCTCTTTTCCTTGTTAAAACCGAGAGTTTTCGGATTGTTTTTCGGGTTTAAAAGGTTCACTATTTTCTGGAAAAACTTGTTGTTTTTGCTTGGTGTTTTGTTAAAAACCTTGTTATTCTTCATGTTTACATGTTAGTTGTTGGTTTTTGTTAAACATTTTAGCAAAATCGTGTGTTTGGAGATTTTCGGTTCACCGAAATTCTTATTTTTCTGGGTGGTGTTCTTGATATATTCATAGTGTTCTTCATAAAAATACACATTTGATCTTAAAATTTGAATATTGGAACTTGTTTGTGCTTTGGAAGTTGTAAACTGATTAAAATATTGGGATCATTACCCGGTTGGTGAAAGACCTGCATATTCAGACCTGCAAGATATGGTCTGAACATACTTTCTGCCGAAAGTTCTCACCAACCCGTCAACTTTTTCACCAACCCGTCACTCTTTGTCAACTGTGTCAGACAAGATCGAAAGATATCCTTCGAAGTCGAAAGTTCATCTTTCGATCAAGGGAGGTTCGATAGATAATCATCCTTCGAACCAAGGAATCTTTTCGAAACATACATCTTTCGGTCTTCTGCTCATTTTCGAAAGACTAGGATCCTTCGATTGGGGAGTCTTTCGAAGTCATCTTTCGTGTTCATCTTTCGGTCTACAGTACGTTTTCGAAGGATAAGGATCCTTCGTTGGAGAATCTTTCGAAAACATTGTTCGAAACTCAACAGTGATCTTTCGAACCCTGTTGATCTTTCGAACAGGTGTTGATCTTTCGATCCTTTGTCTGTTTGTGTCTAACAAGTTTGTGTTTCAGGTCTTTCGATCAAGGATCCTTCGGCTGGGTGTTATCCTTCGAGATTTTAACATACTTTGTGAAAATTAAATTTTTTAAAAAGGAGAAAACTTATTTTTCAAATTTTAAATCAATTTTCACTTAATATATTAATTTTCATAAAATGGGAACAAACGGTCAGTGGGATCCAACCGCGTGGACTCTGACTTCTTCACAATCATCAGCTACGCAATCATCAGCTACGCAATCTGCGTCAGATTTCAACAAAGCATGGATGCAGGCTATTGCCCCACCTCAAGCTGCAATGATAACTGCAAATCAATGGGCATTGGTCACAAATCAAAGCAACAGCATTCAATCTATGATGCAGAACGACAGTGAAACTGGTACAAGCACAAAACCGCCAAAGCTAAATCATATCAATGATTGGGGATGGTGGAAAGAAAGGCTGAGAACTTATGTTCAGGGGCAAGGTCAAGATCTATGGATGTGCTTCTTCACCGCATTTGACAGTGATTTGGAAGTTGCAGGATCTAATCCAGAAACTTACAGCACTATGTCTGATGATGATAAGAAGAAATTTGAGTTAGAAAAGAAGGCATTCATGATTCTCACACAAGCTCTTCACAAAGACATTTACCACCAGTTTGTTTACTGCACGACTACTAAAAGCTTGTGGGACATGCTTACGTTACGATGTGAAGGAAATGCTCAATCTAGAAAGATCAAGCAAGAGCTACTGAAGAAAGAGTTTGAAGGTTTCACGTGTATGGAGAATGAGACTTTGGCAGAGTTATCTACAAGGTTCCATCACTTGTTGAGCGAGATGTTTGGTTTTAGAGTCACTGCCACTCCACAAGAAATGGTGAAGAGATTCGCTGATAGCTTACCAGCAAAATGGAGCAGTTATCTTGAGATTCTTAAAGAAAATGGTGTTCTAGACACAATCAACGTGTATGAGTTGATTCAAAAACTGGAGAACAAGGATGTAGAAGAAAAGCTTAAGGCAAAAAGAACACTAACTCCTCAAAATCCAGAGATGTACTTTGGGATTGCAGGAGGTATCAGTGGAGAAAGACCAGCTTCTCAACACGCGAAGCTTCAAACAGCTTTCGTCTCTAACACCGGACCTTCAACAACAGATCAGTTTGATCCTTCAGCTTACACGATGTTTTCTAGACCGAATGTGCAACCGAAGGCTCAACAGCAACAACCGCAACAGCAAGGGTTTTATGGAAACTCTTCAAACTTTCAAGCCACTTCCAATCCTAACACAGTCAGACTAGACACTTCCAACTTTTCCAAAGTCAGTGTCGAAGTAGCCAAGGAGCATATGGAGATGTTGAACACCTTGGTTAGTGCTTATTGTGGATTAGTCGCAGGTCAGATTGGGAATATCAATCTAACCAATGAAGATTATCAGCAAGTGGATAAGGAAGAGTTTGAAATGACGGATATCAAGTGGGCTCTTGCTAGTGCAATTCGAAGAGCAAAGGAGTTTATGGAAAGGACGGGGAGAACCAACTTGGAAAGCAAGAAAGACACCAAGTATGGGTTCGACAAGCAATCTGTAACGTGCTTTAACTGTGGTGAGCGGGGTCATTTCAAAAGGGAATGCACAAGACCAGCTCAGCATGGAAACCAAAATCCTTTCAGAAATCAAGGCAACCAGCAGAACCAGAACAGGAACAATGTTCGTACGATGATTCCTGTCAACAACCAAAGCCAAGCAGGGCCATCAAATGCCAACCGGGGGCTGGTGGTTCAAATAGATGAGGGTTGTGATTGGTCGCTTCAGCTTGGAGAAGGAGGAAATGGTGGAACAGCATGTTTTGCTGAAGTCGTAAGGGATTTAAAGCACGCCAGTGGTGGAGAATCTTCCGCCAATGGTGGTGACTCTTCTGAGGATGAAGATTCTTCTGGTTATAATGGAAGCTCAGATGAAGAATCCTCCACTTCAGGGAATGATCTTGTGGATCAAGCTGCTTACTCTTCGTCTTCTCTCCATTCAGCCTTTATGGCTAATGTCGACAGTTCACCAGGTCAGGTATGTGTCGATGAACCCACTGTAGCTAGTTGTGATAACTGTGACAGTTTGCGTGTTAAAAATGCTGATTTAGAAGCAAACATGTCTGAGTTGCAAGGCAACCATGATGCTTTACAAGCTAGTTTGTTTGACTTGCAAGACAAACATGTTTCATTGAATGATGAGTGTTGTGAATTGCAAAGCAAACACGAGGCTTTGCAAGAGAAAGTTGAAATCACATCAAAACACAATCAAGAATTGATTGTAGATTCTGCTAAAGCGACTGAAGCTAACGTGTTTTTAACCAGAAATGAAAAGGAATTTAAAGCAACAATTGCGTCATTAAGACATGATGTTTCAGAATTACAAAAGGCTGTTTTGCGAAAACAACATGCTAACAACAATCTTATTGACACAATTGAAAAGCAAATGGTAGAATTGGCAACCGCTCGGTGTGAATGTGAAACAATCAAGCAGAAATTGGAAAGTTATTCCAATTCCCGCTATGTATTGGATCACATTATTGATGTTCAAAGGAAAAAGGGGGATAAGAAGTGTATGGGATTCAAATCATGTCCTCCCCCAATGAATCAAAATTACTCCAAATTGCCTGATGACGAGGATATGCCCCGTTTTGAACCTACTGTGCCACTCGGTCTAGAGGACTTTGCAGCAGGCCTCGGGTTCACAACTGGTACATCATCCTCGGGTCAATCTGAAACTGAATCTGAATCTGAGACTGTGACAGATTCATCATGTGTTAAGGAACAGAGTCCTCCCATTGTTGAGGATGCTGATTCTTCGGATGATGAATCTGAAGTAATTGTGAAACAACAGTCTAACTCGGTTACAACAGATATTCCAATCGAGAATCACATCCTGTGTGATCCACCAGTGAAACCGAGTAAGACTGATATGTCAAAACCAATGGAGTCCCTTGTATCTAGAAGTGAAGAGAGTAACTTGTTGTACACGCTCAAAGGAGATGACAAAATTTACTCTAACAAAGATTTTCCAATTAAAAATGTAAATCAAGATTTAATTGAGCAAATTTTTGAAGGATGCACTGATAAGTTTTTGGGGAACAAAAGTGGCAAAGCTACTGTCACTCAATGTGATCCAATTCCGTGTGAACAAATTAGAAAACAGTACGGAAACCAAAAACTACAAGTTGAGCGAAAACAACAAGTCAACTCCGGAAAGGGTAATGTACAGGGAAAGAAGGCTCAGAACAAGAATGTTCAAGCACCTAAGGTTCAACAACAATGGGTGCAAAACAAAAGAGCTCCTGTTAAGAAAAGAGAACCGAAAGTGAACTTTGTTGGATCCACGGGTTCAGACAAACTTGAAACATTTCAGGATAAATCTAACCTTGATTTTATAAAACAAGTTAGAATTTTAAAACGAAATGATCAGAATAATTACACCCAACACACCAACGGATGTGATTTAGGTCCAAGCACGTCTAGATCACAAAGTTCATTGTCTGGTCCTCAGTCTGGTCATCAACGTGTTTCTCCGAGGTTTGTAGAGCGGAGAATGTGCTTTGAGTGTGGCACAATTGGGCATATTGTAAGATACTGCCCATACCTGCAAAAGTTGAAGGCAAAAACAAGTGCTCCCCAAGAAACCAATTACCAAAAACGATCATTTTCCCCGAAACAAGACCCACGTGTCTTGAAAGAAAGGGAAAAGAAGTTAAAACAAAAGAATCAGAAGGTAATTGAAAAGGCCTTAAAATCAGAGGTCAAAGAAGAAAAACCTGCTCAAGCAAAACCTAAAACGGTAAAACCAGTAAATGTTAAAACAATTAATACAAATACTGGTAAAGGAAAAACAGCTTGGAAACAAAAACAGGTAATTCAGTCAGGGGGAGCACCACAGATTCTTTTTCCTAATCATCAAGTGATTGAAATCACTTTTCTTGATGATCAAGGACGACCCAAGTCCACAAAGGCTTGGGTCCCTCTCTCCAACTGATTTTTGAGTGAGTGTGTAGGATATTCCAGGAGGAACTTTCGATAGTCGTAAGATTGTTGATAGTGGAGCATCCTTGCACAAAATAGGCAACAGAAGAAATTGCTGCCTTTGATGGAGAGAAAAAGGAAGGGAAAAAGAAATGTCTGATGAAAGACATTGGAAGCTTCGACAAAATGAAAATCATACCAACATTTGATTGTTAAAGGTTTTGATCGGGTCCCCGGGATAGATTCAAATCAAAATGTACGCACCTGCAGCACGTCTGAAGTTCAAACTCAACAAAATGAACGTGCAGTGTACATTTCTTCGAGGTGTGTTTGAAGAAAATGTGTTGGTTGAACAAACCAACCAGGTGTGCGGATGCCTTGGCATGGATTGAACAACCGCACACTACTTCACAAGAGAAAGACAAAAACCTTCGCTGGTGCAATGTGGAAGACCAGCCGGACCCAAAGGTTTATGATCTTGTTGCTGTGAAGAGATTTCTAAGTAGCTACAAAATCGACTTTGAAATTCACACCGGGTGGATATGCAGTTTGGGAGAGCACTCAGATTTCATGCAATGCACGATGCAGTTGCAGGATACGGTTTAAAATTTCTAATCTCTCCTATACTTGTCGATATTTAAGCTGCTTTGTGAATTATTATCTCGTTCAGCACTCTTTGGCCAGACAATGTTGTCATGGTCCGCACCGCTTACCGACATGCCAACTGATTTTTCCAAAATTTGCTAAATCATTTCTGATTAAAACTTAATTTTGGTAAACGGCATTGAGGTAAAACATGAGTTAACCAACATCGGAAAATCATTTTTGTAAATACTGTTGTGTTTTTAAATTTATCTTAGTTTGTTGATTTTAGGGGGAGTAATTCCAAAATTTGAAAATCCAAAAACATTGAAAAATTTCAAAAAAAAAACTCAAAAACAATAGAAAAACAAAAATGAGTTTCCTGGCGAGCAAAAGAGAAAATGATAGTACATCAGTGGTCTGTCTAAACCTCTTTAAACCTTAAATGCAAAACGATAAGCAGCTCTATATAAGATGTATCGGTAGGCTCACAATCATTTTAAAGTGTGCAGGGTGATATAAACTTAAATCGACTAAAGACTGGGTGGGAACCATTCATTGGCATATGGTCTTGGTACCGAAATTTCGTTTGAGAGATTGCCGAGGTTCTGAGATATTCGGTCTTTATGCTGCTTATCATCTGGGTATCATGGTTGTTTCTATAAAAGACAAAGTCTAGATCTTCCATGATACCATACATACGTGTACATATCTCATACTGCATTCGACCTCAATAAGTGATCAACAATCACATGTCCAAATCAAATAAGTGATAAAATATCACATTCATCCGGGAGTCAAGTTCGTCTCTCTGCTGTACGAAAGTACTGACCTGTTCACGGACTTGCTCCTGTGCCCTCATGCATCAGAAAATCAAGTTCCTCATCAATAAGTGATTATATCACATAGGGCTTGTTTTCAATCAAAATAAGTGAGAATCTCACATCATATACGGTCAAACAGATGATAATCGGTATACTCACCGGTAAGATGAATCCTCGTGCATACCTTGATACGGGAATGTGCCGTGATGTGGATGAACACCGGTCGGTAAGTATAAATTATATCTTAACGTATCCCCTCGCCATGATTACAAATGATAAGTTGAGCTTAAGTGGACAACAATACCGATAATCGTTATAGGATGCTTATCTTAATGTTATCTAAAAGAACAACAAGAGCGTTTTGGCATGACCGTACACTGATATGATTCTCTTACCCTCGAAACTCGCAAAAAGAATGTCTGTAAATATTTATTTAATGCATCTTTGTATATATTTATTTATTGTTTTCCATCTTTACATTTGAAAAATGAAAATTTCAAAAAGATTTTAGGTGTGTTTTAATTTAAACTTTATAAAATCCAAAAAGATTTTTCTTCTAGTTTATTTTTTGATTGACCGATGTTGGAACTCGAGTCTATCCTATCCAAAATCCTGATCGTAAGCTGGAAAACAATTGAATCTTCATAAACAGTCGAAGTTAACGAGTTTTGAAAGTTAAAGGATTAAAATGAATATTTTTCTAAACTTTCAAACTGCTGTCGGTTGGTGTTTGATTGAGATTTGATCTCATATGTGTCGTTAGTTTAAATGTTAACTATATTCCAAGCGGTTGTTCTCATTATGCGTTTAGCTTTCTTGCATGTGCAGATGCTAAAGGCGAGGAGAACATGTTCGATGAAAAGCTTTGGAATGAAGACACGAAGTGGAGGCACTCAAAGGATAAAAGGATCGAGTTGCCGCTGTCCCTTCATCAAACACCACAAGGATCTGAAGAATTGACAAGTCAAACGATTCACGAGCATGACTCAATGGAGAGTTCAATCTAAGGGGGAGTTTATTGACACACTACCTAAGTTAAATGGGGAGTTTGTTGATACACTTTCTACTTACGACGCGTGAAAAACTTTGAAGATCCTCCGACATGAAAGACATAGAAGACGAACCATCACGAGTAGCGTCCAAGGGGGAGTTTGTTGATGCACTTTGTGTGGACGCGACTCGGCTCGGTTCGACTCGGCCTTGAAGACTTGAAGACACGAAGATCGAGACAAAGCTACAGCCAAGGGGGAGTTTGTTGGTGCACTTGTGTCTGTACTTTGTCTGTATTTCGTCATGATACAAAACGATGTCTTTAATGTAAGGTTGATGTAAGTTTGACCAAGTCAACCATCCTCCTGGTTTGACTTGACCAAACAGTTAGAAAAATGTTGTAAGCTGGCTGTGTCGAAAGATGTGTCATCGAAGGATTGTTTTATATCCTTCGATGATGAGCTCGAAACATAAGCATTCGAAAGATGGACCTCGAAGGATATCATCCTTCGAGGTATATGCAGATCTTTCGATGGGCTTCTGGTCGACAGATGATCTTTCGATCAATCTGTCGGATCCTTCGACCAGACCTGCTGTGTCGGGTATAAATACCCATGTGTTGTGTTCACTTCAGAGTAGAGACACGAAAGATTAGGCAAGAGAAACAGAGAGAGCATTCTGTTGAGAGCACACACACGAGAGAACTTTGAGAGTTTGCAGAATACATCTGTGAACATTGGACTTGTAACCGAACCTTTCATACGCATTAATACAAGTGGTGTTAATCGTTGAATGTTGTGTGTTGTGTTTGTGCTTATTCTCGTATAAAGTCTCGGTTGCATGCTAGCTTGGATTCCGCACTCGCTAGTGTGTTTGATATAACAAGGATAAGGTTTTGTCTCATCCACGAGAGGGACCTACAGTTCATGTGAAACAATTAATATCACCGACCCATTTGTGCTGAGTATTGTATTGATGTTGTCGGCCATTTGAAATCGAGTTTGAATGTGAATCAATTAAAAACACCGACCCACTTGGTTATAAGTCCAATAGAATTGAATTGATAAAAGTGTTGACAGCCCACTTTAATGTTTGGTCCAATGAGAATTATGTTGAGAATCAAATTGTCGGACATTTGATAGTTTGAAAGTATATGTGAGATGTATTAAATCGAGAATAGTGTCAGCCCATGTGAAACTCTTTCAAGCGGCCCAATAAAAACAAAATAGTTAAAGGATTGTCAGCCATTATATTGTATTGCATGTGTTCAGATCCACTAATTGATCGGTCAAATAGAATTAGATTCATATAAATTTTATCGGTTCAAGAGATTAAATAATTGCATGTGTAAGACTTGGTTTGAATAACTGAATATGGATAAGTGAAAAGCATGTGATTTCAAGTTGAGTGCATTAATTGTTGTCAGTTATTTAGAAAGTCAAATGATATCAGATTGCATGTAATTTGATTAAAATTCATATTACATTGTTTGAAAAGGTCACCCGTTCGATCAAGAGTTTTGTTGTATTGTGCCATCAATCAAGTGGCGGGTTGATTGGATTACCACCTTGTTCAAAGTCATCACAATCCGATTCAAGGCATTTTGTTTGTTCAAGTTTAAAGTGCAACAAATCGAATGGTAATCCGAACGGATTACCATCCAACCCTAATCATTTCATTTGTTGTTGATTCAGGTCAAAGCATCGGATACTCGCTCGAACGGATCTTCACCCGATTCGTTGTCATCCTATCTTTGTTATATTGTTGATTTTTGTTGACTCACTCGATCGGATACCTGTCCGATTCAGTTGATTGTTAGCAATTGAACTGATCTTGTTGTTTATATTCAGGTGATTCGAGGAGACAGCATCATAGCTGAAATCAAGGTGAAAACAAGAGAAGAGATTCTGAGTGAAAAAACATACCGAGAAAGAAACATTGCTTGGAACAGAATGGATGAAATGCAAGAAGAGTATGAGAGTGTTGTCAGCAATAAGAGATGGGATAAGAAGCAAGAGTGTTATGTCAACAGATATGGTGAGCCTGTTGTTCCCAAGAAGGACATAATTTATGATGATGTTCTTCTAGTAATTCCTCAAGCCGGAGAATATTATTCAAATGCTGTGAAAGATAAATCATATGAGAAAAAGTTTGAAAAACTCTTAAGGGATGTTATGACTTCAAGCTTGAGGAAGAGGGATGAAGAGAGAATGAAGAAAAATGTTGAGTGTATGGTTAAAGAATTGAAAAATGTGAAGATTGCTGAGGAAGAGAAGGTAGAAGAAAAAGTTGTTGAAAAAGAAGCTGTTATTGAAGAACAGCAAGTTGAAGAAGCTGAGGAAAAGTTAAAAAGTTCGGTTGAATTAAAGAGTGAAAATTCAGCTGATGTTGTTGGTGATGCTGGTACTGGTGAAGAAAAGAAGAGTGAAGCTGAGCTGGAACAGACAACAGAAAACACCGAGGTGCCAATCACTGAGGTAAATTCTGATTCTGAAGTTTTAAATGAAACTGCTGAACAGTGCAAGAAATGCATGGAAATGTGCAGTGCTTGTACTGAAAAAGACAAAAAGTTCAGAACAAGAGATCTTGAATTCACAAAGATCGAAGAGGTTTTTAAAAATAAATACAAAGAAATGTTAGAAAATGAAAAAGTTTTGAAAGATAATGATGAAAAACTTTCAGAAAAGTGTAAAAAATTAGAAAAAGAAAATGAAGTTTTGAAAGAAAATATTTTGAAAATGACAGAAGAATGTGATCAAAAAGAAATTGCTTGTCAAGAAATGAAGAAAGAATGTGATTCAATAAAATTGGCATATCACATTACAAAAGAGTCATATGAAAAGGTGAAGAGTGAAATGAAATTTGTTCAATCAAGATTGAATTACTGTTCTGAAACAACTAATGAGCTTAAGCGACAGTATGAAATAAAGCAACATGTTGTAAATTCCTACATTGAGGATGTTGCTAAGCTAAAGCGTTAGATTGCTGATTTAGAACAGGATAACAACAAGTTAAAAAGTTATCACGTGTCATCATATGTGCCTGAACGTATTTTCAATATAAAACCGGGAGATGGTGAGTCTGAGCAAAACAAGAAAGGCATTGGCTAAGAGTTTCATCAAGTTCCACCACCGGAAAAGTTTGTATTTTATAATGATGAAAAGGTCGAAAAAGCTTTCAACATGGTAGATCAATTGCCAGTTAACATTGACGTAACCTATACCAAATCTGATGATTCTAGTGATTCAGAGGTGGTAGGTAAGGTCGTTGAAAGTGTGTTGAAAGAATAGTCAGTTGAAACAGGTAAATCTGAATCACAGGATGAAAATGAAGGTAATTTTCATGATGGATATCTGAAAAACTCAAAATCTGAGAAACATTTGAATGATGATTCAAAAGGAATGGTTTATACCATGATTGGATCGGACAAATTATTCTTAGATATTGTATTCCCGATTCAGAATGTGATTTCAGACAAGATTGACAAAGTTTTCAAAATGGTTGAGAATGAAAAGTCTGAAATTCCAAAATTTGCTGGAAAAGGTCACAAAACTTTTTATAACAAACCTGGTTTCAAGAAGAAAAACATGAAGGCTGGGTTGGGTTATAAGAAGAAACAAAGTTGGAATAAAAATGAAACTCCAAATTATCAGACAAAGATGAATTTTGTTCACGGAACAAGTTCAGAAGAAGAGAAAGAACTCCAATTGTGACAACCGGTAATTTACGCCCTTAATTATGTAATTAAACTGATAATAAATAGTGTTTACGACGCAAATTTACTTAATTAGGGCCTCGGTAAGCTTAGGAACGCTTATGCGGTTCTACAGTGCACGTGTGACGATCTGCGGAAATACTGTTGGAAATTAAACGGAAATAAACTGAAACCGTACGAAATACTGACGACGCCGACAAATATGGATGTTACACGAATATTTCATGCTTATGGAGTTTGGGTTACGATATCGGGTCTCGTAGGAATTACGGACCACTTACACATGAGATGGGCTTGTGGGCCCTGGGCCCAAGCCCAAAACCCACAAACCTAAACCTGCACATAATATATTAAGATCTTATAAGATCTCTACAAGATTTGAGAATCTTATCAAATCTCACAAAAATCTCAGCAAAATCTACAAGATTTACACCAATCTTCCAAGATTCTCTACAAAAGATCTTGAAACACCTAAACTCTATAAATAGGGGTATTTCACCCAATTCATTTTCATAAGTCTCACAAACACAGACCTTAAAGTCTGTCATTCCCCTCTCTTCCCTCTCTATTTTACCTGCACACAAAGAACATCACTTCTTCACACACACAAACAAAAGATGCAGACACTTATCTCCTCAATTCTGTGCTCCTCCCTCTCGATTCTCTATTTCACACACACATGGAAACCCCTTTCACCTCTACAAACTCCCAAGACAAACCACATGAACCATATTCTCTTCACTACATCTCGATTCCAAGCCCCACCATCTCTGTTTCTCCTCTTTGCACCGGTCACCGGAGATCGGCTGGTTCCGGCCGGTAATCCGTCGTCACACAGCCCCCCATCCTGCTTTCTGTTCGGTCACCGGAGAAACAACGGACCGCCGGTCATTTTGTTTATCCGACGGTTCGTTCCGTCGATAAATTGCACCAACAGCCGATGATGTTACGAGAATCAGAAGCAAAGAGAGAGAGGGAGTGACGGCGGAGAGCCGCCGCCGTGCGGCGGCGTGGCGGCGGAACCAGACGAGAGAGAGAGAGAGAGATGAAGCGGAGATGAACGCCGTAACCGGCGGCGGCGAACGGTTGAAATCCGGCAGCCCGATTTCTGTTCAGATTGCTCCGGTAAGTGCCATTTAATTATTTTCCTTTTCTTCTCCGACAATCCGCCAGTGCTGGTGTTTGGCTCAACTGTAGTTCAAATGTGCTAAGTTTTTTTTTATTGATTTGATTCGAGTTGCGGTTCAATCGGACTTCAGATTCATCTCGGGTCAGTCACAAACACACGAGGACAAATGCTCAGTTGGTTCGGTTTATGTCAGTTCGATTCGGATTTGAAGAGGGTGGTCAGATTCGAGACGCGTAGCTGGTTTTGGTTCGGGTTAAAGTGAGCCAGGTTCAGATGGTGGTACAGCAGGTTCGAGTTTCGGGTTTTGTTTTGTTCGGTTCGTATGTAGATTCTGATATGGTTCAAATTTTGGTTCGGGTCCTGTTTTGGACAGATTCGGGTCTCGGCTCAGATTGGGTTCGGTTCGGTCAACTTCAGATGTGGTTCGGGTCAACTCGGTCAACCGAGTTAACTCGGTCAACTCAGTCAACGCAAGTCCACCCGGTTGACTCGGTCAACTGGTCAAACTCGGTCAACTCAGTCAAGCGGCTCGACATTTTGACACGAAGACTTGGTAAAAGTTAACGACGCATTTAATAATTTCGTTATTTCTATAGTTATATTACGTGAAACCGAGCTCGACCGATACCTCTAGTATTTATCTATGTTTTATTTTGTCGAACATTTACTATATATTGATTGAATCAATTGAAATATTGTTGAATTTTGACAAAATAACGACACTTTAGTTGTCGGGGCCGTCCAAAAAAAGAGGAAACTCTGCCCGTTTTTCTAGAAAATCCGTAAAATGAAATGCGTTTTATTATAAAAACGAACATTCGATTTCAAATACACTTTTAGAGAAACAAAAACGAATATATAATTTCTTTTGACGATACTTTACAACTCACTAAAAACGAAGACGACACGAACTACTTTTATAGAATTAAATACAAGTGTTTAATATCTTTTTATAACATTTTATAACTTACAAAAACGACGATGACGCCAACTATTATACAAAATAAATATAGTTTATATATTTATTTCCAATATCGTACAAAACAAACCCTTTTATAAACAAATATAGCTATATATTTATTTCCGACACAAACAAGCTGAATTCTTTTATAAAATAAATATAGTCATATTTATTTTCAAACAAGACAACTCGACTATTCTTTCATAAAATGAATATAACTTTTTATATTCACTTGAAACGCCTAAACGGCATATACATATGTTTTGGAAAATATATACAAGACGCAATATATATAATACAAGTTATTATATATTACTTTCATACGAATATTCCTATATACGCAAACGACTTCTCGGGGCGACAAAGTTTAACTTAGTCCTTTTCGTTAACTTAACAACTTAACCGTTGAATCGTTCGATTAACGATTCGGTAGAGCTCGATGACACGTAGTTTAGCTACGTTTAATTAGAAACTTATAAGATATTCCGTGTTAGGAATATTGTAGAACGCACGCTAGCAAGTCAAGTCTTGGAAATGACATCACGAAGTCGTAATTAGCTAGCTTTGCACAGGAATATTCAGGTGAGTTCATAACCCCACCTTTTACGGTTTTACATTTTTCTAAATGTTTTCGGGGTGGAAAGACATGCATTTTTTGCAAAACATACAAGAATTACATATTTCTAAACCATTCTACAAGCAAGTTTTAACTGGCACAAATGGTTTATGAAAAGCTTATGTTTATACCGGTTTTTCAAACAAGCGTATTATATTTTTTGAAATATGCATACACACGAATTCTGGTTTTCTAAACTACGGGAAAATACAAATACAAGAGCTTACAATACATGTGTTATGATATGATTGATACAAAAACAAGAAGCACTCTTGGTGAGAACGAGTACCAAGTATGATGCGTTTTATGAATACAAAAATACAAGAAGCACTCTTGGTGAGAACGAGTACCAAGTTGATGCGTTTTGAGGAATGATACTAGAAATCGTGTCACGAATATGGTACCATAAGCACCATTAATCAACAATATACCTAGACCGCAGAACAAAAGGTTAGATCTAACGGGTGTCGGGCAGCCTCACTCTTGGTGAGAACGAGTACCAAGCAGTGCTTTTGTGTCTCAGAATATGCCAACTAGAAAATGCCTAAGGTTTGGTTGCTTCCTATGTCGTGTCACATGTTAATGGCCTTGCAACCCATTAACAACATGATACATACAGGAATACTTGATTTATACAAGAAAACATGATACAAACAAGAATACTTGATTTACACATGATACATACAGAAATACTTGATTGACGGTTATACAAACTTTACAAATACAAGAGTTGCATACATAATGCGTTGCAAATACAAAGTTTCCGTATAACATGACAAGAAAATGATTTTAAATTCGTTTTCTCGTCAATACTTCAAAAACCGGTTACTCAAAAAGATTTATTTCAAATCTTTTACAAACAAACTATGAACTCGCACAACTTTATGTTGACTTTTTCGCATGTTTCTTTCTCAGGTTGCATTTCTAAGAAAAGGCACGGTTGGAATAGGAGAACCATGAAGAGTCGAGTACTTAGTGGTGTTCATTTCCTAAAAGACTTAGCTTATTTGCTTCCGCTGTGCAATGAAGATACCAGTCCAGTCACGCCAATGCTATGATATCTCGGGGTGTGACAGATTGGTATCAGAGCTATAGGTTACAGCAAATAGGGTTCTCTGTAGAGATACCTAGGCTCTAACCTCACCTTTCCTCTGGGAACTTAGAATATTAAAACCTGAATACATACAGAACGCATAGTACTCGAATATGGTCTCCAACCGTTGCCGAAAAACAAACAGTCAAAATTTTGTTTTCAAACATACGCTAAAGTTGTGTTTTACACACGGTACACGAAACGATTACATACAGTACACAAGACTCTGAGAGTTTAGGAAACATGCATTTAAGACCTTCGGAAACTTATGTTGAAGTTCATTAAAGGTCATCACGTAGGAACCGCGAATATTAACTCGGGCACACACTATTATTCATATTGTCTATGATATTTTAACTTCCCGAGCAGGCATCCTACGTATAACGAAATGCTAGTGCACAGGTATACGTGAAACTTAAGCTATACATCAACGGAGGTTGAAGTACGTCACATACGACTTTCGAGGAAGCGGCAACTTGTCACGCAATCCTGCGAACGACACGAGTCATGCTAAGGAGAAGACGTATGTCTCCGCATCCCCCCTAACTCAATAATGACGAATACGCTATGTTCGACATTCCATGGTAATGTTACCTAACAACTGGTTATCACATGAAACCCCAGGTAAAGTCCTTAAATTTCTTTTATTGAAATTTCGACTTTCACATTTACTGAGTAGATTTTCGTATCTCTACTCCTCTTAATGGTCATTGTGTCACGATCATTTCTTCCAGTATAGCGAATATTCATTTGCTTCATTTCTTAAATATTCATATGTTACGCATGCATCGTTTGTTACGCATGTGGTTTCGTTTCAAATAAATGTTTAACCAAAGTTCGAATATTGTTCCGCTAAATCTAATTATTGATTTGTGATTCGAATGACCCGCATTATTGTAATTGTTGGCTTCTTCGTTATCAAGTCAACACATTTTCTTGAAATTTCTTTTCTTTTCAAGTTACATACATGGTTTTTCTTTGTGGCCATTCCGAAAGTTTTCTTGTTGATACATGTATTTATTGTCGGCTTGCACCGAAATCAAATTCAATTGATTGAACCTATCCATTGCACATTCGATTCAAAGCATCATATGATGTATTGGGAGCATCATATTCAAACCAATTTTTAACGGGCGCTTCATTTGTTACGAGTCGTAGTAAACTTGTTTGGCATTCGACTCCATAAATTTTTTTTGTTGATTACGACACCTTGTGGTGTCAGCATAAACTTGTAGCTTGGGCTAATTATGATTGAGCATTTGATGCAAAACACAGGTGATGCTTGTTCGATTACCGCTATATTTGAGTTGTTCCATTCACTACGACACCTTGTGGCGTCGGTATAACTTGCAGCTTGCGCTGATCACGATCGAGCGTTTCATGCAAACTTTTACATTTGAGCTTGTTGAAATCTAAGTTCATTTATTGGATGCGATCATTTCTAGAAATCATTTGCATCTTGTGATACGTCCTTGAATTCACATCATTCGAATAAGTCTTGATTCGATTTCATGATCGTTCACTTTGGTATTATTTGCATTTACTTACGCATGACGTAACTCTAAGGAGTTAACGTAGTCTAAATTTCGAGGACGAAATTTTATTAACAAGGGGAGAATGTGACAACCGGTAATTTACGCCCTTAATTACGTAATTAAACCGATAATAAATAGTGTTTACGACGCAAATTTACTTAATTAGGGCCTCGGTAAGCTTAGGAACGCTTATGCGGTTCTACAGTGCACGTGTGACGATCTGCAGAAATACTGTTGGAAATTAATCTGAAACCGTACGAAATACTGACGACGCCGACAAATATGGATGTTACACGAATATTTCATGCTTATGGAGTTTGGGTTACGATATCGGGTCTCGTAGGAATTACGGGCCACTTACACATGAGATGGGCTTGTGGGCCCTAGGCCCAAGCCCAAAACCCACAAACCTAAACCTGCACATAATATATTAGGATCTTATCAGATCTCTACAAGATTTGAGAATCTTATCAAATCTCACAAAAATCTCAGCAAAATCTACAAGATTTACACAAATCTTCCAAGATTCTCTACAAAAGATCTTGAAACACCTAAACTCTATAAATAGGGGTATTTCACCCAATTCATTTTCATAAGTCTCACAAACACAGACCTTAAAGTCTGTCATTCCCCTCTCTTCCCTCTCTATTTTACCTGCACACACAAAGAACATCACTTCTTCACACACACAAACAAAAGATGCAGACATTTATCTCCTCAATTCTGTGCTCCCCCCTCTCGATTCTCTATTTCACACACACATGGAAACCCCTTTCACCTCTACAAACTCCCAAGACAAACCTCATGAACCATATTCTCTTCTCTCCATCTCGATTCCAAGCCCCACTATCTCTGTTTCTCCTTTTTGCACCGGTCACCGGAGATCGGCCGGTTCCGGCCGGTAATCCGTCATCACACAGCCCCCCCTCCCGCTTTCTGTTCGGTCACCGGAGAAACAACGGACCGCCGGTCATTTTGTTTATCCGACGGTTCGTTCCGTCGATAAATTGCACCAATAGCCAATGATGTTACGAGAATCAGAAGCAAAGAGAGAGAGGGAGTGACGGTGGAGAGCCGCCGCCGTGGCGGCGGAACCAGACGAGAGAGAGAGAGAGAAGCATGGAGAGAGAGATGAAGCGGAGATGAACGCCGTAACCGGCGGCGGCGAACGGCTGAAATCCGGCAGCCCGATTTCTGTTCAGATTGCTCCGGTAAGTGCCATTTAATTATTTTCCTTTTCTTTTCCGACAATCCCCAGTGCTGGTGTTTGGCTCAACTGTAGTTCAAATGTGCTAAGTTTTTTTTATTGATTTGATTCGAGTTGCGGTTCAATCGGACTTCAGATTCATCTCGGGTCAGTCACAGACACACGAGGACAAATGCTCAGTTGGTTCGGTTTATGTCAGTTCGATTCGGATTTGAAGAAGGTGGGTCAGATTCGAGATGCGTAGCTGGTTTTGGTTCGGGTTAAAGTGAGCCAGGTTCAGATGGTGGTACAGCAGGTTCGAGTTTCGGGTTTTGTTTTGTTCGGTTCGTATGTAGATTCTGATATGGTTCAAATTTTGGTTCGGGTCCTGTTTTGGACAGATTCGGGTCTCGGCTCAGATCGGGTTCGATTCGGTCAACTTCAGATGTGGTTCGGGTCAACTCGGTCAACCGAGTTAACTCGGTCAACTCAGTCAACGCAAGTCCACCCGGTTGACTCGGTCAACTGGTCAACCCGGGTCAACTCAGTCAAGCGGCTCGACATTTTGACACGAAGACTTGGTAAAAGTTAACGACACATTTAATAATTTCGTTATTTCTATAGTTATATTACGTGAAACCGAGCTTGACCGATACCTCTAGTATTTATCTATGTTTTATTTTGTCGAACATTTACTATATATTGATTGAATCAATTGAAATATTGTTGAATTTTGACAACATAACGACACTTTAGTTGTCGGGGCCGTCCAAAAAAAAGAGGAAACTCTGCCCGTTTTTCTAGAAAATCCGTAAAATGAAATGCGTTTTATTATAAAAACGAACATTCGATTTCAAATACACTTTTAGAGAAACAAAAACGAATATATAATTTCTTTTGACGATACTTTACAACTCACTAAAAAGGAAGACGACACGAACTACTTTTATAGAATTAAATACAAGTGTTTAATATCTTCGATAACATTTTATAACTTACAAAAACGACGATGACGCCAACTGTCATACAAAATAAATATAGTTTATATATTTATTTCCAATATCGTACAAAACAAACCCTTTTATAAACAAATATAGCTATATATTTATTTCCGACACAAACAAGCTGAATTCTTTTATAAAATAAATATAGTCATATTTATTTTCAAACAAGACAACTCGACGATTCTTTCATAAAATGAATATAACTTTTTATATTCACTTGAAACGCCTAAACGGCATATACATATGTTTTGGCAAATATATACAAGACGCAATATATATAATACAAGTTATTATATATTACTTTCATACGAATATTCCTATATACGCAAACGACTTCTCGGGGCGACAAAGTTTAACTTAGTCCTTTTCGTTAACTTAACAACTTAACCGTTGAATCGTTCGATTAACGATTCGGTAGAGCTCGATGACACGTAGTTTAGCTACGTTTAATTAGAAACTTATAAGATATTCCGTGTTTGGAATATTGTAGAACGCACGCTAGTAAGTCAAGTCTTGGAAATGACATCACGAAGTCGTAATTAGCTAGCTTTGCACAGGAATATTCAGGTGAGTTCATAACCCCACCTTTTACGGTTTTACATTTTTCTAAATGTTTTCGGGGTGGAAAGACATGCACTTTTTGCAAAGCATACAAGAATTACATATTTCTAAACCATTCTACAAGCAAGTTTTAACTGGCACAAATGGTTTACTAAAAGCTTATGTTTATACCGGTTTTTCAAACAAGCGTATTTTTTTTTTGAAATATGCATACACACGAATTCTGGTTTTCTAAACTACGGGAAAATACAAACACAAGAGCTTACAATACATGTGTTATGATATGATTGATACAAAAACAAGAAGCACTCTTGGTGAGAACGAGTACCAAGTATGATGCGTTTTGAGGAATGATACGAGAAATCGTGTCACGAATAGGGTACCATAAGCACCATTAATCAACAATATACCTAGACCGCAGAACAAAAGGTTAGATCTAACGGGTGTCGGGCAGCCTCATTCTTGGTGAGAACGAGTACCAAGCAGTGCTTTTGTGTCTCAGAATATGCCAACTAGAAAATGCCTAAGGTTTGGTTGCTTCCTATGTCGTGTCACATGTTAATGGCCTTGCAACCCATTAACAACATGATACATACAGGAATACTTGATTTATACAAGAAAACATGATACAAACAAGAATACTTGATTTACATATGATACATACAGAAATACTTGATTAATGCTTATACAAACTTTACAAATACAAGAGTTGCATACATAATGCGTTGCAAATACAAAGTTTCCGTATAACATGACAAGAAAATGATTTTAAATTCGTTTTCTCATCAATACTTAAAAAACCGGTTACTCAAAAAGATTTATTTCAAATCTTTTACAAACAAACTATGAACTCGCTCAACTTTATGTTGACTTTTTCGCATGTTTCTTTCTCAGGTTGCATTTCTAAGACAAGGCACGGTTGGAATAGGAGAACCATGAAGAGTCGAGTACTTAGTGGCGTTCATTTCCTAAAAGACTTAGCTTATTTGCTTCCGCTGTGCAATGAAGATACCAGTCCAGTCACGCCAATGCTCTGATATCTCGGGGTGTGACACCAATTTAGACGACAGTCTAATGAAGAGTTCTATGCTCAAAAGAAAAAGCAACAACCACAGGTCAAAGATGTGTCAAAGAGAACATGTTTTAAATGTGATCAAATTGGACATCTTGCACGCAAGTGTCCAAATCTAAAACCTGTTGATGTTGAGAAAAAGAAGTCTGATAATGTGGAAAAACAGAAATCTGAGGATGTGAAACACATGTCAATCAGATTTGATTCAAAACAAACTTGGAGGTACAACACAAACAAGTTTGCTTCGAATCAAACTTGGAAATTAAACCCAAATAGGTTCGATTCAAGACAGATCTAGAATTCTCACACACCCAGATTAAGAACAACACAAAATTGGAAAACAACTGTCGATGCAACAAAACCAAACGAGTTTTGGAAACCAAAAGTTGTTGTTCAAAATCAAAATGTTCAAAAAGATTTAAATTTTTTACAAAAGAGGTACTCCAAAAGGTCAAACATGGAGTGTTAAGAAACAAATGACTTCAGTAAAAGAAGAGAAAATTGAAGTAAAAATTTGTTGGTGCATCCGTCTGTCGACTTCGTCTTGTATCGAGTCTTGTATTGTACTAGATAAATCAGGGCACGAAAAGCGAGATAGTGGATTTATGAGTAATTTCGCTTGAAATGACAATGTGTCATTTCAAGCGAAAGCAGATGCTTTAATTCCGCTTGAACTTGTAATCTAGTTAAATATGGTATTTCGCTTGAATGAGGTATTCCGCTTGAGCATGTTCAAGCGGAATCATGTGTCTATAAATAGCCTACAAGCGAAATCAGTTGTACGAATCTTGATTCCAGTAGCGAAGCTCTGCCGAAGTGTCTACAGCATTGTAATCGATCTTATATCAATCTAAAAACAGTTTTAAGTAATTTCTCGTGCATTCTAGCTGAAATAACACTGATACTTGTGTTTCCGCCACTTGTATTGGTGAATAACTCTTCTGATTGACTCGTTTGGTTCTGAAAACGATCCTACAAGTGGTATCAGAGCTCAGGAGGAAGAGTTCTAACCATTTCAGCTGCAAAATCTGTTTTCTACACCTTCTTTTCACAATTAAACAAAATTTCATGGTTAAAATGGGTTGATTTTCAAATATATTGTGCGCAACAGTGTTTTAACAAACCCTAGAAAGAATCAGACTCTAATTCGAAGTATAACTTGATCAATTTTAAAAAAAACTGTCCGGAAGCTAATTCCGCTTGAAAAGATTGATATGATTTCGCTTGAAATTGCTCTCTGATTCCGCTTGAAATTATACTTTGTATTTGATTCCGCTTGAAAATCCTGCTGATTTCGCTTGAAACGTGTTATTCCGCTTCAGTTGAGTAATATCACTTGAGTGATTCCGCTTGAATCACCTATTCCGCTTCAAAACACTTATTCCGCTTGAAAGAGTTTGAGTTCAAGTGAAATTAGGTATTTCGCTTGAGTTGGTATTCCGCTTTAACAGGGATCTTGTTTGAATTGGGTTTTGGTTTGAAGATTGTGATTTCGCTTGAGATTGACAGATTGTGAACTTGTGAAAACTGAAACATGGAGAACGAATTTTATAATGCATTTGCTAGTCCGATGACTGTAGCTCAAAATACGATGCTTGAAAATGAAACGGGAACTATGCAAAAACCACCGAAGCTTATGGATATTGATGATTTTAGTGGATGGTCTGAACGTTTTGGTAACTGGGTGGAAGCTTATCACCTAGATGCATGGGAACATACGGAAGTTCAATATGTTAGACCAGTCGGGAACAATCAGGTGAAAATACCAATTAGAGAATTAAGTGATGTGGAGAAAAAGAAATACGAAGATGAGAAATTGATGATTAGTTTGTTACAACAAGCGATTAAAGAAGATATCTTGATCTTACTTCAACACAATGGAAGTGCATATTCGATTTGGAAAGAATTAGAAGCAAAGTCTCTTGGTAGTGAAGATATGCTCAGGAACAAGATGAACCACCCTGGTTTTCACACTTGTATTTGTTTGACCTACATTGTAACAAATACCGTAATTGAAATGAAACTTATTTGAATATACTTGCTTTGTGCTCATACATGCTTATACAAATGCAAACACATGAAACAATTGCAAATTTGTTGAGTTTTATACTATTAAACGAGGCTACATAAACTATATAGGCCTAATATGACCTGTTGTGAAACTACAAATTGAAGGACCTAATTGTCATTCCTTGAAACTTGCTTGAAAACTTTGATTTTAAGTCCGAGGGTAAACCGTCATTATTTGAAAATATAAAGTTCAGGGACAAAATTGTCATTTTTGAAATCTTATAAGTTCGGGTTAAAAGTGTAAATTTTTGAAAACTATAAGTTTAGGGTCCTTTATGACATTTTTGAAACTCACTTGATAAATAAAATAAACTTTTAATTTTTGAATTAAAAGTCTAGGGTCCTATTAGTCATTTTCTTAAAATATATTCCAGGGACTGAAATAGTCATTTTTGAAACTATTTTAACTGAAAGTCCTAACCGGGTTATCCTTTTAAATAAGGAATGCTTATTGAAAACTAACTCTGTTAACATGTTTTAACCGGATTAGGGGCCATTTTGTCAATATAAAAACATGTTATATAAGGGACTAAAATGTAAATTTTAAAAATAAAACAAAAAAATGGTTGAACCGGTCACAGGGTGTCACACCCCGACCACGTATAACATACAAAACGCGGCGGAAACGTCAGGGAGTGTTGTAACAGAATTAATTGTTTCATAACCATGGCATTCAAAGTTGTAATTTTATTTATAAACATAAGAGTTACATTGTCTTAAACAGGAAATAAAGAGTTCAGAACATAATTAAACTAAGTCTATCTTCATTTTATGTATCTAAGGCACAGGTCCGCCCTAGTGTCACGATCATCATCCTACGGAAAAGCTCCTGAAAACACATGTGAAAATAGGTACGTCAGCATAAAAATGCCTGTGAGATACATAGGTTTTGTGAAAATAGGATTCATGACTTATAAGTTTAGGAAAAATTGTTTAATAACAGTCAGTCATGAACCTTGTAAGTTGTTTTGTTTTGTAAATCATTAAAAAGCAATGATATGTATAAATAAGAGAATAATGTAAGGTTAAATGAATAACCAAGTAAAAATGAGTTTGTATAAGATAAGTTGTTTTGTAAACCAATGTCTTGTGAAAATAAGTTGTTTATGTAAAATGTAATATGTCAAATATTGAAATGATTTAAGTAACGCTACGACATGAAATATCTTACAAACACTTATTTATAGGAAGTACCAGCGGCGTATCCACCATGCTTGTATTATATTACACACGCCTCGTTACTCGAATCATTTACTCAAATCAACCACCAATGTAAATTGTTTATGTATAAATGAATTGTCATGTGTTAATGTGTAAACCATATCGAAATGTCTATGTTCAATGTAAACCATCAAATGTGTATATCAATGTCAAAATGTTTATGTTTAATGTAGATCATGTAATGTGTACCCAAAAATATCATGTATGGTAAGTGAAATAAATCAACTAAACCATATGTAAAATGCACAAAAACAAGGTATTGAAGTAAAACATGGTTTAAATCAAAGTTATGTTTTGTGGAACAAATGCATGCTATACTGATACAAACATTTATGCGGTATTGTGAAAATGCATACATCCAAGCCTTGAGACTGTGGCGATAAACCCTTAAACAAATTAAAGGTTTATCTAAGTTATGTATATCGAATTCGGTCATTCCTTCCAATCCAAACAAACCCAGGATTTCAGGAACGGGAGTTGTCAATTCCTATGGTACCACTACCTACTAACGAACGGCGTAGCTAATGTTAATGAAAGTATTGTTCCATTGTAAACAACCCAAATGTCATACCAAAATGTAAACATGTGATGAAAGCAACTGTACTAAGTATGCACACAATGGGCATACATAGCATGAAATGTAATGTAAAACAATGTACTAAGTACGCACACAATGGGCATACATAGCATGAAATGTAATGTAAAACAATGTACTAAGTACGCACACAATGGGCATACATAGCATGAAATGTAATGTAAAACAATGTACTAAGTACGCACACAATGGGCATACATAGCATGAAAGGTAACGAAATCATGTACTATAATGTACTAACGAACATAGCAGTTATATGATGTGAAAACATGGAAAGCATGAAAGTAACAAGTAGGCACATGTGTTTCACCCCAAAACAGTTTGGAAAACAGTAAAAGAGGGGTCTATGTACTCACTTGAGATTGCTCAGATGTCCTAAGATAACCACCAAGCAATGCTAGAGATCACGGAATCAAACGGCACCTAATATAGGTAACTATGTTAATAAACCGGACCTATATCGGAAGATCAGATAGAATGAGGGTTCGTAAACCAAACGAGTATGGAGACTCGTGTAATATGGTTTAACAAAGCCCGCATACTAAAACGAAACTTAACCTAAGTGTTTACGACCCATTACGACCCGTTTAGGAAGCTTATGCTACTTTAACGCGTCGTTCGCGTAAAACGCGTTCGGACCGCCTAACTAGTCCTATGACAAGTAAAATATGCCTTAACATATCTAATATTTTTACCAAATCAGTTTAGATACCAAAAGTTATGTTACATATGCTAAAAATGAATTTTGGCGTAAAAAGGGCATTTTGGTAATTTACCTAAGGCATATAAACTACCTATCATACAACTACTTAACCGAAGCGACCATAAGGTATAACCTCGGAAGGTTATTCCCCATATACTATGGTCACCTAATGTGTTTGGTCGGATCCTAATGATCGACCAAATGGGTCGGGTTCGAAGGTATAAGCGATTTATTAGATCGCTTACCCTTACGACCCTAGACAACGTGGTAATCATTAGGCATAGTCACAAGGGACTATAACCATCGTGATTACAATCACGTTGCGAAGTTCAAACGAACTTCGCATTGACCATAAACTGGTCAATGCAGAAAGTCAAACAAAGTTTGACTTTCGGACTCGAAAAGCAATAAAAGAACGAAGGAACACTTACGAAGGGTCCCCGAATGCTAATCTAGATCAAAATAGCTCAGGTATGAAACAAAGGTTTCAACTTAGAGCACATAAGATCAGATTCTTGTGAGGAAAAGTGAAGGGTGGAGGTGGGTATTTATAGTTTTCGGTTCACCGTTAGGATCATTTCTTGGAAAAGGGGGCACGATCTAAGCCGTACACTTGTTGGAAAGTTGTGGTAACTCATTTGCCATCCACCATAAGAGTTTGACACTTGGCACTTGGCCTTTGGAGAGTGTTAACGGCTGTTAACAGCTGAAAAAACACGTTTTGTGCATCTGGCCCCTGTTTACGGACCTAGTTTGGCAGATTTACAGTTTCAGTCCCTGCAACCTCAAAACTTGGTTTTCGATGCGTTTTTTGACACGTTTAAGCCCCGTTAACCCCATTTCAAAGCTCTAAAATGAAGTTAAAGTATAGGGAACTTAAAATGTGTTCAAAAATATCTCGGGTGTCGGTCCGTTTAGCCGTACGGTTACGTTGTTCGGTTAATTACGACGGAATGCGCATAAGCGCGAAAAATGATCCAAATGGCGTGACGAATGGATTTTTCTTATGCCAAACACTAAAATAAAATATTTTAGTGCTTATATAAATTTTTGGATGTCCGGATGTATTCAGAACGTGAGTTATGCGCAAAAGTGCAAACTTGTGCACTTTTTGACACTTTTAGTCCCTGAATGACCCAAAAGTTTATTTTAGCAAACCGAACCCCTCAAAGCCTATTTCTAAGCTATATAAAGGATATTTAAGGTGTGTTTAACTTATGGTCATGTTCCGGAATGTTCGTTATAGTTCAAATTGGCATACTTTCGTAGTTTGTCAAGTTTAGTCCCTGTAAGCGAACTAACTTGTTTTTGCCATACCAAAGCCTTCAAAACTTATTTCTAAGTTATGTAAGGGTTATTTAAGGTATGTTAAGTATATGTTGATGTTCCGGAGTATTTGTCGCAATAAACTGGCTACGTTTACGCACCAGTTGCGTATAACTCTCTAGAAAGTGATATAGAGTTTGAAATTGAATAAAAGTCAAAACATGAAAAATGTAAAACACAAACAAACATTGGGATCAAATAACATTGTTTTATTGATAATAGAGCTGTTCATAATGATTATAAGCACAGATGTTACACAGGGGGGGATCGAACTCGCGACATCTCATACGACAAACGAACTCGTGACCGGTCGGGCTAAGCCCTCATCCGGTAATTGTTTATAACCGTATTATATATATACACACATTAGAAGTTAAATACTATATTTCAAAACCTGCAAACCCGCCGTCTGTTCACCGGATTCCGACCCAAACCACGTGATCAGTGGTTTCACTGTCCAAAGCTGTTGCACGCGGAATCTTTACCTCGAAACCAACTTCCCACGCGTTTTAATCGACCCATAAACGTGCCTGACATCGCATAATCGGAGAAAATTATAAAATTTGAAAGTGGGTTTAATGCCACTAATTTATGTTGTTTCCGTGTCGATTTCGTGTGTTATTTAACTCCCTAAGCCTCAACGAAACTCCTGCAACCTTCAAAATCCACTAACACTCGAAAGAACCTCTTCGGTTCATTTCTGCCTTTCGTCGCCGGAACCGGTCGCCAAAGTTAGCCGATACATCGATTCCATCGATACCGGTTAGTTGTTTTTAAATCAATTTGTTCGTATTCACTTGTAGAATCTATCCCAGCATCGAATTTAGTCACAAACGTAGGAAATCCCGTTAATTTAGACCTTTGACTTTTTGTTTGACTCGAATTTTGGCTTTGACTGTCTTGTTGGGGAAGAAGACTGATTTTCTTTTTTTTATTTTTTTCATTTAAAAACAGTTTATTCTTTAAAAACTTATATAAAATCGATTTTAATTATGTAAAATCTAAAAATTTCAGTATAATTATTTTAATTACTGATCATTCTGAAAATATTACTTTCACAGTTATCTTGTATAAATTCAGATTTTATATGATTTAAATCAGTATTTACACTTAAAAGTATGGTTTAATTTAATATATATTTAAATTATATAACTATATAATTTTATTCCAAAAAACATTTTTGTGACATTATATATATTTTTCTGAGTTTATAACAATTCGGTAACTGATTTATCTATTTACATATTATTTTGAATAATTAAAACTTTATAAACTTGATTATTGTTATTTAACCATTTTAATTCCATGTTATTCATATAAAATTATTCAAGGGCCAAAATAATTATCTTAAATCAGTAATATTCCAGGTTCATAATTAAAAATGTTATTTTTAATTATTCTGATTTAAATTAATTATTTAAATAATTATTAGATAATTACCATGTTATTTCATTTTGAAACTATATATAATTGTTTATTTTAGAAATAGATATATTTTGCCATGATAACAATGTTAAATCAGATATATATATGATTCAATAATTAAAAAATGTTATTTTTAATTATCTCGGCTTAAATTAATTATTTAGATAATTAATTATATAATTGCAATTTTTGAGTTAAATATATATATTTTAATTATACAAACATTAACTTTGTAACTAAGTATTTGTATAAACTTTATTTTTATAAATAATCCCTTAATTTATAGCCTTGTTTCCAAGTTTTCCCCAAATAGGATTGTTTAAACTCGTAGTTACCGTCCTAGTCAAACCGTACAAACACGATAGACATAGTTTCCCGTTCATACAGTTGCACATTTTACCCATTTGTTGATGCCGTGTTCCATGTTGTCTTGTGCATGTTCAATTAGAGTGACGTGGAAATCTTGTTCCCGCAAAACTCTTACCTTTACTTGTTTGGAAATTATTCGCAAACAAGGTGAGTTCATAGTTCCCATTTTCTTTCACAATATTTTTGGGATGAAACATATGAAATAATGTAATACAAACAAATTTGCATTTTGTGGATATCTTGATTGTTTCTTGCAATTTCTTGATACTTGTTGCTTAACACCTACATTCATTAACTCCGTACAAGCCCAGTGGTAATTTTATAGCGCTATAGGTGTGACGCCCCATCCTAACTTCCAGATCACTTGTTGTTGTTGATTCACATTTTTGCAAATTCGGAAATTTGGATGATAGATCCGTGTTTACGTCTACAAGGTTTGAATGTTCCACCAAGCATACTTGTATTACTCATTTTGCAAAGATATATCAAATGCCATATTGTTAAACATTTCCTTTCATTATCACATTATTTATTTAATACCAAACTAACCAAAACCTATGAATTCACTCAACCGTTTGTTGACCCAAATCGTTTTTAACATATGTTTCAGGTGAAAATGTTTGAAGTTAGCTTTTGCAAGGACCACATAGGATTGCTCAAGACAAGTGCCTTAGCTTAAAATAAAAAGAAAGACTTTTGTGAACAATGTGTTGTATTTGTTTTGTACTAGTTTGGATGTGAATGCAATCCTATTAACCAAACTTAACTATATTTCAACTTTAATTTAATCACCATGTGCTTATATGCATTCTACCAAGTTTCGTGATGCCCTCGACGTTTCCGCCTCCGGTCAGGGTGTCACAGGTTGGTATCAGAGCCATGGTTATAGGGATTTAGGTTATTAGAAATTACTTTTGACCTAGACTATAACTTACCTAGGACACTTTCCATTAGTAACTCTTCCGTTATCTTTGCCTTTGTCTTCATCCCTATTCTTATCTTTTGTAACCAATGCCTCGTCACCACAGATCTCATCTTTAGATTTTACAAATGCTCATCACCTATCCTTAGGTGATTATTTTTTTCAAAACCTCTTCTGATTTTAAATTCTCATCAAAGTCTTGGGCTCTAATAACGAACTTGTGCAATCTGGAAGGGTGGATGCCTGTATTTGGGGGTTTTTTGTCTAGGCAAGCACTTCGTATAAATTCCAACTCGAGGAACTAGTTGTGCTTACCTGGGAATTCTCTGGATGAGTGTCCACTTATAGGCTAAAGCATGACTTCACTAAGTTATAAGAACCCAACTACTTTGACTTGTCATTGATGTCGTTTATTCGTGGAATAAATGATATCCATCTTGTTACGTGTTTTCTCTTATCCTCATTGATTTTATGAAACTACTTCACCCCATTATGTGTAACACCCCGTGTTTTCACGAGTGAAAGTCAAAGTCAAGGTCAAAGTCAACGATCGATTTCGCGCGACTTGACTCGTAGAAACGTTTTTATTTTATTTATATTATGTGGAGTAAGTGTCGTTCATTACAATAATCGAATCGTATTAACCGTATTTAAATCGACCCACGACTGTGAAGGGTAGGAAGTAACAATGCGATAAAGTTAATCAAGCTATGCTGATCAAATCGACATCGAACCGTAACTCGAACTATGTATGTTACTTGTCATTTATACGTGTGTGTGTGCCTTACGTGTTACCTGTGCATGTTTATTTTATGTTATGTTGTGATAATCAAGCGAACTCAATCGAACTCGAAGTCTAACTCGAATATAAGCGAACCCGAACCCGAATTCCGAGTCGAACCATATAAGAAGTAGTTGGGACTGAAAGTAATTTGACTAGGAAACCCTATCGAATCGCTCGCAATCGAAACCGAAGCAACATCGCACCGAACGAACCAATTCAGGCGACATCCGCACGGATGGTCAATCCGCACGGATTGCCAGTCCGCACGGATTGCCAATCCGCACGGATGACCAATCCGGGCGGATAGCCTATCCGGGTACGTGCCATCCGCACGGCTCACCCCTTTCCTCTTTTAGCATCCTATAAATACACGGGTCACTCTCCAACTTTTCAACTTTTGGCAAGTGACGTCCGAACCGCACGCATTCTTCACTTTTTCTCAGATTTCTCTCAATCCAGGTAAGATCTTGCACTAATTCTTGTACATTCTTGATCACTACACAATTCTACACCTTTCCATCTTTCAAATCTCAACTTTTAGCCATGAAATCATCAAGATTGAGGCATTCTCGGGTGACGTCATCATGAAGTTCTTATGAACTTCAAGCTTGACCTCATTCCACCAAGAATAACTCAGATCTAAACGATTTCCACAAGATTTCACAACAACATCACCTAAATCTATACTTTTCTAAGGATAAAAGAGTTGAAAGAAATAGACCTAAGTTCTCTCCTTCTTTTACCCTTAAAATCGGTACGAATCTGATCGGTTCTAGTGTTCTACTCGTTGATAGTGATGCACTAGTCCTAGATCTGGGTTCTACCCACCAGACACCTGATTTCGGGTCAACCGGAACGACCATTCTGAGTCGCCGACAGGCCAAGTTGGGGTGGTTCCTGACCGGTCTAGTCATGCGGGTGAGAATACAATTCCAAGTGGTTGCCACGTAATCAGAACGTCTCGATAAACGACAACAGAAACCAAGAGTAGACGAACGGAACAATCAGACCAGAGACTGTCCGCACGGACCAGTTTTCCGCACGGACAAGCTGTCCGCACGGACAAGCTGTGCGCACGGACAGGCTATACGGACGGGTTGTCACCCGGACGAGCTACCCTTGGGACCCACTTTCCAAACAAGGTTTGAGTATCGACGAATGAGCAATCCGGACGGACGACCTCTGAATGGATTACTCTTCGGATCATGAGATACTAAGGCCTTAAAATAAATTCAAACAATGTTCATCCGCACGGCCAAGTCGTCCGCACGGACAGGCTATCCGGACGGATTGTCTCTGCCCGCGCGCACAGACTGTCCGCACGGATTACCATTATCCGCACGGACTACCATCCGGACGGATTGTTGTCCGCGCGACCGGCTTGAAAGGTAGGAACACTTAAATGTTTTCTAAATGCTACAACGAAAACTCCAAAGCACAAGCCATCATACACAAACACATCCTTAGGAAGAAACAATCCACTTGAACGTTTATCCGCACGAACAACTTGTCCGTACGGATAAGCAATCCGCACGCACGACTAATCCGCACGGATTACCATCCGCACGGACAGCTCACGCGCACGGATAGCTTATCCGGATGGGTCACCATCCGCACGGATTACCATCCGTACGGATAGTTCACCCGCACGGATGACTTCCTCTCACGGATAGTTGATCCGCACGATCAGCCATCCTAACCACTCTCACTTTGTACTGATTTGCGTACCACTTATCTTTACGCTATCGAATCTATTCAGGCTACTGCACTCGCTGAAAAGCGCTCCCTTCAATCCATAATCGCTGTGAGTATACTCGAACCCTTTTTTGCTTTAGCACTTTTGGGTGTTACATACGTTACGAATATTCAAACTACAACTATCACACTACTCAAGCTATTTTAACGCTCAACCATTTACGCATGTTATACGTGGCTTATGAATGCTTGTTTATTATGTTTACACATGGAATGCTGTCTACCTTCCTTAGCAACGATAGTACTATAGTTTGGACTCAGCACCCGTTCACACAGGGGTTGTTAAGGATCTTTTACTTGCATGGATTACGGTGGTAATCATGTATTGCGAACTGCCTTGGGCAGTCAACCCGCAGTCATTGGTATCGATGGATCTATGTCGATAACTAACGTGCTTCATTTCACTATGTGTACGTGCTGGTTATGCGTAAACAAATTCGAACTCTATATGCTATTATCAAACTTGTATGCTCACCTTTACATTTTATGTATTGACTTTATTTTAACGTATGTGACAGGTGCTTAGGATGCATGTGTGGTAGGAAATGGAAGCTAGAATAAAGCTTTAGAGCCCAACAAATAGTTGTCTGTAGATGACGTATTAGGGGTCTCTAGAAGCAGATAAACAATTGCTACCTATTTAAATCTGAGTTGTCGGGACAGAATATTTGTTTTGATGTTATCTATAATAACTTGTTTGACTATTTAAGATATGGTATGGGACGTATTGCTTTAATTAAATGGTAATGATAGTTGTTATGGAAACTTCTGGACAATCTGTTTCGCTCAGTGCCACGCCCCGATGATTCCGCCATCGGTTGGGGTGTGACAGATTGGTATCAGAGCCATAACTATAGGGAATTAGGCAAGACTCGACCTAGTCCGGGTCGAAGTCTTAGAGACCTAGTCTATAGTTAAGAACCAACAGACCAACTCACGCGTATGCGTAAACTCGCCACTATCACTCGCTCTTTTCTATCACTGCACTCGAATTTTCAAGTTATGAACAGGTAATGAGGCCGAGAATAGGTGTGAAAACCGCAAACTCTCGACTGAAGTTGCCTAATCAGCTTGCATTTTAGCTACAAACGAGGAGAATCATACCAAATTAGGAGTGAAATCCATATTTTGATGAATAATCTCCTCAAATTTCATAAAAAACAAGGACAGAAGTTGCAAGATAGGGGTGAAACCCTAACCTTGACGACTCGTCCTGCTTTTATACAAAAACTCCCACCAAAGTTTCGATGGACTCCAACGATCTAAAGACACAATATAACCAATGGGAATTGCGCCAACGCCCAAGAATCGAGGCAAAGGCATAGTCCTTGAGGTAATTGTGCACACAGGATCCTTGTGAATAGTCGAGCCACTTTGGTTAGTCGAAGTCTATTAGCCGCAGACAATCTACCTTTGATATATCGATCTCTATGAAGATTTTATGTATTTTTCTGTTTATTTGTTAACATTTTGAGGTATTAATGGTTTCGACCCAACACTATTGCTCCTGCTAAAACACAACACCCACACAACACATCGTTAATAGATCGACAATAGGGATATTCAGAATGCTTGGTATGCTCATATATACCCTAGTGACTAAGATATATGTGTTCTTACTATTGTGCTTACGTGTTTAGGAGTGTTGTAGTTATGTGCTCTATGTGCTTATGTGATTTTGTGCAATTCTGTGATTTTGTGACTATATGCGTTTACATGATACGTGTTACTGAGCTTTAGTAGTAGTAGACGTGTGAGGTGAGATTCGAATACATGTGTTGAGTTCCGTGGTGATGTCTATTGCAGACAATGTCGTCTGGATCTCGTCATACGCTCTCTCGTCAGGAAAAGAGGGACAGACGTCTTGTCTCTATTATCGCAAAGAGTGTGGCTAAAGCTGTGAGCGATGTCTATGAGAATGCCAGCAAATCATCCGAGGAATCGAGGACTGGAGGTCCTAAAGCTGTCGCGAGACCTTTCAGTTTCAAACAATTCAAGTCATGTGGGCCGAAAGAATTCACAGGCGAAGGAGGTCCTACTGCACTATTTCACTGGTTTGACTCTATCGAGGTTACTCTGCAACAAAGTGGTTGCCCTGATGACCTTCGAACTCTGAACGCTACCGGCGTCTTCCAGTCCCGTGCTCTAGACTGGTGGGACGAGCTCAAGGAAGTCATGCTAGAGGAATTCTGCCCTCCTCACGAGCGTCAAAAGATTGAAGATGAATTTTGGCACATACATCAGAAGGATGGAGACAATGCTGGTCTTACTGCTCACTTCAAACAGCTCAGCATTATCTGTCCCGACCAGGTCAAGACTCCCGAGATGACCATCAAGAAGTACATCCGAGCTTTGCCCGACTGCGTTGCTGATTTCGTGCAAGCGGCTAAGACTACCACGATCGAGGAAACCTATCTGCTAGCCGCTGAAATCAATGACAAGAGGGTTAAGGCTGGGGTGTGGGATAAGACCTCCAAGCATCTGCATCAAGCTACCGCTACCGCAACAACTGTTGAGCCTACCTCGTCAAGCAACAAGAGAAAGAACAAGAGAAAGAACAGCTCCACCAACAAGAACTGTGCGATTACTGCTGCACCGATCCAAGCTGTACCTGCCCAACAGCGTCAAGTAGCGGTGCCTGTGGCCAATGCACCGCCTGCAAAGCGTGCATATACTGGACCACACCCGCTCTGCCCTACTTGCACCTATCATCACCCGACAGCTATTCAATGCCGCTCCTGTGCTCACTGCAATGTATACGGCCACTTTACTGCCAACTATCGTATTCGCCAAACTCCTGCCAATCAAGCTCTACTCGCTGCCCCACAGGGTCAACAAGCTCCTCCGGCACCCGCAGTCAAAGCCAGAGCATGCTTCACGTGTGGCGATCCGAATCATTTCGCCAACATGTGCCCGAACAGGGTAGTGAAACAAGAACCGCAACAGCAGCAACCACAGCAACAACAGTAGCAGCAACAACAGGTCGCACGCGCCAGAACTTTCAATCTCAATGTGCGTCAAGCCCAGGCCGACAACAACGTGGTCAATGGTACGTTCCTTGTGAATGGTATTTATGCTTCATGTTTGTTTGATACTGGAGCCGATAATTGCTTTGTGTCGCTCGAATTTGAGAAACTCCTTAGTCGTAAACGTTCTCGACTCTCCTCTGCATTCGATGTTGAAGTCACTACCGGAAGAACCGTCGCTGTAAACTCTGTTATTCGTGATTGTACTCTTGAGCTCAACAATCACATCTTCTCAATCGACCTCATTCCGATGCAACTCGGAAGTTTCGACGTCATAGTAGGCATGGACTTCCTTCGAGAAAACCATGCCGAAGTTGTGTGCTTCGATAAGATGATTCGTTTTTCGCTCGCAAACGGTGATTCATTGTGCGTTTATGGTGATACTACTTCGAAGGGTCTCAAGCTTATGCCATGCCTCCAAGCCAGCAAGTATCTCCGCAAGGAATACAGGGCTTTTTTGGCTAACGTCGTAGCAGCGGAGAAGAAGAAGGAAGTGAAAGAAGTACCTGTGGTTCGAGAATTTCCTAATGTTTTTCCAGAGGATCTTCCCGGACTACCTCCAAAGCGCGATATTGATTTTCGCATTGATCTCATTCCTGGAGCTAATCCTATCGCCAGAGCTCCTTATCGACTCGCGCCGTCCGAAATGCGCGAACTCTCAACCCAACTTCAGGAATTACTTGCGAAAGGCTTTATTCGCCCGAGCACCTCTCCTTAGGGCGCACCAGTCCTTTTCGTTAAAAAGAAGGACGGGTCGTTCCGGATGTGCATCGACTACCGGGAGTTGAATAAGTTGACTATCAAGAACCGCTATCCTCTGCCTCGAATCGACGATTTGTTTGATCAGCTACAAGGCGCTACGTGTTTCTCGAAGATCGATCTACGTTCCGGATATCATCAGTGATGTGGGGTAAAATACACATATTTGTCCCGTGTAAAGTGTATAATTTTTATATAGTTTTTATTTGTTTTATTTAGCTTTTAGTATTATATTATATGATATTGTGTTTTGGCAGGTCCTGGTACAAATGGAGGGAAAATGAGTAATAAATAAATAACCAGCCAGTTGAGTAGAGTGAGGCGCCAGCAACGGAATTAAAATTGCCGCATGAAGTTTGGACTGCTAAGATACCCCTCGAACGAAAGCTGCTGCCAATACATATATTATAATTATTAAAAGGGTGACATAATTCCCAAGCCATTCTAGTGGTTGGCGGCTGTTGTTATTATTATTTTTTGGTGGATACAGTGAATTCTTCGAGACATTGGGCCAATATATATTATACAACAGACAAGAGGCCGAAGCCCATTTATTTGAGGGGACGAATTTAGAACTTTGGGCCGCCAACAATCACCGCAAACGACAATTTTGAAAAGGATCTTGGGCTGCACGCATACAAAAAAACAACATAGAAGGTTCATAAGGAGAAGGAGCGACGGGGGACGGCTGGAACGAAAAAAGAAAAAACATCAGAGCCGCACGAATTCAGAAGGGGACGCACGAACAGGATTGGATCGAGGGTTCAAGTCGCGATCAAGATTAAGTCCGGGTTTGATATTTATTAGTATTCAATTTTGTTAAAGACAATCAGCTGCGTATACAGGAGGAGGATATACCCAAAACCGCGTTTCGTACTCGTTACGGCCACTACGAATTCGTTGTCATGCCTTTTGGCCTAACCAACGCACCAGCGGTTTTCATGGATCTGATGAATCGAGTGTGTAAACCATATCTTGACCGTTTCGTCATCGTGTTCATCGACGATGTCTTGATCTATTCCAAAACGAGAGCCGAGCACGCGCAACATCTACGTTTGGTTCTCGAGTTACTCCAGGGGAACCAACTCTACACCAAATTCTCCAAGTGCGAGTTTTGGTTGGGGGAGGTTCAGTTTCTGGGTCACATCGTAAATAGTCAGGGTATTCACGTCGATCCTGCGAAGATTGAAGCTGTTAAGAGCTGGGTTACGCCTAAGAACCCGTCTGAAGTCCGCTCCTTTCTCGGGCTAGCGGGCTATTATCGACGATTTATCGAAGGATTCTTGAAAATTGCTGTACCACTTACCTCTCTCACGCATAAGGACCAGCCTTTTGTCTGGGGAACCAAACAAGAGTCTGCCTTTCAAACCCTCAAACACATGCTTTGCAATGCTCCTGTTCTCACACTACCCGACGGAAACGATAATTTCATTGTCTACTGTGATGCTTCCAACCTTGGTCTCGGTTGTGTCCTAATGCAACGGGATAAGGTCATAGCTTACGCATCTCGTCAGCTTAAAGTCCACGAGAAGAACTATACAACCCACGATCTCGAGCTAGGCGCAGTTGTTTTTGCATTAAAGATTTGGCGACACTACCTGTATGGTACAAGGTGTACGATCTTCACCGATCATAAGAGCCTACAACACATCTTTAATCAGAGGGAACTAAATATGCGTCAACGCCGATGGGTAGAACTTCTCAACGATTACGACTGTGAGATTCGTTATCACCCAGGCAAGGCAAATGTTGTTGCCGACGAACTTAGCAGACGGAGCTATCTGCTTAGCACTCGTAATGTTCAAGCCCAGCACAACCTCGAAGCTCTCATCCGCGACGCCCAACATGCATGTTTCAACGAACGCACCTTGAAGAAAGAAAGAATCTACCACGATGGAGCCCAGCTTGTGAGCAAATCAAATGGGATATTCCACTTCTTAGACCGAATTTGGATTCCCAAGCGAACCAATTTGCGACAGATTATCATGGATGAAGCCCACAAATCCCGATACTCTATCCACCCCGGTGCTGACAAGATGTACCATGATCTTCGATATAGGTACTGGTGGCCGGGTATGAAACGGGATATCGCTCTCTACGTCGGAAAATGCCTAACCTGTGCTAGAATTAAGGCCGAACATCAAAGACCCTCTGGCTTGCTTGAACAACCTCCAATCCCCATGTGGAAGTGGGAGAGCATAGCTATGGACTTCGTAACCAAGCTTCCAACCACGTCATCAGGTCACGACAGGATTTGGGTTGTTATTGACCGTTTGACTAAATCAGCTCACTTTCTGCCAATACGAGAAGACTACAAGGTAGAACGATTAGCCCGAATCTACACCGACGAGATCATTTGTCGACATGGGACGCCTCGTGACATCATCTCTGATCGCGATGCTCGGTTTACTTCACGATTGTGGGAAACATTTCAAACGGCACTCGGTACAACGCTTAATCTAAGTACTGCGTTACACCCACAAACCGACGGTCAGACTGAAAGAACGATTCGTACTCTTGAAGACATGCTCCGTTCGTGTGTTCTAGACTTCGTTGGTAATTGGGATAGACACCTTCCGTTAGTCGAATTCTCGTATAACAACAGCTACCAGGCTAGCATCCAGATGGCACCTTTCGAGGCCTTATACGGAAGAAGATGTCGATCGCCTATTGTGTGGCACGAGATCGGTCACTCGCAACTAACCGGTCCGGAGCTGCTACAAGAAACGACAGACAAAATTTTCCAAATTCGAGACAACCTAGCGAAAGCTCGGGATTGACAGAAAGTTTACGCCGATAAAAAGCGCAAACCCCGTGAATATGGCGTTGGTGACTACGTACTCCTAAAGGTATCACCTTGGAAGGGTGTAGTCCGATTCGGCAAGAAGGGGAAACTCGCGCCTCGATATGTTGGACCTTTTAAGATTCTGGAAAGGATCGGAAAAGTCGCCTACAGACTCGAATTACCGGAGGAGCTTAGCAATGTCCATCCGACTTTCCATGTGTCAAACCTCCGAAAGTGCATCGCCGACCACGACTTACATGTTCCTCTAGATGACCTACAAGTGAACGAAACATTACACTTCGTGGAAAAGCCTGTCGAAATCATGGATCGCCAAACCAAGCAACTCAGGCGCTCAAACATTCCTATCATGAAGGTCAGATGGGAAGGCAAACGAGGCGCAGAGTTCACTTGGGAACTCGAAAGCGACATGAAGGCAAAATATCCACAGTTGTTTAATTAAGAAATTTGTAGACTTATAGATCAAGTGTTTTCGCACAACATATCCAAGTTTTAGCAATTTTATCCGTAAGGAGTTGTTTAATTTGGCGATTTTCAGAGAAAAACGTGATGAATATGAAAGGTGAAGAAATTGATCAAATCTGAGTATGTTTAATCATCACAATCGATCACCTACTCAGATACCACTTGTAGGATCGGTTTTGACTCCGTTACGATTATGTTTAGTCACACACGTTCACGGATTCCGCACGTCTCCGAGACAACAATTATCCGCGCGAATAGGCTAGTCAACAAGTCAACACGGATATGTTATCCGCACAGATCGCCATCCGTACGGTGAACATCAACAGCAACATTCAACATTTTTCTAACAAAAAATTCAAATTTCTCACAAACGGCTTCGAATTAAGATTTGAAACTTTGTAGGCTTTTAGATCAGAAAATTTCGCATAACATATCCAAAAATCAGCGATTTTTTTTTGTGACAACTCGCATTTCCGGCATTCTCTATTCGCATTAATGTACGTTGACTTTGACTGTTTAGTAGTTGACCTGTTTGACTTCGTAACTGTACACTTTGTGATATGATAAAAATGTAGTGTACTTGCATGGTTATGTGTAATATGATAGCTTGCATACTGTTTGAAAAACTTAGACTTATAAACCATAAAACAACTCGACGAAACAAGTGAGATTCGCCAAGTTTGACCTCGACGAAACAGGTCAGTTTCGTCAACAATCTTCTCGACGAAACAGGCTGTTTCGCCGAGCCCAGTTTCACCGAAGCCCAGTTCGGGCCCAACACGTTATTTTGAGTTTTAAAACGTGAAACAACATCAGTTTTACATCTGCTATCAAACAACCAAAACCCTAGAGCCCCTTTCCCTCCTGTGCGACGGCAGTTGGAGGTTCCCGAAGATATCTTAGCGATCGATTCGTATTTCTCTTTTCCGGTTAGTGTGTGTTCGTTAATCGGTTTAATGTTTCTGTAATAGCTCGATTCATGTTTGTGTATATGCTTGATTTCTGGACCATATAGGAGTATATGTGTATGATGTTCTTGATTGCGATATACATGGTTAATCGGATGCGTAATTCTATGCGAAACTGAATATGATCGAATGCTCGGTTCTGAATGTTGTTAATATGATTTGATTCTGAATTCAAGATAGCATCTTGATAGGGTTCAATGATATGATTGTTGGATGTTAAATTGATATGTTATACACAAAAACTAGGGTTTATGCTAGACAATGATTCTTGGATGATTGAGTTGTGATGATTCGTTCTGCACATTGACCTTCATATGATTTCTGATACTGTAAACGGCTGCTAGCATGATTAGGGTTCTGTGTATATTTAACTGCTGCATCTGTTGTCTGCGGAACTGACGTCCGACGAAACAGAACTCTCGGCGAAACAGAATGTGTTTCGCCAAGAGTAGTCGACGAATCAGAAGTTCTGTTTCGCCAGGGGACACCTCGACGAAACAGAATGTGTTTCGTCAATATCTTGTTTCGCCAACTTATGTGTTTCGCCGTATATGTGTTTCGTCGAGCTGTGCTGTAACTTGAATGGATTCTGATTAAGTGTTAACTGAAATATTTAACTGCTGTTAGACGTTAGACATGACTTGTATGATTGTGATTACGTGCTACCTGCTTATACGTGAGCAACTTGAACGCCAACTGATTATTCTATACGTGCGTACTTTAGGACGTGATTGATTTACTTTGAGCGCATACTTAGCATACCGAGCAAACCACGGTGAGTTCACACTCTTACCAAGGCATGGGATTCCCGGTGGGTTGGGAATGGGTTAAGAAACTATAATGGAACCTACATATCCTCCTTGGGTAGGATATGTACCGCCATCCTCCATGGGTAGGATGCCAATATTAATCCTGCGTATTCTCCTTGGGTAGAATACGTACGTTCGTCCTCCTTGGGTAGGACAATCACACTCGCTACGGTCCTTGGATTAAGAAGGGCGCGTACAAACACGACTAGTCTAACACATGGGGAAGTCCCCACTAATCTTCGCACAGATGCCTGAAAAGGCCGCGATACGGCCACTAATCTTCGCACAGATGCCTGAAAAGGCCGCGATACGGCCACTAATCTTCGCACAGATGCCTGAAAAGGCCGCGATACGGCCACTAATCTTCGCACAGATGTCTTGAGGACCGCGATGGGAATTAATAAGATATATGATTACTAAACGAGCATACGATTTACGATACAAACGTTATAACTGAATAACCAACTGTGAACTCGCTCAACTAGTTGTTGACTCTCTGTTACATGCCTTGCAGGACCTTAGGTACTTTTGGAGCTTGCACGGGAGGCACGGTCGTTGTGGACATGGATCGTTAATGTGTTGTTAATCATTATAACATTTTTGTACTTATGTTGGGTTCTACATTAAATGCTTCCGCTACACACTTGTTTATATTTGGTTTTGTAAACACCTATCGTATTGATGAATGACTTTTGATACATACTTATGTTCAATATGATTGGTGGCTTGATCCTGGTCATGTCACGCCTCCAAGCGGTGGTACTCCGCGTGTGGTTTTTGGGGGTGTGACAGATTGGTATCAGAGCCATTGGTTATAGAGAACTCGGTTTTAATAAAGGGAAAACGATTTTGTTAAAACCAGACTATAACCAGAACAGTGCTCTCAACGATCCACAACGACGCTTCGCTCCACGTGCAAGGCTCAAACATCATAGGTACTACTATTCATGTTACTTTACCTACATGCTAGAACTATATAGAACTTTGCTCGCGGTATGCTTAGATTACAGAACCTACTATATGTTGTTGCTTGAGAATACTTGTGTGCTCACTCTCTTCGCACTATTCGCGAACCTATCACCCACATGTTCTCCTTGATGTCAAGATCATGAGTGGACACGTTAACCTAACTCAAGCCCAGTTGGCGGCTTCGATCACTGAACAAGTTACTGCAGCACTCGCGGCTGCCCAGGCAGGAGGTGTAACCTGCCATCACCACTTACTCCAGGATTTTTAGATCCTACTTTTGTAACTCAACACTTGTGCTTAATTTTGATTACTCTTACGCACACGACAAGACAACACGCTCAGCCACCTGTATGCATATACACGACTTTTTATGGACTGTCGTCCTACTACTTTCAACGACACTGAAGGAGCTGTTGGACTCCTCCGTTAAGTTCGAGGAACTCGAATCGGACTTCGATTATGCGAATGACCCGAGGCTAGTAAGGTGAAATATGCCACTGATAGTCTCGAAGACACTGCGCAAACTTGGTGGAACGCGCAAGTTACGATGCTGGGGACTGGCGGCTGCTAATGCCACCCCTTGGGACGAATTCAAGAAACTAATCAAACTAGAATACTGTAACTATGATAACATCCACAAATTGGAAGTGGAGTTCTTTAACCTGAAGATGACGGGGTCAGAAATAGAGGCGTATACGAAGCGATCTAACGAACTGGCAACTTTGTGCCCTACTATGGTGGATCCTCCCATAAAGAGCTTTGAGCTGTACCTCAAAGGCTTAGTACCAGAAATTCAAAGTCATGTGATGACTGCTAATCTTGCTACTATTCAAGATGTTACTTATCTTGCTCATCGTCTCATAGACCAGGCAGTGGAACAGAACAAGCTGCCTCAATGTATCAGCGCTACTACTACCACTACTACTTCAACTACTTTTGCTATCCTCAGTGACAACGAATGAAAGTGGAATGGAACCTCTGGCAAGGGTTCGACTACGATTCCGTCCCAGGCACAGCAGTGAAAGATCGATGACAACCAAAGTCCTGGTCAGCAACCTTTCAGCAGTCAATGGCAGGGTGGATACAGGGGAAACCACCCTAAGTGCAAACGATGTAACTTGCACCACAGCGGGCAGTGCAACCGAAATCATTGTCAATGATGCGACAAGCTTGGACATGGAGCCAAGGATGGTAGAAACTCACGTTCTGCAAGCCAGAACCAACAACAACAGATACAAGATCTATAGAATCAGCAGCAACGGCAGGGTAACAAGGGATGTTATCAGTGTGGGGCTGAAGGTCACTTCAAGAGACACTGCCCACGGTTGAACCAGAACCAGAATCAAAACCACAACCAAGGAAACGGGAACTAGGGAAGACAACAACGTGGGGTAATAACGACGACAATGGTGCTAGGGGACGAGCATTCGTGATTGGTCAGGCTGATGCAAGGAACGATCCTAATGTGATTATGGGTAAGTTTCTTCTCGACGACTTTTATGTTACTATACTATTTGATTCGGGTGCGGATACCAGTTATATGTCTCTGAAAGTTAGTCAAATGCTTAAACGCGCGCCAACACTTTTGAACACCAAACATGTCGTAGAGTTAGCTATCGGAAAAAGTTTAGAAGCCACACATAGTTCAGGGTTGTAACCTTATCCTCGCTGGTCAGACTTTCTCTATCGTCCTCATTCCTATAACTCTGGGTAGCTTTGACGTCGTCATTGGTATGGATTGGTTATCTCAACAGCAAGCGGAGATCTTATGTAAAGAAAAGGTTATTCGTATTCCTCGTTCGGGCAAAGAACCTCTCGAAGTTCAAGGCGACAAGAGTGGTGTCGTGAGTGGCATCATCTCCTTCTTGAAGGCTCAGAAGTGTCAGCGAAAGGGCCACATAGCTATTTTTAGCACTCGTTACTGATTCATCGAAGAAAGAGAAAAAGACTGAGGATAATCCTGTGGTACGCGATTTTCCTCAAGTGTTTCCAGAAGAGTTACCTGGGTTACCGCCTCATCGCCAGGTCGAATTTCAGATCGAGCTCGCTCCAGGAGCAGCACCCATAGCTCGAGCACCTTATCGCTTAGCTCCAACGGAACTGGAAGAACTGTCTAAGCAACTACAAGAACTCTTGGAAAAAGGGTTTCATGCGTCCTAGCTCTTCGCCTTGGGGAGCTCCAGTGTTATTCGTAAAGAAGAAAGACGGTACGTTCAGGATGTGTATAGACTACCGTGAACTCAACAAGGTGACGATCAAGAATCGTTATCCTCTTCCGCGCATAGATGATTTATTCGACCAGCTACAAGGGTCGAGCTACTACTCCAAAATAGACTTAAGGTCGGGGTATCACCAACTGAACTGAGAGTCCGGGATGAGGACGTCTCCAAAACAGCACTCAGAACTCGCTATGGCCATTACGAGTTTTTGGTCCTGCCATTCGGGCTAACGGACGCGCCTGCGGTTTTCATGGAATCTTATGAACAGGGTGTGCAAACCTTATCTTGGCAAGTTCGTTATTGTTTTTATTGACGACATCCTGATCTATTCGAAGAGTCAGGAGGAACACGAGCAGCACTTACGACTTATTTTGGAACTCCTTCGAACGGAACAACTGTACGCCAAATTTTCGAAATGCGACTTCTGGCTTCGTGAAGTCCACTTTCTAGGCCATGAGGTAAACAAGGATGGGATTCATGTCGATCCATCCAAGGTAGATACGATCAAGAACTGGCCTGCACCTCGCACACCGACAGAAATATGCCAATTCTTGGGTTTGGCAGGTTATTACAGACGATTCATCAAAGACTTCTCGAAGATTGCTCAGCCGCTTACACTACTGACACAGAAAGGTGTTGCTTACCGTTGGGGTAATACACAGGAAACAGCGTTTCAACACTTAAAGGATAGACTTTGTAGCGCACCTATCCTCTCATTGCCTGAAGGCACGGATGATTTTGTAGTCTACTGCGACGCATCCATCCAAGGTCTTGGATGTGTATTGATGCAACGGGATAAGTTATTGCTTATGCTTCGCGCCAACTTAAGATTCACGAACGGAATTACACCACACACGATTTAGGGCTGGGAGCTGTTGTTTTTGAGCTCAAGATATGGCGACATTACCTATATGGCACTAAGTGCACCATCTACACCGATCACAGGAGTCTTGAGCATATATTCAAGCAAAAAGAATTGAACATGCGACAACGTAGATGGGTTGAACTACTGAACGATTACGAATGTGCCATAAAGTACCATCCGGGCAAAGCCAATGTGGTGGCCGACGCCCTCAATCGAAAGGATACTACACCTAGGCGTGTACGAGCGTTGCAACTCACCATTCAGTCTAGTCTTCCTTCACAAATACGAGATGCTCAGGTAGAAGCATTGAAACCAGAAAACGTTAGGGCTGAAGCCCTACGCGACTCAAGGCAAAGATTAGAACAAAAAGCAGACGGAGCCTACTATGTAAAAGGACGCATCTGGGTTCCACTCTATGGCAACTTACGCGAGCTTGTAATGGATGAAGCTCATAAGTCTCGCTACTCAGTACATCCAGGTTCGGATAAAATGTACCACGATATCAAAACTACATACTGGTGGCCTAGCATGAAGGCCCACATAGCAACATACGTTAGCAAGTGCCTGACTTGTGCAAGAGTCAAAGCCGAATTACCAGAAACCATCAGGTCCACTTCAACAACCTGAGATACCACAATGGAAATGGGAGCAAATTTCCATGGATTTTGTTACAGGCTTACCTAGATCTCAGCGCGGAAATGATGCTATTTGGGTGATCGTGGATCGACTCACAAGGTCTGCTCACTTCTTGGCTATCAAGGAAACGGATAAGTTCTCCACTCTAGCAGACGTATACCTTAATGAAGTTGTCTCGAGGCACGGGGTGCCCACCTCTATTATCTCCGATCGTGATGCACGTTTTACTTCAGAACTGTGGCAAGCAATGCACAAATCTTTTGGCTCTCGATTAGACATGAGCACAGCTTATCATCCTCAGACGGATGGGCAGTCTGAGCGTACTATTCAAACTCTAGAAGACATGCTTCGGGCGTGCGTAATTGACTTTGGCAATGGTTGGGAAAAACATCTACCACTTGTGGAATTTTCTTACAACAACAGCTACCACACCAGCATTAAAGCTGCACCATTCGAGGCACTGTACGGGCGTAAGTGCCAGTCACCTCTCTGTTGGGCAGAGGTGGGAGAAAGTCAAATCACAGGTCCAGAAATGGTAGTCGATACTACAGAAAAGATTGCACAAATACGACAACGCATGGCGGCAGCACGCGACCGTCAGAAAGCATACGCCGATAAAGACAGGAAACTACTCGAACTCCAAGTTGGGGATCGAGCACTACTCAAAGTTTCACCCTGGAAGGGTGTGGTTCGTTTTGGCAAACACGGCAAACTAAATCCACGATATGTTGGACCTTTCGAGGTTATTGAGAAAATAGGCAAAGTGGCCTACAGATTGAACTTACCACCTGAACTCAGTGCAGTTCACAATGTCTTTCACGTGTCGAATCTGAAGAAGTGTATGTCAGATGAGACCCACATAGTTCCCTTGAAGGAACTCACTATCGACGAGCGGTTGCACTTCGTCGAGGAACCTGTTGAAATCACGGACCGGGATGTTAAGGCCCTCAAGAACACGAGAATCCCTCTTGTACGAGTTCGTTGGAACTCCCGTCGTGGCCCAGAGTATACCTGGGAACGAGAAGATCATATGGAACTCAAATATCCCCAGTTATTCGGAACCAATGCAACTACTACTGAGGCTGAAGCTACTACTGCAGAATTGACACCCCAGGAAAACCAGTAATCTTCGCATACATGCTCGGGGAGCCGCGATACGAAACAGGTAAACAACGTCACACTATTAGCTTCCTCAGTAACTGCATACTAAATTTCGGGACGAAATTTCTTTCAAGTTGGGGATAATGTGACAACTCGCATTTCCGGCATTCTCTATTCGCATTAATGTACGTTGACTTTGACTGTTTAGTAGTTGACCTGTTTGACTTCGTAACTGTACACTTTGTGATATGATAAAAATGTAGTGTACTTGCATGGTTATGTGTAATATGATAGCTTGCATACTGTTTGAAAAACTTAGACTTATAAACCATAAAACAACTCGACGAAACAAGTGAGATTCGCCAAGTTTGACCTCGACGAAACAGGTCAGTTTCGTCAACAATCTTCTCGACGAAACAGGCTGTTTCGCCGAGCCCAGTTTCACCGAAGCCCAGTTCGGGCCCAACACGTTATTTTGAGTTTTAAAACGTGAAACAACATCAGTTTTACATCTGCTATCAAACAACCAAAACCCTAGAGCCCCTTTCCCTCCTGTGCGACGGCAGTTGGAGGTTCCCGAAGATATCTTAGCGATCGATTCGTATTTCTCTTTTCCGGTTAGTGTGTGTTCGTTAATCGGTTTAATGTTTCTGTAATAGCTCGATTCATGTTTGTGTATATGCTTGATTTCTGGACCATATAGGAGTATATGTGTATGATGTTCTTGATTGCGATATACATGGTTAATCGGATGCGTGATTCTATGCGAAACTGAATATGATCGAATGCTCGGTTCTGAATGTTGTTAATATGATTTGATTCTGAATTCAAGATAGCATCTTGATAGGGTTCAATGATATGATTGTTGGATGTTAAATTGATATGTTATACACAAAAACTAGGGTTTACCTGTGCATGTTTATTTTATGTTATGTTGTGATAATCAAGCGAACTCAATCGAACTCGAAGTCTAACTCGAATATAAGCGAACCCGAACCCGAATTCCGAGTCGAACCATATAAGAAGTAGTTGGGACTGAAAGTAATTTGACTAGGAAACCCTATCGAATCGCTCGCAATCGAAACCGAAGCAACATCGCACCGAACGAACCAATTCAGGCGACATCCGCACGGATGGTCAATCCGCATGGATTGCCAGTCCGCACGGATTGCCAATCCGCACGGATGACCAATCCGGGCGGATAGCCTATCCGGGTACGTGCCATCCGCACGGCTCACCCCTTTCCTCTTTTAGCATCCTATAAATACACGGGTCACTCTCCAACTTTTCCACTTTTGGCAAGTGACGTCCGAACCGCACGCATTCTTCACTTTTTCTCAGATTTCTCTCAATCCAGGTAAGATCTTGCACTAATTCTTGTACATTCTTGATCACTACACAATTCTACACCTTTCCATCTTTCAAATCTCAACTTTTAGCCATGAAATCATCAAGATTGAGGCATTCTCGGGTGACGTCATCATGAAGTTCTTATGAACTTCAAGCTTGACCTCATTCCACCAAGAATAACTCAGATCTAAACGATTTCCACAAGATTTCACAACAACATCACCTAAATCTATACTTTTTCTAAGGATAAAAGAGTTGAAAGAAATAGACCTAAGTTCTCTCCTTCTTTTACCCTTAAAATCGGTACGAATCTGATCGGTTCTAGTGTTCTACTCGTTGATAGTGATGCACTAGTCCTAGATCTGGGTTCTACCCACCAGACACCTGATTTCGGGTCAACCAGAACGACCATTCTGAGTCGCCGACAGGCCAAGTTTGGGTGGTTCCTGACCGGTCTAGTCATGCGGGTGAGAATACAATTCCAAGTGGTTGCCACGTAATCAGAACGTCTCGATAAACGACAACAGAAACCAAGAGTAGACGAACGGAACAATCAGACCAGAGACTGTCCGCACGGACAGGCTATACGGACGGGTTGTCACCCGGACGAGCTACCCTTGGGACCCACTTTCCAAACAAGGTTTGAGTATCGACGAATGAGCAATCCGGACGGACGACCTCTGAATGGATTACTCTTCGGATCATGAGATACTAAGGCCTTAAAATAAATTCAAACAATGTTCATCCGCACGACCAAGTCGTCCGCACGGACAGGCTATCCGGACGGATTGTCTCTGCCCGCGCGCACAGACTGTCCGCACGGATTACCATTGTCCGCACGGACTACCATCCGGACGGATTGTTGTCCGCGCGACCGGCTTGAAAGGTAGGAACACTTAAATGTTTTCTAAATGCTACAATGAAAACTCCAAAGCACAAGCCATCATACACAAACACATCCTTAGGAAGAAACAATCCACTTGAACGTTTATCCGCACGAACAACTTGTCCGTACAGATAAGCAATCCGTACGCACGACTAATCCGCATGGATTACCATCCACACGGACAGCTCACGCGCACGGATAGCTTATCCGGATGGGTCACCATCCGCACGGATTACCATCCGTACGGATAGTTCACCCGCACGGATGACTTCCTCTCACGGATAGTTGATCCGCACGATCAGCCATCCTAACCACTCTCACTTTGTACTGATTTGCGTACCACTTATCTTTACGCTATCGAATCTATTCAGGCTACTGCACTCGCTGAAAAGCGCTCCCTTCAATCCATAATCGCTGTGAGTATACTCGAACCCTTTTTTGCTTTAGCACTTTTGGGTGTTACATACGTTACGAATATTCAAACTACAACTATCACACTACTCAAGCTATTTTAACGCTAAACCATTTATGCATGTTATACGTGGCTTATGAATGCTTGTTTATTATGTTTACACATGGAATGCTGTCTACCTGCCTTAGCAACGATAGTACTATAGTTTGGACTCAGCACCCGTTCACACGGGGGTTGTTAAGGATCTTTTACTTGCATGGATTACGGTGGTAATCATGTATTGCGAACTGCCTTGGGCAGTCAACCCGCAGTCATTGGTATCGATGGATCTATGTCGATAACTAACGTGCTTCATTTCACTATGTGTACGTGCTGGTTATGCGTAAACAAATTCGAACTCTATATGCTATTATCAAACTTGTATGCTCACCTTTACATTTTATGTATTGAATTTATTTTAACGTATGTGACAGGTGCTTAGGATGCATGTGTGGTAGGAAATGGAAGCTAGAATAAAGCTTTAGAGCCCAACAAATAGTTGTCTGTAGATGACGTATTAGGGGTCTCTAGAAGCAGATAAACAATTGCTACCTATTTAAATCTGAGTTGTCGGGACAGAATATTTGTTTTGATGTTATCTGTAATAACTTGTTTGACTATTTAAGATACGGTATGGGACGTATTGCTTTAATTAAATGGTAATGATAGTTGTTATGGAAACTTCTGGACAATCTGTTTCGCTCAGTGCCACGCCCCGATGATTCCGCCATCGGTTGGGGTGTGACAGTATGAAATCACTATAATCTTTCTTTCAGAAAATGCCTCCATGACGAGACACACGTTTGCCTACCTGGGAACTACCGATGAGAGTACAGAATACCTATAGGCTCAAGGCATGTTACCCTAATTCGAAAGGATTTTTTTTTCTTTTCTCCATTTCAGAACAATTCAAGTTTTAATCGACCTACGTTGTACTATTATCAATTTTATACGATACAATTCCCCCTTTTTTTCGAGTTTCAAAATTTTCTCGAGACCATACTTTTCAGATTAAAATTTTCAAACTAGCTGCAGTAAACTGTTTTAGAACGTAGCATGGAAGCCCTAACCGATCATATGGTGTAATCCGGAATTTCCTTATCTATATAAGAAACTCACTACTCGAGCTAATCTACACAAGAACTACAACTTCTGACATAACTCAACACATACCCAAACTTTTCTTAGTTCAACAAAACCCCATATCCCAATGACAAATCTCCCAGCAGCATATGCTGAATCTTCAAATGCAGCAAAAATTCATCCCTTCCTCCAGTTTACTAATTTACACAATCGAGAGAGGTATCAAAAACTCAAGCATCATGAAGTTCTTACTATTAGCGGTATTGATTGGCAACGAATGGGAACGATTGATTCCAGTGGTTTACTGGCAAGAGTACTACTACCTAATACGCCCTGGCACCGTTTCTTCGACATCCTAGAACCATCATACGATGAATTGGTGTATGAGTTCTTGTCCACTTTCTATTACAAATATAATAAAAATCTTACCAATGAATCCATTCATTTTCAACTTTGTGGGCAACCTCATACTATGTCATTAACAGAATGTTCATATGGGCATATATAAAGATGAAGAAGTTAAACAACCCATTTTTACGGAGGCATCAACCTCTTATTCCTCCACGGATATGGTAGATTATTGGCAATGCCATTCATTAAAAGAATGGTGTGGCCACAATAATTCTATGAACTTCACAGACCCTTGTTATCAATATATGCACCGTGTTTTAGCCAACACTATCACGGGGCGCAAGCATAATCAACAAAGGGTTAGAACAACCGAACTTTTCTATCTGTATAGTATTTTTGAGCAAGTCCCTTGTAATATTGCCCACGAGCTTGCTGTATATTTTTCTAGTCAACAATCACATCCTCTGAGAAGTCTCATGGGAGGGTCTTACATTACAAAAATAGCAAAATCATTAGGTGTCTTAAGTGATCAGATTATCTAAGGATTATCTCCACCAAAGGCACCTGGGATTGTAAATTTGTACACCATTAGGCTAACCCCTGTTCATATTGATACACTAACTCAACCATCACAGTCGGAGGGAGCTCCAGTTATCTTAGAGAATACCTCCCCACAAAATTTACAACAATCTTTGTTGCAGTTTCCTCAATAGTCTTTTTTATCGATTTGATATGCAACCACCGCTTCCATACATACAAGAACATATTACAACTAACTTATCCCAACCATCAACACCAAACTTCTTACCGATAGTTTTCGAGGAGGATCCAACGACGCAAGAAGCTTTGTTTGATGAAAGCATGATGATCCAAGATCAATTAGTATCGGAATCATTTTTGCAATCACCGTTACTGCCACAATCTTTCCAGTCACTGTTGAACGAAGTAGAACAACTGCCACCAACTGATATAGCCGGCCCAAGTACGATGCCTCAAATGCATCTACCTCCAGATTCATTGGGAGTCGAAGTGACTAGGTTAAACAATCAAGTTCGAAATTTGTCTCAACAAATAAAATGGTTGACAGAAAGAAATCAATGGTTGGAAAGCATGCTGAGACAATTAACTGATCATATGCAACTGCCTCTACCACCTCCACCACCTTATAATCCTGAATTTGATCCATTACATGACTTATTTCAAATGTAAATTTGTTCAATAGACTGTCAAACAAACAATGCTATCATTGCTAATGTGAAATACGTTTTGATTCAGTTGATGTTGTGTTATATTGATGCTTGTTTGATTTAAACAATACCTCAATCTTATTTGTTTTCCTCACTTAACTAGAAGTGCTATGTGGACCATGCGACAAAACGCGTAATTTTGGGTGCACACTTAATTACGAGGTTCGACGCATGAGAATCATAGTAAGCCTTGTTAAGTAAGGTGGCAGATAAAAACATTATGTGGTTATGTGATTATCCATTATTTGCTTATTTGTACACACATTTGTTTGCATAATATTTACATTACAAATCCAACATAACATAACGCCATGCAAAACAATTTTTATACAATGATCCTCGTAAATTCCTCAAAATTATCAGCACAAAAAAATGACTTGATTATCTTTCTAATCATTACAATTACATTCTACGGTCTCTTTTGAATAAATTTCGGGACGAAATTTTCTAAAGTAGGGGAGACTGTAACCACCCTGGTTTTCACACTTGTATTTGTTTGACCTACATTGTAACAAATACCGTAATTGAAATGAAACTTATTTGAATATACTTGCTTTGTGCTCATACATGCTTATACAAATGCAAACACATGAAACAATTGCAAATTTGTTGAGTTTTATACTATTAAACGAGGCTACATAAACTATGAAGGCCTAATATGACCTGTTGTGAAACTACAAATTGAAGGACCTAATTGTCATTCCTTGAAACTTGCTTGAAAATTTTGATTTTAAGTCCGAGGGTAAACCGTCATTATTTGAAAATATAAAGTTCGGGGACAAAATTGTCATTTTTGAAATCTTATAAGTTCGGGTTAAAAGTGTAAATTTTTGAAAACTATAAGTTTAGGGTCCTTTATGACATTTTTGAAACTCACTTGATAAATAAAATAAACTTTTAATTTTTGAATTAAAAGTCTAGGGTCCTATTAGTCATTTTTCTTAAAATATATTCTAGGGACTGAAATAGTCATTTTGGAAACTATTTTAACTGAAAGCCCTAACCGGGTTATCCTTTTAAATAAGGAATGCTTATTGAAAACTAACTCTGTTAACATGTTTTAACCGGATTAGGGGCCATTTTGTCATTATAAAAACATGTTATATAAGGGACTAAAATGTAAATTTTAAAAATAAAACAAAAAAATGGTTGAACCGGTCACAGGGGGGGGATCGAACTCGCGACATCTCATACGACAAACGAACTCGTGACCGGTCGGGCTAAGCCCTCATCCGGTATTTGTTTATAACCGTATTATATATATACACACATTAGAAGTTAAATACTATATTTCAAAACCTGCAAACCCGCCGTCTGTTCACCGGATTCCGACCCAAACCACGTGATCAGTGGTTTCACTGTCCAAAGCTGTTGCACGCGGAATCTTTACCTCAAAACCAACTTTCCACGCGTTTTAATCGACCCATAAACGTGCCTGACATCGCATAATCGGAGAAAATTATAAAATTTGAAAGTGGGTTTAATTCCACTAATTTATGTTGTTTCCGTGTCGATTTCGTGTGTTATTTAACTCCCAAAAGCCTCAACGAAACTCCTGCAACCTTCAAAATCCACTAACCCTCGAAAGAACCTCTTCGGTTCATTTCTGCATTTCGTCGCCGGAACCGGTCGCCGGAGTTAGCCGATACATCGATTCCATCGATACCGGTTAGTTGTTTTTAAATCAATTTGTTCGTATTCACTTGTAGAATCTATCCCAGCATCGAATTTAGTCACAAACGTAGGAAATCCCGTTAATTTAGACCTTTGACTTTTTGTTTGACTCGAATTTTGACTTTGACTGTCTTGTTGGGGAAGAAGACTGGTTTTATTTTTTTATTTTTTTTCATTTAAAAACAATTTATTCTTTAAAAACTTATATAAAATCGATTTTAATTATGTAAAATCTAAAAATTTCAGTATAATTATTTTAATTACTGATCATTCTGAAAATATTACTTTCACAGTTATCTTGTATAAATTCAGATTTTATATGATTTAAATCAGTATTTTCACTTAAAAGTATGGTTTAATTTAATATATATTTAAATTATATAACTATATAATTTTATTCCAAAAAACATTTTTGTGACATTATATATATTTTTCTGAGTTTATAACAATTCGGTAACTGATTTATCTATTTACATATTATCTTGAATAATTAAAACTTTATAAACTTGATTATTGTTATTTAACCATTTTAATTCCATGTTATTCATATAAAATTATTCAAGGGCCAAAATAATTATCTTAAATCAGTAATATTCCAGGTTCATAATTAAAAATGTTATTTTTAATTATTCTGATTTAAATTAATTATTTAAATAATTATTAGATAATTACCATGTTATTTCATTTTGAAACTATTTATAATTGTTTATTTTAGAAATAGATATATTTTGCCATGATAACTATGTTAAATCAGATATATATATGATTCAATAATTAAAAAATGATATTTTTAATTATCTCGACTTAAATTAATTATTTAGATAATTAATTATATAATTGCAATTTTTGAGTTAAATATATATATTTTAATTATATAAACATTAACTTTGTAACTAAGTATTTGTATAAACTTTATTTTTATAAATAATCCCTTAATTTATAGCCTTGTTTCCAAGTTTTCCCCAAATAGGATTGTTTAAACCCGTAGTTACCGTCCTAGTCAAACCGTACAAACACGATAGACATAGTTTCCCGTTTATACAGTTGCACATTTTACCCATTTGTTGATGCCGTGTTCCATGTTGTCTTGTGCATGTTCAATTAGAGTGTCGTGGAAATCTTGTTCCCGCAAAACTCTTACCTTTACTTGTTTGGAAATTATTCGCAAACAAGGTGAGTTCATAGTTCCCATTTTCTTTCACAATATTTTTGGGATGAAACATATGAAATAATGTGATACAAACAAATTTGCATTTTGTGGCTATCTTGATTGTTTCTTGCAATTTCTTGATACTTGTTGCTTAACACCTACATTCATTAACTCCGTATAAGCCCAGCGGTAATATTATAGCGCTATAGGTGTGACGCCCCATCCTAATTTCAAGATCACTTGTTGTTGTTGATTCACATTTTTGCAAATTTGGAAGTTTGGATGATAGATCCGTGTTTACGTCTACAAGGTTTGAATGTTCCACCAAGCATACTTGTATTACTCATTTTGCTAAGATATATCGAATGCCATATTGTTAAACATTTCCTTTCATTATCACATTATTTATTTAATACCAAACTAACCAAAACCTATGAATTCACTCAACCGTTTGTTGACCCAAATCGTTTTTAACATATGTTTCAGGTGAAAATGTTTGAAGTTAGCTTTTGCAAGGACCACATAGGATTGCTCAAGACAAGTGCCTTAGCTTAAAATAAAAAGAAAGACTTTTGTGAACAATGTGTTGTATTTGTTTTGTACTAGTTTGGATGTGAATGCAATCCTATTAACCAAACTTAACTATATTTCAACTTTAATTTAATCACCATGTGCTTATATGCATTCTACCAAGTTTCGTGATGCCCTCGACGTTTCCGCCTCCGGTCAGGGTGTCACACAAGTTGTCACTTATGAAGAAAGAATTTGATCTATTCCGTGGTTTGAGAACGGAAAGCACCAAGCAGATTATTGAAAGATATTGTAACTTGGTGAACAACATGACAAGATTGGGTATCAACAAAAATAAAGATGAGTTGATTGAGAAGCTGGCTGATGCGTTGCCACATGATGTTTGGGGAACATTTCTGATGATGTTGAGGAATAATAGAAAGGAATATAGCGAGCTAACACAGGGTGGGTTCATCAAACATCTTGAAGCTCAAGAGATGGAGCAAAGAAAGATCGCTAGAATGAAGAATTATGATGGAGAACAAGACATCGGATTATATTTCAAAGGTGGTGTTAATGAAAAGACAAATCTTTCTCCAAAAGTTGGAACTGCTTTCAATGTAAAAGGTTCTTCAGAAAGTTCATCTCAGGGATCAAGCAGCAAAACTGGATTCACTTCATTTCCAACATTTGATCCACATTTTTCTACAACAAAAAGTGGCAAAGTTCTTCAATGCAACATTGCTTTGAACCTTGAAAATGATCAGAATTATATCGAGGAAGTTGCTAAAAGCCACATGTCCTTGTTGGTAACTGTGCTTGAATCTTATGGAGGTTTAGTTGCAGGGAGGATCGGGAATCCAATGCTAACGAAAGAGGATTACGATCAAATTGATGCTGAGGAGATGGAATTGATGGATATAAAATGGTGTATGGCTAGCGTGTTGAGACGAGCTGAAAAGTTTAAACAAATTACAGGCAGAGATGATTTTCGCGATGCACATGTTTCAACTTTAGGATTTGATAAGTCTAAAGTTATTTGTTTTCGTTGCAAGGAAAAAGGGCATTTCAAGAGGGAGTGCACCAATCGTGAAGCAAGTGGAGCTCAAAATCCCTTTGGAAACAATGACTACTATCGAAAAGCGATATATCATCAAGTTGCTCAACAGCCACATCAACAACAACAGGCACAAATAGCTCATGGAAGAAAAGAAATTGAAGATTCAAAGAGAGCATGCCTTGTTAATCAAGATGATGGAAAAGGATTCAGTTGGGATAAATACATTCCAAAAGATAGTAAAGCATGTGTGGTAGATCAAGATGATGAAAAGTTACCTGAAGGATTTAGCTGGGAAAATTTCAACTGGGATGATTATGATCCGAACAAATCTACAAATCATAAAGGTTTTGTTGCTCAGGTTATTAATGATTATACTGATGAATATTGGGCAGAAAATACAGAAAAATTAAGGAAGCTGAAGAAGAAAAATGGAAGAGATATGCAGAAGAAGAAGAAGAAAAAAGACAAGCTGAAGCAGAGAAAAAGAAAAAAGCTGAAGAAGTTCAAGTGAGAATAGTAAAAGAAGTTCTAGAATTTGAAATCAAAACAGATGCTGATGCAGTCAAAGTTCCTGAGAAGTGTATGAATTGTGAATCTCTGATAAAGCAAAACAATGAACTGCTACATAACATCAAAAGGCTGAAAGAATCCTACGATGTTTTGAACAGAGAGATGAATAAGTATCGTGAGTCGAAAAGTGAACAGGCTGTATCAATGAATACACTCAAAGGGGCATACATGAGGCAGCTTGACAATGTCATTTATTACACAGAAAAATGTGCTGAACTTGAGAAGAAATTGGAAACTCAGAAAATTGAAACAAATAGAGTAAATGAATTGTTGAAAAGTTACTCATGTTCTACTTTTATTGTTGACAGGATTTATCCCATTGTGGAAGGAATGAAGACATTTGAAGAAGAAAAGACTTCGGAAGAGAAGAAGTTAGAAACAAAAAGATGATGAAGTGAAGATTTCTGGTAAGAAACCAAGTGTTGTCTATAACAAATGTCCACCCCCGGTCGAAAATGGATATTCTCCTCGAAATCCGAATTCTGAAAGAGTCGAAAAGGCAACAAATTTACAATGGGAGTCTGAGTCTACAGATAATTTGCCAGAAAGTATAGATGTCACTTTCACGTCGTCCGATACTGATCATGAGTCCGAATTAATAAAAAAGGTGGTTAATCAAGTGTTGGATAAGGATGAAACAGAGGAGTCAATGTCGGAGTCAAAATCAGAGTCAAAGTCAAAGTCCGACACGTCAAGTCAAAAAGTCAAACAGGGAAAACGGGTGTATAATAAAGAGTTCTTGTTATCAAAATCTAATTTGGATGACGAATCAATCAAAGTAGCATACACTTTGAAAGATTCTGACAAATTTTTTTCTGATGAAATTTTTCCAATAAGAGGTGTTAAACCATAAATGATTAAAAAGGTTTTCAAACTAACAGAAATTAATATTTCTGAAATAAAGGATGCAAATTTTTCAGAAAAACCTAAACCGTACACCTCAAGAGTTCAACAACGTTTAAACAAGAAAATGGGTTACAATTATGGTTACAGTTTTCAAAAGAAACCAAACCATAATGGTTATTTCAAAAAGAAGGGATTGGGTTTTATTGCACCGAAAAATTATAAAAATGAGAAAATTTATAAACCAAAAACTGTTTTTGTTTTAGGGAAAACGACTGAAGAAGAGAAGAAGCAAGCATTCAGAAAATAGACGAACAAAGAATTTCTTGCCACGAAGCAAGATGAAATGAAGAAAAACTTTGCTCAGAAGAAGATAGAGACTAGAACCTGTTTCCAATGTAAAATAGCTGGTCACATTGCCAGAAATTGTCCAAAGAAAATTCAAACTAAACAGGGAGTCTCTGGTAAACTGAAAGAAAAGGTTATTGAGAAAACTGAACCACCAACAAACAGATTCAAAGTTTTTGAGAATTCAATTTATGAAGTTGGTGAATGTTCGAAAAATGTTTTCAAGAGAAAAGAGAAACTTAATAACCAAAAATGGGTTGTTAAGAATTCAAGTGATAATTCTGGTGATGAATTTGATTCCACAAAATCAGAGGAGCCACAGGTTGTTATGAAAAATGAGAAAACAGTTCCGCCATTGGATGATGAGAATTTTCCACCATTGCGGGCTGAAAATTTGAAATCTAAAATTGGTAAAATTGAAATTTCAAATCAATTCTTTTCTGAAAAGAAAGAATTTGACATTGAAAAGGCTTTTAACCCCAGAGTGCAAAACATATTTGGTAAAATGATTAATGGGAAGGTTAATGGGGTTAAAGAATTTTATGAGAAAAAGATGGCAGGAAAGCAACTGAGTGTTGGTAACTCGGAATCTCCCATGGACCGTCAGGCTTGGGAGAAAATCTCTAACTGAAAAATCTGACTTGCCGGAGCTCCCAAGTTGGTAATCGCGGAGCATGAATCGGCATCATTCTTAAATTGTTTTTGAAAATTGAAAATTTTGATAAGTGTGACTTGCCGGAACTCCCACGTTGGTAAGTGTGGAGTAGGTTTCGACATCTTGAGAATTCAACCTACATGTGGTATTGGTTGGTAAACCATGCGGTTGAAAAAGGTTTTTACTTACAAGTGGTAAATCAAGGACATTAAGTTGTACTTGCATTTTCCTACAAGTGGTATTTGGTTAGAAGACAATGTGATGAACCAAACCCCTAACCTACAATTGGTAAAATCAATCAACTAAACTAATTTTCCGGAAAAACCATTTGATTAAAACAAACTTAAGTGTTTTGAAATCAATGGGAAAATGTTTTGTTGTCAGGGGGAGTTCTGATTGTTTATGCCAAGTGGATGGCGAATTGAAGCAATTCGATATCAGTTGTCAATTTATTTGTACAGTTTGTTTTCAAATTTTCCCAGAAAATCAAAATTGAAATAAATTTTGATTTTAGGGGGAGTAAAAATTTTAAAAAAATTAGAAAATTTGAAAAGTCAAAAACATGATAAAAGCAAAAATGAGTTTTGTTGTAAAAAGAGGAAATGATAGTAGATCAGTTAGACTGTCACAGCATGCTAAAGAAATGGAAAGATAAAATGTGATAAACGATCTCACTAAAGATGTGACGATAGGCTCAGCTAGACTAGTAGATTTGCATAACGATACAAACTTAAATGAAAAAGCCTAGTTCTAGTGGGAAACATGGTTGAAAGCACAGTACTTAGTTTTGTCCTTCTTGATTGTGTGCCTACTCAGTAATCGCTGATTGTCGAAAGATATAAAACTGGTTAAGTTTGTGAATTTTCACAACTTTGCTGAAAAGTCGTTGTGATTGTGCATTTTATTTTGCAAAGATTTAAACTTGTTTTATTTCTTTATTTTGTTTAAGCATTGGACATCCTCTGCGTATACGTGAGTATCGACCTGGATGTTATTGCCTAAACGTTCTGCTTTATTTTCTTTGGTGTTTCGTTTAAGCTTTGGATCACCTCTGTGTATACAGAAGTATCGACCTGGTGGTTAAAGCCTAAACAACTTCAACTTATTTTTATTTTTCTTATTTTGTTTAAACATTGGACTTTCTCTGCGTATACGGAAGTATCGACCTGATTGTTAACGTTTAAACATTCTGCTTTGTTTTTCGCACAAATCACAGTTGATAAAAGTTTAAAGGCATTACTTGAGTCAGTGTATTGCATGATGAGGGGATATGCTGAGATCGTGGGGTCCATAAGAGTTTAGTGCAAAATTAATATATCTTAACGTATCGGTAAGCATTTTGAAAGTTGTTAGATTGAGTTTAAGTGGACAACAATATCGTCAATCTATGTGAATCGTTTAGAACTTAAAATGTTTAAAGCTTAACGGTGTTGGTGATTTGTCTCATAAACTGATATGATCCTCTTACACAAACTCACAAAAATATTGTTTGTAAATATTTCTTTATTGCATTTCTGTTATATTCAAAAATCCAAAAAGATTTTAGTATGTTTTAGCATAAATTTTGAAAAATTCAAAAATATTTTCAACAATTGATGTTGGAGAACTGATTTTCAAAATTCCAAGTGCTAAACTTGATGAACAGGTTTGGGAAAGAATGTACAAAGAAGTTGTGTTTTCAAGTGATTATCAAAGATTAAATCATTTTTGAATAATACCTACAAATGATACCTGCAAGTGGTTTCTAAATTTGTAAAATTTTAAATTTGTGAAACTTATATTTGGGTAGAGATTGTGCAGGATAACCAGGTTCCGATATCTGAGTTAGATGAGTGCCAGGTTACGAGCTAAGAACATGTGTAAAGAGAATTCCAGACTGCGATCCCAGCTTAGCGAAAGGGAGAGTCTGAAGATATCAAGAGGGAGTCTGAAGATTGTAGAATCAGATTCAGATCCTGAAGAGTATGAGAAAGAGAAAGAGATTGATTGAGGATGCTTACAATGAAGAATTTTTGGAGAGAGCGAGAAGACTGATAAAGGCTGAAGGTTTGACAACCGAAGACTCGACACTTAAGACTCGTCAACATCCGAGGGGGAGTCTGTTGGTGCATCCGTCTGTCGACTTCGTCTTGTATCGAGTCTTGTATTGTACTAGATAAATCAGGGCACGAAAAGCGAGAACGTGGATTTATGAGTAATTCCGCTTGAACTTGTAATCTAGTTAAATATGGTATTTCGCTTGAATGAGGTATTCCGCTTGAGCATGTTCAAGCGGAATCATGTGTCTATAAATAGCCTACAAGCGAAATCAGTTGTACGAATCTTGATTCCGGTAGCGAAGCTCTGCCGAAGTGTCTACATCATTGTAATCGATCTTATATCAATCTAAAGACAGTTTTAAGTGATTTCTCGTGCATTCTAGCTGAAATAACACTGATACTTGTGTTTCTGCCACTTGTATTGGTGAATAACTCTTCTGATTGACTCGTTTGGGTCTGAAAACGATCCTACAAAATTGATAAGGTCTTTGTGAAAGATGACAAAGACTTTCCAACATTGAATGAAGTATATTGTGTAGAAATGCCTAAGGTTGAACAAACCTGGGCTAAATTGTTCAAATAATTAAGTAGTTTGAATGTGCAGGTGCTCAAGACAACTGAATATTATCAAGTGGAGTGTCGGAGCAGCCTAGCACAACGGGAAGAGGAGGCTGCTGAACCCTGGTTTGGTTGAAACAAGGAGTGTGTTTGTTTTCTGTACATAAATAAACAATATTTCAAAAACCCTAAAAATTGAAAAATTTAAAAACCAAAAATATGTTTTTATTTTGTCAAAATTAAAAAAAATATGTTTGTTTTTAAATTTGTCAAAAAAAAAAATCAAAAATTACAAAAATATGTTGATTGAATATGCCGAAACCCTCACGGCGGAACAAACATGATTAATTTCACAAGATTGAAAAACGGTTTTCAAACTGTAAAATATCAATGTGTTGTAAATCATGGGGGTACGTTATATTTTCTGCAAAACAGAGCATGAGAAGTAGAAAATGGATGGTGAGATAAAGCTATCAGTATCGGGTTGTCAAATTTTCTTTAGAATGGTTTTGAATTTTAGGGGGAGTAATATTGTCAGAAAATCCAAAAACATTAGAAAATCTGAAAAAGTAAAAAACATGATAAAAACTCAAAAATGAGCTTTTGTGTAAAAAGAGGAAATGATAGTACATCAGTAGACAATCACAGTACGCTAAAGAAATGGAAAGTTAAAAAGCGATAAACAATCTCACTAAAGATGTGACAATAGGCTCAGCTAGACTAGTAGATTTGCGATAACGATACAAACTTAAATGAAAAAGCCTAGTTCTAGTGGGAAACGCGGTTGAAAGCATAGTACTTAGTTTTATCCTTCGTGACTGTGTACCTACTCAGTAATTGCTGAATGCTGAAAGAGCATAAAAACCGGTCAGTTTGTGAACTTTCACAACTTGCTGAAAAAGTCACTGTGATTGTGCATTTCATTTTGCAAAGATTTAAACTTGTTTGATTTCTTTATTTTGTTTAAGCATTGGACATCCTCTGCGTATACGTGAGTATCGACCTGGATGTTAGTGCCTAAACGTTCTGCTTTATTTTCTCGGTGTTTCGTTTAAGCTTTGGATCACCTCTGCGTATACGGGAGTATCGAACTGGTGGTTAAAGCCTAAACAATTTCAACTTGTTTTTATTTCTTATTTTGTTTAAACATTGGACTTTCTCTGCGTATACAGAAGTATCGACCTGATTGTTAATGTTTAAACATTCTGCTTTATTTTTACACAAATCACAGTTGATGAAAGTTTAAAAGCATTACTTGAGTTAGTGTATTGCATGATGAGGGGATATGCTGAGTTCGTGGGGTCCATAAGAATTTAGTGCAAATTAATATACCTTAACGTATCGGTAAGCATTTCGAAAGTTTTTAGATTGAGTTTAAGTGGACAACAATATTGTCAATCAATGTGAATTGTATAGAACTTAAAGTGTTTAAAGCTCAACGGTGCTAGTGATTTTTCATAAACTGATATGATCCTCTGACGCGAACTCAAACAAAAATATTATCTGTAAATATATTTGTAAATATTTCTTTACTGCTTTATGTTTTAGAAAAATACAAAAAGATTTTGATTCTGCTTTATTTTCGACAACCGATGTTTGAGTGTTAAGTTTCAAAATCTAAGTATGATGATCGTGTTTCTGAAAATAAAACAAGTTCATTAATTTGAAACTTGAAGTTTTAAAATTAAAAATCAAAAATAGTTTGTGATATCTCCAAGGTCATTAATTTGGACTTGGATGATTAACTGTGAGGGATTTGGATTCTTAGATTGTTAAAATCTGTAAAAGAGCCATTTTTCGATGTTGGATTCTTAAAAACTGCCAAATCAATGGAGATTGTTGATAGGGGGAGTGAATCAAGTATTTCTGGATATATTCATATTATTATATCTTAAAGCCAGGATCTTGATTTAGAAAGTTTAATATAGCCAGGTCACAATTCCTAGATAATCGAATGTTCAAAATGTTTGTACTTAATAAATGTTTGAGAGTTGCAGATACTAATCCAGACTACGATCCCGATGGCCGAGTCTAAGGGGGAGTCTGAAGACGAGCTCAACGCAAGAGGAAGCGTGGATTGAAGGAGCTTATATACGGAAAGCCAGGTGTCGATCCCAAAGCATAGAAGCTTGACGAAAGGGGGAGCCTGATGAAGAAAAGAGTCTACAGAAAGGGGGAGCTGAAGCTGAAGACAGATCCACGGGGATTCTGTTCGAGAAAGAGGGAGTTTATGTTTGCTGAAAACGTGTTAAAGCTTCAAAAAGACTCAAAGAAAAAGAGAAAGACAAGAGGCTACGAGATTGACTGCGGCAATATCCAAGGGGGAGTCTGTTAGTGCATTTATGTCTATCGCCTTCGTCAATCCGAGCCATAGCGAGAACTGAAGATAACAAGCTTATATTGTAATAACTAGTCAAAAGGGCAAGGTGGCAATCTTGTAATTAATGAGAAATCTCATTAAAAGCCTTGGACTATAAATAGGGATGTTATGTCATAGTTTAAAGACTTTATGCTCATTTTTGACATTTAGAGAGCTCTAGATCTAGAGAGAGATTCTAGAGAGAGAAAGTGATTCAAGGTGCTTGTATTTGTCATATTTCTAATAAAGTCACGTTTATATTACGTCTTGTGCGTTAGGTCACGTTCGTGTACGGTTTCCACACGTCACACGTTCATTTCGCAATCGTTTCCGAGTCAAAACCGATCCTACAGTTTGCTCTAGATTGACCACAGATGTAGTACCAAAGCTTCTGTTCGTGATGTCTTACTTTAGGACCCCATAGACACTGTTGGATATTATTCGTCTTCACCAACTCTTCCACGTCCCACCAGGGCATTGTCTTTAAATCTTTGATAAATTTGAAGTATTGAACTCCAAATTCTCGTTTGATGGCGTTTACTTTCAAATCTTCAAGATAACCCCATGATAAGATATCTCCAAGAGATTGATCAGAATGTCTCGTGAAAAACTTCAATGGTCTTTTAAACTTTCTTTCCTCCACCATTGGCTTAAACCATTTCTTTCTTTCTTCTCGAAGTTCTTCTCTTGTTAATGTTTTGGGGACACCATTAGCGTTTATCTTTCAGCTACCTTTCTTTTCAACTCATCTTCATTATAAGTTCTGAGTAACTCGGCAAAGGTAGGGAAATCTTCAGAATCTTTGCTGGAATAGTGAAATGGCACATCTTGATCAGATTCTGAGTCATCTTCCATGACTACCTCATTGAAGTTATCCGCTTCATCAACCATCTTAAATACATATTCACCAATAGGAGCATTTTCAATATCTTTTTCAAAATCGAAATTGAAGTTTTCATCATTCAAACCCAATGCCTCCTTCATGGTCTCTCTCGTCCAATTCTCCACTAACTCTCCTTCTTCGACATCATGACTCATATAAATCACTTTGGGAGTAGACGAGAATAAGTTGACAGGATCAACGTGTTTAGTGCCTGAGGAAGACTCCCCCTGAGGATGTACTTCCTCATGTTCTACATTCTGTGTATCATCCAGAAAATCATTCAACTGATGAGCACCACATGGTCTAATAATCAATGCACCACCATTTCCACTTTGATCATCATCATCATCATCATCATCATCTCCATCATCACCACTACCATGATAATCGTCAATGTCTTTGTACATATCTTTTAACTCTTCATCCTCTTCATCATCACCTTCTTCGTCGTCTTTTTCACCATCATTTTTGACTTTGACTTACGACGTTCAAGCTCTTTACGCCTTTTAATATCTTTTATGCTATAAGGAATATCCACTTGTGAACCTACAAGAGTGAACTGTTGAGCAAGGACAATAGACATATCAGCATTATCACCAGCATTACTTGTTTCTTGATCTTTTTGGCTCGACGATTCTAAAACTTCTTCAACTGCTATGCCTTTGCCTTTATCTTTTGCAGCATCAGCAGCTTATTGTGCATCTCATTGTTCTCTTTCCATCCTCCGAGCCTCAGTTCTTCGGATTCCGATTTGATCATATTCAGCTTGCACATTCAGACCCAACTTGTCTTCAATTACTGCATATAGCATCTCGATCTACTTTAAATTGTTTTCTTTATCAGCTTTCAGATCTTCTAACACTTTCTGTACAAGCTCATTTTCTGTACTTAAAGATGCATTAGAATCATTTAAATCTACGTTAGTTGTTAATAATTCGTCAATCATTTCATTCAGTGCATTGTTGCCGGCCTGAAGATCTTCAATTTTCTCGTTCATCACCAGAACTTCATTTTTTAGTACAACATTCCCGGCCACAACATTCTTGAGCTTTTCTTCTATAGCCTTAAGCTTTTCATCAGACACTTTCAGCTTTGCATCAGTTTCTGCTTTAGATTTCTCCAACTCCACAACTCTTTTAGCTACTACATCAACTCTTTCATCCTTGAAGAACGGTATATCTCCAATGTCTTCTAAACCTGTAGGACCAGCACCAAGGTTATCAGGAATATCTGGAAAACTAAGCCCCAAACCTTGTTGTCTTGGAGTTGTGACTTTCTTTGTTGTAGACCCTGGTTCTTCAATGTTTTGTGGTTGCTGAGGAGGAGTAATATGAACTTCAGTTTGAACTTGAATAGAATCCTGTCTTGGTGACGTTGGAGGTGTAGCTATAGGAACTTCAGCTTGAAACACCAGTACCTCTACTGCAACACTTTCAACTCTTTCAACAGAAACTTGCATAGATTTACCAGATGTTGCTTTAACAGCCTTAGCTGTAGTCTTTCTAATGTTGTGCTTCCTCGGAATATCTTCTGCAGGTTGAGAACTACGCTTCAATCTTCCTCTGCCTTTCGTTATCTTTTCAACAGCTGAAGGAACATATGAAGCATCTTCATCGTCACTGTTCTTTCTCTTTCTAGACGGCCCTGCTTTTGTACCTCGTTTTCCGTTGTGGCCTATAGTAGGTGCAATATGTGTAAGATCTATATCGCTTTCTATCTCACTGGAATCAGTGCGAACTACACCTTCAACTAAAGTTTCATCAACAGTTTCAACATTCTCTCCACCTGCCTTTTCACCACCGGCTTTCTCAGCATTCTGAGCTTTTTCAGCAGCATCAGTATCAACTATGATCTGTTCAATTTCCTCATAGAAAATCTCATTATCTCAACCTGCAACATTATCACCACCATGCTGAGCTTCATCCCCCGAGGGCTCATCTACAAGATGTGGAGTCGTTGGAGTTTTCTTCTTCTTTGGAGTTCTCTTTGCTGCTGCTTTTCGTGTTGATGCTTTTGGAGTTGTCTGAGTGGGGGTTCTCCTTTTCTTTTGCTTTTTATCATCAACTTTTACCCACCATCTAGACCTCTTAGGCTCAAATAAGCTCATCTTTTCCGTTTCAGTTCCCGAATCGCTGTTATCATGTCCCCATTTATCATCAGCTGGAGCTTCATAGTCAGACTTTTTGATTGCATCAAACTTCTTTCTAGATGGAGGCTCTGTTGGTTGACCTCTGTAAACATTCAACCTCCTCAATGTTTCATTATCCATGTGATGTAGAACCAATTCATCGTCTTCTTCTTTTGGCAAGTTGGCAATTTGATCATCTAAAAGCATCTGGACGAACCTTGGATATTGCAAGAACTTCTCGCCTTTAATGTTGTCTAACATGTGGATGAAGATCATATGTGAGATGTTATATGGCCTGTTCAAGATCAAACAAGTTATAATGTTCATGACATAATCAACAGATTCATCATATCCACCCTTCCCGTGACCCAAAGCATGTACCACTGAGTGTATAAGAAACTTGTAAGGCTTTGAAAGCTTAGATTTGTGATAAGTAGGGTCATTGACAAAGCCTGTATATCCCATCCTGAACCACAGTCCTTTACACAATCTCTCAGGAACATGTATGGGATCTTCATCTTTATCGTTCAGTTCCAACACTCTCCTGATATCGCCAACTATGATCTTTACAGCAACATCTATATCTTTGTCATTTTCATCTTTCATCTTCACTGCAGAATAGACTGCTTTATCTTCCTCAACATAGTGTGCAGCATTCCAAAACGCCGTGACATGTGATTTGTAACATTTGTGCATGTCAGTCAACGCCTTTCGTATTCTGATCTCCTCTATAAACTCCAAAATATCCACAAACGGACCCATTTTTGAAAGCGTTTTGTCCAACGTACAACATATGTTGTGCTTCTCTTTGAAATTCGAATTCTTTGCCTGCACATATAATACATGTCATAAACCATTGTACGTAGATCGAGAAAAATATAACATTGAAAATTTATCTAACACTTGAACTTTTACAATTTTCACCCGGATGCACAACATCCGGATGGACAGTTTCCAAATGGACATATTCACGGATGGCCAATTAAACACCGGATGAGTATCATTTTACCGGATGAACATATTATCAACTCAAGTTTTACGGATGGACATTTAACACTTTATACATTAACAGTTCTACTAGATTTAACGGATGAACTCAACAATTCATGAACTGTTCTAATCATTTCAAGTGAAACCGTCCGGATGGACTCCATCCTTTAATAACGAATGGCCACCAATCTCTAAACACTCCTTGTTGAAGCGAGTGATAAAATCTTCCAAACCTTAGTTATCGCGCTATATTCATGACTTCAGATGTATCACGCTTGTATCGTCTTTGCTGGCTGAAGTGGGCCAAGAACAATTATTGGAAATCAATCCATGATTTGATTCTTCATGCGGGGAGGCTGTCGAACCACGCGTGAGCCGCCCTTGTAAGTGTTTGAACAGAAAGATGGCACCACACGGGCATGGTCCATCCACCAACTACTCCAACACTTGTAAAAAGCTAAATATGATCATCCAGATCAGTTAGACCATTGAACTTACCCACAGTTTGTGGAAGTTTTGCCTTCTCCAAAGGAGCCAAAGTGATGCTCCAGATGAATTTTAAGTGCTCAGCTGCTGCCGTTGGCCGATAAACGAGGCTGAAGTTGTGTTCTGCAGCTTCGTTGTAGGTGATGCGCGTCCTTGGCTTGTATGATTCATGGTTCTTCTGCAGACGGTTGAAAACTGAAGAGCTTACTTCTTGTTGGTAAGTGGAGTCGTTCTTATCAGTGTTCTTCTCCCATTCGTCATTGATGTTGTCGGCCCGAGCCGGCTACTCAGTGGATGTCTTTGCACATGAGAGGGAGTTTCATAATAACTATCGGTTTCATTGTAAGTGTCGCGCATATCGTGCGCACTTTGTCTCCTTAATGATGAGGGCCTCTCATGTTGTTTCCTCAGTACGCGCTCTTGAGGAGGTGCCTAATACGTCCCTTGCCTTGGCGCAGGAGTTGCCACAAGAGATGGTTCCATCTGCGTCTGAAGGATTGTTTGCTGCACGCTCAACTGCGCGTATATGATATTCAAGGTTGCCTGACTTTTTGCATACCAGGAGGCGAGTGTCTCCCCTTTTGGTAGGCCTAACAGCGCAGATACGTTCGATGGTGCTGGAGTTGACGGGCCAGCGCCGTGACTTGTTGGGGTTACCGTATGGGTGGTGTGAACACCACTTGCGTGGACGACCCCAACGTTTGTAGCTTCCCCCTCAGTGAACTCGTCAGTAGGTAGGTTTTGGACGTGCAAGATGTCCTCCACCGTGCCTACCTAAGAGCGTGCCCCGAAAGGTGGAAAAGGGATTCCCTGATCAGCCATTGATCGAGAGAACAGAATAGCTTAGAAAAAGAAGATGAAAATGATTGTAAAAATTAGTGGACGCTAAAGAAGAAACACCAAACTAATCTGGTGATTAGTTTGTGGTATGTGCCTCGACAAATAAGGTTAATCTTCTTGGTCTTCTCCAAGTTGTGGTGATTAAGATCCTGCAAAACACTAAACACCCTGTTAAGCTCGTTTTGAGGAAGGGAATAGGGGGTTCTCCTCGTAACCACTCTCCGGTGTAAGAATAAGTATATGATTTGAGGAAAAAAGTGTGTGATTAAGAGTGAGAAAACAAGGAACCGGATGATTAAACCTGCAGGTGAAGGCTCCTATTTATAGCCAAAGTGGTATGGAAGGAGATGGGCTGATGGGCCTTGGGCCTGGAATCGACAACAAGGAATATCCATTTTGTTCCCTCTGCTATGACCGTTAGTGCTTCTGGACAAGGAGGGAGTTGGCGCACGTTGAATGGATCCATGTAGCCTGACCGTTGTCCTTGTTATCTCGTCTGTCATCAGTGGCTAAGTGGAGATCATGGAGCAGATGTCAGCACTCACTGATTGGTACCACATATGTGTCCTTATGTACCTTCTTGTCTCCTGTATGATTGAAAATCATGGAGCACGATCGGATACAGCCTGTTGGACGCTCATTGGTCCATTGCTCTGCCACTTGTACCAAGGGGCAGAGGCCGTCATAGGGGTAGAAGAACTCGTGGGGTGTTGCTGTACGTTACTCGTGTCATTGGTTTGGTTTGGTTTGGTTTGGTTGAGGAGGTTGGTGATGAGAGACGTGGTGCTGGTGATGGTTTATTAGGATTTAGGGAGAGGATGGAGCAGGGAGTGATCTGGGTGATGGTTCGATATAGAGGATATGGGAGGTTTCATAGACAGAGTTCCTCCCTATGCCTCATATGCATCCTCCACTAACATAGATGTTTATGTTTTTTTTGTTTGTGGTTGTATATTTTTGGTTGTTGGTAGACACTTTATCTTTTTCATTTATGATGTATTTATGTTCAATTTGGATGGGTATGCGACTACGGTTTGTACTTGGCATTGTTATGTATTTATTTTGTGATGGTGTATAAACCTTTCATCCATATGATGTATGTTATGGTTGTTTGCATATGATCTCAAGGGTTAAACATGTTTGTATATTTATATTGTCTTAAATAAAACTATAAGGAATACAACAGTTTACATTATCTTTTGTCAATAAAAAATTACAACAAGATAGAAGGTAGACGACAACAAGCTTCTCCACAACCACTTTGAATAACAAAACAAAAAGGGAACATATTATATTACGCGCAAGTATGTTTGTTAAGAATGCAAAAAGGTAACATATGAAAAGGGAACATATTTTGGAAGCTGCTTGAAAACGCTGATTCATTTATGCTTAGGCTTATTTTACTTCTCGTGAATAGATATTGGCAAGGATAAAATCATGAACAATCCTAAGCCAAAATGTAAATTGCATTGCTAGTTTCATTTGACAAGCAGGCGCATTACGATTCCTTTAATAAGGCCTTATTAAAGTGAAATTTAAACAAACATCTTTTGGTTTCTAACTCTTATTTTAACCTATCTAACTCATTCAACATGTTTATAATACCCAACCCAACTATGTTTTCTATTCGAACCATTAAATTAATCTCTAACGCTTACCAATTTAATAGAATTTCACCGTGTGTGAAACTAACAATTAATCATTTAGACTTTCTTTTTGTTAGACTTCATTATCCAAACATATGTTTCGCACATGACAACTTTGAACAAGGTTTAAGGTAATTTCTCTGATTATGTATTGAAATAAGATTACAGGGAACATATATAACGATCCGTTAGGAACCACCCTTTATTGCGAGAACCGCGAGAACCAGTGTGAACACAAACAGTAATACCTAAAAAAATCTAAAAAACACCCAATTTTTTTTTTACTAATTTTTTGGAAAAATCGCTATATTTCGTTTATAATTAAAAAAAATAAAAAAAATTCGAGTCACAGTTATCCATGCACATGTGCATTTGTATCATTTCTTTGACAAATTCCGTAATTCATTACAAATATTAGACAATTGCATTTTCATTTACATTACCACGTGTAATACACTACTTTTTACGTTAACAATATAACAAATGCACAAGTGCATCTATATGTATCAAGATGAAATAAGGTGTGTTGGTACACTACGTTCTCTTTCATCTATCATTCAATCCATAATACACAAACATGCACATGTGCATTTTTGTCATTTCTTTGACAAATTCCGTAATTCATTACAAATATTAGACAATTGCACTTTCAATTACACTACCATGTGTAATACAATACTTTTTACATTACCAGTATTAGAAATGCACATGTGCATCTATATGTATCAACATGAAATAAGGTGTTTTGGTACACTACTTTGAATACACTTTCCCTTTCATCTATCATATCATCCATAATACACTACCATTACCTCCTACTATCCATAATACAATACCATTACCAATATTTTCACTTTATTACATGTATGTAAACACCATTTATACCATCCAATCAACATATTACATCATAAATTGACAACTATAACCAAACCATCAACCACTAGATATAACTAACCAAAAAACATGAATATGGGCCTACTTCTCCATTCAAAATCACAAACTTTTTGTATCAAAACAAGTTATATCATGGTTATACCTAATGATGCACATGTGCATTTTGAATATTGGTAATGTAAAAAGTAGTGTATTACGGATGGTATTGTAAATTAAAGTGCAATTGTCTATTACTGATAACGTACTACGGAATTTGTCGAAGTAATGATACGTATGCACATGTGCCTGGATAACTGTTACTCGAAAAAAAAAGGTTTTTTTTTTTTTTTGTAACGAAATATAGTGATTTTTAAATTCCGTAGTACGTTATCAGTAATAGACAATTGCACTTTAATTTACAATACCATCCGTAATACACTACTTTTTACATTACCAATATTCAAAATGCACATGTGCATCATTAGGTATAACCATGATATAACGTGTTTTGGTACAAAAAGTTTGTGATTTTGAATGGAGAAGTAAGCCCATATACATGTTTTTTGGTTAGTTATATCTAGTGATTGATGGTTTGGTTATAGTTGTCAATTTATGATGTAATATGTTGATTGGATGGTATAAATGGTGTTTATATACATGTAATAAAGTGAAAATATTGGTAATGGTATTATATTATGGATGGTAGGAGGTAACGATATTGTATTATGGATGGTAGGAGGTAATGGTAGTGTATTATGGATGGTATGATAGATGAAAGGGAAAGTGTATTCAAAGTAGTGTACCAAAACACCTTATTTCATGTTGATACATATAGATGCACATGTGCATTTCTAATATCGGTAATGTAAAAAGTAGTGTATTACATATGGTAGTGTAAATGAAAGTACAATTGTCTAATATTTGTAATGAATTACCGAATTTGTCAAAGAAATGACAAAAATGCACATGTGCATGTTTGTGTATTATGGATAGAATGATAGATGAAAGAGAGTGTATTCAAAGTAGTGTACCAAAACACCTTATTTCATGTTGATACATATAGATGCACATGTGCATTTCTAATATTGTTAATGTAAAAAGTAGTGTATTACACCTGGTAGTGTAAATGAAAGTGTAATTGTCAAATATTTGTAATGAATTACGGAATTTGTCAAAGAAATGATACATATGCACATGTGCATGGATAACTGTTACTCGAACTTTTTTTTTTGAAATTTTTTTATTATCAACGAAATATAGCGATTTTTCCCAAAAAAAAAAATAGTAAAAAAAATTTTTTGGGGTGTTTTTTAGATTTTTTTAGGTATTAATGTTTGTGTTCACACTGGTTCTCGCAGTAAAGGGTGGTTGCTAACGGATCCTTCATATAGGAGAAAGATCCGTTAGGAACCACCCTTTATTGCGAGAACCGCTAGAAGCAATGTGAACACAATCAAAATTACCTAAAAATAGCTAAAAAACACACAATTTTTTTAATATTTTATATAAAAAAATCGCTGGATTTCCTTAACAAAAAAAAATAAAAAATAAAAAATAAAAGGTGGTTCTCGTTTAGGTTTTTGGGGTGGGGGGGGGGGGGGGTGGGGGTTAGATTTTTTTAGGTATTCTTGGTTGTGTTCACATTGGTTCTCGCAATAAAGGTGGTTTTCACATGAACTTTACCCTATACATACATATATATATATACATACATATATATATATACATACATATATATATATACATACATATATATATATACATATATATATATATATATATATATATATATATATATAGGGGATGGTTCAAATGAAAACCACTTTTATTGTGAAAACTCGAAAACTAACTAAAAAAAGCCTAAAAAACACACAATTTTTTTTTCAATTTTTTTTACAGTACACATCTGTAATAATACACATGTGTAGTACACATACACATATGCACCACACAAAAAAAAAGTTTTTTTATTTTTTTGAAATTTTTTTTATATAAAAAAACCTGCGAAAATTAATATGCAAAAAAAAAAAAAATTTTTTTGGTATTTTTTTTGGCTTTTTTAATTAGTTTTCGAGTTTTCACAATAACTAGTGGTTTTCATTTGAACCTTCCCCTATATATATATTGGGGAAGGATCCGTTAACCCTTTATTGCGAGAACCGCGAGAACCAGTGTGAACACAAATAGTAATACCTAAAAAAATCTAAAAAACACAAAAAAAAAAAAATTTACTATTTTTTTTGTAAAAATCGCAATATTTCGTTTACAATAAAAAAAATTTTCAAAAAAAAAAAAAAAATTCCGAGTCACAGTTATCCATGCACATGTGCATTTGTATCATTTTTTTGGCAAATTCCGTAATTCATTACAAATATTAGACAGTTGCACTTTCATTTACACTACCACGTGTTATACACTATTTACGTTAACAATATTAGAAATGCATTTGTGCATCTATATGTATCAACATGAAATAAGGTGTTTTGGTACTCTACTTTCTCTTTCATCTATCATTCTATCCATAATACACAAACATGCATATGTGCATTTTTGTCATTTCTTTGACAAATTCTGTAATTCATTACAACTATTAGACAATTATACTTTCATTTACACTACCATGTGTAATACAATACTTTTTACGTTACCAATATTAGAAATGCACATGTGCATCTATATGTATCAATATGAAATAAGGTGTTTTGGTACGCTACTTTGAATACACTTTCCCTTTCATCTATCATACCATACATAATACACTACCATTACCTCCTACCTTCCATAATACAATACCATTACCTCCTACCATCCATAATACAATACCATTACCAATATTTTCACTTTATTACATGTATGTAAACACCATTTATACCATCCAATCAACATATTACATCATAAATTGACAACTATAACCAAACCATTAACCACTAGATATAACTAGCCAAAAAACATGTATATGGGCCTACTTCTTCATTCAAAATCACAAACTTTTTGTAAAAAAACACGTTAGATCATGGATATACCTAATGACGCACATGTGCATTTTGAATATTGGTAATGTAAAAAGTAGTGTATTACGAATGGTATTGTAAATTAAAGTGCTATTGTCTATTCCTAATAACGTATTACCGAATTTGTCGAAATAATGATACATATGAACATGTGCATGGATAACTGTTACTCGAAAAAAAAAGTTTTTTTTATGGTAACGAAATATAGCGATTTTTTAAGAAAAATATAAAAAAAAAAATTTTGAGTGCTTTTTTGATTTTTTTTAAATTTTATTTTGTGTTCACACTGGTTCTCGCGGTTCTCGCAATAAGGGTGGTTCTCGCATGAACATATATAGGGTAAGGTTCATGCGAGAACCACCCTTATTGCGAGAACCGCGAGAACCAGTGTGAACACAAAATAAAATCTAAAAAAAATTAAAAAAAACTCAATTTTTTTTAATATTTTTTTTAACAAAAATCGCTATATTTAGTTACCAAAAAAAAAACCTATTTTTTTTCGAGTAACAGTTATCCATGCACATGTGCATATGTATCATTACTTCAATGAATTCCGTAATACGTTATCAGTAATAGACAATTGCACTTTAATTTACAATATCATCAGTAATACACTACTTTTTACATTACCAATATTCAAAATGCACATGTGTATCATTAGGTATAACCATGATATAACATGTTTTGTTACAAAAAGTTTGTGATTTTGAATGAAGAAGTAGGCTCATATACATGTTTCTTGGTTAGTTATATCTAGTGGGTTGATGGTTTGGCTATAGTTGTTACTTTATGATGTAATATGATGATTAGATGGTATAAATGGTGTTGATATACATGTAATAAAGTCAAAATATTGGTAATGGTATTGTATTATGGATGGTAGGAGGTAATGATATTGTATTATGGATGGTAGGAGGCAATGGTAGTGTATTATGGAATATATGAAAGGGAAAGTGTATTCAAAGTAGTGTACCAAAACACCTTATTTCATGTTGATACATATAGATGCACATGTGCATTTCTAATATTGGTAATGTAGAAAGTAGTGTATTACATATGGTAGTCTAAATGAAAGTGCAATTGTCTAATATTTGTAATGAGTTACGAAATTTGTCAAAGAAATGATACATATGCTCATGTGCATGTTTGTGTATTATGGATGGAATGATAGATGAAAGAGAAAGTGTATTCAAAGTAGTGTACTAAAACAACTTATTTCATGTTGATACATATGGATGCACATGTACATTTCTAATATTGTTAATGTAAAAAGTAGTGTATTACACGTGGTAGTGTAAATGAAAGTGCAATTGACTAATATTTGTAATGAATTACGGAATTTGACAAAGAAATGATACATATGCACATGTGCATGGATAACTGTTACTCGAAAAAAAAAATTTGAAAATTTTTTTAATTTTTTTTTATTTACAAAATATAGAGATTTTTCCAAAAAAAATAGTAAAAAAATAAAAAAAAATTTTGGGTGTTTTTTAGATTTTTTTAGGAATTACTGTTTGTGTTCACACTACTTCTCGCGGTTATATATATACACACACGCAAAACAATGACATGATAACATACTAACCAACTACACGAAAGTAACTTGTTTATAAACTCAAACTTTCACACGAAACGTAAAACTCTCATCCGAAACACCTACGTTGGATGACGAAGACAAAAGGCCCACACAAGTTGGAAACTCCAAGTTGAGAAACCAACCAAAACCTGATGAAGTATGTCCGTATAGTGATAACTTGAATCATCTGATGCTTGACTTGAAACTTCTGGATGAATTAAGTTGAACTTTCGGATGAAACATAAAAAACATACGTTCTGATGATGATGATGATGAAGACTAAAACTATTTTTTCAGAATAGTTTTAAGTCTTTACAATTAACCAATAAGAAATAACCACATGCATGTCAAATTCCTTGTATAAGACTTGTCCCATGCAACCCTCACTAGTACTACCTCGTCCCATTAAAAGTGTCACATTTTGAATTTTCAAAGTCTTTATTTATAAACTTTGACTTTAATTATATATTTTTTGTGTTATATAAAACTTGATAAAAATTAACCCGTTAAAAACACTTGTAAAACACACTCAAATTATATAACTTTCATCAAGTATTATCTAATACAAACAAAATTATTTAAGGTCAAAGTTTATAAATAAAGACTTTGAAAATTCAAAATAAGACACTTTTAATGGAACGGAGGGAGTAATAGTCTTCCAAAATTAGGTCATTTCTTAAAACGTGACATCAATAGTTTAATTAATTAAGCATTCATGGTATTATCTTACATTGAATATAAGAAACTTGTATAGTTTGGTTTACAAATGGGAAATAATAATTAAGAATAATAATAAATAGTTAATACTGAACTACTAAGTCCTTACGACAAAGGAAAGATTTTGAATGAACAGGGTGGAAATCCTCTCTTTCTTGGCACTCTAAAGTTGCATGCCAACAACAATAGATTAGGTGGTCGATCCTAGAATTTGTAATTTATTCTCCAAGCCAACCAACCCACCCTATATATAACGGTTGGTTCATATGCAGATTTTAACAAATTAAAGATTAATTTCTGCAGCTTCTTGAACGAGAGAGATGGTCGGTTTTGTGAGAATATTGGTTGCGATAACCTTACTTGTTTCGGTGTATTCTGTTGCTGGCACTACCAGGCACTACGAGTTTAATGTATATATATCTAACATGCTAGTTTCTTTATTATATATGTAAGGCAACATAACACACATTTCTGCGCGCAGATCCAACTGCAAAATGTGACAAGGCTTTGCCACACGAGGAGCATGGTGACGGTGAATGGGAAATTTCCAGGTCCACGCATTGTAGCTCGGGAGGGTGACCGCTTGCTTATCAAAGTTACCAATAACGTCTCAAACAATATTACAATCCATTGGTACTGGATAGATAAATATATAATGTACGTAATTGCAATATATATTATATTGTTCGGTGTATGTTTCTCAGGCATGGTATCCGTCAGCTACGGAGTGGTTGGGCAGATGGGCCAGCTTACGTAACGCAATGCCCCATACAAACGGGACAGAGTTATGTGTATAACTATACGGTCATTGGACAAAGAGGAACTTTGTTTTGGCACGCACATATATCATGGCTACGAGCGAGTCTCTATGGCCCTCTTATCATTCTCCCAAAGCTTAATGTCCCATACCCTTTTACAAAGCCCTATAAAGAAGTTCCCATCATCTTTGGTAACAAATTATCATGTCAACTTTTTAAACTGTATATGGTATTTTATAATAATGTTGCCTAGCATGAGATAGAAAATGATGTCTGCAGGAGAATGGTTTAATACGGATCCAGAAGCCATAATTGCCCAAGCAACACAAACTGGTGGAGGTCCAAACGTTTCTGATGCCTATACCTTCAATGGGCTTCCTGGTCCTTTGTATAACTGTTCTGCTAAAGGTACTTGTAGCATTTGGTACGCGTGTGTTTCAACTCTATATATATGCATACTTATATACAGATATCACCATAGACTTTCGTAATCAAAATTGGCAGATACGCTCAAACTGAAGGTTAAGCACGCGAAGACATACCTACTTCGACTCATCAATGCAGCGCTCAACGATGAACTCTTTTTTAGCATAGCAAACCACACCCTCACAGTTGTTGAAGCTGATGCCATTTACACAAAACCTTTCGACACTGAGACACTTATACTAGCTCCTGGTCAAACCACCAATGTCCTCCTTAAGACCAAGCTGAAATTTCCTGGTGCCAACTTTGTTATGTCTGCTAGACCATATGTAACAGGACCAGGAACCTTTGACAATTCCACAGTTGCTGGTATTCTTGAATATGAGTCGTCCATTCCCATGAAAAATCTGCCACTCTTTAAACCAGCATTACCACCTTTAAATGACACGTCATTCGTGACACAATTTTCAAATAGGCTTCGAAGCTTGGCGAGTGCTCAGTTTCCAGCTAATGTTCCACATAAGATTGACAGACATCTTTTTTTCACTGTAGGACTTGGTACCAGTCCTTGTGAAAAAAATAAAACTTGCCAAGGTCCAAATGGAACCAGGTTCGCTGCGTCTATTAACAATGTGTCCTTTGTACAACCAAGTGTTGCCCTTCTCCAGTCCCATTATTCTGGTCAATCAGAGGGTGTTTATAGTCCTTATTTCCCTATCACCCCATTTCATTGGTTTAACTATACCGGAACTCCTCCAAATAATACCTTTGTGAGCAATGGTACAAAACTTATGGTTCTTCCATTTAATACTAGTGTCGAGTTGGTCTTGCAAGATACTAGCATTCTTGGCGTTGAAAGCCACCCTCTTCATCTCCATGGCTTCAATTTCTTTGTTGTTGGTCAAGGGTTTGGAAACTATGATCCTATCAAGGACCCTAAGAACTTCAATCTTGTGGACCCTATTGAAAGGAACACGGTTGGTGTCCCTTCTGGCGGGTGGGTTGCTATACGGTTTCTTGCAGATAACCCAGGTTTGTTTCTATGAATAATGCAGACCTGTTTCTTACATACAAATATATCCTAAGTTCTCGTGAATGATAATTTACGTGTTGAGCAGGGGTATGGTTCATGCACTGCCATTTGGAAGTTCATACAAGTTGGGGTTTGAAGATGGCTTGGCTTGTCTTGGATGGAAAACTTCCAAACCAAAAGCTCTTACCTCCACCAGTGGATCTTCCAAAGTGCTAATTTTGGCTGCTTCTGTTCAATCTTTTTAACATACAGTTTCGCCGGATTGCATATTTTAAGTACTGAAATTACTTCCTTAAGAGTTGCCTAGCTACCAGAGTCGAAGGCTGTTCATTTGATATATCATCCAAATTTTCACTTGTTGAATGTAATTATATAGGTGTTGGGAAACATTCTTAATAAAATATTTTCGTTTATGGAGATGGTATGCTAATTTTAACTAGTGATAATTCCCCGGCGCTTCGCGGCGGGATTCGATCGGTATCTGCTCGGTTCGTTACGCTATCGACACTCACTGTAGTAATTGAAAGAGAAAACGTTATATCAATCGAAAATAATAAAAATGAATATCGGTATCGATGTTTTTCGGTTGATATCAGTTTAGTTGGCTTGCGTTCTATGCTTATTTTTTTAACATAGCCATGTAAACTTTACTGAAAACGGCTATCATGACGCTATCGTACCAAACCAAATCAACAAAGACTGAGTTGTTCGGTACCGTTATTTATTTTTATTTGCTTTCAATAAGTTAAGATCGTATCACTACCATATCGTACCGATCTAAACAACACTAGTACAATTATGTGTTATTTTTTTATTATTTTTTGTTTTATAACAGATATCGTGCCGCTATTGTTGTGAACCGAACGGACATCGGTTCGGTACCGATATTTATTTTTTACTGACTTATCTTTAGATAAACTGACATCACATAGCTTGCGTACCGTACCAAACAACATCTGTACCGATACATGTATACATTTTATGGTTTCGGTTTCAATTTGTGTCGAAAAATTAACATCTGTACCAATGTCTATGACGATAAATATTTGTACAAGTACCTTGACAATTTGAATTGATCGATACCGTTCGAACAACATAAGTGTCGGTACCAGTGTTTGTTTTTATCGTTTTGATCGATGTAAAACATGTATTGACTTGTATACCGAGTGCATGAATAGTACCGATAATGTAATGAACCAAACCAATACCGAATTGACTACTAAATAAAATACTACTAATAAAAAATAAAAACAAATACCTAAAAATTATTAGTTATTATTTATTACTAAACAATCATTAAGCACACTCGAAAACCCTTTTGGGTGCACCATTCTGGGGAGGGTATAAAACCCTTCATAACCGCCAACATGCTCTCATTTTGGGCACACAATCATTAGCTCAAATCCCTAAAAAAACATTCCATTCTCTCCCCCTCTCTCTCCCCCACCTTCTCTCACTAGAAAACCCTAAACCAAATCCTCCTCCTTTCTTCTCGGAGCAACCGGCGACTGTGGAAGGAGCTCTCGGATCAGCTCGTGTTCATCTCTCGGTGATTCCCTACACACCTCCACACTCTTGAACCGGTTAGTGCCTCCTTGCAAATAGATGGAGACTTTTGATATAGGTTCTTGTTTGTTAATGATACATGCTTGGTTCCAATGTCTACGATGAACAATATCTCTTTTGTGAAAAATGTGAAATTTTGCATGATAATGTTTGCTAAGATGTTTTGACTGATAAATGATTGATAGTTTAGGGTGTTTATGATCACCTGATTTATGTTAGATGGCATAGGACAAATGTTGTTTAGATGATGTGTATGCATGTTCCTGTTTGGTGAAATGTATGCTAGTTATTAGGGATTGATGATGGCTCATGGATCGTTAACGGAATGAGTATGATATGCTAGAAATAGGGTGGTTAGAACAAATCAGTGTGATGAATCTTGAAACCATGATAATGAATAGTTTGAATATGTGTTGAATATTTGAAAATTGTTGTGTTTGATCCAATTTGACAAGTGTACGGTATTGGAAACATGTTTGTGCAATATGATTGGATAGTACAAAAAGCTGGCAAAGTTTCTAGAAGATTCCTTCATCATCAGAGGTGCTAGTCGAGACCCCCGGTTGCGACTCGAGTCCATCTAAGTGACAACTCGAGACTAGCCAGCACATCTCAAGGACTCGAGACCTATGTGGTTGGGACTCGAGATCTCTTGATCTCGACCCAAGATCGGACTCGAGACCGCATAGGTTGCGACTCAAGTGTACACAACTCGAGATCTTCTGTCTGCAATCCGAGACCTCGTGGCTGCGACTCGAGACCGCATGTTCTCGAGTCGAGACCACCTGGGTTGCTTGACTAAGTTATTGGGCCACAATGTGTATTGACGTGTTTGGGCTGTGTGTTTAACTGGACAATATGCTACTGCTGGTTGACTGTTTGTATGTTAGGACAGGCCCAATAACATTAGTATGATTGGCGTGCTATGTGTTAGTTATGTGTAGAATATACGTGACTTTTCTGTACCCAAACATGATCTGTACTGGTAACCATGTTAGGATGCGGTGACCAGCATACTTGACCAAGTAAACTGTCTGCCGAGCAACCCGAGGTGAGTTCACAACATTTAAAGCATGCGTTCCCGGTGGTTGGGAAACGGAATTTAAAACAACGCTATCTCCTTGTTAGGGATACAAACTACTTTTCTCCCCTTGTGAGGGACGTTTAGTTAATTACTATTTATATTAGATGCAACTAGCATACTAAACGAAACTCTATCACTCAAGTCCCTACTTATTAATACCGATTAGTCTTCGGGGCCTGGCGAACGGGTTATTAGCTGATAGCGCTATCTAGGTCTCACCAGCCTCTCACCAGCCTCACACCGGTTGCGACTCGAGTCCATATAAGTGACAACTCGAGACTAGCCAGCACATCTCAAGGACTCGAGACCTATGTGGTTGGGACTCGAGATCTCTTGATCTCGACCCAAGATCGGACTCGAGACTGCATAGGTTGCGACTCAAGTGTACACAACTCGAGATCTTCTGTCTGCAATCCGAGACCTCGTGGCTGCGACTCGAGACCGCATGTTCTCGAGTCGAGACCACCTGGGCTGCTTGACTAAGTTATTGGGCCACAATGTGTATTGACGTGTTTAGGCTGTGTGTTTAACTGGACAATATGCTACTGCTGGTTGACTGTTTGTATGTTAGGACAGGCCCAATAACATTAGTATGATTGGCGTGCTATGTGTTAGTTATGTGTAGAATATACGTGACTTTTCTGTACCCAAACATGATCTGTACTGGTAACCATGTTAGGATGCGGTGACCAGTATACTTGACCAAGTAAACTGTCTGCCGAGCAACCCGAGGTGAGTTCACAACATTTAAAGCATGCGTTCCCGGTGGTTGGGAAACGGAATTTAAAACAACGCTATCTCCTTGTTAGGGATACAAACTACTTTTCTCCCCTTGTGAGGGACGTTTAGTTAATTACTATTTATATTAGATGCAACTAGCATACTAAACGAAACTCTATCACTCAAGTCCCTACTTATTAATACCGATTAGTCTTCGGGGCCTGGCGAACGGGTTATTAGTTGATAGCGCTATCTAGGTCTCACCAGCCTCACACCGTGCCCGTGTATAGGATCGGGAGTGAACTAATAGACTCTTGCAACCGTCAATGATGATAGACATTGACAAACGGGGCACTCTACGGAAACGTACGGTCGTAAGTATACGGTATTGTACAGTTTAGTAGCTTACATATGGGGTAGCTCCCCATGGCATGGTATAAATGAGTAAATTAACTGTTGAAACAAGTTTTTTGGGAATTAAAAACTGGACAAACTCGTGAACTCGCCAACTTTTTGTTGACACCCTACTGCATGCTTTGCAGGTACCCAGTGACTCAGGAGCTTGCGGCTTGGGAATGTGTAGTGGTCGTTTTAACCCCTGTGTGGGTTCTATAATAAACTTAAACTATGAACTTTGTTTGACATGTTTTGCCTATGCTTCCGCTACTTACTTAAACTGCTATTTTGAACTCTAAAAACTTTTGAATCTCAACTATGGTAATCTCTAATCTCTATGATTGGTGAACTTTATTATTATTATCTTAATTGTTCAGTATGATTAGTGGTTGGATCCTGGTCAGTCACACGCCTCACGGTAGTACTCCGCAGGTGGATTTTGAGGGTGTGACAGGCTAAGTGGAGATCATGGAGCAGATGTCGGCGCTCACTGATTGGTGCCACGTATGCGTCCTTATGTACCTTCTTGTCTCCTGTACGATTGCTAATCGTGGAGCACGATCGGATACAGCCTGTTGGACGCTCATTGGTCCATTTATCTGCTACTTGTACCAAGGGGCAGAGGCCGTCGTAAGGGTAGAAGAACTCGTGGGGTGTTGCTGTTACTCGTGTCATTGGTTTGGTTGAGGAGGTTGGTGATGAGAGACGTAGTGCTGGTGATGGTTTATTAGGATTTATGGAGAGGATTGAGCAGGGAGTGATCTGGGTGATGGTTCGATACAGAGGATATGGGAGGTTTCATAGACAGAGTTTCTCCCTATGCCTCATATGCATCCTCCACTAACATAGATGTTTATGTTTTTTTTATTTGTGGTTGTATATTTTCGGTTGTTGGTAGACACTTTATCTTTTTCATTTATGATGTATTTATGTCCAATTTGGATTGGTATGCGACTATGGTTTGTACTTGGCATTGTTATGTATTTATTTTGTGATGGTGTATAAACCTTTCATCCATATGATGTATGTTATGGTTGTTTGAATATGATCTCAAGGGTTGAACATGTTTGTATATTTATATTATCTTAAATAAAACTATAAGGAATACAAAAGTTTACATTATCTTTTGTCAATAAAAAATTACAACAAGATAGAAGGTAGACGGCAACAAGCTTCTCCGCAACCACTTTGAATAACTAAACAAAAAGGGAACATATAATTTTACGTGCAAGTATGTTTGTTAAGAATGCAAAAAGGTAACATATGAAAAGGGAACATATTTTGGAAGCTGCTTGAAAACGCTGATTCATTTATGCTTAGGCTTATTTTACTTCTCGTGAATAGTTATTGGCAAGGATAAAATCATGAACAATCCTAAGCCAAAATGTAAATTGCATTGCTAGTTTCATTTGACAAGCAGGCATATTACAATTCCTTTAATAAGGCCTTATTAAAGTGAAATTTAAACAAACATCTTTTGGTTTCTAACTCTTATTTTAACCTATCTAAGAGCATTCTCATCCAATCCATCAAATTATACATACATTCCACTAAAAACCAACTCCTATATCAATATATTTTCACTAAAAACAAATACTTTTTCTCTCTCATTTTCAATTAAATAATATTATCATTACATTTTTCTCTCTCCTTCACTCACAACCACTTTCAATATATATTAAAAAAATTATACTGGGTGAACAGTGTCCCCCCAAATATACAGATGAACAGTAACATTTTCTCTCTCCTCCACTCACAACCATTTTTTATACCTTTTATAATATAAAAACTACCCCTCACATATTTTGATGGTTTGGATGAGAATGCTCTAACTCATTCAACATGTTTATAATACCCAACCCAACTATGTTTTCTATTCGAACGATTAAATTAATCTCTACCGCTTACCAATTTAATAGAATTTCACCGTGTGTAAAACCCATCAGGTAACAATTAATCATTTAGACTTTCTTTTTGTTAGTCTTTATCATCCAAACATATGTTTCGCACATGACAACTTTGAATAAGGTTTAGGGTAATTTCTCTGATTGTCACTTTAACTGAATTAAGATTACAAGGAACATATATATATATATATATATAGGGAGAAGATCATGCGAGAACCACCTCTTATTGCGAGAACCGCGAGAACCAATGTGAACACAACCAAAAATGCCTAAAAATAGCTAAAAATCACACAATTTTTTTTTAATATTTTTTATATAAAAATCGCTACTTTTCGAAGGCAAAAAAAAAAATTAAAAATTAAAAAAAAAAAATTTTTTTTTTTGGCCACTAAAAGTAGCGATTTGAGTATAAAAATATTAAAAAAATTTTATTTTGATTTTTTTTAGTTTTTTGGGGGTTTAGTTTTTAGCATTTTAGCTTGTGGGGGGGGGGGGGGGGGTAGGGTTTTTTAGGTTTTTTTAGCTATTTTAGGTTGTGTTCACATTGGTTCTCACAATAAGGGTGGTTCTCGCATGAGCTCCTCCCTATATATATATATATATATATATATATATATACACACGCGAAACAATGACATGATAACAAACTAACCAACCACACACAAAGGTAACTTGTTTATAAACTCAAACTCTCACACAAAACATAAAACTCTCATCTGAAATAGTTACTTAGGATGACGAAGACAAAAGGCCCACGCAAGTTGGAAACTCCAACTTGAGAAACCAACCAAAACCTGATGAAGTATGTCCGTATAGTGATAACTTGAATCATCTGATGCTTGACTTGAAACTTCCGGATGAATTAAGTTGAACTTTCGGATGAAACATAAAAACATACGTTCTGATAAAGACCAGTGGCGGATCCAAGATTTTTTCTAGTGGGTTCACTTTTTTTAGATGATCCAATTTCATAGAACCAAATATATATAAAAAAAATCGGGTCGGTATAACAGTTCGGGTCGGGTGGTTTATCATATAATAAAAATACTATAGAACTTAAAAGAAAAACTACCTACTAATGCTTTACATTTACAAGAAAGAACTATCGACTCCTCTTAACCAATATGGTTTTACACGTCACAATCCATCCATATATAATAAATATATTTATTTCTTATTGATGCTCACATTTCATTGTTTTTATATGTATTGATTGTAACTTAAAGCTATGGAATCATTCAAGATAACTTACATTTTCTTCGAAGAGTACTTTGACTAACATATACATACTAGAAGGAGTAATTAAGCATGTAAACAAAAAGATTTGCCAAACGAAAGGATTTGTAATTGGAGTCACAAATAAATTGAATGATTACTAGAATATAATCCTGCATAAAACATAAATATAAGATTTAAACTATGAACTATTCAAGTTTCAATAAATCATTCACTTTTACATTTTCGCATCTAATTTCATTGAAGACTAAAACTATTTTTTCATAATAGTTTTAAGTCTTTACAATTAACTAATTGTCTTAACTAATTTATGTTTCGAACTCTTATTTTGGTGAAAACACCACGTAGGTCAAAAACTTGCAATAACAATAAGAAATAACCACATGCATGTCAAATTCTTTGTATAAGACTTGTCCCATGCAACCCTCACTAGTAATAGTCTTCCAAAATTAGGTCATTTCTTAAAACGTGACATCAATAGTTTAATTAATTAAGCATTCATGGTATTATCTTACATTGAATATAAGAAACTTGTATAGTTTGGTTTACAAATGGGAAATAATAATTAAGAATAATAATAAATAGTTAATACTGAACTACTAAGTCCTTACGACAAAGGAAAGATTTTGAATGAACAGGGTGGAAATCCTCTCTTTCTTGGCACTCTAAAGTTGCATGCCAACAACAATAGATTAGGTGGTCGATCCTAGAATTTGTAATTTATTCTCCAAGCCAACCAACCCACCCTATATATAACGGTTGGTTCATATGCAGATTTTAACAAATTAAAGATTAATTTCTGCAGCTTCTTGAACGAGAGAGATGGTCGGTTTTGTGAGAATATTGGTTGCGATAACCTTACTTGTTTCGGTGTATTCTGTTGCTGGCACTACCAGGCACTACGAGTTTAATGTATATATATCTAACATGCTAGTTTCTTTATTATATATGTAAGGCAACATAACACACATTTCTGCGCGCAGATCCAACTGCAAAATGTGACAAGGCTTTGCCACACGAGGAGCATGGTGACGGTGAATGGGAAATTTCCAGGTCCACGCATTGTAGCTCGGGAGGGTGACCGCTTGCTTATCAAAGTTACCAATAACGTCTCAAACAATATTACAATCCATTGGTACTGGATAGATAAATATATAATGTACGTAATTGCAATATATATTATATTGTTCGGTGTATGTTTCTCAGGCATGGTATCCGTCAGCTACGGAGTGGTTGGGCAGATGGGCCAGCTTACGTAACGCAATGCCCCATACAAACGGGACAGAGTTATGTGTATAACTATACGGTCATTGGACAAAGAGGAACTTTGTTTTGGCACGCACATATATCATGGCTACGAGCGAGTCTCTATGGCCCTCTTATCATTCTCCCAAAGCTTAATGTCCCATACCCTTTTACAAAGCCCTATAAAGAAGTTCCCATCATCTTTGGTAACAAATTATCATGTCAACTTTTTAAACTGTATATGGTATTTTATAATAATGTTGCCTAGCATGAGATAGAAAATGATGTCTGCAGGAGAATGGTTTAATACGGATCCAGAAGCCATAATTGCCCAAGCAACACAAACTGGTGGAGGTCCAAACGTTTCTGATGCCTATACCTTCAATGGGCTTCCTGGTCCTTTGTATAACTGTTCTGCTAAAGGTACTTGTAGCATTTGGTACGCGTGTGTTTCAACTCTATATATATGCATACTTATATACAGATATCACCATAGACTTTCGTAATCAAAATTGGCAGATACGCTCAAACTGAAGGTTAAGCACGCGAAGACATACCTACTTCGACTCATCAATGCAGCGCTCAACGATGAACTCTTTTTTAGCATAGCAAACCACACCCTCACAGTTGTTGAAGCTGATGCCATTTACACAAAACCTTTCGACACTGAGACACTTATACTAGCTCCTGGTCAAACCACCAATGTCCTCCTTAAGACCAAGCTGAAATTTCCTGGTGCCAACTTTGTTATGTCTGCTAGACCATATGTAACAGGACCAGGAACCTTTGACAATTCCACAGTTGCTGGTATTCTTGAATATGAGTCGTCCATTCCCATGAAAAATCTGCCACTCTTTAAACCAGCATTACCACCTTTAAATGACACGTCATTCGTGACACAATTTTCAAATAGGCTTCGAAGCTTGGCGAGTGCTCAGTTTCCAGCTAATGTTCCACATAAGATTGACAGACATCTTTTTTTCACTGTAGGACTTGGTACCAGTCCTTGTGAAAAAAATAAAACTTGCCAAGGTCCAAATGGAACCAGGTTCGCTGCGTCTATTAACAATGTGTCCTTTGTACAACCAAGTGTTGCCCTTCTCCAGTCCCATTATTCTGGTCAATCAGAGGGTGTTTATAGTCCTTATTTCCCTATCACCCCATTTCATTGGTTTAACTATACCGGAACTCCTCCAAATAATACCTTTGTGAGCAATGGTACAAAACTTATGGTTCTTCCATTTAATACTAGTGTCGAGTTGGTCTTGCAAGATACTAGCATTCTTGGCGTTGAAAGCCACCCTCTTCATCTCCATGGCTTCAATTTCTTTGTTGTTGGTCAAGGGTTTGGAAACTATGATCCTATCAAGGACCCTAAGAACTTCAATCTTGTGGACCCTATTGAAAGGAACACGGTTGGTGTCCCTTCTGGCGGGTGGGTTGCTATACGGTTTCTTGCAGATAACCCAGGTTTGTTTCTATGAATAATGCAGACCTGTTTCTTACATACAAATATATCCTAAGTTCTCGTGAATGATAATTTACGTGTTGAGCAGGGGTATGGTTCATGCACTGCCATTTGGAAGTTCATACAAGTTGGGGTTTGAAGATGGCTTGGCTTGTCTTGGATGGAAAACTTCCAAACCAAAAGCTCTTACCTCCACCAGTGGATCTTCCAAAGTGCTAATTTTGGCTGCTTCTGTTCAATCTTTTTAACATACAGTTTCACCGGATTGCATATTTTTAAGTACTGAAATTACTTCCTTAAGAGTTGCCTAGCTACCAGAGTCGAAGGCTGTTCATTTGATATATCATCCAAATTTTCACTTGTTGAATGTAATTATATAGGTGTTGGGAAACATTCTTAATAAAATATTTTCGTTTATGGAGATGGTATGCTAATTTTAACTAGTGATAATTCCCCGACGCTTCGCGGCGGGATTCGATCGGTATCTGCTCGGTTCGTTACGCTATCGACACTCACTGTAGTAATTGAAAGAGAAAACGTTATATCAATCGAAAATAATAAAAATGAATATCGGTATCGATGTTTTTCAGTTGATATCAGTTTAGTTGGCTTGCGTTCTATGCTTATTTTTTTAACATAGCCATGTAAACTTTACTGAAAACGGCTATCATGACGCTATCGTACCAAACCAAATCAACAAAGACTGAGTTGTTTGGTACCGTTATTTATTTTTATTTGCTTTCAATAAGTTAAGATCGTATCACTACCATATCGTACCGATCTAAACAACACTAGTACATGTATGTGTTATTTTTTTATTATTTTTTGTTTTATAACAGATATCGTGCCGCTATTGTTGTGAACCGAACGGACATCGGTTCGGTACCGATATTTATTTTTTACTGACTTATCTTTAGATAAACTGACATCACATAGCTTGCGTACCGTACCAAACAACATCTGTACCGATACATGTATACATTTTATGGTTTCGGTTTCAATTTGTGTCGAAAAATTAACATCTGTACCAATGTCTATGACGATAAATATTGGTACAAGTACCTTGACAATTTGAATTGATCGATACCGTTCGAACAACATAAGTGTCGGTACCAGTGTTTGTTTTTATCGTTTTGATCGATGTAAAACATGTATTGACTTGTATACCGAGTGCATGAATAGTACCGATAATGTAATGAACCAAACCAATACCGAATTGACTACTAAATAAAATACTACTAATAAAAAATAAAAACAAATACCTAAAAATTATTAGTTATTATTTATTACTAAACAATCATTAAGCACACTCGAAAACCCTTTTGGGTGCACCATTCTGGGGAGGGTATAAAACCCTTCATAACCGCCAACATGCTCTCATTTTGGGCACACAATCATTAGATCAAATCCCTAAAAAAACATTCCATTCTCTCCCCCTCTCTCTCCCCCACCTTCTCTCACTAGAAAACCCTAAACCAAATCCTCCTCCTTTCTTCTCGGAGCAACCGGCGACTGTGGAAGGAGCTCTCGGATCAGCTCGTGTTCATCTCTCGGTGATTCCCTACACACCTCCACACTCTTGAACCGGTTAGTGCCTCCTTGCAAATAGATGGAGACTTTTGATATAGGTTCTTGTTTGTTAATGATACATGCTTGGTTCCAATGTCTACGATGAACAATATCTCTTTTGTGAAAAATGTGAAATTTTGCATGATAATGTTTGCTAAGATGTTTTGACTGATAAATGATTGATAGTTTAGGGTGTTTATGATCACCTGATTTATGTTAGATGGCATAGGACAAATGTTGTTTTGATGATGTGTATGCATGTTCCTGTTTGGTGAAATGTATGCTAGTTATTAGGGATTGATGATGGCTTGTCACACCCCGAATTTCCACGTGTCACCGGTGGGCCCGGTGGGGGAGTATCGTGACGTGGTTGGCAACATAATAGTCAAACAACACAATATATATGAATGCACAGTGGAAGCAAAAGATATTTATTATTACATTCCGAATATGAAGTAATATTCGGTATTACAACGGAATTAAAGGATCCACAGGCGGATCGAAATAAAGTAAAAACCGTTCAACAGACTTTGACATCTAGAGCTTGCGAAACTTGAGTAATGATGCCTGGAGTAGCCAGCCTATTTCGTCTAGCACCTGCACTTAGCCTTTTTGGAAAATACGTCAGTTTACACTGGTAAATACAACTCAACTGACTCATTTAAAAAGAGTTTGAGAAAATTGATTTGGATGCACGTGGCACAAAAATATCTTTTATAATTTGGTTAAAATGCACAGAGGCAAAATTAACCTTTTATACTTGGGAAAATTATTTGTATATAATCTTGTATACAGTTTTACTTATTTGCCGTCCGTCGGGACAGATTAGCTGACACGCCATAGGTATAATGCCCACAGGCTATCATCCTCTAAGTGGATTACCAGTTCCGGTATAATGCCCACAAGGATGATACCCCTAAGTGGATTACCAGTTTTCACATAATGCATCTGCCAGGTGTACGCCTACACCCCGTGCATAGGTCATGGCCATTTCGTAAAATGATGCCAAGGATATCCGGGACATGGTCATTTAACCCCCAAGGGCCATACATCAAATAATAGTAAAATAATACATATTAAACAGGTTATGTAAGTACATCAATCACAATCCGATTTAGATGACTACATACACCCGACCAAGCGGTACTTTTATAGTACCGTATCCCAAGCCCGTATAGGGAAATAAGTTAAGAGTATTTACCTGAGCAAAGTATAAATCCAATACAGTAATTGCAAGTACTTTTACTGGGCTCCTAATCTGGAACGAAGGTTTATAATAACCTATTAGAATCCTAACGGGTCTTTAATTAAGCTTAAGCTTTGACCGGCTAGTTTCAATGATACGGTTCGTACGCATGATTAAGCGAAGACCGGATAGAATGTGATTTAGACCCGACAAGTTCAGAGACTTGCTTAATATGGGTTTATTATTCACATTCTGGATTTTGAGATTAAACCGATAAGGTTTGACCCGTTTCGGCTAATTTATGTAAACTTGTTACATAAACCGAACCGAACGCGTAATAAGCGTGACGGGTATTCATTAGAGCCATCTACAGGTTTCCTAAGTTAATTGTGCCTCAATTATGTTGTGACATCAGTAAGATGTCTTTCATTATGCCCGAAACGTATTTAAACACAAACTAGGCCCCGTAGGGGTAGTTTGGTCATTTAAAAGGTTATGAAAGAGTTTAAATGTTTAACTGAGTTACAGGTCTGATGTAAACAGCAAACATACTTAATTTGATGAGTTATAACAGTAGGCTAAAGCGTATATGTGAATTTTATCATCTTTAACCAAACTATGCCCCGTAGGGGTATTTTGGTAATTTCATATAAGCCGAAAAGCTCAAAAACGAAGTCTGAGTTTATCAACCTTTGCTTACTGTTAAAATATCATAATTTGCCTCATATATCAGTAGGTATCAACCCGGGTATGTCCAATATGATTTTAAAACATACTATGCGTTAAAAACGCTAATTTAGGCGATTAAAGGCCATTACCGGGTTCGATACTTAAATCTGATATTTTTATATTTCCAGAAGGCTTAAAATAATTTATTTATCATAATTAATCAGTAGCAAAAGGTTTGGAATCGTTTAGATGTGAAAAACTCATTTTATGGCCCGTAAGGGCAAAACCGACAATTACCGAGTTAAGCCTACGACTACGAGTTATGCTCGGCCTAAAATTAATTAAAAATCTTTAAAAATCCTAAAATAATATATTATATCAGTGGGTAAAAGATTTGATACCAAAAAGTATGTTTAACTAGGCTATACGCTATTATGTTAACATAAAGCATTAGTTTTGCGATATTGAGCATAACTCTTAATCTACAAGTCAAACTGATGTCAAACTTTTCATACAAGTTTATATATCAGTAACTAAGGTTTCTACACTTTTACATTTTCATAAATCTCGTTTTAAGGTGTAAAGGGCATAATGGTCAACATATGAGCAATTAACGGAATCATGCGTATTAATCGGATAACTAATGAACCGAGGTGTATAATCACAGAGGGTTATACTAGCATGTAACCTGGTCCAAATGAAGCTCTAAGGTATTTCTAAAACATACCTAAACGGGTCAGAATTGAAGTCAATGCAAAAGTCAAAGCTTTGCGACTTTCGGTTCCGAACCGGGTCTAAACAGGAAATAGTCGGGTCGAACATGTTTGGACATGTTCTTACACTTATTACTAAGTTATAACAATGATCAAACAGGTTGTATATGATCTAGATAGCTAATTATGCATAAATGACATTTTAAGCATCCTGTTGACTTTTTAATTAAAGGTTTGACCTGACATTTGACCTGGTTAGGATGGTGATCAGGGGAAACCCTTTTGGGGTTTTGTTACCCTCATAAATACCAACCTACAACTACTTTCAATTCGAGATATGACTGAGTCATTATAGACTAATCTCGAAGTCAAACCGTAATTACGACAGTTTGACTTTTAGCTAATTAACTAAGCTAAAAGCAATTAGAGAAAGATTAGAATACTTACTGAAGTCCTATGCACAAGATATGACCACTTGGAAGCAAGCTTGAGCTCCAGAAATGATCCAAGAGTGCAGGAGAAGTTGTGAGGAAAATGTGCAACATTGGAGGCATTTTATATTAGTTGCAATGACCACAACAAGTTGACAACAAAGTCTAGGATCCATCCACAACTGATTAACACTTGTTACTAGTGCCTAGGGATGTCTAGGGGTCGTTTACAAGTGAGAACAACCGGCTAAGTGGGTTAAAATTGCACAAAACAGGCAACAGCCCGTTTTTTGGAGCTGGGGACACCCCTGCGCATCGTAGGGGTCTTAGGCCTACGGTGCGCAGGCCTTCATCAGAGGGTGAAATGTTGTTGTTTGTTGGTGCTTCGAAAGGGCAACTTCTTTTCCGAGTTTAGGGCCTTGTTTTATCACTTTGGGGCCTCCAATATTGGTCTTTAACTATTGGATACCCTACCATTTGAGTTTGTTTGCTTTGGATCTAAAAACAAAACCCGAAAACAAAGGTTTACCATTCTTTTCTTCGTGAGATCATAACATGCTTTTGCAAGTCCTTTATTGGCAATAATTCTCTGAATTGTGTTGTGAAAGATGTGTAGTAATATTATATCGGGTCTTGGGATTTATAGTTGAGGTCGTTCAGAGGTAACAATTTAACATGACGCCACTTTAAATCCTACCGAATTATCTTTATTAAATTCGGGTTTACAACGCGTTTTGTCTTACATGACACGTGTCGTTTTATTATTGAACCCGAAATTTTCGAGGTGTTACATCCTCACCCCCTTAAAATAAATCTCGACCCGAGATTTACTGAAATAAGGAAGTATTCTCTGCCTAATAATGGCAATCTAGCAGATGATTAGAAATTTGTATGATCTTGTTTGTTGTTTCCATTGCAACTTTCAGATCCAGGTAATTGGACTTACCAATCTATTGTCCTAATCATAGATGTTTAACATTCCATCTTTACAAGGTCTCCAAGGAGCAGCCTTGATGCCTTTATCCTAACTATTATAGAATAGTTGATCTTAAGGTGAGATGGTTATTCTTAATCGTTGTTAAAATAGGGTTGTGGTAATCAGTGCATAAGCAAAATGAACCGTCTTTCTTATCTAACAACATCAAACTCTCAGAATATCGAGTTAGGCTATATGAATCTCCTATCTTAAAATTTATTTAATTAGGTTTTCGGTTCTCCCAATTATGGTGCTATCCGTCTTGGAGATTTCATAATAATATAGCCTTAATGGGATATAAATCTTAATTCTACCTGTCCCTCATGGTAAACAGGGTAATTTTAGAAGAAGATAGTTAAGATACGAGGAGACTACAGAGAGTTTCCATATCTCAGGCTCCAGTTCATCCAACCACGCTTGCGCCTAATAAGTGACACATTTATGTTATGAGTCCACATATTTCTTTTCCAGGGAATATGTATTTGGACAATTCTATTCTGGATATCTTCTTTGAATACCATTAGTTGACTTTAGCACAATATGACCATTGGGATATCTCAGGGGTTCCATGTATTAAACCTCCATGCTGATCAGACATGGAAATAATCTATGGGACACACTAGGATACGCCAACCCTCACATGACACTTTTATCAACATAGTTTGGCATTCGCAGACGATAGAAAACAATGAGAAAATAATTAAAATAATATACGTTGTCGTACTCTATGCGAAGAGAGAGTACTCTTAGATTTTCGGAAGGATTCCTTGCCGATGCTAGAAGAATCGGTTACTACGGTTTCCTTGGTAGCTATACCTTGTGGATGATAAAAAAAAATTTTGCTAAGTTTATGGTTCATGAAGATTTATTATTGCCTGTATTAAAAACAGGACACTTAGTAGAAAATATCATTGATAAATGATAAGGAAATTTATTGTACAAGTGCTTATAATTAATTAGAATGGAGATTTTTACAAACTAGGCACCTAGCCCAGTTGGTTAGGCGCGCGAAAGGGTGCGGCCGGCCTAGACCCAGGTTCGATTCCGGGGACGGCCAGTTCCACCATTTTTTATGTTTAATATTAATTAATCGCACGGATGCGCGTAATCACGAGGGTTGTCTCATAAGGAGTCTTTGATAATTAATTGCTTCTTATCATTCACAATATGGACTTGATTTTTTTTTTTAAGGCAACCAATCGATTTTTATCACTATATTGAGTCCTTAAGTACGCAACCAAAAGTTTGCTATAAGGTTATTAGAAAATTGATTTCTAATAGATATTAATATCAATATAGGATTTGTTGGAGCATTTTCGACGTAACATCGTCACTTTCTACCGGGCATTAAATGACCGGAGTCTTAATCAGGTGGAGACAACAGTTCTCAACCTTTATCATTCATAATATATTTATACGTGCCAGTATTAAATAAGTTTCTACATAAACTTCTTGATAATGAAAGATAAATATTATACTATTATTATTCTACATCATCTCTTGGGCGTTCCTCCTGATAACTCGTGCGTTTGTTCTCTTGGCCTACTCGGGCTTCCTCGCGTAATTAGGGCAGTTGGTCTTTATGTGCCCTTTCTCGTTGCAGTTGTAGCAAGTAGCATCTTTAATCTTCCCGCAATCAACAGCCTTGTGCTCCCTAGACTTGCATATCCCACATGCAGGTGGTCCTGATTTAGAATTGGACTCCATTCTGCATTTTCCAAAGTGGCGTTTTTGGCAAGTCGAGCACCTTGGCTTTTCCTCTGTCCGCTGACCATTCTTTCCAGACCCAGACCTCTCAGAGTCAGTGTTTCCCTTGTGTTTCTTCTCAGATCCTCGTGAGTTATCATCCTCACGCTTCTTCTTACTTTCTTCAGATTTCTTTAGCGACCTTAGCCTGACCGCATCTAAAGTAAGGGAAAGAGAGAGGTCAGCTACTGACCTAAATGTAGTAGGTCTTGAAGCCTTAACACTGGCTTTGATTTTTGGGGGTAAACCCCCAATGAAGCGTGCAATTCGCTTGGGCTCTGGTGTTACAAGGTAAGGGACCAGTCTGGACAGGGTATTAAAACTGGTGAGGTAAGCTTGACAATCTAAGTTTGTCATTACTAAGGATAAGAAATCTGACTCAATCCCCTCAACCTCATGTTGAGGGCAGTAATTTTCCTTAATGAGATTAACAAACTGTTCCCATGACATGCTGTAGAGCGGAATCTTCCCAGCAGCTTGAATGAGAGACTTCCACCATGCCAGTGCCTCTCCTTTGAACGATTGGGATACGTACTTCACGACATCCCTTTCAGCGCAACCGCTGATATCGACAACTGTGTCCATTTCATCCAACCAAATCATACAATCAACTGCCCCTTTTTCCCCAGTAAAATCTCGGGGCTTGCAGGAAACAAAGTACTTATAGTTACAGGATTTGGTATGCGGTTCATTATCGAACACTGTCCTCTTGGATAGAAAGCTGTGTTCATTAGATGGATGTCGATCGTCATCTTTCTTTAACTCATCTTTCTTGGAGGGCGGCTTGTTATCAGGCTCTGGAGGAGTTTTAGGGATGGATTTAGGGTGGGGTACAGATGAGGCTTCACTATATGTCTCACTATACTCCTGGAATTTCTCCTTCACAGCTTTAGATACAGCTGAGTCAATCAATGTACGAAGTTCTCCTCTGGTTATATTAATCCTTTCATCATCGCGATTTTCCAGAGGGTGACTGTTCCCTTCCTCCGACCCAGCCATGTAGTTTTAATTGCTACATAAAAATTAAACAAGGACAAGGTTTTTACGGAAGTTTAAACAGTTTTATCTTTTTGAACGATTTATTAACTATGTTTTTAATACACATATTGGTTAATTTTGATAAATATATAATTATTCAGGATATTTATTATACTCCTATATTATAAGTTAATAATAGCACAAAAGGCCTAGTCACTTAGACAAGTTTAATTTATAGGCCTTGATTTTATAGAATCGAGGCTTCAAGGTTTGAATCAAAGTTCATTACCTTTTTCTTGACAGGGAGTTGTAGGCTACCACTGTCTTTAGTCCCAGAGGACGTTAGTTATAGCCCGTGGGCACTTCATCCATAAGGGATGATTATATAATTAAGGGAATTTAGTATATCCCAAAATGACTTATGTGATTTTATCATATCACATTTTGTCGAGCATGTCATTATGCTTTCATATGTTTAATAAGATTTGAATCTCTTGAATAGGTTCTACCATCTTGGCCTTGTATGCCGTGACATTTAGGCTAAGTTTACCTTTAAGATTCTTTTTAATAATTAACGCAGAGCAATCCTAAATTGAACTGTTAACAAGGATCTGAATCTAATTATGGAACTACCATCTTGGCCCTGTCTTAATGTGACACATGGCTAGGTTTTGTCCTTTTTAAATTTTGCCATTTTATTATAATGGTAGATCTTATAATATAGGAATGATACTTTAAATATAATCGTTCCTTTTTAAAATTAACAAGTATATGGTTGCCCTAAACGGGACTTCTATAGCAATTGACTTGCCCATGCAAGGGCTAATCAGAAAAATAACAAAGGAACCAAATAAGGTAAAATGAAACAAATTTGGATTTTTCCTATGTTCTTGTCTAGACTCAAGAATGTGCAATTGTGTAACTGAGATTAAACACAAAAGACTAGTGTTTAATTCACTCAGTGTTGGCTCTGATACCTACCTGTCACACCCCGAATTTCCACGTGTCACCGGTGGGCCCGGTGGGGGAGTATCGTGACGTGGTTGGCAACATAATAGTCAAACAACACAATATATATGAATGCACAGCGGAAGCAAAAGATATTTATTATTACATTCCGAATATGAAGTAATATTCGGTATTACAACGGAATTAAAGGATCCACAGGCGGATCGAAATAAAGTAAAAACCGTTCAACAGACTTTGACATCTAGAGCTTGCGAAACTTGAGTAATGATGCCTGGAGTAGCCAGCCTATTTCGTCTAGCACCTGCACTTAGCCTTTTTGGAAAATACGTCAGTTTACACTGGTAAATACAACTCAACTGACTCATTTAAAAAGAGTTTGAGAAAATTGATTTGGATGCACGTGGCACAAAAATATCTTTTATAATTTGGTTAAAATGCACAGAGGCAAAATTAACCTTTTATACTTGGGAAAATTATTTGTATATAATCTTGTATACAGTTTTACTTATTTGCCGTCCGTCGGGACAGATTAGCTGACACGCCATAGGTATAATGCCCACAGGCTATCATCCTCTAAGTGGATTACCAGTTCCGGTATAATGCCCACAAGGATGATACCCCTAAGTGGATTACCAGTTTTCACATAATGCATCTGCCAGGTGTACGCCTACACCCCGTGCTTAGGTCATGGCCATTTCGTAAAATGATGCCAAGGATATCCGGGACATGGTCATTCAACCCCCAAGGGCCATACATCAAATAATAGTAAAATAATACATATTAAACAGGTTATGTAAGTACATCAATCACAATCCGATTTAGATGACTACATACACCCGACCAAGCGGTACTTTTATAGTACCGTATCCCAAGCCCGTATAGGGAAATAAGTTAAGAGTATTTACCTGAGCAAAGTATAAATCCAATACAGTAATTGCAAGTACTTTTACTGGGCTCCTAATCTGGAACGAAGGTTTATAATAACCTATTAGAATCCTAACGGGTCTTTAATTAAGCTTAAGCTTTGACCGGCTAGTTTCAATGATACGGTTCGTACGCATGATTAAGCGAAGACCGGATAGAATGTGATTTAGACCCGACAAGTTCAGAGACTTGCTTAATATGGGTTTATTATTCACATTCTGGATTTTGAGATTAAACCGATAAGGTTTGACCCGTTTCGGCTAATTTATGTAAACTTGTTACATAAACCGAACCGAACGCGTAATAAGCGTGACGGGTATTCATTAGAGCCATCTACAGGTTTCCTAAGTTAATTGTGCCTCAATTATGTTGTGACATCAGTAAGATGTCTTTCATTATGCCCGAAACGTATTTAAACACAAACTAGGCCCCGTAGGGGTAGTTTGGTCATTTAAAAGGTTATGAAAGAGTTTAAATGTTTAACTGAGTTACAGGTCTGATGTAAACAGCAAACATACTTAATTTGATGAGTTATAACAGTAGGCTAAAGCGTATATGTGAATTTTATCATCTTTAACCAAACTATGCCCCGTAGGGGTATTTTGGTAATTTCATATAAGCCGAAAAGCTCAAAAACGAAGTCTGAGTTTATCAACCTTTGCTTACTGTTAAAATATCATAATTTGCCTCATATATCAGTAGGTATCAACCCGGGTATGTCCAATATGATTTTAAAACATACTATGCGTTAAAAACGCTAATTTAGGCGATTAAAGGCCATTACCGGGTTCGATACTTAAATCTGATATTTTTATATTTCCAGAAGGCTTAAAATAATTTATTTATCATAATTAATCAGTAGCAAAAGGTTTGGAATCGTTTAGATGTGAAAAACTCATTTTATGGCCCGTAAGGGCAAAACCGACAATTACCGAGTTAAGCCTACGACTACGAGTTATGCTCAGCCTAAAATTAATTAAAAATCTTTAAAAATCCTAAAATAATATATTATATCAGTGGGTAAAATATTTGATACCAAAAAGTATGTTTAACTAGGCTATACGCTAATTACGCCATTATGTTAACATAAAGCATTAGTTTTGCGATATTGAGCATAACTCTTAATCTACAAGTCAAACTGATGTCAAACTTTGCATACAAGTTTATATATCAGTAACTAAGGTTTCTACACTTTTACATTTTCATAAATCTCGTTTTAAGGTGTAAAGGGCATAATGGTCAACATATGAGCAATTAACGGAATCATGCGTATTAATCGGATAACTAATGAACCGAGGTGTATAATCACAGAGGGTTATACTAGCATGTAACCTGGTCCAAATGAAGCTCTAAGGTATTTCTAAAACATACCTAAACGGGTCAGAATTGAAGTCAATGCAAAAGTCAAAGCTTTGCGACTTTCGGTTCCGAACCGGGTCTAAACAGGAAATAGTCGGGTCGAACATGTTTGGACATGTTCTTACACTTATTACTAAGTTATAACAATGATCAAACAGGTTGTATATGATCTAGATAGCTAATTATGCATAAATGACATTTTAAGCATCCTGTTGACTTTTTAATTAAAGGTTTGACCCGACATTTGACCTGGTTAGGATGGTGATCAGGGGAAACCCTTTTGGGGTTTTGTTACCCTCATAAATACCAACCTACAACTACTTTCAATTCGAGATATGACTGAGTCATTATAGACTAATCTCGAAGTCAAACCATAATTACGACGGTTTGACTTTTAGCTAATTAACTAAGCTAAAAGCAATTAGAGAAAGATTAGAATACTTACTGAAGTCCTATGCACAAGATATGACCACTTGGAAGCAAGCTTGAGCTCCAGAAATGATCCAAGAGTGCAGGAGAAGTTGTGAGGAAAATGTGCAACATTGGAGGCCTTTTATATTAGTTGCAATGACCACAACAAGTTGACAACAAAGTCTAGGATCCATCCACAACTGATTAACACTTGTTACTAGTGCCTAGGGATGTCTAGGGGTCGTTTACAAGTGAGAACAACCGGCTAAGTGGGTTAAAATTGCACAAAACAGGCAACATCCCGTTTTTTGGAGCTGGGGACACCCCTGCGCATCGTAGGGGTCTTAGGCCTACGGTGCGCAGGCCTTCATCAGAGGGTGAAATGTTGTTGTTTGTTGGTGCTTCGAAAGGGCAACTTCTTTTCCGAGTTTAGGGCCTTGTTTTATCACTTTGGGGCCTCCAATATTGGTCTTTAACTATTGGATACCCTACCATTTGAGTTTGTTTGCTTTGGATCTAAAAACAAAACCCGAAAACAAAGGTTTACCATTCTTTTCTTCGTGAGATCATAACATGCTTTTGCAAGTCCTTTATTGGCAATAATTCTCTGAATTGTGTCGTGAAAGATGTGTAGTAATATTATATCGGGTCTTGGGATTTATAGTTGAGGTCGTTCAGAGGTAACAATTTAACATGACGCCACTTTAAATCCTACCGAATTATCTTTATTAAATTCGGGTTTACAACGCGTTTTGTCTTACATGACACGTGTCGTTTTATTATTGAACCCGAAATTTTCGAGGTGTTACATGGCTCATGGATCGTTAACGGAATGAGTATGATATGCTAGAAATAGGGTGGTTAGAACAAATCAGTGTGATGAATCTTGAAACCATGATGATGAATAGTTTGAATATGTGTTGAATATTTGAAAATTGTTGTGTTTGATCCAATTTGACAAGTGTACGGTATTGGAAACATGTTTGTGCAATATGATTGGATAGTACAAAAAGCTGGCAAAGTTTCTAGAAGATTCCTTCATCATCAGAGGTGCTAGTCGAGACCCCCGGTTGCGACTCGAGTCCATCTAAGTGACAACTCGAGACTAGCCAGCACATCTCAAGGACTCGAGACCTATGTGGTTGGGACTCGAGATCTCTTGATCTCGACCCAAGATCGGACTCGAGACCGCATAGGTTGCGACTCAAGTGTACACAACTCGAGATCTTCTGTCTGCAATCCGAGACCTCATGGCTGCGACTCGAGACCGCATGTTCTCGAGTCGAGACCACCTGGGTTGCTTGACTAAGTTATTGGGCCACAATGTGTATTGACGTGTTTGGGCTGTGTGTTTAACTGGACAATATGCTACTGCTGGTTGACTGTTTGTATGTTAGGACAGGCCCAATAACATTAGTATGATTGGCGTGCTATGTGTTAGTTATGTGTAGAATATACGTGACTTTTCTGTACCCAAACATGATCTGTACTGGTAACCATGTTAGGATGCGGTGACCAGCATACTTGACCAAGTAAACTGTCTGCCGAGCAACCCGAGGTGAGTTCACAACATTTAAAGCATGTGTTCCCGGTGGTTGGGAAACGGAATTTAAAACAACGCTATCTCCTTGTTAGGGATACAAACTACTTTTCTCCCCTTGTGAGGGACATTTAGTTAATTACTATTTATATTAGATGCAACTAGCATACTAAACGAAACTCTATCACTCAAGTCCCTACTTATTAATACCGATTAGTCTTCGGGGCCTGGCGAACGGGTTATTAGTTGATAGCGCTATCTAGGTCTCACCAGCCTCTCACCAGCCTCACACCGGTTGCGACTCGAGTCCATCTAAGTGACAACTCGAGACTAGCCAGCACATCTCAAGGACTCGAGACCTATGTGGTTGGGACTCGAGATCTCTTGATCTCGACCCAAGATCGGACTCGAGACTGCATAGGTTGCGACTCAAGTGTACACAACTCGAGATCTTCTGTCTGCAATCCGAGACCTCATGGCTGCGACTCGAGACCGCATGTTCTCGAGTCGAGACCACCTGGGTTGCTTGACTAAGTTATTGGGCCACAATGTGTATTGGCGTGTTTGGGCTGTGTGTTTAACTGGACAATATGCTACTGCTGGTTGACTGTTTGTATGTTAGGACAGGCCCAATAACATTAGTATGATTGGCGTGCTATGTGTTAGTTATGTGTAGAATATACGTGACTTTTCTGTACCCAAACATGATCTGTACTGGTAACCATGTTAGGATGCGGTGACCAGCATACTTGACCAAGTAAACTGTCTGCCGAGCAACCCGAGGTGAGTTCACAACATTTAAAGCATGCGTTCCCGGTGGTTGGGAAACGGAATTTAAAACAACGTTATCTCCTTGTTAGGGATACAAACTACTTTTCTCCCCTTGTGAGGGACGTTTAGTTAATTACTATTTATATTAGATGCAACTAGCATACTAAACGAAACTCTATCACTCAAGTCCCTACTTATTAATACCGATTAGTCTTCGGGGCCTGGCGAACGGGTTATTAGTTGATAGCGCTATCTAGGTCTCACCAGCCTCACACCGTGCCCGTGTATAGGATCGGGAGTGAACTAATAGACTCTTGCAACCGTCAATGATGATAGACATTGACAAACGGGGCACTCTACGGAAACGTACGGTCGTAAGTATACGGTATTGTACAGTTTAGTAGCTTACATATGGGGTAGCTCCCCATGGCATGGTATAAATGAGTAAATTAACTGTTGAAACAAGTTTTTTGGGAATTAAAAACTGGACAAACTCGTGAACTCGCCAACTTTTTGTTGACACCCTACTGCATGCTTTGCAGGTACCCAGTGACTCAGGAGCTTGCGGCTTGGGAATGTGTAGTGGTCGTTTTAACCCCTGTGTGGGTTCTATAATAAACTTAAACTATGAACTTTGTTTGACATGTTTTGCCTATGCTTCCGCTACTTACTTAAACTGCTATTTTGAACTCTAAAAACTTTTGAATCTCAACTATGATAATCTCTAATCTCTATGATTGGTGAACTTTATTATTATTATCTTAATTGTTCAGTATGATTAGTGGTTGGATCCTGGTCAGTCACACGCCTCGCGGTAGTACTCCGCAGGTGGATTTTGAGGGTGTGACAGGCTAAGTGGAGATCATGGAGCAGATGTCGGCGCTCACTGATTGGTGCCACGTATGCGTCCTTATGTACCTTCTTGTCTCCTGTATGATTGCTAATCGTGGAGCACGATCGGATACAGCCTGTTGGACGCTCATTGGTCCATTTATCTGCTACTTGTACCAAGGGGCAGAGGCCGTCGTAAGGGTAGAAGAACTCGTGGGGTGTTGCTGTTACTCGTGTCATTGGTTTGGTTGAGGAGGTTGGTGATGAGAGACGTAGTGCTGGTGATGGTTTATTAGGATTTATGGAGAGGATTGAGCAGGGAGTGATCTGGGTGATGGTTCGATTCAGAGGATATGGGAGGTTTCATAGACAGAGTTTCTCCCTATGCCTCATATGCATCCTCCACTAACATAGATGTTTATGTTTTTTTTATTTGTGGTTGTATATTTTCGGTTGTTGGTAGACACTTTATCTTTTTCATTTATGATGTATTTATGTCCAATTTGGATTGGTATGCGACTATGGTTTGTACTTGGCATTGTTATGTATTTATTTTGTGATGGTGTATAAACCTTTCATCCATATGATGTATGTTATGGTTGTTTGAATATGATCTCAAGGGTTGAACATGTTTGTATATTTATATTATCTTAAATAAAACTATAAGGAATACAAAAGTTTACATTATCTTTTGTCAATAAAAAATTACAACAAGATAGAAGGTAGACGGCAACAAGCTTCTCCGCAACCACTTTGAATAACTAAACAAAAAGGGAACATATAATTTTACGTGCAAGTATGTTTGTTAAGAATGCAAAAAGGTAACATATGAAAAGGGAACATATTTTGGAAGCTGCATGAAAACGCTGATTCATTTATGCTTAGGCTTATTTTACTTCTCGTGAATAGTTATTGGCAAGGATAAAATCATGAACAATCCTAAGCCAAAATGTAAATTGCATTGCTAGTTTCATTTGACAAGCAGGCATATTACAATTCCTTTAATAAGGCCTTATTAAAGTGAAATTTAAACAAACATCTTTTGGTTTCTAACTCTTATTTTAACCTATCTAAGAGCATTCTCATCCAATCCATCAAATTATACATACATTCCACTAAAAACCAACTCCTATATCAATATATTTTCACTAAAAACAAATACTTTTTCCCTCTCATTTTCAATTAAATAATATTATCATTACATTTTTCTCTCTCCTTCACTCACAACCACTTTCAATATATATTAAAAAAATTATACTGGGTGAACAGTGTCCCCCCAAATATACAGATGAACAGTAACATTTTCTCTCTCCTCCACTCACAACCATTTTTTATACCTTTTATAATATAAAAACTACCCCTCACATATTTTGATGGTTTGGATGAGAATGCTCTAACTCATTCAACATGTTTATAATACCCAACCCAACTATGTTTTCTATTCGAACGATTAAATTAATCTCTACCGCTTACCAATTTAATAGAATTTCACCGTGTGTAAAACCCATCAGGTAACAATTAATCATTTAGACTTTCTTTTTGTTAGTCTTCATCATCCAAACATATGTTTCGCACATGACAACTTTGAACAAGGTTTAGGGTAATTTCTCTGATTGTCACTTTAACTGAATTAAGATTACAAGGAATATATATATATATATATATATATAGGGAGAAGATCATGCGAGAACCACCTCTTATTGCGAGAACCGCGAGAACCAATGTGAACACAACCAAAAATGCCTAAAAATAGCTAAAAATCACACAATTTTTTTTTAATATTTTTTATATAAAAATCGCTACTTTTCGAAGGCAAAAAAAAAAATTAAAAATTAAAAATTAAAAAAAAAATTTTTTTTTTGGCCACTAAAAGTAGCGATTTGAGTATAAAAATATTAAAAAAAAATTTTTTTGATTTTTTTTAGTTTTTTGGGGGTTTAGTTTTTAGCATTTTAGCTTGTGGGGGGGGGGGGGGGGGGGTTAGGGTTTTTTAGGTTTTTTTTAGGTTTTTTTAGCTATTTTAGGTTGTGTTCACATTGGTTCTCACAATAAGGGTGGTTCTCGCATGAGCTCCTCCCTATATATATATATACACACGCGAAACAATGACATGATAACAAACTAACCAACCACACACAAAGGTAACTTGTTTATAAACTCAAACTCTCACACAAAACATAAAACTCTCATCTGAAATAGTTACTTAGGATGACGAAGACAAAAGGCCCACGCAAGTTGGAAACTCCAACTTGAGAAACCAACCAAAACCTGATGAAGTATGTCCGTATAGTGATAACTTGAATCATCTGATGCTTGACTTGAAACTTCCGGATGAATTAAGTTGAACTTTCGGATGAAACATAAAAACATACGTTCTGATAAAGACCAGTGGCGGATCCAAGATTTTTTCTAGTGGGTTCACTTTTTTTAGATGATCCAATTTCATAGAACCAAATATATATAAAAAAAATCGGGTCGGTATAACAGTTCGGGTCGGGTGGTTTATCATATAATAAAAATACTATAGAACTTAAAAGAAAAACTACCTACTAATGCTTTACATTTACAAGAAAGAACTATCGACTCCTCTTAACCAATATGGTTTTACACGTCACAATCCATCCATATATAATAAATATATTTATTTCTTATTGATGCTCACATTTCATTGTTTTTATATGTATTGATTGTAACTTAAACTATGGAATCATTCAAGATAACTTACATTTTCTTCGAAGAGTACTTTGACTAACATATACATACTAGAAGGAGTAATTAAGCATGTAAACAAAAAGATTTGCCAAACGAAAGGATTTGTAATTGGAGTCACAAATAAATTGAATGATTACTAGAATATAATCCTGCATAAAACATAAATATAAGATTTAAACTATGAACTATTCAAGTTTCAATAAATCATTCACTTTTACATTTTCGCATCTAATTTCATTGAAGACTAAAACTATTTTTTCATAATAGTTTTAAGTCTTTACAATTAACTAATTGTCTTAACTAATTTATGTTTCGAACTCTTATTTTGGTGAAAACACCACGTAGGTCAAAAACTTGCAATAACAATAAGAAATAACCACATGCATGTCAAATTCTTTGTATAAGACTTGTCCCATGCAACCCTCACTAGTAATAGTCTTCCAAAATTAGGTGATTTCTTAAAACGTGACATCAATAGTTTAATTAATTAAGCATTCATGGTATTTTCTTATATTGAATATAAGAAACTTGTATAGTTTGGTTTACAAATGGGAAATAATAATTAAGAATAATAATAAATAGTTAATACTGAACTACTAAGTCCTTACGACAAAGGAAAGATTTTGAATGAACAGGGTGGAAATCCTCTCTTTCTTGGCACTCTAAAGTTGCATGCCAACAACAATAGATTAGGTGGTCGATCCTAGAATTTGTAATTTATTCTCCAAGCCAACCAACCCACCCTATATATAACGGTTGGTTCATATGCAGATTTTAACAAATTAAAGATTAATTTCTGCAGCTTCTTGAACGAGAGAGATGGTCGGTTTTGTGAGAATATTGGTTGCGATAACCTTACTTGTTTCGGTGTATTCTGTTGCTGGCACTACCAGGCACTACGAGTTTAATGTATATATATCTAACATGCTAGTTTCTTTATTATATATGTAAGGCAACATAACACACATTTCTGCGCGCAGATCCAACTGCAAAATGTGACAAGGCTTTGCCACACGAGGAGCATGGTGACGGTGAATGGGAAATTTCCAGGTCCACGCATTGTAGCTCGGGAGGGTGACCGCTTGCTTATCAAAGTTACCAATAACGTCTCAAACAATATTACAATCCATTGGTACTGGATAGATAAATATATAATGTACGTAATTGCAATATATATTATATTGTTCGGTGTATGTTTCTCAGGCATGGTATCCGTCAGCTACGGAGTGGTTGGGCAGATGGGCCAGCTTACGTAACGCAATGCCCCATACAAACGGGACAGAGTTATGTGTATAACTATACGGTCATTGGACAAAGAGGAACTTTGTTTTGGCACGCACATATATCATGGCTACGAGCGAGTCTCTATGGCCCTCTTATCATTCTCCCAAAGCTTAATGTCCCATACCCTTTTACAAAGCCCTATAAAGAAGTTCCCATCATCTTTGGTAACAAATTATCATGTCAACTTTTTAAACTGTATATGGTATTTTATAATAATGTTGCCTAGCATGAGATAGAAAATGATGTCTGCAGGAGAATGGTTTAATACGGATCCAGAAGCCATAATTGCCCAAGCAACACAAACTGGTGGAGGTCCAAACGTTTCTGATGCCTATACCTTCAATGGGCTTCCTGGTCCTTTGTATAACTGTTCTGCTAAAGGTACTTGTAGCATTTGGTACGCGTGTGTTTCAACTCTATATATATGCATACTTATATACAGATATCACCATAGACTTTCGTAATCAAAATTGGCAGATACGCTCAAACTGAAGGTTAAGCACGCGAAGACATACCTACTTCGACTCATCAATGCAGCGCTCAACGATGAACTCTTTTTTAGCATAGCAAACCACACCCTCACAGTTGTTGAAGCTGATGCCATTTACACAAAACCTTTCGACACTGAGACACTTATACTAGCTCCTGGTCAAACCACCAATGTCCTCCTTAAGACCAAGCTGAAATTTCCTGGTGCCAACTTTGTTATGTCTGCTAGACCATATGTAACAGGACCAGGAACCTTTGACAATTCCACAGTTGCTGGTATTCTTGAATATGAGTCGTCCATTCCCATGAAAAATCTGCCACTCTTTAAACCAGCATTACCACCTTTAAATGACACGTCATTCGTGACACAATTTTCAAATAGGCTTCGAAGCTTGGCGAGTGCTCAGTTTCCAGCTAATGTTCCACATAAGATTGACAGACATCTTTTTTTCACTGTAGGACTTGGTACCAGTCCTTGTGAAAAAAATAAAACTTGCCAAGGTCCAAATGGAACCAGGTTCGCTGCGTCTATTAACAATGTGTCCTTTGTACAACCAAGTGTTGCCCTTCTCCAGTCCCATTATTCTGGTCAATCAGAGGGTGTTTATAGTCCTTATTTCCCTATCACCCCATTTCATTGGTTTAACTATACCGGAACTCCTCCAAATAATACCTTTGTGAGCAATGGTACAAAACTTATGGTTCTTCCATTTAATACTAGTGTCGAGTTGGTCTTGCAAGATACTAGCATTCTTGGCGTTGAAAGCCACCCTCTTCATCTCCATGGCTTCAATTTCTTTGTTGTTGGTCAAGGGTTTGGAAACTATGATCCTATCAAGGACCCTAAGAACTTCAATCTTGTGGACCCTATTGAAAGGAACACGGTTGGTGTCCCTTCTGGCGGGTGGGTTGCTATACGGTTTCTTGCAGATAACCCAGGTTTGTTTCTATGAATAATGCAGACCTGTTTCTTACATACAAATATATCCTAAGTTCTCGTGAATGATAATTTACGTGTTGAGCAGGGGTATGGTTCATGCACTGCCATTTGGAAGTTCATACAAGTTGGGGTTTGAAGATGGCTTGGCTTGTCTTGGATGGAAAACTTCCAAACCAAAAGCTCTTACCTCCACCAGTGGATCTTCCAAAGTGCTAATTTTGGCTGCTTCTGTTCAATCTTTTTAACATACAGTTTCACCGGATTGCATATTTTTAAGTACTGAAATTACTTCCTTAAGAGTTGCCTAGCTACCAGAGTCGAAGGCTGTTCATTTGATATATCATCCAAATTTTCACTTGTTGAATGTAATTATATAGGTGTTGGGAAACATTCTTAATAAAATATTTTCGTTTATGGAGATGGTATGATAATTTTAACTAGTGATAATTCCCCGGCGCTTCGCGGCGGGATTCGATCGGTATCTGCTCGGTTCGTTACGCTATCGACACTCACTGTAGTAATTGAAAGAGAAAACGTTATATCAATCGAAAATAATAAAAATGAATATCGGTATCGATGTTTTTCAGTTGATATCAGTTTAGTTGGCTTGCGTTCTATGCTTATTTTTTTAACATAGCCATGTAAACTTTACTGAAAACGGCTATCATGACGCTATCGTACCAAACCAAATCAACAAAGACTGAGTTGTTTGGTACCGTTATTTATTTTTATTTGCTTTCAATAAGTTAAGATCGTATCACTACCATATCGTACCGATCTAAACAACACTAGTACATGTATGTGTTATTTTTTTATTATTTTTTGTTTTATAACAGATATCGTGCCGCTATTGTTGTGAACCGAACGGACATCGGTTCGGTACCGATATTTATTTTTTACTGACTTATCTTTAGATAAACTGACATCGCATAGCTTGCGTACCGTACCAAACAACATCTGTACCGATACATGTATACATTTTATGGTTTCGGTTTCAATTTGTGTCGAAAAATTAACATCTGTACCAATGTCTATGACGATAAATATTGGTACAAGTACCTTGACAATTTGAATTGATCGATACCGTTCGAACAACATAAGTGTCGGTACCAGTGTTTGTTTTTATCGTTTTGATCGATGTAAAACATGTATTGACTTGTATACCGAGTGCATGAATAGTACCGATAATGTAATGAACCAAACCAATACCGAATTGACTACTAAATAAAATACTACTAATAAAAAATAAAAACAAATACCTAAAAATTATTACAATCAAACAATAATAAATAAATATTACAAAAAACCAAATACTTAAAATATAGTGGATTTCCTCACGCTTTGCGACGGGTTAACTTTTGGTGGATATCGGTTCTGTTCATTATGAAATTGGTACGATATGAGCACTCGATATCACAATGAAAGAAACAAAAACCAACATATGGGTGAATACAACTCCATCTTCGACTAAACTTATACCGGTATGAATAGTAGCAATCGTCGACGATTTTACCGAAATCGATGTTATTCGGTCGGAATCGAATCGGTTCATCACCACACCGGTAGGAACATAGAAAAGGCATAAAAAGGATACTGGTAACGTATGTTGTTCGTATGGTATTGTTCGATTCGTCAGGATAAGAAAAAAAACAATTATATATATAACTTATTTATAATTGAGCAAAAATATATAACTTGATTATATTTAAGTAATGGTAATAAAAATTGGTTTAATATATATTCAGTATTGAACAATCATTTGACAACTAAAAAAAAAGAAACCACTACTTATTTGTGAATGGTACTATTCCTGAGAAGTTAGTATTTATATAAAAAAAGCATAGGTAGCAATACCAGTATTCATTTTTATGGTTTTTGGTTTCGAAATTTTTTCATCTATACAACTCTGCCAAGTGCATATATCGTTCCAGTAGTGTAATAACTAAATCGATACCGATCCAATGCTTGCTGTAACGTAGCGTTGAATGTTAAAGAATTAAAGATAGATGTGGAATTAGTTTTTTTTTTAAGTTAGAATTAAAGTAATTAGAAACCTATTAAAATTTTAAAACCAAATACTTAAAAAATGGAGTTATTTTAAGTTCAAATAAAATTAAATAATAATTAAATTACTATTAAAATTTAAAAAGCAAATACTTAAAAAATTAGAGTTACTATTCATCATTTTTTTTAAGTTAGAATCAAAGTAATTAAAAACCTATTAAAATTTTAAAATCAAATACTTAAAAAATGAGTTATTTTAAGTTCAAATAAAATTAAAAATAATTAAAATACTATTAACATTTAAAAAACAAATACTTAAAAAATTAGAGTTACTATTCATCATCACTTTGGTTTAATATGTATAATAATAATAATGATCATGTTCCGGTTAAGCTTTTCTTTGGATATCCCACATTCCAACATAAAATCGATAAACATATATCCGACAAAAGAAATTAAACAAAATATGATAATCGACATGATTGCGTACTCTCAAAACAAGTAGAAAGCTGATGTGTACAAGAACATTCTTATTTTATATGCATTACGCTTTTTGTTATCTTTTGTATTAGATTTGTTCTAACTTTTGTATATACTATATAATGATTATTTTGTACATATTTGTAGGTTACATTGATAGTGATACCTATATAAAAAATTAAAAAAAATAAACTTAGAAATTCAATCGACTACAACATTTTATGCTTGTGTTAAATGTTATAACACAACTTCAATTTTACGCTTTTTGGTTTTATACTAGATGTTACACAAATTCAACAATTTTAAAATTATTGACCAAACATAGATTCTAACCAAATTTCAACAAGAGAAATGATATCCATGTAACATTGAAAAGTGCGGAATCCATTCAAAGTCTAAGAACACATGAAATTTCATAATATATCTACTTTGTATGCATTTTGGCAACATAACAGTAGGACATGGAAATTTTGAAAAAAGCTCTCCAAGTCCAAAAACAAGTTATGAAGTCTTGCGCCCCTTACCTCCTATATATAGGCAACACAAGACTATATGTAGCACATGACTCATGCGCAGGATGACTCCTACGCACACAAGACTCCTATGTGCGTATGGGTACTTTACAATATCAACTCACACACAAACTAAATTGTTACACTCCCCTATAATCTAAACAGACACAAAACTTAGACGTAGGCACTAGACATATTATATATCAACACATACAAATGCCTAATAATGCTAATAATCTAAAAACGTTACTCGTAAACAAGAAGAAACTTTGAAGTGCCAATGTTAACTAGTGTGAGGAATGTTCAACAATACATTAGAAGAAATTACATGAGAAACTCTCTGACCTGTAAGTTTTAAGCTAGCTCACGTGTCAAATTGGTAATCTATTTTCAAATAACGCACTAGCTGATCTTGGAGCAAGTAAAAATTTGAAGTATTATTCAATTTCTGCCAAGTTAGGTTTAGGTGAACCGTCACCTACGCGTATAAGCATCCAATTAGTTGGCTGATCAGTTATGTATCCTCGTGGTATACTCCGGAATACGTGCTAGTTAAGAGTGGTGAATTTGTATATCCTTTAGGTTTTGCCATCTTAGATGTGGACATCTAACCCTCCGACTTATAACGGTACGGGTCGTATTATAATTGTGACAACCCAAAATTAATGGTAATTCCGTAAAACTTAACAACTATTTATACGTTTAATCGCGTTCATTTATGACTTAATTTGTGCATGATTAGGTCTTACAAGTCTAGCAATATTAGGACATAATGAAACTTGACAATTGGCATTGCTACATTCGTCGTGTCACGAGAAAACGATTAACTATGTCCTAATATGTTGGCGAAAATGCTGAAAACACTATTCACTTGAACAAACTATTCATGACAGCAAGTTCTGAAAACTATCTGGAATAACTAACGAATGAAACCACAAGCGTATTATCACAAATAAATGATTAAAACACCTATTTAGGGGCACAAATTGCAATACTACGTTAACTTTCCGGAAAACACCTAAACTATTAAATTGTCTGATCCGCAATATAATATAACAATTATAAGTGTCTGTGACACAAAATTCAGCTTTTGCAATGTCCATGAAACTTGTAAATGATGCCAAACACCTTAAACAAACCCGAGAATATCAACGGGATATCAAAGTCATAGCTTCCGATATTGACGTGCGTGCGTGTGTATATATTTTTTGATATATTTTAGCTCTTTTTACTCGCCGATTCAAGTTTTAAATTTATAAAACACGATATTCTACTATCACTCTACACACACGTTAGGGCAAGTGCACCTATCGCGGACGTAGTATAGTGATGGCAAGATACCGAGGTCGTCCAAGGTCACCAGAGCTTTTAATATCGGCTTATCATCAATGTGTAATCTAACCAAACTTTGATGAAAAGGTTTCAAAGCTATAAAAATATAAACTAAAAAACAAAAAAAAATATAAGGAAAAACAAATAGACAAGAAGGAATCACTTGGTTCCAACTCCTCTTTTATGTATCATTTTAATGATTTCCGCACTTTGGGCATTTTAAGAGAATATATTTAAGTTATATTAGTAGGCCCCCTTCCAGGAAACGTTACCCTCAACCTATTGGTCTGAGTCAGCAGGGATACAGTTCCGCAAGGTCGGATTATGTCACGGCCCCCGACCCACCCTGGACGGAATCGGGAGTCGTGACCAGCCCAGCGGTACCGGTGATTATTTTGAAAACGTTGCAGCGGAAATTTTATCAGGACCGTGAGTTAGGAAAAATATCAGAGTTTAGAAAACACCGGATTTTATTTATTAAATAGATGGGATAAACCCATGTTTTACAATGGTAGCTTTAATAAAGATAAATTTTGATTTATTTAATAAAATAAGCCACTTCTTGATGCCTTTCAGTGCCGTATCCATCTATTACTCCACTCTACTGTAATTACCTGAAAAGTATTTTAAAAAGGTTTTGTCAGCGGGAAATACTGAGTGAATCATTCTATTTTGCATAATGATGCATAGTTATTAATTACAGCATAAGAGCGATTACAATGGCTTCTATCTTATTTTTATCTGGTCTTCTGTCACAATGGTGACAAGTCACAATGGTGACGATGGTCATACCACTATTTAGATCAATGAACCTAAATAGTGATGATTATCCCTGTAGGTCAATGAACCTAACAGTGATTATCCCGAGTAGGTCAATGAACCTAACTGGGAGAAAATTAGTAATGTGCACAATACCCCACTAACCAGTAATTCAAGATATCCACGACTTAGTCCCTGTAATTATAACCTTGAAAATAATTTGAGGTATTTGTAAAATAGTTGGTAAAAAGAGAATGACTCACTTTATAAGCATGCAGATACATACGGTCAAAGTTACAGATAAGCCTTGATATAATGCAGATACAGGCAGAGCTTAGCCTATTAATTAACCTTGTAACCTAGTGCACACGAACTAGGTAGATAACTTAATACAGCATTTACGATAACTCACGAGATAGAACCCTCACAACGAATGACAAAGTGCAATACTTAACAATTCAACGGACTCACAACGAATGACAGAGTATAGTCCGAGTTCGAACAGCACCAAACATTCAAGTCGAAATCACGATGAATAACAAAGTATAAACTCAATTTGAGCGGCACTTAAACATTCATTGGATAGTTTAATCGATCGGACATTGAATCGTAGCAGCGATCGAGTTAATACCCTGTATCGTAGCAGCACCCCCCTCTACTAATTAGTGATTTTGAGAGTAATTGGACGATATCTCAGCGTACGTTTGGAATTTGATCGTCGCTCAAATGTCAGAATTCAAGTGCCAAGGCCTGCTATTTATACACGAATTTTACCAGGCTTACGGACCGTAACAATTAACCCTTACGGTCCGTAAGGGATACCTAATTCTTATAGGGTAGCCACGCGTGGGACTAGGCCTGCTGAGTCAACAGTTTCTCGAAATTAAATTTAGACAACGAGTTATTTAAGATAATCATCAAGTAGGGAATACCCCCCTCTGAGTTTTAGGGGCCCTGATCCTGATTCTGATTGTTCTGATATTTTTTTAGGGTTTGTGTAGAATCACTTGGGTGTCTCAATTAGGGTTTCCTTTTGGTTAAATTAAAATAAGAAATAGTATTTTAATGAGAGTTGTTTTATCAGGGGTCCGGGTTCATACTTACGAAACATGTTTAGGACGTTTTTGTGTGAGTCGTTACATTCTACCCACCTTAATAAAAATCTCGTCCTCGAGATTTACTGGAATAAGTAGGAATACTTTTTCTTCATCTTAGATTCCAGCTCCCAAGTGTATTTGGGTTATTATATTTCTTTTAGATTTATGTCATATTTGAGTCAACAAAATGACACAGATTAAATATCAAATTTTGTGAATAAGAGTTGTATAATAAGTAGGATTCAATGGTTCAACTGAATTAGTTCAAGAAATCGATGACAAACGAATGAAATGAAATGATATAATTTCCAAAGTGACTAGATTCAAGCCAAAAGATAGATATTTAAAATGAATGTGAAGGACTTTTAAAATCAATAAAATTCTTTGTAAAAAGGAAGCTTACTTTTATTGGCAACTGAGGAAGACTTAGAATTGACAGGTTCCAATTGAAATAAAAGCATGAAAAATGATTTTTCAAATATTTATGATATTAGAAAATCAAAGTGTTGAAATGAGTGAATTGCAAAGATATATCAAAAGACAATAGAGTTTGTGTATCATTACTTTTTAGGGATCATATTTTTCATACTATGTCCTAGAGATTGAAATATAATAAGAACAAGTTGTTTTGACATGACCAACTATTATACTATGTTTTGTAAAGCAAATATAATATATATTATTGGTGTTCCTATCTGAATCATATCTTACATATCAAATATAAATACTATGTAATATATATTATTTGTTACACATTTTTATTATATGTAAATGGTTACTGCTTTTAAATACATATTGTTTTAGTAGTTTACCATACTTTTGTAAAATAACTATGTAATATCTATTATAAAATACCGTAATGAAGGTATTATGTTACAAAATATTATTTTGTAAAAGAAATCACTATTATTTATAACGTTTAAATGAAAATTGTAAGTAAAGGTGTAAAATATTTATTGTACAAAAGTATTTGTAAAATATTTGGTAAATATATAACACTTAATGGGTCGATTCTTTTTGATTACTTATTTCCATTTTGAAACCATATAACGTTGTGAATGTATTTTACAAATGTTGTAAATAAGTGAAAATGAGGACTATTCTTATATATTACCATGTTCTCTTAACCCAACGTGGTTGATGACTACCATATTATTCTTATATGATCATTTTCTTTACAAAACACGTGATAGACAATTATTTATATAATTTTATTCATCCCTCTTGTTTTATGAAAATATGTCTTTTCCAAAATATATATTTTCATATAGAGTAAATTACGTTTTTGGCCCCTGTGGTTATATCAGTTTTACTATATTGGCCCAAAATAAGATTTTTTAACAGTTTTGCCCCCATGGTCCCTATATCTAACCGTTTTGGCCCCTAAATCTAACCAACCCCTAACTCAGGTTACTTTATGGGTCAAAATGACAAAAATACCCTTCTATTAAAAAAGCTATATATTTTATTATAAATAACAAACCCAGATCTTCACTCTCTTCTCTCTCTCTTACATCTTCATCATCTTCTCTCTCTCAGATCTTCACCAAACCCAGAACTTCAACATCCAGAACTTCATCTTCATCTTCCCACCACCACAACCATCCACTGCCACCTCCCACCTTTTCTGGTAAGATGTATGAGTTCAACAACGAATCTTAGCATAACAGATCCATAAAGGTTTGATAAAATCAGAACACCCTCAACCCCCAAATATGTTCTACGTTTGGCAGTTGGCACCGATATGTAACAATCATCCAAGCTAAAATCAGCTTGAGGCTCAGATGAGTGCAAAGTCAAAGTCATCATCACTTCCCTAAAGCCCCAAATACATTAGGGATTCGCTACCATATTGAACAACATAATCAAATAAAAGACATTAGGGTTTACCATCCATATTGTGGCTTAGATGAAAAGAACATCAGCATATGTCACCAGCTATCACATGGAACAACATAATCAAATCAAAGATTGTAGGGCTTCCCATCTATATCGAGGTTCCGATGAAGAAAACATCAACATATAACTCAAAAACAGAGTCAGCGATGTTCGATTGCGCTCAGGTCAGGTGTGTGTGGTGCGATGGTTGTTGGATTTGGTGGGTCAGTCGGATTTGGGTGTGTATGGTGGTGGTTTAACGAATCTGAATCACCCAGATTGTTAATGTTTGATTCGAATCGGATTTGGTGGGTTTCATTACAAACACTGAATTTAGAATATGTTAATGTTTGATTCAGTTCTGATTGAAGTTTATTACCAGCGATCAGTTGCTTCTATAGTTGCAAACCTCCGGCTCAGCCCTTCTTCTTCCACATTCCAACATGTTCTTTTGATTAACAGTTTTCCTTCTATAGTTGCAAACATACTGTATGAATATACCTTGAATTGCTGTATGAATATACCTTGAATTGCTACATCTGCTGTTTGTTTATTTACTTGTTCAAGTGTGACTTTTGAATTACTCAAAACAAATGTGATGGCTGGGATGTTTATTAAAACTACATCTGTTAAGAATGTTAAGAATACTGAAATGCATTTCCGCCAGTAAATATTTACTGCTGCTGTTGCCGATTGCATGAACATCTGCTGAGAATACTGAAAAAAGTGTTTCAGCTGCTGTTTTGTTTATTTACTGTTGTTGCATAACTGTCGAAACGGAAATGGTGTTTATCGGCATGTTTGTTTATTTGCCGTTTCTGTTGCCCAAACGAAAATGGTGTTTATTGAAATCTGATTTTGGATATTTTGAAATCTGGGTTTGAAATTGAAATTAGATTTAATCTGGGTTTGAAATTAGAAGGGTATTTTTGTCATTTTGACCCATAAAGTAACCTGAGTTAGGGGTTGGTTAGATTTAGGGGCCAAAACGGTTAGATATAGGGACCATGGGGGCAAAACTGTTAAAAAATCTTATTTTGGGCCAATATAGTAAAACTGATATAACCACAGGGGCCAAAAACGTAATTTACTCTTTCATATATAATTAAAATTTACTAAATAAGTATGATGACTTAATTTATATATTAACTAGTTATTATCATGGTTAGATATTGGTTAGTGCTGCCTTGTTTAAGCATAGGTGGCCAATCCATGCCTAACTAAGGCTAGGCTATCTAATACCTGCCCTTGATAATAACCCTAGTATTAAAAATAATCTTAACACTACTACTTATTAATATATTATTATTAATAATAAAATTATCAATAATAAATAACTAAACAATAACTTTAAATAAAAGTATACCTCAAATATAATTTCTTTACCGCAATGGTTTAAGATATAGTAATACTATATTTGTAAATTAGGTAATTCCATATATAATCAATTAAATTTATATATACTGTTTTTCGATCAATGATGATAGAGCAATAAATATTACGAAAGGCTCGATTGATGTCGTAATAACTAATATGAATTTGGGTATCATTATCTGAGCACATGATTATTTTAAGATTCTTTGTATAGAGTAAATCAACAAAGTGGATTAAATATAAATAATTAAATGATTAAATCCGAGATTAGCGCAATCTTCAGATTTTGTGAAAATGTTACCTCAAAGTGATTGTGATCATAGAAATGATTTAGTGAAGTCGAGGATCACACAAGCATGTTATAGTTCAAGAGAATTGAAATGCTTGTTAGGATTATTCCGAATATGATGGTTTTAATTCATCATATGGAACTCTGAATTGAATATATAATACGAGCAAGTTCAAACAATTGAACTCGGTTTAAACGAAACGAATTTAAATAAGAAAGTTCGGACATGGTCATAACAAAAACCATGGATGCCAAAGAAAATTGAGTTTTTCAAAAATTTATTGACTCGATATTAAAGAGTTATCGTTTTGTAATAATGGAGTTTATAGTGCAAAGAAAAACGGAATGATATTTGAGTTTGGATAAAATAATAAATCGGAATGAAGTCCTCCAGGGGTCTTCATAAATCAAACGAACCACATGCGTAACAAACAATGCATGTGTAACGTGTGGATTTACCAAGAAATGAAAATAGATCAATATTTGTTACTATGAAATAAATCCTCCTGGTATGATGACCGTTAGGAAAAGTAAAAATGCGAAAGTCAACTTATTATATGCAGAAGTTAGAATTTTCAACAAAAGAAATATAAGAACTTCTATCTGGAATTTCGAGTGATAACCGTTATTAAATGACATTACCAGGGAATGTCAAATAAAATGAAATAGGGAATTTGCAAAAGTATATGACTCCTTTTTCAGTGCTAATACTTATGACTCTGATTAAACTGTAGCGTACCTCAGCGATATTCTTGTCGCTTGTAGGATCGTGTGGCAAAGTGCTTCTTTTAATAGTTCTTCTACTGACGGAATTAGCATTGGTGTCATAATGCCCAATTATATTTTCCAAAGGTCTTGCCTTGGAAGTCGTGTGTGATATATTTCAACGTCCGTGGACGTGTAATTTAAGTTTCATGTGTTTTCTTGTGCACTAGCACAACTTTATATACTTCTTACTTGCGTTAATAGTTTATGATAACGTATTGGAAATTCTTATACTTTTGATGGTATCCCAACTTAATGGGTTTCTATTGTTATTATTGTCGCTTGATTTACTAGGCAGATAATCAAACGAAATAATGTTTGATGTTGGAAAAGAGATTCCTAATAAAGAAATCTAGACACAGATGCTTGTGCTTTATTCCAAATTGTCAATCCTTATGGTTTTTGGATTTCCTTATAGATATACATATCTATTAAATCATATATTTCACATACTGAATTAAACATACCATCTATCAGGTCAATGTATTTAACAGATTCATATTTCCAAAAACCAGTCAAATATCTGATTATGATACTATTTTAGGGAAATCTTGTCACTTGGTTGACATATTATATATCCCGTCTTATCCGATTCGCGCCGGAGCGGTAACCTCAGTATATCTGTACAAACTGGAGAGTCTACCACACCATACCCAGTCTTGCCAGAGAAAATTTTCTATTTCCCATAAATAGTATCTTTTCAAAAGTGCCTACCTTATTAGGGCTTTTATTCAGAATTAAGGAAATTTATATTTCCATAACATATCTTATTATTATTTTGACCACTGGACGATTCCTGTGACAGTGTCAATTTACTATTGATCATTCTTTCAACTAGTGACTCAGATCATATTACTGTTGATCATTCTCTCAACTAGTAATTGCGGTCATATCACTGTTGATCATTCTTTCAACTAGTGATTCTAATCATAACACTGTTGATCATTCTCTCAACTAGTGACTCTGGACTTAGTTGTCCCGTGACATTACTTCATCAATTACTTGTGGCACACCAAAATCTATCATATTTATTTACACAAATACTTAGCTTATCGTGAAGCTAATACTAAGGCATCTTTTCTTAAGTTCAAGTCTAATTGCTATCATGTGTGCTACCAGTTAACAGCAATCTCCTAACTCTTTTATTTAAGTTTAAGTATTGTTATCACAACACTTATAGGCTTAAAGCAGTGGCTCTTTGAGTTGGCTCTGATACCACCTTCTGTCACGGCCCCCGACCCACCCTGGACGGAATCGGGAGTCGTGACCAGCCCAGCGGTACCGGTGATTATTTTGAAAACGTTGCAGCGGAAATTTTATCAGGACCGTGAGTTAGGAAAAATATCAGAGTTTAGAAAACACCGGATTTTATTTATTAAATAGATGGGATAAACCCATGTTTTACAATGGTAGCTTTAATAAAGATAAATTTTGATTTATTTAATAAAATAAGCCACTTCTTGATGCCTTTCAGTGCCGTATCCATCTATTACTCCACTCTACTGTAATTACCTGAAAAGTATTTTAAAAAGGTTTTGTCAGCGGGAAATACTGAGTGAATCATTCTATTTTGCATAATGATGCATAGTTATTAATTACAGCATAAGAGCGATTACAATGGCTTCTATCTTATTTTTATCTGGTCTTCTGTCACAATGGTGACAAGTCACAATGGTGACGATGGTCATACCACTATTTAGATCAATGAACCTAAATAGTGATGATTATCCCTGTAGGTCAATGAACCTAACAGTGATTATCCCGAGTAGGTCAATGAACCTAACTGGGAGAAAATTAGTAATGTGCACAATACCCCACTAACCAGTAATTCAAGATATCCACGACTTAGTCCCTGTAATTATAACCTTGAAAATAATTTGAGGTATTTGTAAAATAGTTGGTAAAAAGAGAATGACTCACTTTATAAGCATGCAGATACATACGGTCAAAGTTACAGATAAGCCTTGATATAATGCAGATACAGGCAGAGCTTAGCCTATTAATTAACCTTGTAACCTAGTGCACACGAACTAGGTAGATAACTTAATACAGCATTTACGATAACTCACGAGATAGAACCCTCACAACGAATGACAAAGTGCAATACTTAACAATTCAACGGATTCACAACGAATGACAGAGTATAGTCCGAGTTCGAACAGCACTCAAACATTCAAGTCGAAATCACGATGAATAACAAAGTATAAACTCAATTTGAGCGGCACTTAAACATTCATTGGATAGTTTAATCGATCGGACATTGAATCGTAGCAGCGATCGAGTTAATACCCTGTATCGTAGCAGCACCCCCCTCTACTAATTAGTGATTTTGAGAGTAATTGGACGATATCTCAGCGTACGTTTGGAATTTGATCGTCGCTCAAATGTCAGAATTCAAGTGCCAAGGCCTGCTATTTATACACGAATTTTACCAGGCTTACGGACCGTAACAATTAACCCTTACGGTCCGTAAGGGATACCTAATTCTTATAGGGTAGCCACGCGTGGGACTAGGCCTGCTGAGTCAACAGTTTCTCGAAATTAAATTTAGACAACGAGTTATTTAAGATAATCATCAAGTAGGGAATACCCCCCTCTGAGTTTTAGGGGCCCTGATCCTGATTCTGATTGTTCTGATATTTTTTTAGGGTTTGTGTAGAATCACTTGGGTGTCTCAATTAGGGTTTCCTTTTGGTTAAATTAAAATAAGAAATAGTATTTTAATGAGAGTTGTTTTATCAGGGGTCCGGGTTCATATTTACGAAACATGTTTAGGACGTTTTTGTGTGAGTCGTTACAGATTATTGAAAGATAATTATGTAAGTCATTAATGCGAAAAGTGGTAGGCCCCCTTCCAGACAGCGTTACCCTCAACCCTTTGGTTTGAGTCAGCAGGGATACAGTCCCCGCAGGGTTGATTTAAAATTTTAATAGTAGTTTATAGATAAGGGATTCAAGCGGTTCTTACTTCTCCCACAGGGGTTGAGACCGTCCGCTCGTGCAGTCCTACTAATCTTGAACCAGCTTCTCGCAGGATCTATACACTGAACGAAACATAGAATTTACCCAACCACCCTTCTAACCCCCTTCCAGGAAATTAACATGCTTTATATAGACCGTAAAGACACGAATATGTGAATCAACAACATATGAAGAATGATTAGATAAATTCGCCTTCAATATAAAAAAAAACTAGTTATTAAAGTTATTAATACATACCAATTAAAAAGTAGCCAAAGATTGGAAATAAAAAAGTAATAAATAAAATATTTGTCTTCACCAAGTGATGTAAGAGTTTAGCCAAGCATGGCCTTTGTTTGACAAAGACTCTTACGATCGATCTTGGATCCCGAGACTACTGGCACGGCCTCGTAGCCTTCAGCCTCTCTCCTCCTCATTAACTGCAGTGTTAGACCTTGTACTAACACGACCCCGTGTATCAACGGCACGGCCCGTGGCCAATGTACTTGCTGTACTATCGCAGATTCTTCAAATCTTAGAGTTGACCATGCCCCGTGTTGCCTTAGCACGACCCCGTGTCGGTTGTCTGTTTTGTCCTTTGTTGTTGTCTTTTCTTCTGCAGAGATTCCAGTCTTGAGCACGGCCCGTGCCTGCTGGGCACGGCCCCGTGTCAGGTCTTCTGATCTTTCTATTTTCTTGGTTTGGATGTGGATTGGGGTTTGGTGAGTTGCGTCAACCCTCCTTCTTTGTATTTATGTAGGTTTTTGCTGTTATTTTGCTCCTTTTGCGTTTTTAAGCTCTTTTGACCCTGTAAATTAAAAAGGAACAAAGAAACAAGTTTTTTCCAACATTAGTACCGTAAAAGGGTTGATTTTACGCCGTATTTGATATAATTTGTATGTTGTATTTTATGCACATCAAATACCCTCACACTTGAATCTTTGTTTCTCCTCAAGCAAAACTCTATATCGTGTAGAAGAGAAGGTTTTGGTCTCGTCTTTAATGTGTCGGGAATCCAAGTTCTAAATTTATTTTGTTTTTATTTTGTTTACAATCTTATTCGTCATGATTTATTTAAAACACAAATTTATTTTGCCTTTACAAAATTCCATTTAGTTATATACAAATTTTACACACCTCAGAAGTGGTCACTCAACACTCGACCGAAGTTGTGTAAGTGAGAACGCTCGTGCTCGGGTTTGGAACTTACTCCTACCATAGGCTTGACAATCAATCAAACTTTCTCCTTTGTGACGTTTAAATCTTTGCAAATATCAAGAGTACTTTAAAGGGTAGGTTGTGGTTCGGGTTTGGTATTTTTATTGAAATGACGAAAGGCGTAAAAATATCGGGTCTTCTATTGCTTTGTGGCTTAGAAAAAAATATATATATACTTTGGACAAATTTTCTTATTTTTTTATTTTTTATTATATTTTTTTGACAATGTTGAAACTGAGCCATAATCGAAATTTTATAACCGATATCCTTACAAAAATAAAAGATGAAAAATAAAAAAAGGTTTATTTTTTTGGTTTTAGAAATGAAAGGTTTAAGGTTCAAAGGGTTTATCTAGGGTGATGTTTTTCGTAAATAAAAGAAAAATAAAGGTTTTGAGGTTGAAAAATGAGTTAATCCTAATGCCTCTATCATATACTTACTTGGATTTTTGTCGGTTAGGACTTGGAACATATCGCATTGTCAAGTTCTAGATTCGTGAGAAACAAACGGGCTATTCACACAAGAAACGAAAATAGAGCAATTAATATAGATATGTATTTTTATGCTTGGTAAAGGCTCAAAACTTACTTTTTGTGGGAAAAAGGTTGTAGTGTAAAAATGTATATATAATCAAATTTTACAAAAAAATTGTTATGCCTGTTTTCGTAATTTTCTTAACTGATTCTTTTTATCACGATGCTATCAGGTGTAAATTCATAAAAGCATAATTTTTAGAACTTATTTTACACAACTAAACCAAGATAAGTAAAAGAAAAATAAAAAAAATTGAAAAAGTTTGGGGTGATTAGCGGTTCCAAGGTGAGTTTTGTGTAAGGCTTGTTTTAGGACAAACGACTCAAGGTTTTATCATCCCCCCACACTTAAATTACACATTGCCCTCAATGTGTCCCAAATAGGATTTATTTTGGTTAAATGTGTAAAAAGTGTGAAAAATAACAAATTTTTTTGTTACTGGCACTTACAGCACGGGGGTGTGCTATGGGGACACGGCCCCATGTCCAAAGTGCCAGTAACAATTAAAATCAAAAGACTTACAGTGAGTTGGCCACGGAGGCGTGCTGGGTGAGTACGGCCCATGCCACCTTTTGGACAGAAGATTTTCGACATCAGTAAGTTGGGCACGGGGGCGTGCTGGGTGAGCACGGCCCCGTGCTACAGACACTGGTTTACGAGCATGGGTTCCATTTTTCGTCACCTTTCTAGCATTTCCAATTTCTTTAACACATTTATTGAAACCATCATCAACCATACTTCCATTTCATTGAAAATAAAGGACAAGTACAAGAAAATAAAGATTAAAATCCTAAATTAACCTAAGATAGATAGATAGATTCTTGAGGAATGCCTCCCCGAGATCATTATTTAGAAACCTTATAGCTACTTTCCTAGATCTAAGAAGGTTAGACGTTGGAGGACTTGAGCTATTCTTGGGAGTCCTCAATTAGAGGTCATTGAGCACGGCCCGTGCCACCTTCTAGACAGAAGATTTTGGACATCAGTAAGTTGGGCACGGGTGCGTGCTGGGTGAGATAGATAGATAGATAGATAGATAGATAGATAGATAGATAGATAGATAGATAGATAGATAGATAGATAGATAGATAGATAGATAGATAGATAGATAGATAGATAGATAGATAGATAGATAGATTAGATAGATTAGATAGATTAGATAGATTAGATAGAATAGATAGATAGATAGATAGATAGATAGATAGATAGATAGATAGATTAGATAGATTAGATAGATTAGATAGATTAGATAGAATAGATAGATAGATTAGATAGAATAGATAGAATAGATAGAATAGATAGATAGATAGATAGATTCTTGAGGAATGCCTCCCCGAGATCATTATTTAGAAACCCTATAGCTACTTTCCTAGATCTAAGAAGGATAGACGTTGGAGGACTTGAGCTATTCTTGGGAGTACTCAATTAGAGGTCATTGACCATCTCTTCGATCTCCCTTGGAAGGAAGATGTAGGGCTCTTCTTCGATCTCTTCTTGAGGGGGAGCGGGACTCACTGGAACCTCAAAGGTAATGTTGAGAGGGGGAGGTTCTGGGATCTTATCTCCCCACCCGGTGGGTTAAATGACCTCATTTGCGAGGTTCCAATCTTCTTGCGGCCATATCGGTTCCATGGGAGGCATTTCCAAGATGTTCAACCTTTGGTGCAAAAGGTTGATTTCCCTGAAACAATCCTCGAGGCCCATGGAGAGGTAGTTTACCCGGTCGATATGAACTTCTTCCACCATGGTCATTTCTTCGAGAGACTCCCTTAAATCACTCACATATATAACAAGAGTAGCCTCAAGGGAGAGTCTCCTCCCTCTTTGGTGATTCCTAGAGCTAGTTGATGAAGTCCCTCTTTGCTGGCTCGACATTCTAGGATAAATGACTAACCGTTAACAAGTTATGGGATATCAGAACATTCAGCACGGCCCCGTGCTGCTCCATCTACTCTGGATACTTAGCTCAAGAATTTGTATTTTAAGTTAAATTTGTTTGATTTTTACTTTTCTGAACTTAAATAACTTAAATAATGTTTTACTATAGTAGAATTGCAAAATTTTGAGCTAAGAACCAAGATTTTGAACCTCCTATTGAAGCTTTTTAAGCTTGAAGCTTCAAGCTTCAGTGGAGTTCTTGGAGGAAGGAAGAAGGGGAATGGACCAAAAGAAGTAAGGACAAGAAGGTCAAATGAAACCTTTTCAAGAACATACCTTTTAGAGTATGTGTGAGAAATCTGGAGGATCTTGCTTTTTTGGAATGGTTCCAAACATTTTCCTCAAGGCTGACTTTATAGACAGTGACAGCACGCTGACACGGCCCCGTGCCCGGGCAACACGGCCACGTGCCGTCTGCATGTGTTAGAGAATGTTGTCCATTAGTAAAACACGGGCCAAGTCATCACTGACACAGACCCGTGCTGGAAAAATGCGGGGGGCATGGCCTTGTGTCAGACTAGCACGCCCCATGTTGAGGATAAAGATTGGGCACGACCCGTCTTCAAGGAACACGGCCCCATGTTTAGGGAATTTATGAAGTTTGTCTAGGTTTTTAAGGAATTATCCGTTGTCGGGTGGTTCCTTACTGGTCGAAACAACACCGTATTACCGGATAGACCTTAGGCTCCGGTGAGAGGTACGAAAACGCAAGAGGTTGTCGGAAAGATAGAATCCTATTTTAAAAATGGGAAAATGGAACCATCCCTTATTTACCTTATCCGGGCTCTTGTTAAAGAAGGTATGAGTCGACTCTGTAATGCCTTGCTTTTCACAACTTTTCATTTTTAGAAAGATCGTATCGTAATTCTATTTTTGGAAAGTTGTTTCTCTTGTAATCGTACCCTATTTTGAATCATTTTAAATCTGAGACTTTGATCGTAATAAAATTGATATTCTATATGAGATATACATTGTTTATACATGTTTATACCTTGATATATACATTCGTTTGATACATGATTCATAATTCTCATAAACGAAGGTTTGACTCGCAAACAACTATCGCGTATTCGTAATCTTAAACCTTCCATATATACAAATGCTTGGTCATTCAATTATGAGACTAACTTATATATATTTTCACTCGATTGGCACCTAAACACCTACTATACAAGCTTGTTTGTTGCGTATTAGTCAATCATGTGTCTTCTTCTATTTCATTCACTTAAAACATATTTATTTTCACATGATAGGCCTTGTTACATGTTAGGTAAACATTGATACAACATAAATACATAATATACCTTACAAATAAACATCTTATATTGTCAAAAAGTATATATATAAAACTGGAAGACAGTTGCGCTCGCAGCCTTCGAGGCTGATTTTAGTTTTCGTTTTAATGTATAACACCCACCTAATCCTCATAAATGTTCAACCAACTCAAACCCTAATCCCTTCCCTATATAAACAACATTATCCCATCCATTTTACCACTTCTGCAACATTCAAAACACTCTCAAATCCCCCCTCAACTCAGCTGAGTTTCAGCAATTACATCAGAAAGTTCCAGCCATTAAAAGTGAGTTTTAACTTACTTCTTCTTCAATTTTCTTCTTGTTCTTTCTTCTAAAACATTTGGATAACCTCTAGGAAGGTTTTCACAAGTTTGCTTGGTCAAAATAAGGTGAAACCTCACCATTTTTTAGGCCCAAAGTGTAGTAAACTTTCTGCTCATTTTTATTTCTTTATATGTTCATGTTTTGATAGAAAACTTGGTGGAATCTTGTTCCCACCAAGCTCACAACTTAGTTTATGGTTGTGGGCTTGTGTTTAGGGGATTTCCATCAAAGTTTTGGGTTCAAATACCCATTTAAACTTTGTTTATACATGGTTAACCAATGATGAAAACAAGCACAAGTCATCATCTTCCATATGATGAACTTGTAACTTGTGAAGTGTGAACAAATGGAAGCCTTGGCTTTCCAAACTAAGTTCCACTCCTTCATTGAACCTTGTGAACACTCTTGTGACTTGCTAGAATAGATTTACTTTCTTGTTATTCATGACCCTCCAAACCATCTTCGTGATGGTTTGTGTAGTGGTGAATCTTATAATGAGGTTTTCTAACCTCCTTGCTTGACATACATGATGCTAAAAGACAATACTTGATTGGACGTAGTTTTAGGATGTATTATTACTATATAAACTATATATAATTATATAAAAACATGGCTGAGTTTGTGGTGTTAATCAAACCATTATTAACCATCATAAACCTAAGCTATCATATCAAAGAATCTAGAGTTCTTGCTATGATTCCAATGGGCAATTTGGGACCCATGAAACCACTTGATATGGTGTCATAAACAAACTCTTAGAACTTAGATATTACTTTCATACATACATACTTTTACTACTTTAAATTCCTAAATCCAATTCTAAACACCCACATAAACTCCAACACCAAACACGTTCATTCTCCTATTCTCATTAACTCGTCAATACATGGATAATCAGAACACTTAAAAATTTAGGGAGTACACTTGATCCGTTTTCTTTTTACACACTTTGGGTTGTAACATGTTAATTAAAAAATGCACAAACACTCACAAACTTACTTTAATCTCTCAATCCATTATACATGCTTTTGTTATGCTTAGGTTCATGCTAGTTCATACATGCTACTTGTCATTAACTTAGAAAACCCACCTTAACAATTATAGCGTGATGTGTGCGGTGTGTTATATAATTTTTAGTTATATTTTAAGCGCTTTTTAACACTTTAGTCAAGTTTTAAATTTATAAAACACGATATTTTACTAACACTAAACACACATATGGTCAAGTGCACCCATCGTGAGCGTAGTATAGCGTTGGTAAGATACCGAGGTCGTCCAAGAACACAAGAGCTTTTAGTACCAGGTTTATCCTCAACGTCTAATCAAATCAAAAGTTTAGAAAAAGTTTTAAACATGAAAATAAAAACTAAAAATGCTGAAAATTAAAATAAAATAAAAACAGATAGACAAGATGAATCACTTGGATCCGACTCGCCTTTAGTGTAACCTTTGATGATTTATGCACTTTTTAAGAGATTGTATTAGTTATAGTAGTAGGCCCCTCTTTTGAATGTGACGTTACCCTCAACCCAGTAGTTTGAGTCAGCAAGGATACAATCCTAAATGGTCGGAATATTGAAAAATAATTAATTAAGTTATTAATGCGAAATGTGGTAGGCCCCTCTTTGAAGGTGACGTTACCCTCGGCTAAGTGGTTTGAGTCATCAGGGATACAATCCCAAGTAGCCGGTTTAATGTATTAATAGTAGTTTACATATGAGGGGATCAAGCTATTCGCACCCCCGCCATCTAATACCAGTGGGTATTGAAGGAGGTCCTAGTAAGCTTGACCCAGGTCCTTGCAGGATCTATACACTGAACAAGGCAAGAACCTTACCAAACCATTCCCTTAACCCCGACCAGGTAGCCAACATATCTCTATATAGACCGTAGAGATATGAATGGTGTAAATCTTTTATTTTATATAGACAGTAAAATAACGCCAAGACACCACAAACAAATGATAAGGAAGTTTCACCTTCAACATAAGAAACTAGTTATTAAAGTCATTAATACAAAACCAAATAAAAAGTGAGAAAATATTAAAAAAAAAACAAAAGTATTACACTAAATGCTTGTCTTCACCAAGTGATGTAAGAGACTTAGGCAAACATGGTCTTTAATTGTCAAGAACTCTTACTATCAATCTTGGATCCCGAGATTACTACATACACTCTATGATGGATGATGGATGATGGTGGTGGATGTGGGTTGTAGTGGTGGTGGAGTGTGGGTGAAGTGTGAGAGAGGTGGTTTGCCAAGGGATGCCTTTGAAGTGAACCAAGCACCTCTATTGATAGCCTGCACAGAAGCCCGGACACGGCCCCGTGTCCATTGGGCACGGCCCCGTGTCCATCCATTTTCTCTTTCTTCATTAATTGCAATTTGTCTGCATTAGCTCCACACGCCCCCGTGTCCGCTGGGCACGGCCCCGTGTGCAGAAGCGTATCTGTACTATCAAGATTTGCTTGGATTCTGCGAATCTTAGCGTTGACCACGACCGTGTTGAGCTGAGCATGCCCCCGTGTCGGGAAATAGAAGCTTCTATAACTTTGTCCTTTCTGCATACACCTGACCACGCCCCCGTGTCCGCTGGGCACGGGGCCGTGGTCAGCCTTCTGTTCTCTTGTTTTTGCTTGGGAAGATGCTGTCGAGGGGTCGGGCATGCCACGTTTATTCCTTTTCTTGTAATAATGTTAGATTTTGTTGCATAATTGCTCCTTTTGTTCATTTACGCTCATTTAATCCTTAAAATACAAAAGGAAGACAAAAGCACACTTTTTCCAACATTAGTACTAAAAAGGGTTAGTTTTATGCCTCATTTGATGTAATTTATATGTTGCATTTTACACACATCAAATACCCCCACACTTGAATCTTTGCTTGTCCTCAAGCAAAACTCTTTATAATGTGGCTTACACTCCCAAATGGAATGGGTAGAAGAGAAGTTTTGGGCTTGTCTTGAGTGTCGGGAATCCAAGATCTTTATTAGGCTTTATTTTTATGTTACTTACAATCTATTCGTTATGATTTATTTTGAACATTTCATAAGAGAAATTACTTATTTGGGCATAACATGCCTCTTTAAAATTCTATTTATATACAAGTTCACATACCTCACGGGAGATCACTCAACACTCGGCCGAAGATGTATTTTGTGAAACACTCGGGACCGGCATGGAACTTACTTCTACCATATGCTTGCCAAGCAATCAATCCTCCTCCTTTTAACTATACACCTTTGTAAATATCAAGAGGACTTGGGGAAGGGTTAGGATTGGGTTAAAGGTAGGTGGTTTTGGGTTAGTGGTAAGTAAAAAGGGCGAAAGGCGTAAAAAAACGTCGATCGTTGTAAAACTTCTTGTCTTTGTGACTTTTATTCAAACAAAACATTTTCAAACAAAGTTTCTTTTGAGGAACTTGTTTGTTTATTGATATACTTCTCTCTCTCTCTCTCTTTTTTTTTTTTTGATAAGGAATGTCACAAGAAAACCGAGCTTTTTACTAAAATAAAGGTTTAAAAATAAAAAGGGTTTTTGGTGGGTAAAGGGTGTTTGTTTTGTGGGTTTAGAAACGAAAAGGTTTTAGGCTCAAAGGGGTTAACTAGGGGGATTTCGGGTAGGTGGTAAAAAAAATGAAAAACAATGGTGTAGAAAAGAAAAAGGGTTAGTCCTAATGCCTCCATCATTTACTTACTTGGGTTTAAGTTGGTAAGGACCGAGAATGTATCGTCATGGCAAGTTCTAGAGTTGTAAGAAACCAAGCGGCTATTCACACAAGAAACGAAAAATGAGCATTTAGTTTAAAGATGTGTATTTGTATGCTCAATAAAGGCTCAAAACTCACTTTTTGTGGGAATTGGTTTTTAATGTGATCAAGTATATATAATCAAATTTTAACTAGATTTGTCATGCCGTTTCATAATTTTCTTATGTTGGTTCTTTTTATCACGACGCTATCGGTTGTAAATTTGTAAAAATATAACCTTTTTAGAACTTGTTTTTCCCAAATTAAACCAAGATAAGTAAAAAAAAGAAAAGTTTTTGAAAAAATTTGGGGTAATTAGCGGTTCCAATAGAGTTTTGTGTAAGGCTTGTTATTAGGACTTGCAAAATTCAAGGTTTTAGCATCCCCCCCCCCACACTTAAATTACACATTGTCCTCAATGTGTCCCAAAAATAAGTTTTTAGGTTGATTGAATGTGTAAAAAGGTGTTAAAGACAAGGTTTTGTTGTTACTGGACATCTGGACACGGCCCCGTGCTGGATGAGCACGGCCCCGTGGTCAGATTGCCAGTAACGAGAACTTACAGAAGGTGGACACGGGGGCGTGTCTGGTGAACACGACCCCATGTTGGGCAGAAAGTTAAACAAACAGCAGGTACTGGGCAGTGGACACGGGGGCGTGTCGGTTGGGCACGGCCCCGTGTGGACAATCTGCAATCTTCGAAAACAGGTTTCGGCTTTTCGGTTCTACTTTCCCAGCTTCTGTAGCACTAATGTTTAGTGCTTCAAGCCTCGTAGGTACCTGTTTTACTAATTATTACCACACCAAACAAAATAACCAACATCCTACTTTACCATAGTTTCATCATCCACAACATAAACTAAAAAAATGCAGAAAATTAAAAGTGTTAAGAAAAGTAAATTGTTCAACAATGGCACGCATGCCATGAAATTGTTTGTGAGAGATAAAGGGTTAACCTGTTACGACCTCCATCCGTGTAATACCACCTCCAACTCCTCCAGCTCAATCCATGTCCTCATCCTCGTCACCATCCCCTCATTGGCCCGCCATGTACTCTCGGATGTTGCCGATGTCATCCTGTATGTCGGAGATGTTTCTTTCTATAACTCCGACCCGGGCGTATGTGTTTCTAGCCATGTTGTAGGTGTTCCGGGTAGACATGAGATTTTCCTGCAATAAATCATGTAAACTTTGAAAGTTAAGAAAACCACCTCCTTGAGAGGAGGATTGGCCCGGGTCACCCTGAGGCTGGTAGTGGTACTGGGGAGGAGGACTGATATGTGGAGCGTGGAGGACGAGAGCTGCTTGAGGGTTCCACACATCCCCTTGAACCGTCTGAAATCTGACCGTCCCGTCATCCGCTTCGTTGATTAAGTTCATGGAGCGACATATGACAAGGTCCACTTTTCCCGACCATGGGCCCTTTTGAAAGGACCTCGGCATCCTTGGCACAGAGTGTTTGAAAAGGCGGTAAATCCACCCTCCAAAAAGGATAGGAGTCGGGGGAGTGGCAAGTTGGTTCAAGTGCATGTTGCAAAGTAGCAGGTATGGAACATCGATGTTGATACGGTTGTGAATGCAATGGAGGACAAGTAGATCGCGCAACCCTACAACACCACCGCTGTCATGTCTCTGGCAAAGAGAGTAGCTGAGGACCCTATGGATGTAGCGGTAGAGAGGGTCCCTCAATAGTGTGCTCTTAGTTCGGCACGGGTTATTGTGTCCCTCCCCAATCTGAGCCCATGCAGCTTGGCGTTGATCTTCTAGAATTTCGCGGAGGCCACCAATGTTCTCTTCCTCTCCAGCATCCTCTTCCAAATATAACCTCATGATTGCCCCAAATTGTGCAATCGAAATTGAGTACACAACCCCTGCACAACGGAATTCTACCCCCTCATTGTCAAACGGCTCCGCTCTTGTCTTGAAAGCAAACGTGCTGTAAAATTCCATGTTATATTTGTGCACGGGGTGAAGCCGAGTGCAAAGAGCTGCTCGTAATGGGCCGGTAACAAGGTTGTGGAAGCGGTCTATTTGGCCTACTGCTTCTAGAGTATCCAAGCAAACTTGTCGGGGGTTTTCTTCGGGCCTTGTTTTGAGACCCTCAAACCGCGCTTGAGCAGCCAACTCACTCGCGTTGAACCAGGTAAATTTCTTGGCCATCTGAAAGAAAACACCAAACAATTAGCACGAAATAGTAAAATTTTCGAAGATACTGAAAACAGTCAGTTGAACACGACCCCGTATTCAGCGGACACGCCCCATGTTTGCCTGAAATCAGCTGGACACGCCCCCGTGCTCGCTGAGCACGACCCCGTGCTCAGGCGTCTGTTTCCCAAAAATCCCATTTTTCGACCCGGTCCCGAAAACTTGAAAATTTTTGGTCCAGTAGGGGCGGTTTTCCCAGAACATGAAATCCCAAGTGCCGTTTTTCCCAAAACAAACCGTTTACCCCATCAATTTCATCTTTTTCGGTTCAAAAACAAGGGTTTGAGGTTTTTGTGAGAAATCGGGCAAATCTACAAACAATACAAGTAGATTTACTTCTTTTAACATGTATCTATACTAACACTAACAAATCTAAGCAAAAAATTTGAGGTTTAATTCGGTTCAAGTTGAAGAACCCTAGATTTTTCCCCAAATTTTTGATGTTAAACTACATGCAAGTGATTAAACTAACTAATTATGATGATAGGATCATGCCTTGACGTTGTTAGAAGTCGGGGAAACGTTGAAATCTGCAGAAAATTTCGTTGGAACCAGAGAGTTCTCGGGGAAACGGGGCGTGTTGAAATGAGAAAATGAAAGAAAAAGGGGTTTTATCCCCGACAGTTGCGCGGACACGGCCCCGTGTCCGCTGGATACGGCCCCGTGGGCGGGCAATTTTAATTTTTTTATTTTTTTAAGTGCTCGTGTGAGTGCCCTGTTTCCCGAAGCTTGGTTTTAGAAATCTTACCGATTTAGATGCTTTCCCGATGTTCGTAACTTACAAGATATGATGTTGATGCTCAAACCTTCGTTTCATTCTTCGGCCGCTTGTAGCAAGATTTCTTCCTCTTCATCCTCAATAAATCCTTGATAAAGCTTTAGCCGTTGGCCATTGACTTTGAATGGAATTCCATTTCGAGATTTAATCTCAATTGCACCGTATGGAAAAATGTGGGTGATGGAAAAAGGTCCCGACCACCTAGACTTTAATTTGCAAGGAAATAATCGAAGTCGTGAATTAAACAATAGAACTTGATCTCCTACCCGATATTCATTAGGTTTAATGTGTTTATCATGAAAATTGTTCATTCTTTCCTTATAAAATTCGGAGTTAGAATATGCGTGATTCCTTAATTCGTCTAATTCATTTATTTGACAAAATCAATTTTTACCGGCAATTTCCAAGTCTAAGTTTACGTTTTTAATTGCCCAGTAGGCTTTATGTGCTATTTCTACTAACAAATGACAGCTTTTTCCATAGACAAGTGTAACACCTCGTAATATCGTGTCCAATGATGTGTTGACACGTGTAATGAACCCTAATAAAGTCAAACGTTGACTGTGAGGGACTAATTTCATCAAAAACGAAAACCATGAATATAGAAGGACTAAAAGTGTCAACTTGCTTAAACTAAGCCTCTGAATGACCTTATACGGTGTCTGTATTCTCAATCGAGCCACTTATTGGACGAGAGGAGCCGTTTGTGTAATTATGTGAAAGTATGCGCGTCGAAGGGTTAAAAGTGTCAGCATATTAATTCTTACCTCTGAGTGACCTTTTAATAAATCGAAAGCTTCATCATGATTGAACATATTCTCGGGAATGTCTAATATTGACCATTCAAGGCTTTTATGCCAATAAGTGAAGTTGCGTGCAAGTTTGCAAGCTAGAGGGGTTAAAAGCGTCAACATGTTTAATTATACCTCTGAATGTCCTTTTAACGAACCCGAAGCATTATGATGTGCAATCATACTCTCGAGAATGCTTAATATGAGCTACATAGGACTTTGATGCTATTAAATGATGTTACGCGCAAGTTTGCGTGTTAAAGGGACCAAAAGCGTCAACAAGCGAAACTACGCTTTCGAGTGACCTTTAAGAGAACCAGAAACTCCATAATGCTCGGTCACGTTCTCGGGAATCCCTATATGGGCTATGAAAGACTTTGATATCAATAAATGACATTACGCACAACTTTATGCGTAAAAAGGACTAAAAGCGTCAAAACTACGAAAGTATGCATATTCGCGCATATTCTACATTCTGATCATACCCGGACATCCGTAAATTTTTGTAATCACTAAAATACTATATTTAGTGATGGGAATGCAAAAATACCATCCGTCGCGAAATCTGGATTGTTTTCGTGTCCGTTCGAACGTTCGTCGTAATTAATCGATAAACGCGATCGTACGACCGAACGAACTGGCATCCATAACAGTTTTGAGCATGGTTCAAGTTAAATATACTTTAACTTCCTTGTGGAGCTTATAAATGGGGTTAACGGGTGTTAGATGTGCCAAAACTCAACGATACGCGTTCAGGGGCCAAAACTGCCAACTAATGAAACTTCATGAATTGGTCCTTACGGACCGTATACACTGGACCATACAGTCTGTATGCAGGTTCCAGCTATGAAAAATTCCTTGTTCCCCACACCAAGCAAGTTCAAACCATCAAATTGGATCTATAGGCTTGTTGCCTGTTTGTAACACGTATGGGGGCACTTGTAATCATCCTAAGAAGCCTCTAAACACCTGGAGTGATCTCCTAAATCCTCTCCAAATATAAATAGAAGTGTTCATCAACACTTTCATTTGCTCATTTCAATTCCTTTTCCCTCTCCTCTCATTCTGGAGCTTCCTGATCTGAAAGGGGACTCAAGTTTGTAGAAAAGATAGCTAGGACCCTTTGTAAGTGTCATAGCCCCCTTCCATAGTTCAGTTTTTAGTTTAAAAACCGAAAAGTCAAAATTATCGTAAATTAACTTTGCCTTTCGGTTTAATCTCAAATGGTCCAGCCACTGTTCGAAATAAATGTGGTTATGTCACCATAGTTAGGTAGGTGATTAACCCTTAAAAGGGCACCTCCAAATTCTTTCGTTTGCTTAGTTAATTCTCGGGTCAAACTATTTAATTAAAAAGTCAAACTGGACAGAAATGTAAATAATAATTAAAACCAATGATGCAGAGGTTTTAAATTATATTTTAACACTCTAATTACTTGGTAATTACTATTAGAACATGTTTAGGCATGTTCAACCTGACAATTCTGAGTTTAGGGTCGGTTCGCAACCGAAAGTCGCGTAGTTTGACTTCTATGTTGACTTTTGGTTATAAGCCGAATTAGACTAGTATGCTACTAATTTTAGGTCCCGTTATGATCATTATATAATGTAGCATAGCCCTCTGGGGTTATATTACACGGTCATACTAGTAATCCGAGTCTTATGCAAGTTTCCATTAATATGCCGTACTTTGACTATTATGCCCTTTTTAGCAAAAATAAGGTTTTAGAAACCAATAAGCTTTCAAACAACTTAGGTACTGATATGTTAACATGTTTAACATATTTTGGTGTGACAAATCTGATCATAAACTGAGTTCGTGTATAATGTCGTGAATTATGCTTTAAAGTGACCAAAATGCCCTTTAGGCGCATAGATCGATTTTAAGCAAAATTCCTTATACCAAACTCATTGCCTACTGATTTAATATCATGTTTAGGATAATTTGGGATATCAATTCAGATTATAAACTGAGTTTATGCACAAGTGCTTGTATTATGTTTTAAATGACGATAATGCCCTTTTGGCACCTAAAATGGTTTTAAAGCATGCTTTTCATACGAAATCTTTTTACTACTGAAATTTCATATTAAATAACATATTTTGGTCATATAAACCTGACCGTAACATCAGTTTTCATAAAAGATCGCATACATCATCATTTAACGACTTAAACGCCGTTTCGGCGCGTAGTATGGTTTTAAACCATAACTACCAACCTAGACTTGTTACCTACTGATTTTATAAATCATTTTAAATATATTTTTATAGTAGGTATATGCTATAAACTCATATTCCCAAATTAGCCTTCAAAACTATGTGTGAAATTACCAAAATGCCCCTATGGAGCATAGTTTGATTTTGAACTATAAAGCACACATATGTTTGATATCATACTGATATTATATCATAAATAAAGTGTTTTCACAGAAGGTATATGGTCGTAACATCAGATTGTACCCAAGTTCCTTTTATACGTCATTAAATGACCAAAACGCCCTTACGGGGCATAGTTTGATTTTAAAACCTAAACAGGCATACAAGTTGATATCCCACTGACATTATAACTTGTTTAAAGTATATTGGCATACGAAACTTGTTCATGACTCATCCGGTTACTCGTTATCGCTTATACGCGTACGGTTAGACTTACGTAACTAGTTTATGTAAGTTTGCTGAAACGGGTTTAACCTTATTGTTTTCAAATCCAGAATGTACTTAGTTTACCCATATTATACAAGTCTTCGTACTTGTTGGGTCTAAATTACATTCTATTCCGGTCATCGCTTAATCTAGTGTATCGTACCATTCTAGATATTTTAAGCTAGCCGGTCTAAGTCTACGACTTAAATAAGACCGTTAGCATTCTGAATTGGTTATATATTACCATCACTCCAGACTAGAGCCACCCGGTAAAAGCTACATGCATTTAGATAGATTGGATACGACTGAGTTATTTTGCTGTGAATCAAGTATTAGCTCAGGTAAATACTCCTCTATGGGTTTTATAAGTGGTGAGTCGGCTAATCATGACCGACTTCCAAACCGGCCCCAATTGTATGACAAACATGTAAAACTGTATACAAGATTTTATTAAAGATTGTCCCAAGTTATAAATGGTTTGTGCCTTGTGCACTTCAATCAATTTTCATAAAATCCTTTTCAAATGAGTCGGTTAATTGTATTTACCTGTGAAAACTGATGTATTTTCCAAAGACTAAGTGGCAGGTACTACTCGTAATAGGCTGGGGGATTGCTCGGTGTCGAAATAGAGGATCTTGCAAATCCTTAAAGATGCCATAAAGTCTGCTAGACTTCATTTTATACATTCTGTAATGATCCACCTGTGGATTTGATATTACAGGCTCGTCTATAATAAATACTTTGATATTTTCAGACATTTGAGTTTGTAATAATATTTTATATTCCAAGACTTCCGCTGTGCTATTATGTGTATGTTTGACCATGATGATATCAACTACGTCACGATACTCCCCACCGGGCCCACCGGTAATATGTGAAAATATCGGGGTGTGACAGGTTGGTATCAGAGCCAACATTTGAGTGAATTAAACGCTAGCCCTTAGTGTTTAATCTCAAATGACACAGTAGCATATTCCTTAGACCTTTTGTCACACCCCCAAAATCCACTTGCGAAGTACCACCGCTTGGAGGCGTGACTGACCAGGATCCAGCCACCAATTATACTGAGCATTGATTAATAGTAAAAATGTTCACCAACCACAATAGTTAGTAAACATCATAGTTTAGAGTTTTAAAAATTTAAGTTCAAATAACAGTTTAAGTAAGCAGCGGAAGCATAAACCAAACAGTTTCAAAACAAAGTTCGTAGTCAAGATTATTTAGAACCCAACACATAGGTTAGACGACCACTACACATTCCCAAGCTGCGAGCTCCTGAGTCACTAGGTACCTGCAAAGCATGCAGTAGGGTATCAACAAAAATGTTGGCGAGTTCACGAGTTGTCCAGTTTTTATTTACCAAAAGCTTGTTTCACTAGTTAATTTACTCATTTATACATGCCATGGGGAGCTACCCCATAAGTAAGCTACTAAACTGTTTTTACAATACCGAATACTATTCATCCGTACGTTTCCGTACAGTGCCCCGTTCGTCAATGTTCTATCATCATTGACGGTTTTGCCAGAGTACATTAGTTCACGCCCGATCCCATACGCGGGCACGGTGTGAGGTTGGTGAGACCTAAATAGCGCTATCAACTAATAACCCGTTCGCCCGACCCCGGCGACTAATCGGTATTAAGAAGTGAGGACTTGAGTGATAGAGTTTCGTTTAGTGTTGCTTGTTGCATCCAGTATAAACAGTAATTAACTAAAAGTCCCATTTAAGGGGAAGAAAGTAGGTTTGTATCCCTTTCGAGGGGATAGCGTTGTTTGAGTTTTCGTTTCCCAAACCACCGGGAACGCATGCTTTAATAGTTGTGAACTCACCTTGGGTTGCTCGGCAGATTAGTTTGCTTGGTCACACACTCTGGTTACCACGCCCTAGCATGGTTACCGGTATAGGTCAGGTTGGGTACAAGTAATCACGTTTATCTTACACGTATCTAACACATAGTATTCAGATTACACTACCACTTATAAGGTTGGGCTTATTTTAGCAGTTTAAGCAGTAATAGTTAACACGTAACATGTATGTCAATCAGGGTTATTGGGCCTGCCCTAACATGCTAGCAATTTATGCAGAAATCAAATAATACTTAGCCCATGCGAGAAACAGTCTATCAACCAAACTGGCCCAATAACAACACGACCCAATAACTAAAGTAAGCAGTCCAGTCGAGACAAGTTGGTCTCGAGTCATGGGTTTCTGGTCTCGAGCAGAGCAGGTTTAAGTAGCAACCTCAGAGGTCTCGAGTCCCATCTCGAGTCGAGACCATGATGATCTCGAGTCCCTGAAGTCTGTTTTGAGTGGTTTGGTCGAGATCTCGAGTTGCAATCACCGCGGTCTCGAGTTGTAACTCACTGGTTTTTAGTCGAGACCAAGGGTTTCGACTCCACACCTGCTGTTTCTAGAATGTCTGCACAATTCGTACTATCCAATAGAATTCTCATTTCATGATCCCATGTACTATCCAATGAAAATGCACAAACATGTTTTGTTGTCTAATACTCAACAAAACGGATCAAACAAGCATTTTTCAAATATTCATAACATGTTCATATCATATTCATATTGTTCAACCTTTAGGGTTTTCATTCAACTAGAACACATATCATACAATTTTTGTGTACCAATAATCATGCATGCATTCCTTTTAAATCCGAAAACAATCTTTGTAAACCATCATAACACACATGTTCCTTTAAACCGATTTATACTAGCATAATACACCTAGTTTAATGTACTATCAATCATCATCATCCAAACACATCCGAGGACATGATAGTACCATATTCATACATTCTTCCACTTATTCATATGTCGAGCTAGCATGATAATCAATAAATCACTCTATTTTCCTAACCATAAACATTATTTAGTAAGTAAGCATCTACATCATTTAACCATTTTTAACTCACTAACTCATACAAAAATCATGCAAGGGGACCTCTAAACTAGCATGTATCTCATTCATCAAGCACACATAACACCTAGTACACATTAAAACACTAACCGGTTAGATTCCGAGGTGTGAGGGTATGAAGGATCGATGAGTGAACTTCCGAATGATTCCAAGCTTGAGCTGAGAGTCCTAGTGTTGTCACCGGTTTGGTCCGAGAGAAAAGGAGGGGAGGGGTGATGCTTGATTGTTAGGGTTTAAGGTTTTCTAGAGAGAGAGTGAGAGAGAGAGTGAGGATGAAGTGAGAGAGAGTGTAAAGGAGAGTGTGTGTGAGGGTTTTAGGTTTATATAGAAGGTGATGCACCATATGTGGGTTTCCGAGTGGGCTAAGGGTGGTTGCGGCCCATCCGGCCCATCTGTCATTGTTCACTCGAGACCGAGTGGTCTCGAGTCGGGTCCTTGTGTTGTTGGGCTGGGTAGGTAAGTTGGCAGCCCATAGTGTGCAAGGGAGGGGTCTCGGCTCGGCTCACTAATACACATTCACATATACATACTACATATACATCATTATACATTATACGTACACATTATCAACACATAGCACATCAAGATAAATCACAAACTTTCATTTAATAACATGTACACGAAATACTGAAACACGAAGGTTGTTCGGGAAAATCCAGAGTGTCACATTATCCCCAAGTTTTAAGAACTTTCGTCCCGAAAGTTAAGGCAACCACTGTCAAGCTGGTGAGAACGTTTCAACGGGGTGTCACATTATCCCCCCATTAGTTTGGAATTTCGTCCCGAAATTTGGTTGTAGCTTCAGTGCTGGGAGTTTCATTATGGAACAACTGGGGATACTTGCGTTTCATCTGGTCCTCCCGCTCCCAGGTAAACTCTGGGCCACGTCGCGATTTCCAACAGACTCGCACGAGAGGTATCTGGCTACGTTTGAGGGTTTTGATCTCTCGATCCGTGATCTCAATCGGTTCCTTAGTAAAGTGTAGCTGTTCGTCAATAGTGAGTTCCTTGAAAGGTATGATGAGTGTTTCATCTGACAGACACTTCTTCAGATTAGACACATGAAAGACGTTGTGCACCACACTCAGTTCTTCAGGCAGACTCAATCTGTAAGCAACCTTACCGATCTTTTCGGTAATTTCGAAGGGTCCGACATACCGGGGATTAAGCTTGCCCCTTTTTCCAAAACGAACCACACCCTTCCAGGGTGAGACTTTAAGTAGAGCCCGGTCACCGACCTGGAACTCTAGCGGTTTCCTACCCTTGTCGGCGTATCTTTTCTGACGGTCACGAGCTGCCGCCATGCATTGTCTGATCTGAGCAATCCTTTCCGTAGTCTCGACTACAAGTTCCGGGCCGGTAATTTGGCTTTCGCCAACCTCCGCCCAACATAAGGGTGATCGGCATTTGCGACCGTACAATGCCTCGAAGGGGGCTGCCTGAATACTGGTGTGGTAGCTGTTGTTGTAGGAGAATTCTACTAACGGTAGATGTTTCTCCCAGCCCTTGCCAAAATCGATTACACATGCCCTAAGCATGTCTTCAAGTGTTTGGATGGTGCGTTCAGACTGCCCATCCGTTTGCGGATGATAAGCGGTGCTCATGTCTAAACGTGAGCCAAAGGATTTGTGCATAGCTTGCCACAACTCAGAAGTAAAACGCGCGTCTCGATCGGAAATAATAGAGGTTGGCACTCCGTGCCTCGAAACCACTTCCTTTAAGTACACCTCTGCTAAGGTAGAGAACTTGTCTGTTTCTTTAATAGCCAAAAAGTGTGCAGACTTAGTTAATCGATCCACTATCACCCAAATGGTGTCATTTTCGCGTTGAGACCTAGGCAGGCCAGTAACAAAATCCATGGAAATTTTCTCCCATTTCCATTTCGGGATCTCTGGTTGTTGGAGTAGGCCCGATGGTTTCTGATACTCCGTCTTGACTCTCGCACAAGTCAAACATTTGCTGACATAGGTTGCTATGTGGGCTTTCATGCTAGGCCACCAGTATGTAGTTTTTAGGTCGTGGTACATCTTATCCGAACCAGGATGTACCGAGTAACGAGATTTTTGTGCTTCGTCCATCACAAGTTCTCGCCAATTTCCATAAAGTGGGACCCAGATACGTCATGTCACATAGTAAGCGCCGTCTTCCCTTCGTTCTAGCCACTTCCTCGATCCTCGCAGGGACTCAGCCCTGATGTTCTCGGCTTTCAATGCTTCAACCTGAGCGTTTCGGATCTGCTTAGGGAGGTTCGAGTGGATGGTGAGCTGTAAGGCACGAACACGCTTCGGTTTGGTTTCCTTTCTGCTGAGGGCATCGGCTACCACATTAGCCTTGCCTGGATGATATCTAATTGCACACTCGTAGTCATTTAGGAGTTCGACCCATCGGCGTTTCCGCATATTCAACTCCTTTTGTTCCATTATGTGCTGGAGACTCTTATGATCGGTGAAAATCGTGCACTTGGTACCGTACAAGTAATGTCTCCAAATCTTGAGCGCGAAGACCACCGCCCCGAATTCTAAGTCATGCGTCGTGTAGTTCCGTTCATGGATCTTGAGTTGTCGCGAAGCGTAAGCAATAACCTTCTCGCGTTGCATCAATACGCAACTAAGTCCTTGAATTGAAGCGTCGCAGTAAACAACAAAGTCGTCGGTACCTTCAGGTAAGGAAAGAATAGGAGCACTACAAAGGTTCTTCTTTAGTTCCTGAAAGGCAGATTCCTGAGCATCATTCCATTTGTAAGCAACACCCTTCTGAGTGAGGGTCGTAAGTGGTTGAGCGATCTTTGAAAATCCCTTGATAAATCTTCGATAGTATCCTGCCAATCCCAAGAATTGGCGAACTTCGGTCGGAGTCTTAGGTATAGGCCAATTCTTAATGGATTCGACCTTAGCGGGGTCGACGTGAATCCCATCCTGATTAACTATGTGCCCAAGGAAATGGACTTCTCTAAGCCAGAAATCACATTTCGAGAATTTGGCGTACAGTTGCTCATTGCGAAGGAGTTCGAGAATAAGACGCAGGTGTTGTTCATGCTCTTCTTGACTTTTCGAGTAAATTAGGATGTCATCAATAAACACAATCACGAACTTATCGAGGTAGGGTTTGCACACTTGGTTCATGAGATCCATGAAGATCGCAAGTGCGTTGGTCATTCCGAAGGGCATGACAAGGAATTCGTAGTGACCATAGCGGGTTCTGAAAGCAGTCTTAGAGACGTCCTCATCGCGGACTCTCAGCTGGTGATAGCCCGATCGCAGATCAATCTTGGAATAGTAGCTCGACCCTTGCAGCTGGTCGAACAGATCGTCGATACGGGGAAGTGGATAACGATTCTTGATGGTAACCTTGTTTAGTTCGCGGTAATCAATGCACATTCAGAATCTGCCATCCTTCTTTTTAACAAAGAGCACTGGGGCTCCCCAGGGTGACGAGCTAGGACGGATAAAACCTTTGTCCAATAGTTCTTGTAGTTGAGTAGAAAGTTCCTTTAGTTCAGCGGGGGCTAGTCGATAAGGTGCACGAGCTACAGGTGCTGCTCCGGGAGCTAGTTCGATTTGAAAGTCGACCTGACGGTGGGGAGGGAGTCCGGGTAGTTCTTCAGGAAATACCTCAGGATAGTCGCGTACAACTGGAAAATCTTCAATCCTGTTTTCCTTTTTCTGCGTGTCGGCAACAAGTGCTAAGATAGCGGTGTGCCCCTTTCGTAAACACTTCTGGGCTTTTAAGAATGAAATGATGCCTGTGGCTTCTCCGCCTTTATCACCTTGAATGATAAGGGGTTTGCTAGAAGGACGGGGAATACGAACAACTTTCTCTTGGCAGAGGATTTCAGCTCGATGCTTGGATAACCAATCCATACCAATGACGACGTCGAAGCTTCCGAGAATGATGGGGAAGAGATCGATACGGAAGGTCTGACCAGACAATTCTAGTTTGCAGTTACGAATAACGTGTGAGGCCTCGAGGTTTCTACCATTAGCTATTTCGACGATGTGCTTAGAGCTTAACGGCGTAAGAGTGGACTTAAGCTTCTTACTAATACGTAGGGATACATAACTAGCATCTGCTCAAGAATCAAATAATATGGAAACATAACGATCATTAAGTAGGAACTTACCCGCCACCACGTTGGGGTCGTTCCTTGCTTCCCCAGCTCCAATCACAAAAGCCCTTCCTCTTGCACCATTTCCAGCATTGTTGTTGTTCTGATTCAGTTCAGGGCAATCCTTTCGCATGTGCCCCGTTGCTCCACACTTGAAGCATCCACGGTTGTTTCCTTGTTGCTCTTGTGGTTGTTGTTGATTCTGCCTAGCTGGAAGCTGGCTCCTACAGTCTTTGGCTTCATGCCCCATCTTGTTGCATCGCTGACACTGACTTTTGCCACATGGCCCACTGTGGTGTCGGTTACATTTGTTACACTTGGGGTGGTTTCCTCGATAGCCACCCTGTTGGTGAGGGCCCTTGTTGCTTTCAGTCTTCCTTTGCTGAACTGAGGCCTGAGTGGGGTTAGCATCCTTACCCTGATTTCTATCCCACTTTCGTTTGTTATCGCTAGAAGTTCTGGCAGTAGCACTGATCCTTTTGGGCAGCTTGCCCTCCTCCACAGCCTGATCGGTGAGTTTGTGAGCAAGACGGACCACTGGCTGAATGGTATTGAGGTTGGCTGAGGTCACATGGCTCCGGATTTCTGGGGCCAAACCTTTTATGTACAATTCGATCCTTCGATACATAGGTCTAGACATGTTTGGGCAAAGTGCAGCATAGTCATTGGACTGTTTGGTGTAGGTCTCAATCTCTGACCCAATCATCTTGAGCTCAAAGTACTCGTTTTCGAGCTTGTGGATGTCATCCCTGTGACAGTATTCTTCCTTGATCATGTCCTTGAAATCTTCCCACGCAGTAGCATTAGCAGTTTCCAGACCAAGCATCTGAATCTGCGCCTTCCACCATGAAAGTGCGTTTCCTTCAAGCGTGCCAGTCGCAAACTTTACCCAATTAGCAGGGGGACACTCGCAGACAGCAAAGACAGCTTTGGCCTTTTCAATCCAGTGCAGAAGGCCTATGGCACCCTCAGTGCCGTTGAAAGGGAGAGGCTTGCAATCCATGAAAGTTTTGAAAGTACAAACACGTGGTTGCGCAGGCGCTTGCTGACCTGTTGTGAGAAGCGAAGCGAATAGGCTTAGAGGTGAAAAGACGATGCGGGGGTAGGATCTAAACACCCTGAAATAACGAGTTTACCTCTAGGGTAAGCTGCGAAAGCTGCAGCCACCGTGTTGAGCAAGTTAGTGAACTGGGCCTGTGTCATGTTAACGTTTCCTCTTCCGCGTCCACTCATTGTCTTCATAACCAGAAAACACAGTATGAGTGTGATGTCGTAATGCAGCGAGAATGAGATAGAAAAGGGGTGTGTCTATCTAGCTAGGTATACCAGTTACGTATAGTAGGGCATAAAGTATAAGGTAGACAAACAGGTAAACACAAGTCCAAGCTATGGGGTCTAGTGCGTTGAGTCTTGCCCTTGGAGTGTAGTGTCGTTACGAGTCACAGGTTATAGTCTGGTTTTTCTCAAAAAGACTTTCTTTTTAAAACCGAGTTCACTATAACCAATGGCTCTGATACCAATCTGTCACACCCCCAAAATCCACTTGCGGAGTACCACCGCTTGGAGGCGTGACTGACCAGGATCCAGCCACCAATTATATTGAGCATTGATTAATAGTAAAAATGTTCACCAACCACAATAGTTAGTAAACATCATAGTTTAAAGTTTTAAAAGTTTAAGTTCAAATAACAGTTTAAGTAAGCAGCGGAAGCATAAACCAAACAGTTTCAAAACAAAGTTCGTAGTCAAGATTATTTAGAACCCAACACATGGGTTAGACGACCACTACACATTCCCAAGCTGCGAGCTCCTGAGTCACTGGGTACCTGCAAAGCATGTAGTAGGGCATCAACAAAAATGTTGGCGAGTTCACGAGTTGTCCAGTTTTTATTTACCAAAAACTTGTTTCACTAGTTAATTTACTCATTTATACATGCCATGGGGAGCTACCCCATAAGTAAGCTACTAAACTGTTTTTACAATACCGAATACTATTCATCCGTACGTTTCCGTAGAGTGCCCCGTTCGTCAATGTTCTATCATCATTGACGGTTTTGCCAGAGTACATTAGTTCACGCCCGATCCCATACGCGGGCACGGTGTGAGGTTGGTGAGACCTAAATAGCGCTATCAACTAATAACCCGTTCGCCCGACCCCGGGGACTAATCGGTATTAAGAAGTGAGGACTTGAGTGATAGAGTTTCGTTTAGTGTTGCTTGTTGCATCCAGTATAAACAGTAATTAACTAAAAGTCCCATTTAAGGGGAAGAAAGTAGGTTTGTATCCCTTTCGAGGGGATAGCGTTGTTTGAGTTTTCGTTTCCCAAACCACCGGGAACGCATGCTTTAATAGTTGTGAACTCACCTTGGGTTGCTCGGCAGATTAGTTTGCTTGGTCACGCACGCTGGTTACCACGCCCTAGCATGGTTACCGGTATAGGTCAGGTTGGGTACAAGTAATCACGTTTATCTTACACGTATCTAACACATAGTATTCAGATTACACTACCACTCATAAGGTTGGGCTTATTTTAGCAGTTTAAGCAGTAACAGTTAACACGTAACATGTATGTCAATCAGGGTTATTGGGCCTGCCCTAACATGCTAGCAATTTATGCAGAAATCAAATAATACTTAGCCCATGCGAGAAACAGTCCATCAACCAAACTGGCCCAATAACAACACGGCTCAATAACTAAAGTAAGCAGTCCAGTCGAGACAAGTTGGTCTCGACTCGAGAACACGCGGTCTCGAGTCGCAACCAAGAGGTCTCGAGTCATGGGTTTCTGGTCTCGAGCAGAGCAGGTTTAAGTAGCAACCTCAGAGGTCTCGAGTCCCATCTCGAGTCGAGACCATGATGATCTCGAGTCCCTGAAGTCTATTTTGAGTGGTTTGGTCGAGATCTCGAGTCGCAATCACCGCGGTCTCGAGTTGTAACTCACTGGTTTCGAGTCGAGACCAAGGGTTTCGACTCCACACCTGCTGTTTCTAGAATGTCTGCACAATTCGTACTATCCAATAGAATTCTCATTTCATGATCCCATGTACTATCCAATGAAAATGCACAAACATGTTTTGTTGTCTAATACTCAACAAAACGGATCAAACAAGCATTTTTCAAATATTCATAACATGTTCATATCATATTCATATTGTTCAACCTTTAGGGTTTTCATTCAACTAGAACACATATCATACAATTTTTGTGTACCAATAATCAGGCATGCATTCCTTTTAAATCCGAAAACAATCTTTGTAAACCATCATAACACACATGTTCCTTTAAACCGATTTATACTAGCATAATACACCTAGTTTAATGTACTATCAATCATCATCATCCAAACACATCCGAGGACATGATAGTACCATATTCATACATTCTTCCACTTATTCATATGTCGAGCTAGCATGATAATCAATAAATCACTCTATTTTCCTAACCATAAACATTATTAGTAAGTAAGCATCTACATCATTTAACCATTTTTAACTCACTAAATCATACAAAAATCATGCAAGGGGACCTCTAAACTAGCATGTATCTCATTCATCAAGCACACATAACACCTAGTACACATTAAAACACTAACCGGTTAGATTCCGAGGTGTGAGGGTATGAAGGATAGATGAGTGAACTTCCGAATGATTCCAAGCTTGAGCTGAGAGTCCTAGTGTTGTCACCGGTTTGGTCCGAGAGAAAAGGAGGGGAGGGGTGATGCTTGATTGTTAGGGTTTAAGGTTTTCTAGAGAGAGAGTGAGAGAGAGTGAGGATGAAGTGAGAGAGAGTGTAAAGGAGAGTGTGTGTGAGGGTTTTAGGTTTATATAGAAGGTGATGCACCCTATGTGGGTTTCCGAGTGGGCTAAGGGAGGTTGCGGCCCATCTGGCCCATCTGTCATTGTTCACTCGAGACCGAGTGGTCTCGAGTCGGGTCCTTGTGTTGTTGGGCTGGGTAGGTAGGTTGGTAGCCCATAGTGTGCAAGGGAGGGGTCTTGGCTCGGCTCACTAATACACATTCACATATACATACTACATATACATCACTATACATTATACGTACACATTATCAACACATAGCACATCAAGATAAATCACAAACTTTCATTTAATAACATGTACACGAAATACTGAAACAAGAAGGTTGTTCGGGAAAATCCAGAGTGTCACACCTTTTGAGTCTAGACTTAACATAGGAATGCTCTCATCCCTGTTAAGTAAACATTGTTTTTGATTTTATGTATTATGAATATGTCGCCAAGTAAGGAAGCCATTGATGGAGATTCTCCTCATACGAAGCCAAGGAATGCCAAGCTTCGTACCACGGATATGGTAAGCGTGCGACCGGTTTGGAGGAAGACCTTTAAGGATTCATTCCCAAAACCAAGCCTATTGAAACCCTCAATCAGATTTCAGAGTCCATACCGGAGGTCCCTGAGGCTTAAATTTTGAAGTCTGTACCAGTGGGGTCCATACCAGGAGATCCCTGAGACTCCCGTATTAAAGATAATACCAGTGTATGCTAATGATCCCTATTTCTTACCTCCAAGATTTGAAATCTCAGACTTGGATTATATCAGTCGAAACCCAATCCGTGATCCATATCATTCCTTAACCATGGAATCCTTGAATTCTACTTCTATAACGGATCCTGATTGGAATACTTACATTATTCACTGAGGTCTCCAGTATCTCTACTGTGTAAGGTAAACAAAGAAGAGAAACAATCTAAATGGAGCAAGGAAGGCGTTATAGAATCCTTCTTTCATAACATTCATTGTCTTTTAAATCCTTATAAGGACCTATCTCTTCTATTTTAGTCCCTGTGTGGACATACAGTTCGACTTAAGACCCTATATGGGCATTTGCTATTTAGTCCTTTCATGGACATTATATATTTCAATATAGTCCCTTGTGCACATTATATTCCAATAAAGTCGCTCGGAGGACATACTATTTCAATATAGTCCTTTCATGGACGTGTGATTTTATTAAAAATCCCTTTTTGTGGATACACTATTTTAAAATAGTCCTCTCGTGGACATGATATTTTATTATAAGTCCCTTTAAGGACATATGTTTCTTTAACAAGTCCTATTGAGGACGTACTTTTTGACATAAAGTCCCTACAAGGACAATTGTTTATTAACGTCCCTTCATGGACATGTTATATCATAAAAGTCCCAATGCAGACATATCTTATAGTCCCTTACGGACTTATATTCCCTTTTAGTCCCTGCATGGACTAGAGTTGTTTAAAGTCCCTGTGAGGACATCTGTACAGCAAAGCCATTTTTGTGTTCACACTGTACCAATATAGTCCTTTTATGGACATGTTATTTCATTAAAATCCCTTTAGGGATGCGTTATTTCGAACTAGTCCCTTCGATGACATGATATTTCATTATAACCCCTATATGGACTTATAATATTTATAGTCCTTATACGAACTTATATTTTTCCTGTTAGTCCTCGGACAAATATATTACTAAAAGTCCTGATTAAGGCGCTATTGTAAATTCCTAATAACTTAGGAAATTTTTGAAAATTTTATGTAGGTATTTATTTCGTCCCTTGTCTAACAATGTTCTAAATTTTACTCGAACTTTATCGATCAGCTGAAAATTTTAAAAGATCCTCTTAATGGTATAACCTAGCCTATATGTCTATGAACATGGCTATAATGGTAAAACCCTCTTAAGACAATTAATCCTTGTTAACATCTAAGAACATGTTAACATTCCTAGCTGTGTGACTTGAGAGACCACACTAGCTTCCAAAAGTACTTGGACCTTTCCAAGCCACCTTCATAGCCTATATGATTAATACGAATCACGTCTATTAAACAACAGTATGATGTATACATCAAAACATCCAATTGAGATGTATGCCTGTGGGCGAAGGTGTATTCATGACAATGATAGTTTTATTTTATAAACTTCTTGTCAAAAAGGGCGATGAATTATGTTCGACCCTTAAAGATCACTGATCCAAGAGATCATTGATTATATTTTAATTGTCCTTGTGACAAGGCCTTTTGTGCCATCTAACTGTCCTTCGAGACGAGCCTTGTGCTATATGAAAATGTCTCTATAACATTGACATTGTGATCTTTATGATCCCCTGTTCAAGGTAGCGAGCTGTGCTCAAGCCTAATAGTCTATATGATCAATGCGATCATGACTAAAAATTATCAGTACGATGATTAAATTTAACATCCTTAATGATGTTTTGCCTAAGGGCTATATTATATTGTCCAATTGTGACAAGGCAATTGTAATCTTTTATGATTCTTTGCCCAAGGGGGTGAGCTATGCTCAAATCCCATAGTCTATTTGATCATTGCGATCTTGACTAATATCATCAGTATGATAACCATAATATTAACATCTCTAGTGATGAAATGCCTATGGGCTATACTCTACTCTATTGTCAATAAGACAAAGATAGTGGTGATCCTTATGATCCCCTATTCAAAATGGTGGGTTATACACAAACCTAATAGTCAATATGATCAATGTGATCACGACTAACCTCATCATCATCTCTGACACACTAATCATCCTTTAGTAATGCCAATTGGTTTACCTTTGTGCCAAAATAAATCGCCTTTCAAGACGATGACAGTTGTAGTCTATGACTCCCTGTCCAAATGTGAAGAACTATGTTCAAACCTTAATGTCCCTGATCTAATAAGATTGCGGCTTATAAGTTAATGTCCTTATGGCAAATGAAGAGTTATATTTTTTTAAGTCATTCATGACAAGCCAATGTGCTATAATTTTGTCGTTTGTGACAAGTTGACATACAAAATGTTAACATCCTTTGTAACAGGCCTTTTGTGCCAGATTTGATAAATGTCCTCCGTGACAGGCCTTGGTTCCATATCTTATAATGTCCTTGTGACAAGGCCATTTTGTGCGATACCTAAATGTCCTTTGCGACAAGGCCTTCATGTCGTATAATCATTTATGTCTTTTATGACTAGGCTTTATGCCATATCTTCCACGTCCCTCGCGACGGGCCTCTGTGCCATATATATGTGTATATATATAATAAAAGTCCTGTAAGGCTAGCCTTCGAGTTATTCATAACCGTCTATGTGACAAAGACAGTTGTGACATTGTGATCCCCTCTCAAAAAGATTATGGACTTGGTCTAAACCTTAAAAGCCATTGATGGTTCTCTTGTGACCTAGGCTAAGTGAAACAAATATTCCTTCAAATAACATTCATTAGGAATGTTCGAGACTTAATAGCCTATACGGTTTTATGATGCCATGGCTAATCTATGTCAGGTCGTCAGGGTGACGACTAGTTATCGTTCAATTTGATATTTAGTACTAAACCTCGAGTATGGAAAACTCGGATGAGGTAGACAACAGTCGCGATATTAACGATGTGACAAAAGCTAATGATGCTACAAACATAAACCTCAATATTAATGGAGTTAATCTCCAAGCTGTGATTGAGATAGCTGTCGGAAAGGCCATGGAAAAGGTCATGAAACAGTTCAAAGAGCCAAGTGCTACTCGCTCCAAATTCCATTCAAAACTACATTCTAGTGCTCATGAAAAGAGCTTTGTTCACACTTCGAATGTGGAAGATGAACCAAAGGAGGAGGATAACTCCCAGGAATCTAAGAAAAAGAGCAAATACGAGTTTAAAAAGAATCAACATAAGTTCAGTAAGAAGCCTGTATGAAGGACCTGCTATAAAAGACACTGGGGACAGTGTCAAATAGAACAAAGACCAAAGCAGTGCGGTATCTGCAAAGGAACTGATTATCAGTCCCATGGATATAGGGACATAAAGAATGCAGCCTGTTACGGCTATGGTAAGAAAGGCCACATCAGAACTAGATACAATAAAGCTGCCAAAGAAGGTGCAGCTAAGCCTGGAAAGGCTAAGAAAGGAAATGCCAGAACTCACCTGATGAATACCAAGAGGCAGTACATGATGTCTTAAAGTACCTTCTTTATCATTTACTAATGATAATTTCTGCTAAGTGTCCTGTCTTAATATAGGCAATAATAAGTCTTCATAGACCATAAGCTTAGCAAACTTTTATATTACCCCAAGGTATAATTTACCAAGGAAACCATAGTAACCGATTCTTCTTCGGCGATGAATCCTTCTGTAAAATCTAAGAGTACTCTTTCTTTGAATAGAGTACGAAAATATATATTACTGTAATTATTTTTCCCTCATTGATTTTATCAACTGCGAGTGCCAACTATGTTTCATAAAAGTGCCATATGAGGATTGGCGTAACCTAGTGTGCAGGGGCGGATTTAGAGGGAAACACCGGGTTCCTAGGAACCCAGTCTTTTTGGAAAAAAAACGTTTTTTTGTAGTGTAAATCTTGTATGATTTGGAAAAAACGTTTTTTTGTAGTGTAAACCTTGTATGATTTGGAAAAAGGAACCCAGTGATTTCTCCGGCTGGATCCGCCACTGCTAGTGTATCCCATAGATTGCTTCCATGCCTGATCAGTATGGAGGTTTAATGCATGGAACCACTAAGATATACCAATGGTCATATTGTACTAAAGTCAGCTAGTGGTATTCAAAGAAGATATCCTTAATAGAACTGCCTAAGTAGGCGTCTCTACTTAAGGCATCTGTGCACTCGTAAAGCAGATGTGTCATTTGTATGGCACAAGCGACGGTAAGTGGACCAAGGTCGAAGATTGAAGTAACCCCTATCATAGTTGGATAATTTGGTTTCTTCTCAGTAAAACTACCCTGTTTTACCTCCTGAGAGGTAAGGTGGAAATAGGATTGACATCCTATTAAGAGTTGTATATATTATAGAAGCTCTAAATCAGTTAGCATCAACAGAAATGGAAGAACAGAGATCTAACCAGATGAGTTTTTGGAGAAAGGCTTGTGCAGCCTAGCTTACCGTCTTATGAACTCCGAATATTGTTGATAAAAGAAAGCACGATGCAATACGCTTTTGCATTAATTTCCGCAAACCAAATAGGAAACGATTAAGAATCGTTATTAGATACCCAGGATCGTCGACTTGTTCTACCAACCATGAGGGTAGTTAATTCCTTAAGATTGATTCGGGTAGTAGTTGAAATGACTATCTCACCCTGAATAAGTTCTTCTATAACCAATAGCGTTATATAAGCATAAAAGCTGCTCCATTGGAGACCTTGTTTGGGAGAAATAGTCAACGCCCATTTGTTGGGCAGGAAATAGAGGAAACCTCAATTATCAGAATCTGAGACTGCCCTAAAAGACGACTGATAGAATATTATGAATTAGTAATCTTCTGAAAACTGCCATTAATCAGCAATAGAGCAATGCGAAAGAAAGGCAGAGGTCTTTTAAAGTTCCAAATAGGGAACAAGACTCTATTGAGAATATCAATATGAAAAAGTACGATACGTTTCAGTATAAAGGGCAAGTCAAGTACTGTATATATAGAATCATTCGAGATCATCAAATGTGTCAGCAGTACAGCTTATAAGCTAAACTTATCTAAGGAGCTTAGTGGAATTCACAATGTGTTCCACATCTTTAACTTAAAGAAATGCCTATCTGATAAATCGCTAGCAATGTCTCATAAAGACATATGGATTGATGAAAGCCTGAGATTTATTGAAGGACCTATATCGATCAACGATCGACAGGTTAAGAAGCTCTGAAGAGAAATATGTACCTATTGAATAGGTCAATTGGGATACCCTTAGAGGTCCTCAATATACTGCGGAAGTTAAGTGTTGATGCATACATCTGTCGACTTCGTCTTATATCGAGTCTCAGGTTCGTTGCGGATCTGAACAAGCATGACATCACATAGGTGACATCATAAATGACATCACATAGGTGACATCATTGATGACATCACAACTTGGAATGCATGAAAAGTTTGAAGGCTGCCCGTTTGAAGAAGATGTCCGTTTGAAGCATGTCGTGACCGTTTGAAGGGTGGCATGTCACCTTCAAATGGTCAGGGTATTCCCTATATATACCCTTCAAACTTTCATCATTTGTAACATTCTGAATTCCGACGCCGAGGTGCTGTCGAAGTGTCTCTAGCTTGTAATTTGTTCAAGATCAATAAACATGACATTTATTAGTGAATACAAGCTAAACGAAGACTGAATCAATGAATTCCGCCCTTTGATTCAGTCTAAGCACTCTTCTGATCGACTCGTTAGGTCGTTTCACGATCCTACATGTGGTATCAGAGCTCAGGAGGAAGAGTTCTTACCGTTTAGCTCGTTTTCGCTAGCAAATTCTGATTTTCTACACCTTCTTTCACAAAATTGATACTTTTCACGGTTAAAATCGGCTAAAACTTTCACAATGTGTGCGTAATTGTGTTTTAACAAACCCTTGAGAATATCAGATCAAAACTCGAAGTAAATCTGGTAAAAATGGCTTGAAAATTGGTGACCGTTTGAACGAGGCTTGCCTGTCCGTTTGAAAATGCACATGACCGTTTGAAAAATGCACCTTACCGTTTGAAAATGCACATGACCGTTTGAAAAATGCACCTTCCCGTTTGAAAATGCACATGACCGTTTGAAAATGTTAGGTTAACCGTTTGAAGCAAGCACCTTCCCGTTTGAAAGTTGACCATTCTGTTTGAAAGTGCATCGGGTCATGTGAATATATCGGTTTATGTGTGCATGTGACTGATTATTAATATTGTTGGTCACACATCAGATTTACATGTGAATTTCATCCAGATATGTTAAAGTTGTCTGTTAGCATGTGATTCATATTCGATACATGTGATAGTGTTGTTCAAGTGATCCATGTGATGAATCCATATATAAAGATATTATCGAGTTAAGAGTCTAAAAGATATTAAATTGTCTCGGCCCAATCAGAGATTAACATTTGTGTTTGTTGGTTGGGTGGATTTTGCGGCCCAATCAGAATTCATGCACACTTAATATTGTTGACCAAGATAAATTGATACAACCCATGTGCTGAATATAGTGGCCCTATCAAATTGAAGACATAACTGATTTTTATCGGCCACATATAACTTTAGTTTTGATCATATTAACGATCGGCCCAATCAACAGTTGAGTATAATATGTGCATGTGATTATCGGCCTAAGAAATTGTTTGTCAGAATACATGTGATTGAATTTATTTTGTTTTCGGTATTCGATATAAGTGTGGCAATCGAGACAATTGATCATGTGTTGTTGTCGGCTTCAATAAAAAAAGGGTATTGTTGTTGTGTGAGCTGAAAAATTGTGAATTGAATTGCATTTTGGGCTGTGGATATTGGATATTTTGGTCATTAGGGGGCCAAGATATTTTGACTTTGGACAGTGAAGTTAGCTTTTGAGCTGAATTTTGGGTTTCAAATTGAACCAAATCTAGCTAAGTGAACCGAGTTTATTTTGAGATTGATCAGTTTGTTTGAAGGTTTGAACACACAGGTTGCACGGTTTGAGTAAACATCAGAACAGGTTGTGTTTGAAAAATGGAAAAAATATTTGATGAGAAAGAAAATGATTATCTTGAAAGTTTAAATCGTTGGTATATGAGAACTGTGGATAGCAATTATAGACATGTGAGTGCGGACATTTGGGTTAAAAGTTTTGAACATTTCATGTGTCAAAAGGATGAAACGTTGGATGAGTTGGAAATACGGTTTAAAATTTTAATAGACAATTTGAGGAAAAAGGATATTAGAATATCAAATGATGAACAGATATCGAAATTGGAAAATGCATTACCTGCTAAATGGGATAAATTCTTGGTTGAGCTAAAAAGGAAAGATTTTTTTCAAGAACTTTATCCAAAACAGTTCTTTAATGAGGTTAATGCAGAGTTTCGTAAGGAATATAAGAAAAAGAAAGAATTTATGAGCGAAATGGAAAAGAATTTACAAAAATTGGAATTGGATGTAATTACTGAAATTGATAAAAGAATTCGTGTGTGTTTTGCAACAAAGAGTATTCTGAAATATGATATTAAAAGGAAATGTTATATTGATGAAAGTATGAATCCTTTTGATTTCGTTAAACTCTTTTGTGCAGGAACATACAAGATGGAAACAAAGGATATTCCAAAGAATGAAGAATTTGTGAAGAATGAATCTTCAAGTTCTGCATCAGTGTGTTCTAAATGTGATAAACTTGAAGCTGACAATGGCAAACTCTTGAAAGATGCGGAAAGTTTGACATTGGAAGTCAAAAGGTTGAAGGATGAGAAGCAAGCTGATGTTAAACAGATTCTTATTTTGCAGGAAATTTGTGAGAAGTAAAAATCTGAAAATGTTAAACTGTTAAATGACTTGAACAGTTTGACATCAGAAAACAAGAAGTTGAAAGAAAATGGAAAATTTTTTTAAGATAAAATTAAAAGTTTTGGAAATGAAAAATCAAAAATTGAAAAAGAATTTCAAAGTCAGATAAAAATTCTTGAAGATGGGAGATCTGTTTTTAGTAAGAATAACATTGAAAAGCAAAAAATGATAAATTCTCATCTTCAGACAATTATTCGACTTGAAAAAGAAACTGAATGTGCTCAAAAGAAAATCAAAGAGTTAGAAGGTAAAATCAGGGAATGGGAAGAAAAGTTAAAGGTTTTTGTGAATACTTCAACTATTCCTTGTCCAAAACCTATTAATTCAGTTCCAATAAGTGACAATGTCACAAACTTTGACAAAGTCAAAGTTGAAGATTGTGATGAGAAATCTGATGATGAAAATGAAAAAATGAAGAAAAAGAATTTATTTTTGAAGTTAAAAGAAAAGTTTCAAGAAACACTTCCACAATCAACTGAAAAGGGAGAATGCTCTAAGCAAAAACCTTTGAAGAAGAAAGTGGAACAAAAACAAAAAGAGAAAATTTTGAAAAATGTTCAAAAAGAAAATAAAAGTTCATCAGATCAATCATCCAATTGCAATAAAAAATTACAAAAAGTAAAAAATGAAAATTCAAAAATTGTTGGTAATGAGTGGTGCAGGTCGGACCACAGAGCTCAAAGGCCAAATCTAGCAAACAAGAGGAGGAAAGATTATCATCAAGCCAAACAGTGCTTTGATCAAAATGTTTGGACTGAAAATGGTGATTGGTACGATAACAGAGTGTGTTACAGATGCGGCTATCAAGGACACATTGTTGTTAACTGCCAGAGTTGGAGATTTGAGTCAAGGAGATGCTTTAACTGCAACATCATTGGCCATATTGCTAAAGATTGCTCAATGAGATCAATGAGAAGATCGAGGGCTGAATCTCAGAAGCAGGTGAAGAAACCAGTCAATGTCAAGCCCAAAGAACAGAAGGTTCAAGAACCTAAAGTTCAAGAAAAGAAAGTGAAGCTTTCACAGGGGCAAAAAGACAGACTGAGGAAGAAGAGGAAGAAGGCGAGAGAGTATCTCGAGAGGATTTTGTTCTCGGATACAACTGGTAAAACAGATAAAAGTTCTGATAAATCGTCTTGCTCTCCAAAGAATGAAAAATCTAGCAAAACGGATTCATCAGATACAAATCTGAGGACGAAAGAGGAAAAGAAGAAGAAGAAAGTTTGTGGCGATGAATCTGTTTCTTCGGAAACAAAGGAGCCACATGTCGGCGATGAATCTGGCTCATCAAAGTCAGACAAGCCACATTCAGGCAATGAATCTGGTATGGTAAACCAGAAGAGCCGTGTGTTGAGATAATAGTTGAGAATTCTGGTCTAACAATGGATGATGCAAATTTTCCACCATTGTTGAACAAGAATTCAAAATCGACCGTCAGGCTTGGGTGAATCTGTTTAAATGAAAAACCTGACTTGCCGGAGTTCCCAGGTTGGTAAGCGTGGAACATGAATCGGCATATTTCTTGAGAAATTCACGAAAGTGATTTCGATTTAAAAGTGGTAAATCAGGGACATTAAATTGTACTTGATTTTCTACAAGTGATTTTTGTGGATTGATCTTAAAAATGTTAGTTTTTACAAGTGATTGAAGAAAAGAAGGTGATGAATGATCCCCAAATTTGAGAATTGACACACAAAACTTATTTTCCGGAAAAACCATTTTGATTAAAACAAACTTAAGTGTTTTGAAATCACTATGGGAAAATAGTTTGTTGTCAGGGGGAGTTCTGATTGTTCAACCCAAGTGAATGGAGAATTGAAGTAATTCTCATCATGTTGTCATATTTCTTGTATAGTTTGTTTTCAAATTTTCCTAGAAAATCAAAATTGAGACATATTTTGATTTTAGGGGGAGTAAAAATTTTAAAAAAATTTGAAAATTTGAAAATGTCAAAAACATTGAAAAATGCAAAAATGAGTTTTGTTGTGAAAAAGAGGAAATGATAGTAGATCAGTTGGACTGTCACAGCATGCTAAAGAAATGGAGAGATAAAATGTGATAAACGATTTTACTAAAGATGTGACGGTAGGCTCAGCTAGACTAGTAGATTTGCGATAACGATACAAACCTAAATGAAAAAGCCTAGTTCTAGTGGGAAACATGGTTGAAAGCATAGTACTTAGTTTTGTCCTTCTTGACTGTGTGCCTACTCAGTAATCGCTGATTGTCGAAAGACATAAAACTGGTTAAGTTTGTGAACTTTCACAACTTTGCTAAAAAGTCACTGTGATTGTGCATTTTATTTTGCAAAGATTTAAACTTGTCTTATTTCTTTATTTTGTTTAAGCATTGGACATCCTCTGCGTATACGTGAGTATCGACCTGGATGTTATTGCCTAAACGTTCTGCTTTATTTTCTTTGGTGTTTCGTTTAAGCTTTGGACCTCCTCTGCGTATACGGAAGTATCGACCTGGTAGTTAAAGCCTAAACAACTTCAACTTGTTTTATTTTTCTTATTTTGTTTAAACATTGGACTTTCTCTGCGTATACGGAAGTATCGACCTGATTGTTAATGTTTAAACATTCTGCTTTTTTTTCGCACAATTCACAGTTGATAAAAGTTTAAAGGCATTATTTGAGTCAGTGTATTGCATGATGAGGGGATATGCTGAGATCGTGGGGTCCATAAGAATTTAGTGCTATCTAAATATACCTTAAACGTATCGGTAAGCATTTCGAAAGTTTTTAGATTGAGTTTAAGTGGACAACAATATCGTCAATCAACGTGAATCGTTTAGAACTGAAAATGTTTAAAGCTTAACGGTGCTAGTGATTGGTCACATAAACTGATATGATCCTCTTACACAAACTCACAAAAATATTGTATGTAAATATTTTGTTACTGTATTCCATTCTATTTCAAAACCCAAAAAGATTTTAGTGTGTTTTAGCATAAATTTTGAAAAATACAAAAAGATTTTCGACAAATGATAATGAAGAGCTGATTTTTGAAATTCCAAGTTCTGAACATGATGAACTGGTTTGGGAGTGTGAGTTTAAAAGAAGAAACTGATTTTGTAAAAGAAAAGTTTGATTAGTTAATCAAGGTCATTAATTTGAATTTGATGTAACTATTTCTAGTAAGTTTTTCTTATTGATATAAGTAAAAACTTATGTGTTTGTGAGAAGATTGTGCAGGAGATGAGCTTAAAAAAGAATTAAAGCCAGGAATTGATCTCAAGGTAATAGCTAATTCCAGACAGCGATCCCATCATGATGAGAGGGGGAGTCTGACGAGGTTAGAGCCAAATAGAAGATCCTGGTATATGCTAAGAAAGAAAAGAGACTGATAAAGACTGAAGATGTGTAGACTCGACACTTAAGACTCGTCAACATCTGAGGGGGAGTCTGTTGGTGCATACATCTGTCGACTTTGTCTTATATCGAGTCTCGGGTTCGTTGCGGATCTGAACAAGCATGACATCACATAGGTGACATCATAAATGACATCACATAGGTGACATCATTGATGACATCACAACTTGGAATGCATGAAAAGTTTGAAGGCTGCCCGTTTGAAGAAGATGTCCGTTTGAAGCATGTCGTGACCGTTTGAAGGGTGGCATGTCACCTTCAAACGGTCAGGGTCTTCCCTATATATACCCTTCAAACTTTCATCATTTGTAACATTCTGAATTCCGACGCCGAGGTGCTGTCGAAGTGTCTCTAGCTTGTAATTTGTTCAAGATCAATAAACATGACATTTATTAGTGAATACAAGCTAAACGAAGACTGAATCAATGAATTCCGCCTCTGATTCAGTCTGAGCACTCTTCTAATCGACTCGTTAGGTCGTTTCACGATCCTACATTAAGTCCATTATACGACAGAAAGTACTTCCATCTTTTTGAGCAAATCTCAGGGTTGAGATTTCTTTTAAGGGGGTGAGGATGTAACACCTCGTAAAATCGTGTCCAATGATGTGTTGACACGTGTAATGAACCCTAATAAAGTCAAACGTTGACAGTGAGGGACTAATTTCATCAAAAACGAAAACCATGAATATAGAAGGACTAAAAGTGTCAACTTACTTAAACTTAGCCTCTGAATGACCTTATACGGTGTCCGTATTCTCAAACGAGCCACTTATTGGACGAGAGGAGCCGTTTGTGTAATTATGTGAAAGTATGCGCGTCGAAGGGTTAAAAGTGTCAACATGTTAATTCTTACCTCTGAGTGACCTATTAACAAATCGAAAGCTTCACAATGATTGAACATATTCTCAGGAATGCCTAATATTGACCATTCAAGGCTTTTATGCCAATAAGTGAAGTTGCGCGCAAGTTTGTAAGCTAGAGGGGTTAAAAGCGTCAACATGTTTAATTATACCTCTGAATTACCTTTTAATGAACCCGAAGCATTATGATGTGCAATCATACTCTCGAGAATGCTTAATATGAGCTACATAGGACTTTGATGCTAGTAAATGATGATACGCGCAAGTTTGCGCGTTAAAGGGACCAAAAACGTCAACAAGCGAAACTACGCTTTCGAGTGACCTTTAAGAGAACCAGAAACTCCATAATGCTCGGTCACGTTCTCGAGAATCCCTATATGGGCTATGCAAGACTTTGATATCAATAAATGACATTACGCACAACTTTATGCGAAAAAAGGACTAAAAGCGTCAAAACTGCGAAAGTATGCATATTCGCGCATATTCTACATTCTGACCATACCCGGACATCCGTAAATTTTTGTAATCATTAAAATACTATATTTAGTGATGGGAATACAAAAATACCATCCGTCGCGAAATCTGGATTGTTTTCGCGTCCGTTCGAACGTTCGTCGTAATTAAGCGATAAACGCGACCGTACAACCGAACTAACTGGCATCCATAACATTTTTGAGCATGGTTCAAGTTAAATATACTTTAACTTCCTTGTGGAGCTTATAAATGGGGTTAACGGGTGTTAGATGTGCCAAAACTCAACGATACGCATTCAGGGGCCAAAACTGCCAACTAATGAAACTTCATGAATGCAGACCTGGTCCTTACGAACCATTTACACTGGACCATACAGTCCGTGTGCAGGTTCCAGCTATGAAAAATTTCTTGTTCCCCACACCAAGCAAGTTTAAACCATCAAATTGGATCTATGGGCTTGTTGCCTGTTTGTAACACGTATGGGGGCACTTGTAATCATCCTAAGAAGCCTCTAAACACCTGGAGTGATCTCCTAAATCCTCTCCAACTATAAATAGAAGTGTTCATCAACACTTTCATTTGCATATTTCAATTCCTTTTCCCTCTCCTCTCATTCTGGAGCTTCCTGATCTGAAAGGGGACTCAAGTTTGTAGAAAAGATAGCTAGGACCCTTTGTAAGTGTCCTAGCTCCCTTCCATAGTTCAGTTTTTAGTTTAAAAACCGAAAAGTCAAAATTATCGTAAATTAACTTTTCCTTTAGGTTTAATCTCATATGGTCCAGCCACTGTTCGAAATGAATGTGTTTATGTCACCCTAGTTAGGTAGGTGATTAACCCTTAAAAGGGCACCTCCAAATTCTTTCGTTTGCTTAGTTAATTGTCGGGTCAAACTATTTAATTAAAAAGTCAAACTAGACAGAAATGTAAATAATAATTAAAACCAATGATGCAGAGGTTATAAATTATATTTTAACACTCCAATAACTTGGTAATTACTATTAGAACATGTTTAGGCATGTTCAACCTGACAATTCTGAGTTTAGGGTCGGTTCGCAACCGAAAGTCGCGTAGTTTGACTTGTACGTTGACTTTTGGTTATAAGCCGAATTAGACTAGTATGCTACTGATTTTAGGTCCCGTTATGATCATTATATAATGTAGCATAGCCCTCTGGGGTTATATTACATGGTCATACTAGTAATCCGAGTCTTGTGCAAGTTTCCGTTAATATGCCGTACTTTGACTATTATGCCCTTTTTAGCAAAAATATGGTTTTAGACACCAATAAGCTTTCAAACAACTTAGGTACTGATATGTTAACATGTTTAACATATTTTGGTGTGACAAATCTGATCATAAACTGAGTTCGCGTATAATGTCGTGAATTGTGCTTTAAAGTGACCAAAATGCCCCTTAGGCGCATAGATCGGTTTTAAGAAAAATTCCTTATACCAAACTCATTGCCTACTGATTTAATATCATGTTTAGGATAATTCGGGATATCAATTCAGATTATAAACTGAGTTTATGCACAAGTGCTTGTATTATGTTTTAAATGACGATAATGCCCTTTTGGCACCTAAAATGGTTTTAAAGCATGATTTTCATACGAAATCTTTTTACTACTGAAATCTCATATTAAATAACATATTTTGGTCATATAAACCTGACTGTAACATCAGGTTTCATAAAAGATCGCATATATCGTCATCTAACGACTTAAACGCTGTTTCGGCGCGTAGTATGGTTTTAAACCATAACTACCAACCAAGACTTGTTACCTACTAATTTTATAAATCATTTTAAATATATTTTTACAGTATGTATACGCTATAAACTCATATTCCCAAATTAGCCTTCAAAACTATGTGTGAAATTACCAAAATGCCATAGAGCGTAGTTTGATTTTGAACTATAAAGCACACATATGTTTGATATCACACTGATATTATATCATAAATAAAGTGTTTTCATAGAAGGTATATGGTCGTAACATCAGATTGTACCCAAGTTCCTTTTATACGTCATTAAATGACCAGAACGCCCTTACGGGGCATAGTTTGATTTTAAAACCTAAACGGGCATACAAGTTGATATCCCACTGACATTATAACTTGTTTAAAGTATATTGGCATATGGAACTTGTTCATGACTCATCCGGTTACTCGTTATTGCTTATACGCGTACGGTTAAACTTACGTAACTAGTTTATGTAAGTTTGCTGAAACGGGTTTAACCTTATTGTTTTTACTTCAAATCCAGAATGTACTTAGTTTACCCATATTATACAAGTCTTCGTACTTGTTGGGTCTGGGTCTAAATTACATTCTATTCCGGTCATCGCTTAATCTAGCATATCGTACCGTTCTAGATATTTTAAGCTAGCCGGTCTAAGTCTACGACTTAAATAAGACCGTTAGCATTCTGAATTGGTTATATATTACCATCACTCCAGACTAGAGCCACCCGGTAAAAGCTAGATGCATTTAGATAGATTGGATACGACTGAGTTATTTTGCTGTGAATCAAGTATTAGCTCAGGTAAATACTTTTAACTTGTTTTCCCTTATACGGGTTGGGATACGGTATAATAATACCGCTTGGTCGGGTATGAAATCATTTAATCGGATTGTGATTAATAAATTTGCATAACCCGTTTTAATCTGTTTTGTTTGATAACATGAACATTGGGGGTTAACGACCGTGTCCTGGATATCCTCGGCTCATTTAAGATATTAATGGCCACGACCTATGCACGGGGTGTAGGCATACACCTGACAGATGCAAATGCTAAATATTAAATTACCCACAAGTTGGGGATAACTCCTCTATGGGTTTTATAAGTGGTGAGTAGGTTAATCATGACCGGCTTCCAAACCGGCCCCAATTGTATGACAAACATGTAAAACTGTATACAAGATTTTATTAAAGATTGTCCCAAGTTATAAATGGTTTGTGCCTTGTGCACTTAAATCAATTTTCATAAACTCCTTTTCAAATGAGTCGGTTAATTGTATTTACCAGTGAAAACTGACGTATTTTCCAAAGACTAAGTGGCAGGTACTACTCGTAATAGGCTGGGGGATTGTTCGGTGTCGAAATAGAGGATCTTGCAAATCCTTAAAGATGCCATAAAGTCTGCTAGACTTCATTTTATACATTCTGTAATGATCCACCTGTGGATTTGATATTACAGGCTCGTCTATAATAAATACTTTGATATTTTCAGACATTTGAGTTTGTAATAATATTTTATAGTCCAAGACTTCCGTTGTGCTATTCTGTGTATGTTTGACCATGATGATATCAACTACGTCACGATACTCCCCACCGGGCCCACCGGTAATATGTGAAAATATCGGGGTGTGACAACAAGCTTATATGGGGTTGTACCTATAGTTGTTTTATACGCTGTTCGAAAAGCCCATAAAGCGTCGTCTAATTTATCAACCCATTCCTTTTTATTTAATCCTACGGTTTTTTCAAGTATTCTTTTTAAACCTCGATTAGTCACTTCGGCTTGCCCGTTTGTTTGAGGGTGATATGCTGTTGAGACCCGGTGATATACCCCATACCTTGTTAAATTTTTTTCAAGTTGATAGTTACAAAAATGGTATCACTTATTAATGCTTTTGGAGTTCCAAAACGACAGAATAAGTGTTTCAGAAATCTTACTACGACCCTTCCATCGTTTGTTGGAAGTGCCTCGACCTCGGCCCATTTAGACAAGTAATCTACCGCCACAAGTATATATTTGTTTCCTTTTGACGGTGGGAAAGGTCCCATAAAGTCGAGTCCCCACAAATCAAAAATTTCACAAACAAGAATGCCATTTTGTGGCATTTCGTTTTTGGAAGAAATATTACCTGATCTTTGGCAAGCGTCACATGTCTTGATAAGACTTTGGGCGTCTTTGTAAATGGTTGGCCAATAAAATCTTGAATCAAATACCTTTCGTGCGGTACTAGCGGCACAATGATGTCCTCCGTATGGACCTTCGTGACAATGGCGAAGAATTCTTCTTGCTTCACTACCATGTACGCATTGACAGATGAGTTGGTCGGCACACATTTTAAAAAGATAAGGATCTTCCCAAAAATAATGCTTTACATCAGCAAGGAATTTTTTTCTTTGATGACGTGGCCATCCTTTTGCGACTATACCGCTAGCTAAGTAGTTAGCATAGTCGACGTACCATGGCTCTTCTCGGTATTCCAACATTTCTAGGGACTCCGTTGGGAATTTTTCATTGATTTTCTCGTCCCTAGTTGCCTCCAAAGTTGGGTCTTCCAAGCGGGAAAGATGATCTGCCACGGTGTTTTCAGCTCCTCTTTTGTCTTTTATTTCAATGTCGAATTCTTGGAGGAGTAGAATCCACCGAATTAAACGCAAAGATCTTTATCAATTGTAATATTACTAATAAAGGAATTTTGAAAAAAACATGGAACCGGTGTAATGTTAATTTCAAATAGATCTTCTTTTATTAGCGTGGTTTGATCATTTGTTAACTTAATGCTTACCGTTTCGTCAATTTAGTGTTAGTGTTTAACTCTTTTAAAAACTTTGCATGAGTGGGTACCAAACAATGATTTTCGAAAGAAAGTGACAAGAGATTAATTTCTTTAAAATTAGACTCTTCTTGAATTTTAACGTTGTCGGACTCACCTTTTTCGTTGGTTAACTCATGTGTCGGCTTTTCACTTACTTGTTCTTCCATTTTTACCTCTTCAATTATCTCTTCTTTATTACAAGTTAATTCTTCCCTTGCGCGGGATTCCTCTTCCCTTGCGCGGGCTTCTTTTATATAGCGCTCGATAGTTTTAAGGTGTTCTATTATCTTTTCGGCTAAAGGTGAAATAGTTGGTGGTTCATCAAATTGAGTTGAATAAGTATCTTCAAAGCTTGAATTCGGGAGTTCGATCCTTGGTTTCTCATAATACTCATATGAGGTAGATGGTTCAAACCATTGTTCCTCATCGTAAGTATATGATGGATAAGGGTCATAACTTTGTTCTTCATAATACTCATATGAGGTGGGTTGTTCACGCCATGGTTCCTCATAGTAAGCATATGAAGGTGAAGGCTCAGATCTTGGTTCCTCAAAGTATGAGTATGAAGGCTCATACCTTGGATCATCAAAATATGAATATGAGGGAGAAGTTTCATACCTTGGGTCTTCATAGGACGTATATGAAGTTGACGGCTCGTACCTGGGCTCCTCATAGTAGGTGTATGAAGGGGATGGCTCAAAGAGGTCACAATATTGTACCGAATGAGGGTTACCACAAATGGTGCAATACTCTTCCCTATAATCATCCTCCTCATAGTGGTAGTTGTATTCTCCTGAGTATTGATCCATAAGAATCACTCAGCAGATCACAACAGAGTCTCGGGACCAGAAAACAAAAATAAAAACGGAAACAGAGGCTAGACACGGCCCCGTGTTCAGTGAGCACGACCCTGTGTTCAGATTCTGTATCTGGGCGTTTTAATAAAATGACTGGTTTTGTGCAGCACGGGGGCGTGTTCAGTGAGCACGACCTCGTGTTCAGACTCTGTATCTGGGAGTTTTGAAAAAAATATGCAGCACGGCCCCGTGTTCAGTGAACACGGCCCCGTGTTCAGTCTACTGTAAATGCAAAAACTAACTAAAATGCAGAAAATGCGTGCGCGTTTAAAAAGGTTTTGAAAAATTGATTAGGCCGTCGATTTTAAGCTTTCTTAAAATCCTTGTGTCCCCGGCAACAGCGCCAAAAACTTGATGTGTGCGGTGTGTTATATAATTTGTAGTTATATTTTAAGCCCTTTTTAACACTTTAGTCAAGTTTTTAATTTATAAAACACGATATTTTACTAACACTAAACACATATATGGGCAAGTGCACCCATCGTGAGCGTAGTATAGCGTTGGTAAGATACCAAGGTCATCCAAGGACACAAGAGCTTTTAGTACCGGTTTATCCTCAACGTCTAATCAAACCAAAAGTTTAGAAAAAGTTTTAAACATGAAAATAAAAACTAAAAATGGTGAAAAATAAAATAAAAATAAAAACAGATAGACAAGATGAATCACTTGGATCCGACTCGCCTTTAGTGTAACCTTTGATGATTTCCGCACTTTTGCACCTTTTAAGAGATTATCTTAGTTATAGTAGTAGGCCCCTCTTTTGAAGGTGACGTTACCCTCAACCCAGTAGTTTGAGTCAGCAAGGATACAATCCTAAAGGGTCGGAATATTGAAAGATAATTAATTAAGTTATTAATGTGAAATGTGGTAGGCCCCTCTTTTGAAGGGGACGTTACCCTCGGCTAAGTGGTTTGAGTCAGCAGGGATACAATCCCAAGTTGTGACATCTGTGCCTCCACGACCATCAAACAAATACCAAATCGATGAAATATTGTGTTACATACTTGGGATTTGTATAAATATGTGTATCATTTGCACATATCAATTCTTGTTCGATTTCGAGCTCTAAATCGCTTTCTGGAAAGTTATACGCGAAATGATGCGTAAACGTAATCACTTTAACACGACAAACACTCCAGAACAGTTACATAGGCTTAACATACCTCAAATTACCTTTACATAACTTAGAAATAAGTCTTGGAAGGTTTGGTGTGTCGAAATCAAGTTTATTCGCTTACAGATACTAATTTCGACAAACTGCGAAAGTATGCCGATTTGTACTATAACGAACATTCTGAAACTTGATCATAAGTTAAACATACCCTAAATATCCTTTACATAGCTTAGAAATAGGCTTTGAGGGGTTCGGTATGCTAAAATAAACTTATTTGATCAATAGGGACGAAAAGCGTCAAAAAGTGCATAAGTTTGCATTTTCGCGCATATCTTATGTTCTGAATATATCCGGACATCCAAAAATTTATGTAATCATTAAAATATTTTATTTTAGTGATTGTCGTGATAAAATGTCATTCGTCGCTTAATCTGGATCGTTTTTGCGTTCGTTACGACTTTCGTCGTAATTAACCGAACAACGCAACCGTACGACCAAACGAACCGACATCCAAGATATTTTTGAGCATATTTTAAGTTCCCAATACTTTAAATTCATTTTAGAGCCTTGAAATGGGGTTAAAGGGGCTTAAACGTGTCAAAAATGCATCGAAAACCAAGTTTTAGGCATTCAGGGACTAAAACTGTAATTCTGTCAAAGTTCTTATGTGACAACTGTGTTCTGTAATCATCGTATCATGTAAAAAAATGTCATTTATCAATAAAACAATGTGCTTTAGTGTTATTATATGTGTAATTGTGTTTAATAATTTTACAATTTGACTCGATTCCGATTTCAAGCTTTAAGTCACTTTCTGGAAGGTTATACGCAAACCGGTGCATAAATGCAATCAGTTTAACGCGACGTACACATCGGAACTGTGACATAAGCCAAACATACCCTAAATATCCTTTACATAACTTAGAAATAAGTTTCGAAGGATTCGGTATGGCAAAAACATGTTTATTTGAACTAAAGAGCTAATTTTGACTAAACTGCGAAACGAACATTGGTGATCGCCCGGATAATATTTAAATCCCAAAAATATTCAGTTATGATTAAAATTTTATTTTTAATCAGGTTCGTGTTGAAAAATAAATTAAAACGCCTAAAAACGTTATTTTTCAAGTTTAAGCGCGTACCGCGTGTTTCTGCGCAACACAGTGCTTCTACTGCAAAACGCAGACAACGCAGCCAGTCTCGGCAACTGAAATTTATTTTAGTAATATTTTGGCGAGCTTATTTTTATAGAATAATAAAAATAATTTAGAACGCCATAAACCGAGGCTTAAACGCTAAATAAAATACCCGGTACCCGGTTAAACACCTGTTTTAATCATTTTACCAACAAAGTTGCACTCTACCCCCTCCCCCATATACATTCACGGTCACATGGGGTGGCCCCCATCAAAATCCATAATAAATCTTGCAAAAATCTCACATAATCCATCCATATCCTTCTTGGATTTCTTTTGATTTCTTGGGATTTTATTTAGATTTTTTTTAGATATTATGGGATTTTTTTTCTCTATAAGTACACCACCATTCCATCACTCCATCTTCACCTCTCTCTCTCCCCTCCAAACCGTCCCCTCCCTCTCTCTCTATCTTCATCTCCTTCAAACTCTATTCTTCATATTCAAGTCCCATTTCTAGCAACTTTCAAGTTAGTATGAAGATCTAAAGGTGATTCCAAGGTGTTCTCAAGTAATTTCAAGCTTCCTATCATCAAAATCTCATCCCACAACCTACTTGAATCTTGAAGGTATAACACTTATGTTTAAATCATACTTTGATTCTTGGTTGTTCTTGATGATTTGAAGTTTCTCTTGAATCTTGGAATTTTCACTAAACTTGATATCTAAAATGAAATGGGTCTTGTTACAAAAAAAAATGGTGATGTATATATATATGTATAACCGTACATATATATGTGTGTATGAGTCTTGAAGTTCGATTTTTTTTGTTAAGTACTTGTTTAAGTGTTACATGTTCTTGAATGATGGCAAAAATGCAAGTATTTGGTGATTTATGTATGATATGTTAAATGTAAAGTACATCAGCAAATAATCATGAATATATCTCATATTTGATGCATCTAAACCCATATAAAATGTTGATGTTATGATAGTATGCTTTAGACACTTGTACATGTGAATATATGTTGATTTAGAGCTCAAGAAGTGAAAAAAATGGCTGTATGACAAAACTAAATTTGAACAGATTATAAGCACTAAAAATGACCCTATTTGATGTATTATAATGGCATGAGACTTTGACATAGGTTTGATAGCTTTGCGTGTTGTACATATAGCTTAAAAAGTGGTAAAATATGTGAAATTTGCATGATTTATGTGCTTTACATAAGACCTGCACTATCATGAGTATAACCATTATTTTATTCAGTAAATAACATGGGTTATGTTAAAATTTCAAGTCGTTTCGATTTGGGATGGTTCGGGTAATGTTTGATGCAAAACTATGCGGTAAAACGGTTAAAAAATCGCCTTTTCGGAGGATTTTTATTAAACTGTTTTAGATCAGTAACCAAACTGATATTTTTGATATAAAAATAAGTATTTTAACTTATATTAAGTTTACTTGGTGTTTGGTTGGTTATACGTGACTTCCGACGCCCAAAAATGTCACCGAATCGCCAAAATAAGTGTTTTTTTTTCGACATAACTAGAATGGGTTGTTCATAAGTAAATTTTATGTGTTACAATGTGCTATGTGTTTTACAATATGTGTATGATGATGTGCTAGTGTTGACAAGATTATGGGTATTACGCTTGGGTATATCTATATACAAATACACCAAAATAATCAAAAATAATAACTTTTCGAGAAAACTCAAAGTTATGTGAAAATTCTAAGTATCGGAGAAACTTCGGTATTTTGTGGGTTTTTGATTATTAAAATCATTCTTATTTAATTTAGGACACATAAACAATTAGAGGGATTGTGTTAACGTATAAAAACGCACCCAAATGTGAGTACATAGATCCCCTCTTTTACTGTTTTCAATTGTTTTGGGGTGATTCATATGTATCAAAACGATTTCGATGTTTTAACGATGGTTTCAAAACAAGTAAGATGGTTTATACTAAACTAATAAGGATTTCGAAAAAGTGAACGAGCTTGTTGGTTGTAGTCATGGTTGTAAAACAAGGTTTCCAAGGCCGAGTACTCCCCGAGTAGTCGCTACAAGGCAGGCTGCCGAGGCGACTTTCTTTGACTCCGCCTAATTACTCGGAGTCGGTCAAACACGGTCAACCTCGGCAAGAATTGGATCTAGTAGGTCAACTCGGGCCTAGTTTGACTTAAATAATAATATAACATAATTTCTATGCCTATCATATTAAAGAATGAATATCATTTTCACGTATTTTATTATAAATATTAGTAAATTTGTGTTATTTGACATATATTTAATCTCCAAAAAGTAATTTCTTTATAATTTAACATGTCCGAGTACTCTCCGCGTAGACCGAGTACTCTCAACTCCCCGGTCTACCGACTAGGGAGCGCCTAGCGACTTTTGCAACCATGGTTGTAATTACATAACGAATGACATTCATTAATTTTGGCCGAATCGACCAGTATTAGGTTATGGTACCATAGGATCCGACAAATCCAGTTATCAGACCGGACCCATGGTTATGTGTGGGTTAGGTGGGTAACGACTGAATCTGATGATTGTTAACTTACGCTTTGGTGGTTTGTTAATACTAGTTGAACGAGTGGAACGATGAACGAGTCACGAAGGTTTGAATGTTATTAGCGAGACGACCAAAAGTAGTTTTCAAAATTAAAACAAGAACGATTTGTACGAGAACGATTTTTGAACGATTATGAACGATTTAAACAAGTGAACGATGATCTATAACGAGAACGAGTTAAACAATGTTACACAACGAGCTTTACTAAACGATATAAACCATACGAGTTTTATTACGAGAACGATTTATGATTTGGTTTACATAAACAAATGTTTTGGGTTAAGATTCATGGCGTCAAAGTTTATAACCAATCCGTTTTGACTTGGTTATTCATTTTACAATTCAAACATTTTACAAAACAAGGTTTCAAATATCGATTAACGAAGTTGTACGAGATATTTCAACGAGCCATGAATCTGACACTCACACAAAAACTATGTGCTCGCCAGCATTTCTTTGCTGACTTTGTTTTTACATATGTTTCAGGTGAAGTTGCTTAATGTTGATTGCCAATAGGATGCATGCTCACTTAGGACTGGATGAGGCCTTAGTGATTAAATAACGATGATAGACTATGGTTGACTTGTTTGTTTAACTTTAAGACAATGTTTAATATTTAATAAAACGAAACTCTTTGTATCCATGGTTTGAAACAATAATTCTGTTACAACACTCCCCGACGTTTCCGCCACGATTAGTAGTTTTACGTGGTCGGGGTGTGACAGAAGAAGTTGGTATCAGAGCCAATGGTTATAGAGAATTAGGTTATTAGTAATGTTTTGACCTAGACTATAACTTTCTAGGACCCCAACGCAAGTTGATTTGCGTTTAGAATTTTAAAAACAAAATCCGAATCTGCTTCGAAAATTAATCATCCGTTCTAGGATGATTGATTAGTAGGTTTTGAACCCTCTGTTGTAAGGTTTTGAACCCATCCAGTTTGACTCATTTTTGGCTTAGTGCCTTCTGAGTTCTCAAAATCTCGTCAAAGTTTGGGTCTAAATAATGTGAACACGTGCAAACTGGAAGAGTGAATGCCTGTACCCTGAGTTTTCTGTCTACGGCTAGAGTGTTCGTACAAATCCACACAATCGGACCAGTCACTCTTACCTGGGAACTCTTGGGGTGAGTGTTCACTTATAGGCGAGCATGTCTTCGCGATACATTATTTTGATTCATTACTTTGATTAGTCACTGCGTGTTGTTTGTTTGTTCAAGGTAACGAACAAATGATCGCCTTCCTTATGTTTCGTCGATATTTTCAATACCTCTTTTGTTTTTCCTAATTATCGACCTCACCCGTCTCTCATATTTCCTTGTTAGATAATGCCTCCTCGACGTGATGCACAACCTGTTACTGCAGAAGAAATCACAGCCCTTGTCTCTCAGTAAATGGCTGATGTGCTTCCAGGCGTTGTGACCCAAATCCACGAGCTATACAACAACAATAACAATAATAACAATGCACAATGTAATTTCAAGAGTTTCAATTCTGCAAAGCCGCTAAAGTTTTCTGGGTCACAAGGAGTGACTGCACTCCTTCAATGGTTCGAAAGTATCGAGAACACATTCAGACATGTGCAATGTCCGAATGGGCATAAGGTTGAATTTGCATCAAGAGTGTTTGAGAAGCGTGCTCTTACTTGGTGGAACGGAGTGATGCGCGATAGGGGTGCCAAAGTGGCATTGGCACAGACATGGGAAGAGCTTCGAGCTCTCATGATGAGAGAGTTTTGTCCCCGTCACGAAATTCGAGCTTTGGAACGAGAGTTTGACGATCTAAAACAAGATGTGGGAGAACACCGTGCGTATACGGATCGATTTGAAGAACTCAGTCTCTTGTGTCCTACTATGGTTACCCCGTTGGATAAAGCGATAGAGAGGTATATCGATAGCTTACCCGATTCCATACAAGATATTATGACTGGCGTTAATCCTACTACTGTTCGTCAAGCGATCGAGTTATCTGCTACCCTGAGTGAGTCGCAAGTCAGGAAGGGTAAACTTACCTGCAAGGGTGACAAGAAGAAGTCAACCGATTCTGTTAAAGACAAGGAAAAGGGTAAGGGTAAGAAAGGTGAGTCGTCGAAGAAGTCGAGAAAGTGAAAGGGTGCTCAGAACTTTGCGGTTACTGCTCAGAACCCTCAGAACCCACCAGCTCAACCTCCTGTGAAGAAAGCGTATGCTGGTACCGCACCTCATTGTGCTCGCTGCAACGGTCATCATGCTGCACAACAAGCTTGTAGGCAATGCACAACGTGTGGTAAGCTTGGGCATCTGGCCAACGTCTGTCGTTTGGTTCAGAATCAGATTGTTTCGAATCAAGCTCCAGTGCAGGGGAATGCTGCTAGATTCCCACCGGGTTCATGTTTCAATTGTGGGGAGCTTGGTCACTACCGCAACAACTGTCCGAGGTTGGCAAATGCGAATGCAAATCCGAACGTGAATGTCAATGTCAAGGCGAATGCGAATCCCGCTCGTGGACGAGTATTCAATCTAAATGCAAACGAGGCTCGAGCTGACAACCTCGTCGTCAATGGTACGTTTCTTGTTAACAATCGACCTGCATCTATTCTTTTTGATTCTGGTGCCGATAGAAGTTTTGTTTCATTGTCCTTTGAACCTTTGCTTGTGATACCTAGAACTAAACTGAGGAAACCCTTATCTGTCGAAGTTGCTACTGGTAAACCTCTTGTGCTCGATTCCGTTATCCGTGATTGTCAGTTAAACCTTGATAACCATCTTTTTCCCATTGACCTCATGCCGATGCAACTTGGGAGTTTTGATATTATCGTGGGGATGGATTGGTTAACCAAACATCATGCTGAGGTGGTTTGTTTCGATAAGATTGTTCGTATTCCTCTTCCGTCTGGCGATATTCTGGAAGTTCGTGGAGAGAAGCCATCAGGTGGTTTGAAGCTTATGTCGTGTACAAAGGCCCAAAGTTATTTGCGAAAAGGATATGTTTCTTTCCTGGCACATGTCCCCGAGGAGAAAGGTAAGAGCAAGAGTATTCAGGATATTCCGATTGTTCGGGATTATCCAGAGGTGTTTCCCGATGAACTGCCTGGTTTGCCTCCAGTTCGTCAAGTCGAGTTTCATATTGACCTTGTACCCAATGCCAACCCGATTGCGAAAGCACCTTATCGTCTTGCACCCTCGGAGATGCAAGAGTTATCGAAACAGCTTCAAGAGTTGTCCGATAAAGGATTCATCCGTCCGAGCTTTTCACCTTGGGGAGCTCCTGTCCTCTTTGTGAAAAAGAAAGATGGATCTTTTCGAATGTGTGTCGATTATCGTGAGCTTAATAAGCTTACCATCAAGAATCGATATCCCCTACCTAGAATTGATGATGTCTTCGACCAGCTGCAAGGTGCTTCATGCTTTTCCAAGATCGATCTGCGATCTGGGTATCATCAACTTCGCGTGTTCGAAGAAGATATCCCCAAAACTGCTTTCCGTACAAGATATGGGCATTACGAGTTCACTGTCATGCCTTTTGGTTTGACGAATGCCCCAGCTATCTTCATGGACTTAATGAACAGGGTCTGTAAACCTTATTTAGATAAGTTCATCATTGTGTTCATCGACGACATTCTCATTTATTCAAAGTCTCAAGCAGAGCACGAGCAACACCTTCGTTTGACATTAGAACTTCTGAAGAAGGAACAACTTTTTGCTAAATTCTCCAAGTGTGAATTCTGGCTTAAAGAAGTTCAGTTCTTGGGTCATATTGTCAATGAGCATGGTATCCATGTGGATCCTTGCAAAATAGCTGCTATTAAGGATTGGAATACACCGACGGCACCTACAGAGATTCGATCATTTCTTGGTCTTGCTGGTTATTATCGCCGATTCATTTCTAATTTCTCAAAGATCGCGGTTCCACTCACTGCTTTGACTCAGAAAAATAAGCCTTTTGAGTGGGGACCTAAGCAAGAAGAAGCGTTCCAAACACTGAAACGGAAGCTCTGTGATGCTCCTGTTTTATCTCTACCTGAGGGAAACGATGATTTTGTTGTCTATTGTGACGTGTCGAATCTAGGACTTGGTTGCGTTCTTATGCAATGAGGTAAAGTCATAGCTTATGCATCTAGACAGCTGAAAATTCACGAGAAGAACTATACGACTCATGATCTTGAATTAGGAGCTGTGGTTTTCGCGCTTAAAATCTGGAGACACTACCTCTATGGAACGAAGTGTGTGGTTTTCACAGACCACAAAAGTCTCCAGCATATTCTCAATCAGAAGGAGCTGAACATGAGGCAACGACGTTGGGTTGAACTCATAAACGATTATGATTGCGAGATCCGCTACCATCCTGGTAAGGCGAATGTCATAGCAGATGCGCTTAGTCGAAAGGAACGAGTCAAGCTTCACTCTGTTCGAACTCTATCTGATATTCAATCTCGTGTCCTGCAAGCTCAACGATCTTGTGTGATCAAAGGCTTATTGAAAAATGAGCTACCACTTCAACTTGAGCTTAAACTCGAAAGGAAAGACGATGGGTTGCTATATTTCCAGGATCGTTTGTGGATTCCGAATCAGGACGATCTTCGCACCTTAGTAATGGACGAATCTCACAAGTCTCGATATTCTATCCATCCTGGTGCTGATAAAATGTACAAGGATCTTCGTACTCAATATTGGTGGCCTGGTATGAAGAAGGATATTGCCTTGTATGTATCAAAATGCCTAACTTGTCTCAAAGTCAAAGCTGAACATCAACGACCTTCTGGGTTGCTTGTGTAACCAGAAATACCGGTTTGGAAATGGTAAAACGTTGCCATGGATCTCATTACTAAACTACCGCGTACTAGTAAAGGTCATGATGCCGTTTGGGTAGTAGTTGATCGTTTGACAAAATCTGCTCACTTCTTACCAATCCGTGAGGATTTCTCTGCTGAAAAGCTTGCCAAGATCTATGTAGACGAGATTGTATCACGACATGGTGTTCCATTGGATATCATTTCTGATCGTGATGCTCGATTTTCATCTCATTTTTGGAAGGCCATGCAATCTGCTATGGGAACCCAACTGAATCTGAGCACTGCTTATCATCCCCAAACAGATGGACAATCTGAGAGAACGATTCAAACTTTGGAGGATATGATTAGGGCATGCGTGATAGACTTTGGTGGTAATTGGGATTCTCATCTTCCAATGATCGAGTTCTCTTACAACAACAATTATCATGCTAGTATTAATATGGCACCATTCGAAGCTCTCTACGGTCGAAAATGTCGTTCAACTGTATGTTGGAATGAGACCGGTGAAGCTCAGCTTACTGGACCTGAGCTCATTCTGGAAACAACAGACAAAATCAAGAAAATCCACGATAATCTTGTGACAGCTCGTAACCGTCAAAAGAATTATGCGGATATGCGACGCAAGCCCTTAGAATTTCAAGTCGGAGACCGTGTCCTACTCAAGGTGTCACCTTGGAAAGGAGTGGTGAGATTTGGAAAGAAAGGAAAACTTGCACCACGATATGTTGGACCATTTAAGATTGTTGAAAGAATTGGAAAGGTTGCCTATCGACTAGAGCTACCTCCAGAGCTTGGAAATGTTCATCCGACTTTTCACGTGTCCAATTTGCGAAAGTGTTTAGCTGATGCTGATCTTCACATTCCTCTCGACGAGATTCAAATTGATGAAACGATGCACTTTGTCGAGAAACATGTGGAGATAGTGGACCGTACATACAAACAGTTGAAGAACAAACGGATTCATTTGGTCAAAGCTCGCTGGGAATCCAAACATGGCCCCGAGTTTACTTGGGAACATAAGGACCAGATGAAGATGAAATATCCGCATTTGTTTTCACAAGTTTCCTCTAAATACAATTTGGGGACGAAATTTCCTAAAGTAGGGGAGACTGTGACAACTGTGTTCTATAATCATCGTATAATGTAAAACAATGTTAGTTATCAATAAAAAAATGTGCTTTAGTGTTATTATATGTGTAATTGTGTTTAATAATTTTACAATTTGACTCGATTCCGATTTCAAGCTTTAAGTCACTTTCTGGAAGGTTATACGCAAACCGCTGCATAAATGCAATCAGTTTAACGCGACGTACACTCCGGAACTGTGACATAAGCCAAACATACCCTAAATATCCTTTACATAACTTAGAAATAAGTTTCGAAGGATTCGGTATGGCAAAAACATGTTTATTTGAACTAAAGATCTAATTTTGACAAAACTGCGAAATGAACATTGGTGACCGCCCGGATAATATTTAAATACCAAAAGTATTCAGTTATGATTAAAATTTTATTTTTAATCAGGTTCGTGTTGAAAAATAAATTAAAACGCCTAAAAAGTTATTTTTCAAGTTTAAGCGCGTACCGCGTGTTTCTGCGCAACACAGTGCTTCTACTGCAAAACGCAGACAACGCAGCCAGTCTCGGCAACTGAAATTTATTTCAGTAATATTTTGGCGAGCTTATTTTTATAGAATAATAAAAATAACTTAGAACGCCATAAACCGAGGCTTAAACGCTAGATAAAATACCCGGTACCCGGTTAAACACCTGTTTTAATCATTTTACCAACAATGTTGCACTCTACCCCCTCCCCCATATACATTCACGGTCACATGGGGTGGCCCCCATCAAAATCCATACAAAATCTTGCAAAAATCTCACATAATCCATCCATATCCTTCTTGGATTTCTTTTGATTTCTTGGGATTTTATTTAGATTTTGCTTAGATATTATGGGATTTCTTTTCTCTATAAGTACACCACCATTCCATCACTCCATCTTCACCTCTCTTTCTCCCCTCCAAACTGTCCCCTCCCTCTCTCTCTATCTTCATCTCCTTCAAACTCTATTATTCATATTCAAGTCCCATTTCTAGCAACTTTCAAGTTAGTATGAAGATCTAAAGGTGATTCCAAGGTGTTCTCAAGTAATTTCAAGCTTCCTATCATCAAAATCTCATCCCACAATCTACTTGAATCTTGAAGGTATAACACTTATGTTTAAATCATACTTTGATTCTTGGTTGTTCTTTATGATTTGAAGTTTCTCTTGAATCTTGGAATTTTCACTAAACTTGAAATCTAAAATGAAATGGGTCTTGTTACAAAAAAAAATGGTGATGTATATATATATGTATAACCGTACATATATATGTGTGTATGAGTCTTGAAGTTCGATTTTTTTTTGTTAAGTACTTGTTTAAGTGTTACATGTTCTTGAATGATGGTAAAAATGCAAGTATTTGGTGATTTATGTATGATATGTTAAATGTAAAATACATCAGCAAATAAACATGAATATATCTCATATTTGATGCATCTAAACCCATATAAAATGTTGATGTTATGATAGTATGCTTTAGACACTTGTACATCTTCCTATATAATAAAGCAAAAGTTAGTAATCCTATGTGGCAACACCATAAGCATCCCCCTTCTCTCTCTCCTATGTGTCAAGCTCTCCCACCTTCTAATCCCATGTGTCATTTTCCTGTTTTTTATTTTTTTTAATAAGACCTAATTAACAAACCAGCCTTTGTAACATCTCTTTCTTCTCTCTGCAATACATACAAAGCCAAAAGACTGGTAAAAAATCATACACGCTCCTGTACCCAACTTTCCCTTTTCTCTTCATGTTCTTCTTTGTTCCCTCTGCTCTTTCTCTTTTTAGATCCATGTTCTCCTGCTTTTGAAATTTGAAAAAGAGGTTTTGAATTTCAAATCTCCCTCAATTCAATATTCCTTCATCTTTCACGCCTCTCCCCTTTTCATTCTTTCTCTTGTATTGAACACCAAGTTAAAGAAATCTACCGATGTTCCATTTCAAAACCCTTGAAGACGTTCCATCGCAAAGTTCAAATGCACTTGGATTCTTCGACATGCGTTCTCTCTCTCACTCTCAATTTCGATTTCAAATTTCAAAGTTATTTATGTTGTAAAGCCTACTGTTCACCCAACTTATGATTTGAAGAATTGAAGGTTTACATTCATCCATTTCTGAAGATACCGGAGACAGGGTTTAATTTTTTTTCAATATTTTTTTGTCAAATTTTACAAATCTGAAGATACTGGAGATAAGGTCTGAAATTGAAGGTTTACATTCATCCATTTCTTAGGCTTATTGATTCCATGTGTCCTCTTCTTAGGTTTATTTTCTTTGGTTTAGGCCCTAAAACTAAACACGGCTTTTGGATCCTTGCCTCTCAACCCTAATTTCAGTTTATCTCTATCTCAACCATCACTATATCTTTCTTCTTGCCGTCCCCATCAATGTAAACATAGAAGTTCATATCTTCGGGTGTTAGTTTATTTGAATATATTATAACTTTAGTTTGAATCGATTGATCAGATCACCTCGTCACTCACACAGGTACGTTTCATTCATCATTTTTGCCCTAATTTTGTCACTGTGTTAACCATATCTGATTCGTCCTGTTGTTGTTACCGAATCTGTAGCGTTCATTGATGTTTATTCAATTTTTTTTATTTTTTTATTTTTTTTTTTTCTAATAAGTGAAATTTTTTTTTTTTATTCAATTGTTTTTCGTTTGTTCATATCTGTAATCGATTTGGATTGAGCAAGTGTAGTGATTGTATTGTTCGATGTCATATATACTCCTTTTTTATTTGCATTGATTATTAAAATTTTATCTTTGTGGTTTGAGATTTAGAGGATTATGGTTTAGTGAGATTTTAATTCGATTCTAGACAAATGTATGCATTCATTCACTATTGTTTTTTTTTTTTTTTTTGTAATTGAAAAGGTTGTTATTGTAGTGATGGTGCATACTCTGCTTGAAATTTTGTATTAGTTACTGCTATGAAAGTATTCTAAAGTTCCTGGAAGGAAGAACTGATTATAGATGAATGTATTTTTATGCAATTCATACATATCCTTTTATATGTGTGTTTAGTTCTAATTATGTTGATTTTCATGTAAGTGTGTTATTGGTAATTGTTGGTTTTGCTATATTCAGTCATGGTAGGCGCAACACCCGATGGTTCCCATGTTGGCACCCATCACTTTGATTCAAAAATGAGTGAGCTGCAAGTCTGTCATGATGCGTGTGTATGTGTGTACCTCAGAGTGGCTGTGGAATTGAGTGAATGACAAGTTAAGATCAAACCACTTCGGCTAGCTGAACAACTGAGAGAAAAAGTTGTTAAGTAGGTATTGCTTTTTAAACTTTTCTTCATTCTATATGTTGTTCGTTCACTGATTAATTGAACTGTGAACCATTAGAAGAAAAATCTATGGTTAAAAGCGATGGATATTTTAGTTGAAGATACCAATTTAATGCTTGCAGATCCATTAGTAAGTATTTCAACCCCTGTAATGAGATTAATCAAACAAATTTTATCAACTCTCAAACCTTTTTCCTTCTCATTATCGAATAGAGTTGAATATTGTGTTCAGGAGGCTTCCCCCACTGTGATATAAAGCCACATAAGTTTTTGTTGAGTTTTAGACGAATGGAAATTCATGTATTTTCATTCACATTGCAGGTTGTAGCCTTCTGAATGTTATCTTTATTCTGTTGTTAATATTCAATATCCACATTTTAAACTTATTTCAGAGTGTATTTTTTTTGTTAAAAAGTTTTTCTATAAACGCAAAAAACTTGGTTATTTTTATAAACACTTGAGATTCTTATAAGGTGTCTCTAATTTGGTTGTCATAAAAAATGAGTTTAGAAAGAGGGAAAAGTTCTTATGTTCCATTAATTAATACGTGAATTCGGTATGCCCGTAGCTATGTTATGCGATTTCTTCTTACACTGATGGTTTACTTTTGTCTTCCTAACTCTTTACCAGTGGCGGACCCAGGAATTTTTCCATGGGGGTGCGGAACATTTTTAAAAATTTTAGGCCCCTAGGTATATAAGTAAAAAAATCGGTTCGTATCGGGGACCCAAGAATTTTTCCATAAGAGTTTACTAAAAAAATTTAAAATATAAATTGATAACACGTTTTACCTAAGGGGTGCGGACGAAAAATTCCAAGGGGTGCGGACGGGATTTTCGACGGAATTTAGCCCTAATTTTTTCCCCCGGGGGTGCGCCCGCCCACCTTGGGGTGGGCTTGGGTCCGCCCCTGCTCTTTACAGTTGTATAATCAAGGCTTGGCGGAAATTGGGGTTACTTCTTAGTCAAGTTGAAGGTAAATTTCCAATTATTTTGTTTTTCATTGAACACCTTTAAAAATCCACTTTTTGTTCTTCATCTGAGTTGTCACTGTATACACATTATAATGTGTTTCTGTTGAACCACTTAGTGATCTTATTACCTAATTTGGTAAAAACTATATGATAGTACTTTTACTTAGGGGAGTATTTAATTTCTTTAAACTTTACCAATTTATATCTTCAACTAAAAGATCATATGATTATTCGGTGTTTTTTTTTATTTCTGCATTATTCGTAGAGTTTTGTTTTTTCACATACCATTAGCAGTGAGTATGTATATGTGTTCATGCCAGCCACTTATATGTTGTATAAACTTTACCAATTTATATCTTCAACTAAAAGATTATATGATTATTTGGTGTTTTATTTATTTCTGCATTATTTGTAGAGTTTTGTTTTTTCACATACCATTAGCAATGGGTATGTATATGTGTTCATGCCAGCCACTTATAAGTTGAACAATGAAAAATTATTTGATTTAGACTAACACATAACTTAGTGACCTGGTGACTTTTTAAATAACTGCTTTTGGTGAATTTATAAAAATGGATACTAATAGGTGGTCAAATGTGTTTTCTTTATTTTTATTTTATGGCTAGAAAATATAAAACTTGATAGTGACGAGGTTACTTTTTTAACAATTGGAACTGGTGAATTTTTTATAAATTGGATACTAACAGGTGGTCAAAATTGTTTTCTTATACTAACATACGCCTTATTGCAGCTATCGACTTACAACCACCATCTTCGGCAAAACAAGAAGTGTGCCTATCTTCCCTCGTTAAAGGTTTTTAAAAAATCTTCATTCGAGAAACTAAGCTAATATATTGAAGATCCGGCCCAATTCCTATGATAAATGGACGTTGGAAAACCATCGACAGAAGAGAGTTGAGATGGTGTTGATGTAGACGACCGAGAGTCACAAGGTGCAGCCACCCACTGTCTCGCCGAACGCCGGTTCACTTCCATTGCCATGACCACAAACTTCGTTCCCACATTAACATTAGTATACATCAGAGGTATTTGAATATTTATTTTTTTATTTTTTTTTATTTTATTTTTTTTGCAATTGACATCAGTTTGTTTTAAAGTATATGTTTTCTATGCTTCGATTTTGTTGATTATTGGTTCTTATTCTTCAGAATGTGGCTGCCAAAGGCTTAGAAGCAGTTTAGATCGAAATTGATGACCTGGACTAGGAAAGCACTGTCAGCCATTTATATGAATATGATAATATACTTCTAACTACATTTCCCTATAGTTTGTTTTTACTTATTGTTTTAATTATGTTCTACCTAAACGTTTTGTTCTATAGCTCAGACTATTTTAGCTATTTATATGATTAGTTTTAATTTTTCAATAGACTCAAAGGACATATTTACCCATGTTTAAGTATTACTAAATCTGTATAACTCTTTTATAGATAACACATGTATTATGTATTACTTTTTTATGATTTTAATTAAGATGTTATTCATAAAATTATAATATAGTTTCTGATGCTATATTATGCAAATTAAATGACTATGAAATCAAGTATGAACATAATTTGTTTGTATGATTTCAAGTATTAACTTGTGAACCCAAGACTCACGAATATTTCACTGAGTGTGGTCATTGCTCTAGGAAGTGAAATGTCGGGTATATTCAAGATGTCGTACGGGATGCCACCCCAACCTGATTTGACGTGCACAACACTTGAACCCTTTTGTAAGCATAGATGTTCACATTAAGTTATTTATTTCAATAAGATAATTCAATTCAGTGTAATTTTATTTACGTTAGCACTTGAACGTGTCTTTCATTAAATGGTTTATGTCAACACTGCTAAATTAGATATTTTATTGTGAAGTAAATGTCCTAAGTAATTCAATTTCTGTTTTTTTTCTTCTTGGTAAGGTTAGTGGCGAAGCTTGAGATTTCCGACCGGGGGTCGAAAACGTATATACCCAAAAATTTCTATAAGACCGGGGGGTCGAAAACGTATACACCCAAAATTTTCTATACGAAAACTACATACTCTCCACTACTAAGCGAAAAGTTCGGAGGGTCGGCCGCCCCCTCCCGCCCTAGAAAAGTTGCGCCTCTAGGTAAGGTTTCCCAAACATGGGTCTTAGCACGAAGAGTTATCAGGTTATAAATCATACAAAAAAAATACTTTTATAGATATACATTTTTTTAACACAACCCATAACCCGTGAAGCTCACGGGTATATAACCTAATGTGAATATATGTTGATTTAGAGCTCAAGAAGTGAAAAAAAAAATTGCTGTATGACAAAACTGAATTTGAACAGATTATAAGCACTAAAAATAACCCTATTTGATGTATTATAATGGCATGAGACTTTGACATAGGTTTGATAGCTTTGCGTGTTGTACATATAGCTTAAAAAGTGGTAAAATATGTGAAATTTGCATGATTTATGTGCTTTACTTAAGACCTGCACTATCATGAGTATAACCATTATTTTATTCAGTAAATAACATGGGTTATGTTAAAATTTCAAGTCGTTTTGATTTGGGATGGTTCGGGTAATGTTTGATGCAAAACTAAGCGGTAAAACGGTTAAAAAATCGCCTTTTCGGAGGATTTTTATTAAACTGTTTTAGATCAGTAACCAAACTGATATTTTTGATATAAAAATAAGTATTTTAACTTATATTAAGTTTACTTGGTGTTTGGTTGGTCATACGTGACTTCCGACGCCCAAAAATGTCACCGAATCGCTAAAATAAGTGTTTTTTTTCGACATAACTAGAATGGGTTGTTCATAAGTAAATTTTATGTTTTACAATGTGCTATGTGTTTTACAATATGTGTATGATGATGTGCTAGTGTTGACAAGATTATGGGTATTACGCTTGGGTATATCTATATACAAATACACCAAAATAATAAAAAATAATAACTTTTCGAGAAAACTCAAAGTTATGTGAAAATTCTAAGTATCGGAGAAACTTCGGTATTTTGTGGGTTTTTGATTATTAAAATCATTCTTATTTAATTTAGGACGCATAAACAATTAGAGGGATTGTGTTAACGTATAAAAACGCACCCAAAGGTGAGTACATAGATCCCCTCTTTTACTGTTTTCAATTGTTTTGGGGTGATTCATATGTATCAAAACGATTTCGATGTTTTAACGATGGTTTCAAAGCAAGTAAGATGGTTTATACTAAACTAATAACGATTTCGATAAAGTGAACGAGCTTGTTGGTTGTAGTTACATAACGAATGACATTCATTAATTTTGGCCGAACCGACCAGTATTAGGTTATGGTACCATAGGATCCGACAAATCCCGTTATCAGACCGGACCCATGGTTATGTGTGGGTTAGGTGGGTAATGACTGAATCTGATGATTGTTAACTTACCCTTTGGTGGTTTGTTAATACGAGTTGAACGAGTGGAACGATGAACGAGTCACGAAGGTTTGAATGTTATTTGCGAGACGACCAAAAGTAGTTTTCACAATTAAAACAAGAACGATTTGTACGAGAACGATTTTTGAATGATTGAACGATTATGAACGATTTAAACAAGTGAACGATGATCTATAACGAGAACGAGTTAAACAATGTTACACAACGAGCTTTACTAAACGATATAAACCATACGAGTTTTATTACGAGAACGATTTATGATTTGGTTTACATAAACAAATGTTTTGGGTTAAGATTCATGGCATCAAAGTTTATAACCAATCCGTTTTGACTTGGTTATTCATTTTACAATACAAACATTTTGCAAAACAAGGTTTCAAATATCGATTAACGAAGTTGTACGAGATATTTCAACGAGCCATGAATCTGACACTCACACAAAAACTATGTGCTCGCCAGCATTTCTTTGCTGACTTTGTTTTTACATATGTTTCAGGTGAAGTTGCTTAATGTTGATTGCCAATAGGATGCATGCTCACTTAGGACTGGACGTGGCCTTAGTGATTAAATAACGATGATAGACTATGGTTGACTTGTTTGTTTAACTTTAAGACAATGTTTAATATTTAATAAAACGAAACTCTTTGTATCCATGGTTTGAAACAATAATTCTGTTACAACACTCCCCGACGTTTCCGCCACGATTAGTAGTTTTACGTGGTCGGGGTGTGACATCTTAGGCCTGGGGCGTAAGCCTAAGCCTATTCTTACACGGCCAGCATCAGACTTACAGGTCAGAAACATTGAATCTGGACTTTGGGCTTGTTTTTTATGGTTTTGTTCATGGATTTTCATTACCATCTACTTGTTTTAGATGGTTTATCATGTCACCTTGTATTTGAAAACCATTTGCCCACTTGGATGGCCAAGATTGATCCCTCTTTAGCAAGAAATGATCCTAACGGTTTATCAAAAACTATAATACCCATGCCCTCATTCCATTTTCTACACCCTTGATCTAATTAATGCTCTAAGTTGAAGCCTTTGCTTCATACCTGAGTGTTATAGATCAAGTTCTCCCTAACTTGGATCCTTTGTACGCTTCTTTCGTTCTTTTATTGCTTTTCGAGCGTGAAAGTCAAACAGTGTTTGACTTTCTGCTTTGACCAGTCTTTGGTCAACACAAAGTTCGTTTGAACTTTGTAACGTGAACGTAATCACGATGGTTATAGTCCCGTGCGACTATACCTACTGATTACCACGTTGATTAGGCGTAGTGACGAGTCATAGTTCCGGTCAAAATGCGTATTTATGCGTATTTTGCAACCAACTACTCTTGGGTATCAAAACCCTTTGTTTTGATATCAAAACCTGTTTTCTAACTTAGTTAAGCATGTATTAACATGTTTAGCTCATCACTTTTAGTTTATTGCTTATGTAGAGTCGTAAGTCAAGCGGTCTAAACCACCGCTTAGACTTTCGAACTCGACCCGTTTGGTCGATCATCAGGATCCGACCAAGCATGTTTAGTGACCATAGTTGTATAGGGAATAACCTTCCTAGGTTATACCTTATGGTCACCTAGTTTAAGTAGTTGTATGATAGGTAGTTTATATGCCTTAGGAAAATGACCAAAATGCCCTTTTCATGTATAATTGGATTTTAAGCATATGTAACTTAAACTTTTGTCACTTAACTGATTATGCAACATATTTAAACATATTTAGGCATATAATACTTGTCATAGGACTAGTTAGACGTCTCGAACGCGCTTTTGCGCGAACGACGCGTTAAAGTAGCGTAAGCTACCTTAATGGTCGTAATGGGTCGTAAGCACTTAGGATAGGTTTCGATTTAGTTTGTAGGCTTTGTTAAACCATATCATATGAGTTCCAATACTCATTTGGTTTACAAGACCTCATTCTATCTGATATTCCGATTTAGGTCCGGTTTATTTACGTAGTTACTTATATTAGGTGCCGATTGATTTCCGTGATCCCTCTAGCTTTGCTTGGTTGTTATTCAAGACTTCTAAGCATTCTCATGTGAGTACATAGTTCCCCTATTTTACTGTTTTCGATTGTTTTGGGGTGATTCATATGTGTTAAATGATTTCGATGATTTTAACGATGGTTTCGAAAATGATTAAAATGGTTTATATTAAATTAATAACAATTTCGATAATGTGAACAAACTTGTTGGTTGTAATTACATAACAAATAACATTCATTAATTTTGGCCGAACCGACCAGTATTAGGTTATGGTACCATAGGATCTGACAAATCCCGTTATCAGACTGTACCCATGGTTATGTGTGGGTTAGGTGGGTAACGACCGAATATGTGACTGTTAACTTACCCTTTGGTGGCTAGTTAATGCGAGATTGGCGATAGGCGAGTCGCGAAGGTTTGGATGTTATTAGCGAGGCGACCAAAAGTAGTTTTCATAATTAAAACGAGAATGATTTAAACGAGTAAAGCGATTTTAACGAGTTAAACGATTTGGGTAAACGATTGGTTTTTGGTTAGTGTTTAGATAACGGGACGAGTGTAATGTGATGAAAACATTGTAGATACGCCACTGGTACTTCTTATATATAAGTGTTTTCATCATATTACATACCGTGGCGTTATTTAGTTCACTTGGGTAAACGACAAATGAAACGATGTCACACAACGATGTTTTCTAAATAATATAAACCATACGAGTTTTATTAACGAGTTTTTACGAGATGTTTTACAATTTGATTTAATTAAACAAATGTTTTGGGGTTAAGAATCATGGCTATGAGATTTTATAAACTATAACCCACTTGATTTGAGTTGGTTAATTATGTTGCAATACTATACACTTTTTCAAAACAAGGTTTTTAATTAGGTATTGCAACATGTAAACTAGCCAAGAATCCGACACTCTCATAAAACCTATGTGCTCGTCAGCATTTCTTTGTTGACTTTGTTTATACATATGTTTCAGGTGTTGTTGAATGATGTTGATTGCTAGGATGCATGCTCACATAGGACTAAACGAGGCCTTAGTGACTTAATAACAATGATAGACTATGTTTAACTTGTTTGTTTAAGTTTCAAGACAATGTAAATGGTTAATCTTTAAATAAAACAAAACTTCAAATTTCCTTGTATTATGAAACATTGATTCTGTTACAACACTCCCCGATGTTTCCGCCGTGGTTTGTTGTTTTACGCTGTTGGGGTGTGACAGAAAATTTGGTATCAGAGCTCATGGTTATAGGGAATTAGGTTATTAGTAATGCTTTGACGTAGTCTATAACCTTTCTAGGACCCTAACACAAGATTCTTGTGTTTAGATCTTAAAACAATACCGTCACTTATCCTTAGGTGACAACCACAACAAGAACACAAATTTCAAATCTGCTTTGAAAACCAATCATCTGTTCTAGGATGATTTATTATAAGGTTTTGAACCTTCAAAGTTTTCAAAATCTCGTCAAAGTTGGGTCTTATAAGTTTCCTCTAAATAAATTTCGTGACGAAATTTTCTAAAGTAGGGGAGACTGTGACATCTGTGCCTCCACGACCATCAAACAAATACCAAATCGATGAAATATTGTGTTTCATACTTGGGATTTGTATATATATGTGTATCATTTGCACATATCAATTCTTGTTCGATTTCGAGCTCTAAATCGCTTTCTGGAAAGTTATACGCAAACTGATGCGTAAACGTAATCAGTTTAATGCGAAAAACACTACGGAACAATGACATATGCTTAACATAACTCAAATTACCTTTACATAACTTAGAAATAAGTTTTGGAAGGTTTGGTGTGTCGAAATCAAGTTTATTCGCTTACAGGGACTAATTTCGACAAACTGCGAAAGTATGTCGATTCGTACAGTAATGAACATTCCATAACTTGATCATAAGTTAAAAATACCATAAATATCCTTTACATAGCTTAGAAATAGGCTTTGAGGGGTTCGGTATGCTAAAATAAACTTATTTGATCCCTCAATAGGGACTAAAAGCGTCAAAAAGTGTATAAGTTTGCATTTTCACGCATATCTTACGTTCTGAATATATCCAGACATCCAAAAATTTATGTAATCATTAAAATATTTTATTTTAGTGATTGGCATGATAAAATGCCATTCGTCGCTTAATTTGGATCGTTTTTGCGTTCGTTACGACTTCCGTCGTAATTAACCGAACAACGCAACCGTATGACCAAACGAACCGACATCCGATATATTTTTGAGCATATTTTAAGTTCCCTAAACTTTACTTCATTTTAGATCCTTGAAATGGGGTTAACGGGGCTTAAACGTGTCAAAAATGCATCGAAAACCAAGTTTTGGGCATTCAGGGACTAAAAATGTAATTTTGTCAAAGTTCTTAGGCCTGGGGCGTAAGCCTAAGCGTATTCTTACACGGCCAGCGTCAGACTTACAGGTCAGAAACATTGAATCTGGACTTTGGGCTTGTTTTTGATGGTTTTGTTCATGGATTTTCATTACCATCTGCTTGTTTTTTATGGTTTATCATGTCCCCTTGTATTTGAAAACCATTTGCCCACTTGGATGGCCAAGATTGATCCCTCTTTAGCAAGAAATGATCCTAACGGTTTACCGAAAACTATAAATACCCATGCCCTCATTCCATTTTCTGCACCCTTGATCTAATTAATGCTCTAAGTTGAAGCCTTTGCTTCATACCTGAGTGTTATAGATCAAGTTCTCCCTAGCTTGGACCCTTTGTAAGCTTCTTTCGTTCTTTTATTGCTTTTCGAGCGTGAAAGTCAAACAGTGTTTGACTTTCTGCTTTGACCAGTCTTTGGTCAACACAAAGTTCGTTTGAACTTTGTAACGTGAACGTAATCACGATGGTTATAGTCCCGTGTGACTATACCTACTGATTACCACGTTGATTAGGCGTAGTGACGAGTCATAGTTCCGGTCAAAATGCGTATTTATGCGTATTTTGCAACCAACTACTCTTGGGTATCAAAACCCTTTGTTTTGATATCAAAACCTGTTTTCTAACTTAGTTAAGCATGTATTAACATGTTTAGCTCATCACTTTTAGTTTATTGCTTATGTAGAGTCGTAAGTCAAGCGGTCTGAACCACCGCTTAGACTTTCGAACTCGACCCGTTTGGTCGATCATTAGGATCCGACCAAGCATGTTTAGTGACCATAGTTGTATAGGGAATAACCTTCCGAGGTTATACCTTATGGTCACCTAGTTTAAGTAGTTGTATGATAGGTAGTTTATATGCCTTAGGAAAATGACCAAAATGCCCTTTTCATGTATAATTGGATTTTAAGCATATGTAACTTAAACTTTTGTCACTTAACTGATTATGCAACATATTTATGCATATAATACTTGTCATAGGACTAGTTAGACGTCTCGAACGCGCTTTTGCGCGAACGACGTAATGGGTCGTAATGGGTCGTAAGCACTTAGGATAGGTTTCGATTTAGTTTGTAGGCTTTGTTAAACCATATCATATGAGTTCCACTACTCATTTGGTTTACAAGACCTCATTCTATCTGATCTTCCGATTTAGGTCCGGTTTATTTACGTAGTTACTTATATTAGGTGTCGATTGATTTCCGTGATCCCTCTAGCTTTGCTTGGTTGTTATTCAAGACTTCTAAGCATTCTCATGTGAGTATATAGTTCCCCTATTTTACTGTTTTCGATTGTTTTGGGGTGATTCATATGTGTTAAATGATTTCGATGATTTTAACGATGGTTTCGAAAATGATTAAAATGGTTTATATTAAATTAATAACGATTTTGATAATGTGAACAAACTTGTTGGTTGTAATTACATAACAAATAACATTCAATAATTTTGGCCGAACCGACCAGTATTAGGTTATGGTACCATAGGATCTGACAAATCCCGTTATCAGACTGTGCCCATGGTTATGTGTGGGTTAGGTGGGTAAGGACCGAATATGTGACTGTTAACTTACCCTTTGGTGGCTAGTTAATGCGAGATTGGCGATAGGCGAGTCGCGAAGGTTTGGATGTTATTAGCGAGGCGACCAAAAGTAGTTTTTATAATTAAAACGAGAATGATTTAAACGACTAAAGCGATTGTAACGAGTTAAACGATTTGGGTAAACGATTAGTTTTTGGTTAGTGTTTAGATAACGGGACGGGTGTAATGTGATGAAAACATTGTAGATACGCCGCTGGTACTTCTTATATATAAGTGTTTTCATCATATTACATACCGTGGGGTTATTTAGTTCACTTGGGTAAATGACAAATGAAACGATGTCACACAACGATGTTTTCTAAATTATATAAACCATACGAGTTTTATTAACGAGTTTTTACGAGATGTTTTACAATTTGATTTAATTAAACCAATGTTTTGGGGTTAAGAATCATGGCTATGAGATTTTATAAACTATAATCCACTTGATTTGAGTTGGTTAATTATGTTGCAATACTATACACTTTTTCAAAACAAGGTTTTTAATTAGGTATTGCAACATGTAAACTAGCCATGAATCCGACACTCTCATAAAACCTATGTGCTCGCCAGCATTTCTTTGTTGACTTTGTTTTTACATATGTTTCAGGTGTTGTTGAATGATGTTGATTGCTAGGATGCATGCTCACATAGGACTGCACTATGCCTTCGTGACTTAATAACAATGATAGACTATGTTTAACTTGTTTGTTTAAGTTTCAAGACAATGTAAATGGTTAATCTTTAAATAAAACAAAACTTCAAATTTCCGTGTGTTATGAAACAATGATTCTGTTACAACACTCCCCGACGTTTCCGCCGTGATTTGTTGTTTTACGCGGTCGGGGTGTGACACAAGTAGCCGGGTTAATGTATTAATAGTAGTTTACATATGAGGGGATCAAGCTATTCGCACCCCCGCCATCCAATACTAGTGGGTATTGAAGGAGGTCCTAGTAAGCTTGACCCAGGTCCTTGAAGGATCTATACACTGAACAAGGCAAGAACCTTACCAAACCATTCCCTTAACCCCCGACCAGGTAGCCAACATATATCTATATAGACCGTAGAGATATGAATGGTGTAAACCTTTTATTTTATATATACAGTAAAATAACGCCAAGACACCACGGACAAATGATAAGGAAGTTTCACCTTTAACATAAGAAACTAGTTATTAAAGTCATTAATACAAAACCAAATAAAAAGTGCGAAAAGATTAAAAAACAAAAGTATTACACTAAATGCTTGTCTTCACCAAGTGATGTAAGAGACTTAGGCAAACATGGCCTTTGATTGTCAAGAACTCTTACTATCAATCTTGGATCCCGAGACTACTACACACACTCTATGATGGATGATGGATGATGGATGATGGTGGTGGATGTGGGTTGTAGTGGTGGTGGAGTGGGGGTGAAGTGTGAGAGAGGTGGTTTGCCAAGGGATACCTTTGAAGTGAACCAAGCACCTCTATTTATAGCCTGCACAGAAGCCCGGACACGGCCCCGTGTCCAGCCACTTTCTCTTTCTTCATTAATTGCAATTTGTCTGCATTAGCTCCACACGCCTTCATGTTCGCAGGGCTGTGTGCAGAAGCGTATCTGTACTATCAAGATTTGCTTGGATTCTGCGAATCTTAGCGTTGACCACGGTCGTGTTGAGCAGGGCACACCCCCGTGTCGGGAAATAGAAGCTTCTATAGCTTTATCCTTTCTGCAGACACCTGACCACGCCCTCGTGTCCGCTGGGCACGGGGCTGTGGTCAGCCTTCTGTTCTCTTGTTTTTACTTGGGAAGATGCCGTCGAGGGGTCGGGCATGCCACGTTTATTCCTTTTCTTGTAATATTGTTAGATTTTGCTGCATAATTGCTCCTTTTGTTCATTTACGCTCATTTAATCCTGAAAATACAAAAGGAAGATAAAAGCACACTTTTTCCAACATTAGTACTAAAAAAGGGTTAGTTTTATGCCTCATTTGATGTAATTTATATGTTGCATTTTACACACATCATAGCGCTATAGGAGTAGCACACCGCCCGTCGGGGTATTGTTAAGTCAACATTCTTATTATTCATAAACAGTCTCGTCACTTTTGTGGCGAGGGACACTTATAATTCTTGTGGACACTTGGGTTTGATTTTTATTTATGCATGCTAGTCCAACCTTGTATACCAAAATGCCATGTTGGATTTGAGAAATACTTTTTATACTTATGCCATGTGTCTAAAACCAGTGTACTCGCCAAATATATTTGTATTGAACTATGCTTTTAAAACATGTTGCAGGTTTTATGATGATGTTGATGATGCATGGAACTTAGTAGGATGCCTAGAAATGCATTTAAACTTTAATACTTGTTGTATTGTAATTTATTTGTTTCGACTTGTTGTACTTTATTTCAAACGATATAATTGGTTCTTTTATGCAATGAAATGAAATTTATTCTGAAATACTTCTCACATGATAGCGTTATGTGTAATGAGTAATCTATTTCGTCTCACTCTGATGTTTCCGCCATCGGTAGGGGTGTGACAGACTCGCTCCTATCCAAACTGTCAATGTGAAATTCACACTCTGTAAGGGGACCGTCATTGTGAAATCGAAACACCCACCTAATCCTCATAAATGTTCAACCAACTCAAACCCTAATCCCTTCCCTATATAAACAACATTATCCCAGCCATTTTACCACTTTTGCAACATTCAAAACACTCTCAAATCCCCCCTTAACTCAGCTGAGTTTCAGCAATTACATTAGAAAGTTCCAGCCATTAAAAGTGAGTTTTAACTCACTTCTTCTTCAATTTTCTTCTTGTTCTTTCTTCTAAAACATTTGGATAACCTATAGGAAGGTTTTCACAAGTTTGCTTGGGAAAAATAAGGTGAAAACTCACCATTTTTGAGGCCCAAAGTGTAGTAAACTTTATGCTCATTTTTCTTTCTTTATTTGTTCATGTTTTGATAGAAAACTTGGTGGAATCTTGTTCCCACCAAGCTCACCACTTAGTTTGTGGTTGTGGGCTTGTGTTTAGGGGATTTCCATACCCATTTAAAACCTATTTATACATGGTTAACCAATGATGAAAACAAGCACAAGTCATCATCTTCCATATGATGAACTTGTGACTTGTGAAATGTGAACAAATGGAAGCCTTGGTTTTCCAAACTAAGTTCCACTCATTCATTGAACCTTGTGAACACTCTTGTGACTTGCTAGAATAGATTTACTTTCTTGTTATTCATGACCCTACGAACCATCTTCGTGATGGTTTGTGTAGTGGTGAATCTTATAATGAGGTTTTCTAACCTCCATGCTTGACATACATGATGCTATATGACAATACTTGATTGGACTTAGTTTTAGGATGTATTATTACTATATAAACTATATATAATTATATAAAAACATGGATGAGTGTGTGGTGTTAATCAAACCATTATTAACCATCATAAACCTAAGTTATCATATCAAAGAATCTAGAGTTCTTGCTATGATTCCAATGGGCAATTTGGGACCCATGAAACCACTTGATATGGTGTCATAAACAAACTGTAACACCCCAAAAATGTTTATTAGACATAAGTTAAAAATTGATTAAAAACCTAACTTAGTTAATGGAACATGATGCAAATATTAAGTTAAATGAGTAGTGTTTAAATTAAATAGGTGAATGAACTTGAGGGACCAAAGTTGAAACATGCCAAAAAAACTAAATAATAAAAAGAATAAAAGATCAAAAACCCACACACAGTGTGCGTGTGTTGGGTCTTGTCGATCGAACAGGAGCCAGGGGAGGTGAAACCCTAGTTTCATCAACTCCATCAATTTCAATAGGAATTTCAAGGAAATCAAAAGCACAAACAGTAATTTGCAACCTCCTAACTTGTTCATTGAAGGGAGTAAGTTCAATTTCATGATTTGATAAATTGTAGGAAGTGGGTTTTAACCCAATCATGAGTGCATGGCATGAAAATTGTGAAATTAAGTTAGGATTACGAAATAGGATCAGAATAATGGTTGATTTTTAGCATTTTGATTGTTTTGTAGCAAAAACCCATTTGATGAAAAGTTAGTATGAGTGGGATGATCAAGTATTGATATGTATGTGAATTATTGATGAATAACCTTGTTTATAATGTATGAATACTGAATGAATTGATGTAGAATAAGGTTAGTTTGATTGTTGATGAGTTGCTAGAAGAACTAGTTTTAATCACGTTTTAAAATATGGTGTATAATGTCCCACTAATGTGAAACCCGCCAAGTGTTCTATAAAATGCTTAAGAGATGAATATATGTGTAATATGGAAAATGATTGAATGATTTGGTTGAACTAAATGAATGAACGAATGTGTTAATGTAGGCATGAAGGAAGAAGGTACGAACACTAGGAAAACGGAAGGCGCACAAGATCGAGGTATGTTCCATTGTGCATCAAAATTTTACTTGGATTTTCTAACGTTCGCGAAATACAAATCTTAGTTACTTTTGTTTACGGTGATTAATAAGTAGATAGCCAATCTTTTGTGGATTGGGTTATGTATATAAAGGTTATGATAAGTTATGTAAATTGACCGGTTCGTATTGAACAAGTCAAGTGAAAAGAATTATTCGACCCGTTATGTATAGGTGGTTATGAATGAAAGTACGAATGTTGAATGGATGATATTCAATCCGTTATACGGGTTGAATGTATGTGGTATGTTGTAAGTAAATAACCCGATGTTAACGGATTATGAATGGTATGACTTATCTCATTTATGAGAGTATATGCTTGACCCGTTTAACGGGTAGGTGAATGCAATAGTGGAAGGAAAACATATAAAGGAATGAAACCAGAAATTTATAGATTAAAAGTGTAATAGTTAACGAGACTAATTTCTTAAGTTTTGTTATTTGATGTAGGTAAATCCTCAACTTAGACGGCTCGGCGACTTAGAGCGAACAGACATATGAAGCTTGCCTAAATGCGTTTCCGCTACTTTTAGTATCAATGTTTATGGTCAAAAAGTGTTTTGTTGTAACTAGTTTTGGTTTAGTAGCTAAACTTTCGAAGTTAACTTGTTGGATCTTTAAAAAAATTTCTAGATGATGGTAATAATTTAAATATCTATGCAATGGTTTTGTTTAGTCTTTTGAAAGTGTCAAAGGTCCACTTGATTTTCAGTTGTAAAAACAGGGATATGTTTATAATACGAATGGGTCATGCTGAATTTTCTAAAATAATTGTTTATAATTATTTAAGTCTAAAATGTAAAGATAAGGGAGTTACACAAACTCTTAGAACTTAGATATTACTTTCATACATACATACTTTTACTACTTTAAATTCCTAAATCCGATTCTAAACACCCCCATAAACTCCAACACCAAACACGTTCATTCTCCTATTCTCATTAACTCGTCAATACATGGATAATCGGAACACTTAGAAATTTAGTGAGTACACTTGATCCATTTTCTTTTTACACACTTTTGTTTGTAACATGTTAATTACAAAATGCACAAACCCTCGCAAACTTACTTTAATCTCTCAATCCATTATACATGCTTTTGTTATGCTTAGGTTCATGCTAGTTCATACATGCTACTTGTCATTAACTTAGCTAGCCCACCTTAACAATTATAGCGCTATAGGAGTAGCACGCCGCCCGTCGGGGTATTGTTAAGTCAACATTCTTATTATTCATAAAGAGTCTCCTCACTTTAGTGGCGAGGGACACTTACAATTCTTGTGGACACTTGGGTTTGACTTTTAGTTATATATGCTAGTCCAACCTTGTATACCAAATTGCCATGCAGGATTTGAGAAATACTTTTTATACTTATGCCATGTGTCTAAAACTAGTATACTCGCTAAATACATTTGTATTGAACTATGCTTTTAAAACATGTTGCGGGTTTTATGATGATGTTGATGATGCATGGAACTTAGTAGGATGCCTAGAAACGCATTTAAACTTTAATACTTCTTTATTGTAATTTATTTGTTTTGACTTGTTGTACTTTATTTCAAACGATATAATTGGTTCTTTTATGCAATGAAATGAAATTTATTCTGAAATACTTCTCACATGATAGCGTTATGTGTAATGAGCAATCTATTTCGTCTCACTATGATGTTTCCGCCATCGGTTGGGGTGTGACAGACTCGCTCCTATCCAAACCGTCGGTGTGAAATTCACACTCTGTAAAAGGGGACCGTCATTGCGAAATCGAAACACACACCTAATCCTCATAAATGTTCAACCAACTCAAACCCTAATCCCTTCCCTATATAAACAACATTATCCCAGCCATTTTACCACTTTTGCAACATTCAAAACACTCTCAAATCCCCCCTCAACTCAGTTGAGTTTCAGCAATTACATCATAAAGTTCCAGCCATTAAAAGTGAGTTTTAACTCACTTCTTCTTCAATTTTCTTCTTGGTCTTTCTTCTAAAACATTTGGATAACCTCTAGGAAGGTTTTCACAAGTTTGCCCGGGCAAAATAAGGTGAAAACTCACCATTTTTTGAGGCCCAAAGTGTAGTAAACTTTCTGCTCATTTTTATTTCCTTATATGTTCATATTTTGATAGAAAACTTGGTGGAATCTTATTCCCACCAAGCTCACAATTAGGTTATGGTTGTGGGCTTGTGTTTAGGGGATTTCCATCAAATTTTTGGGTTCAAATACCCATTTAAAACCTATTTATACATGGTTAACCAATGATGAAAACAAGCACAAGTCATCATCTTCCATATGATGAACTTGTGACTTGTGAAGTGTGAACAAATGGAAGCCTTGGTTTTCCAAACTATGTTCCACTCCTTCATTGAACCTTGTGAACACTCTTGTGACTTGCTAGAATAGATTTACTTTCTTGTTATTCATGACCCTCCGAACCATCTTCGTGATGGTTTGTGTAGTGGTGAATCTTATAATGAGGTTTTCTAACCTCCATGCTTAACATACATGATGCTATATGACAATACTTGATTGGACTTAGTTTTAGGATGTATTATTACTATATAAACTATATATAATTATATAAAAACATGGCTGAGTTTGTGGTGCTAATCAAACTATTATTAACCATCATAAACCTAAGCTATCATATCAAAGAATCTAGAGTTCTTGCTATGATTCCAATGGGCAATTTGGGACCCATGAAACCACTTGATATGGTGTCATAAACAAAATCTTAGAACTTAGATATTACTTTCTGTTGGTGCATATGTCTGTCGACTTCGACTTGTATCGAGTTTTGTATTAGATTAGATAGATTAGGGCACAAAATACGAGAAAAATGTGAAACATATAAGATGTGACCATTTCGCACGAAATGAGATGTGTCCATTTCGTACGAAATGGCAATGGCCATTTCGTGTGAGGCCATCTCGTGTGAAATGGGTCTGCCTATAAATACGTGCCTTGGTGATTTCATTTGTAACGTCTCGATTCCGGTAGCGAAGCTCTGCCGAAGTGTCTCCAGCATTGTAAAACAATCTGATGTCAATACAAGAGACAGTTTAAGTGAATCGAAGTGCAAATCAGCTAAAATAACTCCGATACGTCTGTTTCCCCCTTTCGTATTGGACGAGATCTCTTCTGAATGACTCGTTTGGGTCACAAAACGATCCTACAAGTGGTATCAGAGCTCAAGAGGAAGAGTTCTTACAATTTCAGCTGTTTTTCATCAAAAATTCTGGTTTCTACTCACTTTCTTCATCATTTTTCAAAATTAACTGAGATTTCACGGATAAAATGGCTTAATTTTCACATATAACGTGCGAAACACAGTTGTAACAAACCCTTGAAAGAATCAGACTTAAAATCGACCTATAACTTGATCAATTTTGATAAAAACTCATCAGAGCGTTCGAGAATGTTTCATTTCGTTTGAATTGGTCTTCCATTTCGCACGTATTGGTCCAATCCGTTTGAAATTTGATCCATTTCGCACGAAATGGTCCAAATCGTGTGAAAAAGTTCCAATTCGCTTGAGATTGCTCCCATTTCGCACGAATTGATCATCTTTGACCCCATTTCATGTGAAAGTGTCCCCATTTCGCTTGAAGGAATCATTTCGTTTGAAATAGTATTCAGTTCGCTTGGAATACACTCCATTTCGCACGAATTGATCAATATTGACCCAGTTCGTTTGAAGAGGTCCATATCATTTGAAGAGGTCCATTTCGTTTGAACAAATCCATTTCTTTTGAAAGTCTGTGTTTGTGAATTTTTTACAACCGAAACATGGAGAACGAGTTCTACAACGCCTTTGCTACCCCGATAACTGTGACTCAGAATGCTATGTTTGAAAATGAAACGGGCACCACGCAAAAACCGCCTAAGCTTATGAGTATTGAGGAGTATAGTGGATGGGCAGAACGTTTTGAAAATTGGGTTCAAGCATATTACTTAGATTCATGGGAATATACTGAATTTCGATATATTAGACCGGTTAAGGACAATGGATAAAAGGTTGATATTAAAGATCTAGGTGTTGATGAGAAAAAGAAATACAAAAATGAAAAGATGATGGTTAGTCTCTTGCAGCAAGCTATTAAGGAAGAAATCTTGATTTTACTTCAACACAACGGAAGTGCACATTCGATATGGAAAGAATTAAAATCAAAATTTGTTGGAAGTAAAGAAATGATCAAGAACAAAATGTCGCTTTTGAAAAAGGAATTTGATCTATTTCGTGGATTAAAAACTGAAAACACCAAGCAGATTATAGAAATATATTGCAATTTGGTGATGAATATGAAAAGATTGAATTTCACGAAAGATAAAGAAGAATTGATTGAAAAATTGGCCGATGCGTTGACACATGATGTTTGGGGCACGTATCTTATGATGTTGAAAAATAAACCTGAGTTTGACAATTTAACGCTGAGCGAGTTTATTGAACAACTCGAAGCTCAAGAGATGGAACAACGAAAGATAGCGAGAATGAAGGATTTTGATGGTGAGCAAGACATTGGTTTGTATTACAAAGGAGGTATTAGTGATAAGACCAACATTGCACCAAAGATTGAAAGTGCTTTCAATGCAAAAAGCTCTTCTGGAGGTTCGTCTCAAGGATCAAGTAGCTAAACGGGATTTTCTTCATATCCATCATTCGATCCAAATTTTTCAGCAACCAAGAGTGGCAATGTACTACAATGCAATATTGCATTAAATCTTGAGAATGATCAAAATTACACTGAAGAAGTAGCCAAAAGTCATATGTCTTTGTTGGTGACTGTGTTAGAGTCTTATGGGAGTTTAGTTGCAGGAAGGATCGGAAATCCGATGTTGACGAAAGAGGATTACAATCAGGTTGATGCTGAGGAGATGGAACTTATGGATATAAAATGATGTTTGGCTAGTGTGCTGAGAAGAGCTGAAAAGTTTAAACAGATTACGGGAAGTGATGATTTCCGTGATGCAAATGTTTCTACTTTAGGATTTGATAAATCTAAAGTTACTTGTTTTCGTTGCAGGGAAAAAGGGCATTTCAAGCTCAAAATCCTTTCGGAAACAATGATTATTATCGGAAAGCAATTTATCATCAAGTTGCTCAACAGTCGTATCAACAATAGCCACAAACTTCACATGCAAGGAAGGAGATTGAAGAACCAAAGAAAGCTTATATAGTTAACCAAGAGGATGAAAGATTGCCAGAAGGTTTTAGCTGGGACAAATATTGCCCGGATGAAGAGATCTTAAAGGCTAAAGCTTTTGTTGCTAAAATCGTTGAAGACAGTGCTGATGATAATTCGTATTGGGCAGATAGTATGAAAGAGCATTTAAAATATCTAGCCGAGAGAGATGCTGAAAAGGATCGAATGGCAAAGAAGAAGGTTGAAAAACAAGATGATCATGATGATGATAATTCGTATTATGCAGAAAGAATGAAAGAGCTTTTAAAATTTCTAGCCGAGAGAAATAAACATGATGATGAAGAAGTCCGAGTGATAAAGACGCGGGACAAAGAAATTCCAGCTTTCGAGATTAAAAAGGAAGCAGATGCAGAAAAGGTGTCAGAGAATTGTGAAAACTGCGAGATTATGAAAAAAAAACACAACAACGAGTTGATTCACAACATGAACAGATTGAAAGAATCATATGATGTTCTAAACAAAGCCATGAATCAATATAACGAGTCAAGCAGTGAACAAGCTACAGCTATGAAGACACTCAATGGAGCATACATGATAAAGCAGGAAATGGTCAATTATTACATTGATATGTGTGTTGAGCTTGAAAAGAAGTTGGAAACTCAGAGGATAGAAACTGATAGAGTAAATAAGTTGTTAAAAAGTTACTCATGTTCTTCTTATGTGATTGACAGGATTTATCCTACAGTTGAAGGCATGAAGGCGTTTGAAGAAGAAATATCTGAAGTGAAGAAGTTCAAAACAAAAGAGGATACTGAAGTGAAGAATTCGTGTAAGAAACAAAGTTTTGGCTATAACAAGTGTCCACCCCCGCTTGAAAATGGATATTCTCCACGAAATCCAAATTCAGAAAGAGTTAAAAAGGCAACCAACTTACAGTGGGAATCTGAGCCTTCGGATAACTTGCCAGACAACATTGATGTCACTTTCACATTGTCTGACACTGATCATGAATCAGAGATAATTAAGAAAGTGGTCGATCAGGTGTTGGATAAAGATGAAATGGAGGAGTCAAAATCAGAGTCAAAGTCTGAGTCCGACACTTCAAGTCCAACAGTCAAAAAGGGAAAACGGGTTTACAATAAAGATTTTCTGTTATCACAAAATAATTTGAATGACGAAACATTCAAAGTAGCATATACTTTGAATGATTCAGACAAATTATTTTCTGATGAGGAATTTCCAATAAGAGGTGTTAAAACTGAAATGATTAAAAAGGTTTTCAAACTAACAGAAATTAATATTTCTGAAATAAAAGATGTAAATCTTACTGAAAAACCTAAACAGTACACCTCAAGAGTTCAACAAAGGTTAAACAAGAAAAAAGGTTATAGTCCTGGTTCTAGTTTTCAAAAGAAACCAAACCATAACGGCAATTTCAAAAAGAAAGGTCTAGGTTTTATTCCACCGAAAAATCATAAAAATGAGAAAATTTATAAACCAAAAACTGTATTTGTTTCAGGGACATCATCAGAAGAAGAAAAAGAAAATTTGTTCAGGAAGCAGACAAACAAAGAATTCCTTGCGAAGAAGCAAGAGGGAATGAGAAAAGAAGTTGCTCAGAAAAAGGAGACAAGAACTTGTTTTCAATGCAAAACAGTTGGTCATATTGCCAGGAACTGTCCAAAGGTAACCAACACAAAACAGGGAGTCTCTGAAAACTAAAAGAAAAGATGGTTGATATTGAACCACCAACCATACAGTTTAAAGTTTTCAAAAATTCAAAGTTTGAGGTTGGTGAGTGTTCAAAAAGTTTTTACAGAAGAAAAGTGAAGCTTAACAACCAAAAATGGGTTGTTAAGAAATCAGATGCTAGTTCTGGCGATGAATCTGACTCGTCAAAGTCAGAGGAGCCATAAGTTGAGATAAAAGGTGAAAATTCAGTTCCGCCATTGGATGATGCAAATTTTCCACCATTGCGGGCTGAAAATTTAAAATCAAAAATTGGAAAAATTGAAATTTCAAATCAATTCTTTTCTGAAAAGAAAGAATTTGATGTTGAAAAAGCCTTTAACCCCACAGTTCAAAATATTTTTGGAAAAATGATTGACGGGAAGGTCAAATGGGTAAAGGAATTTTATGAAAAGAAAACGAGTAAACCAGATGAAGATGGTTCATCCCAGGTTAGTAACTGGGATAGAACCTATCATGACTAAAAATCTGGACTTGCCGGAGCTCCCAAGTTGGTAATCGTGGAGCAGGAATCGGCATCTTTCTCAAAATTTAAAATTGTCATATATCAATTTACAAATGGTATGGTTGATAAGTGAACCTACAAGTGGTTGAAAAATAGATTTTCACCTACAAGTGATTAATCAAGGTCATTAAGTTGAACTTGATATAACTGTCATACAAATGGTTGAAAGAACAAAATGATGAGTTTATCCCCAATTTTTCAAGAGAAATCAACAAAACTTATTTTCCAGAAAAACCATTTTGATTAAAACAAACGTAAGTGTTTTGAAATCATAATGGGAAAATAGTTTGTTGTCAGGGGGAGTTCTGATTGTTTATGCCAAGTGGATGGCGATTTGAAGCAATTCTCATCGGTTTGTGAAAATTTTCTTTAAATGGTTTTGAATTTTAGGGGGAGTAAGAAATTTCAGAAAATCCAAAAACATTAGAAAATTTGAAAAAGCCAAAAACATAATAAAAATAAAAAATGAGTTTTGTTGTGAAAAAGAGGAAATGATAGTACATCAGTAGACAATCACAGTACGCTAAAGAATTGGAAAGTAAAAATGTGATAAACGGTCTCACTGATGATATGCCAGTAGGTTTTTGCACGCATAGTAGATTGTTGTCGAGATATAAACCTAAATATCAAATACTTACTTATTTCGTGGGGAACATCTCTCGGATATATAGGTAACCCCTGAAATCTTGTTTGAAGGACTTTCTATTTCTGACATACTAGGTCTTTGTGCGTGATGATATCTGGGGTATTATACCTGGACTTCTGATTTTGCGGGAGCAATAGCCTAGTCCTCGTATAATACTTTACATTGCTTTAATTTTAAAGCCCACCCTCAGCATAAAAAATGATGAAACACTGAAAAATGCTAATCATGTGCTGTTGAGGAAAAGATTCTCTAAAGGGAACACACCTTAAAGTCGAACCATCATCTCTCTGATTTTACGGAAGCAATAGCCTGAGCTCTCATGGTCTCGCATTCACCCCTTACAGATATCATTAGTGTACATTCACCTGTAAGACTGAATATAGGAGTCTGGATACGGGAGTATATTCTGAGGTGGGACACGCGAATAAGTTTAAGTCATTAAAACACTAATCTCGTATCTCGAAACAATTGAACTTTGTGTGAAAATTTAAATGGATCAGTATACTAACAATCTAAGTGAATCGTTTAGAACTTAAAGTGTTTAAAGCTCAACGGTGCTAGTGATTTGTCATAAACTGATATGATCCTTTTGCACAAACTCACAAATATATTGTTTGTAAATATTTCTTTACGACTTTTCATTAAAAACAAAACCCAAAAAGATTGTGTTTGAGTATAAAATTTTAAAAAATCAAAAAGATTTTATTTCATCTTATTTTCGACATCTGATGTTGGAAAGCTGATTTTCAAAATTCTGAGTGCTATACATGACGACAAAAGGGTTGGGAGAGTTGATTTTGAAATGAAAATTGTTATAAATAAATTTACCTTAAAGTAAGAGTGTTGTTGTTGAATGATATCTACCAGTGATTTCTAAATTTGTCAAATTGTTAAATTTGTGAAATTTATTTTGGGTAGAGTTTTTACAGGCAGAAGCAGCAAGGTTTCAACTTCTGAAGATATGCGAAAGCCAGGTTCCGATTCCTGTGGACTTTCAGCATGAGGATATGCAGATTTAAGTCAGGTTCCAGATTCTGTGGCTACGGAGAGCCAGGAAACGTTCATGAATTCCAGACTGCGATCCCAGCTTATCGAAAGGGGGAGTCTGTAGACATAAGAGCCAGATACAGATTATGGATCAACATTCAAGGGGGGGTTTGAATGGTAGAGAGCCAGATTTGAATCCTGTTGTCCACACAAGCTGCTGATGCTAAAGAACTTAAGGAATCAAGAGATCTAATCAAGAGAAGATAGAGACAGGTTGAGATTCAGGAAGAGAGAGAGAGAAGATAGAGATTGAGGATGCTTACAATGGAGAATACTTTGGAGAGAGCGAGAAGACTGATAAAGACTGAAGATGTGACATACTGAAGACTCGACACTGAAGACTTCGTCAACATCCAAGGGGGAATCTGTTGGTGCATATGTCTGTCGACTTCGTCTTGTATCGAGTTTTGTATTAGATTAGATAGATTAAGGGACGAAATACGAGAAAAATGTGAAACATATAGGATGTGACCATTTCACACGAAATGAGATGTGTCCATTTCGTACGAAATGGGTCTGCCTATAAATACGTGCCTTGGTGATTTCATTTGTAATGTTTCGATTCCGGTAGCGAAGCTCTGCCGAAGTGTCTCCAGCATTGTAAAACGATCTGATATCAATACAAGAGACGGTTTAAGTGAATCTAAGTGCAAATCAGCTGAAATAACTCTGATACGTCTGATTTCCGCCTTTCGTATTGGACGAGATCTCTTCTGAACGACTCGTTTGGGTCACAAAACGATCCTACACTTTCATACATACATAATTTTACTACTTTAAATTCCTAAATCCGATTCAAAACACCCCCATAAACTCCAACACCAAACACGTTCATTCTCCTATTCTCATTAACTCGTCAATACATGGATAATCGGAACACTTAGAAATTTAGTGAGTAAACTTGATCCATTTTATTTTTACACACTTTGATTTGTAACATTTTAATTACAAAATGCACAAACACTCACAAACTTACTTTAATCTCTCAATCCATTATAAATGCTTTTGTTATGCTTAGGTTCATGCTAGTTCATACATGCTACTTGTCATTAACTTAGCTAGCCCACCTTAACAATTATAGCGCTATAGGAGTAGCACGCCACCCGTCGGGGTATTGTTAAGTCAACATTCTTATTATTCATAAACAGTCTCGTCACTTTTGTGGCGTGGGACACTTATAATTCTTGTGGACACTTGGGTTTGACTTTTAGTTATGCATGCTGGTCCAACCTTGTATACCAAATTGCCATGTTGGATTTGAGAAATACTTTTTATACTTATGCCATGTGTCTAAAACTAGTGTACTCGCAAAATACATTTGTATTGAACTATGTTTTTAAAACATGTTGCAGGTTTTATGATGATGTTGATGATGCACAGAACTTAGTAGGATGCCTAGAAACACATTTAAACTTTAATACTTATTGTATTGTAATTTATATGTTTCGACTTGTTGTACTTTATTTCAAACGATATAATTGGTTCTTTTATGCAATGAAATGAAATTTATTCTGAAATACTTCTCACATGATAGCGTTATGTGTAAAGAGCAATCTATTTCGTCTCACTCTGATTTTTCCGCCATCGGTTGCGGTGTGACAGACTCGCTCCTATCCAAATCGTCGGTGTGAAATTCACACTCTGTAAAGGTGACCGTCATCGCGAAATAGGAATAGGGACGACTATCGCCTTCGTCTTCGCAAGCGTTTAGGGAAGGTTTGTTGGTCCTGGTGTTATTTGTACCTGATTTTTCCTCCTTCGATTCTCCTTTTGTTGGGATCCTTGTGTCACACCCTGGCTTTTGCGGAAGCGTGGGTTTATTTGGTGTGACTTCTTAATACCATAGCAACAATCATAACAATGCTATATGGTAAAAACACAAGATGTTCATCCATTCATTAAGTTTAATAATACCACAACATCATTGTTTGAAAATGTCGACAACTAAGATAAGTTACAAACCATACGTGTTTTAAACGTGTTCATAAGACACAACAAAAGACTTTATATAAAACGTGGTTTAAAGACATGTAGCCCGTCCAGGTAAGGGTTACACCTCCTAAACCTACTACCCTGGATGACATCTTTATTCAACGCAGCTAAACACATGCATACCCCGCCAGATCCGCTAGTTCCCTGAAATACATGTAGTTTGAAAAATCAACAAAAGTTGAGCGAGTTCATGTGTAAGTGAGTATGTATAAACCTTTGTAAAGTGTCTGTGTGTAAGAAAATCCCTGGTATGTAGCAATTAAGGAAAAAGAGATCACCAATGGGTTGCAAAGCCACTGGTATGTGTGAAACGGTGCAGGAAGTACTCAAACCTAGCAAATTTGTACCGAGCCTCCGGCTGTAAGACATAGTCACCACTATGGGCCGCCACGGCCTCATGGGTGTGGGCTCGCTACACCCAAATAGATCTATCACTCATGTCCCTCGGTCCTAACAACGAGGATTAATGGCCTTAAGTGTTGTACCCACCTTTCACATTATCTAAGTAGTAAACCCTCCTTAAGCTAACCATACCATGTATAAAAGCGTCTGTAATAATTGTAACATGTATTCCACCCCCGCAGTATAAAACTGAAAAACAGTTAAGAAAAAGGGGGACATGAACTCACTGTAGTGCGTCTCCTATATCGTACTCAAATCTCTGGTCTCATCAGCAAACACGACTCCCTACAATGTACTAATGTCTGTTAGACGATCGGGTCGTGCCTTGCCTTTGTATTTACGGGTTTGAGTTACGTTACTTTGATATTATTCCAAGTCATAATCATTTGTTAAAATAAATTATTTTAACTTAAATTATTTTTAAGGTTTTGGAATAATAGTTAGACAACTATTTCGTATTCATGCTTCTCAAGTATTTTAACTCCGTATTTCCTTCCCAAGGATGGGGGCATTTATACATGTCTATTTGTAGTTTCGAAAACTATACTTTAAGTCCCACTTAGAAAAATATATTTAACTCATTTGTCCAAAAATAACGTATTTCCAAAATATATGTATTTTTCCCAAAAATAATATATTTTTACTTCTTTAGTTTCCAAAATAATATTTTATCAAAAATATATTTGTAAGAGTATTTTCTGGAATATTTTATAAATTATGTCTTTGCGTTTGGTTTCACAATATCAAGCGTATAACTTAAATATTCATTCCGTGTGATTTCTGGTATTATTTTGGAGTTGTGATTTTCCATGGTGTTTGTAAGTTATATTATTTTACCCTAAAATAATATAACTAGTTCACAAAATATGCAAATATTCACACAAGTGTCTTAGTATAAAATATATATTCTAAATATATATTTACCCATTTTTATTTACAAAACCAACCTCCGATACTTTGTATTTTTGTGACAAAACCCATGGAGATGTTTATATTCGAAACACAAGTTGTAAAATATACTAGTAACATTTGTTAGAAAAATATTTTCTAAGTGTTGGAATTTTAGAAAAGTTCGTCAGAGTTTCCTTTCTGAACGGAGATGTCCATGCTTATTAGCATATCATTTTCTTTTCAAAAGTTCATTCAATCAATCAACAACAAATTATTAAACAACATTACACTAACCAAGTGCAAAGACAACGCACTTTACATAATAACATGAACTTGGTTTTTCGTAAAAACGCGTAGTAACTTAGTGGGGGGTTTAGTGGGTTTAGTTACCCTCCAAAGTGTGTTTACTTTTGTTAAAATCTCATTTTCGGAATTTTTAGATGTTCACAACTTGTGAGCATATTTTACAAAAATATCTATTTACAATATTTTCATGTTTCACTAGCTTCCATATACGTAGTTTATTTCAAAGATGGTGTAAGTATATGTAAGAATCATACTTTTTCAAAAGCCGTCTTTTAAACTTGGTTTTCTAAGAGAACTCATACACAAGTCTTGAGTTTACAAGTTTACTAGTCTACTAGGTTTATTACTTTATAAGAAAATCACTTTTATTATCAAGTTCATGCTCTAACTAGAAGATGATTATTTTATGTTCACATAATCATCCCTAACTTGTTAAGTCATGTTTTTAATCATAGCTTAACAAGCTTCATATGATGATCAAACATCATATTACTAGTAATCATCAAATAAACAACAACAACATCAAAACAACTTTATTTTATCAAGATTTCATCTGATTTCATCATCATGTTACTTTATGTTCAAGACTTATCTTTATGATTTTTAGTGTTCTTAAGTTTTCATCATGATTTAACTATTAACCACCATAAACAAGAAGTAAATGAGGATTCAAGAGACTTACTACTAGCTTTTAAGCTAGGGAAGATCAAGAGTAGAAATGAGATGGTTAATAGCAAATAGAGAAGGTCGTTGATGATCCGAAAGCTCCTAGCTCCTTTGTATGGTCTTTATCACCTTTGTATGCTTGTAAAATGGAAGAACAAGTTTGAATGATGATGATGATGGTGTGGTTTGGGGTCGGCCGAAGCCAAGGAAGAGAAGAGAGAAAGAGTTTTGTTGATTTTGGTGAAGATGATAAGTAGAATGGTCTAATGGTTATATAATACAAGTCTTCCAACATTTCATTATCCTTTAGTCCATATGTCCACCTAAGTACTTACAAATCCATTAAACAATTAAGGAAAATTAAGGGGTGTCCCACTTGTTCCATAACCGGTTGGGGGGGGGGGGTTGGTTTAGTTAGTTTGTAATGGTAATTAACTAATTTAGTTAGAAGATAAGTGAAATAGTTCAAGGTTTAGGTGTTATGACATAATATAGTGTGTTATGATGTTCGGGGACCATAACTAGTTCAGAAAAATAAGAACAATGCTTCTAGCATTATTTTGGTGTTCCGGGTAAGGTCCGGTTGTTCGGTTTGATACCGTTCCGTTAAAGTGCTAAGTTATGTCGTAAAGTATCCTTTATGCGGCTTTTAGTAACCCTTTTAATTCCCGACACTTAGGAAAGTATACAGGATCATTTTGCCATATCTTTGCAAGTGACTAGCATGTTTAAATGCTGAATTTTGTTAATAAATGCAGAATTTTGCAGTTTAAGTGGGTTTTAGGCACATTCCTGCACCTAAACTATCACCTAGTGACGCAGTTTTATGGTCCTCACTTCCCTACACACTACCCTAGTGTGATACTTTATTCCTGGCTCATACTGGGCCTCAAAATACTGTCTGTCTATGTGCTGGCATTGTCAGCATGTGTCTGAGTTATCCGCTCACTGTGCTAACTGTGCTTTGTGCATCAAGTTTGTCACTCAAGTCTGTGTGTAATAAACGGAGTGACAGTATGAATGTGATGCATATGTATGTATGTAACAGAAATCAGAAAGCAGTTTAATCATCAGTTGTAATCAAGCACAGTCATTAAGCACAAATTAATATTAATTAATTGTACGGATACCTGAAATTTTGAGGGTTGTCACATTCTCCCCCTGTTAGAGAAATTTCGTCCCGAAATTTTAGCTCTGCTACTAGATGCTGTGGTCTTGGGGAATAAATGTGGGTACTTGGCCTTCATATGATCCTCACGCCACCATGTGAATTCTGGCCCGTGTCGTGCATTCCATCGAACTTTGACGAGTTTGACACTACTCCGGCGTGTCTTGTTAACCTTCCAATCAGTAACCTCGACAGGTTCTTCAGTAAAGTGGAGTGTGTCGTCAATATGAAGTTCGTCGGCAGGAATGACAACTGTTTCTTGAGTTGGACTCTTTTTCAAATTAGATACATGAAATGTATCATGAACGCCATTAAGTTCAGCAGGTAAGTCCAACTTGTATGCTACAAGCCCAATCCTTTGCAGGATTCTGAATGGACCAATGTATCGCGGATTCAACTTTCCACGCTTCCCAAAGCGTGCCACACCCTTCCAGGGTGAAACCTTCAGCAAAACCATATCACCAACCTCAAATTCTAGAGGTTTCCTTCTTAGGTCCGCATAACTCTTTTGTCGATCACGAGCCGCTTTGATGCGCTCTCTGATCTATACAATCTTCTCTGTCGTTTCCTGGACCAACTAGTTGTCTATCACCCGCATCAGCCCAACAAATCGGTGATCGACATTTGCGTCCATAGAGAGCTTCGAACGGTGCAGCTTGAATGCTTGCATGGTAACTGTTGTATGAAAATTCAACCAATGGTAGGTGAGTGTCCCAACTCCCACCTAAATCCATTACGCAAGCTCGCAACATGTCTTCTAATGTTTGAATCATTCGTTCGCTCTGCCCGTCTGTCTGCAGGTGAAATGCAGTACTCAGATTCAGCTGAGAACCAAATGCTTCTTGGAAGGATTGCCAAATCCTTGACACGAAGCGTCCATCTCTATCAGAGATAATTGAGAGAGGCACTCCATGTCGTGCAACAATCTCCCTCACGTATATTTCACCAAGTTTACTCGTGTTGTCTTTTTCCTTGACTGGCAAAAAGTGCGCAGACGTTGTTAGACGGTCTACTATTACCCAAATCGTATCGTGGCCCTTGGGCGTCCTTGGCAATTTCGTTATGAAATCCATAGATATATGTTCCCATTTCCATTGGGGTATTTTAGGTTGCTGCAAGAGACCTGAAGGCTTTTGGTATTCAACCTTTACCTTGGCACAAGTTAAACATTTGCCAACATATATCGCTACATCGCCTTTCATCCTTGGCCACCAATAGAAATCCTTAAGATCTTGGTACATCTTATCCGCTCCCGGATGAATCGAGTACCGTGACTTGTGAGCTTCATCAAAAATAACATTTCTCAAACCACCAAACAAAGGAACTCAAATTCGTTTCATGAAGCACAACGTTCCTTCCCCGTTTGGTACCAACTGCTTCTCCATCCCACGGAGATACTCATTCTCAACATTCCTTTCCTTGAGAGCTTCTCTCTGCGCGGCACGAATGCGCAACGAGAGATCCGTCTGAATAATCATTTCCAAAGCTCGAACCCTTATAGGCTTGATTCTTTCCTTTCAACTCAGGGCATCAGCGACCACATTCTCCTCCCTGGGTGATACTTGATCTCGCAATCATAATCGTTCAATAGTTCTACCCAGCGTCTTTGTCTCATGTTAAGCTCTTTTTGATAAAATATGTGCTGCAGGCTCTTGTGATCAGTGAAGATTGTACATCGCGTGCCGTATAAGTAATATCGCCAGATTTTCAATGCAAACACCACCGCGCCCAATTCCAAATCATGCGTGGTGTAATTTTTCTCGTGGACTTTCAACTGGCGAGAGGCATATGCTATAACCTTTTATCGCTGCATCAACACGCAGCCTAAACCTTGACGCGAGGCGTCGCAATATACCACGAAGTCGTCAGTGCCTTCGGGTAGAGATAAGATTGGTGCGTCACAGAGCTTGTTTTTCAACAGTTGAAATGCTTCTTCTTGTTTGTCTCCCCAATCAAACTTCTTATCTTTCTGAGTGAGAGTGGTTAAAGGTTGAGCGATTTTTGAGAAATCCTCAATGAACCTTCGATAATAACCAGCCAAACCTAGAAACTGTCGAATCTCGGTTGGTGTCTTAGGAGTCTCCCAGTTCTTGATTGCCTCAATCTTTGTGGGATCCACATGAATTCCATCTCCATTAACCACGTGACCAAGAAACTGAACTTCACGCAGCCAGAACTCGCACTTCAAGAACTTTGCGTATAACTTTTCCTTCTTAAGCAGCTCTAGAATAGCCCTTAGATGCTGTTCGTGCTCTTCTTTTGTCTTTGAGTAGATCAGAATATCGTCAATAAACACGATCACAAACTTATCCAGGTATGGCTTGCAGACTCTGTTCATCAGATCCATAAACACTACTGGGGCGTTTATCAAACCAAGCGGCATGACCAGGAACTTGTAATGCCCATAGCAAGTCCTAAAAGCAGTCTTAGGAATACTTTCCTCTTGAATCCTCAACTGGTGGTAACCTGATCGTAGATCGATCTTTGAGTAGAAACTTGAACCTTGTAATTGATCGAACAGGTCATCAATTCGTGGAAAAGGGTATCTATTCTTGATTGTCAACTTGTTCAACTCCCGGTAGTCGATACAGATGCGAAAACTACCATCTTTCTTCTTAACGAACAAAACTGGAGCTCCCCAAGGCGAGAAGCTTGGTCTGATAAATCCCTTGTCTAGCAACTCCTGAAGTTGCGTCGACAACTCCTGCATTTCTGAAGGCGCAAGTCTATAGGGTGCCTTAGCCACAGGCGCGGCACCTGGAACCAAGTCAATGTGAAACTCGACTTGTCGTTGTGGCGGCAATCCTGGCAAGTCTTCTGGAAAGACTCAGGATACTCTTTTACGACTGGAATATCTTCTAGCTTCGGCTCAGCTGCTTCTTTATCCACGATGTGTGCTAAGAAGGCAACACATCCCTTCTTCAAACACTTTCGAGCTTTTAGGCAGCTAATGATCCTTAGAGGCGTATCGCGCTTCTCTCCATGTACCACAATCGTTTCTCCATCCGCCAATGGGATGCGAATGGTCTTCTCGTGACATACAATTTCGGCTTTGTTACTTGACAACCAATCCATCCCTACTACCACGTCGAAGCTTCCTAACTCGACTGGCAGTAGATCCAGTGTAAACTCGTGTTCTCCCAGCTCTATCATGCAACCTCTGATTACTTCATTTGTTTCAACTAGCTTTCCATTAGCCAGTTCAATTGAGTACGGAATGTCTAATTTACTAGCAGTTAACCCAAGCATTTTCTTAAATTCTAGCGATACAAAACTATAGTCGGCACCAGTATCAAATAGCACAGATGCAAAGCATTGATTAATAGGGAATGTACCAGTGACAACATTCGGGTCATGGCGTGCTTCCTTTGCTCTAATGTTGAATACCCTTCCACGAGCTTGATTGAGTTTTGGGCATTCGCGCTTGAAGTGCCCGATGTCTCCACAGTTAAAACATCCCGGTCCTAGACCGTTACCATTACCACCTTGAGCATAGTTTGCTCCCCGGTTCCCAGCTTGGTTTCCAACATTCCCACGATTACCATTTCCGTCGTTGTGGTTCCCATTTCCGTTACCACTACGATTGTTGTTACCAAAACCCCTCTGACCATTGTTACCACGACCAGCACCTGACAGGCATATGTCACATTTGGGCAAAGCGCCCATGTATCCCTTTCCCTTGACCTCAGCACTGGTTTTAGCTTCAACTGGTAGGTTAACCTCCTTCTTCCTGCTGGTGCTGCTGGTGCCTTTTTTAAAGTTGGAGAACTTTCTTTTGTTCTCGCCAGATGACTCCACATGAGTCTCCTTCTTTTTCTGATCAGCATTTGAAAACTTCTTTAGCCTGATGGCTTCTTCAGTTAAGGACACGCTCAGGTCGATGGCTTCAGTAATGGTTGCAGGCTTTGAAGAGGTTACCATGCTCATAATCTGGGGTGCCAACCCCCAGATGAAACGCTCCACATGTTTGAATTCAGGCGTAACCATGTAGGGTACCACATGGGACAAATCATGAAACCTCTGAACATACTCGGCGATTTTCGGGCCATCCATTTTAAGATTCCAAAACTCAGTTTCCAGCTTTTGTATTTCGGCCCGTGAACAGTATTTCTTCCACATGAGCTCTTTCAGCTCAGCCCATGTCAATGCATATGTCGCCGCTTCTCCCAAGGTCTGTACTTGCAAATTCCACCATGATAAAGCACCATCAAGAAAGAGCCCTGAGATGTATGTAACTTGCTGTTCAGGAGCACACTTGCTCATCCTTAAAATAGAATCCGTTTTTTCTGCCCATCTGACGAATGCAACAGCGCCTCCAGTGCCATTGTAGTTTAAGGGCTTACAGTCAAGAAATTTTGTTTGTAGGTGCAACCTGTACAGGCGATAACATTTACGGATGGTGTTAGCGGATGTGTAAGAAATACCCAAATGTGTCGTAATGTGTCTCAAGGGACTTGGATATTACCATTGGGTGGGTTGTTGTTGTTGTTGTTTGAGGTATTCCTGCTGGTTTCTGCACGGGAGGCCTCATACTGTGCTATCGCTGAGGCAATCCGCTCCTGGAGTTCCGCCTCAGTAGTAGGTAGGCAGGCGTGTGTTTCGTCGTGGAGGCATCTTCTAAAAGATGATCGTATTGGTCAGGTCATAGTAAGTATAGTAAATATGCATATATAATAACATCCACCAACCTCATAACACATAACATCCCATGTTATAATATGAAGCAAATAATTCAACAACGCATATGATGAGAACACTGCAATTTAGCTTATCATATAATCAAGACCACAATACAATGTTTACAAGTTTTATAACTCTATTGTACATCAAAAGCGACTAAGGGCCACATCGCCCTTGTCTAAACTATCTAGCCATATACAACAACTAAAAATCAGATATCAAAAGTCATCAGGTCAAAATGCGATCTTCAAAATGTTGTGTAGTCGGCTCAATCGCTGTCTTCTCACCAAAATTAACACTACCTGCAACAGACCAAAAATACTCATACTGATGGGGGAGGAGGAGGAGGGAAGAAAATCAAACGGCGCAAACGCACCCAATCCTCCTCAAGTGCATGGATAACACGCAGCAAGTAAGCAATCTGCTGCTCAGGAGTGAGGAAGCGAACATCAGAATCAGGGGGTAGTGGAAGAGGAGCTGGTGGTATAGCAAAAGAAGACTGACAATGACAAGGACGCGGAGTCCTCTCCAGCTCCGGAACTAGATGGCTCAAAGCATCCTGCTATAACTGCAGGGATCTAAGTATGTCATCTGTGGTATATCCGACATGAAAAGGGTGATACGGGTCTGACAGAGGCATAACATTGGGCGAAGACCATAGAAATGGCTCGCCTAAGGGTGCAAAAGGTGATGTAGTGCGAGGAAGCTGAGACATGAATGGAACAGCTGTCGACATAGGTGGGACAAAAGCAGGCTGCAGCCTCGAAGATCCCTCCCCAGGACGAGGTGAAGGAATGTCTTGGAGAAAAGTGATAGGAAAGTCGGTGCGATGGATATCAGATATGCGTGGGTGCAACTGGGGAACATAGACAGGTGGAAAATAGGTGCAACAGGGGGGTGTAACTGGTATAACAAAAGGAGGATAATCATCATCCTTGATCCACCCGTTACGGGTGTCGGCATATCTCGGATCAATATGTGTGGCAAAAGGTGCACGGTCAACAAACGCCGGCACAGAATCAGGCAGAGGTGCATCAGCAACAGGAACATCCACCACTAGTAGTGCAACAATGGGAATATCAACAATGGGTGGTGCAATGGCTGGTGCATCCGCAACAGGCGGTGCAACGACTGGAGCATCATCAAGAACAGGGTCGTGCACAAGTACAGGGTCATGAGCAATAGCAGGCTCTGGTGCCATGACAGGCTCAGGGTCAGCAAAGGCTATATCAAGGTCGGCAGGTACATCAAAAAGCTGGTCAATAGGAACAACTGGTGCCTCCAAGGGCTGGTCATCAGGAATAAACTCGATCTCGTGATCGGGGTCAAAATCAGGAGGAAAAACTGGATCAAACTCGTCCTCGAACTCATGATCAAACTCAAAAGCATGAGGCGAACCAGGTGCAGCTGACATGGCTGTATCGAAGTCGGAGTCAGTAGGATATCGACGCAATCCGACAGCATGCAAAGTAGAAGATGATACTGAGTCAAAAGAATCAGTACCGAGCTGATCAGACAATATCTCCTCAGCAGGAGCCTTAACAGGTGGTAACTCTACAGCATCCGGAACCTCAACCAAAGGAATGACGACATCATCAGCAATCGGGGCCCCACCCTCATGGTCGTCCTCAGGGGGACCCTCGAAAAGATCGATGTCATCATCAGCGAACTCGTCATGTGGCAGATCCTCAATTGGAACTGCAGCAAGTGGAAGAGGAGCAGGGACCTGAATAAGAGGTAGGTCCCCGTCGAAAGGACCATCAGCAAGAGGCATATCATCCCCAAAGTCGGGTAGGGCAAAAGGCTGGAAGTCATCCTCATCAGTGCTCGTAGTATCTGATGTATAAACCTCGCGCTCAGATAGGATCTCGTCGTCCGAGACTACCGCCATAGGATCAAGCATGTCTGACACTCCTGTATTCGAAGATGACATGCTGTCTGTAACACAACCACACATATGCACATATATCAACGTGTAATCAAATAAGCATGTAAGTCACAACAATGTAATCAAGTAATCATCCTAGTCTTCCTTAGACTATCCCACCCAGTCTCTTAGACTAAACTCCCTGGTCTCTAAGACCAACTCCCTGGTCTCTAAGACCAACTCCCTGGTATCTAAGACCAACTCCCTGGTCTCTAAGACCAACCTCCCAGTCTCTAAGACTAAATCCTCCCTCAGTCTCTAGGACTGATCCTCCCTCAGTCTCTAGGACTGATCCTCCCTTAGCCTCTAGGATTGATCCTCCCTCAGCCTCTAGGACTGAATTATAAATATACCCTTTTGAAATGTGTATTTGTGCCTTTTGTTTGTAAAAATGTTTGTTCCCTGGATCTGGACGTTTAGTGTATGCAATGTAAAAAAATTTTAAAATATTTTCGTGAGAGCCCCGATGATCATAGTCTAGACTCGAGAAAGAATCCTAGTTCGCTATGATCGAGGCTCTAATACCAAGCTGTCACACCCTGGCTTTTGCGGAAGCGTGGGTTTATTTGGTGTGACTTCTTAATACCATAGCAACAATCATAACAATGCTATATGGTAAAAACACAAGATGTTCATCCATTCATTAAGTTTAATAATACCACAACATCATTGTTTGAAAATGTCGACAACTAAGATAAGTTACAAACCATACGTGTTTTAAACGTGTTCATAAGACACAACAAAAGACTTTATATAAAACGTGGTTTAAAGACATGTAGCCCGTCCAGGTAAGGGTTACACCTCCTAAACCTACTACCCTGGATGACATCTTTATTCAACGCAGCTAAACACATGCATACCCCGCCAAATCCGCTAGTTCCCTGAAATACATGTAGTTTGAAAAATCAACAAAAGTTGAGCGAGTTCATGTGTAAGTGAGTATGTATAAACCTTTGTAAAGTGTCTGTGTGTAAGAAAATCCCTGGTATGTAGCAATTAAGGAAAAAGAGATCACCAATGGGTTGCAAAGCCACTGGTATGTGTGAAACGGTGCAGGAAGTACTCAAACCTAGCAAATTTGTACCGGGCCTCCGGCTATAAGACACAGTCACCACTATGGGCCGCCCCGGCCTCATGGGTGTGGGCTCGCTACACCCAAATTGATCTATCACTCATGTCCCTCGCTCCTAACAACGAGGAATAATGGCCTTAAGTGTTGTACCCACCTTTCACATGATCTAAGTAGTAAACCCTCCTTAAGCTAACCATACCATGTATAAAAGTGTCTGTAATAATTGTAACATGTATTCCACCCCTGAAGTATAAAACTGAAAACAGTTAAGAAAAAGGGGGACATGAACTCACTGTAGTGCGTCTCCTGTATCGTACTCAAATCTCCGGTCTCGTCAGCAAACACGACTCCCTACAATGTACTAATGTCTATTAGACGATCGGGCCATGCCTTGCCTTTATATTTACGGGTTTGAGTTACGTTACTTATTATTCCAAGTCATAATCATTTATTAAAATAAATTATTTTAACTTAAATTGTTTTTAAGGTTTTGGAATAATAGTTAGACAACTATTTCGTATTCATGCTTCTCAAGTATTTTAACTCCGTATTTCCTTCCCAAGGATGTCTATTTGTAGTTTCGAAAACTATACTTTAAGTCCCACTTAGAAAAATATATTTAACTCATTTGTCCAAAAATAATGTATTTCCAAAATATATGTATTTTTCCCAAAAATAATATATTTTTACTTCTTTAGTTTCCAAAATAATATTTTATCAAAAATATATTTGTAAGAGTATTTTCTGGAATATTTTATAAGTTATGTCTTTGCGTTTGGTTTCACAATATCAAGCGTATAACTTAAATATTCATTCCGTGTGATTTCTGGTATTATTTTGGAGTTGTGATTTTCCATGGTGTTTGTAAGTTATATTATTTTACCCTAAAATAATATAACTAGTTCACAAAATATGCAAATATTCACACAAGTGTCTTAGTATAAAATATATATTCTAAATATATATTTACCCATTTTTATTTACAAAACCAACATCTGATACTTTGTATTTTTGTGACAAAACTCATGGCGATGTTTATATTCGAAACACAAGTTGTAAAATATACTAGTAACATTTGTTAGAAAAATATTTTCTAAGTGTTGGAATTTTAGAAAATTTCGCCAGAGTTTCATTTGTGAACGGAGATGTCCATGCTTATTAGCATATCATTTTCTTTTCAAAAGTTCATTCAATCAATCAACAACAAATTATTAAACAACATTACACTAACCAAGTGCAAAGACAATGAACTTTTCATAATAACATGAACTTGGTTTTTCGTAAAAACGCGTAGTAACTTAGTGGGGGGTTTAGTGGGTTTAGTTACCCTCCAAAGTGTGTTTACTTTTGTTAAAATCTCATTTTCGGAATTTTTAGATGTTCACAACTTGTGAGCATATTTTACAAAAATATCTATTTACAATATTTTCATGTTTCACTAGCTTCCATATACGTAGTTTATTTCAAAGATGGTGTAAGTATATGTAAGAATCATACTTTTTCAAAAGCCATCTTTTAAACTTGGTTTTCTAAGAGAACTCATACACAAGTCTTGAGTTTACAAGTTTACTAGTCTACTAGGTTTATTACTTTATAAGAAAATCACTTTTATTATCAAGTTCATGCTTTAACAAGAAGATGATTATTTTATGTTCACATAATCATCCCTAACTTGTTAAGTCATGTTTTTAATCATAGCTTAACAAGCTTCATATGATGATCAAACATCATATTACTAGTAATCATCAAATAAACAACAACAACATCAAAACAACTTTATTTTATCAAGATTTCATCTTATTTCATCATCATGTTACTTTATGTTCAAGACTTATCTTTATGATTTTTAGTGTTCTTAAGTTTTCATCATGATTTAACTATTAACCACCATAAACAAGAAGTAAATGAGGATTCAAGAGACTTACTACTAGCTTTTAAGCTAGGGAAGATCAAGAGTAGAAATGAGATGGTTAATAGCAAATAGAGAAGGTCGTTGATGATCCGAAAGCTCCTAGCTCCTTTGTATGGTCTTTATCACCTTTGTATGCTTGTAAAATGGAAGAACAAGTTTGAATGATGATGATGATGGTGTGGTTTGGGGTCGGCCGAAGCCAAGGAAGAGAAGAGAGAAAGAGTTTTGTTGATTTTGGTGAAGATGATAAGTAGAATGGTCTAATGGTTATATAATACAAGTCTTCCAACATTTCATTATCCTTTAGTCCATATGTCCACCTAAGTACTTACAAATCCATTAAACAATTAAGGAAAATTAAGGGGTGTCCCACTTGTTCCATAACCGGTTGGGGGGGGGGGGTTGGTTTAGTTAGTTTGTAATGGTAATTAACTAATTTAGTTAGAAGATAAGTGAAATAGTTCAAGGTTTAGGTGTTATGACATAATATAGTGTGTTATGATGTTCGGGGACCATAACTAGTTCAGAAAAATAAGAACAATGCTTCTAGCATTATTTTGGTGTTCCGGGTAAGGTCCGGTTGTTCGGTTTGATACCGTTCCGTTAAAGTGCTAAGTTATGTCGTAAAGTATCCTTTATGCGGCTTTTAGTAACCCTTTTAATTCCCGACACTTAGGAAAGTATACAGGATCATTTTGCCATATCTTTGCAAGTGACTAGCATGTTTAAATGCTGAATTTTGTTAATAAATGCAGAATTTTGCAGTTTAAGTGGGTTTTAGGCACATTCCGGCACCTAAACTATCACCTAGTGACGCAGTTTTATGGTCCTCACTTCCCTACACACTACCCTAGTGTGATACTTTATTCCTGGCTCATACTGGGCCTCAAAATACTGTCTGTCTACGTGCTGGCATTGTCAGCATGTGTCTGAGTTATCCGCTCACTGTGCTAACTGTGCTTTGTGCATCAAGTTTGTCACTCAAGTCTGTGTGTAATAAATGGAGTGACACTATGAATGTGATGCATATGTATGTATGTAACAGAAATCATAAAGCAGTTTAATCATCAGTTGTAATCAAGCACAGTCACTAAGCACAAATTAATATTAATTAATTGTACGGATACCTAAAATTTTGAGGGTTGTCACACCTTGATGAATATCGCGCCTTCATCAAGGATTCTATTTCTTTGATTTTTTGGAGAATCATCTTTTCTATTAGACTTATATCTTCTAAGTCTTCTAGGTGAGAGGGTTGATGGAGTTCAGATAGATGGACTTCATTATCATTTTTACTCCCGTCCATCTTAAGGTGATCGTTATAGGAAAACGATGGGGCTAAATAGTGGGGAGTGAAGTTTAGAATGCCACATTCCGATTCTTCATGCTTCTCCCCACAATAATCGCACCATTCACCGTAAGAATGGCGGAGGTAAAAATAATCATAAAAATCCATGTTTTTCCAGATATTTTTTAACCGTCGGGATCAGACGGTTACTATTTTCCTACAAACTTTTAGTTTGACATGGCCACGTGTTAAGGTAACACGGCCCCGTGTTAGGGTAATACGGGTAACACGACCCGTGCTGCAGTCTGTATCTGGTAGAACATAGATTTAAGGATACTGGAGATTTGACACGGCCCCGTGTAGATCACACACGGCCCCGTGTCACTTCTACAGAAAGTGAAAATTTGAGAGAAAAAGAAGAAAAACTAGCATAGACTTTGGCTGCTGCCATCAACTTCTCCCAGCTTTTCGACAATCCTTCAGTCCCTGACAACACATTGATCATATCATCGCACCTCACTGCGTATATGAACTATGCGCGGATTAAGTGCCAGTGCACGTCCCCGATTTCCAACACTTGCTTATTGTACCTCGTGAAATCTTCCAAACTTTCATCGTTCCTCCGCCAGATGTTCATGACATCCGTGGAGTCTTGAATGGATCGGCGCTGTTGACTAAAATGAACCAGAAATTTTTCTTTAAGATCAACCCAGGATGTTAACTAACCCACTGGTAGATTGTCAAACCAAAGGCGCGCGACGCCTGTAAGGGTTTAGACAAACAAATGGCACCACATGGGCAGTGTCCATCCGCCGACTAGTCCCGTGCTGGTGAACACGGGCAGGTGATCATCAGGGTCTGACAATCCATTGAACTTTCCCACATTTGATGGTAATTTTACCCCCTCGAGGGGAGCTAGTGCAATCTCTCTGACAAACTTTGAGTTTTCAGCAGCTCCCACTGGTCGGTAAATCAGATTGTAGTCATACTCCACTTCTGGGTTGTACACTACACGGATTTTTGGTTTGTAACTTGCATGATCTCTCTGTATTCAATTGAAGATGCTTGTGTTGTCATCTTCATTATACGTCATGTCATATTCATTAGTTTGGGTGTCCCGCTTCTATGAGAAACGCGGCCCCAAACGTGAATGAACTGACTGGCGTTTTTTGAGAGTACTGCTCTTCACGGTGGTCTCGTCGTCTGGATTCAGAGTGAGTAGTTTCATACTTAGTGCTAGATTTGGAATAGACTTCCATATCATCAACCGACATGTGTGACGGTGCATCGTAATGCAACATTCGAGGTGCAGATGGAGCTCGCACCTGAGCTACAGACCTACGCGTTTGTGGTGTTGGTTGAGTAGTTTGTGCACAAAGCTGTGCATAAACGGCGTTCAACGCACCTTGAAACTTTACGTACCAAGATATCGGAGTTTCACCAGGAGGTAAAATTGAGCTGATCGGGATTTCAGGCTGTACTCCTGGTGTAACGGGATCATTCTCATGATTAACGTTGTTCTGAACATCGTTATCATCAGATGCTTCTTCCATAATCCCCTCGACACGGGAAGCATGAGCGGAATTGCCCCTGTTCTCTGGTCGAGGGCCTGGTGGATGATTCGACGGAGCTTCTTCCATTTAAAACAAAAGAGAGGAAATGAATCGAACGAGAAGATGAAAATGAAAATAGAAGAATCGGTGGGCGCCCATGAAGAAACAGTGATCTAATCAGACCGGAGTCAACCAGATCGGGGGTTTTGTCTCTGCATAAAAGGGTTAATCCTCTCATCGATTAGGTGGTTAGCTAGTTTCCTTCTCCGATGATCACTACCAAACAGAAAGCCATTAGACTCGCCATGGGGAGAATGGGGGTTCTCTCCATGACCACCCTCCGGCGTGAGAATAAGTACAGTGATCTCGAGGAAGAAGATGAAGTAAAAGTGAGAGTAAGTGAAAGTAACTTGTGAGATCATACATGCAGTGCCTCATTTATAACCGGATTTTAGCGGGAAAATGGTGTAATGGAGAGAGTAACGGAAAGCACTTTTTTGTTAGCGTTTATTCTACTTTCCATTAATAGTTAACTGCACATCCACGCACACGAATTGTGAGCTTGATCGACGGCTGGGGAGATGCCACGTGGAAAGTGGTTTTATGCTGATCTTCCTTCAAGTGAGTGTCATCATCGTGATTTAGATGGGCGTCCACGATTGTGCCACATCACAGTCAGTTGTAACCAAATGGCCACGCACAATGAGCATTAAACTCCTTCTAGAAGATCTACAGTTGTAAACCTTTATGCTTTTGCCACGTGTCCCTTCTGTTATAACAGAAAAGATTCCTTTTGTTCAAGTCTTGACTTCAGGCGCGCGGAGATGTTGAGGTTTTACTCTTTAAGCTTAATTGTGCCCTTGCGCGAGCCCGCGCAAAGGTTTTAGTTGAGTGTTTGTCTCTCTTTCCCTCCGGCGCATGGTTATCGAAGACTGTTTTCTTCCAAATCCTGTTTAAAACCATTGCACAGCCGCACAAGGTTTTGCTTAAGATGTTCTTTGGAATGAAGTTAGGGTATGGTCTTATGCATTTGCGCAGGGTTTTTGGGACCATACCCCTTCAGTTTCTAAAACAAGTTCCGAAAGTGAGAAAAATCCCGTTCAGAAATCAGTCAAATAAAGAGTTTCTTGAACAGAAAGCAAAGAGAGAATAGGTTGAAGGACCACCTTCCAAATGAGAGATCATAAAGAGAAGAAATGTTATAAATGTCAAGAAATTGGACACATTTCTTATAATTGTCCAAACAAAGGTCCTAAGCACTTTCATTATCATAATATGGGTGTCCAGGGGGTCTAAGTTTGGGTAAGCTGCTAGGTTTGGCATGGGTTCGTCTGGTATTGGGTAACGTTGTTCATAATCACTATGGTCATCAAACCATGGGTCATAGTCTGGGGAATGGGGTGCTGGTACTCTAGGTATTTCTGATGGGTCAAAATCAGGCATTGGAATTTGGTCTACAGGGTTTGGTTCCAAATCCATGGGTTGTGTGGGAAATAGTGGTAATGGTTGGGGTGCTATGAGTTGTTCCAGATTAGGGTCTGCAGCTGTAGTTGCTAAGATATGAAAGTTTGCTAGACTCCTATTGAGCATATCCTGAGTGTGAGCATTCGTTTCTCTATTATCGGCTACTAAAGCATGATGTTGCTGAAGTTTTCTCATCCTTTTTCTACGTTCATGGGCTACTCTGCTGAACCATCCCCTCTTCTTAGGAGGGAATTGTAACGCCCAGCGTCCCTAAACTTTAGGACTTTGTTAAGATTAGTCCCTGAAGTTTGTCTATTTGTCATTTTAAGCCCTAATCTATGTGAGAGTCTATGTTGTATACTTGAAATGCCTAAGTCTACATGTGGAATGCCTATATCTTTGGAATATCTATATCGATATGCTTGGAATGCCTAACTCTATATTTGAAATGTCTAAATCTATGCTAGAATGTCTAAATCTATGTTGGAATGCCTAAATCTATGATGGAATGCCTAAATCTATGTTTGGAATGTCTAAGTCTATGTCTGGAATGTCTAAATCTATTGGGTGCTTGACTCCTCAGACTCGTGAAACTTGATTCTTGGTTAAACAAGAGACTGGAGTCTTGTCACTGGCAGAATCTATTAATCTTGTAAACTTTTGATGTGTATGTTGTAATCTAGTTATTCTGTTACTCAAATAATATGTAACGCCTAATCTAACTCGCAAAACGAATCAGAAACGGGAACACAGAAAGGTGGGATTGGCCAGAGTGGCAATCCGATCGGATTGCCACCTGATCGGATGGTCATCCGGCCGGGTGGTAATCCGGTCGGGTGGTAATCCGATCGGGTGGCAATCCGATCAGATTGCCACTCTGGCCAATCCCACATTTCCGTGTTCCCCTTTCTGATTCGTTTTGCGAGTTAGATTAGGCGTTACGTATTATTTGAGTAACAGACACCCGACCCGTGTGCACCTTATCCCTTCTCACAGTCCCACACTATAAATAGGAGCTGTCACATCAGTCCTTCACTGATGTGACAGCCCTGCTCAACTCAGACGCACAAGCACCTTTCTTCCCCGTTTTCTTGATGATTCCGGTACGTTTCAAGCAAGATCCTTGTACTTTCTTGATCTACACTTTATCCTCTACGTGATTCACCTTCGAAATCACACTTTTCACCGTGAAATCTCTCAGATCTGAGTCCTTGAGGGTGATGTCATCATGGAGGTTTGTACAAACCACTATGTGATGTCATTTCCGGTAAGATCTAGCTCGGATCTAAGGTATTTCATGCGTTTTCACACTAAATCCAAGCTAAAACTAGACCTTTTCATGTAAAACTTGAGTACCTTCATCTTTTTCCTCAAACTTTTACTTTAAATCGATGGGAACTGAGTCTAAACAGACTGTAGACTTGATAAATAGTCTAGAGTCAGCTTGGATCTGAGTTCTCACCAGTGAAGACGAGCATGGAACGGATTCCAACATAAACTTATTACGGACAGACGACAGATCGGACAGGGGTGATTTCCACCCGATCAGAACGGCTGTGTGCTAATAAGGTTGTTGTTGCCACAGTACGTGCCGTGTCGTCACCATTAAGCTAGAAACTTTGAAATTTTACAAAATGATAACAAGAGCAAGGGTCGCCCGATCGAGCGGCAACCCTATCGGACAGCCGTCTGATCGGACAGCCACCCTATCAGGTGACACTTGCTTTGAAATCTTTCAATCACTTAGTAACTTATCAAAACTTGGAAGTCTTGATCGAGTGGCAACCCGATCGGACAGCGGTCTGATCGAGCAGCCATCCGATTGAGATAACCAAGTACTAAGCATTTGGAACGAGTGGCAACCCGATCGGACAGCCATCCGATCGGGTAGCCACCCTATTCCTCCTCCTTTTTGGATTTTCAACCAAGTGGCAACCCGATCGGATGGCCATCCGATCGGGACAGCCATCCATCCCCTACACACATGTCCCCACTCGGCTGGCAATCCGATCAGATAGCCATCCGATCGGACAGCCATCCGATCCAGTGACAGCTTCCAACATTTTATTTAATCTCGTTATTTTGCCGACTCTTATCCTATTGTAATATAATCAGGCTAATTCTAAAAGAGCTCCCTTTGATCCAATAACAGTTGCGACTGTTAAGTAATCACTGTGAGTATACTCGATCCCCCTTTTTACCTTTAAACTTTGGGGTGTAACATGTATTCTATATAAACTTGAATCTTTGCAAACTAAACTCTATCCTATGTGTATGTGAAACTTGTGCATTCTAGTATTCTATTTGTGCTATGTGACATTTAATCCAGGGTGTGTAGTTCCGCCTTAACAATAGTAGCGCTATAGGGGGTGCAACTCTCCCATTATTCTCAGGGGGGTATTGTTAGGAGGATTCTAGTTTACCTTAAGTCTTGGGTAAACACTAAAGCATCGGGATTCTTGGGCTATCACTGCGTGTACTGCGACACTAGCATGGCTGAAACTATTTTTATACTTACATCGTGGATATGAGTTGTTTTAAATCTATTACTCTATTATCAAACTTGTATACTCGCCAATACTTTTGTATTGATATTTTAATACATGTTGCAGGCTGATAGGTTGCTGTGGAACTCATGGAAAACAAGTTAGGGTGATGCCTAGAAACGTCACTTAGCTAATCTAAGACTCTTGAACAATATTTGATGATGATGTAATTTGATACTTGTTTTGATGGATGTTTATGTCAGACAATTTTGCATAAATCAAATTAACTATTATCGAAATTTCTAGTGTTATGGAAATCTCATGAGCAATCTGAACGCTTAGTGCTCGCGCCCCGATGTTTCTGCCATCGGTTGGGGTGTATGTCACACCCCCAAAATCCACCATGCGGAGTTCCACCGCTTGGAGGCGTGACGTGACCAGGATCGAGCCACCAATCATATTGAACAACTCAATTAAGTAAATAAAACCAAACATAATACGATTGGTGACCAAAGCTAGTTAACCTTGTTTGGTTTAAACAGCGGAAGCATAAACGTGAGTTTAAAAGCATAAGTCCATAGTTCATAAGTTAAAGTTTCAAAAGCGCAAGTTTAGTAAGTTCATAAGGATTTAAACATTAAGCACGGAACATAACAGTCCGTACACCACAACGACTCCTTCCCCGTGCAAGCTCCAAGCATTTAGCGACCTGTAAGGCATGTAACAACGAGTCAACAACAAAGTTGAGTGAGTTCACGTTTGGTTGTTTAGTTTTAAGTTGTTTCTGAAAAACGTGGTTTGACTTTCGTTGGCTTATTTGCCGTGGGGGTTACCCCGTAGTTGAAAGTATGTTTAACCATTTCCCTTTTTCTTTACCCAATCCATAACCATGATCAGTGGGGGTTTTCCCCGTTTGAACTACTAGACGGTATGATATCGACTGCTACGCAAATAAGTTGTTCCCTATATCAGTGTCTATCATCACTGACAATCTGCCATAGTCCATTAGTACACGCCCGTCCTACCGGCACGGTGTGAGGTTTGTTAAACCTAATAGCGCTATTAACTAATGACCCGCTCGCCATTGGCCTCGGCGATTAAGTCGATATAAATTGAGGGACTTCATGATAGAGTTTTGTCTAGCTAGTTTTAAGGTTGTTGTCCTGCACCAGGAGGACGAACGTACGTATTCTGCACCAGGAGAATTCGTAGGATTAATAATGGCATCCACTCTATGGAGGATGGCCGTACATATCCTACCCAAGGAGGATATGTAGATTTAGTTTTAAATTCTTTAACCCATTCCCAAACCACCGGGAATCCCATGCCTTAGAAAGTGTGTGAACTCACCTCGGTTTGCTCGGTTAGATTCTCAATATAGCTAACAGTCAAGGTCGGTCAATCGCGTCCTAATAAGGTACGGATAACAATCAGTTTCTCATGCATAACACGTATCCTACGTACGGTTTATTTGCACATTACTTCTACCACATAACAGGCACACACTTTAACGATTTACACCCATATATACTTCCCATCCATTCCCCACTCATAAGCAAACATACAATAATGCATATAACACATATAACATGTTAGATCATTCACAGATAGCATACTCGACATTTAGACGCGCAAATCACAACTTATGTTATTTCAGCATTAATATTCAAAACCGGCTGTTTTCGGACATTTTAATAAAATAGTTAAACTATTCCAAAAATTCCCAAATTTTTACAGGATGTCTTAAACGTTCCATATTTTATTGTGTAAAAATATCGGGGTCCGGTTCATTACCAATATTTTATAAAAATTTCATATTCGGGACTGAACTCAGATTTATGTATTTCTGACCATAGCCCACGAAACAATTTATTAAAAATTCATCGTAAGTCCGATTTGCGAAATTCTAGTGGGGTAATTACAAATACTTCAGTTTTCATCTACAGTAAAATTTTCATGGTCCGATTCATCACAAAACTCAGGTTATGACTGAAAGTACGACACCCATTTATTGCTGTCAAAATTCAGCTTAAGTTGCTGTTACAAATTAACACTTTAAAAATAGTAAACGAAGTCCAAAAATTACGATTCCGGTGCCATTAGAACCGTATTTCATAATAACATATTTTAGATTCAAAATATCGGTTTTTCGTGGAGTTTAAGACCTGTTTACAGCCAACTGAAGTTGGCTGTAAAAGTTGGACAGATTCTGATTTTCAGTGTTTAACCTTCTAAATCGTGTTCGATCGATTCCGTTAACAAGTTTAGTGACCACAACAACATGACACCTTAATATTAATCAGCAAATCATCAAATAATCAACCAATAATCATAATAACACAAGATCTACATGATTTACACACATAACTTCTCTTTATCCACACCTTAACACATTATGTTCAAGACTTGTTCATGAGCTTTAAAGTTTCTTAACTTTTTATCATTCTAACATCTATTAACCACTAAAATAACATAAAGAATGAACGGATCTAAGTTCTTACCACTAGCTCAATGCTAGGGAAGTTCGAGTGAAGAAATGTGGTGGTTAATAGCGAATGGAGGAGGTCCTTCCACTTCCGAGAGCACCGAGCTTCGTTGTTGGACCTCTTACACCTTTGTATGTATGAGGAATGATTGAAAAAGAGCTTGATGATGGTGGTAGTATGGTGGAAGGTGGCTGCCGAACAAGGGAAAGGAGAGGGAGAGAAGAGAGAGCTTGGTGGAATGGTGGTATTTATAAGATCTTCCATATAGCATATTCCTAGCATATTCCAAGCATATTCCTAGCATATTCCTTGGATATTCCTAGCATATTCCTAGCATATTCCTTAGCATATTCCTAGCATATTCCTAGCATATTCCTTAGCATATTCCTTAGCATATTCCTTAGCATATTCCTTAGCATATTCCTAGCATATTCCTTAGCATATTAACAAATACGTGTAAGCATAACACAGATATCAGAAAGCAGTTAAGTAATTCCACACAGTCGTCAGACACTTTAATTATCATTAATAATTTGTACGGAATACATGGGATTTTGAGGGTTGTCATAGTGTAACAGATTGGTATCAGAGCCATAACTATAGGGAACTAGGATAAGTAGGAATACTTGCCCTAGTCTATAGTTCTAGGAAGTTTGACTCTTAATTGTTGTTTAAGACTTATGTATTCTACCGTACCTGCTTCCTAGTAGCTCATACTCCTATTAAACTTACAAGCCTTTCCTAAGGCTGACATAATGTACACTTTATATTTTGAAAACACTGTTACTCAGTGTTTGTATTTTGCTCTCAAGTCAGGAGTAATATCCAAACCTTGATGGTAAAATCTCCATATAATTCTAGTAGGTCTTGTCTGCGGATAAGTACCAACACTATTTAGGGTACGATGTTGTCAAGTTAGAGGTGAAACTCAGATCTTGATAACTAGTCCCACTCCTTGATTTTATGTCTCGCCAAAGTCTCGTGATTTCCGATCAATTAGGAACGTGGAATGACTTAGAGGATGAATATCGTAGGCCTAACATCGATGACGTATTTGTATAAGTAAGTCAGTACCCGTTACCTCAATTCGAAAGGGGTATGAATCACTTTGGTTAGTCACCGTTCCTCTACCCGGAACAATCCTATGTTTTATGAGCCTATCTTTTATGCTATCTTGATTTTTTATGTATGTGGTTCTAAGCTTGATTCTTCATTCATTTTGGTATGCTTTTACACTACTCACACATGTGTCCGCAACCTAAAACGTTAATTCTAATCTCAGATCAAACTAAATTTATGGAGCTATACTCTATCTGATCAATCTATGTGATAACGTGTTTTAAAGGCACTAGACGTAACGTGGCATGGAATACGAGGGTAAAGTGACGTGTCCGAAACATGGTGGATACGCCGCTGGTACTTCCTATATATAAGTGTTTCTGGCATGTTACCAACTTTCGTACCAAGTGCCATGCGAAACTTAGTGTCTGTTGTTGAATTCTAAAACTATGGAAGGCCTATTTGTGTACTCTATGCAAAATTTATGTGAAAGTCTATCGTGTACCCTAGTAGAATCTATGTGTAAACTACGTATGTGTAGAACGTGCCATGTGGAAAGTTTGTCGTTATGGACTATGATGAGGTTGTTGACTCTAATCTAAAGTGAGCCTATTGGGAAATCTATGTTGATTAGCCAGATTAATCTATGTTGTCGAGTCTATTTGATTAGTTTAATATGTGGTTGGCGAAGTATGACACCGATGACGAGGGGGACGTGGCGTGATCGAAGCATGGTGGATACGCCGCTGGTACTTCCTATATATAAGTGCTTCTGTCATGTCGTTGAACTTTCGTAATACATGCCATACGGGATTTCGTTGTTAATCTATTAAAGCCTATTGAATGTCTATTGAAATCTATTGAAAGTCTATTGAATTCTATTAAAGTCTATGGAAAGTCTATTGAAATCTATGGCAATCTATTGAATGTCTATCGAACCTATTGAAATCTATGAAAGTCTATGTTAATATATGATGAGTATGGATTACGACATGTAACATGACATCGAGTACGAGGTGGAAGTATTGTGTCCGAAGCGTGGTGGATACACCGCTGGTACTTCCTATATATAAGCGCTTCTGACATACTGCCAAGCTTCGTGAAACATGCCATGTGAAGGTCGTGGGTTGTGGTGATTAATCTATTGAAATCTATCGAGTTAGTCTATGTGTATGATGAGAGTATTGTTTGGAAATGGCGACACGTAACATGACGCCGAGTACGGGTGTTGGTGCATTCATCTGTCGTCTTCGTCTTATGTCGAGTCCCGGGTTTCGTTACTGATCTGATCAAGCATGACATCACTAGTGACATCATCACCTGACATCACTAGTGACATCACACTACATATTCACGTGAAAATATATCAAATGCATGGATCAGATTATATTTTTGAAGGTTTCGCTTGAAGAAGATTATAAAAGTCAACATGTACATTTCGCTTGAAAGAAGTAGAGGATTTCGCTTGAAGAGTTTCAAGCGAAATCTAACTGCTATATATAGGTGGTCTATTCATGTCATTTGTAACAGTTCTGGTATTCTACACCGAGGTGCTACCGGTGTGAGATTTGATTGTAAACAACGTCAGATTAATACAATCAGTGGTTAAAGTGATACGCAAGCTGTTTTCGCAATCGGTTTCTTAGTTTCCGCCTCTGAAACTGATAAATCTCTTCTGATCGACTTGTTCGGGTCGCAAACCGATCCTACAATTGGTATCAGAGCTCAGGAGGAAGAGATTTCGCCAAAACAGCTCGTTTTTGTCACTTTTTCTGATTTTCTACACCTTCTTTCAAAATTAATCAATTTTTACGGATAAAATCGGTTCAAATTCTCACATATTGTGCGAAAACATGTTTTAATCAATCCTTGAAAGTTTCAAGTTAAAATTCAATCTAAAACTTGTAATTTTCTGTGATTTCGCTTCAATTGCTCGAACAATATGATGACATCAGCAACTGTTTAGACTAGATTTCGCTTGAATATTGTGTGATAATTGAAGATTTCGCTTGAGAAATTGACCAGATTACACTTGAATTTGTTTGATTTCGCTTCAGAGAGTTTTTCTGTTTGAGTTTACCTCGTGAGTCTCACTTAAGATCAACACACTGCTTAAAAAAATTCATCGATTTATGTGATAGTGGTTATGTATCAGAACTCATGTGATTCTCGTAAATAGTCATGCTTGTTGTCAGACATTTTAATGAATTGCATGTGATAAAAACATCATAAATTTGTCGGCTGATAATCTTGATATTGGAAAAGTCTTCACGTGATCTTAGACATTAAAACTTTGTGCAGATAAGTCATACAATTTTGATAAAGTTTGCATTTGAAGTGACATTTTTTATCATATCGAGAACATATGTTGACTAGTTAAAGAGGTTGTCGACAAAAGTGTTTAATCATTTCAGTTTGCATGTGACTTCTTTTATAGTGACTTGTTAATTCAAAGTTTGTCGGCTCATTTATCAATCGGTTAAAGAGATGAGGCTTATGTGATTTTAGTATTCTGTCAAATCAAAGAGTTTAGAAAGATTAAAGTTGTCAGCCACCTACTTTGATTAAAGTCACAAAGTTTGTTCAAAGTGTGCTTGTGTCAGTATCAAAAGTATACATATTTGTTAAACAATTTAATTGTCCGGATATTTCTTGAATGATCCAAATGAGATAATTGTTATGAAATATTGTTGTAGGCTACAATTTACGTGATCATAACAGTCACAGCCCACTCCATATTCGGAACAATTGAAAGTTTGTCTTGTGTGAAAAATTTGTTGGGACAGTTTAAAAATGGCAATGATATTTGATGAGATGGAAAATGAGTATCTTGAAAGTTTAAATCGTTGGTATATGAGAACTGTGGATAGTAGTTACAGAAATGTAGATGTGGATGTTTGGGTAAGAAGTTATGAACATTTCATGTGCCAAAAGAATGAAACTTTGGATGAGTTGGAAAGACGGTTTGAAATTTTAACAGACAATTTAAGAAAAAAAGGTATTAGAATATCAAGAGATGAACAGATATCAAAATTGGTATCTGCATTACCTGCTAAATGGGATGAATTCTTGATTGAATTAAAAAAGAAAGATTTTTTTCAAGAACTTTATCCAAAACAATTCTTTAATGAGGTTAATGCAGAAATTCGTAAGGAATATAAGAAAAAAAAGGAATTTTTGAACGAAATGGAAAAGAATTTACAAAAATTGGAATTGGATGTAATTGCTGAAATAGATAGAAGAATTCGTGTGTGTCTTGCAACAAAGAGTATTTTGAAATATGATATTAAAAGGAAATATTATATTGATGAAAATATGAATCCTTTTGATTTCGTTAAACTCTTTTGTGCAGGAACATACAAGATGGAGACAGAACAAGTTCAAAAGAATGAAGAATCTGTGAAGCTTGGATCTTCAAGTTCAGAATCAGTGTGCTCTAAATGTGACAACTTTAAGACTGACAATGACAAACTTTTGAAGGATGCGGATAGTCTGACATTGGAAGTCAAGAAGTTGAAAGATGAGAAGCAAGCTGATGATAAACAGATTCTTGTTTTGAAGGAAACCTGTGTAAAGCTGAACTCTGAAAATGACAAACTGTTTAGTAATTTGAACAGTTTGACATTGGAAAATCAGAAATTGAAAGAAAAAGCAAAAGTTTTTGAAGATAAAATTAAAAGTTTTGGAAATGAAAAAGTAAAAATTGAAAAAGATTTTCAAAGTCAAATAAAATTTTTAGAAGATGAGAGAGATTTATTTGGTAAAAACAATCTTGAAAAACAAATTGAAATCAATTCTTATCTTGAAAAGATTATTCGACTTGAGAAAGAGGCAGAATGTGCTCAAAAGAAAATCAATGAATGGGAAGAAAAGTTGAAGGTTTTTGTGAATACTTCAACTATTCCTTGCCCAAAACCTTTAAATTCTGTTCCAATAAGTGACAATGTCACAAACTTTGATAAAGTCAAAGTTGAAGATTGTGATGAGAAATCTGATGATGAAAAAGATAAAAGTGAAAAACAAAAATTGTTTTTGAAATTAAAAGAAAAATTTCAAGAAACTGTTCTGCAATCGACTGAAAAGGGAGAATGCTCTAAGCAAAAACCTTTGAAGAAGAAAGTGGAACAGAAACAAAAAATTAAAAATGAGAAAAATGTTCAAAAAGAAAATAAAAGCTCATCAGTTAAATCATCCAATCGCAATCAAAAATCACAAAAATTGAAAAATGAAAATTCAACAACTATTGGTAATAAGTGGTGCAGGTTTGACCACAGTGCTCAAAAGTCAAATCCAGCTTACAAGAGGAAAGATGGATATCACCAAGCCAAACAGTGTTATGATCTGAATGTTTGGGTTGAAAATGGTGACTGGTATGATAACAGAGTGTGTTACAGATGCGGCTATCAAGGACACATTGCTGTTAACTGCCAAGATTGGAGTTATGAGACGAGGAGATGCTTTAATTGCAATATCAAAGGCCACATTGCTAGAGATTGCTCAATGAGATCAATGAGAAGATCGAGGGTTGAATCTCAGAAGCAGGTAAAGATACCAGTCTCTGTCAAGCCCAAAGAACAGAAGGTTCAAGAACCTAAAGTTCAAGAAAAGAAAGTGAAGCTTTCTCAAGGGCAGAAAGACAGACTGAGGAAAAAGAGGAAGAAGGCCAGAGAGTATCTGGAGAAGATTTTGTCCTCGGGTTCACTGGATAGATCGAATAAGAGTTCTGATAAATCGTCTTGCTCTCCAAAGAATGACAAATCAAGCAAAACGCATTCATCAGATACAAATCTGAGGACGAAAGAGGATAAGAAGAAGAAGAAAATGGTCGGCGATGAATCTGACATGTTGAAGTCAGACAAGCCACCATCAGGCGATGAATCTGGCTCATCAAAGTCAGACAAGCCACATTCAGGCAATGATTTTGGTATGGTAAAGCCAGAAGAGCCGGTAGTTGAGGTAAAAATTGAGAATTCTGGTTTAACAATGGACGATGCAAATTTTCCACCATTGTTGAACAAGAATTCAAAATCACCCAAGGACCGTCAGGCTTGGGTGAATCTGTTTAAATGAAAAACCTGACTTGCCGGAGTTCCCAGGTTGGTAAGCGTGGAACATGAATCGGCACATTTCTTGAGAAATTCACAAAAGTGATATTTCGTCGTACAAGTGGTAAATCAGGGACATTAAGTTGTACTTGATTTTCTACAAGTGATGTTTGTGGATTGATCTTAAAAATGTTAGTTTTACAAATGGTTGAAAGAACAAGGTGATGAAATCCCATGTTTGGTAAAATCAACAAAACTTATTTTCCGGAAAAACCATTTTGATTAAAACAAACTTAAGTGTTTTGAAATCTTAATGGGAAAATAGTTTGTTGTGAGGGGGAGTTCTGATTGTTTATGCCAAGTGGATGGAGAATTGAAGTGATTCGATATCAGTTGTCATGTTACTTGTACAGTTTGTTTTCAAATTTCCTAAAATGTGTTTGCATTTTAGGGGGAGTAAATTTTTAGAAAATCCAAAAACATTTGAAAATCTGAAAAAGCCAAAAACATGATAAAATTCAAAAATGAGTTTTGTTGTAAAAAAAGAGGAAATGATAGTAGATCAGTTGGACTGTCACAGCATGCTAAAGAAATGGAAAGATAAAATGTGATAAACGGTCTCACTAAAGATGTGACGATAGGCTCAGCTAGACTAGTAGATTTGCGATAACGATACAAACTTAAAATGAAAAGCCTAGTTCTAGTGGGAAACACGGTTGAAAGCATAGTACTTAGTTTTGTCCTTCTTGACTGTGTACCTACTCAGTAATCGTTGATTGTCGAAAGACATAAAACTGGTTAAGTTTGTGAACTTTCACAACTTTGCTAAAAAGTCGCTGTGATTGTGCATTTTATTTTGCAAAGATTTAAACTTGTTTGATTTCTTTATTTTGTTTAAGCATCGGACATCCTCTGCGTATACGTGAGTATCGACCTGGATGTTGTTGCCTAAACGTTCTGCTTTATTTTCTTTGGTGTTTCGTTTAAGCTTTGGACCTCCTCTGCGTATACGGGAGTATCGACCTGGTGGTTAAAGCCTAAACAACTTCAACTTGTTTTATTTTTCTTATTTTGTTTAAACATTGGACTTTCTCTGCGTATACGGAAGTATCGACCTGATTGTTAATGTTTAAACATTCTGCTTTGTTTTTGCACAATTCACAGTTGATAAAAGTTTAAAGGCATTGCTTGAGTTAGTGTATTGCATGATGAGGGGATATGCTGAGATCGTGGGGTCCATAAGAATTTAGTGCTATCTTAATATACCTTAACGTATCGGTAAGTATTTCGAAAGTTTTTAGATTGAGCTTAAGAGGACAAACATATCGTCAATCAACGTGAATCGTTTAGAACTTAAAATGTTTAAAGCTTAACGGTGTTGGTGATTTGTCTCAAAAACTGATATGATCCTCTTACGCAAACTCACAAAAATATGTTTGTACATATTTTATTTCTGCAGTTAATTTCTGTTATTGCATTTATGTTTCATATTTTGAAAAATCCAAAAAGATTTTCGACAACTGATGTTGGAAAGTTGATATTCAAAATTCCGAGTGCTGAACAGGATGAACTGGTTTGGGAGTGTGTGTTTAAAAGAAAAATTTTGTTTTGAGAAAGAAAAGTTTGATTAGTTAATCGAGATCATTAATTTGAACTTGATGCAACTATTACTAATAAGTTTTTCTTATCGATTTAAGTAAAAACTTATGTTTTGTTGAGAAGTGTGCAGGAGATGTGCTAAACAAGAGTTAAAGCCAGGATGTGATCTCAAGGTGATAGCTAATTCCAGACGGCGATCTCATCATGATGAGAGGGGGAGTCTGACGAGGTTAAAGCCAAAGAGAAGATCCTGGTATATGCGAAGAACGTGAACAGACCGATAAAGACTGAAGATTGAGAATACTCGACAGTTAAGACTCGTCAACATCTGAGGGGGAGTCTGTTGGTGCATTCATCTGTCGTCTTCGTCTTATGTCGAGTCCCGGGTTTCGTTACTGATCTGATCAAGCATGACATCACTAGTGACATCATCACCTGACATCACTAGTGACATCACACTACATATTCACGTGAAAATATATCAAATGCATGGATCAGATTATATTTTTGAAGGTTTCGCTTGAAGAAGATTATAAAAGTCAACATGTACATTTCGCTTGAAAGAAGTAGAGGATTTCGCTTGAAGAGTTTCAAGCGAAATCTAACTGCTATATATAGGTGGTCTATTCATGTCATTTGTAACAGTTCTGGTATTCTACACCGAGGTGCTGCCGGTGTGAGATTTGATTGTAAACAACGTCAGATTAATACAATCAGTGGTTAAAGTGATACGCAAGCTGTTTTCGCAATCGGTTTCTTAGTTTCCGCCTCTGAAACTGATAAATCTCTTCTGATCGACTTGTTCGGGTCGCAAACCGACTATATTTTTGAAGGTTTCGCTTGAAGAAGATTATAAAAGTCAACATGTACATTTCGCTTGAAAGAAGTAGAGGATTTCGCTTGAAGAGTTTCAAGCGAAATCTAACTGCTATATATAGGTGGTCTATTCATGTCATTTGTAACAGTTCTGGTATTCTACACCGAGGTGCTGCCGGTGTGAGATTTGATTGTAAACAACGTCAGATTAATACAATCAGTGGTTAAAGTGATACGCAAGCTGTTTTCGCAATCGGTTTCTTAGTTTCCGCCTCTGAAACTGATAAATCTCTTCTGATCGACTTGTTCGGGTCGCAAACCGATCCTACAATGGGGCAGAAGCGATGTGCCCGAAGCGTGGTGGATACGCCGCTGGTACTTCCTATATATAAGCGTTTCTGACTTGCTGCCAAGCTTCGTACAACGTGCCATGCGAAGGTCATTGGTTTGCGTATCTATGTGAATCTATGAGAATCTTGAGTCTCAGCCTATCGTGTGTAATCTACGATAATCTACGTAAATCTAGACTTATACGATCCTCTTATTTGATATTTTAGGATGTCTTCTCGAAAGCTATCCGACACTCTCAGGAAATCCAGGGAGAAGTCTCAGAAAAAGATGATGTCATTCATGGCCGACCAGATTGCTCGAGTCGTGCCAAAAATCGTCTCTGAGCTCCAAGGATCTAACACTCCTCCATCCTCTGTGGACTCCAAGGCTGAGAAGTAGAAGCCTACAAAGTTCAGCTACAAACATTTCATCTCTTGCAACCCTAAGCCTTTCACGGGCAGTGATGGGGTGACTGCTATGCTCGAGTGGTTCGACAGCATCGAAGTTACCTTCATTAACCGCGAGTGCCCAGATCATTTGAAAACTAGGAGTGCAACTGGAATGTTTCAAGGAAGAGCATTGGAATGGTGGTCGAATGAGAGAAACATCCGTTCTAATGAAGAAGCCTACGTTCTTCCATGGAATGAGGTGCGTGAGCTCATGATGCTCGAGTTCTGCCCTCCCCATGAGCAGTTAAAGCTGGAAGAAGAATTTTGGCATTTAAAGCAGGTGGGTGATGATAACCTGGCTTATACTACCAGATTCAAGCAGCTAAGTCTTATCGTCCCTCACTTGGTTTCGACTCCTAAGCGGATGATAACCAAGTACATCAACGGCCTACCTCCTGCTATGCGTGATCCCATTGAAGCAGCTCAGCTTGATACTATCGAGGAAGTCTACCGTCTAGCAGCAAGTTTGAACAACAATCATGTGTATGACAAGCAGTTTGCTACTCCTGCTACTTCAAAGTCTGCTAACCAAGTTACTCAGCAGCCAAGTGGCAGCAAGAACAAGAAGAGGAAATATCAGGGTTCAGGATGTAATGCTATTATCCCTGCTGCGAAATCTGTTCCTACTCCTGCTGCTGCTAACCCTGCTGCTCCCGAAGCGAAGAAGCAATACACTGGGTCTCATCCCAAGTGTTCAACTTGCAACTTTCATCACCCTACTTCTTCTGCATGCCGTCTGTGCACCAACTGCAACCGCTATGGTCACACGACCCCCTACTGTCACCAAGGTAATCCAGCTCAACAAGCTCAGCAAGCCCCAGCTCAGGCAGCTTTACCAGCACCTCCAGCTCCTCTTCAGAACCCTAAGCCTGTCAATGCCGTTCGTGCATGTTTCTAGTGTGGAGATACTACGCATCTTCGTAATCGTTGCCCTCAGCTGAACCAAGACCAACAAGCAGCCGCTCGTGGATGAGCATTCAATCTCAATGCTAATCAGGCTCGCAACAATAATGACGTGGTGAATGGTATGTTTCTCGTTAATAACCTTTATGCTTCGATCCTATTTGATACTGGTGCCGATAAAAGCTTTGTGTCTGTGGAATTTGAGTCTTTGATAAATTGTACACGCTCTAAGTTACCAGAGTCGTTCTCTGTTGAGGTCGCCAATGGTAAGTCGATTCTTGTTAACTCTATCGTGCGTAATTGTTCCCTGACTCTTAACAATCACGTATTCTCTATTGATCTCATACCTATGCGTTTGGGTAGTTTTGATGTCATTATCGGTATGGATTGGTTGCGTAAGAACCATGCCGAGATTGTTTGTCATGATAAGCTTGTTCGTCTTCCTCTATTGTCTGGTGATGTTTTGAATGTCTATGGAGACCGACCCTCAAAAGGACTGAGGCTGATGTCAAGCACACAAGCGAGCAGAAGTTTACGTAAACAGAACCCTGCTTTCTTGGCCCACGTAGTGGAACAAAAGGGCAAGGGGAAGAACATAAACGATGTTCCGGTTGTATGTGATTTCCCTAATGTCTTTCCCGAAGATTTACCTGGTCTTCCTCCTCCTAGATCCGTCGACTTTCTCATTGATCTCGTACCTGGTGCGACTCCGGTCGCCAGGGCTCCCTATCGTCATGCACCCTCCGAGATGCAAGAGTTATCTAGCCAACTACAGGAATTACTTGACAAGGGCTTTATTCGTCCGAGTACCTCTCCTTGGGGTGCTCCCGTTTTATTTGTCAAGAAGAAAGATGGTTCTTTTCGTGTCACACCCCAACCGCGTAAAACAACAAACCGCGGCGGAAACATCGGGGAGTGTAGCAACAGAATTATTGTTTCACAACCATGGTAATTAAAGTTTTGTTTTATTTATAAACATATGGGTTACATTGTCTTAAAACAGCAGAAACATAGAGTGCATAACATAATTTAAACTAGTCTAGCTTCATTTTATGTCACTGAGGCACAAGTCCGCCTAAGTGTATCTTGCTCATCCTATGCATCAGCTCCTGAAAACACATGTGAAAATAGGTACGTCAGCATAAAAATGCATGTGAGATACATAGGTTTTGTTAAAATAGGATTCATGACTTGTATTTGAAAGAAAAGTTTAATAAAAGTTAGTCATGAACCTTGTAAAATGTTTTTCTTTGTAAATCATATGAAAATCGATAAGGATTAGATGATATAAAAGGAAGATGTATGGTTAAATAAATAACCGAGTAAAAGAATTTGTATAAATTACGTTATTTGTAAAACAATGTTTATGTGAAAATATGTTCTTTGTATAAAATGTAATATGTCAAAATTGAAATGGTTTACATAACGCTACGATATGTAATATCATAAAAGCACTTATATATAGGAAGTACCAGCGGCGTATCCACCATGCTTTCATCATATTACACACGTCTCGTTATATAAATCACTTACCCAAACAAACCACCAACATGTCTTGTTTAAACAAATGGCAAATGGTTATGTATACAATGTTTATTGTCAAATGTAAGTCATGTAATGTGTAATCAAATGTCATGTATGGCAAAGTAAATAAAAATATCTACTCTAACCATAAAATGTACAAAACAATATATTTGAATAAGTCAAAGTTTAAATCCAAAGTTATGTTTTGTAAAATAAATGCATGCTTTACTGATACAAACATCTATGTGGTATTGTTAAACGTATACATCCAAGCCTTGAGACTGTAAGATAAACCTTAGAACAAATCAAAGGTTATTAAAAATGTTTTCGGATTCAGTCATTCCTTCCATCCAAACAAGCCCAGGATTTCAGAAATGGGAGTTGTCAAGTCCAATGGTACCACTACTTACTACCGAGCGGCGTTGCTAATGTTAATGAACGTATTTTAGTTTCGTTAAACAAACCAAATGTCATACCAAATGTAAGCATGTTTTATGAAAACAATGTACCTAGTATGCTGAGTGAACATACAAGGTAGAAATGTAAAACAATGTGTTCATATGCTGAGTGAACATATGCAACAGAAATGCAATGTAAATCAATGTGTCTGTTATGGGCCATTTTCTGAGTATGCATGCTGACTAATATCCTGCTTTTTATTGTTTATCTATGATCAGGTAACTGGACGGGGATGTTGCTAACATCCTGGGTGATATCCCGAGGTATTTCGAATTAATCACGTGCAGGTGAAAGACCAGGTCTGCAACGTTCAACTAAGGAATATTCGGTGGATCCCGGTTATGTAGGATAGTTAGTTACGATTGTTTTACTATAAATAGATAGGGGCGGATCAGATTAAGGCACTCAACTTACACATTTTCGAACACTTTCTCTCTAGTTCATCGCAAACACTACACACAACACTTGTATTCGAATTACATTGAAACACATAGTCGATCCGCACCACATCCTGCACTGTATCCTGATACTTGAAGCAATAGAAGAACAAGGCAGCTGCGATTGTCAGCTCCCGAGGTTTTATGCCGGCGATCTAGATTAATCAAGGGCTTTCCTCGTACATCACGTGTCCACTTTTACATTTTCGCTCATTGTTTGATCATAGATACAGCTCTATATCCTGAGCCGTATCCTTAAACTGTTTTCATATCTAACTTGATTAACACATTTCTCACACATATTTCTAGCACACTACCTCACTTAACTAATTTGATCACTAAATTGCTTCGGTAATTTTTGACCAAAACAATTTGGCGCCCACCGTGGGGCAAGTGGTGCTACTTTTACTAAAAATCTTTGTAAAATCATTAATCGGTTTTCTATTTTCAAAACGTTTTGCCACATTGTTTACAATGGCCTCAAGATCAAACATGAGCAACTCTACTATGTCTGCTGCAACCTCTGCTACTACCGGTTCGGTGCTTCCACCACCTCCTCCAAGGATGTCGTTTTCTTCACAATCTCAAGATGTTATCCCTACTCGGAGTGTCCAGGGATCTGCTCCCGTTTTAGCCTCTAATGATGAAATTTTGACTTTATTTGGAAGTGTGCAGGAACAAATGAGGCAGCAACAGGAAACTAATCAAATGCTGTTAAGAGAAATACAACTCTTAAAAGCTAGCTCGAGTAGACCCGCTGAAGAAACTGTCACTCCTATACAGCCCAGGGCTTTGAACTTCAGTTCCGCAGTTTACACTGAGGATAATAGGGGGAATATCGTCCCAAGCCATTCTCAGAATCATACCCCTGAGATACCCTCTTCGGTCAGGATATCGACTGTGAGAAGTTCAGGATATGCTTCAGGATATGGCCAAAATCCTCAGAACGGTAATGTGTCAAATAATAATATTCTTGCTACTAACAACAATGGCTCTTTGCAGGATGCAGGTATGACGTCAACATTTACCAGGGAGCTCCAGAAATTGAAGGACATGATATCCAGCGTACCTGGGGTGGTCCAGCCAATTCCGAAAGTATCCCAAGACAGCCACAGGATATCCCGCTTTGCATATCCCATCTGTGATGCTGAAATCCCAAAAAGATTTCAGACTCCCAACATGAAGCTGTATGATGGGACTACGGATCCTGAAGAGCATATTGCCCAGTATAGGGAAAGAATGGAGATTAACCCTATCCCTCCGGAGCTCAAGGAAGCATGCTTATGCAAGGGATTTGGTTCTACTCTGACAGGATCAGCCTTAAAATGGCTGTTAAACGTTCCTCCTCACTCAATTACTTCGTTTGCTCATTTGGTTAATTTATTTAACAGTCAATTTTCTTGTAGTCGGAGTTTTGAGAAACTAACCAGTGACCTTTACAGGATAACTCAAGGGCCTCAGGAATCCTTGAGGGATTATGTGAACAAATTCAGTCGAGAATCCTTGGATATCCCACATCTTGATGTTGCAACAGCTGTGCAAGCTTTTAAGATGGGATTACAAAAGGATTCTCAGTTTTATCAGGATCTTGTAATGAATCCCTGCAGGAATCTCGACGAAGCTCGTAACAGGGCTTTGAGATATATCCGTCTGGAAGATGACAAGAAGATGCAGGAGAGGATGAATTATACCTCAACCTATGAATCGACTAACAGGAAATCAGAAACCTCATATAAACCATATCGCTCCAGGCCATATGGCAGAAATCAGAAACCTCATATAAACCTATGCTGTTGAAGACGAGGATCCTGAAGAATATCCTGACTTATCTTAATACTGCTTTTCTATTAATATACCTGAATTAATGTATGCTATGCAGGGCTTAGGGGACAAAGCTAGGTGGCCTAGAAAGAACCAGCAGAAAGCTGATTGGAAGGATAAATCGAAATGGTGTGCCTTCCACGAAGACTTCGGACATATGACCGAGGATTGCATTGCTTTAAGGAAAGAGATAAGTTACCTATTAAGCAAGGGGTATCTGAAGGACTTGCTGGGAAAAAAGAAGAATAAAGGGCAGGATCCCGAGAAGGATCCTGAACGAGCAGCATCACCCCCAGCAGATGCCAAGATAATTAACTTTATTTCAGGAGGATCCGACATTTGTGGGACTTCGTATTCGGCGGCCAAGAGATATGCAAAGGAAGCTAAGAGCGAGAGGGGGGACAGACCAGTCAGAATGACTACCCTCACAACTGATAAAGTGATCACTTTCGATAGTGATGACAGGGATACTGTTCAGGATCCTCACCATGATGCTCTAGTAATAACATTATATGTGGCTAACCATTTTGTACGCAGGATACTGGTAGACAACGGTAGTTCTGTCAATATAATTCAGCTGGAAACATTGAAGAGGATGAATGTATCTCCGATGGATATCACTTCGAAGTCCACTGTGCTCGTTGGTTTCAGTGGAGAAGCTAGGAATACCGTAGCGGAGATAAAGTTACCGGTATATGTTGAAGGGGTCAACTCAATACAACGCTTCTGTGTGATGGACTCCTTATCCTGCTATAACATCATACTGGGAAGACCATGGATTCACGATATGAAGGTTGTGCCATCAACATATCACCAATGCATCAAGATCCCTACCCCTTGGGGGGTTGTCAAGGTGGAAAGTGATCAACAGGAAGCGAAAGAATGCTACTTATCCTCAATGAAATCCTCAACTAAGCCTAGTGCAGCATAGCAATTAAAGATGCGAGCCCAGGATATCGAGGAGGATTCGGAGCAGGATGTGAAGAAAATTATCCTGGATCAGGATAATCCTGATATCTCGGTGCTCGTAGGAACCAATATCCCTCAGGATATTGAAGAGCAGTTAACTAACTTTTTGAAATGCAGGATGTCAACGTTTGCATGGAAGCATGAGGATATGACAGGCATATCCAAAGACATTATCACTCACAAGCTTGGAATTGACAAATCATTCAAGCCTGTTCAGCAAAAAAGAAGAAAATTCGCTCCTGAGCGGAATACGATTATTCAAGAGGAAGTTGAAAGATTGTTGAAGTCCAGGATGATCAGAGAAGTCAAGTTTCCAAGATGGTTAGCAAACGTAGTTGTGGTACAGAAGAAAAACGGGAAATGGAGGGTCTGTGTAGACTACACGGACTTGAACAAGGCTTGTCCTAAAGATCCATTTCCTCTCCCTCATATCGATGCAATGGTAGATGCTACTGCTAGACATGAAATGTTAACATTCATGGACGCATCCTCAGGATTTCAGTAGATTCAATTGGAGCCTTCGGATCAAGAGGATACTGCTTTCATAACACCAACAGGTATATATTGCTATACTGCTATGCCTTTCGGTTTGAAAAGTGCAGGTGCAACATACCAGAGATTGGTAAACATGATGATCAAAGATAAGCTGGGGGACACCATGGAGGTATATATTGACGATATGGTGGTAAAATCTAAAAGAGCTGAGGATCACCTCCAGGATATCAAGGGAGCATTTGATATCCTGGATCAATACAACATGAAGCTGAATCCTGCTAAGTGCCATTTCGGAGTGGGGGCAGGAAAGTTTCTTGGATATATGGTGACAAAAAGGGGGATAGAAGCAAGCCCGGAGCAGATTAAAGCTATCCTGGATATAAAATCACCCTCTAATATGAAGGACGTACAAAGGTTAACAGGCCGAGTAGCAGCTTTGAATAGATTTATTTCTAGATCCTCAGAAAAATGCAGGGAATTCTATGATATCCTCAAGAAGAATAAGAAATTTGAGTGGGAAGCAAAGCACAAAGCAGCCTTGCAGAATTTGAAACGATATCTCTCAACCGCACCTCTATTGATGAAACCTGAAAATGGTGAACCACTATCCCTATACCTCGCTGTATCAGGGAATGCTGTAAGTGCCGTTCTTATAAAAGACCATGAAGGTCAGCAATATCCTGTATATTATGTTAGTAAAAGTTTGTTAGATGCTGAAACTAGGTATTCTCATTTAGAAAAATTGATATTAGCTCTAGTCATAGCATCGACAAAGCTTAGACATTATTTTGAGACACATAGAATCCATGTTAAAACGAATTACCCTGTCAAAAATGTGCTTAGGAAACCAGAGATGTCAGGCAGGATGGCCAAGTGGTCAGTAAAGTTAAGTGCTTATGATTTAGTATATGAACCTAGAAATGCCATAAAGTCTCAGGCTTTAGCTGACTTTGTGGCTGATTTCAGTAGTGATATTCAGGATGAGGTAGACCTAGAAGTTCAACAGTTAGGAGAATCTTCAGGATCCTGGACATTATATACTGATGGTGCATCCAATATAAGAGGTGTAGGTTTAGGTATACTACTAAAATCGCCACAGGGGGACATATTACCCCAGGCCATTAGGTGTGAATTTCCTGCTACTAATAATGAGGCAGAATATGAAGCTTTAATTGCAGGATTAGAATTGGCTAAGAGTATGAGTATCAAGAATTTGCGAGTATATGTTGACTCCTTGTTAATTACTAACCATTTTAATGGATCCTATGCAGTTAAGGGTGAGAAATTAATCGAATACCTCGATATTCTCAAAAAATTAGCAGGATATTTCGATGTTTTCACACTTGAACAGGTACCAAGAGAGGATAATGCTGAAGCAGATGCCTTAGAAAATCTGGGATCATCGATCAGGATACCAGAAGGAACCCAAATACCAATATTACATGTCTTGTATCCTGCAACGAATCCTCGAGATAAAGAAGTAGCGGGTATTCAGGATCCTGGAGCAGAGTATCCTGAAGAGGATCCTAAATCTTGGACGGCTCCAATCATGAGATAACTCAAGGAAGGACACATCCCCGAAAATGAAAATCCTAAAGCATTTAGGATGAAGGTATCACGATTCACTATTATAAATAATGTTTTATACAAGAAATCTCTTGCAGGACCGTATTTGAGGTGCTTGGAGGATCCTGAAGCCAAAGAAGTACTTCAGGATATACATGAAGGGGATTGTGGTAACCATACAGGGGGCAGGTCATTATTCTCAAAAGTATTAAGGACAGGATATTATTGGCCGACAATGAGAAAAGATGCCGCAGAATATGCTCGAAGATGCGACGCATGTCAAAGACATAGTAACATATTACATCAGCCTGCTGAACCGCTGTATCCTATTGTTTCCCCTTGGCCGTTTATGAAGTGGGGTATGGATATAGTGGGAAAGCTTCCAAAAGCTCCAGGAGGAAAGGTTTTCATGTTGGCAATGACGGATTATTTCTCCAAGTGGGTTGAAGCAGAAGCATTTGTTCAAGTTAGAGATCAAGAAGTAGTATCCTTCATAAAGAGAAATATCCTGACCAGATTTGGAGTACCAGCCGAGATAATCTGTGACAATGGTTCTCAGTTTATAAGCAAGAGAACTACTGACTTTTGCAAAAGTTGGGGAATCAAAATGATAACATCTACTCCGGTACATCCTCAAGCGAATGGACAAGCAGAATCCTCAAACAAGATAATTGTCAATAACTTAAAGAAGAGGCTTGGAGCCAAAAAAGGAAGATGGGCAGAAGAATTACCCTTTGTTTTGTGGGCTGATAGGACAACGGTAAAGAACGCAACAGGCCAAACCCCATTTTCCTTGGTATTTGGAGCAGAAGAAATGATTCCAACGGAAATGGCAATACCTACTGCAAGATCTACCCTAAGTGATCCTGAACAGAATCCTGAAGCCTTGAGTCAGGATTTGGATACTATAGATGAAAAAAGGGATGCAGCAAGGCTAAGGATGGCAGCATATCAACAAAGAATATCCAGAGCATATAACAAGAATATTAGGACCAGAAGATTTAAGGTTGGAGATTGGGTGTTAAGAAAGGCTTTTCAGAATACTACTAATCCTGCCGATGGCAAGTTAGCTCCAAAATGGGAAGGACCATATGAAGTTGAATCAGAAGCAGGGAAAGGAGCATATAGACTCAAGAATATGGAAGGGGATATGCTACCGAGATCTTGGAATGCTATACACCTTAAGCTTTATTTCAAGTGAGTTTAGAATTTAATTTCTAACTCAGGATGGTATGAATTCTATCTTTTTTAAATATGTTTGGTTTAATTTATTCTTTGAAACCCAATACTAACTTAAGCATTGGAGGGGTGTTAGCCAAGCTAACACCCACCTTAGTGTAAGGATGTTTTGCAGTATATGCTTCGGGATATAGCTCCAGGATGCTCACTCAGGATACTTCAGAAGATTAGAGGATTGGCCCCCTCTCTCACGTTTAAGGGATCCTGATCCCTTCACAGGTTTAAAGGTATTCACCTTTCTCATGCATTGGGTTTAAACACCCCGCCTGGAGCGCAAGTTATTCAGGGATAGTTCAAGGTGGCGGGACCAGTCCATGTAAAAGTGGCTGACAATTTCGTTACTGTTGGCTATATCCTGAATCCTAAAGGTATATGAGGATTGATCACCCTCTCTCACGAAAGGGTATTTTCATACTCTCTAAGGTTTAAAGGTTTTCACCTTTCTAAGTCTTGGAGTTTATACACTCCCGCCTGTAGCGCACGAAAATTTGGGATTTTCCCCAGGATACAAGGAATTTATCTCCAAGACATTTTTTGGGTTTTACCCCTGTGACATGAAAAATTGCCTATACAATGGAAACTGATATTCAGAAGATTTCTAAGAAGACATTGTACACAGGGGACATTCCTACCGAGGCAATGATGTAAAGCTCAAAGGATAAGGTTCAGAACTAATGCACTAAGTGTCTCAGACAGGGGACATCTTCATTGGAAGAATTGCAAAGGGATTGAAGTTTGGTAATGGGTTTGTACCCTAGTCCTGGTATGATCTTTCCTTTGAAAACATCGTTTAAGTTTTTAATAATACTATGTTTCATAAAAGGTTAAATATCCTGATATATTCTCAAAATACTTCTCAGAATATTTGATTAAAATATTTGAAACTAATACTAGTTTGAAACTTCGATCATTTAAGTATTATCAAAACAGGTTTTGGAAAGATAGATTGTTTTTCACTCTTTAAAGAACTTTTTACAAAGTTGAAGGAATGTTTAGAAGTTCTATCTAATAAAAAGTTTTTATAATACATTACTGAGCATATTGATCAGGATATTTTTTAAAGATAGTTGTACGAAAGCTAAGATCTATGCTAAGAAAGACGGAAGATAATAACAAGAAAAATGAAAGATGAAATTATTTTTGAAACAATCAATGCTGGTTGATAACCGAAGATTTCATCCTGAAACCCAGGACCCATCCACCTTCGGCTATCAAATTGTTTTGATGCAGAAATAAAAATTGTTCGTAGGACATAAAATTGTTCAAACGATTTAAAGGAAATAAGCTCTAGGGGGTAGTGCCTTCTTCGTCCATAGTGATTTCAGCAGCATCCGTCTTGGGATCCGCCTCAGCATCCTTCTCAGCATCGGTTGCTTTTTCAACTGCTTTGGAAGATTCTTCGACAACAGATTTGGAAGAAGTGCCGCCGAGGTTCTTTAGCTTGGTCTCCCAGGCACCAACATCCCAAGAAGGGCATTCAAAACCTAATGTTTTGGCTTCATGAGCCATCTTCAACCTGGCTTGGAGGAGAGAAATGACGACGGAACTCTTGAGGCTTTCCCGGTAACTGACCATATCCCGTTCATGTTGCGCATGGGCAGCGTCAAGATCAGCTTGGGCTTGGAGAATAGCTTTGTTGAGAGCGGTTTGATGTTCTTGAGTCATAGCCTTGAATTTCTCCTCGTAATGACGAGATTTAGCAGCAGCAATCATTCCTTGATCGGAGATCGTGACTTCCGCCTTCTTTAACTTGGACTCAAGCGTCTTGTTGAGCCCGCAGGATTCTTGATATAGATGAACCAAACGCTCGAGACCCTGCAAAAAATAAGAGGACAGGTATTGATTTTGATAAATATATGTGAATGATATAAGCTGCAGGATATGGTTCAAGAATACTAACCTGGTTAAGAAAGGAGGTCATAAACCCGCTAGCTTCAATGAACCCGTGCTTCTCATACGGAAATGTGTCGGAAATGACAGGGGAGTCAGGCTCTTTCCTTTTACGGGAACTTGAACTCCGGGGCTTGGTAGCCGGTGAAGGTTTAGGAATGATGATGGCTTTGGAACTGCTGGGTTTGGATGAGGCTGTGGCCTTGGGACTAGCTTCCTTTTTGATCTGGATCTGATCAGAATAACTGTCCAACTCGTCGAGGTCAAAGACTTCAGGGATCTTGGCCGGTGCTGCATAAAGGGAAAAGTTTTACATCGTTATTACTCTTTATTTTATTATACTATTTTGACTAATTATTTTGAAAGTAATCCTTACCAGACATTTCAGATGACGAGTATTGATTGGAACTCGGGACGTGTGTGGTGAAAGTCCTGTCTATTGCAGGTAATCGGTAAACAGTGTTGATCTTTCTTCTAATTCAGCGGTAGGGGGAGCTACTTCCTTGAAGTTCACTGCATAAGGATCAAAAAGAAGGATATTAGTAGGAGATAAAAACCAAACGGTCTATGAGAATATTTATGACCCTACCGGTGGTTAACCACTCCACCGGAAGGTTGGCACCCTCAGCAATGGAGTCTCGTTTGACAAAGAAAAACTTGCGTTGCCATCCGTCTTCATTTTTGGTGGCTTTAAGAATAAGTGGCTTGCTAGAGGTCGAGAAAAGCAAGAACCGGCTAGAGCCATGGGATCGGAGGCGATAAGCAATAGGCAAATCCTCGTTGCAGAGATCGGGGCAATGAAGGTTTTTGATTTGGTTAAGTACAATTAATACTCTCCAAACCATGGGCATGGTTTGAGCAAAAGAGATGCCGGTGGTTCGGAAGAATTGCATCATGAATTCGGGAAAAGGGTATCGAAGACCTAGCGAAAAAGGATATGCTGGAAAGCAAACCCAATTAGTGGAAGAAACATCCGATCAAATTGACCGATCGAACGGTCTAAAGACCGTGTTATCTGGGAAAGCGCCGGAAGCTCTCAAAGCCGCGATGTCTGCGTTGTCAAAAGCACAGATCTCCTTTTCGGGATTTTTGAGGAAATTCTGCTGGGTGAAGGTCTCGGCATCCATTATGAATAAGACGATGAAAATTGATAGGAAGAAAATGAGAAATGGAGAATTACCTGAAGGCTCTGTTGAAGATATCTGCTTTTCAAACAAGAAGAGAGAAGATATAGGGGCATTATGGATCTCCATTGAGCAAAAAGCGTGTTGGAGGTTACGATGTGATCTCGACCGTCGCTTCATTTTAAATGCCTTGAATTATGGGATAAGACTTTTGAAATATATCCGTTGGATTGGTATACCAACTGATATATTTGGGGACAATTGTTATGGGCCATTTTCTGAGTATGCATGCTGACTAATATCCTGCTTTTTATTGTTTATCTATGATCAGGATACTGGACGGGGATGTTGCTAACATCCTGGGTGATATCCTGAGGTATTTCGAATTAATCACGTGCAGGTGAAAGACCAGGTCTGCAACGTTCAACTAAGGAATATTCGATGGATCCCGGTTATGTAGGATAGTTAGTTACGATTGTTTTACTATAAATAGATGGGGGCGGATCAGATTAAGGCACTCAACTTACACATTTTCGAACACTTTCTCTCTAGTTCATCGCAAACACTACACACAACACTTGTATTCGAATTACATTGTAACACATAGTCGATCCGCACCACATCCTGCACTGTATCCTGATACTTGAAGCAATAGAAGAACAAGGCAGCTGCGATTGTCAGCTCCCGAGGTTTTATGCCGGCGATCTAGATTGATCAAGGGCTTTCCTCGTACATCACGTGTCCACTTTTACATTTTCGCTCATTGTTTGATCATAGATACAGCTCTATATCCTGAGCCGTATCCTTAAACTGTTTTCATATCTAACTTGATTAACACATTTCTCACACATATTTCTAGCACACTACCTCACTTAACTAATTTGATCACTAAATTGCTTCGGTAATTTTTGACCAAAACAGTGTCCATATGCTGAGTGAACATATGTGACAAAAGTATTTATGAAAATCAATGTGCTAGCATACTAAGTGAACATACATAGCAAAACAATATGAAATCATGTACTATATGCGTACTAATGAACATAGCAAGTATATGTTATGAAAGCATGAAAAGCACGAAAGTAACAAGTAGGCACATGTGTTTACCCCAAAATATTTGAAAACAGTAAAAGAGGGGACTATGTACTCACTTGAGATTCTTAGAAGTCCTTAGATAACAACCAAGCAAAGCTAGAAAGATCACGGAATCAATCGGCCCCTAATATAGGCAACTATGTTAATAAACCGGACCTAAATCGGAAGATCGGATAAAATGTGGTTTTGTAAACCAAATGAGCATAGGAACTCATGTGATATGGTTTAACAAAGCCCACATTCGAAAACAAAACCTAACCTAAGTGCTTACGGCCCATTATGACTCGTTTAGGTAGCTTATGCTACTTTAACGAATCATTTGCGTAAAACGCGTTCGGACCGCCTAACTAGTCCTATGACAAGTAATATATGCCTTAACATGTCTAATAATGTTGCCTAATCAGTTTAGATGTCAAAATTTAAGTTACATATGCTTAAAATGAATTTATGCGTAAAAAGGGCATTTTGGTCATTTTCCTAAGCCATATAAACTACCTATCATACAACTAACTAAACGTAGTGACCATAAGGTATAACCTCAGAAGGTTATTCCCTATACAACTATGGTCACAAAATATGTTTGGTCGGATCCTAATGATCGACCAAACGGGTCGGGTTCGAAAGTCTAAGCGGTTGTTTAGACCGCTTATCTTACGACCCTATATAAGCACTAAACTAAAAGTGACGAGTTAAACATGTTAGAACATGTTTAACAAAGTTTGAAAACAAGATTGATATCAAAACAAAGGGTTTTGATACCCAAAAATAGTTTGGTTGCAAAATACGCATAAACGCGCATTTAGACCGAAACTATGACTCGTCACTATACCTAAATAACGTGGTAATCAGTAGGTATAGTCACCAAGGACTATGACCATCGTGATTACGCTCACGTTGCGAAGTTCAAACGAACTTCGTGTTGACCATAAACTAGTCAAAGCAGAAAGTCAAACACAGTTTGAATTTCGTGCTTAAAATGCATAAAAGAACGAAAGAATACTTACAAGAGGTCCAAGAAATGGAGATTTGATCTGAAAATTTCTCAGGTATGAAGGTTTTAACCTTCAACTTAGAGAGAATTCAGATCAAGGTGTGAGTTGCAAATGAGATCATGGGGGTATTTATAGTTTTCGGGCCACCGTTAAGATCGTTCCTCGATAAACGAGCTTTAATCCGGGCCTGACAAGTGTACCCCCTGATTTGTAATATCATGTGCACCCCTAAATGAGCCCATAGAATGTTCAAAACCATTTGCACATCATGGGAACAGCTGGATATTGCTGGAAAAAGATTTTTGCAGATCTGTCGCGCCCCGCTTAGGATATAGGCAGAGCCTACGCGGCCCGCCAGAGCTGGGGACATCAGCAACAAGTTTCAGAAATTGCAGTTTTGGTCCTTGCATGCTATTATGGCCATTTTCGACACATTTAAGGCCCGTTAAGCCATTTTCAAGGCTCTACAAAGATGCCTAAGCATAGGGGACATGAAACATGCTCAAAAATATCTCAGATGTCGGTTCGTTTGGCCGTACGATCACGTTATTCGCTTAATTACGACGAAACACGAACGGACGTGAAAAACGATCCAAATTACGCGACGAATGGAATTTTATCATGCCAATCACTAAAATAAAATATTTTAATGATTACATAAATTTTTGGATGTCTGGATATATTCAGAACTTAAGATATGCGCGAAAATGCAAACTTATGCACTTTTTGACGCTTTTAGTCCCTATTTGATCTAAAAGTTTGTTTTAGCACACCGAACCCCTCAAAGCCTATTTCTAAGCTATGTAAAGGATATTTAGGGTATGTTTAACTTATGATCATGTTCCGGATTGTCCGTTACAGTAAGAATCGGCATACTTTCGCAGTTTGTCGAAATTAGTTCCTGTAAGCTAATAAACTTGATTTTGCCACACCAAAGCCTTCAAAACTTATTTCTAAGTTATGTAAAGGTTATTTAAGGTATGTTAAGCATATGTTGATGTTCCGGAGTGTTTTTCGTGTTAAACTGATTACGTTTATGCATCGGTTTGCGTATAACTCTCCAGGAAGCGATATAAAGTTTGAAATTGAACAAAAATCAAAACATGCAAAATGTCAAACATAAATAAACAAATATTGAGATCAAATAACATTGTTTTATTGAAAATTGAACTATTCAAAGTTTATACAATGATTACAAGCACAGATGTCACATTTCGTATGTGCATCGACTACCATGAACTTAACAAGCTGACCGTGAACAATCGTTACCCTTTACCTCGCATTGATGATTTGTTTGACCAACTACAAGGCGTGTCCTATTTCTCTAAGGTCGATCTTCGATCTGGGTATCATCAGTTGCGTGTTCTCGAAGATGATATTCCTAAGACCGCGTTTCATACTCGATATGGACACTACGAGTTAATAGTCATGCCTTTTGGCTTGACCAACGCACCTGCAGTATTCATGGACCTTATAAATCGTGTTTGTAAACCCTAAGTCTAAGGCAGATCATGCTCGCCATCTACGTCTTATGCTCGAACTTTTACGTGGTGAACGTCTGTATGCTAAATTTTCTAAGTGTGAGTTTTGGATTGATGAAGTGCAGTTTCTTGGTCATATTGTTAGTAGTCGAGGCATTCATGTTGACCCTTCTAAGATTGAGGCAGTGAAGAATTGGATTACGCCTAAGTCAATATCCGAAATACGTTCCTTTTTGGGATTGGCAGGTTATTACCGCCGATTCATCACAGATTTTTCAAAAATCGTTGTTCCCCTTACTACTCTAACCCAAAAGGAGAAACCTTTTGTTTAGGGTCCCGACCAAGAGGAATCCTTTCAAATCCTTAAGACCCTTTTGTGCAACACACCTGTACTTACTCTACCTGATGGAAATTATGATTTCGTGGTATATTGCGATCCCTCGAACCGTGGATTGGGCTGTGTGCTCATGCAGTGGGACAAGGTTATTGCTTATGCTTCTCACCAACTCAAGGTGCATGAGAAAAACTATACTACTCACGATCTGGAGCTTGGTGCAGTTGTGTTTTCGTTAAAGATATGGCGACACTACTTGTATGGTACTAAGTGCGTGGTTTTCACTGACCATAGAAGTCTTCAACATATCTTCGACCAAAAGGAAGTGAACATGCGACAGAGACGTTTGGTGGAATTACTTAACGACTACGACTACGAAATTCGCTACTATCCTGGAAAGGTGAATGTAGTGGCCGATGCTCTTAGTCGTAAAACTCATGTAAATGCTACTCGTGTCTCTAGTGATCTCCATGCATGTATTCGCGATGCCCAGTATTCATCAGCTAATGAAGGAAGTCTAGAAGAAGAAATCCACGGCGCTAGAATGGACCAGCTTGAAACTAAACCTAACGGACTGCAGTATTACCTAAATCGTATCTGGGTGTCACCTCCGTGAGCTCATTATGAAGGAGGCACACAAATCCTGTTACTCCATTCATCCGGGTGTCGATAAGATGTACCATGATTTACGTATAACTTATTGGTGGCCTGGCATGAAGAGGGACGTTGCTGTGTATGTTTCTAAATGCCTCACTTGTACGAAGGTTAAGGCTGAACATCAACGTCCCTCAGGACTCTTAGAGCAGCCTAAAATCCCAGTTTGGAAGTGGGATAGCATCGCTATGGACTTTATTACCAAACTACCTTGAACACCTTTTGGTCACGACAGTATCTGGGTGATTGTCGATCGCTTGACCAAATCCGCCCACTTTCTCCCTATTCGTGAAGATTATAAAGTGGAGAGACTTGCTAGGATCTATACCGACGAGATTATATGCCGTCATGGCATCCCTCTTGACATAATCTCTAACCGTGATGGTCGTTTTACTTCACGCCTTTGGCAAATATTTCAGTCCGCTATGGGTTCGCATTTGAATCTTAGCACGGCCTTTCATCCTCAGACGGATGAACAGACCGAGCGTACTATTCAAACCCTAGAGGACATGCTCCGTTCTTGTGTCATCGACTTTGGTGGTAACTGGGATGTACATTTACCATTAATAGAATTCTCGTACAACAATAGCTATCATTCCAGTATTCAGATGGCTCCCTTCAAAGCTTTCTATGGACGAAAATGCCGATCTCCTCTCAGCTGGCATGAGGTTGGGGAAAAGCAGTTCACTGGCCCTAAGATTATTCAAGAGACAACGGATAAGATTCTTCAGATCCGTGATAACTTGATCAAGGCTAGGAGCAGACAAAAGAGCTATGCTGATAAAAGGCGCAAGACTTTGGAATTTGCTATTGGTGACCGAGTTCTACTCAAGGTATCTCCCTGGAAGGGGGTAGTTCATTTTGGCAAGAAGGGAAAGCTCGCTCCTCGCTATGTGGGTCCTTTCGTGATACTTGAAAGGATTGGCTAGGTGGCGTACAGACTCGACTTACCACAAGAACTAAACAATGTGCACCCGGTGTTCCACGTATCCAATCTTCGTAAATGCTTAGCCGACGAGGAACTTCAGGTTCCCCTTGAGGACTTACAAATAAATGAAGCTGTTCAATTTGTGGAGAAACCGGTCGAAATCATGGATCAAGTTGTCAAGCGTCTAAGGCGCAGCAAAATTCCCATTGTTAAGGTTCGATGGGAAGGAAAGCGTGGTGCCGAATTCACTTGGGGGCTGAAAAGTGATATGAAGGCCAAGTATCCGCATCTCTTCGAACAGTCTTCATCTAAGATTTCGGGATGAAATCTCCTAAAGGAGGGGAGACTGTAACGCCTAGCGTCCCTAAACTTTAGGACTTTGTCAAGATTAGTCCCTGAAGTTTGTCTATTTGTCATTTTAAGCCCTAATCTATATGAGAGTCTATGTTGTATACTTGAAATGCCTAAGTCTACATGTGGAATGCCTATATCTTTGGAATATCTATATCGATATGCTTGGAATGCCTAACTCTATATTTGAAATGTCTAAATCTATGCTAGAATGTCTAAATCTATGTTGGAATGCCTAAATCTATGATGGAATGCCTAAATCTATGTTTGGAATGTCTAATTCTATGTCTGGAATGTCTAAATCTATTGGGTGCTTGACTCCTCAGACTCGTGAAACTTGATTCTTGGTTAAACGAGAGACTGGAGCCTTGTCACTGGAGGAATCTATTAATCTTGTAAACTTTTGATGTGTACGTTGTAATCTAGTTATTCTGTTACTCAAATAATACGTAACGCCTAATCTAACTCGCAAAACGAATCAGAAACGGGAACACGGAAAGGTGGGATTGGCCAGAGTGGTAATCCGATCGGATTGCCACCTGATCGGATTACCACCCGACCCGTGTGCACCTTATCCCTTCTCACACTCCCACACTATAAATAGGAGCTGTCACATCAGTCCTTCACTAATGTGACAGCCCTGCTCGACTCAGACGCACAAGCACCTTTCTTCCCCATTTTCTTGATGATTCCGGTACGTTTCAAGCTAGATCCTTGTACTTTCTTGTTCTACACTTCGTCCTCTACGTGATTCACCTTCGAAATCACACTTTTCACCGTGAAATCTCTCAGATCTGAGTCCTTGAGGGTGATGTCATCATGGAGGTTTGTACAAACCACTATGTGATGTCATTTTCGGCAAGATCTAGCTCGGATCTAAGGTATTTCATGCGTTTTCACACTAAATCCAAGCTAAATCTAGACCTTTTCATGTAAAACTTGAGTACCTTCATCTTTTTCCTCAAACTTTTACTTTAAATCGGTGGGAACTGAGTCTAAACGGAGTATAGACTTGATAAATAGTCTAGAGTCGGCTTGGATCTGAGTTCTCACCAGTGAAGACGAGCATGGAACGAATTCCAACATAAACTTATTACAAACAGACGACTGATTGGACAGGGTGATTCCCACCCGATCAGAACGGCTGTGTTCTAATAAGGTTGTTGTTGCCACAGTACGTGCCGTGCCGTCACCATTAATCCAGAAACTTAGAAATTTTACAAAATGATAACAAGAGCAAGGGTCGCCCGATTGAGCGGCAACCCGATCGGACAGCCACCCTATCAGGTGACACTTGCTTTGAAATCTTTCAATCACTTAGTAACTTATCAAAACTTGGAAGTCTTGATCGAGTGGCAACCCGATCGGACAGCCGTCCGATCGAGCAGCCATCCGATTCAGATGACCAAGTACTAAGCATTTGGATCGAGTGGCAACCCGATCGGACAGCCATCCGATCGGGCAGCCTCCCTATTCCTCCTCCTTTTTGGATTTTCAACCAAGTGGCAACCCGATCGGATGGCCATCCGATCGGACAGCCATCCATCCCCTACACACATGTCCCCACTCGGCTGGCAATCCGATCGGATAGCCATCCGATCGGACAGCTATCCGATCCAGTGACAGCTTCCAACATTTTATTCAATCTCGTTATTTTGCCGACTCTTATCCTATTGTAATCTAATCAGGCTAATTCTAAAAGAGCTCCCTTTGATCCAATAACAGTATTACTGTTAAGTAATCACTGTGAGTATACTCGATCCCCCTTTTTACCTTTAAACTTTGGGGTGTAACATGTATTCTATATAAACTTAAATCTTTGCAAACTAAACTCTATCCTATGTGTATGTGAAACTTGTGCATTCTAGTATTCTATTTGTGCTATGTGACGTTTAATCCAGGGTGTGTAGTTCCGCCTTAACAATAGTAGCGCTATAGGGGGTGCACCTCTCCCATTATTCTCAGGGGGTATTGTTAGGAGGATTCTAGTTTACCTTGAGTCTTGGGTAAACACTAAAGCATCGGGATACTTGGTCTATCACTGCGTGGACTGCGACACTAGCACGGCTGAAACTATTTTTATACTTACATCGTGGATATGAGGTGTTTTAAATCTATTACTCTATTATCAAACTTGTATACTCGCCAATAGTTTTGTATTGATATTTTAATACATGTTGCCGGCTGATAGGTTGCTGTGGAACTCATGGAAAACAAGCTAGGGTGATGCCTAGAAATGTCCCTTAGCTAATCTAAGACTCTTGAACAATATTTGATGATGATGTAATTTGATACTTGTTTTGATGGATGTTTATGTCAGACAATTTTGCATAAATCAAATTAACTATTATCGAAATTTCTAGTGTTATGGAAATCTCATGAGCAATCTGAACGCTTAGTGCTCGCACCCCGATGTTTGAGCCATCAGTTGGGGTGTGATAGGAATGTCTCTTCAGATTGTGCTTTGAACACGAAAATCCCATCTTCAGTGTCAGCCGAATACCCTGAGAGGGTAGGCTGTGAAGAGGTGCCTTCGTACCTAGGTGAGCTGGACAACTGAGGATAAGCGTCTGAAGGTCCTTGGTCGCTTATACTGTAAACTAACAAATAGTCAAATAACACACAACAATAATATACGCACATAATCCCGTAGACAATTTCCTAACATATTAAATGATATTTTGGTATCAGCATGTCGCAACCCCCGATCCCTGATCCCCGTGAACGGGCGTCTGCGAGCCAATTTCGGTGGTATCGTGTGTCGTCTAATTTGGCGGCGGAATTTTTTTCATCAGGACTGTAGTTAGGAAATGTTTATCAGAGTAAAACCACCATTTTCATAACATTAAACAAATGGGTTAAAACCCAAGTTTTTATTACAAACTAAATTACAAGGATAAATCCCATTTTATTTGAATTAAAACGCCTTCTTTATTTAGGTAACTTTTATAGCCACTTTTCCAAGCCTTCAGTGCAGTCCAGCTGGCTTCTAATTGGCTTTCACATTGTGTTACCTGAAACGCGTTTTGAAAACATTTGTCAGTGGGAAATACTGGTGAGTGAATCCCAGTTTAATCAAGAAACATTAATTTAATATAAAAAATATTGAGAGCGATTACAATGTTTATATCTACACAATTACTCCTTTTAGTAGTGTCAATTCTGACTTGTGGGTCATATCACACATTGGCTAACTCATTGTCTAATGGTAACGTATTGTCATCCCGACTTACTACTCACAGTGTAGTAAATTTTGTATACTAAACCCCAACATACCGACAGTAATTGAAGAATTACAAAGACTCAATCACTGCTAAATTGCATTGTAAAATAGTTAAGGTTTTGTAAAAACTGTTAACAAAAAGGAGATTACTCACATTGATGTCTTAGATTTTTCGTAAGGGTTTCCTGGTGATAATCTAAAATTTACACAAATGTACATGTGTTAGTATAATAACCCATTTTAACATTAGCAATACCCTCCCCGATACGGCATTCCAATGACTACGTCGGGCAGAACCACGACAGCCATTACGGAACCCTAGATCAATCGGGCAGCGTATCTAATACGTATCCAGGTGTTATAATACTTACAACGGAGCAGAACTTCGCTATTTAGGGGGGTATAATGCCCGCTTATAAAGCCTATATTCAGAATTTTGAGATTTAGAAACGTTTGTGAGCGAAATTGAATGAAACCCGATGGCCTTCTTATATAGTTGCTAAGTCTGGTCCTCACGTGGCCCGCGTAAAACAAAGACAAGGGTTACGCGGCCCACGTCAACCCTGGTCAAACATGTAGCTAGTCCGAGTCAGCGAGTAGGGTCAACACGCGTCGGCCACGTGGCCACACTGGGCTACGCCAGGTTTCTGATCTTACGCGGCCCTCGTAAACTAATCAGGGGTCTTACGCGGCCCGCCTGAACTTAATAATCAACGAAATCAGATCTAAGCCTTCATACCGCCCGCGTAAGGTTTGGGGTGGGTCTACGCGGCCCGCCTCAGCTTATGTTTTCTTGATTTTAATTTATTTTTAATGATATATTGTATTTCGGGATCGGTTTTCACATACGGGTATATTTTGGAACATATTGGGATATTTTAAAATATATTAGGGTGTCGGAAAAATTATGAGGGTGTCGGTTTTATTGAGGGTTGTTACATCCTCCCCACCTTGTTTTAGAGCTCGTCCTCGAGATCTACTGGAACAATTGCGGATATTTCCTTTGCATTTCTGATTCAAGTTCCCATGTGTACTCAGGTCCTCTTTTGGAGTCCCACTTCACTTTGACCAGAACTAGTCTCTTATGCTTGAGATTCTTGACTTTCCTGTCTTCAATCTGTAGAGGCCTTTCTACAAACTTAAGTTGTTCATTTACCTCTATATCCTTAAGAGGTATCATAAGTGATTCACCAGCTAAGCATTTCTTGAGATTAGATACATGAAACACATCATGTATTTCTGCCATTTCCTCTGGCAGTTGTAGCTGATAGGCTACAGGTCCTATTCTTCTAATAATCTCAAAAGGTCCAATATACATGGGACTTAGCTTTCCCTGTTTGATGAATCTTACCACTCCTTTCCAAGGAGAGACTTTTAATAATACTTTATCTCCTACTTGAAATTCCAAGGGTTTGTGTCGGTTATCAGCATAGCTTTTCTGTCGATCACGTGCTGCTTTCAGTCGTTCTTTGACTTGAATAATCTTGTCGGTTATTTCTTGTACTATCTCAGGTCTAGACAGTTGCTTTTCTCCAATTTCTGCCCAACAGACTGGGGTTCGGCACTTTCGTCCATAAAGTGCTTCGAATGGTGCAGCATTGATACTTGTGTGATAACTATTATTATAAGAAAATTCTATTAAAGGTAAGTGATCGTCCCAATTACCTCCGAAATCAATTACACAAGCTTTTTCATCGTCTGAATTGTTCTTTCGCTTTGTCCATCCGTTTGAGGATGATAAGGTGTGCTTAGATTTAACTTGGTTCCCATGGCTTTTTGGAAACTTGACCAAAAATGAGAGGTAAATCGGCTATCCCTATCAGAAACAATTGATAAAGGAATTCCATGTAATGAAACAATTTCATTTACATACAATTTAGCTAGCTGTTCCATACTGAAAGTTTCCTTCATTGGTAGGAAATGAGCTGACTTGGTTAGCCTATCTACAATCACCCAGATTGTATCATTTCCTTTCTTTGTTTTGGGTAACTTAGTAACAAAATCCATTGTTATCAATTCCCATTTCCATACTGGCATTTCTAGTTATTGTAACAAACCTGAGGGTTTCTGGTGTTCAGCTTTAACTTGTGAACAAGTTAAACATTTAGAAACATAGGTTGCTATGTCCTTTTTCATTCCTATCCACCAGAAATTCTTTCTTAAATCCTGGTACATTTTATCATTTCCTGGATGCATTGTATATTTAGACTTATGAGCTTCTTCTAATATACTATGACGTAAGTTTCCTAATTTAGGTATCCACATTCTCTTTTCATGAAATCTCCAAATTCCATCTGTTCCTTGTTCTAATTCTTTTATCATACCTTTTAATTTTTCAGTATCATCCTTGATTACTGATTCTTGTGCTTCTCTTATCTGATCATTTAAATCTACTTGCAGATTTAATTTAAGAGAACGTACCCTTTTTGGCTTTTCATGATACTTTCGACTTAAAGCATCAGCCACTACATTTGCTTTTCCTTCATGGTACTGGATATCACAATCATAATCACTAAGCATTTCCATCCAGCGTCTTTGCCTCATATTCAACTCTTTTTGCCCGAAAACATACCTTAAACTCTTATGATCGGTGAATATGGTAAACTTACTACCATAAAGGTAATGTCTCCAAATCTTAAGGGAAAAAATTATAGCTCCTAATTCTTGATCATGGGTTGAATAATTCTCTTCATGATTCTTAAGTTGTCTAGATGTGTAAGCTATAACCTTCTGGCGTTGCATCAACACGCATCTATAACCTAATTTAGAAGCGTCACAATAGACTACAAAGTCTTCAGTTCCTTCTGGTAACGCTAATATGGGTGTATGGGTTAATCTTTGCTTAAGGATTCTAAAGGCTTCTTCTTGTTTTAATCCCCATTCAAACTTAACAGATTTACAGGTTAGCTTAGTTAAGGGAATGGCTATTATAGAAAAATCTTGAATAAATCTTCTATAATAACCGGCCAATCCTAAGAAACTTCTAACCTCGGTTGGTGATTCAGGAGTTTTCCATTTAGTAATCGCCTCGATCTTTGTGGGATCCACATGAATTCCTTCATGATTGACTAGGTTTCCAAGAAACTGTACATGTTCTAACCAAAACTCGCACTTTGAAAATTTAGCGTAAAGTTTTTCCATTCTTAATAGACTTAAAAGTGCGTGCAAATGCTTTGCATGATCTTCCTTATTTTTTGAATAAATGAGAATATCATCTATGAAGACGATTATGAATTTATCCAAATATGGCTTACATATTCAGTTCATCATGCCCATAAATGCGGCTGGGGCATTGGTTAAACCAAATGGCATGACAGTAAATTCATAATGGCCATACCTTGTTCTGAATGCGGTCTTAGGAATGTCCTCTTCCTGTACCTTTAATTGATGATATCCTGGCCTTAAATCAATTTTAGAGAAAAGTCGAGCTCCTTGCAATTGATCAAACAGATCATCGATTCTTGGTAATGGGTACCGATTCTTAATCGTGACCTTGTTTAATTCACGGTAGTCAATGCACATACGCATTGATCCGTCCTTCTTTTTAACAAACAGTATCGGCGCTCCCCATGGTGACGAACTTGGTTGTATAAATCCTTTCTCCAACAATTCGTCTAATTGTTTCTTTAATTCTTGCATTTCGGCGGGTGCCAAACGGTAAGGTGCTTTGGCAATCGGTGCTGTTCCTGGTATTAAATGGATTCTGAATTCAACTTCTCTATCTGGATGTTGCCCTGGCAATTCTTCTGGAAATACATCTGAAAACTGAGATACTACTGGAATGTCTTTTAGTTCTTTTCCTTTAGTGTTAGTGATTATAGAAATCAAATACACTATAGAACCTTTTCTTATATAACTTGCAGTTTTCATCACAGAGGTGAATTTTGTGGATCTAGATGGTTTATCTCCTTTAATTGTGATCGTTTTACCTTTTGGTGAATTTACTTGAATTGACTTTTGATCACATAAAATACTGGCTTTATTGGCTATTAACCAATCCATTCCTAATACAACATCAAATCCTGCCAGATTCATGGGGTAAAGGTTTGCAATAAATTTTTGATTTAAAATTTCTATGCTTGCTCCCTGCAAGATTTCAGAAATCCTAACGATTTCTCCATTAGCTGTCTCTACTAAGCATTCTTGTGGTAGTTTAGTTAATGACTGATTTGGAAATTTGCAAAATGATGTATTAATAAAACTTTGGTTCGCACCAGAGTCAAATAATACTTTAGCAAAAATATCATTAACTAAAAACGTACCAGCTATGACATCTGGAATCATCTTGGCTTCATCTGCAGTCAGAACAAATGCTCTAGCATTTTTGGTATTCTGGTTGTTTGTAGCTGGAGCTAATTTTAGGCAATTAGGCCTGATATGACCTTTTTCTCCACAGTTGTAGCATAATCCATTACTGGATTTCTTCCTGCAATTTTCTACCTTGTGTCCTGGCATCTTGCAATAATTGCAAAGAGTGGAGCATTTTCCTGAATGTTTTTTCTTGCAGACTTTGCAGAAAGGTGCAGAGGTAGAACCCATATTCCTACGGTTGTAATTCCCAGAACGGAATTCTTGAGTAAGTCTTTGGGCTAGGTTTTCCTCTGGTCTTCTTCTCTAGTACGGATTAGTTCATCTGTCAAGGTATTCGCTAGTTCTACAGCTTCTTCTATAGTTTGAGGTCTAGCTGCCTTGACTACATGTCTAATCTCTCTGATTAATCCCCAGATGTAACGGGAGATTAATACTGGTTCAGGTGATGCAAGGGTCGGCACTATTCTAGCATATTCAAAGAATAACTTAGTGTACCCTTTACTATCCACTCCATTCATCCTAAGGTTTAGGAATTTGTTTGCTATTTGTTCCTTTTCATTGGGAGGGCAGAATTTCCTTTCTACCATATTCTTAAATTCTTCCCATTCCATGTTGTAAACCCTATCACTTCCTCTTGATTAGAGGATAGTGTTCCACCATTCTAAGGCTGAGTTCTTAAATAGATTGGAAGCAAACATTTTTTGTCCTCTTCCGCACATTTACTTATTTTTAGAACAGCCTTAGTTTTCTCTATCCAGCGTAGAGCTGCAATGGGTTCTTCATTGCCCGAGAATTCTATTGGTTTGCAGGACCAGAATTCCTTGTAAGAACAACCATAAAACACGGTTCTTCTTCTTTTAGGAATGGGCATCTGAAGTACGGGTCCATTGTTCACACTGTTTTCTGGTTCAACTGGTCGCTTACTGCTATGTTTACTATTATTATTCGCTTACTGAATCGCTTGAATAATAAATGGCATTGCATCTATGATTCCTTGTGCCACTATGTGTTGAACGGCACTATTATCCATTTGGTTTCCATTGTTATTGACGCTCGGATTCTCATTAACCACGTTAATGTTACTCTGGTTATCGTTATTCAGATTTCCTTGATTTCATTCGTCGGCCATCTGAATTTTAAACATTTACCCCATATTAATATCACAAAATAATAGCTAATATAGTTAATCACATGACACGCAATCTAGCCAAAAGCGTCGATCATTGCGACTTTACTCTATTCATCTACTATATATCTATTACACACTAGCACTGAAATAAAATTACAATACCAACTGAAATAAAATTACACTAATAATAGTAGGCATCCGTACACAGATATGTTTTTTATATTATTATAATATTATTATTATTACTATTACCGTTTTACCATCCTCACATTCACGGATATGGATTCATCCAAAAATCCATATTGCGCTCGTCGTATTTCCAGACGAGTCGCTCTCCCACCTGTCTCATTCTCTCACTGCTCTCTAAAATTTCCTCCCCAAAAGTCCTAAGTTCTTGTACGTTTTCTGCACTCATTGGGGGTGTAGGTTCTAGGACTGGGTTCGGAATCTGGGGTGCGGGTTCCTGGTGTGGGGGTGTAGGTACCTGGAATCGGTAAGGATCTTCTAAAATCTCCCTAATGTATCCATCTTGAAAATAGGGATCTAAAGGATCCAAACCTAGGTAAGCTCCTACGTTCTGCATGGGGGTGTCTTCATGTATCGGGTAGCGTTGCACATAGTCCCTAACGTCATCCCACCAGGGATCGTAATTTGGGTCTAGGGGGTTTGGTGCTGGTACCCTAGGTATTTATTCTGGATTGAAGTCATGCATCTCTACTTGGTTTTCAGGGTTTTCTATCTCCATGGGTTGGTCAGGGATAGGCAGTTGTGGTTGAGGTGCTATTATTTGCTCCAGATTAGGGTCAGTTGCAGTGGTTGCTAAGATATGGATATTGGCTATACCCCTATTTATCATGTCCTAGGCATAGGCATCTGTCTCTCTCTTGCCTGCGGCTAGTACTCTCTGGTCTTGTAACTTTTTCATACGTTTTCTATGCTCGTGTCCTCCTCTACTGAACCATCCCCTCTTTTTCTAAGGAAAATGCTCTTCTGACTGAGCCTTAAACACAAAGATTCCTTCTTCCGTATCAGCAGAGTACCCTGAGAGGGCAGGCTGAGAAGAGGAGGTGCCGTCGCTTCTAGGCGAACCAGACAATTGACGGTACGCGTCAGATGGTCCTTGGTCGCTCATACTGTAAACTAACAGATAGTCAAATAACACAAAACACATAATCACATAAATTATTTCCTAACACAAAATTTAGATTTTAAGCGTCAGCAGAACACTTCTTTGGCTTAGACCAGTGGCTAGGCTCTGATACCACCTTCGATCGCAACCCCCGATCCCTGATCCCCGGGAACGGGCGGCCGCGAGCCAGTTTCGGTGGTATCGTGTGTCGTCTAATTTGGCAGAGGAATTTTTTTCATCAGGACAGTAGTTAGGAAATGTTTATCAGAGTAAAACCACCATTTTCATAACATTAAACAAATGGGTTAAAACCCAAGTTTTTATTACAAACTAAATTACAGGGATAAATCCCATTTTATTTGAATTAACACGCCTTCTTTATTTAGGTAACTTTTATAGCCACTTTTCCAAGCCTTCAGTGCTGTCCAGCTGGCTTCTAATTGGCTTTCACATTGTGTTATCTGAAACGCGTTTTAAAAACATTTGTCAGTGGGAAATACTGGTGAGTGAATCCCAGTTTAATCAAGAAACATTAATTTAATTTAAACAATATTTAGAGCGATTACAATGTTTATATCTACACAATTACTCCTTTTAGTACTGTCAATCCTGACTTGTGGGTCATATTACACATTGGCTAACTCATTGTCCAATGGTAACGTATTGTCATCCCGACTTACTACTCACAGTGTAGTAAATTTTGTATACAAAACCCCAACATACCGGCAGTAATTGAAGAATTACAAAGACTCAATCACTGCTAAATTGCATTGTAAAATAGTTAAGGTTTTGTAAAAAACTGTTAACAAAAAAGAGATTACTCACATTGCTGTCTTAGATTTTTTGTAAGGGTTTCCTGGTGATAATCTAAAATTTACGCAAATGTACACGTGTTAGTATAATAACCCATTTTAACATTAGCAATACCCTCCCCGAGACGGCATTCCAATGACTACGTCGGGCAGAACCACGACATCCATTAGGGAACCCTAGATCAATCGGGCAGCGTATCTAATACGTATCCAGGGGTTATAATACTTACAACGGAGCAGAACTTTGCTATTTAGGGGGGTATAATGCCCGCTTATAAAGCCTATATTAAGAATTTTGAGATTTAGAAACGTTTGTGAGCGAATTCGAATGAAACCCGATGGCCTTCTTATATAGTTGTTGAGTCTGGTCCTCACGCGGCCCGCGTAAAACAAATACAAGGGTTACGCGGCCCGCGTCAACCCTGGTCAAACATGTAGCTAGTCCGAGTCAGCGAGTAGGGTCAACTGTCACACCCTCAAAATCCACACGTGGAGTATCACCGCAGGGAGCGTGACATGACCAGGATCAAGCCACCAATCATACTGAACGACATAGTAAAGTAAAAGAATGTCCAACCACGCAATATAATCGGTGTTCAAAAACAGTTTAATAAGTCTAACTTGTCAGCGGAAGCAAATAGTTCAAAACCCAAATCATAAATTAAAAGTGTTTAAGTTCATCATGAACACTCAATGTCCATGCTCCACAACGACTCTTCCCCATGCAAGCTCCTGCTAAACCTAGTTACCTGCAAAGCATGTAGTAACGAGTCAACAACAAAGTTGAGAGAGTTCACAGTAGGTTGTCCATTTTAGAGTTGTTCCAAAAACATAGTTTAATCTTAACAGGCTAACCAGCCGTGGGGGTTACCCCATAGTTCGAAAACGTTTATTAGTTAATCCCTTTATACTTCGGCCATCTCAGCCGTGGGGGCTACCCTACGTTCTCAATCCTCGGCTACCCAGCCCGGCACTCCGCCCGTGGGGGTTACCCCATGTTTAACCTACCAGACTCGTTACCATATCGACTACTAACGTTCGCCATGTTTATGTGCCCTCGTCAATGTCTATCATCATTGACGTGCCTAGTCTAGTAGTCCACGCCCGTCCTCTACGGCATGGTGTGAGGTTTGTTAAACCTAATAGCGCTATTTAACTAATGACCCGTTCGCCATTGGCCTCGGCGATTAAGTCGATACAAAAGGAGGGACTTCGTTGATAGAGTTCTAGTCTAGTAAAATCTAAATCCGTCTCAACAAGATGAGGAATCTACATTCCTGAACACGTCCCGACAGGACGAGGAAATCCCTATTCCTTAACCCATTCTCAATCCCACCGGGAATTACCATGCTTTGTAGAAAGGTGTGAACTCACCTTGGTTTGCTCGGCAGATACACAAAATGGTCACTTGAGCTATATGTGGTCAACCACGTCCTAACATGGTTACCATACAAGTCAGGTCTAGGTTCAAGTAGTGCACGTAAGTTTACACAGAACTAACAAGTCAAGAACACGTAAAGATCATGGTAAGCACGTGGAACATGTTAAGTAAATCAGTTAAATACATAAAGCCCAAACTTGTGCGATCAGGATGTATTGGGCTGAAGTAACAGTGTAAGCCCAATAGCATCTTGTGCGATTGGGTAGTTAAAACCCAAACAACTACCCGGCCCAACATGGTGTGCGATCAGCACAACCTTGTGCGATCCACACCATGTTGTGCAATCCAATTAACACTCGGCCCAAACAAATAGAAAGCCCAATCATACATACACGGCCCAAATAATAACAAACGTTGATCTTGTGCGGTCCGGATGGACTTGTGCGATCCAGTTGTGTGACACCTGTGTCACTTCAACCATCCAACAAATGCCAAACCAATGAAATATTGTATTTCATACTTGGGATTTGTAAAAATATGTGTATCATTTGCACATATCAATTCTTGTTCGATTTCAAGCTTTAAATCGCTTTCTGGAAGGTTATACACGCACTGATGCGTAAATATAACCCGTTTAATGCAACAAACACTCCGGATCAGTGAAATAGGCTTAACATACCTTAAATAACCTTTACATAACTTAGAAATAAGTTTTGAAGGCTTTGGTATGGCAAAATCGAGTTAATTCGCCTACAGGGACTAAATTTGACAAACTGCGAAAGTATGCCAATTTGAACTGTAACAAACATTCCGGAACATGACCATAAGTTAAACATACCATAAATATCCTTTACATAGCTTAGAAATAGGCTTTGAGGGGTTCGGTGTGCTAAAATAAACTTCTGGGTCATTCAGGGACTAAAAGCGTCAAAAAGTGCACAAGTTTGCATTTTCGCGCATAACTTACGTTCTGAATACATCCGGACATCCAAAATTTTATGTAAGTACTAAAACATTTTATTTTAGTGTTTGGCATAAGAAAAATCCATTCGTCACGCCATTTGGATCGTTTTTCGCGCTTATGCGCATTTCATCGTAATTAACCGAACATCGTGATTGTACGGCCAAACGAACCGACATCCGAGATATTTTTGAGCACATTTTCAGTTCCCTATACTTTAACTTCATTTTAGAGCTTTGAAATGGGGTTAACGGGCCTTAAACGTGTCGAAAATAGCTCAAAACACTAGCAGGGACCAAAAGTGTAAATCTGTGAAATTAGGTCCTTGCGCACCTCAACACTCTGAGTGTTGCGGTGCGCAAGCAGTCCCCAGACAGCAGAAAACTTGCAGAAACTTTGAATCTGGTCCATTTCACTTGTGCACATGGTATTGGGCAATACTAGGGGCTCAAATGGTTTTCAAAAACCACTATCTTAAGGTGTATGGCCAAGATCAAAGCACGGTTTCCAAGAAACGATCTTAACGGCTCACTGAAAACTATAAATACCCCCCCCCCCCCCATATCATTGCAAAACCCACTAGAATTTTGATTTGAGAAGCTCTAAGTTGAAACCTTTGTTTCATACCTGAGCTACTTGGATCAAGATTAGCATTCGGGGACCCTTCGTAAGTATTCCTTCGTTCTTTTATTGCTTTTCGAGTCCGAAAGTCAAACTTTGTTTGACTTTCTGCGTTGACCAGTTTATGGTCAATGCGAAGTTCGTTTGAACTTCGCAACGTGATTGTAATCACGATGGTTATAGTCCCTTGGGACTATGCCTACTGATTACCACGTTGTCTAGGGTCGTAAGGGTAAGCGATCTAATAAATCGCTTATACCTTCGAACCCAACCCATTTGGTCGATCATTAGGATCCGACCAAATACCTTAGGTGACCATAGTATATAGGGAATAACCTTCCGAGGTTATACCTTATGGTCGCTTCGTTAAGTAATTGTATGATAGGTAGTTTATATGCCTTAGGTAAATTACCAAAATACCCTTTTCATGTGTAATTGGTAATTAAGCATATGTAACCTAAACTTTCGTCACTTAACTGATTATGTAACATAATTAAACATTTTAGGCATATAATACTTGTCATAGGACTAGTTAGGCGAACGCATTTTACGCGAACGACGCGTTAAAGTAGCATAAGCTACCTAAACGGGTCGTAATGGGTCGTAAGCACTTATGTTAGGTTTCATTTAGTATGTAGGCTTTGTTAAACCATATTACACGAGTCTCCATACTCGTTTGGTTTACGAACCCTCATTCTATCCGATCCTCCGATTTAGGTCCGGTTAATTAACATAGTTACCTATATTAGGTGCCGTTTGATTCCGTGATCTCTAGCATTTCTTGGTGGTTATCTTAGGACTTCTGAGCAATCTCAAGTGAGTACATAGACCCCTCTTTTACTATTTTCCAAACTGTTTTGGGGTGGAACACATGTGCCTACTTGTTACTTTCATGCTTTCCTGTTTTCACATCATAAACTTGCTATGTTCATTAGTACATTTATAGTACATGATTTCATTACATTTTATGCTATGTAAGACCATTGTGTGCATACTTAGTACATTGTTTTACATTACATTTCATGCTATGTATGCCCATTGTGTGCATACTTAGTACAGTTGTTTCACGTCACATGCTATGTATGTCTATTGTTGCATACTTAGTACAGTTGTTTCACGTCACATGCTATGTATGTCTATTGTTGCATACTTAGTACAGTTCACATGCTATGTATGTCTATTGTTGCATACTTAGTACAGTTGTTTCACATCACATGCTATGTATGTCTATTGTTGCATACTTAGTACAGTTCACATACTATGTATGTCCATTTGTTGCATTGTTCATCATACTTAGTACATTTGTTATTCATCACATGCTTACATTTTGGTTACACATTACATGATTTACATTAGACATGAACATTTTACTTTGGTAGTTTGGTTTGAGTAAGTGATTAAGTAACGAGGCGTGTGTAATATGATACAAGCATGGTGGATACGCCGCTGGTACTTCCTATATATAAGTGATTGTATGGTATTACATGTCGTGGCGTTAATTAAATCATTTCAGTTTGAGACATATAACATTTTATATAAATAACATACTTTTCACAAGACATTGATTTACAAACAACTTATCTTATACAAACTCATCTTACATGGTTATTCATTTAACCCTACATTATTCTCTTATTTATACATATCATCTGATCTTATCGTTTTTCAAATGATTTACAAGACAAAGCAAATTACAAGGTTCATGACTAAACATTTTCTCAAACATAAGTCATGAATCCTATTTTCTCAAAACCTATGTATCTCACAGGCATTTTTATGCTGACGTACCTATTTTCACATGTGTTTTCAGGAGATGATGCATAGGACTTATCAAGACATACTTAGGCGGACCTGTGCCTTAGTGACTTAAAACGAGACAAGAACTAGTTAATTTATGTTATGTACTCTTTGTTTCTTGTTTAAAGACAATGTAATTCGCTTGTTTGATGAATAAAACGAAACTTTAATTTTCCATGGTTGTGAAACATTAATTCTGTTACAACACTCCCCGACGTTTCCGCCACGTTTCGTTGTCTCACGTGGTCGGGGTGTGACAAGTTGGGTTGTGCGACTGGGTATTGGGCTTTAAGGCCCAACAGTAATGCAGTTCAAGTAGTTTGTGTGTGGCCCAAGCCTTGTGCGATCGGCACTGTCTTGTGCGATCCACAAGTCTTGTGCGATCATGCATATCCTGGTTGCACATAGTGTATTAACAGTTGTATCCTAGCATATTCTAGCTTGTGCGACTGGCTTGTGCGATCAGGGACTTGTGTGATTGTACTTGTGCGATCAGACCTTGTGGAATCTGATCTTGTGCGACCGAACCAGCTTGTGCGATTAGTTATGATATCCTTTAATTATGGCAATCAGTTACATCCGTTCGGTTATTTCCAAAATTATCCAATCATGTTTCCAATCATTCAATCATGATTTTTGTAACTTATAACATAATTCGAAAACTAGCAATCCAAATCAAACAAATTAGACAGTTTCTATTTTCTTTGAATTCATATGAACATCAACAATACTAAAACATGTATAACAACTACTCATACAATCACTAGACAATTCCTAATCCGTTGGCTAATTAGTATAACATATTTATATCATACACCCGATTTCAAACCATGCTCGGTTATTCATCAAAGCCCTAGATCATAAATCACCTCTCATAATCTTCTTCATCGGTCCTAACAATTAGATTATCATACAAGCATTCATCAAGATTTCACTAATATGAATTCCTATAATTCATCATACAAGGACACACAATATACATGTTATCAATCATCACAATCAATGCCATGAATAACAATTAACCAAAGGTAATACACTAACCGAATGTAAGATGAAATCGAGAGAGCTTCGAGAGAGAGAGGAAGGGCTGCCGTCGGGTTCCAAGAGAAGGGGGAGAGCTTAGGGTTTGGTAAACTTTATGTGATTTGCTAAAGTGTGGGATTTATACCAACACCCTAGGTGTTTATGCGACAACAATAGGGCCGGCCCAAACTAGACTGCCCTTTTGGGTCACGGATTCGAGCAATAGTGTGGGCCGAGAGGATGTGGTACGATTGGGTTTATCGTGCGCGGCCCAAAGGCGTTGTGCGATCGGGTAGTGTTGTGCGATCGGGCTCGTTTTGTGTGATCATATTGCATACATACATGTATTACACATAATCACATAACAACATAACATTCCATTTAATCATCAAAGTTCACATAATCACGTAACATTCACACCGGTTACATCTACATGAAAGTACAAAGAGAGGTTTGAAATATGAGTTGTCACATCAACACGCGTCGGCCACGTGGCCACACCGGGCTGCGCCAGGTTTCTGATCTTACGCGGCCCGCGTAAACTAATCAGGGGTCTTACGCGGCCCGCCTAAACTTAATAATCAACGAAATCAGATCAAAACCTTCATACCGCCCGCGTAAGGTTTGGGGTGGGTCTACGCGGCCCGCCTCAGCTTAAGTTTTCTTGTTTTTAATTTATTTTTAATGCTATATTGTATTTCGGGCTCGGTTTTCACATACGGGTATATTTTGGAACATATTGGGATATTTTAAAATATATTAGGGTGTCGGAAAAATTATGAGGGTGTCGGTTTTATTGAGGGTTGTTACACAGCAGAACACTTTTGTGGCTGAATCAGTGGCTGTAGCTCTGATACCACCTTCTGTCGCAACCCCCGTCCCCTAATAACCCGGAAATGGGAGGCCACGGCCAGTTTCAGTGGTATCGGTGTTTATCAGTTTGGTAGCGGAAATTACATTAGGACCGTAGTTAGGAAATATTTTATCAGAGTAAAATACCACATTTTTATAATATTAAACACATGGGAAAATCCCAAGTTTCTAGTACACACATTTTCAAAGGGATAAACCCTATTTTATTTAAATAAAACATCTCTTTATTTAGGTAACTTTTATAGCCACTTTTCCAAGCCTTCAGTGCTGTCCAGCTGGCTTCTATTTGGCTTTCACATTTTGTTACCTGAAACGCGTTTAAAAACATTTTTTCAGTGGGAAATACTGGTGAGTGAATCCCAGTTTAATCAAGACAGGTAAAACCGTTTACAGTATTGAGGGCGGTCGTGCAATTACATTTGTTTATTTTCTACTTTAATTACCACCCACGGTACTGTCAACCCGACTTGTGGTCATGTTACTACTCATAGTGTAGTAACAAATTTTGTATACAAAACCCCAACATACCGACGATAATTGTAGAATACAAATACTCAATCACTGTTTAATATAATGTAAAACATTTGAGGTTTTGTAAAAACAGTTTAGGAAAAGAAGGATTAACTCACATTGTTATCTTAGGGTTTTCCTTTGTGATTTCCTGGTGATTATCTACTAATTACACAATGCACACGCGTTAGTATAATAACCCAATATTTACATTAGTTATACCCTCCCCGAGACAGAATTCCAATGACTATGTCGGGCAGAACCTCGACAGCCGTTACGGAATCCTAAATCAATTGGGCAGCGTATCTAATACGTAACCGGGGGTTATGATACTTACAATGAGGCAGAACTTCGATATTTAGGGGGGTATAATGCCCAGGAATTATGTATACTATTCAGAATTGAGAGAGAATTAGAAAGAAATGAGCGACGAAAACTGAAGGCTGATGGCCACTTTTATAGGGCTGGTCGGGCAGGCCCTCGCGGCCCGCGAAAGAGAAGGAGAGGGTCGTCGCGGCCCGCGAGCTAGGAAGGGTAGGCCCTAGCTTCGCCTCATCACTGGTGTAGCCTTGATGAGTGGCGGGACACGTGGCGCTCTAGGGTTCCGCCTGGTGGCACTATATCGCGCCCCGCGAAAGATCAGGTGTAGTATGTCGCGGCCCGCGATAGACTCATTTTTATTGTTTTTATTTAATTTTTAATTATATAAGGGAATTCGGGACCGGTTTTCATATACGGGGTGTATTTTAGGACCTTTAGGGATATTCTAAATATATTAGGGGTGTCGAAAATAATTTTGGAGGGTTGTTATATCCTCCCCACCTTGTTTTAGAACTCGTCCTCGAGGTATACTGGAATAAGTGTGGATATTTCCTTTGCATTTCTGATTCAAGATCCCAAGTATATTCTGGTCCTCTCTTGGAATTCCATTTTACTTTGACTAGAACTAATCTCTTGTGTTTGAGATTCTTGACTTTTCTGTCTTCGATCTGTAGAGGCTTTTCTACAAACTTAAGCTTTTCATTTACCTCTATATCCTAAAGAGGCACTACCAATGATTCTTCGGCTAAGCACTTTTTGAGATTACATACATGAAATACATCATGTATTCCTGCCATTTCCTCTGGCAGTTGTAGCTGATAGGCTACAGGTCCTATTCTTCTAATAATCTCAAAAGGTCCAACATACCTGGGGCTTAACTTTCCCCTTTTTATGAATCTTACCACTCCTTTCCAAGGAGAGATATTTAATAACACCTTGTCTCCTACTTGAAATTCCAACGGTTTTCTCCTGTTATCAGCATAACTCTTCTATCGATCATGTGCTGCTTTTAGTCTTTCCTTGACTTGAACAATCTTGTCCGTTGTTTCTTGTACTATCTCGGGTCCAGATAGTTGCTTTTCCCCAATTTCTGCCCAACCGACTGGAGTTCGGCATTTTTGTCCATAAAGTGCTTCGAATGGTGCAGCATTAATACTGGTATGATAGCTGTTATTGTAAGAAAAATCTATTAATGGTAAGTGATCATCCCAATTACCTCCAAAATCAATTACACAAGCTCTAAGCATATCTTCCATTGTCTGAATTGTCCTTTCGCTTTGTCCATCCGTTTGAGGATGATAAGCAGTGCTTATATTTAACTTGGTTCCCATTGCTTTTTGGAAACTTGTCCAAAAATGAGAGGTAAAACGGCTATCCCTATCGGAAACGATTGATAAAGGAATTCCATGTAATGAAACTATTTCATTTACATATAACTTAGCTAACTGTTCCATACTGAAAGTTTCCTTCATTGGTAGGAAATGAGCTGACTTAGTTAGCCAGTCTACAATCACCCAGATTGTATCATTACCTTTTCTTGTCTTGGGTAAGTTGGTAACAAAATCCATTGTTATCAATTCCCATTTCCAAACTGGCATTTCTAATTGCTGTAATAAACCTGAGGGTTTCTGATTTTCAGCTTTAACTTGCGAACAAGTCAGACACTTAGAAACTTAAGCTGCTATATCCTTTTTCATTCCTATCCACCAAAAATTCTTTCTTAAGTCCTGATACATCTTATCACTTCCAGGATGCATCGTATACTTGGACTTATGGGCTTCTTCTAATATATGGTGGTGCAGGTTTCCTAATTTGGGTATCCACACTTTTTTTCTTATGGAATCTCCTGTAACACCTCGAAATTTCATGTCCAATATTATGTCGACACGTGTCATGTAAGGCAGAAGTGTTATAAACCCGGATCAAGTTAAAGATGTATGGTAGGATTTAAAGCGTCGACATGTTAATTATATACCTCTGAGCGACCTTGTTATAAATCCCAAGACCCAAATCTATATTATAAACATCTGATATACATTCAAATCCGGTTAATACCAGTAATAATTGATTCGAATTACAAAGATGGGATCCTATGAGAACGTATGCGACAAACCTTCATTCATGGCCCCTTATAAAAGAATCCAAGGAAATTTTAAAGCATGGCAAGGTGGTCATAACTGTTCGGACATGATCAAGTGGCCCCATGCTAATAATAAAGGCCCTAATTTGTAATATCAAAGTTGCATGGTCAAACTCAAGAGATTCTCAAGTTTTTGTCTTCTGGCCATCGGTTACGGACCGTATGGGCTTAGCCTTACGGTCCGCAAGGATGTCACCTGGGCGATAGTTTTTGAAAAGTGGATACGGACCGCAAGGCCTTAGCCTTACGGTCCGTAAGGTAGTCCCAGCATCAGAAATATGACAGGTGCCTGTTATAACAAGTTAACCGACTTATATTGCTAGTTCTCAATACCATGTGCAACCCCAACTGATTTTTAGAGTATAGGGACACTTGGGATGCATCAAAGATCAATTGTAGACTTGCTTGGCATGATCTAGTGAGATTAAACTCACTATATAAGACCCACATTGTTGCAAACTTTGATCATTCATTCATAACTTCACTTCTGATCATTTCTGGAGCACAAGAGCCTTCCCTAACCCTCTGTGATTGGTTCGTTGATTGTCCGATTCGTTTACACGTTTCCGTTAATTGCTTAATGTTGACCATAATGCCCATTTGACCTTAAAACGATAATTTTGGAAATAAGAGAGGACAATAATCGTTGTTACTGATTTATAAACATATCCCTAAAATTTCACATCAGTTGGAGGTCTAGATTAGGAGTTATGCTCAATAGCGTAATTAGAAAGCTTTTTATAAATTAAACGGCGTAATTAGCATAAAGCCTATCTAAACCCAATTTTTGATACCAAACCTTTTACCCACTGATGTAATATAATATTTTGAGATTTTTGAAGATTTTTAATTATTTTTAAACTGATCATAACCTAGGGTTATTGCCTTGATTCTGTTATTACCGATTATACCCTTTTGCTTATAAAATGAGTTTTACATAACAATTTGATACCAAATCTTTTGCAACTGATTTTATATGATAAATGAAGTATTTTGAACTTTATAACCTGATCAGAAAACTCAGATTTCCTGTTATAACCCGGAAATCGCTTAAAATGACTTTTTACGCATATTAAACACCTAGTATGGGTTAAAACCATTCTTGTCATATAAGACCTTTCACCGACTGATATAACCTATTTAATTAAATAGTTTTACTGATTATTTCAGACCCGAATCTCAGAATTTTATTTAATCTCTTTTATAATCTTTAAAATGACCAAAATACCCCTACGGGGCTTAAATTGAGATTAAACTCGTTTTGGGCATAATGGAAGGTATCCTAGTGATATCCCAACATGTTTAAAGCATATTAACTTAGGAAACCTGTTCGTGACTCATTTGGTTACCCGTTATGCGTTATTCGCATTCGGTTCGGTTTATGTAACTAGTTTGCATAAATTGACCGAAACGGGTCAAACCTTATCATTATCACCTCAAAATCCAGAATGTGTTTAGTTTAACCATATTACACAAGTCTTCAAACTTGTCGGGACTAAATCACATTCTAATCTAGTTTTCGCTTAATCTTGCGTTTTGAACCGTATACTTTTCTTTAAAACTAACCGGTCTAAGTTTAGGCTTAAATTAAGACCCGTTAGGAATCTAATAGGTTATTAAAACCTTCGTTCTAGATTAGGAGACCAGTAAAAGCTATCTGCACTTACTGATTGAATACGGTTGAGATAAATTTGAATATTTGCTCAGGTAAATACTTTTAACTTATTTTCCCTATACGGGCTTGGGGTACGGTATTATAATACCGCTTGGTCGGGTATGAAGTCGTACATTCCTTTGGACCACAATCAGAGAACGAGCCTGAAGACTCACGCCACTCCTTCTTGCCGTTGCAGCGATCCCTTTCGCACCATTCCTTTGGCGACCCCACTCCTGTCTTCCAGGGCCGGTTCAACCCGGCAAACTATATCGAAGAACCAGTGGGTTTTAACCCACTAGGACCTGAAGACCATTTCCCCGAAGCTCAGGGAATGGATATAGATGAGGACACGGATCCTGTCGAACCACCTTCTGGGACACCTACTCACCCCATCGAGATTTCGGATGGGTCATCCTTCCATGGATCACCTTACCGTGGCCCAGACAGCTACCATGAGAGATTTAACCAGTATGAATGGTACTTTACACCCTCTCACCATTCATCGCCTCACCAGCAGCAGCAGCAGGATCCCTCCGAGGATTCGCGTTTCATGGCAGTCACGCCATCGCCACCACCGCCGCCAGTACAACAAGAGCCTCCAGAACCACCGAGGCGTAGAAGAACAAGCGCACGAATGTCCGTGCGAGAAAGGGGTTTTCACTTTAGCACCCCCCAATACTCAAGTGGCAGACACTATCCGCCACTGCATGAAGACCCACAAATGGGTGGGCCTTCAAACCCAGTTTCAGAGGTGAATTCTGCACCGGTAGCACCACCACCGCCACCATTGGGATTTGGTAACCCGATTCCTACATACGTCGGCTCAACGGCGTACGATCCATTTGAGCAGCCGGCTCACACTCACTACAACTATGTTGAAGCCGACCCATACCTCGTAGCAGCAAACTACAACGCCCTTCATCCTGAAGGACCATATGGAGCCCCCTGGGGAGTGGGATATCCAGCTCATGGGTATCAAATACCTGCTCGACCTCCGGTTCAGCACCAGCCGCAGCCACCACGGTTTTCCCCACCGGAACAGGAGGAAATCCTCCACATGCTAAACAGGGTGGAACGAGAATTTCAAGAAGAGCATAGGAACAACCGGGGATTTCTCAAAGGCCTGGCAAGCTTGTTAAAAGGAAAGAAGAAGAGGGATAATTAAATCCCTATATGTATTGTTGTATTTCCTTATTTCAATCAAGTCCCTGCGTGGACATTTATCTATGTACTTAGTCCCTGCGTGGACTTGTTTTTCTTTAGTCCCTACGAGGACTTGTATTATCGGTTTAGCCCCTGCGTGGGCAAGTTATTTCTGTTAAAAGTCTCGTTTAGGGCAATATGTACTCCTTTTAATGTTTAATGGAATGTTAAATTTGAAAATTTCATTTTTGTCATTTTATGCATAAATATATTATACATGAAATAAATAAATTTAAAAATCGTTCCTCTTAAAATAATCTGCCTATTTAAATATTAAATAAGAATCTTAAAGGTATAACCTAGCCTGCATGTCGTTATAAGACTTGGCCAAGATGGTAAGACCTGCTTAAAAAGATTCAAATCCCTGTTAACATCTGAAAACATGTTAACGCTCCTGGCTGACGTGATTCGTTAAAATCACACACGTCATTCTTATAATAGGATTCTTCAAAAGATTCCTATCCTAACCTGATGATCCATAAATCATAGGTTTAAATCATCAATTAAGATGATCACATATTAAACATCCATTGGTGATGTAGTGCCTACGGGCCATACTCATTGTCATATAAGACAAAAGACAGTTGTAGTCTACGACTCCCTGTCAGAAAAAACTAAAGAACTATGTTCAAACCTTAATGCCTTGGTTCTCTGAAATCGTGGCTTATGATTTAGACTGTCCTTATGACTAGGCCTTTTATGCCACTAATAATACTGTTATTGATTTATAATTAGGATAAAATCCTAAATAATTATGATTAACAAATTAACCAAAAATATGGTCTATGTTTACCATGGTTAATGAATTGCCATAAAGGACAATTCCATAATAAACTCCCAAATAAATTATTGTCAATATCTTATGAAACAGTTCAAACTTCATGGCTGACTCGGAGGAGATCAACAGTCACCCAAGGGAGGATCATGATAATACCCGAATTAACATAGCGGGAGCAGAACTGCAAGCATTAATAGACAATGATGTTACAAAAGCTATAGAGCGGCAGTATAATGAATCTAGCGGGACTAAGAATAGGACTCTATCCGTACCGCATTCCAAGCCTAAGACTCATTCAGAGGCTCACAGCAAGCCGCCCTCTAAGAAAGATGAGCCAAAGAAAGATGATGATCAACATTCCTCAAACCAAAACAGTGTTCCATCCAAGAGGATAGTATTTGATGATAAACCACGTACCAAGTCCTATACTTATAAGTACTTTGTTTCCTGCAAACCTCGGGATTTCACTGGGGAGAAGGGGGAAATTGACTGTATGACTTGGTTAGATGAGATGGACACCGTGGTCGATATCAGCGGTTGTGCTGAAAGGGATGTAGTGAAGTATGTATCCCAATCGTTCAAGGGAGAGGCATTAGCATGGTGGAAGTCTCTCATTCAAGCAGCTGGGAAGATCCCACTCTACAATCTGACATGGGATCAGTTTGTTGCTCTTATTAAGGAGAATTACTGCCCTCAGCATGAGGTTGAAATAATTGAGTCAAATTTCTTATTGTTGGTTATGAAAAACCTAGATTGCCAAGCTTATCTTACAAGCTTCAACACGATGTCAAGATTGGTTCCTTACCTTGTGACACCAGAACCCAATAGGATTGCTCGCTTCATTGGGGGTTTAGCCCCAGAAATCAAAGCCAGAGTTAAGGCTTCAAGACCTGCTACTTTTAGATCAACAGTTGATCTATCTTTGTCTCTTACCTTAGATGCGGTCAGGTTGAGATCGCTAAAGAATTCTGAAAAAGGTAAGAGAAAGCGTGAGGATGATAACTCACTTCGTTCAGACAAGAAACACAAAGGGAACCATGAGAACAAGAAGAGTTCGGGGTTCAACAAAGGTAACCAACAGTCGGGTGAGAAACCCAGATGCAAAGTTTGTCAGAAACATCACTTTGGAAAGTGTAGATTGGAATCGAACTCGCAGACACAATCAAGGACTTTTGGATGTGGGATCTGCAAATCCAAGGAACACAAGACATTAGATTGCAAAAAGTTGAAGGATGCAACCTGCTACAACTGCAACGAGAAAGGGCACATTAAGTCGAACTGCCCAAAATATGCCAAGAAACCAGAAGAAGGTAAAAAGACCAACGCTAGGGTCTTCAGAATGGATGCAAAGGAGGCAGTGCAGGATGATAACGTGATAACAGGTACCTTTCTTATAAATGATGTTTATGCGAGGGTATTGTTTGATTCAGGGGCGGATAAGTCATTCGTAGATAATAAGTTTTGTAAGCTGCTGAATTTACCTGTTAAAACCCTAAGTGTGAAATATGAGGTGGAATTAGCTGATGGTACCTTAGAAACCGCCTCAACCGTGTTAGATGGATGCTTCATATCCATTAGGAACCACTCTTTTCCGTTATCCTTACTTCCTTTGAAGTTAGCTGGTTTCGATATAATAATAGGCATGGATTGGTTGTCTCGCAACCAAGCCCAGATTGTTTATGCTAAGAAACAAGTAGTTGTCAGAACTCCTCGTGGCGAGCCTTTGACAATCCAAGGAGATACTAAGTACGGAATACCTGAGCAAGTGTCCATGCTCAAGGCATCAAGGTGTTTGACGAAGGGTTGTGTTATCTACATGGCGCAAGTAACCGTTGATGAACCAAAGCCTAAGATCGAGGACATACCTATTATCTCTGAATATCCAGGAGTATTCCCCGAAGAACTACCTGGTTTACCCCCAGATAGGCAAGTAGAGTTCAGGATTGACATTATTCCTGGAGCAGCACCTGTTGCAAGAGCGCCTTACAGATTGGCACCAACGGAGATGAAAGAGTTGAGAACTCAACTGGATAATTTGTTAGCCAAAGGATTTATTAGACCTAGCTCATATCCTTGGGGAGCACCAATCCTGTTTGTGAAGAAAAAGGATGAGTCGATGCGTCTGGGCATTGATTATCATGAACTTAACAAAGTTGCTATCAAGAATAGGTATCCATTGCCCAGGATCGACGACTTGTTCGATCAACTTCAAGGAGCGAGTTATTTTTCCAAGATCGACTTAAGGTCAGGATATCGTCAACTGAAGGTCAAGGATGAAGATGTACATAAGACTGCATTTAGGACTCGTTATGGTCACTACGAGTTCTTAGTGATGCCTTTTGGACTCACTAATGCACCGGCCGCATTCATGGATCTCATGAACCGCGTCTGCAAGCCCTACATGGATAAATTTGTCATCGTCTTCATCGATGATATTCTTATTTACTCGAAGAATCAAGCTGACCATGAGGAGCACCTCCATTGCATTCTGAAACTGCTTCATCGAGAAAAGCTCTACGCCAAATTCTCTAAGTGTGAATTTTGGCTTCGTGAAGTCCAATTTCTTGGACATGTGGTTAGTGAACGTGGAATCCAGGTAGATCCCGCTAAGGTTGAAGATGTCATGAATTGGCAAGAGCCGAAGACGCCCACAGAGATTCACAGCTTCTTGGGATTGGCAGGATATTACAGGTGTTTTATTGAAAATTTTTCAAGGATTGCTGAACCCCTAACTTCTTTGACTAGGAAGAATGTTAAGTTCAACTGGGGACCGAAGCAACAAGAATCCTTCGATATCCTTAAGCAAAAGCTAAGCAATGCACCAGTGTTGACATTGCCTGAAGGGATTGAAGAATTTGTAGTATATTGTGATGCATCGCACACATGTATGGGATTTGTGCTTATGTAGAAAGGCAAGGTTATTGCCTATGCTTCTCGACAGTTAAAGGTGCACGAGAAGAACTACACCACCCATGACTTGGAGTTGGGTGCCGTTGTATTTGCACTAAAACTATGGAGGCATTATTTGTATGGAACTAAGTGTGTGATCTATTCTGATCACAAGAGCCTTCAACATCTGTTAATCAGAAGGACCTAAACATGAGGCAACGACGTTGGATGGAAACTTTGAATGATTATGATTGTGAGATAAGATACCATCCTGGCAAGGCGAATGTAGTCGCCGATGCCTTAAGTCGAAAGGAAAGAGTGAAGCCTATAAGAATCAATGCCAAGAGCATTGAGATAAAGAATGGTTTGAATGAAAGGTTGTTAGCTGCGCAGAAGGAAGCTATGCTAGAAGCTAACTATCCTGATGAAAAGCTAGGAGTAACTGAAGAACAGTTATCCTATGGCAAGGACGGAATTCTGAGGTTAAATGGACGAATATGGGTTCCAGTTTATGGAGGACTTCGGGATGTTATCCTCCAGGAAGCTCACGGTTCTAAATACTCCGTTCATCCTAGAGCTGACAAGATGTACCAGGATCTGAAAGCAAATTTCTGGTGGATAGGCTTGAAGAAGTCTATAGCTGCCTATGTAGCTAAATGTTTGACGTGTGCGCAAGTCAAAGCCGAACATCTGAAGCCGTCAAGTTTGCTACAACAGCCTGAACTTCCCACTTGGAAATGGGAAATGGTAATTATGGATTTTATCACTAAGTTACCAAAGTCAAAGAAAGGAAATGATACTATATGGGTGATAGTAGATAGACTGACTAAGTCAGCACATTTCCTACCCATTAAGGAGACCTATAGCTCTGACATGTTAGCCCAATTGTACGTAGATAAGATTGTATCTCTGCATGGCGTACCAGTGTCTATTATCTCTGACAGAGATACTAGATACACATCACATTTTTGGAAAAGATTCCAACAATCTTTGGGCACGCGCTTAAATTTTAGTACGGCTTACCACCCTCAGACGGACGGGCAGAGTGAACGTACAATCCAAACTTTGGAAGACATGTTTCGTGCATGTGTGATTGACTTAGGTGGTAGTTGGGATAACCACCTGCCCTTAATCGAGTACTCTTATAACAATAGCTATCATACAAGCATTAAGGCTGCGCCCTTCGAGGCCTTGTACGGTAGAAAGTGCAGAACGCCCGTTTGTTGGGCGGAGGTTGGAGATGTCCAACTGACAGGACCTGAAATAGTCCTGGAGACAACAGATAAGATTGTGCAAATACGCGATCGTCTCAAAGCTGCCAGGGATAGGCAGAAAAGCTACGCAGACTTAAGGCGTAAACCTCTAAAGTTTGAGGTTGGTGATAAAGTTCTACTTAAAGTATCACCCTGGAAAGGGGTAATGCGATTTGGTAAGGAAGGCAAGTTAAGCCCGAGATACATAGGACCATTCGAGGTCATCGAATGTGTCGGATCGGTTGCTTATAAGTTAAACTTACCTGAAGAGCTCAGTGGTATTCATAACGTATTTCACATCTGCAATCTGAAGAAATGTCTAGCTGATGAATCACTAGTCATACCACATACAGATGTGCACATTGATGAGAGTTTGAAGTTTGTTGAAAAACCTTTGATGATTGAGGATCGACGGGTTAAAAAGCTTCGGAGGAAGCATGTACCTATCGTAAAGGTTAAATGGGATGCCCGCAGGGGTCCCGAATACACATGGGAGGTAGAATCTACCATGAAAGAAAAGTACCCTCATTTATTTCAGTAAATCTCGAGGTCGGGATTTCTTTTAAGGGGGTGAGGATGTAACACATAGAAATTTCATGTCCAATATTATGTCGACACGTTTCATGTAAGGCAAAAGTGTTATAAACCCGGATCAAGTTAAAGATGTATGGTAGGATTTAAAGCGTTGACATGTTAATTATATACCTCTGAGCGACCTTGTTATAAATCCCAAGACCCAAATCTATATTATAAACATCTGATATACATTCAAATCCGGTTAATACCAGTAATAATTGATTCGAATTGCAAAGATGGGATTCTATGAGAACGTATGCGACAAACCTTCATTCATGGCCCCTTATAAAAGAATCCAATGAAATTTTAAAGCATGGCAAGGTGGTCATAACTATTCGGACATGATCAAGTGGCCCCATGCTAATAATAAAGGCCCTAATTTGTAATATCAAAGTTGCATGGTCAAACTCAAGAGATTCTCAAGTTTTTGTCTTCTGGCCATCGGTTACGGACCGTATGGGCTTAGCCTTACGGTCCGCAAGGATGTCACCTGGGCGATAGTTTTTGAAAAGCTGATACGGACCGCAAGGCCTTAGCCTTACGGTCCGTAAGGCAGTCCCAGCATCAGAAATATGACAGGTGCCTGTTATAACAAGTTAACCGACTTATATTGCTAGTTTTCAATACCATGTGCAACTCCAACTGATTTTTAGAGTATAGGGACACTTGGGATGCATCAAAGATCAATTGTAGACTTGCTTGGCATGATCTAGTGAGATTAAACTCACTATATAAGACCCGCATTGTTGCAAACTTTGATCATTCATTCATAACTTCACTTCTGATCATTTATGGAGCACAAGAGCCTTCCCTAAGCATCACTAGTCATGCATAGGACCTTGGTAAGCTTCCTTGACCTTCCTTAATCGTGTTTTACTTAGTTAATTAGCTTAAAGTCAAACCGTCGTAATTAAGGTTTGACTTATCGATTAATCACTAATGGTCTGGTGATTAGCCAAATTGAAAGTAGTTATAAGTTGGTAATTAGGTGGGCAATAAACCCTTAAAAGGGCACCCTCTGATTCCCGCTCTAACTAGGTCAAATGTCGGGTCAAACTTCATCCGAAAAAGTCAACAGAAACTTAATTTTCGAATTAACACAAAATTAGCAATATAGAAGACATGTAACTTGTTTTACCACTCATATAACTTGGTAATAAATGCAAGAACATGTCTAAGCATGTCCGACCCGACAATTTTCAGTTTAGGACCGGTTCGGAACCGAAAGTCGTATACTTTGACCACTGCTTTGACTTTCAGTTCTGACCCATATTAGCATGATTTAGAAATGCCTAAGAGTTTCATTAGGACCAGGTTATATGATAGTATAACCCTCTGTGATTGGTTCGTTGATAGTCCGATTCGTTTACACGTTTCCGTTAATTGCTTAATGTTGACCATAATGCCCATTTGACCTTAAAACGAGAATTTTGGAAATGTGAGAGGACAATAATCTTTGTTACTGATTTATAAACATATCCCTAAAATTTCACATCAGTTGGAGGTCTAGATTAGGAGTTATGCTCAATAGCGTAATTAGAAAGCTTTTTATAAATTAAACGGCTTAATTAGCATAAAGCCTATCTAAACCCAATTTTTGATAACAAACCTTTTACCCACTGATGTAATATAATATTTTGGGATTTTTGAAGATTTTTAATTATTTTTAAACTGATCATAACCTAGGGTTATTGCCTTGATTCGGGTATTACCGATTATACCCTTTTGCTTATAAAATGAGTTTTACATAACAATTTGATACCAAATCTTTTGCTACTGATTTTATATGATAAATGAAGTATTTTGAACTTTATAACCTGATCAGAAAACTCAGATTTCCTGTTATAACCCGGAAATCGCTTAAAACGACTTTTTACGCATATTAAACACCTAGTATGGGTTAAAACCATTCTTGTCATATAAGACCTTTCACCGACTGATATAACCTATTTAATTAAATAGTTTTACTGATTATTTCAGACCTGAATCTCAGAATTTTATTTAATCTCTTTTATAATCTTTAAAATGACCAAAATACCCCTACGGGGCTTAAATTGAGATTAAACTCGTTTTGGGCATAATGGAAGGTATCCTACTGATATCCCAACATGTTTAAAGCATATTAACTTAGGAAACCTATTCGTGACTCATTTGGTTACCCGTTATGCGTTATTCGCATTCGGTTCGGTTTATGTAACTAGTTTGCATAAATTGACCGAAACGGGTCAAACCTTATCATTATCACCTCAAAATCCAGAATGTGTTTAGTTTACCCATATTATACAAGTCTTCAAACTTGTCGGGACTAAATCACATTCTAATCCAGTTTTCGCTTAATCTTGTGTTTTGAACCGTATACTTTTCTTTAAAACTAACCGGTCTAAGTTTAGGCTTAAATTAAGACCCGTTAGGAATCTAATAGGTTATTAAAACCTTCGTTCCAGATTAGGAGACCAGTAAAAGCTATATGCACTTGCTGATTGAATACGGTTGAGATAAATTTGAATATTTTCTCAGGTAAATACTTTTAACTTATTTTCCCTATACGGGCTTGGGGTACGGTATTATAATACCGCTTGGTCGGGTATGAAGTCGTACAATCAGATATTGATTAAAAAGATGCATAACCCATTTTATTCTGTCTTGTTTGATGCAATGCCTTTGGGGGGTTAATGACCGTGTCCTGGATATCTTCGGCTCATTCATTAGAAATGGCCACGACTTAAGCACGGGGTGTAGGCATACACCTGACAGCTGCGTATGCAAAAAGGTAGTCCACAAGAAGGGTATCTTCTTGTGGGTATTATACCAAGTGGTGTGTCTATTAATCTTGTTAAACCGGCTCTTCTAACCGGGTCCTAAATGGATGACAAACATGTAAAACTGTATACAAGTTTATTTTTAAATAATTATCCCAAGTTATAAAAGATATTTTGTGCAATGTGCATTCAAACTAATTTTTCTTAAACTCTTTTCAAAATGAGTCAGTTAATTGTATTTACTAGTGTAAACTGACGTATTTTCCCAAAAAGGTTAAGTGCAGGTACTATACGAAATAGGCTGGCTACTCCAGGCATCAATAATCAAGTCTTGCAAGCTCTAGATGTTAAAGTCTGTTGAACAATGATCTTATTTATATTTTGATCCGCCTGTGAATCTTTTACAGTCCGTTGTAATACTTTGATATTACTATTTATTCGGTTTGTAATGTGATTCATACCTTTTGCTTCCGCTGTGCATTTATTATATTGTGTTGTTTGACTATGATGATATCAACTACGTCACGATACTCCCCACCGGGCCCACGTAGAAATATCGGGGTGTGACATCTCCAAATTCCATATGTTCCTTGTTCTAATTCCTTAATCATACCTTTCAACTTCTCAATATCATCCTTGATTACTGATTCTTATGCTTTCCTGTTCTGGTCATTTAAATCTTCTTGTAGATTTAATTTAAGAGAACGCACTCTTTTTGGCGTCTCATGATACTTTTGACTTAAAGCATTGGCTACTACATTAGTCTTTCCTGCATGATACTGGATATTACAATCATAATCACTAAGAATTTCCATCCAGCGTCTTTGTCTCATGTTTAGCTCTTTTTTCCCGAAAACATACTTTAAACTCTTATGATCGGTGCAAATGGTAAACTTACTACCGTAACGGTAATGTTTCCAAATCTTAAGGGCAAAAATTATGGCTCCAAATTCCAAATCATGGGTAGAATAATTCTCTTCATGATTCTTAAGTTGTCTAGAGGCGTAAGCTATCACTTTTGGCGTTGCATCAACACACATCCATACCCTAACTTAGAAGCGTCACAATAGACTACAAATTCTTCAGTTCCTTCTAGTAACGCTAGTATGGGTGCGTTGGTTAATCTTTTCTTAAGAATTCTAAAGGATTCTTCTTGTTTTGGTCCCCATTCAAAAACAGATTTACAGGTTAGCTTAGTTAAGGGAATGGCTATTCTAGAAAACTCTTGAATAAATCTTCTATAATAACCGACCAATCCTAGGAAACTTCTAACCTCGGTTGGTGACTCAGGGGTTTTCCATTTAGTAATTGCCTCAATCTTTGTAGGATCCACATGAATTCCTTCATGATTGACTAAATGCCCAAGAAATTGCACTTCTTCTAACCAAAACTCACATTTTGAAAATTTTGCATAAAGCTTTTCTTTTCTTAATAAACTTAGAAGTGCGTGCAAATGCTTTGCATGTTCCTCCTTGCTTTTGGAGTAAATGAAAATATCATCTATAAAGACAATTATGAATTTATCCAAATATGGCTTACATATTCGGTTCATCATGTCCATAAATGGGCTGGGGCATTGGTTAAACCAAATGGCATGACAGTAAATTCATAATGGCCATACCTTGTTCTAAAAGTGGTCTTAGGAATGTCCTCTTCCTGTACCTTTAATTGATGATATCCTGATCGTAAATCGATCTTAGAGAAAAATCGAGCTCATTGCAGTTGATCAAACAAATCATCAATCCTCAGTAATGGGTACCGATTTTTAATTGTGACTTTGTTCAATTCACGGTAATCAATGCACATTCGCATTGACCCATCTTTCTTTTTAACGAATAAGATTGGTGCTCCCCATGGTGATGAACTTGGCTGTATGAATCATTTCTCCAACAATTCGTCCAATTGTTTCTTTAATTCTTGCATTTCTGCAAGTACCAAACGATAGGGTGCTTTGGCAATCGGTGCTGTTCCTGGTAGCAGATGAATTCTGAATTCGACTTTCCTATCTGGCGGTAATCCTGGTAATTCTTCTGGAAATATATCTGGAAACTGGGATACTACCGGAATATCCTTCAGTTCTTTTCCTTTAGTGTTAGTGATTATGGAAATCAAATACACTAATGTTCCTTTCCTTATATAACTAGCTGTTTTCATTACAGAGATGAATTTTGTGGATCTAGACGGGTTATCTTCTTTAATTGTGATCTTTTCACCCTTTGGTGAATTTACTTGGATTGACTTTTGATCACATAGAATACCGGCTTTATTGGCTATTAACCAATCCATTCCTAATACAACATCAAATCCTGCCAGATTCATTGAGTAAAGGTTTGCAATAAAATTTTGATTTAAAAATTCTATTCTTGCTTCCTGCAAGATTTCGGAAATCTTAACGGTTTCCCCATTTGCTATTTCTACTAGACACTCTTGTGGGAGTTTAGTTAATGGTTGATTGAGAAGTTTGCAAAATGAAGTATTAATAAAACTTTGGTTTGCACCATAGTCAAATAATACTTTAGCAAAAACATCATTAACTAAAAAAGTACCGGCAATCACGTCCGAGATCATCTTGGCTTCTTCTACAGTCAAAACAAATGCCCTAGCATTTTTAGTATTCTTGTTGTTCATGGCTGGAGCTAGTTTCGGACAGTGTGGCTCGATGTGCCCTTTTTCTCCACAGTTGAAGCACACTCCATTACTAGGCTTCTTCCTACAATCTTCTTCTTTGTATCCTGGTATCTTGCAGAAGTTGCAGTAGGTGGAGCATCTTCCTGCATGCTTCTTCTTGCAGGCTTTACAGTATGGTGCAGAGGTAGAACCTACATTTTTCCCACGGTTGGAATTTCCATAACGAAATTCCTGGGTAAGCCTTTGAGCTAGGTTCCTCCTCTGGTCCTCTTCTCGTGTACGCACTAATTCATCAGTCAAGGTGTTTGCTAGTTCTACAGCTTCTTCTATAGTTTGGGGTCTAGCTGCCTTGACTACATGTCTAATCTCACTGATTAATCCCCAGATGTAGCGGGAGATTAATACTGGTTCTGGTGATGCAAGGGTTAGCACTATTCTAGCATATTCAAAGAAAGTAGTAGTGTAACCTTTACTATCTACTCCAGTCATTCTAAGGTTTAAGAACTTACTTGCTATTTGCTCCTTTTCATTGGGAGGGCAGAATTTCCTTTCCACCATGTTCTTAAATTCCTCTCATTCCATATTGTAAACCTTTTCACTTCCCCTAGATTGGGGGATAGTGTTCCACCATTCTAAAGTTGAGTTCTTAAACAGATTGGAGGAAAACATTATCTTATCCTCTTCCGCACACTTGCTTATTTTTAAGACTGCCTCAGTCTTTTCTATCCAGCGTAGAGCTGCAATGGCTCCTTCATTTCCTGAGAATTCTATTGGTTTACAGGACCAGAATTCCTTGTAAGAACAACCATAAGACATGGTTCTTCTTTTAGGAATGGGCACTTGAAGTATTGGTCCATTGTTTACGCTGTGTTCTGGTTCAGTAGGTCGTTTACCGCCATTGTTAATTTTATTATCCGCTTCCTTAACCGTTTTGATAATATATGGCATTGCATCTATAATTCCTTGTGCCACTATGTGTTGGATGGCATTGTTATCTACTTGGTTTCCATTATTATCGTTATTCTGGTTTTCTTGATTTACTTTGTTGTCCATCTAAATTTTTAAACATTCACCACATATTAATGTCACAAGATAATATTTAATGCAAGCAATCACATAACAAGCATATTGATCAAAATCGTCGAACATTGCGACCTTTACTCTATTTTATATTATGCATCTATATCTATTACAAATACAACTGGAATTGAAAATACAATACTAGTATGCATCCGTAGCTGTTGTCTAGATTTTTTTTCAAACATACACACATATTATATATATATATATATTATTACAACTACTATTGATAGGGGTTCATCCAAAAGTCCATATTACGCTCGTCATATTTCCAGACGAGTCGTTCCCCTATCTGTCTCATCCTTTCACTTCCTTCTAAAATCTCCTAACCAAAGGTTCAGAGTTCTTGCACATTCTCAGTGCTCATGGGTGGTGCAGGTGCTAGTATTGGGTTTAGGAACTGGGGCATGGGTTCTTCGTGTGGGTAAGGGTTTTCTAGGATTTCCCTGATAAATTGGTCATTATCATAATATGGGTCCAGGGGGTCCAAGTTTGGGTAAGCTGCTAGGTTTGGCATGGGTTCATCTGGTATTGGGTAGCGTTGTTCATAATCTCTATGGTCATCAAACCATGGGTCATAGTCTGGGGAATGGGGTGCTGGTACTCTAGGTATTTCTGTTGGGTCAAAATCAGGCATTGGAATTTGGTCTACAGGGTTTGGTTCCAAATCCATGGGTTGTGTGGGAAATAGTGGTAATGGTTGGGGTGCTATGAGTTGTTCCAGATTAGGGTCTGCAGCTGTAGTTGCTAAGATATGAAAGTTTGCTAGACTCCTATTGAGCATATCCTGAGTGTGAGCATTCGTTTCTCTATTATCGGCTGCTAAAGCACGCTGTTGCTGAAGTTTTCTCATCCTTTTTCTATGTTCATGGGCTACTCTGATGAACCATCCTCTCTTCTTAGGAGGGAATGGATCTTCAGATTGTGCTTTGAACACGAAAATCCCATCTTCAGTGTCAGCCGAATACCCTGAGAGGGTAGGCTGTGAAGAGGTGCCTTCGTCCCTAGGTAAGCTGGACAACTGACGGTAAGCGTCTGAAGGTCCTTGGTCGCTCATACTATAAACTAACAAATAGTCAAATAACACACAACAATAATATACGCACATAATCCTGTAGATAATTTCCTAACATATTAAATAATATTTTGGTGTCAGCAGAACACTTATGTGGCTGAATCAGTGGTTGTAGCTTTGATACCACCTTCTGTCACAACCCTCGTCCCCTAATAACCCGGAAACGGGCGGCCGCGGCCAGTTTCAGTGGTATCGATGTTTATCAGTTTGGCAGCGGAAATTACATCAGGACCGTCGTTAGAAAATATTTTATCAAAGTAAAATACCACATTTTTATAATATTAAACACATGGGAAAATCCTAAGTTTCTAGTACACACATTTTCATAGGTATAAACCCTATTTTATTTAAATAAAACATCTCTTTATTTAGGTAACCTTTATAGCCACTTTTCCAAGCCTTCAGTGCTGTCCAGCTGGCTTCTATTTGGCTTTCACATTTTGTTACCTGAAACGCGTTTAAAAACATTTTGTCAGTGGGAATACTGGTGAGTGAATCCCAGATTAATCAAGATAGGTAAAACCGTTTACAGCATTGAGGGCGGTCGCGCAATTACATTTGTTTATTTTCTACTTTAATTACCACCAACGGTACTGTCAACCCGACTTGTGGTCATGTTACTACTCACAGTGTAGTAACAAATTTTGTATACAAAACCCCAACATACTGACGATAATTGTAGAATACAAATACTCAATCACTGTTTAATATAATATAAAACATTTGAGGTTTTGTAAAAACAGTTTAGGAAAAGAAGGATTAACTCACATTGTTATCTTAGGGTTTTCCTTTGTGATTTCCTGGTGATTATCTATTAATTACACAATGCACACGCGTTAGTATAATAATCCAATATTTACATTAGTTATACCCTCCCCGAGACAGAATTCCATCGACTACGTCGGGCAGAACCTCGACCGCCGTTACGGAATCCTAAATCAATCGAGCAGCGTATCTAATACGTAACCGGGGGTTATGATACTTACAACGAGGCAGAACTTCGTTATTTAGGGGGGTATAATGCCCGGGAATTATGTATACTATTCAGAATTGAGAGAGAATTAGAAAGAAATGAGCGACGGAAACTGAAGGCTGATGGCCCCTTTTATAGGGCTGGTCGGGCAGGCCCTCGTGGCCCGCGAAAGAGAAGGAGAGGGCCGCCGCGGCCCGCGAGCTAGGCAGGGTAGGCCCTAGCTTCGCCTCATCACTGGTGTAGCCTTGACGAGTGGCGAGACACGTGACGCTCTAGGGTTCCGCCTGGTGGCACTAGGTCGCGCCCCGCGAAAGATCAGGTGTAGTCTGTCGCGGCCCATGACAGACTCATTTTTATTGTTTTTATTTAATTTTTAATTATATAAGGGTATTCGGGACCGGTTTTCATATACGGGGTGTATTTTAGGACCTTTAGGGATATTCTAAATATATTAGGGGTGTCGAAAATAATTTTGGAGGGTTGTTATAGAATGTTTGCCCTGTTATAGGATGTCAGACCAATAAAGGGTGGTTATGTCGGATTTACGAGTAACCAAGGAGGTCGGATTGTTGGAGAAGGAATTTTGAGCAATAGAATAGTTTCTTTTGATAAAGTAAGCTACATAGCAGAATTGGAGAATAATTTGTTGAGTGTCTCACGGATTTGTGATAAAAAGTTCACTACGCACTTCACCAATAAAGAATGTATGATTTTGAAGCCAGGATTTATAATTCCAGAAGAGTGGATTCTAATGCGGGCTCCGAGAGAGAATGATTTGTATGTTCTTGATATGAGTACTACTACCACTACTTCAAAGACTGCAATGCACTTTTGTCACTAAAGCTATGGAGAAACAATCGATCCTCTGGCATAGAAGGATGGGTCACATTCATTTACGAAAAATGAATTATCTGGTTCGAAACAATCTAGTGGAAGGTATGAATCTGAAAAATTTTCACTTGAGTGATGATTGTATAAGTTGTAAGAAAGGTAAGCAACAGAAGAAATCACATCCACAAAAGATGTTTAATTCGATCAAGTTACCGCTGGGGAGATCACATATGGATCTATTTGGAACAGTGAATGTCAAAAGTGTTACAGGAGATCTCATTGCCTGGTTGTTACTGATGATTATTCCAGATTCTCCTAGGTAATGTTCCTAGAATCGAAAGAAAAAATATTTGAATACTTGATGATCTTGTTTAAGAAGATTGAAAACTTGTATCGGCTACCGATTCGTCGAATTCGAAGTCATAATGATATAGAGTTCAAAAACAACAAGATGCTCGAATATTGCAACGAGAAAGGCATTCTTCATGAATTCAACACGCTATTTACTCCACGACAAAATAGAGTTGCTGAAATAAAGAATCGCACATTGATAGAGACTGCTCGTATGATGTTAGCCGATTCAAAGTTACCTATAAGCATTTGGAATGAAGCGGTGGCATCTGCTTATTATACACTTAATCGTGTTCTTACAGTCAAACAGTATGGGAAAACATGTTGATGCATATGTCTAATGTCTACGTCTAAATCTTGTGTCTGTTTAGTTATCAGACAATATTACAGTGTGATTGAGTGTTATTTTGTGATGTATAGTACTCATACGCACGTAGGAGTCCTACGTGTGTATGAGTCATCAAACGCATGAGTCCTACTGTAACGCTTCACATTTCTTTATTTTCCTTATTTAGAAAGTTGTATTCGTATTTCTATTCTTGGAAACTTGTATTCGTATTTCATTACCAATCTTGTAATCCAAAAAGTTGATCATAATGGAATTCACTTTTATACATATACACGTTACATACTTGTGTTATACGCAATCAATCATCGAATACGTGTTTATGCGCGAAACTAAGACTCGAAATACTTGGAAATATTAATCATACATGCATCACACTCATACAATACTTTGATACACTTTGAATACCTAAGAAAGGCTAGAATACAAGAAAACCGCATAAAATAACGTAATTACAAAGTACAGGGGCTGAAAGTGAACAAAAGTGAAAACCAGGAAAAGGCGCCCGTCGCGCCACGCGGCGGGGAAGAATGCCCGGTCGCATGGCACGACCAGATCGATCCGCAGCAACCTGTTTTCAGCTCGCGGGTTGGTCCGTTTTTGCCACCTTTTTCACCCCCAATCACTTTTCAAGCTAGTTTTAACCCAGACCCTAATTACCCCATTATAAATACCTCACATCTCCATCTCTCTAACACTTTTCACCTCAAATCCACTCCCCAAACATCCAAAAACTCTCAAGAAATTCTTGTTGTGGGCAGATTATCTCCTTGTGTTCAAAGTGAGTTTTAACTCACTTTTCCTACTTATTCTTCTTGTTTTCTTGTATCAAACCACTTGGATAACCTCTAGGATTGTTACTCAGTGTTCACCATGGTGTAACAAGGTGGTACAACTCCATAAATGGTGTCCAAAGTGGCTAAAATTTACTACTTTTAATCAAACCTTTCATACATGTTCATATTCACCTTTTTCTTGTAAGAATCCTGCACCTACCTTGCTTATAACCAAACCTATGGTTATGGGGCTGGAATAAGGTTGATTCCCACAAGTTTAGAGGTCCAAGAACCTCCTAAACTTTCTGTTTTAACAAGGTTCCAAGCAACCTACAAGTGTTGAGACCATTCAAGTTCATCATCTTCAATATGGTGGGACTTGTGCTTTGGTAAAAGTGTGAACCATGGAAACCTTGGCTTTCCAACTATGTTTCACTACCTCACTTGTTGATTTGTTAGCTTATCTTCGTACTACTAAGTCTCAAAAGCAATTTCCAAACAAAGGGATAAGTCTACATCACGTCCCCAAACACTCTCCATCTTTGGGATGCATGCATCTAGCTAGCTCACCTGGTTGTTTTTAGACTTGGTGATGTATTATGGTTTTATTATCTTTAGGTAAGAGTTCCTCACACTTGGACTTCTAATGGGCGAATCAGTGCCCATGAAACACACACGATTATTGTGTCCAAAATGAGTGCCTTAACAAAGATAACTTTTCGTGTAAATTCGTATTAATCATCATTCTAAATCCATAATCCACCGAACTCACACGCCTTCTTTCCCTTGTAGGGTGACCTCGGCATTCGTAACTCCTCAAGACTACTTATTCGTGTTTTTTGGAAGCTTTTGCAAACAGTGAGTATACATGACCATCTTCCCATTTTTACACTTTTAGGTGCAATATATATTACCATATTAAAACTCACGAAAACGCACATATGCAAATACTCTATTCATACAAACGAAGCCGATATACATGCTTTATACGTTTATACTTTAGGAATACATGCATGCTAGACGCCATTCTTGCACTATACTTTGCCATTAACTTCGTAGAAGCCTACCTTAACATGTATATAGGAGTATCACACCGCCCAGTGATGGGTCATTGTCGTAAACGGTCTCATCACTTCGGTGACGAGATTACGCTAGTGGAATCTTTGGGTTGACACGTATGTGATGCATGCTAGTTCATGTTATATTTATGCCTTGGTATACGTTTTTGCCATGTGGATCTCGTTAAATTCTTTTATACATATGCTAGTACACTAATGCTAGTTCATGTTACTTTTAATATATATTGCAGGAGCATGATGATGATGCATTGAAAAGAAATCTAGTATGATTTTTTTTAACGTTAAATTTCATTAGAAAACGGCTAAGCCCACCAAAAAGAGGACCGCCAAAACAAACAATTACAACATATACATTGGGTATCTACACCAATCCTTCCAACTAATGTTATCGACTTTAGATTTACTACGAAACCACAAATAAGACCAAGATTTGATGCATGCAATCATATCACAAACCCGAGGCTTGGCATCTTCGAAAACCGCCTTGTTACGAGACTTCCAAATGACCCAACAAGTCGTCATCACAATCCCTCTAATAATTTTCTTCTTCGTATTAGTACCTGGAATCGTCGAAGGCAAGGAGAAGATGTCTTTGATATCAAAAAGGAAGATCGGACCCAAACGACACCATTTTTCTATCCCTTGCCACACACCACTCGACACAATGCACCCGGTGAAAAGGTGCAAGGCCGACTCCTCTACCGACTGACAAAGAACACACGAGCCATCTCCCACGTTAATATTTCTTCTGCGAAGGTTTTTCTTGGTCGGAAGGCGATCCATATCGAGTCTCCAAGCATGAATATTCACCTTTAACGGAACCCACCCGGTCCAGACCATATTATGGACTCTCCTATCATTACGGTCATTGATGAGGATCTTTTTAACATTCTGCACTGAAAAACTGTTACTCGAATCGGCATTCCAGACCCAGCTATCCTTGCCACCCGAAAAAAGAGCATTTAGGAACCATTTCTTGCAAATCTCTATACTCCGATAACTCCTCGACAGTAGAAAGACCGCAACGCCAATTGATCACGAAGGAGAGCCTCCCATTACGATCCTGTAATCTGTCCCGAACCGTGCATCTTTTGTTTTTTTCCAGAGAGAAGAAATCTAGTATGATGGACTACAAACACACTTAGTTTAAATTTATGTTTTGTTGTTTAATTTGTTAAGTTCTAATTGTTGCATTTCCCATTTTAAACAATGTATTCCCTTTAGCATGAAATAAAAATCATTACTTTATATACTTGTCGCAATTAGTCGTTATGAATTCTCAAACAATCTCGTTTTCGTCTCACTTTGATGTTTCCGTCATCGGTTGTGGTGTAACACCCAAACCCCAAGTGCCATACGTGACCTATGTATATGGGCTTGGGGCGCATGACTTTATAACTTTACACTTTGGACTACCTATATATATGGGTTTGGGGCGCATGACTTTATAACTTTACACTTTGGACTACCTATTTAACTTCGTAAATTTAAGTGTAAATGCCATGTAAAAGGTATTTATTAACATGAAGTAAACAATTGATCATAATTTCACAACCTAAAAAAAAGATCCTGACAGTTGATCATAATTTCACAACTTGAAAGAAAAAAAAAAGATCTCTTGCCAAAGCCAGACATCAAAAATTCCCTTTTTCCAGCTTACAAATTAAGCTCATTCAAGTATATGTATGTAATGAAGCTAATTTTTAATTGCACTAGATAAGCTCTCATACATGTTGCGGGGTGAACCTCCAAAAAAACAAAATCTGAGTTTGGAGAACAAAATTCATTTGTCAAAAGTTAGTCTTCTTTGAGCTTATTGGCATACTTGAGAAAAGCGCGAGCAGGATTGTCCCTTGGCGGTGCACGCACGCGACTAGACCTCCTTAACGCAGCCTCTTCTTCCATTTGAATCCTCTGAGCCTCCTTTGATTTCTTCTGCATTTCACCTCTGCAAAAAAAGGCTTTCAACAAATGAACCAACATACGTTACAGCAAAGAACAAGTTGACGAATCTCACGATATTTTGTTATAGCGTTTCTCCAGCTGCTGTTTAAGAGCCTTTTCTCGCTCGCCCTTTTCATTCAGAGACCCCATCAAAGCATCAACCTGTCATTACAAGTCAACAAAATGAGACAGCTTTGTAAATGTAAATGTAAATGTAAATCTATATATACCTCAGGTTTAGTGGCATAGTATCCCCACTGTTTGTGATCACAACTTTCAACAAATATCCGTGCTTCCTTGCGAAAATACCAGTACCTGTTATAATCCCTGTCTTTACCTAATGGGTTGGTGCGTATGAATCTTTTCTCCATTTCCCTATCCAGATATTCTTTCTGTAGATACAAACAAACAACAAAAATCATGCTAATCTAAAACAATATACGGAACACATACCGACATTGTAACAAAAATTGAATGAAAACAACAGGTTGCAAAATACGCCGGTCAGCAGATTGGGCTGATAATTGACAAGTAGGTTGGACACATCGTAAAATTACTATGATAGGACCACTTCTGAAAACACTTCATCAGAGTGCTGAGGACAGTTTTAACGTAGAGGTAGCATATTTATGTGTGTGTATAAGGGAGGGTTATCTTGAGAACGCTAAATATTGCGAGAACCGTGAGAACGAATAGAAAAACAATCAAAATCATTTTTTTAATACAAACCTCAATCGAGTTAAAATACAACATTAAAAAGAATTTACTCTTTAATAAATTCATCTCTCCTCTCAAAATTACTCTTAAAAAATTTTTGACACGTGTAAATAAACAAATTTACACATGCGTAAATGACAAACTTACACGAGTAATTTTCTTTATTTACGAATACATGTAAATTTAAACATGTAAATTTAATTTCTAATATTGTATTTGTATAATAATGACATGTGCAATATTTAGCATTCTCAATATAACCCTACCCTATATATGTGTGTATGTGTAGAGAGAGAGCGAGAGAGAGAGAGAGAGATAGAAAACTTACTCTCTGTTGTATATTTGTTATATCCTCTGTCTTGTTTTTCTCAGTATCCATCGATTTCTTCGACCCCTTTGCAGCTGAATCTTTGTTACTTGTTACGGTGACTTCTGCATCCACCTTTACCTTGTTTGCCTCCTTCTCAGATGTCTTGCCTTGTTTCTTCCCACTGTACAATAAAAAACACCAGCAATGCTCAACATGATCTTTCAACTAGAAAATTTATTATCAAATAGAAAAGGTAACGGTGGCAAAAATTATATTATTCCAAATATAATATAATTTTAATAGACTTTGGAGGTTTAATACTTTATAAATACCCTTGGTGAGATGTTGATTCTGTTTCAAACGTTTTTCACTTTAGTTGACCTTTTTTATGTTACCAGTTTGACCCATTAGAGTAAAACTCAACCCAAATCGACCCATTCATAAGTAAACGGGTCGAATATACCACCTCTAAAACAACAACAATACTTGAAACCTGTTCTCAGATGTGTGTTTTTTCTCAGCGGGTTTCTTTGAAGCATCTCCATTGTGTTCAACGCCATTTGAGGTGACCTTCGCCATTTCTTTTATCTCTCTCCTCATTCTTCCTTGTTCCAGTGCTTCACCTCGTTTTTCTGCTGCCAATGCCTTTCGCTCTTCAATATACTCATCCAGCTTTTCTCTCATTACGTTGCACGCAAGGACTTCATTAACTAACTGAGCAAAGATAGCTAGCTTTGCATGAATAGCTAATATACCGTAATGACCGCGCTTAATGGTTGTTATGTGAGTAGATAATTCCTCATTGCCAGCCAGTTCTAAGAAATCACACATGTAATCTGTCCAGGTGACCAATGAAATCTGTATTGAAAGACATAAAACACATGAGTAAAAAAAAAATCAATTTCAGAAAAAAAGACATTCAAGTACGGTTTTGTCCTCTTTAACCATAAATGGGTTGATTCTGGTTTTATTGTTTTTAATGGGTCAAATGGATAAACTTGATAAATTATATTAAAAATTAACATGTAAAAAACAGCCCATCTAGTATTCGAGTGCTTACCCCTCGTAAAACAGTTCATTTAAAAACAGATTATTATATCATATAATGATTAAAAAGAGTAAAGTACACAGATGGTCTATGTGGTTTACAAAAAAATTGAATTTGGTCCCTAGCTTTTCAAAAGTACAAGGATGGTCACTATGGTTTGCACTTTGTAATGCATTTAGTCCCTAAGTTAGACCTGCTAAAACCTTTAGATTTGTTAGTTGAGGACAAAATGTGTTACAAAGTGCAAACATCAGGGACCATCCGTGTACTTTTGAAAAGTTGAAGACCAAATCCAAAATTTTGGTAAACCACATCGACCATCTGTGTACTTTGCTCAAAAAACTAAAAGTTATGTCGGCATGTCGAGTTAAGATGACCCGCATTGAAACTACCCATTATCACCCGCTACCAACCCAACCATTCAAGCAAATGAAATGCATTTGGATTTTAAGAAATCATGAGTTGAATTGAACCTTAGCCTTTCGTTTTTTCTTCTGTAAAGCTATAAAATAATCACCATCATCCTTTATAAGCAAACGAAGAAGAGCAGAATAAGACTCCACGATGAGAACTACATTGCTGTCTTTATGGCAGATGGCATTTTCAAAATCATCTAGTGAAAATGGTGACAAGTTCAATAGCCTACTATAAGAACAACAAAAGTCCCAAATCATCAGAAGATCACCAACACACTCCATTGGCACTTTAAAGTCTCTGGTTGGTAGAGGACGGGTAGTAAATACAGGATCATCAGCAGCAGGTCGCACCAACAGATCATCAATTGGATATTTAATGGGCACATCATTTTCTGCCATGTTTAGATACATCAGAAATTAGACAAAAATAGAGATGCACCCTAGACGAGTTAATCACACTTTCACTCGCCACAAATATATTAAATAGAATACAAGAATATACCAATTTCTTCATCATTTTTTAGCTTCTTTCGCTTACGTTCTCCATTAGTTGCCTCCTGAAAAAAAATCATCAAACAAATGGATTACTTCAGAGATATAGATTCCATTCTTTTTACTTCCAATGCACTAAACATCAACAATATGCTTCAGCAATCATATTTAGTTGTAATAATTTAGAGAATAAATAAATTGGACATCAAGTATCAAGGACTAGGGGTGAGCATACGAAAACCAATAACCGAAAACGACTTAACTGACCGATTACGATTTCGGTTTGCCCTTCTTTTATAACCGAAACCAAACCGATAGTTATATATTTATGTGATTTACATGTATATCCATGTATTTGAAACATATTTTCATGTATTTCATGCATTTTCCATGTATTTGAAACATATTTTCATGTACTTCCTTGGAATTTCATGTATTTTTCTTGTGTTTTCATGTATCTGTATGCTTGAAAATGGTTCAAAACACTTGACTAACTATTTTAAGCTTATAAGTTTGCGCAAGTTTTGTTTTGGTATTTAACCGAACATAACCGAAACCAAACCAATAACCGATAACCAACGTATTAACCGACTGGTTTCGGTTATGGTTTTTTCCTAAAATCAAACTTCGGTTATCGGTTTCGGTTATGCGTAATAACCGAACCGAACCGACATTTGCTCACCCATATCAAGGACCACCAGACCCTTACCAAAAAACTACCCCTTTGACCTGAACCCGTTTTGACCCCTTATCCAACCTGCCCATTTTGCTATTTCTAATTTATATCATGTTCCTATATTCACTTGATACATGTAATTATTTGCTGTACAGAAAACAATAAAAACATATTAATAACTGTTTTGAGAGCAAGGGGGCATCGCCCTCACTGGTCTACACTAAGATCGGTACATGCCTCTCGGTTCCAACATCTGTTAAGCCTTACCATTCTATACAAACAGGGGCCACGAAATAAAGTGTTACCTGGTCTTTCTTAGAAAGTTTCCTCTTGGGTAAAATCTTGTCTCGTAACTCTTCCGGAAGATTAGTTGAGATCCCATATTTATGTGCCAACTTATCATGAAGCACCCAAGGAGCACTCCTATACGTAGACTCTCTGATGAAAGACTTGAGAACATCTCTACTAAACGGCAACTTTCGCTTGATCAAATCATCTCCACTTACCACAGCGTTTTCGGTTACTTTCTTATCTTTATCAAGCCACGCTACCTGGTATTGTGTCTTTTCAACCTCCTCATCAATTACTTTTACTATTTTACATGGATATATGCGGTTATTCTTCCTTCCATATATTTCAGTACCCTCTAACAAACGCTCTTTCAGCTTTGCGGAAATACCAGTCACAAGATCTCTTAAAGGGAGCATGCCTGCAAACAACAAATACAACTATACTCAAACTGAAGAAGCATCAGACAACATTTCGGTAGGAAGAGAAGAGTGATTACTGAATTGAACATCACGCAGAACAGGCTCCATGAGTTCTTTAGGGAACTGTTGAACCTTCTCAATCGCCTGTTTTTCTGAAACCAGTGCCTCTTCGTAAGTCAAGTTTCCCTTTCCAGTGCTCTTGCACGTCCATACTCTTTGACGATACAGATTTATCCGTTGCAAGTATTCACTATCATTCGAATCAAAAACAGAACATGTAACTTTCATCTTTAAAGTAAATAGTAACATTCGAACACAAAGAACCAATGGCGTAGCATAGTGGGAGCGGGAGGGGACCCCCCCCCCCCCGAACTTTTCGTTCGGTAGTTGAGAGTATGTAGTTTTCGCATAGAAATTTTTGGGTATATATGTTTTTGATCCCCGGGTTTTATAGAAACTTTTTGGTATATACGTTTTTGACCCCCCAGTTTTATAGAAATTTTTTGGTATATACGTTTTCAACCCCCCGATCGAAAAACTCAAGCTTCGCCACTGCAAAGAACATAAGTTTTTTTTTTCTTTTCACTGCTCAAGTAACAAACATAATGCACAAAAATAAGCCTGTAGGGCTAAAAAGAGTTAAATTACTAGGAATGTAGTAGCAGATTATACATGGTTAATAAAACTGGGCGAAAAATAAAATAAAATAAAATAAAAAGAAAGGTACCGATAATCGCGAAAAATCTCTTTAGTAAAGCGAATTTGAAACACCAACTCCTCGGGTTTCAAATCATCAGGTCTCTCAGAAAGAGAGAATGGTTTCCTCTTAAGCAATGGCATTTCATCAACCAACTCAACTGCACAACAACAGATCAATTAAAATCCCCAAATGCCATACACAATTTCTAAACCCTAAAACGCTGGTTTTCTTCTGGTCTAAAGGAAACAAATCTGAAACTAACAAAACGATGTCGTAATGATATAAATAAAAAATGATGATACAAGTAAAGGGGTTGGTTAATCGGATGTAAAAATCCTAACAGTAGAAGCAGGAATCGAAAAAAACAAAAAGTGAACAAAGTTCCCGCCAGAATTTGGTAAAATGGTGTGAAGGAGTAAAGCAGGGGAAGTAAAGAGAAATGAGGAGATTTACCGGAGATTGTTAGGGTGCGAGCGATCGTGAAGAGGAAAGTGAGGGAGAGAGAGAGAAGAGACGGTGGGTGGGTGGGTTTTGACGGTGGCGATTTCTCTCCGCACCAGCCTCTTCCCTTGTTCTCGGGAGCCAAATATCAAGGTTAAACAAACGTCTCTACTTATAACACTACTCCCTTGGGTTTTAGACAACGCCAAATACCCCCCCTCTTCTTTTTTTGTTTGCTTTGCTACATGTCATGATTTCTAAGAATTCCTTATAATACACGTGTCATCATCCCATTGGTTCATATTAAAAAAGTATCGCACATGTTGCTTTGATGCTTCTTCGAATAATAACCTTGCATTTAAAAACCTAGAATGCGTTTGATTGATTCGCAGGAATTTAAGGGAATTGAAATCTGAATTTCATCTCCTAATATGTTTGGTTCACATAATTTAATGGAATTAGAATCTCAATTCCAATCTTTACGTGTTTGGTTGACAATTGAATCGGAATTTGGCATAAATTCCTTCAAATTCTTTTAATAAAAGGAATTCACAATCCTTCCTATATGTGAAGGAATTAAAATAAATTCATTGGAATCTTTGACCGTTTCGACCCGTACCATTTCCACCCGAACCGGGGGTTGTGGGTGTCGGGATGATGGATTCCAATTCATTTGACAACCAAACACAACAAAAATGGAATTGAGATTCCAATTCCAACAATTTCCAATTCCAATTGAAAATTGGAATGTTTAAATTCCAAATCCAATTCCTTCAAATTCTAATTCCTAAACAAATTCTAATTCCAAAGCATTTTGTGAACCAAACGCCCCTAGAGTTAGAGGAGAATGTTTTGAGTTAAGTCTCACATATTAAAGAAATTCTTTGTAAAACAAAAACACTAGGTTACATTAAACACCCCCAAATATATATATATATATAACTAGTATTTTGAATGGTCGTATGTTACGGCGGAGTCAAAACTTAAAGTGACTCGTATTTTATCATCAGATATCTTACCTGACTCATTTTCAAAAAAAAATAACTTACATCAAAACTTCAACCAACTTAAAACATACATAAAAGAAAAGCACAAAAATGTATTATATATGACCTAACTCTTACGTTAAAACGTAAACCAATTTGGATTTATACCAAATGTACTTAAATAAAGCATGTAAAAAATAGTTTTTTTTTAATTAAAGAATGGTATCGTCTGTTGCGGCGATGTTGAAACGTAAAGTTATTTGACTGAGTATATAAAAATAAGCACGTAAAACTCGATGCGGTCAAAATGACATTTTACAAAGTTTTTATAAAACTAAGAGATGTAAAAGACAATGTTGAATGTTGTTGAGGATAGAAAAAAGAAAAAGAATTAAATGTCATTTTAGTCCCTGTGGTTTGGGTTATTTTGCAAGTTTAGTCCATAGGTTTCATGTTTACCTGTGGGTCAAAAAATGTTTCACCGTTGCCATTTAGTCCACTAGGTTAATGTAACAACCATAATTTTATTTAGCGATTTCCGTAAATAATCACAAATTACTGAGTATTTATATTTAAACATTCATGCTAAAATACGGGTTTATTAAAACTTTTCTGAACTTGAAGCAAAACAACAAGGTGTAATTTAATTCATCGTTTTAGAATAACGACGAAACAACTTGCGGAAGCTTCATTTAACATGTGTTCGGTTCTTGCTCGACGCTTGATCTTCATCCGGTACTCTCGACATTCACCTACGATCAATACCAGCTTAAATGTTAGTATTGATAGTTTAAATAACGGTACAAGACAAGATATTGATAATGGAAGGAAATCCAAACATTAATTTCTTGATCCAAAAACAAGGTCTACAAATTGGCCTCCACCGTAACTCAGTAGGCAACTACCGTAACAATTTCAGCCCCACCGTAACTTACGGTGGGCACCGTAAGTTACGGTGGCCCCTGTATCATTCCCTTTCCTTTTTGCCGTTTTTGACACGAAAACTTTCGTATCTTTCAATCCGTGTATCCGTTTGATCTCCCGTTTCTTCCTACATGATCGTAATTTGATTCTCCATCTCATGGAGTTTATATCCGACATTCAAACTAATAAAATTCTAAATTTTTAAGCATTTGGCTTATTATTAAAAATCCACATTTTGACCCGTTTGTATTTAAGACCTCCAAACTTGTTTCTAGTTAATCATAATTCTTAGACCAAGGTATTTAACTCAAAATATCTATCTTGGATTCATAAGTTTTGTGAATTACGCGGCAAAAACCCAAGTTACGCGCGTAATTCATTTTGACCCGTTTATGGGATCTTTTATGCATTTTGGTCTAAAACTAGCTCTTTTCTTTTCAATACTTCGTAATGTCACATCTAAATGTTTGCTTATGTTCCACCACAATTATTTTTGTGGGGGATTTAACATAACTAACCTATTATCCCAAATTTACTCATTGGTTTGTCATTTTACGCAAATGACCATTTTTGTGCATTTGACCTGCAAATGTGTATTCCTATAACTTTTATTCATCTTTAATGATTCTATAATCTTAATGCAAGTTCCAAAATAACCCCTATGTGTCATTTGCCCCATTATACCCTTCAAGGGTGTTTTGGTCAACTTTAGTCCCCCACTTTACGACGAAGGACTTTCGCTAAATATTTGACCAAGATTTGTATGTTTAACTAAAAGCCTATTTATGCGTACCTGGCTCGGGTCAAAGTATTGACCCGTTTACATAACTTTTGCTTTAAATCTTTCTAGTTAAAGCAACGCAAGCTTATGTTATTCCTGTGATTACAAAACTCAACAAGCGATTGTCAAATGTTATTGTCAAATGGTGTTAACAACACCATTTGACCCACTAAGTCTAATTGACCATTTGTCCGTATGAGATGGTATTTAATTACCATTTCATCCCTTTAAACCTATCCCGGTTTTTCCTTGAATTCATTTTACTAAAAACCGTTTTTTTATTGGTTCGTCATTACATGACTAATTTACCATTTTACCTTTTTACCATAATTCATGATTTCTTACCATTACCCTTGTTCCGACTCTCATTGAATCGTGTCGGAACATTAAATACCAACCACTTAGTAGCATTCATATACAATACTTGAAATTAAGTAATTTGTAAATAATGTAAAGGGGCGTAAGCTTTACTTACTTTGCATCCGAAACACGCTTTTGCTTTACACTTGATTCGTTTGACCTGTTTCCTTCCCAAGCCTTCACCTAGCTTGTCAAGCATCAAACTATAATCATAATTAGTAAGATGGTTAGACTAGTCATTATCACATACGACTATTCCATCTTACGAATTCTATGTTGAATCTACTATTCGACTTCATCATCTATTTGTTCAACTTATCAAAAGCTAACTACTTTTAATCACATGATTTTACATAGTTAGTCTAAATCAACATGATGTTTAGAACCCCTATTGCTTCATATTACGCATAATCTGTTATATCATTCAATTGCGCGTTTCACTTTAAATTTCAACACTTTGGTTCTTATTTAGGCGTTTTAACAAACACCTAATGTGCATAATTTTACATATTTATAATCAAGTTCATAACTTGTTATTTTTACCAAGATTTTAACATCTTTTACAAGACAATCATCTAATTTATAGTTCAATATCAAAATTAACCTCATAGGATTCAAATAACACTAATTTACTCATCATGGTTCTAGTGTTCACCTTGTTTCTACAAAACCCACTACACACACATGGTGGATGATCATGAATTTCATAGTTTAAACATTAATTCAACAACCAATGACTAGGGTTTACTCCTAGACATGATTTCATTACTATTTCACCCAAATAACGATCATGCAAGCTCAAATCTCAAATCTCATGTGTTCATCCAAATTTGAGATGGAACCAAAGTGGGAATTTTGACATACCTTATGATCCCTTCACTGAGGTGATCACTAGTTTGTGCTCGGATTTCGATTTGGGTTCGATTTCCCCTTCCAATTTGTTGATTTTGTGCTTATTAGGGTTTGAGTAAGGGAACCCCCTTGGCTCCTGTGATTGTCTCGACCAGAACACACACTTAGAGTGTGTGTTTTGGTGTTGATGTTTTATTAAAGAGTTAAATGCCATTTTAGTCCCTGTGGTTTGGGTCATTTTGCCAGTTTAGTCCAAAGGTTTCATTTTTAACCTGTGGGTCCAAAAAGGTTTCACTGTTGCCATTTTAGTCCACTGGGTTAACTTCATCCATTATTTCTGTTAACGAGAAGGGCGGTTCGATCATTTTGTATGGCCGAATTGCCTTTCTACTTAACAGAATTACATATAAGATGACCGAATTGCCCTTCTGGTTAACAAAAAAAATGGATAAAGTTAACCCAGTGGACTAAAATGGCAACAGTGAAACCTTTTTGGACCCACAGGTTAAAAATGAAACCTTTGGACTAAACTGGCAAAATGACCCAAACCACAGGGCCTAAAATGGCATTTAACTCTTTATTAAATAAAACTAGTTTCCAACTTATCACCTTTAGTCCCTCTCCTTTACCCTTGTTGCATATAACATGTTTTAACCAAGGTTTCTCATAACTACAAGACTTGTAATTAACTAGGTTATTTATTTCCTAGTTAATTTATCTTGTTCACAACCCGTTTTATTTTAAGTCCCGTTAAATCTCGGGCCCTTTTTATATACTTTGCTTTCTCAAAGTATTTCTCATCCTTTTAATAAATATTATATTTATTTATTTAAATCCTAAAATTTACCGGGTAAGTTTTACCACTAACTGTATTTTACCCGTCCTGTAGTATTAACGTGGTTTGATTACCAAACCCGTTTTCGGGGTGTTACAGTTAACTTTATTCATTTTTTCTGTTAACGAGAAGGCCAATTCGGTCATTTTATGTGTAATTTTGTTATAGAAGGGGCAATTCGGCCATCTAAAACGACCGAATTAATCTTCTCGTTAACAGAAAAAATGGATGAAGTTAACCCAGTGAACTAAAATGGCAACAGTGTAACCTTTTTGGACCCACAGGTGAAAAATGAAACATTTGGAATAAACTATCAAAATGACCGAAACCAAAGGGACTAAAATAGCATTTAACTCGAAGAATAAAACAAAAGAAATAAAAGACAAAAAAAACACAAAGAAAACCACTTGATTTGACTAACACCCTCAAATATCTATAATTTGTGATTTGTGATTTGTCAAAAGTAACAGTTTTAATACATAACTTTGAAAAGTAATATGAGGGTATCCGGGGCACCCTTCGGGGACCCCTTCGGTGACCATAATCCCCGATCGGGAACACCGCCGCCGTCGGTGCGGGGACCCGAATCGGGGGGTGGTTTCGGCCCTTCTTCCCCGCTTTGAAATGGCACAAAGTTTCATGAACGGTCTTGTTTGAACGGTCGACTTTTAAAAAAAAAAAAAAAATTCACTTTTTAAACAAATATAAATAACCACACCCACTTCACTATTTTTTATACTCTCAAACCACACCCACTTCTTATTTTTTATACTCTCAAACCACACCCACTTCTTATTTTTTATACTCTCAAACCACACCCACTTCACTAAATGGATCCCGGGTTCCCGTTTTTTCCTCCCCTACCCGACTTTCCCGACGATGAAGGTGAACCGTCAAACGATAGTAGCTTAATTTTCTTCCAAAATCTCATCCAACAAGCGGAGCTACTAGACACGGCATCGTCTAGTAAAAAAAAAGTTCAAGAGGCAACACGAGGCCGCAAGAAAAGATGTGGAACGGGCGTTTGGTGTGTTAAAGGCGAAGTGGGGAATACTAAAGCGTCCAATGCGTTCCAAAACGGTGAAAAAGATAAGGTTACTCGTGTATACGTGCATTATTTTGCATTATTTTTATATTTTTCTAGTTTGAATGTAATTTTTATTTTTCTAGTTTGAATGTAATTTTTATTTTTCTAGGTTGTTTTTTTTTTTAATTTAATGAAATGTCTTTTATTTAATTTTTATTTTTATTAATATTTTTTTAATTTATAAACATGCATAAATAAAAATAAAAATAAAAAAATAAAAAAAAACCCAAGTCACCTATTAGGGGAGTGCCGCCATCAAAATGTGTTGTTAGGGGAGTTTAAGAGGGGAGTTGACGTGGCACTATCTGATTGGTGGTGTGTAAGAGAGGAGACTCACCTATTAGGTGAGTGCCCCTTGTACCCTGACTAAGATCCCTCCTTGTAACTGTTCTCTTTATTCACGATGAAAACGCACACAACTATCACCCTCCTCTCTTAATCATTGTTCTTTATTCGCTATAACCCATGAAATATAGTCGGTGGCAAAGAAGAAATGGGGATGAGGGGAAAAAGGGGTTGGGTTTTTTTTTCCTTTCTTTTATTGTTTTTATTAGTTATTTAATGAAATACATAATTAGCATATGAGGTCTGTTAAAAGGGTAAATATAGTCATGACGGAAAAACTCAAATCATGTTACAAATTGAAAACCCTAAATCTTAAAATTGCAACTTTTTAAATGTTACTTTTATCAAACCAAGTCAACTATTTGTATAACTAACTTTTACATTTATTCACTTACCTAATTTATTGACATCTTTTTTTCTTTTTATTAACTTAAATAAAATGACATGTTTAAAATATACTTTTAATTTTAATAATAAACTAGTTTAAGTACTCGTGTGTTACACGGGTTGCTCAAATAAATTATATTATTCTAACAGTGTTGACATAAACCTTGGAATGAAATAAACATTCCATTACTAAGCTAAATATTAAATTATATTGAACTGGAAAAAAACAAATACCAAAAAATCACTAAGTCATTAAATATTTCTTTATACACCATATTTGTTTTTTTATTTGTATGTTTGTTGTCCTTGTCTAATATTATTAATTTGACTACATTTGTTTCAAGTACAAGACAACCGTAGATAACTAATGGAATTGTGTTCTTTGAAACATGAAAGGAATCTTTTTATCCAAATGTATCAAATTAGTTCTAGGTGTATAGGTCATATGGTGATATATAAACAAATTAACGGACATTAAAAAACCATTACTCTTTACTTTTTTATACACATTATGACGTATACATAGTTTGAATGAAAAAAAACACATGTCACACCCTAACTTTTGCGGAAGCGTGATTATGTGTGACTTGCTTAATATCATTGCATTCAACCATAACAAACAAACTATATGATAAAACCCAAGATGTTTATCCATAGATAGTTTTAAAACATTACAACCAACATTGTTTTCAAATCCCAAACACAGACTTCAAGTTTTGAATACATCACAAACATGTTTTAAGTTCCACATAGGCCTTCACAAAAGACACTAACAAACTAGGTTTTGAGCCATGTATCTTATCCAAGATAAAATACATAACCCAAACCCTTAGACTTAGGATGACATCTTTTATTCGAAACATGACTTGAAACTTCAGCGCCCGCCAGATCCACATTTAGTTCCATGAAATACATGTAGTTTGAAAACATCAACAAAAGTTGAGCGAGTTCATGTGTTTTGTATGTGAGCTCGTAATAAACTTTGTAATCATTGTAAGTATGTATGTACTTTTAAACCCTGGTATGAAAGCAAACAAGGAAATAGATCAATTAATGGTTTGCAAGGCCATTAACATGTGTGCAACTGCGCAGGAAGGCTCAAACCTATCAGATTTTGTACCGGGCTTCCGGCTGGAAGACATAGTCACCTCATGGGCCAAATCTCGGTCCTCATGGGTGTGGGCTCGCTACACCCAAATAGATCTATCACTCATGTCTCGCGGTCCTTATACGAGGATTTATGGTCTTAAGTGTGCGCCTACCCATTCACATGATCTAACAGTTCATTCCTTAGCTAACCATACCATGTGTAATCGTTTGTAAACATTTTGTAGCATGCATTTCACCCCCGAAGTTATAAAACAGAAAACAGTTAAAAGAAAAGGGGGACATGAAATCACAATCTTGCGTCTTGAATCCAATGTAACCCAAAGCTGCTACTTGTGTGCACGACTACCTACAACGTACTATGGTTTATTAGACGGGTGGGACGTGCCTTGACCTTAGTCTTAATTAGTGTCTTTGAGTTACGTTTCTTTGTGTCTTCAATTTTATTCAAAGTTATATAATTATTTGTTAAAATAATAAATATTTTAACTTAAATTATATTTATTAAATTTTTGGAATATTTGTTAAAATAATATATTTTAACTTGACACGTTATGTATTTGTACATGTATAACTTCCCAATGATGGGTGTATTCATACTCGTATTCTTAACCTTGTATATTTTTGCCAAGTATCGGTGGCGTATTCCGGTGTATATTTATACGTACGAGAATACGTATTTTTATTGTGCTTATTAAGTATTCTTATACTTAATTTTTGTATTAATTTTTCCGGAATAATATTTTTAATAAAAAAAATTCATCATTATATATATTCCCAAAATAATATATATATTTTAAGAAAACTTACATATAAAAATTATTTATAATTTTTCCCTTGGCAAAAATAATTGTATTTTCCTTTAAACCTTAAAAATAATATATTTTCAAGTTTAACTTAGAAAATATATATAAGTCTATTTTTCACCCAAAAATAATATATTCTTTGTTTATTTAAGAAAATATATCTTTTCTCCCAAAAATATTATATCTTCTAATAATTTCAAGAAAACATATATATTTTTATTTACCCAAAAATAATATATTTTCTTCTTGTCAAAAATATGATATATCCTTGTAATAATCTTAAAAATCATATTTTTGCTCTCTTGGTGTCCAAAATACCATTTACCAAAATATACTTATGAATTAAATTCCGGAATATTTTTGGTAGGTTATATTCCTTGTTCAGTTCCTCCAATATTTTGGGTATAAATTATATATTTATTTCTTGGGATTTTGCTAATATTTTGTATTGTAATTTTCTTGGTATTTTGGTGAGTTATATTATTTCAAGTCCTAAAATAATATAACTAATACACATAATATACAAATAATCACACACATGGTGACATCTAAATATATATTTTCCTAAATACATATTTAGTCACTTTTATTATCAAAAAACCAACCTCCAATACTTATTATTTTTGTAACAAAAATTATGGCAAACTTTATATGAAAATTCATGGTTTAAAATATACTTGTAAATATTTGTTTAAAAATATTTTTTTAAGTGTTTAATTTTTAGAAAAATTTTGCCATAGTTTCCCCTTAAAAATGGAGGTTTCCATGCTTCAAAGCATATCATTTTCTTTTATAAATCATCACAATCAACAACAAATCAACCAATACTTACCAACTTGCCAAAATCAAGCTATATACACTACTTCATGAACTTGAAAATTTATAAAAATTTGTAGTAACTTACTAGTGTGTTTAGTAAGCTTAGTTACCCTTTAAAGTGTGGTTGTTTATTAAAAAACATCATTCTTGAAGAAGTTGGATGTTTACAACTTGTAAATAATTTTTTTTAAAATATTTCTTCTTGAGTTTTTCTTGTTAAACACATGATTCTACACTTGATTAACCACTAAAAATGTGATTAAAATTTCTTTAAGAACCAAGTTTAAGTAAATCTTGTATTTTAACTTAGTTTCTTGAAAATTATTCTTTGAAATCATCCATTTATATGATCTACATCACACTTTGTTCATTATTTTTCAAGAAAACAATTTACACTTCAAGTTCATGCCTCAACATAAAGATGATTACTTTGATCTACAACATAATCATCCTCTCATCTTGCTAGATTATGTCTTTAATCACCATCTAGCAATATCATATGATGTTTAACATCATAAACACAAATAATCATCAATCAAGAAGCATAATAACACTTAACAACATGATTTCTTATGATTTTTAAGCTTATGTTCATGATTTAAGTTCTTGATCATTAGTGTTCTTCATGTTAAGTTACTTGTATCATTCTTTAACCAACAAAATAAGATGTAAAATGGAGTATAGAATGATCTTACTACTAGCTCAAGGCTAGGGATGATCACAAGATGAAGATGAGGTGGTTAAAAGCTTGTATGAGAGGTCCTTCAACTTCCAATAGATCCTAGCTTCTTTGTATAGCTTCTTACACCTTTGTATGCTTGAAGAATGGATGAAGATTGAAGGATGAAGGTGGTGGTGTATGGTGTGGGTTACGGACGAGAGGAAGAGAGGAGAGGAGAGTGTGTGTGTGTGTTGGTGAGTTTGTGATAAAATGAAAGGTTATGTTCTATGGGTTAAGCTTATAACACTCCAACACTACTAAGTCCAATGGTCACAATCTTCACAAAAGAAGGAGACAAGATCAAATAAAATAACCAAAGAAAATCTTGTGTGGGGGCCACATCATAGCCGTAAATAGGTGGGGGGTATAGATTAGGGCTTAATGGTTAGTTAGATTTCTTAGTTGAAATCTAAGTAATCTAGTTAGGTGTTTAGTTGTATGTGATTGTATAGTGTGTTATGATGTTCGGGGACCATAACTAGCTCAGAAATGTTAAAACAATGCTTCTAGTGAAAATTTGGTGTTTCGGGTAGTGTCTGGTTGTTCGGTTGGTTACCGGTTCGTTAAGGTGCTAAACTATGCAGTTTAGTGTGCTTTATGTTACCTTTTGTGACAGTTTTGATTCCCGACACTTAGGAAAGCATTCTGGACCATTTAACCATATTTCTGCATGATATTTAAGTTGTTTAAATGCTGAATTGTGCTGAATTCAGCAATTTAAGTGAGTTTTAGGCACTTTCCGACACTTAAACTATCAATAGGAAGGCAGTTCTATGATCCATACTTTCCTACACACTATACTAGTATAACTCTTGGTTTCTGGCTCATTCTGTGTCTCAATACAATGTCTGTCTATGTGCTGAACTCCGTCAACATTTTTCTGATTTGTCTGATAACTGTGCTAACTTTGTTTCATGCATCATTTGAATCAATAAGTGTTGCATGCTAGGGATGAGCATGTGGTACCAGATACCGATCCCGTACCGATACCATACCGGTACCGTCCCGTACCGATACCATACCGCTTGTATTCGGTATCGGCATCGGTATCACGTTTTACCATTATTTCGGGATCGGGATAATCGGGATTGGTATCGGTATTTTTCGGTAATACCGACTTAATACCGATTTCCCACCAGCTATTTCCCACCCATAATTCATGTAGGCATGTAGGGTGGTGAACTGTAATTATTCTAAAAAACATAACATGACCGATCCCAACTCCTAATCCTCAAAAACATAACATGACCGATCCAAATTCCTCTTCCCCTAGGTCGAAGAGTCTTAACCAGTTGCTTGCTGTTGCCCTCCATCGATCCATCTGAAGTTTTGTAAAAAAGAAAATTAAGGTGGTGCTTTGCTTGCTGCTGCGCTCCATCACTTCAATCGCATATTCTGATTCTGAAGTTGCTTGCTCCATCGCTCCATCAAGGTACTCTTATCTCATTTGATTAGTAGTCAAACTAATCCAAATTCTACAAAGCACTTCCATATTGTAATTTAAAAGGTTGGGATTGAGGGTTTAAAAGTGTTTTGGCTGATGTTATTTCTTAATGAAGTGAATGTTTTGAACTTGTTTTTTGTCATAAACAAAGTTTCCAATGAAGTGAATGATGGCTGATGTTATTTCTTACATGGATGAGCATGACTAACTTTTTTGGCAAATCTTGATATCCAAAGTGGTGGACAGAGCAGGGTATGTAGGCTATTGAGGTTGTCTACACTGCCATTTGCACAGGGGTTGGGTATTGCCAATAAATGACACTAAGTTTTGTGTCCCCCATTTAAAAATTAAAATCCATTTTATTGCTCAACAAATTTATTTATGATTATCTTTACAATGGAAAAAAGATGTTACAGCTATATATTGTAGATATTATTATTGTAATATAACATACCAACAAACCAGTGACAACTAATATACTTTGTCAATGAAGGTTATCCATTTAATTTATCATTTTAAGAATTCGGTATTTTTCAGTATCATACCGAAAAACCGGTACCGATACCGGTACCATACCGATACCATACCGCTTGTATTCGGGATCGGGATCGGGATCAATTTTTGAGGAAAAACGGGATCGGTATTGTCGGGATCGGTATCGGTTCGATACCGTGCTCATCCCTATTGCATGCAATAATGATATGTCATTTGCAATATATGATGCACATGTATGTATAATAACAATAATCAGAAAGCAATTCAAGTCATTAATTGTAAATCAGCACAGTCATTAAGCATTAATCATTGTCTAATTATTGTACGGATACATGCAAATTTGACAGTTGTCACATTCTCCCCCTGTTAAGTAAATTTCATCCCGAAATTTTAAGCTTTGGTATTAGCTGCAGGGGAGTTGGGGAACAAATGTGGGTATTTTGCTTTCATACGGTCTTCACGCTCCCAAGTAAACTTTGGGCCGTGACGTGCATTCCATCGAACCTTGACAAGCTTAACACTACTGTCACACCCCAATCGATGGCGGAAACATCAGGGCGTGGCACTGAGCGAAACAGATTATCCAGAAGTTTCCATAACAACTATATTTACCAAATATTTAAAGCAACACGTCCCATACCATGTCATAAATGATAATACAATTATTACAGAAAAGATCTAGTCAAATTGTTCTGTTCCGACAACTCAGATTTTCATTATAGATAATTGTTTATTGTTGACCTAGGTCTTTCCTAGCCTCGATTTCACAGCAAAGTAAGCAAATAAGCATCCTAAGCACCTGTCACATACGTTAAAGTAAAAGTCAATACACATAGTGTAAAGGTGAGCATACAAGTTTGATAATAGCATATAGAGTTCGAAAGCGTTACGCATAACCAGCACGTACACAGTGTAAAATGAGGCATGTTAGTTATCGACATGAACCTATCGATACCAATGACTGCGGGTTGACTGCCTAAGGCAGTTCGCGATACATACTCACCACTGTGAGCCATGTAAGTAATTGTCCTTAACAACCCCTGAGTGAACAGGTGCTGAGTCCAAACTAATAGTACTATCGTTGCTAAGGCAGGTAGACAGCATTCCATGTGTAAACATAACAAACAAGCATTCATTAAGTCACGTATACATGTGATAACGGTTAGCGTTTAAAGTATTGCATAGTGTGTTCGATGTGATTTTGTATAAGTAACGTATGTAACACCCAAAAGTGCGTAAAGCAAAAAGGGATCGAGTATACTCACAGCGATTGATGAATTGAAGGGAGCGCTAGAGAGTAGGGTTAGCCTGAACAGATTGATAGCATAACGATAAGCGACGCATAAAACGATACAGAGTGCAAGTGAGTAGGACAGTAGTTCGATCGGATGGTAGTCCGATCGGACAGCCGGTCGTTCGAGTGATAGTCCGGTCGGATGACCGTTCGAGTGGATTGTTACTTCCTTTGGGAAGGATGTGTTTGTGTATGATGGCTTGACTTTTGAAGTTTTCGTTGTAGCATTTTGAAAACATAGAAGTATCTCTACCTTTCAGGTCGTTCGATCGGGCGACAGTCCGATAGGTTGGGCACTTCAGCGAGAACAAGTTCTCAGCAGGTTGTCACTCGATCGGGTGGCATCCCTTGTGCATTGAATATGTTGAAAATTGTTAAGTGTTGAAGTTTCGAAACATCACATAGTCAGATGGTCGGTCGATCGAGTGGTAGCTCGATCGAACGACAATTCGTTCGGTGTTCCAAAACCTTCGAAGTTTGAATGATAGTTAAGTGTGGGGACCAGGATGTAAGTCGATCGGGTGACCGGTCGTTCGGATGACTGTCCGTTTCGGACAGCAGTCCGATCGGACGGCACTCCGTCCTGTTCAACCTGTTCGTCTTCTTCCTTGGTCATTCTGGTAGTTTATCGTTTTATCGAGATGATTTGATAACGCATTAGACAACAGAAACCTCGTCACGACTTAGTAACCTGATCGGACAGGAATCACCCAAATCCGACCGGTTAACTGTTCGAGACGGTGTTCCAGGTTTAACCCGAAATCGGTAATCTCGGGGATAGAATCCAGATCTTGAACCAACACAACCACAAGAATGAGTAGTAAGTCGGCACAAGCTCCGGTTCTATCGGTTTGAATGCATTGAGTGTAAAAGAGTTGAAAGAAAGTTGGAAAACCATCTTTCAATCCTTTTCATTGTGAATATGTTTAGATCTATGAAAGATCTTTGTTTGTTTATGTGGAAATCGGTTAGATCTAAGTTGTTCTTGGTGGATTGAGGCCAAAACATGAAGTTCTCAAGAACACATGATGACGTCATCCTAGAACACCTTGAATCTTGATGATTTCACGATTAAAAGTTAAGATTCAAAAGATAGAAAGGTGTAGGAGTGCGTGTAGATTAAGGAAGTACAAGATTTAGGATGAGATCTTACCGGAATCGCGAGAAATCTGAAGAAAAGTAGGGAAGATGAGCTGGTCGGAGGAGAGTTGCCAAAAGTGGAAAGTATGATGGTGACATGGGGTATTTATAAGGTTTCCTAAAGAGGAAATGGCTGGCCGATCAGATGGCAGCCCGGTCGAACAGTTGGCCGATCGAGCGGCAGCTCGATCGAACGGCTGGTCGATCGGCTGGTCACCTGATCGATCAGCCGCTTGGTTCTAGTGTTCGGTGCGACGAGTTTTGCCGTTTTGATAGCGATTGCGAGCGTTGCGAGATAGAATTTCCTAGTCAAATTACTTTTAATCCCAACTACTATATCAACATACAAGCATCCTTATTTCATATTCGTTTAGCGTTTGCGATTCGATTGCGATTGAGTTTCGATTGTGTTTCGATTGATTACCACACATAACATAAATAAACATGCACAAGTAACACATAAGGCACACACACGTATAACAATAACCAAAATGCGTAATTCGAGTTGCGAGTGCGATTGCGATAACGATAAAGTGATTAAACAAGTGATAAATAGCGACTACTATGCGATTATTAATAGATACTCCACATAATACAACTAAAGAGATAACAAAATAGGCTAACTACAAGTCAAAGAAGTCAAAACAGGAATTGAGCATGGAGAGACAGATCGCAATTAGCAATCTTTTCTTCCTTTGACTTCAATCTTGACTTTGACTTTGACTTTGACTTTCAAAACACGGGGTGTTACAGCCTCCCCTAGTTGAGGGAATTTCGTCCCGAAATTAGGCCGAAGCCGTAACAAACAACTGCGAGTACTTCGCCTTCATGTCGCTTTCGAGTTCCCAAGTGAACTATGCGCCTCGTTTTCCTTCCCATTGGACTTTCACAATAGGAATGCGCGAGCGTATGAGCTGCTTGGTTTGGCGATCCATGATTTCGACAGGCTTCTCCACGAAGTGTAGTGTTTCGTTTACTTGGAAGTCATCGAGAGGTACAATCAAATCATGCTCAGCCAGGCACTTTCAGAGGTTTGACACATGAAAAGTCGGGTGGACATTACTAAGTTCCTCCGGTAGTTCGAGTCTGTAGGCGACTTTTCCGATCCTTTCTAGAATCTTAAAAGGTTCAACATATCGAGGTGCTAGTTTCCGTTTCTTGCCGAATCTGACCACACCCTTCCAAGGTGATACCTTTAGGAGTATGTAGTCGCCAACGTCAAATTCAAGGGGCTTGCGTCGTCTATCGGCGTAACTTTTCTGTCGACTTCGAGCTTTCAACAAGTTGTCTCGAATTTGGAGGACTTTGTCAGTCGTTTCTTGTAATAGCTCGGGACCGGTTAGTTGCGAGTGACCGATCTCGTGCCATACAATTGGCGATCGACATTTTCTTCCGTATAAAGCCTCGAATGGTGCCATCTGAATGCTGGAATGATAACTGTTGTTGTACGAGAATTCGACTAATGGCAGGTATGTATCCCAATTACCACTGAAATCTATGACACACGAACGGAGCATGTCTTCAAGAGTACGGATCGTTCTCTCAGTCTGACCGTCGGTTTGAGGGTGGAATGCGGTACTTAGATTAAGCGTTGTATTGAGAGCAGCTTGAAACGTTTCCCACAGTCGCGAGGTAAACCGAGCATCACGGTCAGAGATGATGTCACGAGGCGTCCCATGTCAACAAATGATCTCATTGGTGTAGATTCGGGCTAATCGTTCTACCTTGTAGTCTTCCCGTATTGGCAAAAAGTGGGCTGATTTGGTCAAACGGTCAACAACAACCCAGATGCTGTCGTGACCTGATGGCGCACGCAGGAGCTTTGTTATGAAGTCCATAGCTGTGACAACCCGAGTTTTCAAGGTCTCTATTCGACTTAACTTAGTACTTAATTGCAAAGTGTGTTTTGACATTTATTTGATGTGCAATATAAGTGTTGATTTGTGAATGTGTATATTATATGTGTATGTGTTATACGTATCTTATATTAATGATTTGAATTGCATAATTATAAAACACGGAACCTTGCCAAACAAACCCCCTACGAAAACACCCCATGGCCGAAAACACCTCATGTGTTTTCGTCCACTAGAGGGCCAACGAAAACAAGAATGGGCTTCGGCCCAGTAGCGATTAAATAAAGGATTTGTTTTATCTCATGCACGAAATTGATAACTGAGAAAACCCTAACCACCTCTCACATTCTCTCTCGCTCCCCTTTGAAACCCGATGGCAGTTTTGAGCAATCGAGTCCCGTACATCAATCGAAGTATCACCTTTTATGCTTAGGTTGGTAATCTGTATTTATGATTTTGTTATATTGAAATCTTTTGACTACTTGTTGAAATCATGAATTAACTGTTAGTGGGTAATGATGATAAGCATATGATTGAATCGATTTGTATGAAATGCTAGGTCCAATGGTTTTCAAGTAATCACGTGAATGTCAGTGTGCGTCGATTTTAAAAAGTCAATTTCATAAATTTTGTGTGCATCAGTGCATGTGATCAGACTTTAAATGGCCCAATCATTCTATTGCATTCAAATAATTGTTGTCATATCATCACGTGAAATGTTTCATGAATTGAAATTAAATTGTTGTGTGTCGATTTATTTGAGTTTATCGGTCATCGTGATTAATATTGGTCCAATCAAAATAGTAAAGTCAACTGTGTTATCATAAGAATTCTTGTATCAATCGATTCAGAAACAGTTGTCAGATCCATTATCTCGGTCCATTAGAATTGTAATAGATTGGTGTTTGATCAAAATAAAATCAATAGACATGTGAAGTGATTTCGTCATACTTCAGCCCGACGAAAACCCCTTGGCCGACGAAAACACTATCACGACGAAAACCCAAAAGGGTTTTCGCCAAGAAGGGATTTCGCCACAAGTGTTTTCGCCAGAAAAGGATTTCGTCGAGTGTTCTGGTCATCAGCTCTGTTAGTCTATTAAACCTGTTAAGTTGTAACTTTGTTAAGTTATGTATGTAACCCTGTTAGTTAGTCAACTCTGTTAGCTTGTTAACTCTGTTAGTTTAATAACCCTGTTAGTTGTTAACTTTGTTGGTCCATTAACTCCCGTTAGTTCATTAACTTTGCTAGTTATTGATTCTGTTATGTATATTAACTCTGTTAAGTATGTTAATGGATAACCATGTTAGATTAGACTGAGAATCCAATTACGTGAAGCATGAGTTGTGTGAAATTGAATAACTGTTTACGTGTTACTTGATGTTAACTATCCAGTACACTTAGGGGCTGTTTGTTTACCTCTTAATGAGGCTCTTAATGGTTCAGGCCTCTAACTGGTTCAACACTTAATGGTTCAGACTGTTTGTTTCGTGAGCAGATGTCTGAATGGTTCAGACATTTGCCTCTGAATGGTTAAGCATTATACTAAGTCTGAATGGTTAAGACCTCTAATATGAATTGGTCAGACATTTGCCTCTAAACGGCTAAGCGTTATACTGGCTCTTAATGGTTCAGACCTTTTACTGATTCAACACTTAATGGTTCAGACCTCTTATTGGTTCAGCACTTAACCATTCAGAAGTTTCCAAACAGCCCCTTAGTGACTAGGATTGCATGTTAAACTTTACCAACATGAACTGACTGTGTATACATGCATACTATAGGACTTGATTGATTACTTGTGAGCACATAGCTTAGCATACCGAGCAAACCAAGGTGAGTTCACACTCTATCCAAGGCATAGGATTCCCAAGGGTTGGGAATGGGTTAAAGAACTGAACGGTAACTACAAACTTGCGTATTCCCCATACAACAGGATACGTACGACCATAAGACCATCACTCTATCATTTGAAGTCCCTCATTTATCGACTTAATCGCCGAGGCCTATGGCGAGCGTGTCATTAGTAGATAGCTCTATTAGGTTTAACAAACCTCACACCGTGTCGTCCGAACGAGCGTGTACTAATGGACTATGGGCAAAGGGTCGATGCTGATAGACATTGACTTAGGGCACCTCTTACATTTTCGTAGCAGTCGATACGCGTGGTCTAGTAACACATGGGAAGCCCCCACCAATCTTCGCAAACATGTCTGGGAGACCGCGATACGAATTAATACGATACATGGTTTACAAAACGAACATACAATTTACGAAACGAATGCTATAACTAAACAACCAACTGTGAACTCGCTCAACTTTGTTGTTGATTCGTTGCTACATGCCTTGCAGGTCGTTAGGTACTCTTGGAGCTTGCACAGGGAGGCACGGTCGTTGTGGGACATGGCAGTGTGTGCCATACTAAAAACACTACTTTATTTCGTACTTAATACTTATATTGGGTTTTACAATTATGCTTCCGCTAAACACCTAACTACGTTTTGATTTGAAACACCTTTCATATTGTGTGGTTGGTTTTTACTTATTTCTTGTTATGTTCAATATGATTGGTGGCTTGATCCTGGTCAGTCACGCCTCCAAGCGGTGATACTCCGCGTGTGGATTTTGGGGGTGTGACAATAGCTATGCTCTCCCACTTCCAAATAGGGATCGGGGTTATTCGAGTAAGCCAGAGGGTCTTTGATGTTCAGCCTTGACCTTTGAGCAAGTCAGGCACTTCCCAACGTAGAAAGCGATATCTCTTTTCATGCACGGCCACCAGTACTTGTAGCGAAGGTCCTGGTACATTTTGTCGGCACCGGGATGGATAGAATACCGGGATTTGTGGGCTTCGTCCATCAATATCTGTCGTAATTTGGTCCATTTAGGGATCCAAATTCGGTCCAGAAAGTGGAATATATGTAAGGACCTGCAAAAATTTCCCAAATCAATCCGTAAGTGAAAACCCGGACCCCTGAAACCCTAATATGCATGAAAAACCAAGAAAACAAGAAAATTGGTTTTCACGCGGGCCGCGTAAACCATAAGATAAGGTTACGCGGGCTGTGACAACTTATAAAATCTCTGGATAAGTGAACAGGCCACGTGTCGCATACGTGGCGGACCTACCGATGACACGCTAGCCCTAGTCGTAGACTAGGTGGCCCTCGCAGGCCGCGTAAGTTTTAAGGGTGGGTTACGCGGGCCGCGTAAAACCCAAAAAAGTTGCTATAAATAGATCAGGGCATGGGCTTTCATCTGTGTTCGAAAACTTCAATAAAAAACGAAGTTTACTGCTCAAAATCGTAATTCTAAGTAGGGAAACGCTGCTATGATTACAGGGTATTAACTCGATCACTGCTACGATACAATGTCCGATCGATTGAAACTGATCCGATGGATGTTTAAGTGCTGCCCAAATTAGGGCTATACTTTGTCATTCGTCGTGAGGGTTTTGATCTCGTGAGCTTATCGTAAATGTTGTATTAAGTTACTTACGTAGTTTCGTGTGCATTGTTATTTAAACTAGGTTATAAGGCTAAATCAGTAGGCTAAACTCTGCCTGTCTAAACTTGCAATGTGAGTCATTCTCTTTTTATCAACAATGTTTTACAATACTCCAATCATTTTCAAAAGTTATAATTACAGAGATTAAGTCGTGGTTATCTTAAATCACTGGCTAGTGGGGTATTGTGCACATTACTAATTTCTCATGGTTAGGTTCACCAACCTAACAGTGATAATCATCACTACTTGGGTGAAAGGACCCAATAGTGGTATGACCATCGTCACAAGGCTGTGACACGGCTCCAGATAAAAATAAGATAGTAGCCATTGTAATCGCTCTTATGCTGTAATTCATAGCTATGTGTCGTTTTATCAAATTTGAGTGACTCGCCAGTATTTCCCCACTGATAAAATATTTTTAAAACATGTTTCAGGTGACCTACTGTGAATCAACGAAAAGTGCTATGGAGCACTAATAAAGCTTGAAGTGGTGGCTCAGTAAAATAAATAAACATATTTTGTAAAACAGGGAATTTCCTCGTGAAATTCCTCTATTGTAAATATCGGGGTTTGTCCCAAATTATGAAATAAAATAATTGGGCATTTTCAAGTTTTAAAAGATCCTATTAAACTTCCGCTGTCAACTCAAATAATAAATACCACGGGTTTCTGTCCCGCGGCTCCTGAACCGGGTCACCCTGGGACGGGGGCCGTGATAGAAAAAGGTGGTATCAGAGCCACTGATTTAAGCCAATTAAGTATTTAATACTTAATTTTCTGATTGCCATTCTGTGATTCTGTGAAAATTAATTTACAAAGTTTTAATTTAGAATTTTATGTGTTTCTTCATGTATGCTAACAACATGAATGAACTATCGGAGGCACTCCAAAATATTTCTATCCATAGCACAGATATGGATACCACCGGTACCTTCACTGGCTACCAGGCTGATACTGAAGAGCCAATGGTATTCCAAGCCCAACCTCAGGAGAAGCCGAAGCCGAAAAAGAGAAGAAGACTCGTAGGCTGGAGGCGTGTGCGTAGGAAGAAACCAGCAACACAAAAAGTTATAAAGATTGAAGATCCGAAGGATAAAGGCAAAGGAAAGGAGATCGGGGAAAGTTCAGCGCAAACGCAGGAGATGCCACCATGGGAAGAGCTGGACCACCAACTGGCAAATAGCGACCTCATCGGACCTGCCGATGAAAACCTCTTCTATTACCCAGCGGAAGCACAACTTCCAGTTAATCTGGAACCTGCTATCCCAGATCCTATTATCCACCCCGACCTCTACCAGGAAAGCTAGAAGAATGGTGGACAACCGACTCGCAATTTCAGAATCTCTTGAATAACCCTAATACCTTTTCCCCCCAATTTGACCCTGAGCCTCCACTACATCCACCTATGAGAACAAAAAACCTAGCTGAACTCCGCCACTATGGCGAGGAGCTGGTGGACGCAGGAAATAGAATCCGAGAAGTGGGGAGAGGATATCATGGAAATACGACGAGAGGGAACGTCGTTTCTGAAGTGCCAGTTGATAAGGATCGTATGTGGTTGTGGGAATGTGTGTTTAATAATAATAATATAATAATAAAAATATAATCATGTAAAATAACTAAAAATAAAACTTTTGTAACATATTTGGTAATGTACGGATGCATACTAAAATATATATAAAAATATGGAAGTCGCAAAGTCGACAATTTTGGCTATATGTGTTGACATGATTATGTGCGATTGTTTTATATGATTGTTATTTATTTTGTGTTAATAACTTATATATATTAATTACCAGATGGAACACGCTGGTAATGAACCCGTTAACGAAGTTAACCAATCCGAGCAAAACCATGAAGATCAATTTCTAAATAGGCAAGATATAGAAAACATTGTTGCCCAGGGAATATTGCTATTCCAGCAATCCTTGCTGCTGCCCGAAATCCAGTTGAACCACCACCACCTATTCCCAGCAAACGTACTCGTGATGACAATTTCAGTAATAGTGTCAATGGAGGCGGCAACAATAATAATAACGATGATGTGACACAAGCCCCATTTCTTAAAAGAATGAAAGCTGCAACGCCTGGTTGCACTTACAAGGAATTTATTACCTGTAAACCGGTGGAATTTGCAGGCAATGAAGGGGCAACGGCCGCACTGCGTTGGTTGGAGAAAACCGAGGCAGTAATTAAAATAAGTAAATGTGCCGAGGAGGATAAAGTCATGTATGCTTCTCACCTCTTTAAGGAAGAAGCATTAGAATGGTGGAATACGGTATTACAAGCCAAAGGAAGTGACATGGCCTATGCCATGAGTTGGGAATAGTTCAAGCGTCTGGTAGAAAGGAAATTATGCCCCGAATATGAAAAGGAACAAATGGCGAATAAGTTCCTGAGTCACCGAATGGTGGATGTTGATTGTCGAGGGTATACTTCAAAATTCTTCGAATATGCTAGAATTGTACCTACTCTGGCTTCGCCAGAACCGGTGCTTATTTCTCGCTACATCTGGGGTTTGATTGGCGAAATTCGTGACATTGTCAAAGCTGCAAGACCCCGCACTATTGACGATGTTGTGGAATTAGCCAACACCTTAACCGACGGGCTGGTACGTACAAGAGAAGAAAACCGGAAGAAGGAAGTGGCCCAAAAGATTACCCAGGGATTCCGTGTGGGTAATAGTAGTAATTTCAAGAAAAAGGGAACCGGGCAATCTTCCACTGCTCCATTTTGCAGTACCTGTAAAAGGAAGCATTTTGAAAAATGCAAAGGGTATTGCAATTTCTGCAAAATTCCGGGGCATCAAGAAGAAGATTGCAGGAGGAAGAAATCAACAATCTGCTTCAACTGTGGAGAAGCTGGACATTTTAGGCCAGACTGCCCTAAACTGGTCAAACCAGCAGACAACAAGGCCAAACCAGCTGAAGGAACTAATAAAAAGAATGTAAGAGCCTTTCAGCTGACTACTCAAGAAGTAGAACTCATCCCAGACGTGATAGCTGGTACGTTCCTAGTTCATGACGTTTATGCAAAAGTATTATTTGACTCTGGTGCAAACCAAAGTTTTATAAATACTTCATTCTGCCAAGCTCTTAACCTACCCTTAACCAACCTTAGACAAATTTTTACGGTAGAAACGGCAGATGGGAATTCTGTTAAAATAGATAAGGTTTTGCGAGAAGAAAAGATAGAACTCTTAGGCCATAAATTTTCTGCAAACCTGTTACCTATGGATTTAGCCGGATTCGATGTTGTATTAGGAATGGATTGGTTAGTAGCCAACCATGCTCGAATTCTTTGTGATAAAAATTCCATAGAAATTCATACACCCACAAGAGAAATAGTGGTGATTACAGGAGATAAGCCACGTAAGCCACTGAAATTCATTTCAGTAATGAAAGTGGCCAGTTATTCAAGAAAACAAGAAATAGTGTATATGATTTCGGTAATCATTAACACTAAAGGTAAAGAACTTAAAGAAATTCCAGTAGTATCAGAATACCCAGATGTATTCCCAGAAGAACTACCTGGATTACCACCCGATAGGGAAGTAGAATTTAGAATTCATCTAATTCCTGGTACTACACCGATAGCCAAGGCACCTTATCGGTTAGCACCCACCGAAATGCTAGAATTGAAAAAGCAGTTAGATGAATTGCTTAGTAAAGGATTTATACAACCTAGTTCATCCCCTTGGGGAGCGCCCGTGTTGTTTGTGAAAAAGAAAGATGGTTCGATGCGAATGTGTATCGATTACAGGGAATTGAATAAGGTTACCATTAAGAATCGATACCCATTGCCTAGGATTGATGATCTTTTCGATCAACTTCAAGGAGCTAGATATTTTTCTAAGATAGATTTACGCTCCGGATACCATCAGTTGAAAGTACAAGAAGAAGACATACCTAAAACTGCTTTCAGAACTAGGTATGGTCATTACGAGTTTACAATCATGCCCTTTGGGTTAACAAATGCTCCCGCCGTATTTATGGACATGATGAATAGAATCTGTAAACCGTATCTGGATAAATTCGTAATTGTCTTCATCGACGATATACTTATTTACTCCAAAAGTCAGGATGAGCATTGTGAGCATTTGCATGCACTCTTAACTTTGTTAAGAAGAGAAAAGCTTTATGCCAAATTCTCGAAGTGTGAATTTTGGCTACAAGAAATACAATTTTTAGGACACATGGTGAATCACGAAGGTATTCACGTAGATCCCTCCAAAATAAAAGCGATCACCAAATGGAAGGTCCCGCAATCAGCTATGGAAATTAGAAGTTTTCTAGGATTAGCTGGATACTATAGACGGTTTATTAAAGATTTTTCTAAAATAGCTGTGCCATTAACTAAGCTAACCTGTAAAGCAGTAAAGTTTGAATGGGGACCCAGGCAGGAAGAGGCTTTTAAGATTTTTAAAGCAAAGGTTAACAAACGCCCCAATTCTTGCCTTACCAGAAGGAACAGAAGATTTTGAAGTCTACTGTGACGCTTCTAAGCTAGGATTAGGATGTATGTTAATGCAACGCAAGAAGGTAATTGCGTATGCATCAAGACAATTGAAGAAGCATGAAGAGAATTATACGACTCACGACTTAGAATTAGGAGCAATAATTTTTGCCCTTAAGATTTGGAGGCACTATCTGTATGGAAGTAAGTTTACAGTCTATACAGATCATAAGAGTTTAAGATACATATTTGGGCAAAAAGAATTGAACATGAGGCAAAGAAGATGGATGGAAATTCTAAGTGACCACGACTGTGATATTCAATATCACGAAGGAAAAGCAAACGTAGTTGCAGATGCCTTAAGTCGTAAGTATCATGAAAAGCAAAAGCGAGTTCGTGCTCTTAGATTAAGTTTACAATTAGACTTAATGGAACAACTGAAAAACATTCAAGAAACAGCAATCAAGGATGATGCTGAAGGAATGAAAGGAAGGATAAAAGACTTAGAGCAAGGGGCTGATGGGATTTGGAGATTCCACAAGAAAAGAATATGGGTACCTAAGCAGGGAGAGTTAAGAAATAAAATTTTAGAGGAAGCCCATAAATCTAGATATACTATGCATCCTGGTAATAATAAGATGTACCAAGATTTAAGGAATAACTTCTGGTGGATAGGAATGAAAAAGGACATAGCAAGATACGTTTCTAAGTGTCTTACTTGTTCGCAAGTTAAAGCAGAACACCAGAAACCTTCAGGATTACTCCAACAATTAGAAATGCCTGTATGGAAATGGGAACTAATAACCATGGATTTCGTTACTAAGTTACCCAAAACCAGAAAGGGTAATGATGCGATTTGGGTTATTGTGGATCGATTAACCAAATCAGCTCATTTTCTACCCATGAAGGAAACCTTTAGCATGGAAAGGTTGGCAAAATTATATGTAGATGAAGTAGTATCCTTACATGGAGTCCCACTCTCCATTGTATCAGATAGAGATAGTCGCTTCACTTCATATTTCTGGACAAGTTTCCAAGAAGCCATGGGGACGCGGTTAAATTTAAGTACAGCTTACCATCCCCAAACTGATGGATAGAGTGAAAGAACTATCCAAACCCTAGAGGACATGCTTAGAGCATGTGTTATAGATTTTGGAGGAAACTGGGACAACCATTTACCTTTAATCGAATTCTCCTATAACAATAGTTACCATTCAAGCATCGAAGCTGCCCCGTTCGAAGCACTGTATGGACGAAAGTGTAGAACTCCAGTTTGCTGGGCAGAAATAGGAGAAAGTCAATTATCAGGTCCTGAAATCGTACAAGAAACCACCGACAAGATCACTCAAATCAAGGAACGACTAAAAACGGCTCGAGACCGCCAGAAGAGTTATGCTGACAATCGACGCAAGCCACTAGAATTTCAAATTGGAGACAGGGTACTCTTAAAAGTTTCTCCTTGGAAAGGAGTAGTTCGGTTCGGAAAGAAAGGAAAGCTAAGTCCAAGGTACATAGGACCATTCCCAGTAATCCAACGCATAGGACCAGTTGCTTATCGCTTACAACTACCAGAAGAGTTAGCCGGGGTACATGACGTATTTCATGTATCCAACCTCACGAAATGTTTATCAGATGAATCCCTGGTAGTACCTCTTCAAGATATAGAGGTAAATGAAAAATTAAAGTTCGTAGAGAAACCGCTTCAGATAGAAGACAGAAAGGTCAAGTTTCTCAAACACAAACGACTAGTGCTGGTCAAAGTCAAGTGGGATTCAAAGAGAGGACCGGAGTACACTTGGGAGTTAGAATCGGAAATGAAGCGAAAGTATCCTCACTTATTTCAGTAAATCTCGAGGACGAGATTTTAAATAAGGTGGGGAGGATGTAAGGACCTGCAAAAATGTCCCAAATCAATCCGTAAGTGAAAACCCGGACCCCTGAAACTCTAATGTGCATGAAAACCCAAGAAAACAAGAAAATTGGTTTTCACGCGGGCCGCGTAAACCATAAGATAAGGTTACGCGGGCTGCGACAACTTATAAAATCTCCGGATAAGCGAACAGGCCATGTGTCGCACACGTGGCGGACCTACCGATGACACGCTAGCCCTAGTCGTAGACTAGGTGGCCCTCGTGTAGGTCCCTCGGAGGTTGAGGTTAAACCTTATCCTTGTTATGTTTAACACACTAGCAAGTGCGGAATCCAAGCTAGAATGCAAACCGGTAGTTTATAATGAGAACACAAGCTACAAAGAGAAAGGGTAGACACACAAGATATCAAAGTTTTCTCTTGTATTTCAGTGGACACGGTTACAGCCCTTGACCAAACTGAAAATACGCTCTCTACAAGACTAAGTTCACTCACACCAATGAAGTGAACACATTACATCAGTATATATAACCTTCACAGCTCGTCTGGTCGAAGGATCAAATAGATTGATCGAAAGATCATCTATCGAGATACAACCTATCGAAGGATCCACACATACCTCGAAGGATTGGCATCCTTCGAGGTCCATCTGTATCCATCGAAGGTTATCCTTCGAGCTCATCGAAGGATATAAACAATCCTTCGATGACCATCCTTCGACACACACAAATTTACAAACCTTTTCTAACTGTTTGACCAGGTCAAACCAGGAGGATGGTTGACTGGTCAAACTTACATTAAGCACACACATAAACACATCTAAGACGTAACACGACAACAAAAGACATCGTTTTATATCATTACAAAATACAGACAAAGTACAGACACAAGTGCACCAACAAACTCCCCCTTGGCTGTAGCTTTGTCTCGATCTTTGTGTCTTCATGTCTCTGACGTCCTTTCAACCGTCAAGTGATGCGTAGTCCATGCACTTCCCGCATTCACCAGTAGGTTGAAGCAATACCGGGCCATCTTCTGAAACTTCATTGCTTGATCACGATCTCTAACCAAGTAATTTATCTCGTGATCCTTAAGAACAATAATATCCGACCTAGACATGTTAGAAATCCACATCGGATCTATCATTCGAAAGTTCTCCTGACTATCTCGGAATAAGATCACGGCTTCTCCAGTATCCGCATCGTAAACCCAGCAACGAAAGTTTCCCAGAAAGTCTGTCTTCATTTTCAACAAAGGTATCTTCTTCATCAATTTTGGAGGATCATAAACCAAACGATAACGCGCAGTATTTGTCTCTGGATCAAGTGAGAACCTGATTGGCTCGTATCGAGGAAACTGTGGCTTATATAGAGGATCCTTCCAACCTTTTCTTCGTTCCAATCTAATCTTCTTCGCGAACAAATCCACCATCTTGTCTTTGACTCGATTAATAACCTCCATCTGGGCCAAAACCGCCACATCATAATAAGGAAGTGAAAGAATGCTAAGAAGAGACCTGAAATACTGAAGGCCGCATTCCCGCTTCACAACCATGCAATGAAGATCCTTGATGAACATCCAGCTGATGATACGACCCCTAGCTGGATTTCTTTCCAAAACCATGTAGTTGGCTTGATCCAACGGAGGGAGCGGAGGAGGATTCCTGGCTAGGAAATCCGCTCGCCATTCATTAACAGTCTTTTCACGGTTTTCTTGAACTGATGGAGAATCTGAAGAAGGATTAGAAGATTCTGCTGTCTTTGCTTCCTCAAGATTATCATCAAGCGAATTAAGCTCCACATTGTCTTGACTAACATAAACGGGACGTTCCGGATCCGAACCGATGAAGATTTCTTCAATCGTGGAGAAATCGGTTTCGTCCGGAACCAATGGAGTGGCATCGATCGTCGTCACATCAACTTCATCCATTGCTGTCAGAGCTAGCACACATTCATCAGACATCTCAGTAACATGTTCTCCCTCTTCTAACAGTTCACCCGTGATTGGATGATACTGTTGAGCAATTGAGGATTCAAGGAGATCAGTGAACGCTTCTGGCTCAAGACTAATATGTTCAAAAACTGCTGAAGCTTCCAATGTCTCAGTCGGCTCAGACGGACCAGTAGATGTTGGAGGAGCAGAAGGAGCATCTTGAGATATACCAGACCCACCTGCAGCACCAGATGCAGTTGCACCTGAACCTGTGGCAGCTGGTTGATCAGGATTTGCTGCATCATCATCCTTATCATCGCCACGCCTTGAAGGAAGGATGCCCAAAGCTTTGCACCGTTCATTCCAAAGTGTAACAACTTTGTGATCAAATCTCTTAAAGTTCGCTTGAACAGGCTTGAAGGCTTCCATTAATCTATCATCACGATTCTTATATCGATCGGACAGCTCTTCATGCTTCTGTTTTAACGTTGTTGCCTCACGTTCTAGCACAGTACTATGCTTCTTCATTATCTCAACCTCTCTATCACGAGCATTATTAGCTTCTTTCAGTCTTTCTATCTCTTGAGCCTGTTCTCTTATCTTGACATTCTGAGCACTAACAAGTGAGACCAGCTTATTGTGTGCCTCAGCATCATGTGTTCGCTGTATACGGTATTCTTCAATCTTTCTTGTATTCCGACCGACTAAGGTACCCAGTTCACTGACTTGCTCAATCAGGAATTGAATTTTCTCAGCATCAGACAGCCCAGATAATGTTTCTGCTAGAGTAGGCCGTGAGGGCTCAGGGCCTGAGAAACCAGTCTGGCCAGATGGACCAGAAGTACCTGTTGGACCAGGAATAACAAGAGGAGGACGTGGATGTGTACCTGAGACGGGGGTTGCAGGCGGCTGTTGATCAACAGGCGCCGTGCGTGCCCCAGAAGACGTATGTGGAGAAGAGATCAGATCCAGCATCTCTGATGTAGATAATTGTTCAATGATAGGAGGCAGCTGTTGCTCCGGAGGCGTTGAATGCTGAATCGGATCAGGTGTAGTGACATCACCAGCCGTTTCACCTGTTGGCTTTGATCCGCCCCTTGATCTCTTAGAGGTACGAGTACCCTCTTTTCTTGCTCTCCTCTTCCTTCTAAGAAAACCAGGAGCAGCAGGAATATAATCAGCATCTTTATCAGATTCTGCGACATTCACCGGTTTCTCAATATGTTCAAAACCAAGAAAATTTCCTCGCTGATCGTAAGCTTTGCGCATCCCTGGAGGAGGAGGATTATCATCCTCAGAAGACGAGTCATCATTACCAGCACCTCCTTCAGCATCAGACAACGAACTACTTTCATCCGCCAACCTCCTTGGCTCGTCCACCTTACTTTTGCCTTTGTCAGCCGCAACATTACCTGACTGACTAGCAGTATCACCAGCTCCACCTGCACTACCGACTGTCTCACCAACTACAGTACCACCATCACCACCTGCACTAACACGAGCATCAGGATTGACAAACACTCCCTGAACTTCTTGTGCAGCAACATTCACATCGACTTCAACATGTGCTGCAACACTAGAACTGCCACCAGACTTCCTGCTCGATGCTTTAATACCATGCTTAGCCCCGAGCTGCGTGGTAGCCAAAGCGATTAACCTTGGCTCTTCATCATCAGAATCACTCGCATCTCGACGCCATTTGTTATTCTGCGGTGCCTCGTAGGCCGGAACATCGAGATGACCAATAAGCTTTCTAATTGGATCCGATTCCTTATAGTTGGACATGGATTTGAAAATCAGCAGTGTACGCTCATTCATTGGATTGACAGGAAGAACATCTGCTTCAGCTTTAGGAAGATCAGGAATCTGTTCATCAATCATCATCTGCAGGAATCTAGGATATAGCCAAAACTTGGTAGATGTTCGTTGAGTTGCTGACGGGAGTGGCCTTCGAGCATTTTCTTTCAGATTGTCGAAAATATAACGTGATATGTTGAAAGGCTTGTTCAGAATCAACGCCGTAAACAATCCCGTTAAATCAATCGGCGACAGATCATATCCAGATCGTTTGTTGCTCAGGCAGTGAATAAGGATATGCAATAAGAGCTTGTATCGAAGTGGCATAAACTTTTTGTTGATCTGATTTGCAAGAACGTTATCGCTGTACCGTAACCTCATCAGCAGGCCCCGCTGACATTGTAAATCAATAGAAGTAGCATCTTCTGGTTGATCACCTAGTTGCAGACGTGCTCTGATAGTGTTTTCTGTAATCACCATGGGTTTCTCAGCGACGAACCCTCTAATCACTTCTTGATTATCCACAGTCTCAACCACAGCAGAACTCCAGAAATCCTTGATATGAGACTGATAAGCAGTGTGCTGTGTAGTGATTGCATAGTTGATACGAGTGCGATGCAGATACTCCATTATTCCCGTGAATTCCGGACTGATTTTGTCTTCCGGTTGTAAATACGCTGCCATGTTGTGTCGTGGCTCCGACATAGATTCAACTTCCGATTTTTCCTTCTTGGTTGGTTTTGCCCGCTCTTTCTTTTCTTTCGGTGCCATTTCTGTTCATGAAAACACGAACACGTAATGAGAAACAGTCAACAGTCAACATGAATTCCACACTTAGAAAAATTTCAATTTAAAAAAAATTCTAAGTGTTCTGTCCTCGAAGGATGCCATATGGCCATCGAAGGATGACACATGGCTCGAAGGATGACAGACTGATCGAAAGATGTTACTTTCCTCGAAGGATGAAATTCCTTATCGAAGGATCATCTTTCGAAGAATCAAGAATTTGAAAGATATCTTGATCATTCGAAAGGTCTGATCAATCGAAGGATGAATCCTTCGAGAAACTTAGCATCTTTCGAATCTCATTTCGAAAGATATTTTGCAACACATCTTTCGAGGTTGAGAATCAACATCCTTCGTGTTGATTTCCGGTAACACTGTTCAACGGCGATTTTCCGGCGACATTGTTCATCGGTTTTGGTGACAGTTTTAAGTGTGTTTTAAGTGGTTTCAAACAATTTAAGAACATCAATCAACAAGACACTTAAAACATAACAATATCAAACCCAACCCCGGACACAAAACCCCAACCCGGATACAACCACACACATGAACCTATTCATTCAAGAACACACAAAACACTTTCAAACCATTTAAGACACAAGACAATGACTCTGAAACAAAGAACATCCGTCAAAATTCAACATTTTAAACAACAAAAACCTACAACAAACATATTCACATTACAAAACAAAACACATGATTAGATGAAAAGATTATGTTGTTGTTTGAAACGTGTATTAGGGTTATCCTACCGAGATTGTAGATGAAATCCTGATACACTAAGGTTTTGATTAAATTTTGGCAGAGTTTCGGTAGGATCAGAGGATTTTGAAATAGTGAAAATGATCAGTTATGATGAAGTGAAGAAGAAGACACCCCTTTTATACCCTGACCTCGAAAGTCGAACCGTCTCGAAGGATAGATGATCTTTCGAAAGATGAAAAGGTGTTTCGAAAGATCAGCTTTGGGTCGAAGGATCCCTATCTGGATCGAAAGATACCAGATATTTGAAAGATATTTTTGGGAATCCTCGAAAGATATCTTTCGACCTTATCTATCTTTCAAAAAGGTCTGATCAGCTCGAAAGATCAAATTGGTCAAATCCTTCGTTGACCAATTCATCTTTCGACTGAGATGATTGACTTTCATTGACTTTCATTGACCTTCTGATCTTTCGAGGGCCATTGCTTCCTCGAAGGATCAGATTTCCACCAACACTTTGGATTTTTGGGAATTTTCAATTTAAGCCCTTCAAATTATTAAAAACTTTCAGAAATGACCGTTTTGAAAAATTGTCCGGTATGAAGTTCTGCAAAGGTCAGTTTTATGAAGTATTTCGGCTTGTCAGATATCTGATCGAGTACCAACATCGGTTAATCAAAAATAAGATTAAATTGAAAATCTTTTTGGATTTTGATAAAATAAAAGACAACAATAAAAGACAACAATTTTAGAATCCTTTGAATGTTATCAAACGACATCACCGCTAATGTCGTGCTGATATGCACCAAACGACACAAACTGTTTAAGAAGACAATAAAAGTTAATCACTAAAGTTAAGCAGTAAATAAATATGTACAAACACAACAATATTTTTGCGAGTTTCTGGCGAAGAGAATCATATCAGTTTGCGGTCTTTTGTCAAAACACATTTCCTTTTAATATTCTTTTACAGAAGTGGATAAGTATTCTACCACAATTACCGATATTGTTATCCACTTAAACTCAGCGATCAAGTGTAATCATAATGCATTGAGATACGTTAAGGTATGATTTATACTTACCGACCGGTGTTCATCCACTCACGACACATTCCCGTATCAAGGTATGCACGAGAGTTCATCTTACTGGGGAGTATACCATTTATCATCCGTTTTTAACGTATATAAAATGTGAACAAGTCACTTATTTGATTTGAAAACAAGCCCTATGTGATAGAATCACTTATTGATGAGGAACTTGATTTTCATATGCATGAGGGCACAGGAGCAAGTCCGTGAACAGGTCAGTACTTTCGTACAGCAGAGAGACGAACTTGACTCCCGGATAAATGTGATATTTTATCACTTATTTGTTTGGACATGTGATTGTTTATCACTTATTGAGGTCGAATGCAATATGTACACGTATGTATGGTATCATGGAAGATCTAGACTTGCGTCCCCGTTATTTTTCGGTAAAAGATACAACCATGATACCCAGATGATAAACAGCATAAACCCCAAATATCTCAGAACCTCGGCAATCTATCAAACGAAATTTCGGTACCAAGACCATATGCCAATGAGCGGTTCCCACGCGGTTTTCAGTTCGTTATGTTTATATCCCCTGCACACTTTAAAATGATCGTGAGTCTACCGGTACATCATTAGTAGAGCTACTTATCTTTTTCTTTTCTATTGATTTCCAGAAACATGTTTCGACCGACCTCTGATGTAATATCATTTTCTCTTATCTTGCCAAGAAACTCATTTTTTGTTTTTCTATTTTTTTTTTTTTTTGTTTTGTTTTTTTTTTTTTTTGTTTTTTTTTTTTTAAGAAAAATATTTACAAAAACGATTTTCCGATGTCGGTTACTCTTGCTTCACTTTTATGCCGTTTACCAAAAGTAAATAATCGAATCTTGATTTATCAAATGCTTTGGTAAAAAGGTCGGCACGTTGGTGATCGGTATGAATGTGAACCACATCGATAAGTTTCTTTTCAAAGCAATCACGTATGAAGTGATATTTAATATCGATGTGCTTCGTTTTTGAGTGCTGTACAGGATTTCTAGTGATCTGTAAAGCAGCTTCATTATCAACAAAAATAGGAGTAGTTAGGAATTCAAAACCGTAGTCCCGCATCTGTTGTTGGATCCATAGAACCTGGGAGCAGCAACTAGACGCAGCAATGTATTCCGCTTCACATGTAGACGTAGCCACACATGTCTGCTTCTTGCACTGCCAAGTGACTAGGCGATTGCCTAAGAACTGACATCCTGCTGTAGTTGATTTTCCATCTTTCTTGCAGTCACCGAAATCAGAATCACTGTAAGCTTTGAGATCGAAGTTATCATCCTTAGGGTACCATAACCCGGTGTCAGGGCAACCCTTCAGATAACGAAAAATCCTTTTGACAGCAGCATAGTGAGAGACCTTCGGATTCGCTTGGTATCTGGCGAGAAGGCACGTTGGATACATAATGTCGGGTCTTGATGCAGTGAGATACATTAACGATCCAATCATAGCACGATAAAGTGAAGAATCCACAGCTTCCCCTTTTTCATCCAGAGTAATCCCGTGATTCTGCGGAAGAGGAGTAGAGATTGGCTTCGAATCGGACATCTGGAACCGGCTCAAGAAGTCTCCGACGTACTTGGTTTGATGGATAAAAATTCCAGATTCGGACTGATTAACTTGCAAACCCAAGAAGAACGTCATTTCACCCATCGCACTCATCTCGAATCGATCTTGCATCACCTTCTCAAATTCCTTGCATAGATTATCATCGGTAGAACCAAAGATAATGTCATCGACATATACTTGTACCAACAGAAGATCTTCACCTTTTTCTTTGATGAAGAGGGTACAGTCGATCAAACCCCGTCTAAACCCGTTGTTCAGCAAGTAGGTAGACAGTGTCTCATACCAGGCTCGAGGTGCTTGATGAAGACCATATAATGCTTTATTAAGTAGTAAAACTCTGTCAGGATGTAATGGATCTTCAAACCCCGGTGGTTGCTCGACATATACTTCCTCTTCGACTACTCCGTGTAGAAAGGCACTCTTAACATCCATCTGGTACACCTTGAATTTCTTGAAGGATGCGTAGGCTAGAAAGATTCTAATAGCCTCCAGACGTGCAACAGGAGCATACACTTCATTGTAGTCAATACCTTCTATCTGACTGAAGCCTTGAACAACTAACCTTGCTTTGTTTCGGACAACAATTCCACGGTCATCCTTCTTGCACTTAAATACCCAACGAGTTCCGATCTTCTTGTAGTTGTCGGGCCTATCAACCAATTTCCATACGCCCAACTTCTCGAACTGCTGAAGTTCTTCTTGCATGGCTTCCACCCAGGAATCATCTTTCAATGCCTCCTTCCAAGATCTAGGCTCTTCTTGGCTAACATAGCAGGCGAAAGACCAATCATTTTGTTGTCCCGATTCTCGTATCTCAGCATACAAGCCAGCATTTTCATTATTTCTGATTTGATTCCTTGTCCTTACACCACTGAGAACATCACCTATAATATTCTGCTGAGGATGAATGTTATGAATTCGGGTTTCAGGAACTAGAGGAATTTCAACATTGGTCCTCAAGTTATTGATATTTAAATTCCCGATATCATTTTGAAGCTGTTGAGTTGTAGAAGATGATGCATTTTCTTCTTGGACAATTGGCGCAGACACTGGATCCGTTGCTTCTGAAGTACCTTGAACCGGACCCCGTGCTTCACCATCATTTGCATCAACATACTCCTCATCTTCCGATGACAAATTGTAGTCGACAGCATCATTAAACACCTCATTTGAAGCGAGATTGTTGACAGAAGAAGATGCTTGTGAGTCAACAATGATTGGGCGAGCTAACTGAGAGCCAGTCGCATTCTCGCTTTCAGACAACATTTGAGCAATTGCATTGTCATCATCAAATGTCGGCAGATTGAATGAGTTGAAAAGACCATCATAATCGAACATCCATGGATCTCCAGAAGGCTTCGGAGGATTAGAATATCTTTGAACTCTTACTTCACCCCATTCTTCAATCCTCTTGGTAGTCAGGTTCCATACTCGCAGATTAGGAGTAGCATACCCAAGGAAGTAACCTTCGATAGCTTTGGCACCAAACTTCCCGTCAGGCTCAATCATGGTACATGGTGCGCCAAAAGGTTCTAGATATTCTAAATCAGGAGTGTTCTTGTGTAGAAGTTCGAAGCACGTTTTGCCATGTCTTTTCACTGTGAGAACCCTGTTTAACGTGTAGCAAGCCGAGGCAACAGCTTCAGTCCAGAATCGAACTGGAAGCTGAGACTCAACCAACATGGTTCTAGCAGTCTCAATTAAGGTTCTGTTCTTTCTTTCAGCGACTCCGTTTTGTTGTGGCGTGTACCGAGAGCTATATTCATGAAGGATTCCTTTTGCAGTGCAAAATTCATCCATAACTCTGTTTTTGAACTCGGTTCCGTTGTCGCTTCGAATTCGCCTCACCTTTAGATTATAAAGATTTTCCAACAAGGTGATCAAATTCTTTAGAATCTCTGGAGTCTCGCTCTTGTGGACCATGAAATCAACCCATGAAAATCTTGAATAGTCATCAGTGACTACCAAACAGAAAACTTCCCCGTGCACACTCTTGTGTTTGACTGGGCCGAAAAGGTCCATATGCAGACGTTCGAGTGGCATGTTTACAGTGTTAACCTTCTTCAATGGATGTGATTTCTTGATCTGCTTCCCTTTCTGACACGGCACACAGACATCTTGAAGTTGAAAATTCTTCACATTGACACCTCTCACCAGATTGTTTTTGACAAGGTGATTCATTTTTCTGAGGTGAATATGACCCATCCGTCTGTGCCAAGAGATCGTCTCCTTTTCAGTGGCTTTTGAAATAAAGCAAGTAACTTGTTTGGACTTGGTTATTGCTTGGCTCATATCGAGGACATACAAATCATTAACTCTTGGTGCTGATAAGAGAATCCATTCTTCGGGAATCTTGAATCCTGGCTTCAGCACATAACAACCGGCATCATCAAAATGCACGGTGAACTTCTTGTCGCAGATCTGAGAAACACTTAGGAGATTGTGATCCAACTGTTGCACATAATTGATTTTGTCGAAACTCACAACTCCATTTGAGATCATTCCCTCGCCGGTGATATACCCTCCTTTGTCTCCAGCAAATGCAACATATCCTCCTCTTATACTTCGCACATCGAAAAGAAGACGGTAGTCGCCCGTCATGTGCCTGGAAGCCCCACTATCAACAATCCAATGACTATTAATAGTTCCTCCTGGAGCCGCCTGCACATACAGTTAACTTATCAGTTTGAGAGGGGGACCCAAGCCTTTGTGGACTTGGGTCGTCCTTGATCATCAAGGAAAGTGATTTCAATCACTTGATGATTAGGAAAAAGAACCTGTGGTGCTCCCCCTGATTGAATTACCTGCTTTTGCTTCCAAGCTGTTTGACCTTTACCAGTATTTGAATTTATTGTTTTAGCATTTACTGGTTTTACAGTTTCAGATTTTGCTTGTACAGGTTTTACTTCTTTGACCTCTGATTTTAAGGCCCTTTCAATTACCTTTTGATTCTTTTGCTTTAACTTCTTTTCCCTTTCTTTCAAGACACGTGGGTCTTGTTTAGGGGAAACTGATCGTTTTCGGTAATCGATTTCTTGGGGAGCACTCGTTATTGACTTCAGCTTTTGCACGTGTGGGCAATATCTTACAATATGCCCAACTGTCCCACATTCAAAACATGTTCTCCGCTCTACAAACTTCGGAGAAACATGTTGATGACCAGACGGAGAACCAGAAAATGAACTTTGTGATCTAGACGTGCTTGGGCCTAAATCACATCCGTTGGTGTGTTGGGTGTAATTATTCTGATCATTTCGTTTTAAAATTCTAAACTGTTGTATAAACTCAAGGTTAGATTTATCCTGAAATGTTTCAAGTTTGTCTGAACCCGTGGATCCAACAAAGTTCATTTTCTGTCCTTGCTTCTTAACAGGAGCTCTTTTGTTTTGCACCTTTTGTTGTTGAACCTTAGGTTGCTCAACCCTTGATTGTTGAATTTTAGGTTGTGCAGCCTTAGGTTGAGTAGCCTTAGACTGTTCAACTTTAGGTTGTTGAACCTTTGGTTGTTCAGTCTTAGGCTGCTGAACTTTAGGTGCTTGAACATTCTTGTTCTGAGCCTTCTTTCCCTGTACCTTACCCTTTCCGGAATTGACTTGTTGTTTTCGCTCAATTGGTAGTTTTTGGTTTCCGTATTGTTTTCTAATTTGTTCACACGGAATTGGATCACATTGAGTGACGGTAATTTTGCCACTTTTGTTTCCCAAAAACTTATCAGTGCATCCTTCAAAAATTTGCTCAATTAGATCTTGATTTACATTTTTAAGTGGAAAATCTTTGTTAGAGTAGATTTTGCTGTCTCCTTTGAGCGTGTACAACAAGTTATTCTCTTCACTGCTAGATACAAGGGACTCCATTGGTTTTGACATATCAGTCTTACTCGGTTTCACTGGTGGATCACACAGGATGTGATTCTCGATTGGAATATCTGTTGTAACCGAGTTAGACTGTTGTTTCACAATCACTTCAGATTCATCATCCGAAGAATCAGCATCCTCAACAATGGGAGGACTCTGTTCCTTAACACATGATGAATCTGTCACATTCTCAGATTCATATTCAGTTTCAGATTCACCCGAGGATGATGTACCAGTTGTGAACCCGAGGCCTGCTGCAAAATCATCTAGATTGAGTGGCACAGTAGGTTCAAAACGGGGCATATCCTCGTTATCGGGCAATTTGGAGTAATTGTGATTCATTGGGGGAGGACATGATTTGAATCCCATACACTTCTTATCCCCCTTTTTCCTTTGAACATCAATAATGTGATCCAATACATAGCGGGAATTGGAATAACTTTCCAATTTATGCTTGATTGTTTCACATTCACATCGAGCGGTTGCCAATTCTACCATCTGCTTTTCAATTGTGTCTATAAGATCATTGTTAGCATGTTGTTTTCGCAAAACAGCTTTTTGTAATTCTGAAACATCATGTCTTAATGACGCAATTGTTGTTTTAAATTCCTTTTCATTTCTGGTTAAAAACACGTTAGCTTCAGCTGCTTTAGAAAGATCTACAATCAATTCTTGATTGTGTTTGGATAGGATTTCAATCTGACTTTCCTGTTCAGCATATTTAACATTTAAGCTATCACAATTTTCACAGCTAACTACAGTGGGTTCATCGACACATACCTGACTTGATGAACTGTCGACATTAGCCATAAAGGCTGAATGGAAAGAAAAAGATCCATCTTCACAGAAGAACTGAGCAAGCTTCTCGGAAGTTCCAGCAGATTTCTGGCAAAGAATAGATCTCCTCTTGCATAATGCTTCGGCTTCAGCCAAAAGCTCATCAACTTCCAGATCTAAAGTATCACTTGATAAATCACCAGCATCAAGTGATTCTCCATCCATGCTCCCACTATAACCCGAACTATCTTCATCTTCTGAAGATTCACCAGCAGACACGGGTTCTACTACCTTCTCAATCACTTTAGCATAACATGCTGTTCCACCATTTCCTCCTTCTCCAAGCTGAAGGTTCCAGTTGCAGATTTCATCAGCTTGAACAACCAATCCTCTGTGGGGATTAGTGTTTGTGGATCCAGATGCATTTCCTCCAACCGACACTATTGATCTGTCATTGTTGTTCTGTTGCTGCTGTGGCTGTCCTTGATTCCTGAAGGGATTCTGATTTCCTTGCTTAGGAGGCTTCTGACACTCCCGCTTGAAGTGACCCTTTTCACCACAATTGAAGCAAGTGACAGCATTCTTATCAAAACCATACTTGGTGTTGTTGTTGCTATTCAAGTTGGTTCTCCCCGTCCTTTCCATAAACTCCTTTGCTCTTCGAATTGCACTAGCAAGAGCCCATTTGATATCCATCATTTCAAACTCTTCCCTATCCACTTGCTGATAATCTTCATTGGTTAGATTGATATTCCCAATCTGACCTGCAACCAAACCACAATAAGCACTAACCAAGGTGTTCAACATCTCCATATGCTCCTTGGCTACTTCGACACTGACTTTGGAAAAGCTGGAAGTGTCTAATCTGACTGTGTTCGGATTGGAAGTGGCTTGAAAGTTTGAAGAGCTTCCATAAAACCCTTGCTGTTGCGGTTGTTGCTGCTGAGCTCTGCTTGGGTCTAAGAAAGGCGGTGGTGTGAATTGAGGAGCAGGTTGCACATCCTGTTGTCGAGAAGAAGAATCTGGTCTTGAGAACATCGTGTATGCTGAAGGATCAAACTGATTTGTTGTGGAAGGCCCGGTGTTTGAAATGAAGGCTGTTTGAAGCTTCGCATGTTGAGGAACTGGTTTTTCTCCACTGATGCCTCCTGCAATTCCAAAGTACATCTCTGGATTTTGAGGAGTTAATGTTCTTTTTGCCTTAAGCTTTTCTTCTACATCCTTGTTCTCCAATTTCTGAATTAGCTCATACACAGTGATAGTGTCTAGAACACCATTTTCTTTGAGAATTTCAAGATAACTGCTCCACTTTGCTGGTAAGCTATCAGCAAATCTCTTCACCATTTCTTGTGGAGTGGCAGTGACTCTAAAAGCAAACATCTCGCTCAACAAGTGATGGAACCTTGTAGATAACTCTGCCAAGGTCTCATTCTCCATACACGTGAAACCTTCAAACTCTTTCTTCAGTAAATCTTGCTTGATCTTTCTAGATTGAGCATTTCCTTCACATCGCAACGTGAGCATATCCCACAAGCTTTTAGTAGTCGTGCAGTAAACAAACTGGTGGTAAATGTCTCTGTGAAGAGCTTGTGTGAGAATCATGAATGCTTTCTTTTCTAACTCAAATTTCTTCTTATCATCTTCAGACATAGTGCTGTAAGTTTGTGGATTAGATCCTGCAACTTCCAGTTCATTTTCAAATGGAGTAAAGAAGCACATCCATAGATCTTGACCTTGCCCCCGAACATAAGTTCTCAGCCTTTCTTTCCACCATCCCCAATCATTGATGTGATTCAGCTTTGGCGGTTTTGTGCTTGTACCAGTTTCACTGTCGTTCTGCATCATAGCTTGAATGCTGCTGCTTTGATTTGTGACCAATGCCCATTGATTTGCAGTTATCATTGCAGCTTGAGGTGGGGCAATAGCCTGCATCCATGCATTTTTGTTGAAATCTGACTGAGATTGCGTAACTGATGATTGCGTAGCTGATGATTGTGGAGTCAAAGTTGTTTGAGTCCACGCAGTTGGATCCCACTGACCGTTTGTTCCCATTTTATAAAGACAATTAATATATTAAGTGAAAAATATATTTAAAATTTGAAAAACAAGTTTTCCCCCTTTTTAAAAAATTAATTTTTCACAAACTATGTTAAAATCTCGAAGGATAACAAACAGCCGAAGGATCTTTGATCGAAAGACCTGAAAAACACAAACTTGTTAAGCTTAAACAGATTAGGATCGAAAGATCAGAACTTGTTCGAAGGATCAACAGTGTTCGAAAGATCACTGTTGAGTTTCGAACAATTGATTTCGAAAGACTCTCCAATCGAAGGATCCTTGTCTTTCGAATAAGACCTGTAGATCGACAGATATATCCTTCGAAAAGATTCCTTGGATCGAAAGATAAGTCACAGACTTCGAAGGATGTTCGAAAGATGATTATCTATCGAACCTCCTTTAATCGAAAGATGATCTTTCGACTTCGAAGGATATCCTTCGATCTGCACTGACACAGCTGACACAGTTGACAAAAGTTGACAGGTTGGTGAAAAGGTGATTGGTTGGTAAAAACTTTCGGCAGAAGGTATGTTCAGACCATACTTTCTGCCAACCCAGATTTGACTAATAAAATATTGCCCAAAAAGAAGGTTCTTATCCAGAAACCGGTCACCGGAGTAAGCCGGAATTTGGCCGGAAATTACCAAACTTCTTAAAAACAAGTTTTTAAGTTACCCAACCCGTTCTTTAACACACCCGGTTAGTTTAGAACACGTTTTTATGTCAAGAACTGTGAGAAAAACACTAAAAACAGATGTTAACCCGTGTGAGTTTTTGTCCAAACACTCCAAAGTCTTGTATAAACTCGGTTTTTAACAAGGAAAAGAGCCACGGCTCTGATACCACTTGTAGGTCCCTCGGAGGTTGAGGTTAAACCTTATCCTTGTTATGTTTAACACACTAGCAAGTGCGGAATCCAAGCTAGAATGCAAACCGGTAGTTTATAATGAGAACACAAGCTACAAAGAGAAAGGGTAGACACACAAGATATCAAAGTTTTCTCTTGTATTTCAGTGGACACGGTTACAGCCCTTGACCAAACTGAAAATACGCTCTCTACAAGACTAAGTTCACTCACACCAATGAAGTGAACACATTACATCAGTATATATAACCTTCACAGCTCGTCTGGTCGAAGGATCAAATAGATTGATCGAAAGATCATCTATCGAGATACAACCTATCGAAGGATCCACACATACCTCGAAGGATTGGCATCCTTCGAGGTCCATCTGTATCCATCGAAGGTTATCCTTCGAGCTCATCGAAGGATATAAACAATCCTTCGATGACCATCCTTCGACACACACAAATTTACAAACCTTTTCTAACTGTTTGACCAGGTCAAACCAGGAGGATGGTTGACTGGTCAAACTTACATTAAGCACACACATAAACACATCTAAGACGTAACACGACAACAAAAGACATCGTTTTATATCATTACAAAATACAGACAAAGTACAGACACAAGTGCACCAACACCTCGCGGGCCGCGTAACTTTTAAGGGTGGGTTACGCGGGCCGCGTAACTTTTAAGGGTGGGTTACGCGGGCCGCGTAAAACCCAAAAAGTTGCTATAAATAGATCAGGGCATGGGCTTTCATCTGTGTTCGAAAACTTCAATAAAAAAACGAAGTTTACTGCTCAAAATCGTAATTCTAAGTAGGGAAACGCTGCTACGATTACAGGGTATTAACTCGATCACTGCTACGATACAATGTCCGATCGATTAAAACTGATCTGATGGATGTTTAAGTGCTGCCCAAATTAGGGCTATACTTTGTCATTCGTCGTGAGGGTTTTGAACTCGTGAGCTTATCGTAAATGTTGTATTAAGTTACTTACCTAGTTTCGTGTGCATTGTTATTTAAACTAGGTTATAAGGCTAAATCAGTAGGCTAAACTCTGCCCGTCTAAACTTGAAATGTGAGTCATTCTCTTTTTATCAACAATGTTTTACAATACTCCAATCATTTTCAAAATTTATAATTACAGGGATTAAGTCGTGGTTATCTTAAATCACTGGCTAGTGGGGTATTGTGCACATTTCTAATTTCTCACGGTTAGGTTCATCAACCTAACAGTGATAATCATCACTACTTGGGTGAAAGGACCCAATAGTGGTATGACCATCGTCACAAGGCTGTGACACGGCGCCAGATAAAAATAAGATAGTAGCCATTGTAATCGCTCTTATGCTGTAATTCATAGCTATGTGTCGTTTTATCAAATTTGAGTGACTCGCCATTATTTCCCCACTGATAAAATATTTTTAAAACATGTTTCAGGTGACCTACTGTGAGTCAAGGAAAAGTGCTACGGAGCACTAATAAAGCTTGAAGTGGTGGCTCAGTAAAATAAATAAACATGTTTTGTAAAACAGGGAATTTCCTTGTGAAATTCCTCTATTGTAAATATCGGGGTTTGTCCCAAATTATGAAATAAAATAATTGGGCATTTTCAAGTTTTAAAAGATCCTGTTAAACTTCCGCTGTCAACTCAAATAATAAATACCACGTGTTTCTGTCCCGCGGCTCCTGAACCGGGTTACCCTGGGACGGGGGTCGTGACAGTATCCCATTCGACTTATTCACAAGCTGAGCTCCATCGTGTTAGATGCTTTCCTTATCCAAAGTGCGCTCGTTAAAACAAGCATGCTGGGCTTCGCGGATGAGGGTTTCGAGATCGTATTGGGCTTGGGATTTACGAATGCTGAGCAAGTAACTCCGTCTACTTAGAGCGTCGGCAATGACATTTGCTTTGCCTGGGTGATAACGAATCTCACAGTCATAATCGTTGAGAAGTTCTACCCATCGGCGTTGACGCATATTAAGTTCCTTCTGGTCAAAGATATGTTGTAGGCTCCTATGATCGGTGAAGATCGTACTCTTTGTACCATACAGGTAGTGCCGCCAAATCTTTAACGCAAAAACAACTGCGCCTAGCTCGAGATCATGGGTTGTATAGTTCTTTTCGTGGATTTTGAGCTGACGAGATGCGTAAGCTATAACCTTGTCCCGTTGCATGAGGACACAACCAAGACCAAGGTTGGAAGCATCACAATAGACAATGACGTCGTCGTTTCCGTCGGGCAATGTGAGAAAAGGAGCATTGCAAAGCATGCGCTTGAGGGTTTGGAAAGCGGACTCTTGTTCAGTTCCCCAAACAAAAGGCTTGTCTTTATGCGTGAGAGCGGTAAGCGGCACAATGATCTTTGAGAATCCTTCGATAAATCGTCGATAATAACCCGCTAGTCCGAGAAAAGAACGGACTTCAGATGGGTTCTTAGGTGTAATCCAACTCTTAACTGCTTCAATCTTCGCAGGATCGACGTGAATACCTTGACTATTTACAATGTGACCGAGGAATTGAACCTCCTCCAGCCAGAATTCACACTTGGAGAACTTGGCATAGAGTCGATTCCCTTGGAGTAGCTCGAGAACCAAACGTAGATGTTGCGCGTGTTCGGCTTTCGACTTGGAATAGATCAAGACATCGTCGATGAACACGATGACGAAACGGTCGAGATAAGGTTTACACACGCGATTCATCAGATCCATGAAAACCGCGGGTGTGTTGGTTAAACCAAAAGGCATAACAACGAACTCATAGTGGCCGTAACGAGTGCGAAAAGCGGTTTTGGGTATATCTTCCTCCTGAATGCGTAGTTGGTGATAGCCTGAACGTAGATCGATCTTCGAGAAACACGTAGCACCTTGTAGCTGATCAAACAAATCGTCAATGCGAGGCAGGGGATAGCAGTTCTTGATAGTCAACTTATTCAGTTCCCGATAGTCGATGCACATCCGGAACGACCCATCCTTCTTTTTGACGAAAAGGACTGGCGCGCCCCAAGGAGAGGTGCTCGGGCGAATGAAGCCTTTCTCAAGTAATTCCTGAAGCTGACTCGAGAGTTCACGCATTTCGGACGGTGCGAGTCGGTAAGGAGCTTTGGCAACAGGGTTGGCTCCAGGAATGAGGTCGATACGGAAGTCGATATCATGACTTGGCGGTAGTCCGGGAAGATCCTCAGGAAAGACGTTAGGAAACTCTCGGACCACTGGGACATCGTTTACGCCTGGCCTTCCTTTCTTTTCCTTCTCCGCTACTACAATGTTAGCCAAGAAATCTATGTATTCCTTGCGGAGATACTTGCTAGCTTGGACACACGACATGAGCTTGAGACCTTTCGAAGGAGTTTCGCCATAAACACACAATAAATCACATTCGCGAGCAAGAATCGAATCATCTTATCGAAGCACACAACTTCAGCATGGTTTTTGCGAAGAAAGTCCATGCCTAGTATGACGTCAAAACTTCTGAGTTGCATCGGAATAAGGTCGATTGGGAAGATGTGATTGTTGAGCTCAAGAGTACAATCACGAAGAACAGAATTAACGGCGATAGTTCTTTCGGTGGTGACGTCAACATCGAACGTCGAGGGGAGATGGGAGCGCTTACGACTTAAAAGCTTCTCGAATTCAAACGACACAAAGCAGTTATCGGCTCCAGTGTATGCACGCTTTTCAGGTGGTGCATAGGTAACTGGTGCTGGGCGGTGGTGGGATTGCTGCTGAGCCGGTATAGCTTGAAGTGGAGCAGCAGTGGTAGTGATAGCACAGTTCTTGTTGTTGGAGCTACTGTTGTTGTTCTTCTTCTTACGGCGTGAGGACTTTGACGATTGAGCGGCGGCGGTTTCGGCAGCTGGTGCGGTGGTGACTTGGTGCAGGTTCCTTGAAGTTTTATCCCAAAAACCAGCTTTTACTGGCTTGTCGTTGATTTCAGCGGCAAGCAAGTATGTTTCTTCGATCGTTGCTGGCTTTGCGGCATGCATAAAATCTGCAACACAGTCGGGTAGAGCTCGAATGTACTTCTTGATCGTCATGGCGGGCGTCTTCACTTGATCGGGACAAATGATGCTGAGCTGCTTAAAGCGGGCAGTCAGGGCAGCGTTGTCACCTTCTTTCTGCTTAATGTGCTAGAATTCGTCCTCCAGCTTTTGGCGTTCATGGGGAGGGCATAATTCATCCATCATAATGGCCTTCAGCTCTTCCCACGTCAGCTCGTAGGCTGCATCATTTCCGCGTATGTTTCTCTCGGCCGTCCACCAGTCTAATGCGCGGGACTGGAAGACGCCGGTAGCGTTTAGAGTGCGGAGATTTTTCGGACATCCACTCTTGCGCAGAGTGACTTCGACAGAATCGAACCATTGAAACATAGCTGTTGGGCCATCTTCTCCAGTGAATTCCTTTGGACCGCAAGCCTTGAACTGCTTGAAGCTGAAAGCAGTCTTGGGAGCAACTTTAGGAGTTTCGGTTCTGGACTCCTCGGATGATTTGCTAACATTCTCATAAATTTCACTCACGATCTGAGGCACAACCTTTTCCACTTGTTTAGCGAGGATGGCAGCAAGGCGTTTGTCTCTCTGTTCCTGGCGAGAAAGTCGTGGGTGACGGGGTCCAGATGATGGTCCAGTTGACATTGTCTCCAACAGACATCGTCTACAACAGACATCGTCATAGGTCTCAGACACGTCATAACCGAATCTCACCTCACACGTCTAATACTACTAAAGCTCAGGAACACAGTCACGTAATCATATATGCACATAATCACATATTCACATAAGCACATAAGCACGTAGGGCACATAAACGCATAAGCATGTAAGCATGTAATTCACTTAGAAGCACATGAGAGCATATAGAGACACGTAGAGCATTCTGACTGCCCCAGAATACAGGATCCTATCATCCAAAACCTGCGCGCGTTTGAGAGTAGCGATCGCAAGTAACATAGCGAGTAGTATAGCATAATCAATTAACTTAGCAAACATTAGGGCGTAAGGTCGTTCCTCATAGTAGTAGCGATTTGTCAGCGTTTTGAGGTAGATATGCAATGCGGGTCGTGCGTGTCGATCAAAGTGAAAGCGAAAATCGATTAAGTCTCCAAAATTTAAAACACATAAGCAGGTAAATACACATACAAACACATAAAATCGACGAATCATCAGAGTCAGCAGTTGCGAGCTCAGAATCGAAACTCACAAAAATTGAGAAATAGATCGTCTGCGGCTATTAGACATTGACTATCCAAAGTGATTCGACTATTCTCAAGGACCTGTTGTACATACTTTGACCTTCAGGACTGTGCTTTTGCCTCGATTCTTGGGCGTTCGGCACGCATCCCTTTACTAATACCATGACTTCAAGTCGTTGGAGTCCGTCGAGACTTTGGTGAGAGTTTTGTAAAACCAAGTAAAGGTCGAAACAAATCGTCAAGGTTAGGGTTTCACCCCTAGCTTAACAACTTCGTTCCTGTTTTGATAAAATAAAAGAGAATTATGCGTCAAAGTATCGATTTCACTCCTATTTCAACGCAATTTCTCGAGTTTATAGATAAAAAAAATGTGGGCTGAACAAGCAATTTAGTCGAGAGTTTGCGGTTTTCACACCTAATCTCGACTTAATCGCTCATTCATATTTGGAAATTCGAGTGCTGTGATAGTGTAGCGTAGGCGAGAATAGCGAGAAATAGCAAGTACGCTCACACATAATCCCTACTGGACATGCACGAGTCGGTCTATTGGTTCCTAACTATAGACTAGGTCTCTAAGACATCGACCCAGACTAGGTCGAGTCTTTCCTAATTCCCTATAGTTATGGCTCTGATACCAATCTGTCACACCCCAACCGATGGCGGAAACATCGGGGCGTGGCACTGAGCGAAACAGATTGTCCAGAAGTTTCCATAACAACTATATTTACCAAATATTTAAAGCAACACGTCCCATACCATGTCATAAACGATAATATAATTTTTATAGGAAAGATCTAGTTAAATTGTTCTGTTCCGACAACTCAGATTTTCATTGCAGACAATTGTTTATTGCTGACCTAGGTCTTTCCTAGCCTCGATTTCACAGCAAAGTAAGCAAATAAGCATCCTAAGCACCTGTCACATACGTTAAAGTAAAAGTCAATACACATAGTGTAAAGGTGAGCATACAAGTTTGATAATAGCATATAGAGTTCGAAAGCGTTATGCATATCCAGCACGTACACACTGTAAAATGAGGCATGTTAGTTATCGACATGAACCTATCGATACCATTGACTGCGGGTTGACTGCCCAAGGCAGTTTGCGATACATACTCACCACTATGAGCCATGTAAGTAATTATCATTAACAACCCCTGAGTGAACAGGTGCTGAGTCCAAACTAATAGTATTATCGTTGCTAAGGCAGGTAGACAGCATTCCATGTGTAAACATAACAAACAAGCATTCATTAAGTCACGTATACATGCGATAACGGTTAGCGTTTAAAGTATTGCGTAGTGTGTTCGATGTGATTTTGTATAAGTAACGTATGTAACACCCAAAAGTGCGTAAAGCAAAAAGGGATCGAGTATACTCACAGCGATTGATGGATTGAAGGGAGCACTAGAGAGTAGGGTTAGCCTGAACAGATTGATAGCATAACGATAAGTGATGCGTAAAACGATACAGAGTGCAAGTGAGTAGGACAACAGTTCGATCGGATGGTAGTCCGATCGGACAGCCGGTCGTTCGAGTGACAGTCCGTTCGGACGGTCGTCCGGTCGGATGTCCGTTCAAGTGGATTGTTACTTCCTTTGGGAAGGATGTGTTTGTGTATGATGGCTTGACTTTTGAAGTTTTCGTTGTAGCATTTTGAAAACATAGAAGTATCTCTAGCTTTCAGGTCGATCGATCGAACGACCGTTCGATCGGGCGACAGTCCGATAGGTTGGGCACTTCAGCGAGAACAAGTTCTCAGCAGGTTGTCACTCGATCGGATGGTTGTTCGATCGGGTGGCATCCCTTGTGCATTGCATATGTTGAAAATTGTTAAGTGTTGAAGTTTCGAAACATCACATAGTCAGATGGTCGGTCGATCGAGTGGTAGCTCGATCGGACGACAATTCGTTCGGTGTTCCAAAACCTTTGAAGTTTGAATGATAGTTAAGTGTGGGGACCAGGATGTAAGTCGATTGGGTGACCGGTCGTTCGGATGACTGTCCGTTTGGACAGCAGTCTGATCGGACGGCACTCCGTCCTGGTCAACCTGTTCGTCTTCTTCCTTGGTCATTCTGGTAGTTTATCGTTTTATCAAGATGATTTGATAACGCATTAGACAACAGAAACCTCGTCACGACATAGTAACCTGATCGGACAGGAATCACCCAAATCCGGCCGGTTAACTGTTCGAGACGGTGTTCCAGGTTTAACCCGAAATCGGTAATCTCGGGGATAGAATCCAGATCTTGAACCAACACAACCACAAGAATGAGTAGTAAGTCGGCACAAGCTCCGATTCTATCGGTTTTGAATGCATTGAGTGTAAAAGAGTTGAAAGAAAGTTGGAAAACCATCTTTCAATCCTTTTCATTGTGAATATGTTTAGATCTATGAAAGATCTTTGTTTGTTTATGTGGAAATCGGTTAGATCTAAGTTGTTCTTGGTGGATTGAGGCCAAAACATGAAGTTCTCAAGAACACATGATGACGTCATCCTAGAACACCTTGAATCTTGATGATTTCACGGTTAAAAGTTAAGATTCAAAAGATAGAAAGGTGTAGGAGTGCGTGTAGATTAAGGAAGTACAAGATTTAGGATGAGATCTTACCGGAATCGCGAGAAATCTAAAGAAAAGTAGGGAAGATGAGCTGGTCGGAGGAGAGTTGCCAAAAGTGGAAAGTATGATGGTGACATGGGGTATTTATAAGGTTTCCTAAAGAGGAAAGGGCTGGCCGATCGGATGGCAGCCCGGTCGAACAGCTGGCCGATCGGCTGGTCACCTGATCGATCAGTCGCTTGGTTCTAGTGTTCGGTGCGACGAGTTTTGCCGTTTTGATAGCGATTGCGAGCGTTGCGATTCGAGAGAATTTCCTAGTCAAATTACTTTTAATCCCAACTACTATATCAACATACAAGCATCCTTATTTCATATTCGTTTAGCGTTTGTGATTCGATTGCGATTGAGTTTCGATTGATTACCACACATAACATAAATAAACATGCACAAGTAACACATAAGACACACACATACGTATAACAATAACCAAAATGCGTAATTCGAGTTGCGAGTGCGATTGCCATAGCGATAAAGTGATTAAACAAGCGATAAATAGCGACTACTATGCGATTATTAATAGATACTCCACATAATACAACTAAAGTGATAACAAAATAGGCTAACTACAAGTCAAAGAAGTCAAAACAGGAATTGAGCAAGGAGAGAAAGATCGCAATTAGCAATCTTTTCTTCCTTTGACTTCAATCTTAACTTTGACTTTGACTTTCGAAACACGGGGTGTTACAACTACTCCTCCGTGTCTTGTTAACCTTCCAATCTGTAACCTCAACGGATTCTTCGGTAAAGTGGAGTGTGTCTCTATATGCACTTCATCTGCAGGGATGGCCACTGTCTCTTGTGTTGGACTTTTCTTCAGATTAGATACATGTAATGTATCATGAACACCGTTAAGTTCTTCTGGTAGCTCCAACTTGTATGCTACAGTACCAACCCTTTCCAGAATTCTGAACGGCCCGATATATCATGGGTTTAACTTACCACGCTTCCCAAAGCGTGCCACACCTTTCCAAGGTGAGACTTTTAACAACACCATATCACCCACTTCAAATTCCAAGGGTTTACGTCTTTGGTCCGCATAACTCTTCTGTCGGTCACGAGCCGCCTTGATGCGCTCTCGGATCTGCATGATCTTATCAGTTGTTTCTTGGACCAGTTCGGGACCTACCATCTGTCTGTCACCTGCATCTGCCCAGCATAACGGTGATCGGCACTTGCGTCCGTAGAGAGCCTCGAACGGTGCAGCTTGGATGCTTGTATGGTAGCTGTTGTTATAGGAGAACTCAACCAAAGGCAGATGAGTATCCCATCTGCCACCTAAATCCATGACACAAGCACGTAGCATATCTTCAAGCGTCTGAATCGTTCTCTCGCTTTGACCGTCCGTCTGCGGGTGAAAAGCAGTACTCAGATTCAACTGAGAACCAAAAGGTTCTGAAAGGATTGCCTAATCCTTGACACAAACCGTCCATCTCTGTCCGATATTATCGAGATAGGCACTCCATGACGTGCAACTATCTCCCTTAGGTAAAGCTCAGCTAGCTTACCAGTGTTATATTTCTCTCTAATCGGCAAGAAGTGCGCAGACTTTGTCAATCGGTCCACGACTACCCAAATCGTCTCGTGACCACTGGGAGTTCTGGGTAACTTGGTTATGAAGTCCATAGAAATCTGCTTCCATTTCCACATGGGTATTTCTGGCTATTGCAGAAGTCCTGAAGGCTTCTGATACTCGGCCTTCACCTTGGCACAAGTTAAGCACTTCCCAACATGAGTAGCAACATCACCTTTAAGTCTTGGCCACCAATAATAATCCTTCAAATCTTGGTACATCTTATCCGATCCTGGATGGATCGAGTACCACGATTTATGAGCTTCATCAAAAATAACCTCTCTAAGACCACCAAAAAGCGGAACCCAAATTCGTCCCATAAAATACAAGGTTCCTTCCTCGTTGGGTACCAACTTCTTCTCCATTCCTCGGAGATATTCAGCCTTAATGTTCTCTTTCTTAAGAGCTTCCTTCTGTGTAGCACGAATTCGCAACGAGAGATCTGTCTGAATAATCATCTCTAAATCCCTAACCCTTATGGGCTTGATCCTTTCCTTTCGACTTAAGGCGTCTGCCACCACATTCGCCTTTCCTGGATAATACTTAATCTCGCAGTCATAATCATTTAACAACTCAACCCATCGTCGCTGTCTCATGTTAAGCTCTTTCTGGTCGAATATGTGCTGAAGGCTCTTGTGATCCATAAAAATAGTACATCGAGTACCATACAGATAATGTCGCCAAATCTTCAAAGCAAACACCACTGCGCCTAACTCCAAATCATGTGTGGTGTAGTTCTTCTCATGGACCTTCAGTTGGCGCGAAGCATAAGCGATAACCTTCTGGCGTTGCATTAGCCCACAACCCAATCCCTGGCGCGAGGCGTCACAATAGACCACGAAGTCGTCGGTTCCTTCGGGTAGGGATAATATAGGTGCATCGCAAAGCTTATTCTTAAGCAGGTGAAATGCATCTTCTTGTTTATCTCCCCATTCATACTTCTTATCCTTTTGAGTAAGGGAGGTCAGCGGTTGAGCGATCTTGGAGAAATCCTCAATGAACCTGCGATAATACCCTGCTAAACCCAGAAATTGTCGGATCTCGGTTGGCGTCTTCGGAGTTTCCCAATTTATGATTGCCTCGATCTTGGTGGGATCCACATGAATTCCATTTTTATTTACCACGTGACCGAGGAACTGCACTTCGCGTATCCAAAACTCGCACTTCGAGAACTTGGCGTAGAGATTCTCCTTATTTAGCAGCTCTAGGATGGCTCTAAGGTATTACTCATGGTCTTCCTTTGTCCGCGAATAAATCAAGATATCATCGATAAATACAATCACGAATTTATCAAGATATGGCTTGCAAACCGGATTCATCAAATCCATAAATACTGCCGGTGCATTTGTCAACCCAAATGGCATCACTAGAAACTCGTAATGTCCATAACGAGTTCTGAAGGCAGTCTTCGGTATACTCTCTTCTTGAATCCGCAGCTGGTGATAACCTGATCGAAGATCGATCTTGGAATAGTAACATGATCCCTGAAGTTGGTCGAATAAATCATCAATCCTCAGCAAGGGATACCGATTCTTGATGGTTAACTTGTTTAGCTCCCGGTAGTCAATGCACATACGAAAACTACCGTCCTTCTTCTTGACGAACAGAACTGGAGCTCCCCAAGGCGAGATGCTTGGCCTTATAAATCTCTTATCTAGCAACTCCTAAAGCTGCGTAGACAACTCTTGCATCTCTGAAGGCGCAAGTCGATATGGTGCCTTGGCTACAGGCCCGACGCCTGGAACCAAGTCAATGCGGAATTCGACTTGTCGTTGAGGAGGTAATCCTGGTAAGTCTTCGGGGAAGACTTCAGGATATTCCCTCACCACAGGGATATCTTCTAGCTTCGGTTCTTCGGTTCTTCGGCTTCTTTGTCCACGACATGAGCTAAGAAGGCAACACATCCTTTACAAAAATCTTTCGTGCCTTCAAACAACTGATAATCCGTAGGGGCGTATCATGTTTCTCCCCGTGAATCATGATCGTCTCTTCATTCGCCATCGGGATGCGGATAATCTTCTCATGGCATACAATCTCAGCTCGATTACTCGACAACCAATCCATCCCAACCATGACGTCGAAGCTTCCCAATTCAACTAGCAGAAGATCTAACAAAAACTCACGCTCTCCAAGCTCTATAACACAGCCTCTAATCACTTCGTTGGCTTCCACTGGCTTCCCATTAGCTACTTCTATCAAGTACAGGACATCTAACTTACTTGCTACTAAACCCAGTATATTCTTAAACTCTAGAGATACGAAGCTATAGTCGGCACCAGTATCAAATAGCACAGATGCAAAATGTTGATTAATAGGGAACGTACCAGTGACTACGTTCGGATCATGGCGAGCTTCCCTAGCTCCAATATTGAACACTCTTCCACGAGCTTGGTTGTTCTTTGGGCAATCCCGTTTGAAATGCCCTACATCACCGCAACCAAAGCAACCTTGACCGCGTCCATTCCCATTACCACCCTGATTGTTGTTAGTATTTCCTCCGCGGTTTCCATTTCCCGCCTGGTTTCCATTTCCATTCTGGTTTCCATTACCTCCCTGATTATTGTTTCCTCCCTGATTTCTATTCCCATAACCATTTCCACCACGGTTACCATTACCATTTCCATTTCCTCCTTGCCCACCGTTTCCACGTCTGGTTCCATACCAGCATGTCTCCTTAGAATGACCAACTTTTCCACAAGTTTCACATTTCCCAACTCTGCATCGACCAGCATAATGAAACTGACATACATCACATTTGGGCAGGGTGCCCATATACCCTTTTCCTCTATTCTCAGCATTTGCAGCACCAGCTTGTGCCTCAACTGGCGGATTAGCGTCTCTACGCTTGTTGGCATTATTGTTGTTCGCATGAGTACCTTTCTTGAAGTTTGAAAACTTCCTTTTGTTTTCTCCAGACGACTCGACATGAGTCTCTTTCTTCTTGATCTCAGATATCGAAAACTTACCCAAATGAATCGCTTCTTCAGTCAATGCCACGCTCAATTCGATTGCTTCAGTGATTGTTGGTGGCTTGGAAGCAGTCACCATGCTGAGAATCTGGGGTGCCAATCCCCAAATGAAACGTTCGATCCTCTTGAACTCTGGTTCTACCAAGTAGGGGACTACACTTGACAAATCATGGAATCTTTGCACATACTCAGCTATCTTAGGACCTTCCATTTTCAGATTCCAAAATTCAGTTTCCAACTTTTGAATTTCTGCCCTTGAACAATACTTCTTACGCATTAGCTCTTTCAACTCATCCCATGACAACGCATACGCCGCAGCTTCACCCAAAGTTTGAACCTGAAGGTTCCACCATGACAGAGCCCCATCTAGAAATAGTCCAGAAATGTACGTGACTTGATGCTCTGGAGCACACTTACTCATCCGCAACACAGAATCTGTCTTCTCAGCCCATCTCACAAAAGCTACGGCACCTCTAGTGTCGTCGAAGTTCAGAGGCTTGCAGTCCAAAAACTGCTTGTAAGTACAACCTGTACACAAGCAACATCATTCACAGAAAGCATTAGCAAAACGCACCTGGAGATGTCCAAACGTATTGTAATGTGTCTTAGGGGACTTAAACATTACCGTTAGGTGGGTTATTCCCTGAGGTGCCTTCGCTGTGTTCGGAGCGAAGGGCCTCATGTTGTGCGATTGCCTGTGAAATGCGTTCCTGTAATTCTGCCTCGGTCGTGGGCAGCTGATTGTTCCTTCGAGTAGGCATCTTCTAAGAAGAAGATCAGATAGGTCAGGTCTTATTTGTTAAATAAATATATAGTACGCATATATAATAGCATTTATCATAGCAAGCAATCATGCAGCAACACAATCATCACATAAGCAAGTAATCCAACAATTTGTTTAGTGAGAACATGACGATTGAGCTTTCATTAATGATCGACCACAGTTACATTGTTTACAAGTTGTATCACATCAAAAGGGACACAGGGTCACACTACCCTTGTCCAATAAGTCTGTCAACATACAAAAGTCACATAGTCAAAAAGTGGTCTTCAAAAGGCTGCACAATCTCGGCTCAATAGTGGTGCTCTCACCAAAAGTAATGCAATCTGCATAAAACCAAAAACCAACTATGCTGATGGTGGAGGTGGAGGAGGGAAGAAAAGCAAGTTGCGAACATGCGCAAGCTCCTCCTCAAGCTCATATACACGACGAAGCAAGTAACTGATCTGCTGCTCGACCGTAAGGAAACGAGCATCAAAATCTGGAAAAGGAGTAAGAGGAGCAGGTGGATGCGCAAAAGGAGACGGTGATGAATGTGGAGGAACGAAAGCAGGCTGACAAGGGCACGGTAGGGGACGCGGAGTCAACTCAAGCTCCAAGACTCTGCCACTTATAATCTCAAACTGAAGCCGAAGCGATAAAAGTAACTCATCCCGTGTGTAGCCAACAAAATGGGAGGGATGATAGGGGTCTGAGATCGGCATAGAATATGGTGGGAACCATCAGAATGGCTCATCAAGTGGTGAAGAAGTGAAAGGAGCAAATGGTGCAGCCTGAGGGATCTGAGAAAAAGCTGTTGAAGCAAAAGGATCGTCACGCGGGTGCTGACCTGAAGTACCTTCCCCTGGACGGGGTGCAGGGATGTCCAGTAAGAATACGATAGGTAAGTCAGTGCAATGGACATCAGACTCTATAGGATGGAGAGGAGCAACATCAGCGGGTGCGGGTGGAGGAATAAATGGCTCAACAACTAGAGGATCAACAGGTGAAGGAACTGGGTCAGGAATAAGAGGTGCAATGTCTGGTAAACCAAAAGGAACATGGTCAGGATCAGGTATCGGCTCGGGATCAGCAGGTGCAACATCAGGCTGATCAACAGGAACAAGATTTGGCTCAGGACCAGGCTCGGGGTCGTGTAGAGGAGATGGTGCAGCAGACATAGCCGTGACATCATCAGAATCAGTAGCGTAACCTTGTAGTCCGACCGCCTGTAAAGCTGAAGACGTCACAGACTCAAAGAAGTCTGAAACGGGTTCAAACTAGAATCAGAGGATAACTCAATGACAGGAATCTCAGGAGGTGGGACAGCTACAACATCCTCATCTATCTCTCCATCACCCTGGGCGTCGACAGGAGGACCATCAACAAACAAATCAACATCGTCATCAAATAAATCGTCGAAAGGCCAATCCTCGGGAGGAATGACCACGAGAGGAACAGGATCGAGGATCGGAGCCACGATGTGCTCACCATCGGGATGGCCAATGATGAGATGATCATGGACTGGAAAAGGAATGAGAAAAGGATCCTCGTCAGGGATACCATCAGCAAGGGGTAAATCATCGCCAAAGTCGGGCAATGCGAACGGCTGGAAGTCGTCCTTGTCATCCGATAGCATGTCAGGGTCGCTCTCAGTGTCTAACATAAGTATCTCGGGCTCAGGTGCAATCTCATCATCTGAGACGATAGCCATAGGATCATCAACGTCTGATAATCCGCTCTCTGAAGAAGACATGATGCCTGTAACATAACAATCATAACATGCGCACATATATTAACAACTAACACCTAGTATGCAATCAAGACAGTTATCACTCAATCATGTTTTCACATTATCTTTCATGAAACTCTTCTACCTTTCCTAGTCTACCGGTCAGCCTGGGGTTTGTGATTGCAATCGTGTTTCTTGTCTTTCCTGTTGTAAAACGTTTGTTCCATGGATCTGGGCGTTTTGTGTATGCAATGAAAACATGTTGTAAAAATATTTTCGTGAGAGCCCTAATGATTGTAGTCTAGACTCGAGAAAGAATCCTAGTTCGCTAGAATCGAAGCTCTGATACCAAATTGTCACACCCTGACTTTTGCGGAAGCGTAATTATGTGTGACTTGCTTAATATCATTGCATTCAACCATAACAAACAAACTATATGATAAAACCCAAGATGTTCATCCATAGATAGTTTTAAAACATTACAACCAACATTGTTTTCAAATCCCAAACACAGACTTCAAGTTTTGAATACATCACAAACATGTTTTAAGTTCCACATAGGCCTTCACAAAAGACACTAACAAACGAGGTTTTAAGCCATGTATCTTATCCAAGATAAAATACATAACCCAAACCCTTAGACTTAGGATGACATCTTTTATTCGAAACATGACTTGAAACTTTAGCGCCCGCCAGATCCACATTTAGTTCCCTGAAATACATGTAGTTTGAAAACATCAACAAAAGTTGAGCGAGTTCATGTGTTTTGTATGTGAGCTCGTAATAAACTTTGTAATCATTGTAAGTATGTATGTACTTGTAAACCCTGGTATGAAAGCAAACAAGGAAACAGATCAATTAATGGTTTGCAAGGCCACAACGGCGTAGGAAGGCTCAAACTTAGCAGATTTTGTACCGGGCTTCCGGCTGGAAGACATAGTCACCTCATGGGACAAATCCCGGTCCTCATGGGTGTGTGCTCGCTACACCCAAATAGATCTATCACTCATGTCCCTCAGTCCTTATACGAGGATTAATGGTCTTAAGTGTGCGCCTACCCATTCACATGATCTAACAGTTCATTCCTTAGCTAACCATACCATGTGTAATCATTTGTAAACATTTTGTAGCATGCATTTCACCCCCGAAGTTATAAAATAGAAAACAGTTAAAAGAAAAGGGGGACATGAACTCACAATCTTGCGTCTTGAATACAATGTAACCCAAAGCTGCTACTTGTGTGCACGACTACCTACAACGTACTACGGTTTATTAGACGGGTGGGTCGTGCCTTGACCTTAGTCTTAATTAGTGTCTTTGAGTTACGTTTCTTTGTGTCTTCAATATTATTCCAAGTTATATAATTATTTGTTAAAATAATAAATATTTTAACTTAAATTATATTTATTAAATTTTTGGAATATTTGTTAAAATAATATATTTTAACTTGACACATTATGTATTTGTACATATGATGTGTGTAAAATGCAACACATAAATTACATCAAATGAGGCATAAAACTAACCCTTTTTTAGTACTAATGTTGGAAAAAAGTGTGCTTTTGTCTTCCTTTTGTATTTTCAGGATTAAATGAGCGTAAATGAACAAAAGAAGCAAAAATGCAGCCAAATCTAACATAAATACAAGAAAAGGAATAAACGTGGCATACCCGACCCCTCGACAGCATCTTCCCAAGCAAAAACAAGAGATCAGAAGGATAAACACGGCCCCGTGCCCAGCGGACACGGGGGCGTGTTCACGTGTCTGCAGAAAAGACAAAGTTGTAGAAGCTTCTATTTCCCAACACGGGGGCGTGCCCAGCTCAACACGGCTGTGGTCAACGCTAAGATTTGCAGAATCCAAGCAAATCTTGATAGTACAGATACGCTTCTGCACACGGGGTCGTGCCCAGCGGACACGGGGGCGTGTGGAGATAATACAGACAAACTGCAATTAATGAAGAAAGAGAAAGTGGATGGACACGGGGCCGTGTCCGGGCTTCTGTGCAGGCTATAAATAGAGGTGCTTGGTTCACTTCAAAGGCATCCCTTGGCAAACCACCTCTCTCCCACTTCACCCACACTCCACACCATCACAACCCACATCCACCACTATCATCCATCATCCATCTTAGAGTGTGTGTAGTAGTCTCGGGATCCAAGATTGATAGTAAGAGTTCTTGACAATCAAAGGCCATGTTTGCCTAAGTCTCTTACATCACTTGGTGAAGACAAGCATTTAGTGTAATACTTTTGATTTTTAGTCTTTTCGCATTTTTTATTTGGTTTTGTATTAATGACTTTAATAACTAGTTTCTTATGTTGAAGGTGAAACTTCCTTATCATTTGTCTGTGGTGTCTTGGCGTTATTTTACTATCTATATAAAATAAAAGATTTACACCATTCATATCTCTACGGTCTATATAGAGATATGTTGGCTACCTGGTCAGGGGTTAAGGGAATGGTTTGGTAAGGTTCTTGCCTTGTTCAGTGTATAGATCCTGCAAGGACCTGGGTCAAGCTTACTAGGACCTCCTTCAATACCCACTGGTATTGGATGGCGGGGGTGCGAATGGCTTGATCCCCTCATATGTAAACTACTATTAATACATTAACCCGGCTACTTGGGATTGTATCCCTGCTGACTCAAACCACTTAGCCGAGGGTAACGTCACCTTCAAAAGAGGGGACTACCACATTACGCATTAATAACTTAATTAATTATCTTTCAATATTCCAACCCTTTAGGATTGTATCCTTGCTGACTCAAACTACTGGGCTGAGGGTAACGTCACCTTCAAAAGAGGGGCCTACTACTATAACTAAGATAATCTCTTAAAAAGTGCAAAAGTGCGGAAATCATCAAAGGTTACACTAAAGGCGAGTCGGATCCAAGTGATTCATCTTGTCTATCTGTTTTATTTTTATTTTCAGCATTTTTAGTTTTTATTTTCATGTTTAAACCTTTTTTCTAAAATTTTGATTTGATTAGACGTTGAGGATAAACCGGTATTAAAAGTTCTTGTGTCCTTGGACGACCTCGGTATCTTACCAACGCTATACTACACTCACGATGGGTGCACTTGCCCATATGTGTGTTTAGTGTTAGTAGAATATCGTGTTTTATAAATTTAAAACTTGTCTAAAGTGTTAAAAAGGGCTAAAATATAATTAAAATTATATAACACACCGCACACATCAACATGTATAACTTCCCAAGGATGGGTGTATTCATACTCATATTCTTAACCTTGTATATTTCTGCCAAGTATCGGTGGCGTATTCCGGTGTATATTTATACGTACGAGAATATGTATTTTTATTGTGCTTATTAAGTATTCTTATACTTAATTTTTGTATTAATTTTTCCGGAATAATATTTTTAATAAAAAAATTCATCATTATATATATTCCCAAAATAATATATATATTTTAAGAAAACTTACATAGAAAAATACAAAGAAAAATTATTTATAATTTTTCCCTTGGCAAAAATAATTGTATTTTCATTTAAACCTTAAAAATAATATATTTTCAAGTTTAACTTAGAAAATATATATAAGTCTATTTTTCACCCAAAAATAATATATTCTTGGTTTATTTAAGAAAATATATATTTTCTCACAAAAATAATATATCTTCTAATAATTTCAAGAAAACATATATATTTTTATTTACACAAAAATAATATATTTTCTTCTTGTCAAAAATATGATATATCCCTGTAATAATCATAAAAATCATATTTTTGCTCTCTTGGTGTCCAAAATACCATTTACCAAAATATACTTATGAATTAAATTCCGGAATATTTTTGGTAGGTTATATTCCTTGTTCGGTTCCTCCAATATTTTGGGTATAAATTATATATTTATTTCTTGGGATTTTGGTAATATTTTGTATTGTAATTTTCTTGGTATTTTGGTGAGTTATATTATTTCAAGTCCTAAAATAATATAACTAATACACATAATATACAAATAATCACACACATGGTGACATCTAAATATATATTTTCCTAAATACATATTTAGTTACTTTTATTATCAAAAAACCAGCCTCTAGTATTTATTATTTTTGTAACAAAAATTATGGCAAACTTTATATGAAAATTCATGGTTTAAAATATACTTGTAAATATTTGTTTAAAAATATTTTTCTAAGTGTTTAATTTTTAAATTTTTTTTGCCATAGTTTCCCCTTAAAAATGGTTTCCATGCTTCAAAGCATATCATTTTATTTTATAAATCATCACAATCAACAACAAATCAACCAATACTTACCAACTTGCCAAAATCAAGCTATATACACTACTTCATGAACTTGAAAATTTATAAAAATTTGTAGTAACTTACTAGTGTGTTTAGTAAGCTTAGTTACCCTTTAAAGTGTGGTTGTTTATTTAAAAACATCATTCTTGAAGAAGTTGGATGTTTACAACTTGTAAATAAATTTTCTAAATATATTTCTTCTTGAGTTTTTCTTGTTAAACACATGATTCTACACTTGATTAACCACTAAAAATGTGATTAATTTCTTTAAGACAAAGTTTAAGTAAATCTTGTATTTTAACTTAGTTTCTTGAAAAATTATTTTTTGAAATCATCCATTTATATGATCTACATCACACTTTGTTCATTATTTTTCAAGAAAACAATTTACACTTCAAGTTCATGCCTTAACATAAAGATGATTACTTTGATCTACAACATAATCATCCTCTCATCTTGCTAGATTATGTCTTTAATCACCATCTAGCAAGATCATATGATGTTTAACATCATAAAAACAAATAATCATCAATCAAGAAGCATAACAACACTTAACAACATGATTTCTTATGATTTTTAAGCTTATGTTCATGATTTAAGTTCTTGATCATTAGTGTTCTTCATGTTAAGTTACTTGTATCATTCTTTAACCAAGAAAATAAGATGTAAAATGGAGTGTAGAATGATCTTACTACTAGCTCAAGGCTAGGGATGATCACAAGATGAAGATGAGGTGGTTAAAAGCTTGTATGAGAGGTCCTTCAACTTCCAAGAGCTCCTAGCTTCTTTGTATAGCTTCTTACACCTTTGTATGCTTAAAGAATGGATGAAGATTGAAGGATGAAGGTGGTGGTGTGTGGTGTGGGTTACGGCCGATAGGAAGAGAGGAGAGGAGAGTGTGTGTGTGTGTGTTGGTGAGTTTGTGATAAAATGAAAGGTTATGTTCTATGGGTTAAGCTTATAACACTCTAACACTACTAAGTCCAATGGTCACAATGTTCACAAAAGAAGGAGACAAGATCAAATAAAATAACCAAAGAAAATCTTGTGTGGGGGCCACATCATGGCCGTAAATAGGTGGGGGGGTATAGATTAGGGCTTAATGGTTAGTTAGATTTCTTAGTTGAAATCTAAGTAATCTACTTAGGTGTTTAGTTGTTATGTGATTATATAGTGTGTTATGATGTTCGGGGACCATAACTAGCTCAGAAATGTTAAAACAATGCTTCTAGTGAAAATTTGGTGTTTCGAGTAGTGTCCGGTTGTTCGGTTGGTTACCGGTTCGTTAAGGTGCTAAACTATGCAGTTTAGTGTGCTTTATGTTACCTTTTGTGACAGTTTTGATTCCCGACACTTAGGAAAGCATTCTGGACCATTTAACCATATTTCTGCATGATATTTAAGTTGTTTAAATGCTGAATTTTGCTGAATTCAACAATTTAAGTGAGTTTTAGGCACTTTCCGGCACTTAAACTACCACTAGGAAGGCAGTTCTATGATCCATACTTTCCTACACACTATACTAGTGTAACTCTTGGTTTCTGGCTCATTCTGTGTCTCAATACAATGTCTGTCTATGTGCTGAACTCCGTCAGCATTTTTCTGATTTGTCTGATAACTGTGCTAACATTGTTTCATGCATCATTTGAATCAATAAGTGTTGCATGCAATAATGATATGTCATTTGCAATATATGATACACATGTATGTATAATAACAATAATCAGAAAGCAATTCAAGTCATTAATTGTAAATCAGCACAGTCATTAAGCAATAATCATTGTCTAATTATTGTATGGATACATGCAAATTTGACAGTTGTCACAACACATACATTAATGATGAAGTGGAGGTATAAATAAATATATAGATACATATAATGTTAGTTTAAAAAGTTTAGAACACGCTTTTGTAGTTTGAATTTGTGTCATAATACCTCTCTTTGAGTATCAATAAACTTCCAAAATTCTATTTTGGTCATAAAACTCTCTGTGCTTTTAAAAAGTTTAGAACACGCTTTTGTAGTTTGAATTTGGGTCATAATACCTCTCTTTGAGTAGTGATGAACTTCCAAAATTCTATTTTGGTCATAAAACTCTCCATGTTTTATCTCCTAAGAGCATTCACATCCTATCCATCATTTTTTACCCTATAATGTAACACCCCAAAACTCAAATATTTAATACGTAGGTATGTTGCCATGTTAATTAAATGAAATATAATAACTTGGTTATTATACCTAGTTAAATGCCTAACAAAAACAAGTAAGGGAATGAATTGGGTGGCAATGTGATTAAGTAACTAATTTGAGGGACTAAGGTTGCCAAATTGGAAATTGAATTTTACTAAATCAAAATTCACACACACACACACTGGGTGTGTGCGTATGAACAATCAGAGGGATGGGGAAGGGGGTGCAAACCCTAATTCATGAAGAACCTTCAAATTGAAAGAGGAATTAGCCGAAAAATTGATGCATGAAGTAAGATTGATGATCACCCAAGTATTCTACACATCAAGTAAGTAAATTTTTTATGTTTTGATGATGTTTGATGACATGGGTTATGATGAATCCATGAATTTAGTCGAAATTAGAATGAGTACTTGTTAACCCTATTGTGTTGAAGATGAATCATTGTTTAATTTTAATTATTTGTATGGTTTAGAGTGAAACCCAAGTGTATGATTATGAGGGTAATGATGATGAACAAGTAAATATTAATATCATGATTATGTTGATACACTATATTCTAGGAACTAAGTTTTAATAGTGATTATGATGTAGAGTTGTTGATAATGTGATCTTGTATGAATAAGATAATTCATGAGATGAAATTGGGAAGAAACATGCTTAAAATACTAGTACGCTATGCTTAATAAGTTGTATGCACACTAAGTGTTTGATAAAATGCATAGGTGAGATTTTGGAAGAGAATTTATGAAAAAGAATCTGTCCAGAAAGTTACAGCCGAATTTAATCGGCTGTAACCGAGTCAAATCTGGTCAAAAACTGATGTTTATTGAGTTTATGATGAACTTCCAGGAAAACCTTTCAAACCCAAATGGAATTGCATTTTTTCGACAAAAAATGAACGTTTTATGAATTTTTCCGTATCGAAGATTCAGGCTGCGTTTTCTGGCAGAATTTGCATCCCATTACGAATGTCATAACTCAATTTAGGAATTGATTTATGATCTCAAATTTTTACTGTAGGTAGCTTCAAGTGATTCCAAAAATCTCCAACTGGAATTTCGTCAATCGGATAAACGAGGAATTTTAAATGAATTTTTCCGTAAGCTGCAGTCAGAACTGACGAATCAGATTGCAGCTTAGTAAATGAATTTTTATAAATTTTTGGTAGAGAGTTATACTCTAAAACTTTAACACAATGATAACCCCTCCGAGGGTCACGTCACATAAAAAGATTGTAATTTTTGCAAGGTCGTAAGTACAGTAAACGGACGTCACAAAACAGCCTATTTTCAATGAATTGAGCTATACAAGTTAGTGAATGATTGATTAATGAAAGTAATGTGACTAAGTGGTTATATGTTTATCGAATTGGAAGTGTGTATGATTGACAGTTGACTTTTTAGAAAGTCAACAAGGTATGAATAATAAGGTTAGACTTCCTAACACTATTGTGAGAATAAGGAGATCATGTGAGTATTTGCTAGATTAGTATATGACGTACATGACGGTAAGTTGAATTGGTTATGTTATGAATGATGTGATAATGGATCTATGCCATATTATGTTAGCAGTTGCCTACTAGTAATGGTCTATGGCATTACGAATTGTAAATTGTATGTATTGTTATGTAATCATTGGTAATTATGCATGTATGAATGTATTTAATTTAATGTATGGTGGAATGTGTACTATAACACGCGTATGTGGTATATAGAACCATGTGTAGAATTTCTCGATGTATGAATAAAGTAATTGATAATATGAGTTATAACGTTTGCTAATAATGACATGTAAACGTGGACATGAAAGGATAGGTACATGCCATTTTGGGCGCGAACTCGGGAGGCAACGAGACGAACATATGGAATACGTATCAACTACTTACGGGTCAAGGTAAGTGCTTCTTGCACTTAATAGTTGTATGCAGGAACATAGGTTTATTGTTTGCAGGTTCTTGTACTTGTATACGTAGAACATCTTGTGGTTTAATGTGGAACTTATATGAGAATATTAAAGTATGAAATGTAAAATTGGAGGTATTCATAGGAGAATACCATGGACAAGGGAATCATAACCCACGAGTATGGTAAGTATCTATATAATAGATTTGAAACTATTTAATTGGTAAGATGAATTTAAGTCATGGGTACATGACTTGCCTGGTGATTATTATGTTTTTTTAAACTAAGGGTAGAATTTTAGATATGTTGATAACGGTTAATCTAATAAAGGGTTGTTGACTTATTAAAAGTCAAATTAGTACGTGGCTTCCAAACCACAATCTTAATAAATGGGATGCTTTGGATTAAATAAGTACATATGCACATGATTCCAAGTTGTGTACAAATATCATAACCATGATGTTTATTTAGTAAGTGGATTAGATTACAGTGGTAACTGGTTAAACTATTGTCTCAAATTATTTAACTTGGGGTAAGCAAGTAGATTTGGGTCACTTGATCCACATGAATGAAAAAGATTTGGATTCTGGCTAAGTAAAGCATTAATGAAATCTTTGGATCTGTTAGAAATAAATATTAATGGTCTAATAGTTGAATGAGATTTTTATCATAGGTGGCTTAATTGTGAATTCTAGTGGAGGTTGATTCACAAGTTGGAAGCGATAGTTGACTATGAAATTAATGAAGTCGAGTTCGTTGGAAGTTTGTGAAAAATATAGATCATAATCCACCTATTTAAGTTATCTAATATATATTATATATAGAACTCATAACGTGCACGTTGGGTTTCAGGTATAATGGGAACTAGAGGTTCGCGGACTGATGAATTGTAACAACCCACACTTTCGTGCGTTGTTACTACTCGCTATACTCGTTACGCCTAGCACCAGAGATTCGGATCATAATGTAACTATATGTAACTATATCGCATACGTCGCTATTTCGCAGTATAATCGCATATTTTTGCATACTTTAACGCTACATCGCATCGCAAATACTAACACTCACGATGACTTTGAGTGAGGACCTATTCTACCTTCCTCGATGGCCGTGATGTGTCGCAACGCAAACAATTAACGCTAACAAAGACTCTCGGGCGAGTACTATAGCTCCAGCCGTCGTGACGATGATGGCAATATGAGCAAGTAGTACCCTGTCAGTTATTGTGGCACAACACATCGTAAACTCGAAAGCGCACCCGTGACCACGCGCAGCTCGATTATTGCACCGAATGTTTGAAAGTATGGATACGTATATACGACATGTCGTGATTAATTATATATATAATAATGAAAATAATAATTAAATATAGGGGAATGGGAAACCAAAACTATCGCAACGCTTAAACGATCGAAGAAGAACGCCAAAACTCAGCCCGCCGGAGGTATACGATCAAATGGCAGCCGATCGGACAGGCCAGTCGATCGGACAGGCCAGTCGATCGGACAGGCCAGCCGATCGGACAGGTCAGTCGATTGGACAGGCCAGCCGATCGGACAGCCAGCCGATCGGACAGCGTGCCGATCGGATAGCCTACAGCCTCCTCTCCTCCTCCTTGCCTATAAATACCCCTCAGTCACATCAAGAACACTTGATGTGACTGCTGCTGTTCGACCAGACGCTCTTGGACCCTTTTTCTCTCGATTCCTCGCGATTTCGGTAAGATCTCGATCTAAACTTTGTACTTTTATGATCTACACTCGATTCTACACCTTTCTATCCTTTAAAAATCAACTTTAACCGTGAAACCTAGTGATTTGAGGTGTTCAAAGATGATGTCATCAAGAGTTCATATGAACTCCAAAGCATCACCTCATTTTACCATGAACAACTCAGATCTGAGTGATTTCCACATGTTTTCATAACAATCTCACCTAGAATATTATGTATCTGATCAAAGTATTGCGTGATTTCGAATTTAACATGGAGAAACCGTCAAGAACGGCCAAAACTGATGGAACGGGGTGGTTCCCGGCCGTTAGAACGGGTCGGAACTGGTGGAATTCCATTTGTTAAACACGACGTCACGCCGTCTCGGTAAAAACTAACGGTATCCTTTCCAAAGACAATCGGGAGTGACTTAATCAAAAAATCTGAACGAATTGCCGTCCGACCGGACTGATGTCCGATCGAATGGCGAATCAACTCCAAACCAACCGATCGGACAACATGTCAGTCGATCGGACAACATGTCAACCGATCAGGCAACATGTTAACCGATCGGACAACACGTCAGTCGATCGGACAACATGTCAACCGATCGGACAACATGTTAACCAATTGGACAACATGTCAGTCGACCGAACAACATGTCAACCGATCGGACAATATGTTAACCGACCGAATAACATGTCAACTGACCGGACGAGCCCCAAAGTGTCGATGTTCGATCGGATTACTACTAGCCCTATTATTCAACTTTTCACCGCACCTCGCTTACGCTACCACTCCGTGTTCATGATAAATCCGGTGCACTCTAAATTAACCCAATCAAGTTGTGTACCCGCTGAATACGCACTGTGAGTATACTTGAACCCTTTTTGCTTTTTGCACTTTTGGGTGTAACATACGTTGTTATCAAATAGAATTATATCAAATGCTTAAACTACTTATCACTTGCGAATGACTTATGTGCATAGTTATACGTGATGCTAGTTACATATGTGCTAGGACTTATACTCGCGACGTCCCACCATGACTAGTATAGTACTATTGCGCCCGACGGGGTCTAGTTTGCCATCGCGTATTCGAGCATCGAGGACTTAGCTGGTAGTATCGGTTTTGTGAGTATGTATGTCGTGTATCTCGTTTACGTATGTAGGAGATTTGCAGCACTTTTAAATCTATTATGTTATTACATATCAAACCTGTATACTCGCCAATACTTTTGTATTGACATTATTTTAACGTATGTTGCGGGTTAGATCTCAAGTGTAACACCTCGAAAATTCACGTCCTATAATATGTTGACACGTGTCATAAAGTTTAAACGTGTGAAAGAAATATTATGGAAGGACTAAAGTTGACAAACGTGGAAAGTATGTGAATATACGTATTCTAAGTGTCAATTGTGAATAAATATATTGTATTTTAACCCTACAAGATGCTCATACCTTCAAACGAATAAATCATGGATCATACGAAGCTTAATGTGTGTGATTTCAAACTACAGGGACCAAATGTGTCAACATGTTTAATTTATACCTCTGAGTGACCTTTTGACGAACCCGAAGCTTTGTAAATATTAATTATGCTCACAAGAATGCACCATAAAAATTTCATAAGGTTTCGTTAACGTATGAGAAAGTTATGATCAAATTCGTGTGCGAAGCGTTAAAGCGTAAACGTCGAAAGTTAGGACTTTTCGGGTGAAAATAAAGTTACCCGGGGACTTGGCAAAGTGGGTATATGATCTAAGGCCTTAGTAGATCAATTGTGGAGGTTTAAAGTGCAATAAATCAGTAACCATTCGAGTTTTGAAGAGACAAGGGCTGAATCGCAAACAAAATCAAATAAGCTGATCTGGTAGGGGGTCGCGCTGCGCGACGGACCCTCGCGCTACGCGAGGGTGTGCCCAGCTCCGAGAAAATCGCTGCTGGTCTGCCTTTTCGTATTTTCGCGATCTCAACTCGTTTTTCCACTTCTCCTGGCCCCTAAAACGTCCCCTAAGCCCCTAGGACACATGTCAAATGATTGTGGGCACTCCTAGACTCAGTTGTCAAAGAATTATGGTGTGTGGAACCATTATAAATAGCCTTCCAAGTTCACCATTTTTCTCACACCTTCATTTGATCATCTGGAGCCTTTCTGAAGCTTAGGAACTCTCCCAACTGATCATAAGTCGTGCATAGGACCCTTGTAAGTGTTCTAAACCTTTCTTGTTTGAGTTTAGCTTAGTTAATTAGCTAAAAGTCAAACCGTCGTAATTACGGTTTGACTTCGAGATTAGTCAATAATGGCTCAGTCAAATCTCGAATTAAAAGTAGTTATAAGTTGGTATTTATGTGGGTAATAAAACCCCAAAAGGGTTTCCCCTGATCACCACTTTAACTAGTTCAAAAGTCGGGTCAAACATATACTTAAAAAGTCAACAGAATTCTTAAAAGGTCAATTATGCATAATTAGCTATCTAGACCATGTATAAACTGTTTGATTATTGTTATAACTTAGTAATTAGTGTAAGAACATGTCCAAACCTGTTCAACCCGACTATTTCCTGTTTAAACCCGGTTCGGAACCGAAAGTCACATAGTTTGACTTTCACTTTGACTTTCAGTTCTGACCCGTTTAGGCATATTTTAGAAATGCCACAGAGCTTAAATTGGACTAGGTTACATGTTAGAACAACCCTCTGTGTTTATGCACCTCGGTTCATTAGTTATCCAATTAATATGCAAGTTTCCGTTAATTGTTCATATGTTGACCGTTATGCCCTTATTACCTTAAAACATGATTTATGAAAATGTAAAAGTGTAGAAACCTTGAATATTGATATATAAACTTGTATGCAAATTTTGACATCAGTTTGACTTGTAGATGAAGAGTTATGCTCATTATCGCAAAACTAATGCTTTATGTTAACATAATGGCGTAATTAGCGTATAGCCTAGTTAAACATACTTTTTGATATCAAACGAATTACCCACTGATGTAATATATTATTTTGGGAATTTTAAAGATTTTTAATTAATTTTAGGCTGAGCATAACTCATAGTCGTAGGCTTAATTCGGTAATTGTCGGTTTTGCCCTTACGGGCCATAAAATGAGTTTTACACATCTAAACGACTCCAAACCTTTTGCTACTGATCACATATGATTAATAAATTATTTTAAGCCTTCTGGAAATATAAAAATATCAGAATTATGTATCGAACCCGGTAATGGCCTTCAATCGCCTAAATTAGCGTTTTTAACGCATAGTATGTTTTAAAATCATATTGGACATACCCGGGTTGATACCTACTGATATAAGAGGCAAATTATCATATTTTAACAGTAAGCAAAGGTTGATAAACTCAGACTTCAGTTTTGAGCTTTTCGGCTTATGTGAAATTACCAAAATACCCCTACGGGGCCTAGTTTGGTTAAAAACGATAAGTTTCACATACACGCTTTAGCCTACTGTTAAAACTCATCAAATTGAGTATGTTTGCTGTTTACATCAGACCTGTAACTCAGTGGAACATATAAACGCTTTTACAAACTTTAAAATGACCAAACTACCCCTACGGGGCACAGTTTGTGTTTAAATTAGTTCGGGGCATAACGAAAGACACCTTACTGATGTCACAACATATTTGAGACATAATTGACTTAGGAAACCTGTATATGGCTCTTGCGGATACCCGTTACGCTTATTTCGCGTTCGGTGCGGTTTATGTAACAAGTTTACATAAATTAGCCGAAACGGGTCAAACCTTAACGGTTTTATCTCAAAATCCAGAATGTGAATAATAAACCCATATTAAACAAGTCTTCAAACTTGTCGGGTCTGAATCACATTCTATCCGGTCTTCGCTTAATCGTGCGTACGAACCGTATCTTGAAACTAGCCGGTCTAAGCTTAAGCTTAATAAAAAGACCCGTTAGAATTCTAATAGGTTATATTAAACCTTCGTTCCAGATTAGGGGAAACAGTAAAAGCTACGTGCATTCTGATTGTTGTGATTTATACTTGCATCAGGTAAATACTTTTAACTTATTTTCCCTATACGGGCTTGGGTTACGGTACATAGCGTACCGCTTGATCGGGCATCAAATCTCCACGCTTAGTGGGTAGTTGAATAATTTGATCGGCTCGTTTTAAACAGATGTGTTCACTTTACAGCCTTTGGGGGGTTAATGACCATGTCCCGGATATCCCTGGCATCATCTTACGAGATGGCCACGACCTGAGCACGGGGTGTAGGCGTACTCCCGTGTATAACTCACTTAAAGTGGTGTGTCTATTGATCTTTAACCCGGATACGTTCTGGGCTACTGAACGCATAAGTAACATGTAATTCGTTCACAAGATTATTATTAAATAATTCTCCCAAGTTAAATAAAATGATTTATGCCACGTGCATCCAAACCAATTTTCAATCATTTTCCAAAATGAGTCAGTTGAATGTATTTACCAGTGTAAACTGACGTATTTTCCCAAAAAGACTGAATGCAGGTACTAAACGAAATTTGGCTGGATTGTCTCCTAAGCATCAATAAAAGTCTCGCAAGCTTAGGATGCCAGAAGTCTGTTGAACAATTAAATGTTATTTTGTTTCGATCCTACTGTGGATAAACACCGGATAATTGTGACTTTGTTTACAATAAATAAATTCGGTTGTATCTTATTTTAAATTTGCTTCCGCTGGGCATTATTATATTGTGTTGTTTGACTATTACGTTGCCAACCACGTCACGATACTCCCCCACCGGGCCCACCGGTGACACGTGGAAATCGGGGTGTGACAGGTTGGTATCAGAGCCAACACTGAGTGAATTAAACACTAGCCTTTTGTGTTTAATCTCAGTTACACAATTGCACATATCTAAACCTTCGAGTCTAGACTTATAACTTAGGACAAATTCCACCTTTTCGGTATTTGTTTTGTCCTTTAAATTTTATATTTTTGTTATTGTTATCTCATGCTTTATTGACAGGAATAACAAGAATGCCTCCTAGATTCTTCCGAACACGAGGAAGAGGACGAGGAAAGGGGTTAGTTACAGCCCCCAACGACCACGAAGCTGGACCTTCGCAACGGCGAGCGCCATCCAACACCGAGAGTGACGACCCTCGGGAAAACCGAAGAAACCAGTACGAGCCGGCTAGGCGATCAGTTTCGCATACCTCCACACCTCCTGCTCTAAATCCCTATGAACCCAATAACCCTCAACCGTCTTACATACCACTACAGAGGTCCCTATCTCATAATTCATATGGGGACCCTACACCTGTTTTTAGGGGACAGTTTAACCCGGTTGGGTTCATACCAGAGCCCGTGGGTTTTAACCCACTTGGTCCGGAGGACCACTTTTCAGGAGATCACGCCGACGATATGGACGAGGATACGGACCCCGTCATGCCGGCAAGTGGTACTCCAAATCATCCGATCGAAATCTCCGACGGATCTTCCTTCCACGGGTCACCCTATGGTGGTCCGGACAGTTTCCAAGCCCTGTTCGATCAACACCAGTGGTATTATACACCATCACACCACTCGTCGTCACATGGGCAGCATCAGCAGCAGCATTCTCAGCAGTAGCAGGAGCCACAGCCACAGCCGCATCATCAAGATTCATCTGAGGATCACCGCTTTGTGGCAGTTACGCCACCACCTCCACCGCCACCAGTTCAACCGCCACCTCCTCAACCGCCAAGGCGTAGGAGAACTGGTGCACGCATGTCAGTACGACCGGGGGGCTTCACTTTCGATTCCCCACGACAATCTAGTGCAAGTCACTACCCGCCGCACTATGAGGACCCACAAATGGGCGGGCCTTCGCAGCCAGTTTTTCAACAGCCACCGCCCATGGGTTTTGAAAACCCAATACCAGCGTACACGGGTCCAAGTAATTACAACCCGTTTGAACCACCAGCTTACCACAACTACGGATACGCTGAGGCAGATCCTTATATGGAAGCAGCAAATCATAACGCCCTCAATGCCCAAGGACCCTACGGAGATCCATGGGGGGGTAAGCTATCCGAATCAGGGGTACCCAATACCTCCCAGGCCTATCATTAGAACGCAGTCGCAGCCGCCACGATTTTCTCCCCCAGAACGGGAGGAAATTCTACATAGATTGAATCAGGTTGAGCGGGAGGCTCGCCGCGACCGCCAAGAGAAGCAGACCTTCTTCCAGGGATTAATAGGACTGCTCAAAGGAAAGAACAAGAAGGATTATTAAATCCTCCCAGCTGTTGTTGAGCCCCTGCGTGGGCATATCTTGTTGTTAAGCCCCTACGTGGGTATGTATGTTTGTTGTGTGTATTGACCCCTACGTGGGTCTATCTTTCCATAAACCCCTACGAGGGTATGTTGTATGTTTAGTCCCTGCGTGGACTTATGTTTGATAGTCCCTGCGAGGACTTATGTTTTTCTGTAAGACCCCTACGTTGGCATGTCTTCTGTAAGACCCCTGTGTGGACATATCTGTATGATTTAGCTCCTGCGTGGGCAAATTTCATGTGTGAAAGACCCGTTTAGGGCAATATGTAATATTGTAATAACTTAATAGAATGGTTATTTTATAAATTTCATGTTGCCATTATGTGCATATATAAATTATAAATGAAATAAATAAATTAAAATCATTCCTTTTAATCTGCCTAAGTAATTATTTAATTAAGAATCTATAAGTGTGAAACCTAGCCTCGTGTCAAATATAAGACCGGGCCAAAATGGTAAGACCGGTTTAAAAGATTCAAATCCCTGTTAACATCTTAAAACATGTTAACACTCCTGGCAGAAGTGATTCGTTAAAAAAAAAATCACATGTCATTCTTAAATGAATAAGGATTCTTTAGAAGATTCCTAATCCAGTTTAATGATCTCTGAATCCTGGATTTACATCATCAATTAAGATGATCATATTTAACCATACGTGGTAATATAGTGCCTACGAGCCTTGCTCATTTCTACATGAGCCAAAAGACAGTGGTAGCATTGACTCCCTGTCTAATAAAGGTAATGAACTAGGTTCAAACCTTAAAAGTCTTGATTCTCTGAAATCATAGTTTACGAAATTGTCCATGTGACCAAGCCTTACGTGCTAATATATATATTGTTATTGTTTATGCTTAGGATAAATTTTAAATAAAAATCCTAAATTAATGCGATTAATAAGTTAACCAAATATGGTCTCTGTTTACCATGGTTAACGAATTACCCTAAGGGGTAATTCCAAAATAAAATCCCAAATAAAAATATTGACCTTGTTTTCTGCAACAGTTCAATACAAATGGCTGACTCCAATGAAGTAAACAGCCATCCTGTGGAGCCGAATGAGAACGCCCAGATTACATTAACGGGTGCTGAACTAAAAGCAATCATTGACGGCGCTATCACACAAGCTTTGGATAGACAATATGAGGAATACAGTGGTACTCAGAGTAGGACCCACTCTGCTTCACATTCAAAGCCAAGGACACATTCTGAGGCTCATAACAAGCCTCCTCCCAAAAAGAATGGACCAAAGAAAAACGATGATGATCGCCAGTCCACCAACCACCAAAGTAATCCATCTCAGCATTTGGTACTGCATCAGGGACCCCGTAACAAGGGTTGCACATATAAGTACTTTGTGTCTTGTAAACCCAGGGATTTTACGGGGGAGAAAGGAGCCGTAGACTGCATGACGTGGCTGGATGAAATGGACACTGTCGTGGACATCAGCGGATGCGCTGAAGGTGATGTGGTTAAATTTGTCTCACAGTCATTCAAGGGTGATGCGTTAGCTTGGTGGAGATCTCTGATGGAGGCCTCCGGAAAGATCCCGTTGTATAGTATGTCGTGGGATCAATTCATCGCCTTGATCAAGGAAAATTTCTGCCCTCAACATGAGGTGGAAAAGATAGAATCAGACTTTCTATCATTGGTGATGAAGAACCTCGATTGTCAAGCTTATCTGACAAGCTTCAATACACTATCCCGGTTGGTACCTTATCTGGTAACCCCGGAGCCTAAAAGGATCGCTCGTTTCATTGGTGGATTAGAACTCGAGATCAAGGCCAGTGTAAAAGCTTCCCGGCCAGTTACCTTCAGGTTTGTGACTGACCTTTCCTTATCCCTCACTCTGGATGCGGTCCGGCAGAGATCGCAGAGGAATAAGGCGGCCGAGAAGAGGAAGCATGAAGATGATGGTTCGCGTAGATCGAACAAGAAGCACCGTGGGAGCGGTGATCACAAGAAGGGATCGGAATCAAAGAAAGATGGGCATCGTTCTGGAGAGAAGCCCACATGCAAAACTTGCAAGAAACAGCACTTTGGAAAGTGCAGACTCGAATCAAACTCGAATAACGAGTCAAGGTCTTTTGCTTGTGGTTTGTGCAAGTCCAAGGAACACAAAACCTTGGATTGCAAGAAGATGAAAGATGCAACGTGCTACCGTTGCAATGAAAAGGGCCACATAAAGACTAACTGCCCTAAGTACAACAAGAAGCCTGAGGAGGCTAAGAAGACTAACGCCAGAGTCTTCAGGATGGATGCGAAAGAAGCTGTGCAGGATGATAACGTCATAACAGGTACTTTCCTTGTAAATGATGTTTTTGCAAGAGTACTTTTTGATTCAGGCGCAGATAAGTCTTTCGTAGATCATAAATTTTGTAAATTGTTGAATTTACCTGTCAAAACCCTAAAAGTGAATTATGAGGTAGAGTTAGCAGATGGTACCATTGAAACCGTCTCTACTGTGTTAGATGGATGTGTTATATCCATTAAGAACGATTCTTTTCCTCTATCTCTACTTCCCTTTAAGTTAGCCGGTTTTGACATAGTTCTGGGTATGGACTGGTTATCTCATAACCAGGCCCAAATTGTCTGTAACCAGAAACAAGTGGTAATAAAGACTCCGTCTGGCGAATCACTTACCATTCGGGGAGATACCCAGTACGGACTGCCTGAGCACGTTACTATGCTCAAGGCTTCCAGGTGTTTGAAGAAGGGGTGTGTCATCTACATGGCACAGGTGATTATTGATGAGCCCAAACCGAAGTTAGGAGACATCCCTGTCATCTCTGAATACCCAGAAGTGTTTCCTGAAGATCTACCTGGCCTACCACCAGATAGACAAGTCGAGTTCAGGATCGATATCATCCCCGGAGCGGCACCAGTTGCTAGAGCACCATACAGATTGGCACCCACTGAAATGAAGGAGTTGCGGACGCAGCTAGATGAATTGCTGGCTAAGGGTTTCATTCGACCTAGTTCATCTCCTTGGGGAGTGCCAATCCTGTTTGTCAAGAAGAAGGATGGGTCAATGCGTCTGTGCATCGACTATCGCGAGCTTAATAAAGTCACGATTAAGAATAGATATCCATTGCCCAGGATCGACGATTTGTTCGATCAGCTTCAAGGGGCAAGTTACTTCTCAAAGATTGATCTGAGGTCAGGCTACCATTAGTTGAAGGTTAAGGATGAAGACGTTCACAAGACTGCATTCAGGACTCGCTACGGTCACTACGAGTTCCTAGTGATGCCTTTTGGGCTCACTAATGCACCAGCCGCGTTCATGGATCTCATGAATCGCGTCTGCAAGCCTTACTTAGATAAATTTGTTATCGTCTTCATTGATGACATCCTTATTTATTCTAAGAACCAAGCTGACCACGAGAAACACCTTCGTTGTATTCTCAAACTTCTACGTCAAGAGAAGCTCTACGCCAAATTCTCTAAGTGTGAATTTTGGCTACGAGAAGTCCAATTTCTTGGACACGTGGTTAGTGAGCGTGGTATCCAGGTGGATCCCGCTAAAGTCGAAGCTGTTATGAATTGGCAAGAGCCAAAGACACCTACGGAGATTCGTAGCTTCCTGGGATTGGCAGGATATTACAGGCGCTTCATTGAAAATTTTTCAAGGATTGCTGCACCCCTAACTTCCCTGACCAAGAAGAAAGTAAAGTTTGTTTGGGGTCCTAAGCAGCAAGAGTCCTTCGATGTTTTGAAACAAAAGTTGAGCAACGCTCCTGTGCTTACATTACCTGAAGGCGCTGAAGAATTTGTAGTTTATTGTGATGCATCACACACTGGCATGGGGTGTGTGCTTATGCAGAAAGGCAAGGTGATTGCCTATGCATCACGACAGTTAAAGGTGCATGAAAAGAATTACACCACCCATGACTTGGAATTGGGTGCCGTTGTGTTCGCACTAAAACTGTGGAGGCATTATCTCTATGGAATCAAGTTTGTGATCTTTTCTGATCACAAGAGCCTCCAGCATCTGTTTAACCAGAAAGAATTAAACATGAGGCAACGCCGTTGGATGGAAACTTTAAATGATTATGATTGTGAAATCAAATACCATCCCGGCAAAGCGAATGTAGTCGCTGATGCCTTGAGCAGAAAGGAAAGGGTTAAACCCATTCGAATTAATGCCAAGCGTATGGAGATAAAGAACAGTTTGATAGAAAGGGTGTTAGCTGCACAGAAGGAAGCTGTGTTGGAAGCTAACTATCCTAATGAAAAGTTAGGAGTAACTGAGGAGCAGTTAACTCTTAGCAAGGACGGAATTTTACGGTTAAACGGACGAATATGGGTTCCAATTTTTGGAGGACTTCGTGATGTCATTCTCCAAGAAGCTCATAGTTCCAAATACTCCGTTCATCCTGGAGCTGATAAGATGTACCAGGATTTAAAGGCAAATTATTGGTGGATAGGCTTGAAAAAGTCTGTAGCCGCCCATGTAGCAAAATGCTTGACATGTGCGCAAGTCAAAGCCGAGCATCAGAAACCGTCAGGTTTGCTACAACAGCCTGAACTTCCTACGTGGAAGTGGGAGATGGTAACTATGGATTTTATTACCAAGTTACCCAAGACGAGGAAAGGGAATGATACGATATGGGTTATAGTTGACCGACTGACTAAGTCAGCTCATTTCTTACCCATCAAGGAGACTTATAGCTCCGATATGCTAGCCCAGTTATACGTTGATAAGATTGTAGCCCTACACGGCATACCTGTAGCTATTATCTCTGACCGAGATACTAGGTACACGTCACATTTTTGGAAGAGTTTCCAACAATCTTTGGGCACACGTTTGAACTTTAGTACGGCTTACCATCCTCAGACTGACGGTCAGAGTGAGCGTACTATTCAAACATTGGAGGACATGCTACGTGCATGTGCGATCGAATTGGAAGGTAGCTGGGATAAGAACCTACCATTGATCGAATTCTCCTACAACAATAGCTACCATACCAGCATAAAGGCTGCGCCTTTTGAGGCATTATACGGTAGAAAGTGTAGATCGCCAGTTTGTTGGGCGGAAGTTGGAGAAGTCCAGTTATCAGGACCAGAGATCGTGTTCGAAACAACGGACAAGATTGTCCAGATTCGTAACAATCTCCAAGCTGCCCGGAATAGGCAGACAAGTTACGCGGATCCAAGTCGTAAGGATTTTCACTTCGAAGTAGGTGACAAAGTCCTACTTAAAGTGTCACCATGGAAAGGGGTGATGCGATTTGGTAAGAAAGGCAAACTAAGCCCGAGATACATAGGACCTTTCAAGGTTATCAAACGTGTCGGGTCAGTTGCCTACAAGTTGAACTTACCAGAAGAGCTCAGTGGAATTCACAATGTGTTCCACATCTGCAATCTAAAGAAGTGTTCCGCTGATGATTCACATGTCATGCCACATACAGATGTGCAAATAGATAAGAGCTTAACGTTTGTAGAAAAACCTTTGTCGATTGAAGATCGACAGGTAAGGAAGCTTCGAAGAAAGCATATACCTTTTGTTAAGGTCAAATGGGATGCCCGTAGGGGTCCCGAATACACGTGGGAGGTTGAATCCACGATGAAAGAAAAGTACCCTTACTTATTTCAGTAAATCTCGGGTCGAGATTTATTTTAAGGGGGTGAGGATGTAACACCTCGAAAATTCACATCCTATGATATGTTGACACGTGTCATAAAGTTTAAACGTGTGAAAGAAATATTATGGAAGGACTAAAGTTGACAAACGTGGAAAGTATGTGAATATACGTATTCTAAGTGTCAACTGTGAATAAATATATTGTATTTTAACCCTACAAGATGCTCATACCTTCAAACGAATAAATCATGGATCATACGAAGCTTAATGTGTGTGATTTCAAACTACAGGGACCAAATGTGTCAACATGTTTAATTTATACCTCTGAGTGACCTTTTGACGAACCCGAAGCTTTGTAAATATTAATTATGCTCACAAGAATGCACCATAAAAATTTCATAAGGTTTCGTTAACGTATGAGAAAGTTATGATCAAATTCGTGTGCGAAGCGTTAAAGCGTAAACGTCGAAAGTTAGGACTTTTCGGGTGAAAATAAAGTTACCCGGGGACTTGGCAAAGTGGGTATATGATCTAAGGCCTTAGTAGATCAATTGTGGAGGTTTAAAGTGCAATAAATCAGTAACCATTCGAGTTTTGAAGAGACAAGGGCTGAATCGCAAACAAAATCAAATAAGCTGATCTGGTAGGGGGTCGCGCTGCGCGACGGACCCTCGCGCTACGCGAGGGTGTGCCCAGCTCCGAGAAAATCGCTGCTGGTCTGCCTTTTCGTATTTTCGCGATCTCAACTCGTTTTTCCACTTCTCCTGGCCCCTAAAACGTCCCCTAAGCCCCTAGGACACATGTCAAATGATTGTGGGCACTCCTAGACTCAGTTGTCAAAGAATTATGGTGTGTGGAACCATTATAAATAGCCTTCCAAGTTCACCATTTTTCTCACACCTTCATTTGATCATCTGGAGCCTTTCTGAAGCTTAGGAACTCTCCCAACTGATCATAAGTCGTGCATAGTACCCTTGTAAGTGTTCTAAACCTTTCTTGTTTGAGTTTAGCTTAGTTAATTAGCTAAAAGTCAAACCGTCGTAATTACGGTTTGACTTCGAGATTAGTCAATAATGGCTCAGTCAAATCTCGAATTAAAAGTAGTTATAAGTTGGTATTTATGTGGGTAATAAAACCCCAAAAGGGTTTCCCCTGATCACCACTTTAACTAGTTCAAAAGTCGGGTCAAACATATACTTAAAAAGTCAACAGAATTCTTAAAAGGTCAATTATGCATAATTAGCTATCTAGACCATGTATAAACTGTTTGATTATTGTTATAACTTAGTAATTAGTGTAAGAACATGTCCAAACCTGTTCAACCCGACTATTTCCTGTTTAAACCCGGTTCGGAACCGAAAGTCACATAGTTTGACTTTCACTTTGACTTTCAGTTCTGACCCGTTTAGGCATATTTTAGAAATGCCACAGAGCTTAAATTGGACTAGGTTACATGTTAGAACAACCCTCTGTGTTTATGCACCTCGGTTCATTAGTTATCCAATTAATATGCAAGTTTCCGTTAATTGTTCATATGTTGACCGTTATGCCCTTATTACCTTAAAACATGATTTATGAAAATGTAAAAGTGTAGAAACCTTGAATATTGATATATAAAATTGTATGCAAAGTTTGACATCAGTTTAACTTGTAGATGAAGAGTTATGCTCATTATCGCAAAACTAATGCTTTATGTTAACATAATGGCGTAATTAGCGTATAGCCTAGTTAAACATACTTTTTGATATCAAACGAATTACCCACTGATGTAATATATTATTTTGGGAATTTTAAAGATTTTTAATTAATTTTAGGCTGAGCATAACTCATAGTCGTAGGCTTAATTCGGTAATTGTCGGTTTTGCCCTTACGGGCCATAAAATGAGTTTTACACATCTAAACGACTCCAAACCTTTTGCTACTGATCACATATGATTAATAAATTATTTTAAGCCTTCTGGAAATATAAAAATATCAGAATTATGTATCGAACCCGGTAATGGCCTTCAATCGCCTAAATTAGCGTTTTTAACGCATAGTATGTTTTAAAATCATATTGGACATACCCGGGTTGATACCTACTGATATAAGAGGCAAATTATCATATTTTAACAGTAAGCAAAGGTTGATAAACTCAGACTTCAGTTTTGAGCTTTTCGGCTTATGTGAAATTACCAAAATACCCCTACGGGGCCTAGTTTGGTTAAAAACGATAAGTTTCACATACACGCTTTAGCCTACTGTTAAAACTCATCAAATTGAGTATGTTTTCTGTTTACATCAGACCTGTAACTCAGTGGAACATATAAACGCTTTTACAAACTTTAAAATGACCAAACTACCCCTACGGGGCACAGTTTGTGTTTAAATTAGTTCAGGGCATAACGAAAGACACCTTACTGATGTCACAACATATTTGAGACATAATTGACTTAGGAAACCTGTATATGGCTCTTGCGGATACCCGTTACGCTTATTTCGCGTTCGGTGCGGTTTATGTAACAAGTTTACATAAATTAGCCGAAACGGGTCAAACCTTAACGGTTTTATCTCAAAATCCAGAATGTGAATAATAAACCCATATTAAACAAGTCTTCAAACTTGTCGGGTCTGAATCACATTCTATCCGGTCTTCGCTTAATCGTGCGTACGAACCGTATCTTGAAACTAGCCGGTCTAAGCTTAAGCTTAATAAAAAGACCCGTTAGAATTCTAATAGGTTATATTAAACCTTCGTTCCAGATTAGGGGAAACAGTAAAAGCTACGTGCATTCTGATTGTTGTGATTTATACTTGCATCAGGTAAATACTTTTAACTTATTTTCCCTATACGGGCTTGGGTTACGGTACATAGCGTACCGCTTGATCGGGCATCAAATCTCCACGCTTAGTGGGTAGTTGAATAATTTGATCGGCTCGTTTTAAACAGATGTGTTCACTTTACAGCCTTTGGGGGGTTAATGACCATGTCCCGGATATCCCTGGCATCATCTTACGAGATGGCCACGACCTAAGCACGGGGTGTAGGCGTACTCCCGTGTATAACTCACTTAAAGTGGTGTGTCTATTGATCTTTAACCCGGATACGTTCCGGGCTACTGAACGCATAAGTAACATGTAATTCGTTCACAAGATTATTATTAAATAATTCTCCCAAGTTAAATAAAATGATTTATGCCACGTGCATCCAAACCAATTTTCAATCATTTTCCAAAATGAGTCAGTTGAATGTATTTACCAGTGTAAACTGACGTATTTTCCCAAAAAGACTGAATGCAGGTACTAAACGAAATTTGGCTGGATTGTCTCCTAAGCATCAATAAAAGTCTCGCAAGCTTAGGATGCCAGAAGTCTGTTGAACAATTAAATGTTATTTTGTTTCGATCCTACTGTGGATAAACACCGGATAATTGTGACTTTGTTTACAATAAATAAATTCGGTTGTATCTTATTTTAAATTTGCTTCCGCTGGGCATTATTATATTGTGTTGTTTGACTATTACGTTGCCAACCACGTCACGATACTCCCCCACCGGGCCCACCGGTGACACGTGGAAATCGGGGTGTGACAGGTTGGTATCAGAGCCAACACTGAGTGAATTAAACACTAGCCTTTTGTGTTTAATCTCAGTTACACAATTGCACATATCTAAACCTTCGAGTCTAGACTTATAACTTAGGACAAATTCCACCTTTTCGGTATTTGTTTTGTCCTTTAAATTTTATATTTTTGTTATTGTTATCTCATGCTTTATTGACAGGAATAACAAGAATGCCTCCTAGATTCTTCCGAACACGAGGAAGAGGACGAGGAAAGGGGTTAGTTACAGCCCCCAACGACCACGAAGCTGGACCTTCGCAACGGCGAGCGCCATCCAACACCGAGAGTGACGACCCTCGGGAAAACCGAAGAAACCAGTACGAGCCGGCTAGGCGATCAGTTTCGCATACCTCCACACCTCCTGCTCTAAATCCCTATGAACCCAATAACCCTCAACCGTCTTACATACCACTACAGAGGTCCCTATCTCATAATTCATATGGGGACCCTACACCTGTTTTTAGGGGACAGTTTAACCCGGTTGGGTTCATACCAGAGCCCGTGGGTTTTAACCCACTTGGTCCGGAGGACCACTTTTCAGGAGATCACGCCGACGATATGGACGAGGATACGGACCCCGTCATGCCGGCAAGTGGTACTCCAAATCATCCGATCGAAATCTCCGACGGATCTTCCTTCCACGGGTCACCCTATGGTGGTCCGGACAGTTTCCAAGCCCTGTTCGATCAACACCAGTGGTATTATACACCATCACACCACTCGTCGTCACATGGGCAGCATCAGCAGCAGCATTCTCAGCAGTAGCAGGAGCCACAGCCACAGCCGCATCATCAAGATTCATCTGAGGATCACCGCTTTGTGGCAGTTACGCCACCACCTCCACCGCCACCAGTTCAACCGCCACCTCCTCAACCGCCAAGGCGTAGGAGAACTGGTGCACGCATGTCAGTACGACCGGGGGGCTTCACTTTCGATTCCCCACGACAATCTAGTGCAAGTCACTACCCGCCGCACTATGAGGACCCACAAATGGGCGGGCCTTCGCAGCCAGTTTTTCAACAGCCACCGCCCATGGGTTTTGAAAACCCAATACCAGCGTACACGGGTCCAAGTAATTACAACCCGTTTGAACCACCAGCTTACCACAACTACGGATACGCTGAGGCAGATCCTTATATGGAAGCAGCAAATCATAACGCCCTCAATGCCCAAGGACCCTACGGAGATCCATGGGGGGGTAAGCTATCCGAATCAGGGGTACCCAATACCTCCCAGGCCTATCATTAGAACGCAGTCGCAGCCGCCACGATTTTCTCCCCCAGAACGGGAGGAAATTCTACATAGATTGAATCAGGTTGAGCGGGAGGCTCGCCGCGACCGCCAAGAGAAGCAGACCTTCTTCCAGGGATTAATAGGACTGCTCAAAGGAAAGAACAAGAAGGATTATTAAATCCTCCCAGCTGTTGTTGAGCCCCTGCGTGGGCATATCTTGTTGTTAAGCCCCTACGTGGGTATGTATGTTTGTTGTGTGTATTGACCCCTACGTGGGTCTATCTTTCCATAAACCCCTACGAGGGTATGTTGTATGTTTAGTCCCTGCGTGGACTTATGTTTGATAGTCCCTGCGAGGACTTATGTTTTTCTGTAAGACCCCTACGTTGGCATGTCTTCTGTAAGACCCCTGTGTGGACATATCTGTATGATTTAGCTCCTGCGTGGGCAAATTTCATGTGTGAAAGACCCGTTTAGGGCAATATGTAATATTGTAATAACTTAATAGAATGGTTATTTTATAAATTTCATGTTGCCATTATGTGCATATATAAATTATAAATGAAATAAATAAATTAAAATCATTCCTTTTAATCTGCCTAAGTAATTATTTAATTAAGAATCTATAAGTGTGAAACCTAGCCTCGTGTCAAATATAAGACCGGGCCAAAATGGTAAGACCGGTTTAAAAGATTCAAATCCCTGTTAACATCTTAAAACATGTTAACACTCCTGGCAGAAGTGATTCGTTAAAAAAAAAATCACATGTCATTCTTAAATGAATAAGGATTCTTTAGAAGATTCCTAATCCAGTTTAATGATCTCTGAATCCTGGATTTACATCATCAATTAAGATGATCATATTTAACCATACGTGGTAATATAGTGCCTACGAGCCTTGCTCATTTCTACATGAGCCAAAAGACAGTGGTAGCATTGACTCCCTGTCTAATAAAGGTAATGAACTAGGTTCAAACCTTAAAAGTCTTGATTCTCTGAAATCATAGTTTACGAAATTGTCCATGTGACCAAGCCTTACGTGCTAATATATATATTGTTATTGTTTATGCTTAGGATAAATTTTAAATAAAAATCCTAAATTAATGCGATTAATAAGTTAACCAAATATGGTCTCTGTTTACCATGGTTAACGAATTACCCTAAGGGGTAATTCCAAAATAAAATCCCAAATAAAAATATTGACCTTGTTTTCTGCAACAGTTCAATACAAATGGCTGACTCCAATGAAGTAAACAGCCATCCTGTGGAGCCGAATGAGAACGCCCAGATTACATTAACGGGTGCTGAACTAAAAGCAATCATTGACGGCGCTATCACACAAGCTTTGGATAGACAATATGAGGAATACAGTGGTACTCAGAGTAGGACCCACTCTGCTTCACATTCAAAGCCAAGGACACATTCTGAGGCTCATAACAAGCCTCCTCCCAAAAAGAATGGACCAAAGAAAAACGATGATGATCGCCAGTCCACCAACCACCAAAGTAATCCATCTCAGCATTTGGTACTGCATCAGGGACCCCGTAACAAGGGTTGCACATATAAGTACTTTGTGTCTTGTAAACCCAGGGATTTTACGGGGGAGAAAGGAGCCGTAGACTGCATGACGTGGCTGGATGAAATGGACACTGTCGTGGACATCAGCGGATGCGCTGAAGGTGATGTGGTTAAATTTGTCTCACAGTCATTCAAGGGTGATGCGTTAGCTTGGTGGAGATCTCTGATGGAGGCCTCCGGAAAGATCCCGTTGTATAGTATGTCGTGGGATCAATTCATCGCCTTGATCAAGGAAAATTTCTGCCCTCAACATGAGGTGGAAAAGATAGAATCAGACTTTCTATCATTGGTGATGAAGAACCTCGATTGTCAAGCTTATCTGACAAGCTTCAATACACTATCCCGGTTGGTACCTTATCTGGTAACCCCGGAGCCTAAAAGGATCGCTCGTTTCATTGGTGGATTAGAACTCGAGATCAAGGCCAGTGTAAAAGCTTCCCGGCCAGTTACCTTCAGGTTTGTGACTGACCTTTCCTTATCCCTCACTCTGGATGCGGTCCGGCAGAGATCGCAGAGGAATAAGGCGGCCGAGAAGAGGAAGCATGAAGATGATGGTTCGCGTAGATCGAACAAGAAGCACCGTGGGAGCGGTGATCACAAGAAGGGATCGGAATCAAAGAAAGATGGGCATCGTTCTGGAGAGAAGCCCACATGCAAAACTTGCAAGAAACAGCACTTTGGAAAGTGCAGACTCGAATCAAACTCGAATAACGAGTCAAGGTCTTTTGCTTGTGGTTTGTGCAAGTCCAAGGAACACAAAACCTTGGATTGCAAGAAGATGAAAGATGCAACGTGCTACCGTTGCAATGAAAAGGGCCACATAAAGACTAACTGCCCTAAGTACAACAAGAAGCCTGAGGAGGCTAAGAAGACTAACGCCAGAGTCTTCAGGATGGATGCGAAAGAAGCTGTGCAGGATGATAACGTCATAACAGGTACTTTCCTTGTAAATGATGTTTTTGCAAGAGTACTTTTTGATTCAGGCGCAGATAAGTCTTTCGTAGATCATAAATTTTGTAAATTGTTGAATTTACCTGTCAAAACCCTAAAAGTGAATTATGAGGTAGAGTTAGCAGATGGTACCATTGAAACCGTCTCTACTGTGTTAGATGGATGTGTTATATCCATTAAGAACGATTCTTTTCCTCTATCTCTACTTCCCTTTAAGTTAGCCGGTTTTGACATAGTTCTGGGTATGGACTGGTTATCTCATAACCAGGCCCAAATTGTCTGTAACCAGAAACAAGTGGTAATAAAGACTCCGTCTGGCGAATCACTTACCATTCGGGGAGATACCCAGTACGGACTGCCTGAGCACGTTACTATGCTCAAGGCTTCCAGGTGTTTGAAGAAGGGGTGTGTCATCTACATGGCACAGGTGATTATTGATGAGCCCAAACCGAAGTTAGGAGACATCCCTGTCATCTCTGAATACCCAGAAGTGTTTCCTGAAGATCTACCTGGCCTACCACCAGATAGACAAGTCGAGTTCAGGATCGATATCATCCCCGGAGCGGCACCAGTTGCTAGAGCACCATACAGATTGGCACCCACTGAAATGAAGGAGTTGCGGACGCAGCTAGATGAATTGCTGGCTAAGGGTTTCATTCGACCTAGTTCATCTCCTTGGGGAGTGCCAATCCTGTTTGTCAAGAAGAAGGATGGGTCAATGCGTCTGTGCATCGACTATCGCGAGCTTAATAAAGTCACGATTAAGAATAGATATCCATTGCCCAGGATCGACGATTTGTTCGATCAGCTTCAAGGGGCAAGTTACTTCTCAAAGATTGATCTGAGGTCAGGCTACCATTAGTTGAAGGTTAAGGATGAAGACGTTCACAAGACTGCATTCAGGACTCGCTACGGTCACTACGAGTTCCTAGTGATGCCTTTTGGGCTCACTAATGCACCAGCCGCGTTCATGGATCTCATGAATCGCGTCTGCAAGCCTTACTTAGATAAATTTGTTATCGTCTTCATTGATGACATCCTTATTTATTCTAAGAACCAAGCTGACCACGAGAAACACCTTCGTTGTATTCTCAAACTTCTACGTCAAGAGAAGCTCTACGCCAAATTCTCTAAGTGTGAATTTTGGCTACGAGAAGTCCAATTTCTTGGACACGTGGTTAGTGAGCGTGGTATCCAGGTGGATCCCGCTAAAGTCGAAGCTGTTATGAATTGGCAAGAGCCAAAGACACCTACGGAGATTCGTAGCTTCCTGGGATTGGCAGGATATTACAGGCGCTTCATTGAAAATTTTTCAAGGATTGCTGCACCCCTAACTTCCCTGACCAAGAAGAAAGTAAAGTTTGTTTGGGGTCCTAAGCAGCAAGAGTCCTTCGATGTTTTGAAACAAAAGTTGAGCAACGCTCCTGTGCTTACATTACCTGAAGGCGCTGAAGAATTTGTAGTTTATTGTGATGCATCACACACTGGCATGGGGTGTGTGCTTATGCAGAAAGGCAAGGTGATTGCCTATGCATCACGACAGTTAAAGGTGCATGAAAAGAATTACACCACCCATGACTTGGAATTGGGTGCCGTTGTGTTCGCACTAAAACTGTGGAGGCATTATCTCTATGGAATCAAGTTTGTGATCTTTTCTGATCACAAGAGCCTCCAGCATCTGTTTAACCAGAAAGAATTAAACATGAGGCAACGCCGTTGGATGGAAACTTTAAATGATTATGATTGTGAAATCAAATACCATCCCGGCAAAGCGAATGTAGTCGCTGATGCCTTGAGCAGAAAGGAAAGGGTTAAACCCATTCGAATTAATGCCAAGCGTATGGAGATAAAGAACAGTTTGATAGAAAGGGTGTTAGCTGCACAGAAGGAAGCTGTGTTGGAAGCTAACTATCCTAATGAAAAGTTAGGAGTAACTGAGGAGCAGTTAACTCTTAGCAAGGACGGAATTTTACGGTTAAACGGACGAATATGGGTTCCAATTTTTGGAGGACTTCGTGATGTCATTCTCCAAGAAGCTCATAGTTCCAAATACTCCGTTCATCCTGGAGCTGATAAGATGTACCAGGATTTAAAGGCAAATTATTGGTGGATAGGCTTGAAAAAGTCTGTAGCCGCCCATGTAGCAAAATGCTTGACATGTGCGCAAGTCAAAGCCGAGCATCAGAAACCGTCAGGTTTGCTACAACAGCCTGAACTTCCTACGTGGAAGTGGGAGATGGTAACTATGGATTTTATTACCAAGTTACCCAAGACGAGGAAAGGGAATGATACGATATGGGTTATAGTTGACCGACTGACTAAGTCAGCTCATTTCTTACCCATCAAGGAGACTTATAGCTCCGATATGCTAGCCCAGTTATACGTTGATAAGATTGTAGCCCTACACGGCATACCTGTAGCTATTATCTCTGACCGAGATACTAGGTACACGTCACATTTTTGGAAGAGTTTCCAACAATCTTTGGGCACACGTTTGAACTTTAGTACGGCTTACCATCCTCAGACTGACGGTCAGAGTGAGCGTACTATTCAAACATTGGAGGACATGCTACGTGCATGTGCGATCGAATTGGAAGGTAGCTGGGATAAGAACCTACCATTGATCGAATTCTCCTACAACAATAGCTACCATACCAGCATAAAGGCTGCGCCTTTTGAGGCATTATACGGTAGAAAGTGTAGATCGCCAGTTTGTTGGGCGGAAGTTGGAGAAGTCCAGTTATCAGGACCAGAGATCGTGTTCGAAACAACGGACAAGATTGTCCAGATTCGTAACAATCTCCAAGCTGCCCGGAATAGGCAGACAAGTTACGCGGATCCAAGTCGTAAGGATTTTCACTTCGAAGTAGGTGACAAAGTCCTACTTAAAGTGTCACCATGGAAAGGGGTGATGCGATTTGGTAAGAAAGGCAAACTAAGCCCGAGATACATAGGACCTTTCAAGGTTATCAAACGTGTCGGGTCAGTTGCCTACAAGTTGAACTTACCAGAAGAGCTCAGTGGAATTCACAATGTGTTCCACATCTGCAATCTAAAGAAGTGTTCCGCTGATGATTCACATGTCATGCCACATACAGATGTGCAAATAGATAAGAGCTTAACGTTTGTAGAAAAACCTTTGTCGATTGAAGATCGACAGGTAAGGAAGCTTCGAAGAAAGCATATACCTTTTGTTAAGGTCAAATGGGATGCCCGTAGGGGTCCCGAATACACGTGGGAGGTTGAATCCACGATGAAAGAAAAGTACCCTTACTTATTTCAGTAAATCTCGGGTCGAGATTTATTTTAAGGGGGTGAGGATGTAACACCTCGAAAATTCACATCCTATGATATGTTGACACGTGTCATAAAGTTTAAACGTGTGAAAGAAATATTATGGAAGGACTAAAGTTGACAAACGTGGAAAGTATGTGAATATACGTATTCTAAGTGTCAACTGTGAATAAATATATTGTATTTTAACCCTACAAGATGCTCATACCTTCAAACGAATAAATCATGGATCATACGAAGCTTAATGTGTGTGATTTCAAACTACAGGGACCAAATGTGTCAACATGTTTAATTTATACCTCTGAGTGACCTTTTGACGAACCCGAAGCTTTGTAAATATTAATTATGCTCACAAGAATGCACCATAAAAATTTCATAAGGTTTCGTTAACGTATGAGAAAGTTATGATCAAATTCGTGTGCGAAGCGTTAAAGCGTAAACGTCGAAAGTTAGGACTTTTCGGGTGAAAATAAAGTTACCCGGGGACTTGGCAAAGTGGGTATATGATCTAAGGCCTTAGTAGATCAATTGTGGAGGTTTAAAGTGCAATAAATCAGTAACCATTCGAGTTTTGAAGAGACAAGGGCTGAATCGCAAACAAAATCAAATAAGCTGATCTGGTAGGGGGTCGCGCTGCGCGACGGACCCTCGCGCTACGCGAGGGTGTGCCCAGCTCCGAGAAAATCGCTGCTGGTCTGCCTTTTCGTATTTTCGCGATCTCAACTCGTTTTTCCACTTCTCCTGGCCCCTAAAACGTCCCCTAAGCCCCTAGGACACATGTCAAATGATTGTGGGCACTCCTAGACTCAGTTGTCAAAGAATTATGGTGTGTGGAACCATTATAAATAGCCTTCCAAGTTCACCATTTTTCTCACACCTTCATTTGATCATCTGGAGCCTTTCTGAAGCTTAGGAACTCTCCCAACTGATCATAAGTCGTGCATAGTACCCTTGTAAGTGTTCTAAACCTTTCTTGTTTGAGTTTAGCTTAGTTAATTAGCTAAAAGTCAAACCGTCGTAATTACGGTTTGACTTCGAGATTAGTCAATAATGGCTCAGTCAAATCTCGAATTAAAAGTAGTTATAAGTTGGTATTTATGTGGGTAATAAAACCCCAAAAGGGTTTCCCCTGATCACCACTTTAACTAGTTCAAAAGTCGGGTCAAACATATACTTAAAAAGTCAACAGAATTCTTAAAAGGTCAATTATGCATAATTAGCTATCTAGACCATGTATAAACTGTTTGATTATTGTTATAACTTAGTAATTAGTGTAAGAACATGTCCAAACCTGTTCAACCCGACTATTTCCTGTTTAAACCCGGTTCGGAACCGAAAGTCACATAGTTTGACTTTCACTTTGACTTTCAGTTCTGACCCGTTTAGGCATATTTTAGAAATGCCACAGAGCTTAAATTGGACTAGGTTACATGTTAGAACAACCCTCTGTGTTTATGCACCTCGGTTCATTAGTTATCCAATTAATATGCAAGTTTCCGTTAATTGTTCATATGTTGACCGTTATGCCCTTATTACCTTAAAACATGATTTATGAAAATGTAAAAGTGTAGAAACCTTGAATATTGATATATAAAATTGTATGCAAAGTTTGACATCAGTTTAACTTGTAGATGAAGAGTTATGCTCATTATCGCAAAACTAATGCTTTATGTTAACATAATGGCGTAATTAGCGTATAGCCTAGTTAAACATACTTTTTGATATCAAACGAATTACCCACTGATGTAATATATTATTTTGGGAATTTTAAAGATTTTTAATTAATTTTAGGCTGAGCATAACTCATAGTCGTAGGCTTAATTCGGTAATTGTCGGTTTTGCCCTTACGGGCCATAAAATGAGTTTTACACATCTAAACGACTCCAAACCTTTTGCTACTGATCACATATGATTAATAAATTATTTTAAGCCTTCTGGAAATATAAAAATATCAGAATTATGTATCGAACCCGGTAATGGCCTTCAATCGCCTAAATTAGCGTTTTTAACGCATAGTATGTTTTAAAATCATATTGGACATACCCGGGTTGATACCTACTGATATAAGAGGCAAATTATCATATTTTAACAGTAAGCAAAGGTTGATAAACTCAGACTTCAGTTTTGAGCTTTTCGGCTTATGTGAAATTACCAAAATACCCCTACGGGGCCTAGTTTGGTTAAAAACGATAAGTTTCACATACACGCTTTAGCCTACTGTTAAAACTCATCAAATTGAGTATGTTTTCTGTTTACATCAGACCTGTAACTCAGTGGAACATATAAACGCTTTTACAAACTTTAAAATGACCAAACTACCCCTACGGGGCACAGTTTGTGTTTAAATTAGTTCAGGGCATAACGAAAGACACCTTACTGATGTCACAACATATTTGAGACATAATTGACTTAGGAAACCTGTATATGGCTCTTGCGGATACCCGTTACGCTTATTTCGCGTTCGGTGCGGTTTATGTAACAAGTTTACATAAATTAGCCGAAACGGGTCAAACCTTAACGGTTTTATCTCAAAATCCAGAATGTGAATAATAAACCCATATTAAACAAGTCTTCAAACTTGTCGGGTCTGAATCACATTCTATCCGGTCTTCGCTTAATCGTGCGTACGAACCGTATCTTGAAACTAGCCGGTCTAAGCTTAAGCTTAATAAAAAGACCCGTTAGAATTCTAATAGGTTATATTAAACCTTCGTTCCAGATTAGGAGAAACAGTAAAAGCTACGTGCATTCTGATTGTTGTGATTTATACTTGCATCAGGTAAATACTTTTAACTTATTTTCCCTATACGGGCTTGGGTTACGGTACATAGCGTACCGCTTGATCGGGCATCAAATCTCCACGCTTAGTGGGTAGTTGAATAATTTGATCGGCTCGTTTTAAACAGATGTGTTCACTTTACAGCCTTTGGGGGGTTAATGACCATGTCCCGGATATCCCTGGCATCATCTTACGAGATGGCCACGACCTAAGCACGGGGTGTAGGCGTACTCCCGTGTATAACTCACTTAAAGTGGTGTGTCTATTGATCTTTAACCCGGATACGTTCCGGGCTACTGAACGCATAAGTAACATGTAATTCGTTCACAAGATTATTATTAAATAATTCTCCCAAGTTAAATAAAATGATTTATGCCACGTGCATCCAAACCAATTTTCAATCATTTTCCAAAATGAGTCAGTTGAATGTATTTACCAGTGTAAACTGACGTATTTTCCCAAAAAGACTGAATGCAGGTACTAAACGAAATTTGGCTGGATTGTCTCCTAAGCATCAATAAAAGTCTCGCAAGCTTAGGATGCCAGAAGTCTGTTGAACAATTAAATGTTATTTTGTTTCGATCCTACTGTGGATAAACACCGGATAATTGTGACTTTGTTTACAATAAATAAATTCGGTTGTATCTTATTTTAAATTTGCTTCCGCTGGGCATTATTATATTGTGTTGTTTGACTATTACGTTGCCAACCACGTCACGATACTCCCCCACCGGGCCCACCGGTGACACGTGGAAATCGGGGTGTGACATCAAGCTATCTCAAATCAAGCTAGGAAGTCTAGAAACTCGCCTAAAATCTAGGTTGTCGGATTTGTATTGTTCGAGAGGACAAGAAATCTGTGATGACTTATGTGATTATATTATTTGTTAGTATGGGATAACGAATGTAATAAATATTATCACAATATAGTTGTTATGGAATCTCTTGAGCAACCTGATTCGCCTAGTGCCGCGCCCCGATGATTCCGCCATCGGTTGTGGTGTGACAGATTGGTATCAGAGCCATAACTATAGGGAATTAGGCAAGACTCGACCTAGTCCGGGTCGATGTCTTAGAAATGACCTAGTCTATAGTCTAAGTACCAACAGGCCGACTCGTACGAACCCAGTAGGGTTTGTATTGGGCCTACTTGCTACCTTCGATCGAAATTGCTAAAAACTACAACTTTGTGTGAGCACCGCGTACTACAGCTTCACACGAAGAAGCCTTTCCTAAGGCTGAAATACTACTTAGCCTTTCCTAAGGCTGACACAATGCCCACGTTTTCGAAAATAATCGCATAACAAAACCGAGTGATCCAGTCGAGACCAGGTGTGAAAACCAAGAACTCTCGATAAGATCACTCACTCAGCGCATTACTTTAGCACGAGAACTTTCTGTTGAGCCAGGAGTGACATCCAAACGTCGACGGAAATCTCCAATTCGAAATCTAGTGGAGCTCCCGAATTTATTCGAAGAGCACAACCACAATTAGGAGCGAAGTTGTTAAGCCAGGGTGAAACCCATACCTTAACGAACCGCTCCACTTTATAAAAACGGTTTTTCAAAAAGCTCTCACCAAGGACTCGACCATAACAATGACTCGAGCCACACGATGACTAGGAGGACGAATGCCATGAGCTGCATCCCAGTGGAAGCATAAGTCTTCTAGGTCAACGCGCGTGCACGAACCTGTTGAGTATAGCCGGGTTACCTTGGGTAGTCGACGCCTAAACACCCGAGGCACTCCAAATATTTTACTAAGCCTACGATTCGCTGGTTTTACGCTTTAATGGATGTAATTACGCTTTATGTGTTATCGATTTCCCGATTTATCAATTTTCACTCCCTGTTTTACAAAACGCACAACTCGCACAACCATCGCAATCTAAAACAAAAAAAAAACGAATGTTCGCAACGAAACTAAGGCATAATCTCTCGCCTTCGCTCTCGCTCTCTCTCTCTTCCTCGCGTCCTCGTGCATTCTACACCGACGTGTATGTGTGTAAGTCTAAACTACAACTATATATGTAAATACAAACAAATCATTATGTGAGAACCTAGGAATGTCGTGTCTCCTATGTGTCTCCTATGTGAAATCTATTTATATTGCGTGATACAAGTTTTGATCGCGCTCAATCGCATCGCAAACTCAAAAATCATTATGATCGAATTTCATTCCAAATCACTCTCTGTCTAGATGCCTTCCAACGACTCTACCTCGAGACGAACAGCTAGGAGAAGAGCCAAACGAAGCGCCGATAAGAGGATTGCCTCACTTGTGACCAAGGAAGTGGTCAAGCTCATTCCTCAAATTGCCGCTCAAGTGCACTCTCTCAGCAACTCTCGAGTCTCGGAAGACTCTAAGACGGAAGCGCCGCAATCTGCTTTTCTCTACAAACACTTCAAAGCCTGTGACCCGATGGAATTCACGGGTGAAGGAGGTGTGACTCAACTACTCCAGTGGTTCGATTCTATCGAAGTTACCCTTCGTCAAAGTGGGTGTCCCGATAGTTTCCGTACTACCTGCGCTACCGAAGTATTTCAATCACGAGCACTCGACTGGTGGACTGCCGAACGCAACAAACGTGAGATCTCCGCAGCTTAAGCTCTCTCTTGGGATGAGCTGAAAGAACTCATGAAGAAGGAGTATTGCCCTCCCCACGAAGTTCAGAAGCTAGAAAATGAATTTTGGGAAATCAAGCAAGACGGAAGTGACAATGCTGTCTACACCGCAAGGTTCAAACACCTTAGCGTAATCTTCCCAAGTCAAGTCAACACTTCAGAAAAAGCCATTCCTAAGTACATTCGCGGCTTGCCTGAGTGTGTGGGTGATTTTGTCGAAGCTGCAAGACCTGCTACCATCGAAGAGACCTACCGTTTAGCCGCCGAGATCAACAACAAACGACTCATGAAAGGATTTTTCTCCAAGAATCCTGTCAAGCAAACTTATCAAGCAATCGTCATTAATTCCTCAGACGATTCTACCAATGATTCTTCTGACGAATCTGCCGACGATTCTTTGGATGACTCTGCCAACGATTCTTCTGACGAAGCTGCTAACGGTCCTTCCGACGACTCCGCCGAAGATTCTGCAAGTGAGTCCCCAGACGAATCATCCAACGGCGACACCTCTTCGCAAGACACCGACAAACCCAGCCGCAAACGAAAGATTTCAAGCCCGGACTCTTCAACCACTGAACTGCCTCAACCAGAGCCTCTTCAATCAGTTCCAGTACTTCCAAAACGTGCCTACACTGGAATTCACCCTCAGTGTTACACGTGTACCTTTCACCACCAGGTTGGAGCTAACTGCCACTATTGCAACAATTGCAACTGTTACGGTCACTTCACCCCCAACTGTCGCGCTAAACCACGAAATTGAGTACAACAACCCCAGCTCCAGCAAAATCCTTCAGCACCAAACACCCAGCATGTCACACCCCGATTTCCACGTGTCATGGTTGGCAACGTAATAGTCAAACAACACAATATCAATATGCACAGCGGAAGCAATTTAAAGTATGATACAACCGAATTTATTATTGTAATATCAATTGTCACAATATTCGGAAGTTTATCCACAGAAGGATCGAACATAAAATGGAAACAATAGTTCAACAGACTTTTAGGCATCTTAAGCTTGCGAGACTTCTATTGATGCTAAGGAGACATATCCAGCCAATTTCGTATAGTACCTGCATTTAGCCTTTTTGGAAAATACGTCAGTTTACACTGGTAAATACATTCAACTGACTCATTTTGGAAAAAGAGTTTGTAAATTGTTTTGAATGCACGTGGCACAAAATATCTTGACACATTGATTAAAATGCATAGAGGCAAAATTAATCTTTTTAACTTGGGAGAATTATTTAATATTATAATCTTGTGAACGATTTACATGTTACTTATGCGTTCAGTAGCCCGGAATGTATCCGGGTTAAAGATCAATAGACACACCACTTTAAGTGAGTTATACACGGGAGTACGCCTACACCCCGTGCTCAAGTCGTGGCTATCTCGTAAGATAATGCCGAGGATATCCGGGACATGGTCATTAACCCCCCAAAGGCTGTAAAGTAAACACATCTGTTTAAAACGAGCCGATCAAATTATTCAATTAACCACCCAACGATGGAAGATTTGATGCCCGATCAAGCGGTACGCTATGTACCGTAACCCAAGCCCGTATAGGGAAAATAAGTTAAAAGTATTTACCTGAGCTAAATATAAATTCAATCCCAGCCGTATATCAAATCAGCAAGTACATATAGCTTTTACTGGGCTCCTAATCTGGAACGAAGGTTTAATATAACCTATTAGAATTCTAACGGGTCTTTTATTAAGCTTAAGCTTAGACCGGCTAGTTTCGAGATACGGTTCGTACGCACGATTAAGCGAAGACCGGATAGAATGTGATTCAGACCCGAAAAGTTTGAAGACTTGTTTAATATGGGTTTATTATTCACATTCTGGATTTTGGGATAAAACCGTTAAGGTTTGACCCGTTTCGGCTAATTTATGTAAACTTGTTACATAAACCGAACCGTACGCGTAATAAGCGTGACGGGTAGTCATGAGAGCTATATACAGTTTCCTAAGTTAATTATGTCTCAAATATGTTGTGACATCAGTAAGGTGTCTTTCGTTATGCCCGAAACTAATTTAAACACAAACTATGCCCCGTAGGGGTAGTTTGGTCATTTTAAAGTTTGTAAAAGAGTTTAAATGTCTAACTGAGTTAAAGGTCTGATGTAAACAGCAAACATACTCAATTTGATGAGTTTTAACAGTAGGCTAAAGCATGTATGTGAAACTTATCATTTTTAACCAAACTAGGCCCCGTAGGGGTATTTTGGTAATTTCACATAAGCCGAAAAGCTCAAAACTGAAGTCTGAGTTTATCAACCTTTGCTTACTGTTAAAATATCATAATTTGTCTCTTATATCAGTAGGTATCAACCCGGGTATGTCCAATATGATTTGAAAACATATTATGCGTTAAAAATGCTAATTAAGGCGATTAAAGGCCATTACCGGGTTCGATACTGAAATCTGACATTTTTATATTTCCAGAAGGCTTAAAATAATTTACTTATCATAACAAATTAGTAGCAAAAGGTTTGGAGTCGTTTAGATGTGTAAAACTCATTTTATGGCCCGTAAGGGCGAAACCGACAATTTCCGAATTAAGCCTGCGACTACGAGTTATGCTCAGCCTAAAATTAATTAAAAATCTTTAAAAATCCTAAAATAATATTTTATAACAGTGGGTAATTCGTTTGATACCAAAAAGTATGTTTAACTAGGCTATACGCTAATTACGCCATTATGTTAACATAAAGCATTAGTTTTGCGATAATGAGCATAACTCTTAATCTACAAGTCAAACTGATGTCAAATTTTGCATGCAAGTCTATATATCAGTATTTAAGGTTTCTACACTTTTACATTACCATGAATCACGTTTTAAGGTAATAAGGGCATAATGGTCAACATATGAGCGATTAACGGAAACTTGCATATTAATTGGATAATCAACGAAACAAGTACAGAGACTTATACTATCATGCAACCCTACTCTAATGAAGCACTAAGGCATTTCTGAATCAAACTAAAACGGGTCAGAAGCGAAGTCAAAGCAAAAGTCAAGGTTTTGCGCCTTTCGGTTCCGAACCGGGTTTAAACAGAAATTTGTCGAGTCGGGCAAGCGTAGACAAGTTTTCATACTTATTACCATGTTATATTAAGGTTAAAACAGGTTACACACCTTTCGGATCATTAATTGTGCATTAAATCGCATTTTGTATTTCTGTTGACTTTTTCGGTCAACGTTTGACCCGACAAACGACCTAGTTAGGTCTGGAATTGGTACTTGCCCTTATAAGGGTTTAATACCCATATAATTACCTATCTAACGGTACTTCTAATTTGACATACGACTGAGCTATCGTTACTTAATCACGAAGTCAACCGTAATTTACGATATATTGACTTTTAAGCTAATTACTAAGCTAGAATTAATTTAGAAGGGTTAGGCTACTTACCAAGTGTTTAATGATGACTAGGGAGGTCTTGCAATCAGCTTGGAAGCTCCACAATGATCAGAATTTGGAATGTGAATGTTTGCAAGTTAATGGGTCTTATATAGTGTTTGTAAACACCATGAATCATTGACAACTAAGTCTACAATCCTCCACAAGTGATCAACACATGGTTCTAGTGTTTAGGGGTGTCTAGGGGTCATGCACATGTGAGAAATACTGGTTTAATGGGTCAAAAACGCGCACAACAGCCAACAGCAGGTAATCTGGTCGCTGGGCAACCCTCGCGTAGCGCGAGGGTCCGTCGCGCTACGCGACGCCTCTGCAGATCAGTCTTGTGATTTTGTTTGTTGGTGTTTCGAAAGGGAAAGTGGTATAAACGAATGGTGGGCATTATTTTCTCATTTAGGGGCCTCCAATATGGGTCTTTTACTGTTGGATACCCTACCATTTGTGTTTGTTTGCTTTGCATTAAAAAACAAGACCCGAAAACAAAGGGTTTCCGTTCCTTTTCATCGTAGGAGTCCTACCATTTAATTTTAAATCATTCCATGTAATAATTCCCTGAACTTGAATATGTACAAGGTGTTTTTAACATAAATTGAGTCTTGGGATTTATAACGAGGTCGTTCAGAGGTGCAAAAGTTAACATAACGACACGGTTAAATCCTGTCAATCATTTTTAATAATTCCGAGTCTACAAAGCGTTTTGTCACACGTGACACGTGTCGTTACTTTATTGAACCCGAAATTCTGAGGTGTTACATCCTCACCCCCTTAAAATAAATCTCGACCCGAGATTTACTGAAACAAATAAGGGTATTTTTCTTTCATGGTGGATTCTAATTCCCACGTATATTCGGGACCTCTACGGGCATCCCATTTGACCTTAACAAAAGGTATATGCTTTCTTCGAAGCTTCCTTACCTGTCGATCTTCAATCGACAAAGGTTTTTCTACAAACGTTAAGCTCTTATCTATTTGCACATCTGTATGTGGCATGACATGTGAATCATCAGCGGAACACTTCTTTAGATTGCAGATGTGGAACACATTGTGAATTCCACTGAGCTCTTCTGGTAAGTTCAACTTGTAGGCAACTGACCCGACACGTTTGATAACCTTGAAAGGTCCTATGTATCTCGGGCTTAGTTTGCCTTTCTTACCAAATCGCATCACCCCTTTCCATGGTGACACTTTAAGTAGGACTTTGTCACCTACTTCGAAGTGAAAATCCTTACGACTTGGATCCGCGTAACTTGTCTGCCTATTCCGGGCAGCTTGGAGATTGTTACGAATCTGGACAATCTTGTCCGTCGTTTCGAACACGATCTCTGGTCCTGATAACTGGACTTCTCCAACTTCCGCCCAACAAACTGGCGATCTACACTTTCTACCGTATAATGCCTCAAAAGGCGCAGCCTTTATGCTGGTATGGTAGCTATTGTTGTAGGAGAATTCGATCAATGGTAGGTTCTTATCCCAGCTACCTCCTAAATCGGTCGCACATGCGCGTAGCATGTCTTCCAACGTTTGAATAATACGCTCACTCTGACCGTCTGTCTGAGGATGGTAAGCCGTACTAAAGTTCAAACGTGTGCCCAAAGATTGTTGGAAACTCTTCCAAAAATGTGACGTGTACCTAGTATCTTTATCAGAGATAATAGTCACAGGTATGCCATGCAAGGCTAAAATCTTATCCACTTATAATTGGGCTAACATATCGGAGCTATAAGTCTCCTTGATGGGTAGGAAATGTGCTGACTTAGTCAGTCTGTCAACTATAACTCATATCGTATCATTTCCTTTCATTGTCTTGGGTAACTTGGTAATAAAATCCATAGTTACCGTTTCCCACTTCCACGTAGGAAGTTCAGGCTGTTGTAGCAAGCCTGACGGCTTTTGATGCTCGGCTTTGACTTGCGCACATGTCAAGCATTTAGCTACATAGGTGGCTACAGACTTTTCAAGCCTATCCACCAAAATTTGCCCTTAGATTCTGGGTAGCTGATGGAAATTCTTAATCGTTGCCTAATTAGGGTTGCGGCATGTATGCATAAGCAATATGAACCGTCTTTCTTATTTAATAACATAAAACCCTCAGAATGTTGCGTCAGGCTTTATGTGCCTATGTTTTAAAACCTATTTAATCAAGGTTTCGATTATTCCATAATCAATATGGAGTTTTCACAATACTCCAGCCCACAGCGGGATGTTAATCTTAGTTCTACCTGTCTTCCAGGAGGTAAGCAGGGAAAACTTTTGAGAAGATAAGATACAAGGAGGCTACAGATATTTTCCATATCTCAGGCTCCAGTTCATCCATTATCGTTCGTGTCAAATGAGTGACACCTTTATGTTATAAGTCCACGAATTCCTTATTCGGAAACATTTACTTGGAAAAAAATTTCCATTTTGGATATCTTCTTTGAATACTACTAGTCGACTTTAGTACAATATGATCATTGGGATATCTTAGGGGTTCCATGTATTAAACCTCCATGCTGATCAGACATGGAAATAATCTATGGGACACACTAGGATACGCCAATCCTCATATGACACTTTTATCAGACATAGTTTGGCATTCGCAGGCGATAGAAAACAATGAGAAAATAATTAAAATAATATACGTAGTCGTACTCTATGCAAAGAAAGAGTGCTCTTAGATTTTCGGAACGATTCCTTGCCGATTTATACGAATCGGTTACTATGGTCTCCTTGGTAGTTATACCTTGTGGATGATAATAAAATTTTTGCTAAGTTTATGGTTCATGAAGGTTTATTATTGCCTGTATAAAAAAAACAGGACACTTAGCAGAAATTATTATTGATAAAAGATAAGGAAGTTTATTGTACAAGTGCTTATATTAAATTAGAATGGAGATTTTCACAAACTAGGCACCTAGCCCAGTTGGCTAGGCGCGCGAAAGGGTGCGGCCGGCCTAGACCCAGGTTCGATTCCGGGGACGGCCAGTTCCACCATTTTTTTTTTTTGTGTTTAATATTAATTAAACGTACGGATACGTGTAATTATGGGAGTTGTCTCATAAGGAGTCTTGATAATTAATTTCTTCTTATTACCCACAATATGGGCTTGATTTTATCACTAAATTGAGTCCTTGTATTTAACGGAACTAGGACATCAAAGATGATTTCTAATGGATATAAAACATCCATCTATTAATGCTGAAGCAGTCTCAGAGGTATACCGGCTTCTCACCGAACTTTCGTTGCTTTTTATTAAGCCTGTATTTGCTCTCCTTCTCCGATTTCTAGGAGTTATCCTCTTTCTTTGGTTCACCCTTCATATTTGAAGTGTGAACATAGCTCTCCTCATGAGTAATTTAAACATGGTTTCGAATGAGATTTAGAGCGAGAAGTATTCGTCCCCTTGGATTGTCTCATGACCTTTTCCCATGATCTCTCCAACTGCTGCGTCAACCACAGCTTGGAGATTAACTCCATCAATATTGAGGTTTACGTTTGTAGTTTTATTAACTTTCGTTGCATTAATAGTATTGCGACTGTCGTCTTCCTCCTCTGAGTTTTCGATACTCGAAACTTGATACCAATCACCAAGATTTAACAATTATTAGTCATTATCCTGATGAACTGACTTAGATTAGCCACGGTATTCATAACCATATGGGCTATTCTGTCCTGAACATTCTTAATGAATTCTATTTGAATGTATATCTATTACATTTAGCTTAGGTCACAAGAGGACTACCAATGGCATTTAAGGTTTGGAGAGAGTCCAATACCTGCTTGACAGGGGACCATAATGTCACAACTGTCTTTGTCACAAGGACGATTATAAATAGCTCAAAAGGCTTGCCTTACAAGACCTTTATTATATGTATACACATATGGCCTAGAAGCCTGTCTCGATGGACGTAGAAAGATATGGCATAAAGCCTAGTCACGAAGGACATAAATGATTATACGGCACGAAGGCCTTGTCGTAACTGTCATTTAGATATGGCACAAACGGCCTTGTCATAAGGACATTTATCAAATTTGGCACAAAGGCATGTCTCCAGGAATGTTAACATTTTTAATATGTTAGCTTGTCTCGAATGACAATTTATAGCACATAGGCTTGTCATGAATGACTTTAAAACATAACTCGATGATCTACCATCAAGAACCTTAATTTATTAGCCGCAATCTTTTTAGATTAGGGCTTCAAGGTTTGAACGTGGTTCTTCACCTTTGGACAGGGAGTCATAGACTACAACTGTCATCGTCTTGATAGACGATTCTTTTGGCAGAAAAAAATAAGCCAATTAACATCACTAATGGACGTTTATATATAACCATCGTATCTAATGATATTAGTCATGATCCCATCGATCATATTGACTATTAGGTTTGGGGTATAATCACACCATTCTGAACAGGGGGTCGTAAAGATCACTACTATCTTTGTCTTACCGACTCTAGAATAAAGTATAGCCCGTAGGCATTTCATCGCGAGGGATGTTAATATTATGATCATCATACTGATGATACTAGTCAGGATCGCAACGAGTATAGACTATGGGATTTGAGTATAGCTCACCCCCTTGGCAAAGAATCACAAAAATTTCAATTGCCTTGTCTCAGTTGGACGATATAATATAGCCCTTAGGCAAAACATCATTACGGATGTTAATTTTTTTTTTTATCATCGTATTGATGATTTTTGTCATGCTCGTATTGATCATATGAACTATTAGGCTTGAGCATAGCTCATCACCTTGGACAGGGAATCGTAAAGATCACAATGTCTTTGTCACACATGGACAGTATAATTTGGCCCATAGGCGAAAACATCACTCTTGGATGTTTATAATTGGTTCATCCTATTAGATGCTATAAGTCATGATTGCATTAATCATATTGACTATTTGGCTTGAGCATAGCTCACCACCTTAGACAAGGAATCATAAAGATAACAATGTCAATGTCTCAAATCGACAATATATTATAGCCCGTAGGCAAGACATCACTAAAGGATGTTAAATAATATGATCATCGTACTAGATGATATTAGTCATGATCGCATTGATCATATAGACTATTATGTTTGGACATAGTCCAACATGTTAGACAGGAGGTCAAAGACCATCACTGTCGTTGTCTTATCGGACAACAAGTTTACTCCGTAGGTGCTTCATTACTAACGGATGTTTATAATATGATCATCTTATAGGATGATATAAGCCATGATTCCTAGATCACTAGGCTAGATTTGAGAATTGGAAGAATCCAATATAAGGATGACTGTTGTGATTTTCTCGAATCACATTTGTCAAGAGTGCTAACACATTCCTAGGTGTTAACAAGGATCTGAATCCCTTGAGTAGGTTTCACCATCTCGGCCGCGTAGGCTAGGTTTCACCTTCAAGATTCCCTTCAATTGCATACTGACAGAGAAAGAAGGATATTTATTTTATCCAGGATTTTTATCATAAATCCTAATTCATAAGTTAATAATAGCACCAATGGCCTTGTCGCGTAGACAAGTTAAATTTATAAGCCATGATTTCAGAGAATCGTGGCCTTAAGGTTTGAATCAAAGTTCATTACCTTTTCTTGACAGGGAGTTGTAGGCTACCACTGTCTTTAGTCTCAGAGGACATTAACTATAGCCTGTAGGCACTTCCCTTCTAAGGGATGTTTATTACTGAATTACCCCCTTAGGGAAATTCATTAACCATGGTAAACAGAGACCATATATGGTTAATTTATTAATCATATTTATTTAGGATTTCTTTTATAATTTATCCTAATTATAAAACATTAACAGTTTTATTAGTGGCACCCAATGGCCTGGTCATATGGACATTTATAAGTTATAAGCTTATGATTTCAGAGAATCAAAGCAATAATAACAGTTTTATTTTATAGCACAAAAGGCCTAGTCACAAGGTCAAAATTTTAAATTATAAGCCATGATTTCAGAGAATCAAGGTCTTTAAGTATATTAGCACAACTGGCTTAGTCACAAGGACATATATAACTTATAAGCTATGATTTCAGAGAATCAAAGCGTGAAAGTATATTGGCACAATAGGCCTAGTCACGTAGACAATTATAAATTATATGCTAGGATTTCAGAGAATCAAAGCATTTGAGGTTTGAACCTAGTTCATTACCTTTATCTGACAGGGAGTCATAGCTACCACTGTATTTTGGCTCATGTAGAAATGAGCAAGGCTCGTAGGCACTATATTACCACGTATGGTTAAAATATGATCATCTTAATTGATGACATAAACCCAGGATTCAGGGATCATTAAACTGGGTTAGGAATCTTTTGAAGGATCCTATATAAAAATGACGTGTGTGATTTTTATTGAATCACATCTGCCAGGAGTGTTAACATGTTTTAAGATGTTAACAGGGAATTGAATCTTTTTAAACAGGTCTTACCATCTTGGCCCGGTCTTATAATTGACCCAAGGCTAGGTTTCACATTTAAGATTCTTAATTAATGATTTGAATCTTTTTAACAGGTCTTACCATCTTGGCCCGGTCTTATAATTGACCCGAGGCTAGGTTTCACACTTAAGATTCTTAATTTATAATTAACGCAGAACAATTTTTAAATTGAGGTGTAAATATGGATCTGAATCTAAATTGCGGAACTGCCATCTTAGCCGGTCTTAATATGACCCGAAGCTAGGTCTTGCCCTTTTAGATTTTGCCATTTTATTATAATGGTAGATCTTGCAAAAAGGAAATATTATTTTTCCATTTATTTAATAATTCTTATTTAGAATGAAAGTTTAAACTTAATCATTCCATTATATAAAAATAAAAGTATAAAGTTGCCCTAAGCGGGACTTAAAAGGAATAATGTCGTCCTCGAAGGGACTGAAAAGGTAAATATGTCCTTATAAGGACTATTGAGGAAACGATCTTCAGCAAAGGAGTTTCTTCTTCATTCAATTCTTGAAGGCTTTCTCCTTGGTCGCACGTTTCATCCTGGTCGCGGTACGAAGCTCAGCATTTCAAGGCTCCAGATGTGGAGAATTCTTATTACAGCTTCTTCGCTTGGCGACGTATCCAATATATAAAAATTTGGAAGCAAAACTTCAAGATTAGGATTGAGAATATTCCTAAGTTAAGTCTAGACTCAGAAGTTTAGAATTGTGCAATTGTGTAACTGAGATTAAACACTAAGGCTAGTGTTTAATTCACTCAGTGTTGGCTCTGATACCAACCTGTCACACCCCGATTTCCACGTGTCACCGGTGGGCCCGGTGGGGAGTATCGTGACGTCATGGTTGGCAACGTAATAGTCAAACAACACAATATCAATATGCACAGCGGAAGCAATTTAAAGTATGATACAACCGAATTTATTATTGTAATATCAATTGTCACAATATTCGGAAGTTTATCCACAGAAGGATCGAACATAAAATGGAAACAATAGTTCAACAGACTTTTAGGCATCTTAAGCTTGCGAGACTTCTATTGATGCTAAGGAGACATATCCAGCCAATTTCGTATAGTACCTGCATTTAGCCTTTTTGGAAAATACGTCAGTTTACACTGGTAAATACATTCAACTGACTCATTTTGGAAAAAGAGTTTGTAAATTGTTTTGAATGCACGTGGCACAAAATATCTTGACACATTGATTAAAATGCACAGAGGCAAAATTAATCTTTTTAACTTGGGAGAATTATTTAATATTATAATCTTGTGAACGATTTACATGTTACTTATGCGTTCAGTAGCCCGGAATGTATCCGGGTTAAAGATCAATAGACACACCACTTTAAGTGAGTTATACACGGGAGTACGCCTACACCCCGTGCTCAAGTCGTGGCTATCTCGTAAGATAATGCCGAGGATATCCGGGACATGGTCATTAACCCCCCAAAGGCTGTAAAGTAAACACATCTGTTTAAAACGAGCCGATCAAATTATTCAATTAACCACCCAACGATGGAAGATTTGATGCCCGATCAAGCGGTACGCTATGTACCGTAACCCAAGCCCGTATAGGGAAAATAAGTTAAAAGTATTTACCTGAGCTAAATATAAATTCAATCCCAGCCGTATATCAAATCAGCAAGTACAGATAGCTTTTACTGGGCTCCTAATCTGGAACGAAGGTTTAATATAACCTATTAGAATTCTAACGGGTCTTTTATTAAGCTTAAGCTTAGACCGGCTAGTTTCGAGATACGGTTCGTACGCACGATTAAGCGAAGACCGGATAGAATGTGATTCAGACCCGACAAGTTTGAAGACTTGTTTAATATGGGTTTATTATTCACATTCTGGATTTTGGGATAAAACCGTTAAGGTTTGACCCGTTTCGGCTAATTTATGTAAACTTGTTACATAAACCGAACCGTACGCGTAATAAGTGTGACGGGTAGTCATGAGAGCTATATACAGTTTCCTAAGTTAATTATGTCTCAAATATGTTGTGACATCAGTAAGGTGTCTTTCGTTATGCCCGAAACTAATTTAAACACAAACTATGCCCCGTAGGGGTAGTTTGGTCATTTTAAAGTTTGTAAAAGAGTTTAAATGTCTAACTGAGTTAAAGGTCTGATGTAAACAGCAAACATACTCAATTTGATGAGTTTTAACAGTAGGCTAAAGCATGTATGTGAAACTTATCATTTTTAACCAAACTAGGCCCCGTAGGGGTATTTTGGTAATTTCACATAAGCCGAAAAGCTCAAAACTGAAGTCTGAGTTTATCAACCTTTGCTTACTGTTAAAATATCATAATTTGCCTCTTATATCAGTAGGTATCAACCCGGGTATGTCCAATATGATTTGAAAACATATTATGCGTTAAAAACGCTAATTAAGGCGATTAAAGGCCATTACCGGGTTCGATACTGAAATCTGACATTTTTATATTTCCAGAAGGCTTAAAATAATTTACTTATCATAACAAATCAGTAGCAAAAGGTTTGGAGTCGTTTAGATGTGTAAAACTCATTTTATGGCCCGTAAGGGCGAAACCGACAATTTCCGAATTAAGCCTGCGACTACGAGTTATGCTCAGCCTAAAATTAATTAAAAATCTTTAAAAATCCTAAAATAATATTTTATAACAGTGGGTAATTCGTTTGATACCAAAAAGTATGTTTAACTAGGCTATACGCTAATTACGCCATTATGTTAACATAAAGCATTAGTTTTGCGATAATGAGCATAACTCTTAATCTACAAGTCAAACTGATGTCAAATTTTGCATGCAAGTCTATATATCAGTATTTAAGGTTTCTACACTTTTACATTACCATGAATCACGTTTTAAGGTAATAAGGGCATAATGGTCAACATATGAGCGATTAACGGAAACTTGCATATTAATTGGATAATCAACGAAACAAGTACAGAGACTTATACTATCATGCAACCCTACTCTAATGAAGCACTAAGGCATTTCCGAATCAAACTAAAACGGGTCAGAAGCGAAGTCAAAGCAAAAGTCAAGGTTTTGCGCCTTTCGGTTCCGAACCGGGTTTAAACAGAAATTTGTCGAGTCGGGCAAGCGTAGACAAGTTTTCATACTTATTACCATGTTATATTAAGGTTAAAACAGGTTACACACCTTTCGGATCATTAATTGTGCATTAAATCGCATTTTGTATTTCTGTTGACTTTTTCGGTCAACGTTTGACCCGACAAACGACCTAGTTAGGTCTGGAATTGGTACTTGCCCTTATAAGGGTTTAATACCCATATAATTACCTATCTAACGGTACTTCTAATTTGACATACGACTGAGCTATCGTTACTTAATCACGAAGTCAACCGTAATTTACGATATATTGACTTTTAAGCTAATTACTAAGCTTGAATTAATTTAGAAGGGTTAGGCTACTTACCAAGTGTTTAATGATGACTAGGGAGGTCTTGCAATCAGCTTGGAAGCTCCACAATGATCAGAATTTGGAATGTGAATGTTTGCAAGTTAATGGGTCTTATATAGTGTTTGTAAACACCATGAATCATTGACAACTAAGTCTACAATCCTCCACAAGTGATCAACACATGGTTCTAGTGTTTAGGGGTGTCTAGGGGTCATGCACATGTGAGAAATACCGGTTTAATGGGTCAAAAACGCGCACAACAGCCAACAGCAGGTAATCTGGTCGCTGGGCAACCCTCGCGTAGCGCGAGGGTCCGTCGCGCTACGCGACGCCTCTGCAGATCAGTCTTGTGATTTTGTTTGTTGGTGTTTCGAAAGGGCAAGTGGTATAAACGAATGGTGGGCATTATTTTCTCATTTAGGGGCCTCCAATATGGGTCTTTTACTGTTGGATACCCTACCATTTGTGTTTGTTTGCTTTGCATTAAAAAACAAGACCAGAAAACAAAGGGTTTCCGTTCCTTTTCATCGTAGGAGTCCTACCATTTAATTTTAAATCATTCCATGTAATAATTCCCTGAACTTGAATATGTACAAGGTGTTTTTAACATAAATTGAGTCTTGGGATTTATAACGAGGTCGTTCAGAGGTGCAAAAGTTAACATAACGACACGGTTAAATCCTGTCAATCATTTTTAATAATTCCGAGTCTACAAAGCGTTTTGTCACACGTGACACGTGTCGTTACTTTATTGAACACGAAATTCTGAGGTGTTACACAGCAAGCGTAGGATAATGAGGTAATAATACGATTTTCGACGTTAATTTCTAAGTGTTGAACCTACTCTATTACTTAATGTTGCCACTACGTGTAACGTTAACCTTCGCCTACGTTTTCGCTTTCACTCTCTAGACGTCGCACTAGTCTAGATTCACACACGAGCTATATACTATATCACGATATAATGTGTTTTACCCTCCCTACACTCTTAGAGTAAGGTACGATAAACATGCAAGGAACGACTAATCACGGGTGCACACGGGATTATTTTGGTCAGTGCACGGAGATCGTAGTGAATTCTAAGGTGCCATAGGCGTCTCGACAAAGTGTGACACCAAATCACGGGATGTAAGTAGTAGGGGTCAAGCAAGGTGTGCTTTATCATACTACCGAAGTTTCGTGAAGAAGGTGCCACGTGGAGTTGAACGTTATTAGACCTATTATACTATTGTGGTTATTTTCAACACACTACACTCAATCGCAAGGCGTAACAACCGAACCGCATCACTGCGAGACTTTCGTAAGTCTGCCAACATAATGCAATCGCCTCATCGATGGACTTTGGTAAGTCTACCCCCGCAGGGCAATTGCAGCGACGCAAGACTGGTCGTAAGTCCACATCGCAACTCAATCGCAGTTTTGTTGGAATCTATCGCATTATCGCTTAAATCTATCTCGCAATCGCTATCGTTTATTATGTGTATCACGCAAACTCTATCGCTTATCATGTGAATCTCTATCGCTTATTATGTGAATCTCTATCGCTTATTATGTGGATCGCTATCGCTTATTGTATGTATTGCTATATCGCTTGCTGTGTATCAATCTATCGCTCGCTCTATCGCTCGTCGCTATCGCTTACCGTTATCTGTGTTGAGTTAGCACACATGACCTCGTTACCCGAGACGAAACTCATATGGTTAAGGCATGGTGGATACGTCGCTGGTACTTCCTATATATAAGTGTTTTAGCCATATCGGCAGACTTTCATGGAAAAAAAGGCCATGTGGGGTCTAATGTTCGTTAAATTTGTGGTGTTGATCAATCCAATCGAATCGCATTACTCGCTCATCGCATATCGATTATCGTGTACCGTCTATCGCTTATTCGCTTATCATGTACCGCTTATCGCTCATCGCTCGACGCCTAACCAGCCACGACACATAAATGTTTTGTGTGTCATCAGGCTACTCGCGCACGCTGTTATAACTATGTTCGCAATTCAACTCGCCGATTTAACCTATTCGGTTCTATCTTCAACTCGGTCCGACTCCCTATCGATTGGACCGAGGGAGCGCAAATTCTATCCGTGTCCTATTGGCACACGTGACACCGCCTCACGAAACGGAAATAATATGGGCAAAACATGGTGGATACGCCGCTGGTACTTCCTATATATAAGTGTTTTAAACATAATAACAAACTTTCGTGGGAAAGTGCCAAGTGGGGCTCGATGTTAACTACCTCTTGTACTATTAAAAATTATTTTATAAAATTTTTGATTTAAAAAAAAAACCGGTGGACCAGTGAAATTTCCTCACAACGTGGAGGTAACATCGAATCAGCTTAAACTCCATGTCCAAGGGAAGTTTCATAAGTCCAGTTTTCCTTAAAGTTTTTACAACATCAAAACGAAATCGTTCCTAAGACATTGGTTCGACATCGAGTTCAGCTTGAACCCATGTCATAGGAGAGTTTCCGTGACCTCAGTTTTCATTTTTCGAACTCCTTAAAATGTTTAAAACCTAAACTTTCTTGCAACGTTGGTTAACATCGACTCAGTTAACCCTACGTTATGAGAAAGCTTTCTAGTTCTTCTTTAAAAAAATTTCTATCGCGTCGAACCTGCAAAATTCTTCGAGACTCGAGGTACTTTTGAAACGCCAACTCGTGGGATGCTACTTTTGCCATTACGTCGCCTTCTCGCTATCGCAATCGATCTCTCTTACTCGAATTGCTCTCGCTTGTCAACTCTCGGTCAATTAACTCGTTGTATTGCTACTTATACGGGACAACTTCCACAAGTCTACCTGTTGGATTAATTTCGGGACGAAATTTCCTAAAGCGGGGAAGACTGTAACAACCCGCACTTTCGTGCGTTGTTACCACTCGCTATACTCGTTACGCCTAGCACCAGAGATTCGGATCATAATGTAACTATATGTAACTATATCGCATACGTCGTTATTTCGCATTATAATCGCATATTTTCGCATACTTTAACGCTACATCGCATCGCAAATACTAACACTCACGATGACTTTGAGTGAGGACCTATTCTACCCTCCTCGATGGCCGTGATGTGTCGCAACGCAAACAATTAACGCTAACAAAGACTCTCGGGCGAGTACTATAGCTCCAGCCGTCGTGACGATGATGGCAATACGAGCAAGTAGTACCCTGTCAGTCATTGTGGCACAACACATCGTAAACTCGAAAGCGCACCCGTGACCACGCGCAGCTCAATTATTGCACCGAATGTTTGAAAGTATGGATACGTATATACGACCTGTCATGATTAATTATATATATAATAATGAAAATAATAATTAAATATAGGGGAATGGGAAACCAAAACTATCGCAACGCTTAAACGATCGAAGAAGAACGCCAAAACTCAGCCCGCCGGAGGTATACGATCAAATGGCAGCCGATCGGACAGGCCAGTCGATCGGACAGGCCAGCCGATCGGACAGGTCAGTCGATCGGACAGGCCAGTCGATCGGACAGGCCAGCCGATCGGACAGGTCAGTCGATCGGACAGGCCAGCCGATCGGACAGCCAGCCGATCGGACAGCCTGCCGATCGGATAGCCTACAGCCTCCTCTCCTCCTCCTTGCCTATAAATACCCCTCAGTCACATCAAGAACACTTGATGTGACTGCTGCTGTTCGACCATGCGCTCTTGGACCCTTTTTCTCTCGATTCCTCGCGATTTCGGTAAGATCTCGATCTAAACTTTGTACTTTTATGATCTACACTCGATTCTACACCTTTCTATCTTTTAAAAATCAACTTTTAACCGTGAAATCTACTGATTTGAGGTGTTCAAAGATGATGTCATCAAGAGTTCATATAAACTCCAAAGCATCACCTCATTTTACCATGAACAACTCAGATCTGAGTGATTTCCACATGTTTTCATAACAATCTCACCTAGAATATTATGTATCTGATCAAAGTATTGCGTGGTTTCAAATTTAACATGGAGAAACCGTCAAGAACGGCCAAAACTGATGGAATGGGGTGGTTCCCGGCCGTTAGAACGGGTCGGAACTGGTGTGTCACACCCCGACATTTCGATGTTTCACCGGTGGGCCCGGTGGGGGGTAACGTGACGTAGTTGATATCATCATAGTCAAACAACACAATATATAAATGCACAGCGGAAGCAAAAGATAAATATATTACAATCCGAATATAAAGTAATATCCAAGTATTACAAACGGAACGTAAAGGATCCACAGGCGGATCTTAAAACATAAACAGTGTTCAACAGACTTTAGATGCCTAGAACTTGCAAGATTCCTTATTAACGCCCTGAGCTTCCAGCCAATTACGTTCAGTACCTGTCACTTAACCTTTTTGGAAAATACGTCAGTTTACACTGGTAAATATGGGTAATGACCCGACAAGCTTGTATGCTTGTTTAATATGGGTAACTTAAACACATTCTGGATTTTGAGACCAAAAAGATATGGTTTGACCCGTTTCGGCTAATTTATGCAAACTAGTCACATAAGCCGATCCTAACGCGACAAGCGCGTAACGAGTAACCATAAGAGTCATATACAGGTTTCCTAAGTTAATATGACTTAAATATGTTGTGATATCAGTAGGATACCTTCCATTATTCCCAAAACGAGTTTATTCTCGATATAAGCCCCGTAGGGGTATTTTGGTCATTTTAAAGATTATAAGAGAGGTTAAATATGATTTTGAGGTTTTGGGTCCGAATACATCAGTAAAATAACTTAATTTAATAGGTCATATCAGTTGGTAATAAGTCTTATGTGACAAAATGGTTTTTAATCCCAAACTATGCGTTTAATACGCGTAAAAAACTATTTTAAGCGATTTCCGGGTTATACAGGAAATCTGAGTTTTTCTGATCTGGTTATAAAGTTCAAAATACTTTACTTATTATATAAAATCAGTAGTAATTGGATTGGTGTCAAAATATTATGTAGAACTCATTTTATGACCGAAAAGGGTATAATCGGTATTTACCGAATCAAGGCCATAACCTTAGGTTATGAGCAGGTTAAAAATAATTAAAAATCTTTAAAAATCCCAAAATATTATATTACATTAGTGGGTAAAAGGTTTGGTGTCAAAAATTGGGTTTAGATAGGCTTTATGCTTATGACGCCATTTAAATACTAAAAGGCGTTCTAATTACGCTATTGAGCATAACTCCTAATCTAGACCTCCAACTGATGTGAAAATTTAGGGACATGTTTATAATTCAGTAGCAAAGATTTATGTCCTTTCATATTTCCAAAATTCTCATTTTATGGTCAAAAGGGCATATTGGTCAACATTAGGCATTTAACGGAAATTTGTAAACGAGTCGGACAATCAACGATCCAACCACAGAGGGTTATACCATCATGTAACCTGGTCCTAAGGAAGCTCTAAAGCATTTCCAAACTTATCTAAATCGGGTCAGAACTGAAGTCAAAGCAAAAGTCAAAGTTTTGCGACTTTCGATTCCGAACCGGTCCTAAACTGAAAATTGTCGGATCAAACATGTTTAGACATGTTCTTACATTAATTACTAAGTTATAAGAGTAATAAAACAGGTTGCAAAGCTTCTACATTGTTAATTATGTCTTAAATCGCAAATTAGGATCCTGTTGACTTTTTATAAACAACTTTGACCCGACATTTGATCTAGTTAGGATGGGAATCAGTGGGTGCCCTTTTAAGGGTTTATTGCCCACATAATTACTGTTGGACCGTTCTTCGACTTTGAAAAGTCAGTCAAGGCAGTTCATCTTTACGTGTAAAGGCGGAAACAATGCACGCAAAGTTACAACAGCTGTTTCATTCAATTTCTTCTCTTTTATTGCTTTCAGAATACAATTTCACAGAGTTCCTTTACCAAAGTAATGATCCAGGTCCGCTCTAATGTTCAACCTATCAACCTATTTATAGTGTTGTGTGGTTCGCTTATATGGACGTCCGTATAAGCGGACCTATTAGCTTATGGTTCGCTTTTATGGACAATGTCCATATAAGCGGACCTACTACATTGACAAATATGCGGACCTATCAACATAGGTTAGTATATACGGACCTATCTGACATATAAACGGACCTATCAACATATGATCTAATTTTGACTATCTAAAACCTATGTTGACCTATCTTGACCTCAGACATAATGCAGACGAAGTCAACAGACATTCTGTGCACTAACAGACTCCCCCTTGGATGTTGACGTAGTCTTTAGCTCCTGAGTCTTCAGTCTTGGTCTTTTTATCTTCTTATTCAGATTGTAACATTTTAAGCATCCATCAATCTTTCTTTTTGATCAGCTTCACACTTTGACTCTTACACCAGGATCTCATCACTGGTTCTATCATCAACAGCTTTATCATCAGCAGGCTCCCCCTTTCGTCAAGCTTCCGTGCTGTTAGGGATCGACACCTAGCTTTCCAGCTTGTCTTCAGACTCCCCCTTAGACTCAGCTCTCGGGATCGTAGACTGGACTTTTCCTGCAATCACTCATACAACTATAAGTAACAACATTTTAATCTTCCGGATATAGTAATCTGACAATTCAATCTCCTCAAAATCACTTCTCATTAATTTGGCAGTTTCATCGAATCGTATCGGAAACTAGCTCTATAACAATATAAGCATCCAAATCCCCCACAGTTAATCATCCAAGTCCAAATTAATGACCTTGGAGATATCACAAACTGTTTTTGAATTTTTGATTTTAAAACTTCAAGTTTCAAATGAATGAACTTGTTTTATTTTCAGAAACACGATCAGCATACTTAGATTTTGAAACTCAGCACTCAGATATCAGTTGTCAAAAATAAAGCAGAAATCAAAATCTTTTTGTATTTTCTGAAAACATAAAAAGCAGTAAAGAAATATGTACAAACATATTTACAGACAATATTTTTGTTTGAGTTTGCGTCAGAGGATCATATCAGTTTTTGACAAGTCACAAGTATCGTTGAGCTTAATTTCACTTTAAGAATTAAACAATTCACTTAGATTGTCGATATACTTGTCCACTTAAATTTTCATACAAACTTCAACTGATTCAGGATATGAATTAGATGTATTAAGAACTTAAACCCATTCATGTGTCCCACCTCTTGAATATACTCCCGTATCCAGATCCCAATATTCAGTCTTACAGGTAATTATAACACAAATGATATCTGTAAGGGGTTAATAATTTATGAAGAATCATGAGAGCTCAGGTCAGAACTACCGTTCAGCAGAGAGATCATGACTCAACTTGGGTGTGTCCCCTTTAGAGGATCTTTTTTACAACAGCATTGCTAAGCAATTTTATTGTCTTATCATATATGCTGAGGGTGATGCTGTGTTTCAAGCATTTGCGGAAAGTATTATTCGAGGACTAGGTCAGAACTACCGTTCAGCAGAAGTCCCGGAATAATACCCCAGATATCACTGAGTATAAAAACCTAGTATATCAGAAAAAGGAACCTTTCAAACGAGATTTCAGGGGTTACCTATATATCCAAGTAGTGTTCCCCACAAAATAAGCAAGTGTTTGAATTTAGGTTTATATCCCGAAAAAGTTTATTAAGTGTATAAAAACCTACCGGCACATCATCAGTGAGACTGTTTAACGCTTTTTAATCATTACATTTCTTTAGCATACTGTAACTGTCTACTGATGTACTATCATTTCCTCTTTTTACACAAAACTCAATTTTTGAATTTTATCATGTTTTTGGCTTTTTCAAATTTTCAAATGTTTTTGGATTTTCTAACAATATTTCTCCCCCTAAAATGCAAAAACATATAAAAATTTGACAACCAATACTGATAGCTTTGTCTCGCCATCCATTTTCTGCTTCAAGTGCTCTGATTTGCAGAAAATATACATACCCCCATGATTTACAACACATTGATATTTTATAGTTTGAAAACCGTTTTTCAATCTGATGAAAGTAATCATGTTTGTTCAGCCGTGAGGGTTTCGGCGTATTCAATCAAAACTCCCCCTTACAACAAACTATTTTCCCATAATGATTTCAAAACACTTAAGTTTGTTTTAATCAGAATGGTTTTTTCCGGAAAAATTAGTTTGTTTATCCATCACTTGTGGATTCGGGGTTATCACATCACCTTGTTCTCTTTTAACCATTTTGTACAGATTTTAACAAAATAAGATCAAACACCACAATCACTTGTAGAAAATCAAGTACAACTTAATGTCCTTGATTGACCACTAGTAACACGAAATATCACAGTTACCATCATGTGAATTTCTCAAGAATGATGCCGATACCTGCTTCACACTTACCAACCTGGAAGCTTCGGCAAGTCAGGAATTCAACCAACAAATTTTGACACCCAAGCCTGACCAGCCTTAGGCGCATTTTGAGCTTTTCTCTTTTCTTCATAAAACTCTTTCACTCCTTTTTCCTTACCATCAACCATCTTGCTAAAAATATGTTTAACATTGCTATTAAACATTTTTCCAGCATCAACACCTTTTGATTTTAGGTTTGCGGCTCGTAATGGTGGAAAGTTCTCATCATTCATTAACGGAACTGTCTCTTCCTTTTTTACCTCAACTTGTGGCTCCTCTGATTTTGTGGAATCAGATTCATTGCCCGAACTTGGCTTGTCTGACTTGGATGAGCCAGATTCATCGCCAATGACTTTCTTTTTCTTCTTGTTCTCTTTTGTCCTCAGATTTGTATCTGAAGAATTCAATTTACTTGGCTTTGCAGTCGAGTGAGTTGATTCATCAGAACTTTTATTCAATCTGTCCGGTGAACCCGAAGACAAAATTTTCTCCATATATTCTCTTGCCTTCTTCCTCTTCTTCCTCAGTCTGTCTTTCTGCCCCTGAGAAAGCTTCATTTTCTTTTCTTGAACTTTAGGTTCTTGAACCTTCTGTTCTTTGGGCTTGACGTTGACTGGTTTCTTTGCCATTCTTTGAGATTCAACCCTTAATCTTCCCATCGATCTCCTCGAGCAATCTCTGGCAATATGTCCTCTGATATGACAATTATAGCATCTTCTTGTTTCATAATTCCAATTCTGACAGTTAACAGCAATATGTCCTCTCACACCACATGTGTAACACACTCTGTTATCGTGCCATCCACTTCTATCTGTCCAACCCTTAAGATCATAACATTGTTTGGCTTGGTTATAGTCATTTCTCCTCCTCAATGCTGGATTTGACTTTTGAGCACTGTGGTCACACCTGCACCACTTATTACCAACATTTTGTGAGTTTTCATTTTTAAATTTTTGTAATTTTTGATAATGATTGGATGATTTATCTGATGAGCTTTTATTTTCAATTTTAGAATTTTTCAAATTTTTAACTTTTTGTTTCTGTTCTACACTCTTCTTAACAGGTTTTTGTTTAGAACATTCACCTGTTTCAGTAGATTGCAAAACAGTATTTTTAAATTTTTCTTGTAAATCTAAAAATATTTTTCTTTTCTTTTCTTTTTCATCATCAGATATTTCATCACAATCTTCAATTTTGACTTTGTCAAAATTTGTGACATTGTCACTTATTGGAACAGAATTGATCGGTTTTGGACAAATATGTGATGCAGAAGTCACAAAACCTTTCAATTTATTCTCAAGCTTGGTAATTTTATTTCGAGCAATTTCAGCTTCATTTTCAAGCCGAATGATTTTCTGAAGATGAGAATTTATTTCAATCCGTTTTTCAAGATTATTGTTAAAAATAACAGATTTTTCATCTTCTAAAACCTTCATTTGACTTTGAAAATCTTTTTCTTTTTCTTTTAACACTTCATTTTCCAACTTTATCCAAGAAACGTTTTCATTTTCAATTTTGATTTTTCCAAAATCTTTTTCTTTTTCTTTCAAATTGTTAATTTCCAATGTTAAACTGTCCAAACTATTCAACAGTTTGACATTTTCTGACGTCAATTTCTCACAATTTTCTCTCATTTCAAGAATCTGTTTATTATCAGATTCTTTCTTATCCTTCAAGCTTTTGATTTCCAATGTTAAACTCTCCACATCCTTCAAGAGTTTGGCATTTTCAGCTTCAAGTTTATCACATTTTGAGCATTTTTCATTCGTCTTTTCAACATCAACTTCTTTCTTTGTAATTACTTCTTCAAACACCTGTTGTTTTTCAGTCATCACAACTTCACATTTTGTTTGACTTGAAATCTGCTCCTCTTCAGAATCTGAATCACCATGATCAAATATTGGCATGTTTTTAGCTTCTTGATCATCATTCACTGCCAACTGATTACCAGTAGCAACTTCATCATCATGATCACCAGCATTACTAGAATCTGCTTCATTGTCATTTAAAGTTTCATCTTTTTCTTTTTCTTTCTCTTTGTCACCTCCCCACCATTTTCTCTGTAAAGCTTCTTCTTCTTCAGCAAAACATTCAACTAGAGCTTCCTCACTAAGAGTTTTATCATCAATAGCAATGTTTCCATCTTCATCAAGATAACACTCTCTGTTCGGATCCCATCTATTCGCTCTTCTTGCTTCCAAATAGATACGAGAAATACGCATCATCTTCCAGTGAGCTCTCTGTTTTCTGTATGCTAATTTTTGTTCTTCTGTTCTTGTATCTTTGAAAGGTTTTATTTCATCCATCTTGAGTGTACCTGCTAGAATCAGTCAACACTTAGTGAAATTTTCGAAGTTTTGAAAGCTGTGACAAATAATGAAATCACCACACTTGATTTGACTAAGATAACATCTAACTCGACAACAATCTGTTATATCGAACAATGATTGGGCTTTTTGAACAAATAAAGAATGTAATTGGGTCGTTCAATTACTTGTGACTTTTAAAAAGAGATAGCCGACAAGTTATATGATCAATCGATTCTTATTGGACCTTTACTAAAAGTGGGTTGACTAACTAATACAATTAATAAAGCACAATATGATTGGGCCGCAAAGTTTTATAACACTTGTTTAGTGATTGGGCCTCACATGTAAAATCTGACAAACTTCACTTAACCGACAACTTAAGTGAACTGACACAATGATTTTAATGTTCAAAATGTGGTTGGACCGTTCACTTGCAACTATAAATCACATGCAACCTTCACTGACAACTTTAATTGTTCAACTAAATTCCAAACCGTCTGATGAGCAGATCTCACTTGTTCAAATAAGCGGATGTGTAATGTCCGGATAAGCGGAAGTGTCAAGTGTTCAAATAAGCGGACCAGGTAATGATCAAATAAGCGGACCTACAATGTCCGTAAAAGCGGATCTAAATTTTGTACTGATAAGCGGACCACAAAAACGGATCTCAAGTAACTGTCACTACAAGCGGATCTCTAGAAACGGACCTACCAGATTGCCCGGATAAGCGGATCTATGATTTACAAGCAGATCTGTTCGTAAAAGCGAACCTAACGAGCGGATCTCGCAAAGTCCGAAAAAACGGACCTATGTTTCTAACTGATTTTAACCATTTTTAAGCCGAATTTTAACATGAAACTTTATAGGATTTGTTAACTGTATATTCCGCACAATATATTCAATTTTCAAGCCATTTCAACCGTAGGAACAATCTCAAATCGAAAAGTATGAGAGAAAGAGAGTAGAAATTAGAGAATTCGGTAGAATCAAGCTGTAGTAGTATGAACTCCTCGTCCTGAGCTCTGATACCACTTGTTGGACCGTTCTTCGACCTTGAAAAGTCAGTCAAGGCAGTTCATCTTTACGTGTAAAGGCGGAAACAATGCACGCAAAGTTACAGCAGCTATTTCATTCAATTTCTTCTCTTTTATTGCTTTCAGAATACAATTTGACAGAGTTCCTTTACCAAAGTAATGATCCAGGTCCGCTCTAATGTTCAACCTATCAACCTATTTATAGTGTTGTGTGGTTCGCTTATATGGACGTCCGTATAAGCGGACCTATTAGCTTAAGGTTCGCTTTTATGGACAATGTCCATATAAGCGGACCTACTACATTGACAAATAAGCGGACCTATCAACATAGGTTAGTATATACGGACCTATCTGACATATAAACGGACCTATCAACATATGATCTAATTTTGACTATCTAAAACCTATGTTGACCTATCTTGACCTCAGACGTAATGCAGACGAAGTCAACAGACATTCTGTGCACTAACAATTACCAATTTATAACTACCTTCAATTTGACTAATCACTGGACCATTTATGATTAATCGCTAAGTCAAACGCTAATTACGACGGTTTGACTTTTAGGCTACTAACTAAGTAAAACTCAATTAAGGAAGGTCAAGGGTACTTACCAAGGTCCTATGCACTATTAGAGATGACTTGGGTCTGCTCTTATTGTCACACCCTCAAATTACCACCTAGGGAGTGTCCCTGTTAGGCGTGTGACTACTAGCAATGAGCCACTAATTACATTGAATCACAAGTTGTAATAAAGTTCCATCAATTAAGTAATAACAATTCCAATCATAAGTTATTCAAAATCACCAGTTCAGCGGAAGCATTAAAGTATCATAAGGTGAATACGAATTCAATCATAATAAATAAGTATTTGACAAATAATCCCGTTGGTATGACCATGACCACTCTTGCTCTCCAGCCAGCAAGCTCCTGTTTCAATCACCTAACGACCTGCGAGCATGTAACAAGTGTATCAGACAAAGCTGGCGAGTCCACAGTTTAAGAAAACGTTTGTTACCAGTTGAATGTAAAACAGTTCAATAACCAATGCAGGTAATATTGTTAATATCTCAATTCCGAACAAGACGGCTCCTGAAATACATGACTGCCCTTCCCACGTACTCCTATCTAGTACTGGGCCCCGACTGGGTCATTAGTTCACATCCGTCCTATCTAGGAGCGGTGTGAGGGTGCCAAACCTAAGTAACGCTACCAACTAATACCCGTTACCCTCCAGGTAACATAATAAGGGACTTACAAAAATGATAGGTGAGAATATTAATCAATATACCCGTTATTACCTAGACCACTGACTGTCCCCAACCACTGGGACGCATGCTCGAATGTAGTGAACTCACCTTAGAGTGCTCGGTAGACTTAACTACTCGTTTAACCAAACAATCAATCAGGTCCTATGATTAATGCACATATAACGGTTAGTATGCATACAAGCTCGGTCCGTGTCACTCCACATTTATTCATCAAACAGTACACATCAGATACATGTAGTAACATTTGTCAATCCGTATACCAACTTATCTAGTTAAGCACAAAGTATAAGAATTCATTACTCAGGTTCGGCTGGATAAACATTCAAGTTCAACATAAACAAGAACAAACAATTAAGAAATAACACACGTACGAAATTACAAATCTGCTAATGACCAAATATCATGATAAACATGAGAGATAATTGAGGTGTGTGCTAGCAAGCTTAATTAATTAAGGTGCATGCTTGCTAGCTTGTTTATAACATTTGCTATCATCGAGACATAGGAAAATTATGAAAGATAAATGAGGTGTGTGCTAGCAAGCTTAACTAATTAAGATGTATGCTTGCTAGCTTGTTAACAACTCAAACTCCAACATTCTGTTATCATCGTACCAGCATTTACATGCATCACCATGTGGCCTCATCATCATTATTAAACAATACCCTTCACCACCTCCTAGCTATAAACCCCCCTAAGAACCGACTTATCATCATCCAATGCAACCATGCATTACTAAACAATGACCCTAATCATTATACCCACACTATTCGGTTCACACATGTTTTAGCACAAACAAAACTCCTAGTTCACATGGATATCACAGCCACAACTATCATCTAATTCACATAATATTAATCATCACAATCATGTGCACTTTATTAATCATAACAGTTTGTTTCTCACCAAGTATTCATCAAGGTTTCAACTTATATTCCAAACAACATACTAACACACATAAATTACAGAATGTTAATCAAATCGGCTTAAGCAATTATCTTTATTCCAGCGAATACCTATTACCATTCTACTCGACATCATGGTTTGAACATATCGACTTCTAGATTCTCATATCAATCAGACAATTTACATCCTTTAAATCTAAATCAAAATCACAATTATCATGATCACAACCCATACGCAATATCAATAAAACCACACAATCGTTTTCCTTAACAACTAGGGATAAATAAAGCAGCGAAAACACAGCCATGTAACATCAAAGAGTATAATCAAAGTAGGTTATAACACTAACCGAAGGGGATTAGGGAGTGGGGGCTTCGAGTGAGAGTGCTTCCTGATGGTTGCGACCGAGTGGGGGAGAGGGAATGTCTTCTTGCTGTCGTCGAGGTGTAGAAGGAAAGAGAGAGTAGGGTTTTCTACTTGTGTATCTTCCCAGATCATAGAAGTTATAAAACCAAGTGTGCGGCCCCTTATGATAACCGGCCTAGATCATGGGCCTTTGGTAGAGTTGGGCTGGGAATTAAAGGCCATGACCCGCAACCACAAGGTTGCGACTCGGAACCGAGGGCGGGGTAACGTTTAGACTTTTATAACATATAACGCGTAACAATTTGGTATAATTAAACACACTCACAAAGTGTGCGACTGCCCTGACTTGTTTAGCACTTAGCATACAATAACGTGCATTACACAACCAATAATAATCAAGTACAACCCAGTTAACGAATTGGCGTTTGCCCAAATGACATAGCATACACCTAGTTGCAGCATAAAGTATAACGTGAAATGCAACGGTACGAGCTGGGTGTTAAAAGATCAAGCGATGCAAGCCTTGAAAGTACGGGTTGTCACATCTTCCCCAACTTGAAAGAAATTTCGTCCCGAAATTTGATAAGTAACACAAAGCGGCAAAGTGTTAGAGTAGGATGACTGCGGATTTTCGTGGGTGCCACATCATCCCCAACTTGAAAGAGAATTTCGTCCCGAAATTTGCCAATGATATTAGAGTTTAATACAACCATTTGAACTGCTGAGGACACTAGAACTTCATCTGTTCTTTGCGTTCCCATGTGAACTCCGGTCCACGTCTTGAGTTCCAACGAACTCTCACGATTGTCATACGACTAAGCTTATGAACCTTAACTTCCTCGTCCTTGCTTTCGATTGACACCTTGACAACTGCAACTTGTCCAATAAAGGTATCACAAATGTTTCATAGGGCAAACACTGCCCTAGATTCGAGACATAAACATCATTGTGTACGTAACCCCATTGTGTGCATAAATTCATCTTGCCACGCTTCCCAAGGTGCACCATACCCTCCCAGGGTGATACTTCCAATTAAGACACGTTCGCCTGCGGCGAACTTGTGACAACTCGAAATTTAGAACCTTTCGTTGTATGCTTGAACGATTAGTGACTAACTGATTTGATGAATTAATGAATGATTTATGTGAACTTATATGATCATGTGTCATGTTATGTGTATGTTGTGATCGTATGTATGCGAGTATGTCTAGGAACCGAAACAACTAGGACCCGACTCGAGACCATGTGGTCTCGAGTAAACACCACACCACTCATGGGCCGGTTGGGCCACACACACCCCTTAGTCTATTTCGAAGCCCATTAGGGTGCACCACATGAAACTAGTATATATGTTATGCACCTAGCCATCTTTGCCATTTTCTTGGACACACTCACTCTCCACTCTCTCACACTAAAACCCTAAGCTTCAACATCATACTTCTCCTCCTTCTTCTCGGATCCAACCAACCGACCACCAAAGGGATTCTCGGACTTGCTTGTTCACACCAAACAAAGCTTCATCTTTCACCACCTCACAACCGGTTAGTGAATCTATGATGTTTGTTGTTGTTTAATAAGGGTATGAATGATAGAACTTAACTAGTGTGGTGTATGCTGATAATGTTTGTGAACCGAATGTGTATTGTGTTTTGATGTATGATAATCGGTTGAGCATGTTTGATAGTACACATTGATGTTAAGTTAGTGTTCAAGAAATCGGTTCATAAATATCCTATGTTATGAGTTTACATTCGGTTGATAATGATTATATGTTTATGATGTTGATGCTACAAATGATATAATTTGACTAGTGTAGTGGTATGATTGATGATGTTTTGTGAATCGATTTGTGGGTAATATTGATAATCGGAGCATGCTTGATTTCGGATATGTGGCATAATGAACTCATGATGTTTTGTGTTTAAATGTAGTCTAAAACACTAGTTGTTGATGTTCATATAAATCGGATTGTGTATTCTTGTGTTAAGAACCGAAAGCTTGCCAACTAGGGTGATTTGTTGATAAGTTGTTCATGATTCTTGTTAGACTTAGGTTCATATGAATGAAGATGAGTTACTTGAATATTTGAATGATGATGAACAGGATGAATGTATGAAGAACTTGATGAATATCATAAGAACATGGTTGAATATTTGAAATCTGAATTGTTTGATCCATTTTAGGAAATTTCTAGACAAATAAACATGTTTAAGGAATTTGGTTGGATAGTACAAACTGTTACAGGAAATCAGAATGTTAGTGGATAGTACACTGTTCCGAATCAGCAGTTGTCCACTCGAAACCGCCGATTGCGACTCGAAACCACTGCTTGATAAGTCGAAATCCCCGGTTGCGACATCAGTTGCGAGTCGCAAACACCCGGTTGCGACTCGAAACCATACATGATCAGCACACCAGCCTTGTGACTCGAAACCACTGTTGCGAGTCCGGTTGCGACTCGTAACCAAAACAGCACGAACCGAAACCATGGTTGCGACTCCGGTTGCGAGTCGCAAACGCCTGGTTGCGACTCGAGACTATACACGCTGTTTGGGCTTTCACCTCAATTCGGACTTAGTTAATTTGGGCCGGACTCTTGGGCCTAGTGTACAGACCTGATATACTACTGTTGAATGTGAATATCGATGAACTGCCATGACTAAACGTGTAACCCATACATGCACTACTTGAATACGAACCTGATTGTATGATACAACTATGATAGGACGTGAGTAGCCACAACATTGCTTGTTTGACCTTTCTGTGTTTCTACCGAGCAAACCAAGGTGAGTTCACACCCTCTACAAAGCATGGGATTCCCAGGGGTCGGGAATTGGGGTTAAGGATCTGGGTTCCTCGTCCTCCTTGGGTAGGACAGCAAAGGTTCAGGAATGTAATTCCTCGTCCTCACGGACAGATAACTCGTACTAGACCAAAACTCTATCACGAAGTCCCTCATTTTTATATCGACTTAATCGCCGGGCCAATGGCGAGCGGGTCATTAGTTAGATAGCGCTATTTAGGTCTGACAAACCTCACACCGTGCCGCAGAGGACGGGCGTGAACTAATGGATCTGGGGCACGTCAATGATGATAGACATTGACAGTTCAGGGCACATAAACATGACTACAGTCAGCAGTCGATATGGTAACGAGTCTAGTAGATACATGGGGTAGCCCCCACGGCCGAAATGCCAGATAACTACACGGGGTAGCCCCCACGGCAGGATTGCCAGAGTAATCGGGAATAAACAAGTCACGTTTTTAACTATGGGGTAACCCCCACGGCAGGATGCCAGATAAAGGAAAACTGTTTTCAAAACAACTTAAAACGAACACCCAACCGTGAACTCACTCAACTAGTTGTTGACTCGTTACTACATGCTTTGCAGGTCCTTAGGTTCTTAAGCTGGAGCTTGCATGGAGGAGGATCGTTGTGGGACACGGACGACTGTGTGCCATGTTAAACTATGAAACAATTAAACTTATGTTTTGATTTAAGACTTATGCTTCCGCTTGCAACTTAACTATGTGTTTGTTTGGACACCAATTGTATTCGTTAAACTTTTATATCTTTTAACTCGTATGTTCAATATGATTGGTGGCTGGATCCTGGTCAGTCACGCCTCCAAGCGGTAGTACTCCGCGGGTGGATTTTGGGGGTGTGACAGATTGGTATCAGAGCCATTGGTTATAGAGAACTTGGTTTTAATAAAGGGGAAAACGTTTTTGTTAAAACCAGACTATAACCTGTACAGTGCTCAACGGTCCACAACGATGCTTCACTCCACATGCAAGGCTCGACATTCTAGGTGATATCATCTGTGTATATATTGCCTACTTGTTAGTTACATGGTACATTGTTTATGGTATGCTTGGTTAGTATAACTATTGTTGCTTGAACACGTGTGCACTTACTCACTTCTGACATCGTACTTTCGCGAACCCCTCTCACTCACGTTCTTCTTGATGTGAAGATCATGTCTGGACGCGTTAACATGACACAAGCCCAGTTGACGGCTCTGATCAACGAACGAGTTGCCGCAGCACTCGCAGCTGCACACGCAGGAGGTATATCCTGCAGTCCGAACTCATTCTAGGATCTTTAGGATCCTACTCTCGTGAACCAACCTTTGTGTTAAACTCTGTCTTTTCTTTCACCTACGATAGGTCAGCATGTTCAGCCACCCGTGTGCACTTTTAAGACTTTCATGGACTGCCGACCAACTACTTTCAGCGGCACTGAAGGAGCAGTAGGTCTCCTACACTGGTTTGAGAAACTAGAATCTGTCTTCGAAATGTGTGAATGCCCTGAGGCGCGCAGGGTGAAGTACGCTACTGGTACTCTCGAGGGTTTAGCCCTCACATGGTGGAACGCTCAAGTTCAAATGCTAGGGTTGGTTGCTGCCAACGCCACCCCATGGGAAACTTTCAAGGAAATGATCAAAGAAGAATACTGCAGTCGTGATGAGATTCACAAACTCGAGGTGGAGTTCTTCAACCTCAAGATGACGGGGTCGGAAATTGAAGCTTATGTGAAAAGGTCGAACGAACTGGCAATTATGTGCCCTACTATGGTGGATCCTCCCATCAAACGCATTGAACTGTTTCTTCAGGGCTTAGTGCCGGAAATCCAAAGTCATGTGACTTCAGCGAACCTCGCCACCTATCAGCAAACCGTTCAGTTGGCTCACCGTCTCACGGATCAAGCGGTGGAGCAGAACAAGTTACCAAAACGCATTGGCGCTGCAACTACTACTGGTACCTCTAGTGACAACAAACGGAAGTGGGATGGAACTTCAAGTAAGGGTTCGACTTCTGTTCAGTCCCAGTCTCAGCAGAGAAAGACTGAGGACTACAAGAGCCCTAATCAGCAATCGTCTGGTGGTGGATACAAAGGAAATCATCCCAAATGCAATCGCTGCAGCCTGCACCACAGCGGGCCATGCACCAGGGGCAACTGTCATCGGTGCAACAAGCCTGGTCACGCTGCAAAGGATTGCAGGAGCTTATACCCCGCCAATCAGAATCGTCAGCAAGCTCAGCAGAACCAGCGCCAGCAGCAACAGCAACAGGGTGATAACAAAGGGTGCTTTCAGTGTGGAGCTGAGGGCCACTTCAAGAGAGATTGTCCCCAACTGAACAGGAACCAGAACAACAACAACAACAACAATAACAACAATCAGGGGAATGGTAACAATGGGAACAACAACAACAATGGCGCCAGGGGGCGAATGTTTGTGATCGGCCAAGGTGAAGCAAGGAACGACCCCAATGTTGTGGCGGGTAAGTTCCTTCTCGACGACTTTTATGTTTCAGTTTTATTTGATTCGGGTGCCGATACTAGCTACGTGTCACTAGAAGTTAGTCGAATGCTTAAGCGTATTCCAACCCCTTTGAACAACAAGCACACCGTAGAGCTAGCAAATGGTAAGAGTCTAGAAGCCACACACGTAGTCAAGGGTTGTAAACTTATTCTCGCTGACCAGACCTTCTCTATCGACCTCATTCCTATTGTCTTGGGTAGTTTCGACGTTGTCATTGGGATGGATTGGTTATCCCAGCACAGAGCAGAGATTCTTTGCAACGAGAAGGTTGTCCGTATTCCAGGTCCCGGTGGTGAACCTCTCATGATTCATGGCGACAAGAGGAGTGCTGTTGAGAACGTCATTTCTCTCCTTAAGGCCCAAAAGTACTTGCGAAAGGGCCATACCGCTATTTTGGCTCTTATTACTGACACCACGGAGAAAGAGAAGAAGATAGAGGATTTTCCAGTCGTACGCGATTACCCAGAGGTATTTCCTGAGGAATTACCTGGTCTTCCGCCTCATCGCCAAGTCGAGTTTCAGATTGAACTAGCTCCTGGAGCTGCACCTATCGCTCGTGCACCTTATCGTTTAGCTCCATCAGAGTTGAAAGAACTCTCCGCGCAACTACAAGAGCTTCTGGATAAGGGTTTTATTCGTCCTAGCTCGTCGCCCTGGGGAGCTCCAGTGTTATTTGTGAAGAAGAAAGACGGTACTTTCAGAATGTGCATCGACTACCGAGAACTCAACAAGGTGACGGTGAAGAATCGTTATCCTCTACCGCGTATCGACGACTTGTTCGACCAGCTGCAAGGGTCGAGCTACTATTCGAAGATTGATTTGAGATCGGGTTATCACCAGCTGAGAGTCCGGGAAGAGGACGTCTCTAAAACGGCTTTCAGAACTCGATACGGGCACTATGAGTTTTTGGTCATGCCTTTTGGGATGACAAACGCACCTGCGGTTTTCATGGACTTGATGAACCGAGTGTGCAAGCCTTACCTGGACAAGTTCGTCATAGTCTTCATCGACGACATCCTGATCTATTCTAAGAGTCGGGAAGAACATGAGCAGCATCTGCGACTTATTCTGGAACTCCTTCGAACAGAACAGCTTTATGCAAAGTTCTCGAAATGCGACTTCTGGCTCCGAGAAGTCCATTTCCTAGGCCACGTGGTGAACAAGGATGGGATTCATGTTGATCCGTCCAAGGTAGACTCGATTAAGAACTGGCCTGCACCTCGTACACCAAAGGAAATTCGCCAATTCTTGGGTTTGGCGGGATACTACCGGAGATTCATAAAGGATTTTTCTAAGATTGCACAGCCTCTCACCTCACTAACGCAGAAGGGCGTTGTTTATCGCTGGGGAAACGCACAGGAGTTGGCATTTCAGCACCTAAAGGATAGACTTTGTAGCGCACCTATCCTTTCCTTGCCGGAAGGCACAGACGACTTTGTGGTTTACTGCGACGCATCGATTCAAGGTCTTGGTTGCGTGTTGATGCAACGAGATAAAGTTATAGCCTACGCCTCACGCCAACTCAAGGTTCATGAAAAGAACTACACTACGCACGACCTAGAGCTGGGAGCTGTTGTTTTTGCACTTAAGTTATGGCGGCATTACCTGTATGGTACCAAGTGCGCGATCTACACTGACCACAGGAGTCTTGAGCATATCTTCAAGCAGAAGGAACTGAATATGAGGCAACGACGATGGGTCGAGTTGCTAAGTGACTATGAGTGCGCAATCAGATATCACCCGGGCAAAGCCAATGTTGTGGCTGACGCCCTCAGTCGGAAGGACACTGCACCTAAGCGCGTACGAGCTTTACAACTCACGATCCACTCTAGTCTCCCTTCCCAGATACGAGCTGCTCAGATAGAAGCACTGAAACCGGAAAACGTCAGGGCTGAAGCCCTACGCGGGTCAAGGCAGCGATTAGAACAGAAGGAAGACGGTGCTTATTACGTAACGGGACGCGTTTGGGTCCCACTCTATGGCAACCTACGAGAGCTTGTGATGGATGAAGCACACAAGTCTCGCTACTCGGTACATCCGGGGTCGGATAAAATGTACCACGACATCAAGACTACGTACTGGTGGCCTAGCATGAAGGCCCACATAGCAACTTACGTCAGCAAGTGTTTGACTTGTGCAAGAGTCAAGTCGGAATACCAGAAACCATCAGGCCTGCTCCAACAACCGGAGATACCTCAATGGAAATGGGAGCAAATTTCCATGGATTTTGTTACTGGCCTACCTAGATCCCAGCACGGAAACGATACTATTTGGGTGATCGTGGATCGACTCACGAAATCTGCACACTTCCTGGCTATCAAGGAAACGGATAAGTTCTCCACTCTTGCGGAAATATACATCAAAGAAATCGTTTCGAGGCACGGGGTGCCCACCTCCATTATCTCAGATCGAGATGCACGTTTTACTTCTGAGCTGTGGCAAGCAATGCACAAATCCTTTGGCTCGCGACTAGACATGAGCACAGCGTACCATCCTCAGACGGACGGGCAGTCCGAGCGCACTATTCAAACCTTAGAAGACATGCTTCGTGCATGTGTAATCGACTTTGGCAACCGCTGGGAAAAGCATCTGCCACTTGTGGAATTCTCGTACAATAACAGCTACCACACCAGCATTGGAGCTGCTCCGTTTGAGGCATTGTACGGACGTAAATGCCGGTCTCCTCTTTGCTGGGCAGAGGTGGGAGACAGCCAGATCACTGGTCCAGAATATGTGGTAGATACAACCGAGCAGATCGCTCAGATACGAAAACGCATGACAGCCGCTCGCGAACGTCAGAAAGTTTACGCCGACATGGGCAGGAAACCACTTGAGCTCCAGGTTGGGGAGCGGGTACTACTCAAAGTTTCACCCTGGAAGGGTGTGGTTCGTTTTGGTAAACGCGGTAAACTCAACCCACGATACGTTGGACCTTTCGAGGTCATTGAGAAAATAGGCAGGGTGGCCTACAGACTTAACCTACCAGCGGAACTCGGTGCAGTTCACAACGTTTTCCACGTGTCAAATCTGAAGAAGTGTCCATCAGATGAGACCCACGTAGTTCCTTTGAAGGAATTCACTATCGACGAGCAGTTACGATTCGTCGAGGAACCAGTCGAGATCACGGACCGGGATGTTAAGGTCCTCAAGAGCACTAGGATACCTCTCGTTCGAGTTCGTTGGAACTCACGTCGCGGCCCAGAGTTCACCTGGGAGCACGAAGATCAGATGAAACAAAAGTATCCCCAACTGTTCGCAAACAGTACACCCACTACTGAGGCCGAAGCTACGGAATTTCGGGACGAAATTCCAGATCAACGGGGGGTGGATGTGACACCCCAGGAAAACCGGGAAAACCATACAACTTAACTAGCTTCCTCAGTGAGTGCCTATCAAATTTCGGGACGAAATTTCTTTCAACTTGGGGATGATGTGACAACTCGAAATTTAGAACCTTTCGTTGTATGCTTGAACGATTAGTGACTAACTGATTTGATGAATTAATGAATGATTTATGTGAACTTATATGATCATGTGTCATGTTATGTGTATGTTGTGATCGTATGTATGCGAGTATGTCTAGGAACCGAAACAACTAGGACCCGACTCGAGACCATGTGGTCTCGAGTAAACACCACACCACTCATGGGCCGGTTGGGCCACACACACCCCTTAGTCTATTTCGAAGCCCATTAGGGTGCACCACATGAAACTAGTATATATGTTATGCACCTAGCCATCTTTGCCATTTTCTTGGACACACTCACTCTCCACTCTCTCACACTAAAACCCTAAGCTTCAACATCATACTTCTCCTCCTTCTTCTCGGATCCAACCAACCGACCACCAAAGGGATTCTCGGACTTGCTTGTTCACACCAAACAAAGCTTCATCTTTCACCACCTCACAACCGGTTAGTGAATCTATGATGTTTGTTGTTGTTTAATAAGGGTATGAATGATAGAACTTAACTAGTGTGGTGTATGCTTGATAATGTTTGTGAACCGAATGTGTATTGTGTTTTGATGTATGATAATCGGTTGAGCATGTTTGATAGTACACATTGATGTTAAGTTAGTGTTCAAGAAATCGGTTCATAAATATCCTATGTTATGAGTTTACATTCGGTTGATAATGATTATATGTTTATGATGTTGATGCTACAAATGATATAATTTGACTAGTGTAGTGGTATGATTGATGATGTTTTGTGAATCGATTTGTGGGTAATATTGATAATCGGAGCATGCTTGATTTCGGATATGTGGCATAATGAACTCATGATGTTTTGTGTTTAAATGTAGTCTAAAACACTAGTTGTTGATGTTCATATAAATTGGATTGTGTATTCTTGTGTTAAGAACCGAAAGCTTGCCAACTAGGGTGATTTGTTGATAAGTTGTTCATGATTCTTGTTAGACTTAGGTTCATATGAATGAAGATGAGTTACTTGAATATTTGAATGATGATGAACAGGATGAATGTATGAAGAACTTGATGAATATCATAAGAACATGGTTGAATATTTGAAATCTGAATTATTTGATCCATTTTAGGAAATTTCTAGACAAATAAACATGTTTAAGGAATTTGGTTGGATAGTACAAACTGTTACAGGAAATCAGAATGTTAGTGGATAGTACACTGTTCCGAATCAGCAGTTGTCCACTCGAAACCGCCGATTGCGACTCGAAACCACTGCTTGATAAGTCGAAATCCCCGGTTGCGACATCAGTTGCGAGTCGCAAACACCCGGTTGCGACTCGAAACCATACATGATCAGCACACCAGCCTTGTGACTCGAAACCACTGTTGCGAGTCCGGTTGCGACTCGTAACCAAAACAGCACGAACCGAAACCATGGTTGCGACTCCGGTTGCGAGTCGCAAACGCCTGGTTGCGACTCGAGACTATACACGCTGTTTGGGCTTTCACCTCAATTCGGACTTAGTTAATTTGGGCCGGACTCTTGGGCCTAGTGTACAGACCTGATATACTACTGTTGAATGTGAATATCGATGAACTGCCATGACTAAACGTGTAACCCATACATGCACTACTTGAATACGAACCTGATTGTATGATACAACTATGATAGGACGTGAGTAGCCACAACATTGCTTGTTTGACCTTTCTGTGTTTCTACCGAGCAAACCAAGGTGAGTTCACACCCTCTACAAAGCATGGGATTCCCAGGGGTCGGGAATTGGGGTTAAGGAACTGGGTTCCTCGTCCTCCTTGGGTAGGACAGCAAAGGTTCAGGAATGTAATTCCTCGTCCTCACGGACAGATAACTCGTACTAGACCAAAACTCTATCACGAAGTCCCTCATTTTTATATCGACTTAATCGCCGGGCCAATGGCGAGCGGGTCATTAGTTAGATAGCGCTATTTAGGTCTGACAAACCTCACACCGTGCCGCAGAGGACGGGCGTGAACTAATGGATCTGGGGCACGTCAATGATGATAGACATTGACAGTTCAGGGCACATAAACATGACTACAGTCAGCAGTCGATATGGTAACGAGTCTAGTAGATACATGGGGTAGCCCCCACGGCCGAAATGCCAGATAACTACACGGGGTAGCCCCCACGGCAGGATTGCCAGAGTAATCGGGAATAAACAAGTCACGTTTTTAACTATGGGGTAACCCCCACGGCAGGATGCCAGATAAAGGAAAACTGTTTTCAAAACAACTTAAAACGAACACCCAACCGTGAACTCACTCAACTAGTTGTTGACTCGTTACTACATGCTTTGCAGGTCCTTAGGTTCTTAAGCTGGAGCTTGCATGGAGGAGGATCGTTGTGGGACACGGACGACTGTGTGCCATGTTAAACTATGAAACAATTAAACTTATGTTTTGATTTAAGACTTATGCTTCCGCTTGCAACTTAACTATGTGTTTGTTTGGACACCAATTGTATTGGTTAAACTTTTATATCTTTTAACTCGTATGTTCAATATGATTGGTGGCTGGATCCTGGTCAGTCACGCCTCCAAGCGGTAGTACTCCGCGGGTGGATTTTGGGGGTGTGACAGAACTCCCAGTGTATCCTAAACTTATCAGCTTTCCTGATGGTCACGCATTGCCGCCAGACGATTTCCAATCTAATCAATCTTCCCAAGGGTTTCAAGAACAAGTCCTAGACCTGTGATTAGGTTGTCGTCCACCTCAGTCCAACAAGGAGGTTGGCATTATCGTCCATGCAATGCCTCAAACAGAGTTGTATGCTTACTAAAACGGTAACGGCTGCAGTAGAACTCACCCAAAGATAAGCGTCCTTCCAGTTCTACTAAACTTAACCATACACATGCTCACAGCATGTCCTCGAGTGCCAAGATGGTTCGTTTACTCTGACCGTTTGTCCTACGGTGATAGGAAATGCCCATGCCTAGACGTGAGCTGAGGGTATCGTCTATTGTCTGTCATAAATCAGGTATAGCTCCAAAATCAGAAGTAATAGAAGTTGGCACCTCGTGCCTAAAACCGCCTCTCTCAGAAGAACATCCACAGCTTGTGAAGACTCGTCAGTTTCCTTGATTGCAGGAAGGTGTGCCGATAACGTGAGACAATCAACGATCACCCAGGTGGTATTGTTTCCGTTTCGAGCTGTAAGTAGACAGAATCCATGGCAGTCTGTTCTCATTTCCATATAGGTGTTTCTGGTTGCTAATGCTTCACCTTGGCTTTCCCACAAGCCAAGCATCATTCACATGCTTCGTTGTGTAGGCCTTCAAGCCCAGTTGCCAGATCGAGATCCCCCAATCCTAACATATTCCATCAAATCCAGATGACCAGTATACCGAGGCTGGTGCGCTTCGCTCAACACAAGTTCCTTTGGATTGCTGTACAGTAGAATCCATATTTGTTCCATGAAGTAGCGAGTACCGTCCGTCTTGCCAAGGGTTGCTTCCCCATGCCCCGCATGGGTTTAACTTGAAAATTATCTTCCTGCTGTTCTCCAGTTTGAATAGAGCGTGTCCGATCAGGTAGGTTAAAGTTGATAGCGAAGCTCGTGCACTTCCAGGTTTCACAATCGAATCATTCAACGGTTCCATCTAGCGGTGTCATTACCTGATTTAGTTCCTCCGAAGCCAAGGTACACGGGAGGCCCTTGTGATCGGTCTAAGTGGTGCATTCGGTACCGTCCAAGTAATGCCTCCAATTTAAATCCAAAGACTACGGCTTCCACCGCAGGTCGTGACTCGTGCAGTTCTTCCTGTAAATCCACTACGTAAACCATCGCTTTCTCGTGTTGCATCGGTGTGTAACTGGGACTCTGATTCGAACCATCATGGTAGACCACTAGATCATCAGTACCCTCGGATAGAAGCGATGGTCAGTGCATTGCAGAGTTGGATTTCAAAAGCTGAAAAGACGTTCTCCTGTTTTGTCTCCTATGAATACACAGCACCCTGCCGTGCTAAAGAGGTTAAAGCTGCGCAATCTTCGAAATCCCCGAGATGAATCTGCTATAGTATTTAGCGAAACCAAGGAATTGCTGTATCCCCGATGGAATATTTGGTGCCGATTAATATCTAATGAAATGGATCTTTAGTGAGATCCACGTGTATCCCCACTTCATTGACTACGCGATCAAGTAGGTGTACTTCTCAAATCCTGAAGTCACACCTAGGTAGACTTTGCATGGAGTTGTTCCTTCCCTAGGAGCTCTAGGATGAAAAACAAGTGCCGATTCATGGTGTTCCTTTTTCCTGGGAATGATTCAAAACGTCCTTAATAAACACGGTCGACTCACGTGGTCCATAAAGCTGCTGGTGTATTGATTAACCCAAAGGTCATGGAATACAAAGTCGCAATGGCCGCATTGCGTTTGATATGCCGTTTTAAGAACATTCTCTCCTTGGACTTCCATCTAATGCTAGCTCGCTCGATAGTCAATACACGTACGAAAAGGCTTATCTTCACGGATAACTGAGACTCCCCAAAGCAAAAAACTAGGTCCGATAAAACTCATGTCCAATAGTTCTTGTAGTTGATAAAACACTTCTTGCAACTCTCCTGGTGCATGGCGGTATGAGTACGAAAAATCAGGGTTGCCTCTAGTGTGAGATCAAACTGAGATTCTTCCTAACAATTGTGAAAGTAAACCTGAAAGTTCTTCGAGTAGCTCATCGGAAGAAATCACGAACAATTAATGAATCCTCGGTCCTCTTTTCCTCAGCCTTATTATCAGTGACGAGTGCTAACATAGCGGGGTAATCCCTCCGTAGACGCTCCTAGCTTTCGTTGCTGAATTGATGCTAACCTTTACGCCACTCTGACGCTTTAGAACTGATAACGATTTCTCCACCAAGGAGAGGGATACGTAAAGTCTTCTTCTCACAAGGTATATCTGCGCAACATCTGGATAACCAATCCATACTAACTACTGCATCGAAACTGTCAAGAATAGCAGAAGGAAGGTCGAGGTCGAACACTTGTCCCACAAGGTCGAGTTTGCATCCTAACGAACCTACGAGGCTTCAATTGTCTTGCCATCAGCCGATTCCACCACAGGTTCGGTTTCAAGAAGCATCAGGGTTAAACAGAACAGAGACGAAGCGATTAGTTACCAAGAACGTGCAGGCCACCATGTTGCTATAATCCTGGCGTCGCCCACGCCAATCCTGAATGCCCTTCCATGAGCATCATTTCCAGTGTTTGTTGTTTTCGTCACGAGAATTTCCAATACTGCCTTCGTTTCCCCGGGTTGATGTCGTCTTGATTTAACAACGGCCAATCCATGTCATGGGCACCTTCATTTCCATACTGTAGGCTATTATTACAAGTACCTTGATGTCGTCGTGACTGTTGCCTCGGATGTCGTTGCTTGTAGCGGTGCCCTACGATCTTTCACCAACCGGATCCATCTTTTCACATTCCTTGCCACATCGTGGGGTGCTACTCATTGTGCTGGCAGTTACATATTCCAAGTCGTAAGAGTTGACTCCCATGTCGCTGACTAGGGTTAAGGATTCGATTGCAATCAATTCACGGGTGTTCGTTGCCGGTAATCGGGGTCGTCCAAATTCTGAGGTCGGTAAGGTACTAAGCCCATCCTCTTATCCATCGATGTTGCAAGTTGCTTGAGTAATACCCGGTCCGTTGCAAGAGTGTTGCGGAAGTGATGACACTTCGGGATCTAGGACTTCAACACGCTAAGTTCCAGCAAACAAAGATAAGTGAGGAAAGTATAGTCCAACCATTTGATGCTGAGCCATCCAACTCAGGGACGTTCATACTAGCACCTAACATTCTACACAGTTCGCTAGGCGTTCAGATGTGTGATCAGGTGATACTCGATAGCATCGAGATTCGTAAGGATTCAGAAAGGGGTGAAAAGATCATGTTCTAGTAGGAGACAATCACTGTTATGACTCCTATAGAGTGCTGAGTTCTAACATAACATCAATTAACAGAGCGGAACCCCTCTCACACTCGTTAAGCCTCACTGGGACTCACATGCACCCCACATTATTATTATGTGTGCACCCATAATAATAAGGCAATTTGCATGCTTATCTCAGTGCCTCTTAACTCGCGCTAAAAGGTTCCCCGAATTCGAGCAATAAGACAGATGACGCCACAACATAGATCATGAAAGTTCAAGAAGGGTCGCACTCTTAAAACACGTAACATGGGTTGGTAACATAGAAGTTTATACTGCAGTGCTAAGTGTGCATTCACGTGTGATGTTACTCATAAGCAAACACTAGATATACTATGCAATAGTAAACGAGAAACAAACCTTGCAGTCTGGAGCTGAGTGTCATGGTCGATTTCGGATCTGTTCGGTTATAGTCTGGTTTTATAAAAACGTTTTAAAACCAAGTTCACTATAACCAGTGGCTCTGATACCAAGCATAAGTTATTCAAAATCACTATAAAGTTCCATCAATTAAGTAATAACAATTCCAATCATAAGTTATTCAAAATCACCAGTTCAGCGGAAGCATTAAAGTATCATAAGGTGAATACGAATTCAATCATAATAAATAAGTATTTGACAAATAATCCCGTTGGTATGACCATGACCACTCTTGCTCTCCAGCCAGCAAGCTCCTGTTTCAATCACCTAACGACCTGCGAGCATGTAACAAGTGTATCAGACAAAGCTGGCGAGTCCACAGTTTAAGAAAACGTTTGTTACCAGTTGAATTTAAAACAGTTCAATAACCAATGCAGGTAATATTGTTAATATCTCAATTCCGAACAAGACGGCTCCTGAAATACATGACTGCCCTTCCCACGTACTCCTATCTAGTACTGGGCCCCGACTGGGTCATTAGTTCACATCCGTCCTATCTAGGAGCGGTGTGAGGGTGCCAAACCTAAGTAGCGCTACCAACTAATACCCGTTACCCTCCAGGTAACATAATAAGGGACTTACAAAAATGATAGGTGAGAATATTAACCAATATACCCGTTATTACCCAGACCACTGACTGTCCCCAACCACTGGGACGCATGCTCGAATGTAGTGAACTCACCTTAGAGTGCTCGGTAGACTTAACTACTCGTTTAACCAAACAATCAATCAGGTCCTATGATTAATGCACATATAACGGTTAGTATGCATACAAGCTCGGTCCGTGTCACTCCACATTTATTCATCAAACAGTACACATCAGATACATGTAGTAACATTTGTCAATCCGTATACCAACTTATCCAGTTAAGCACAAAGTATAAGAATTCATTACTCAGGTTCGGCTGGATAAACATTCAAGTTCAACATAAACAAGAACAAACAATTAAGAAATAACACACGTACGAAATTACAAATCTGCTAATGACCAAATATCATGATAAACATGAGAGATAATTGAGGTGTGTGCTAGCAAGCTTAATTAATTAAGGTGCATGCTTGCTAGCTTGTTTATAACATTTGCTATCATCGAGACATAGGAAAATTATGAAAGATAAATGAGGTGTGTGCTAGCAAGCTTAACTAATTAAGATGTATGCTTGCTAGCTTGTTAACAACTCAAACTCCAACATTCTGTTATCATCGTACCAGCATTTACATGCATCACCATGTGGCCTCATCATCATTATTAAACAATACCCTTCACCACCTCCTAGCTATAAAACCCCCTAAGAACCGACTTATCATCATCCAATGCAACCATGCATTACTAAACAATGACCCTAATCATTATACCCACACTATTCGGTTCACACATGTTTTAGCACAAACAAAAATCCTAGTTCACATGGATATCACAGCCGCAACAATCATCTAATTCACATAATATTAATCATCACAATCATGTGCACTTTATTAATCATAACAGTTTGTTTCTCACCAAGTATTCATCAAGGTTTCAACTTATATTCCAAACAACATACTAACACACATAAATTACAGAATGTTAATCAAATCGGCTTAAGCAATTATCTTTATTCCAGCGAATACCTATTACCATTCTACTCGACATCATGGTTTGAACATATCGACTTCTAGATTCTCATATCAATCAGACAATTTACATCCTTTAAATCTAAATCAAAATCACAATTATCATGATCACAACCCATACGCAATATCAATAAAACCACACAATCGTTTTCCTTAACAACTAGGGATAAATAAAGCAGCGAAAACACAGCCATGTAACATCAAGGAGTATAATCAAAGTAGGTTATAACACTAACCGAAGGGGATTAGGGAGTGGGGGCTTCGAGTGAGAGTGCTTCCTGATGGTTGCGACCGAGTGGGGGAGAGGGAATGTCTTCTTGCTGTCGTCGAGGTGTAGAAGGAAAGAGAGAGTAGGGTTTTCTACTTGTGTATCTTCCCAGATCATAGAAGTTATAAAACCAAGTGTGCGGCCCCTTATGATAACCGGCCTAGATCATGGGCCTTTGGTAGAGTTGGGCTGCGAATTAAAGGCCATGACCCGCAACCACAAGGTTGCGACTCGGAACCGAGGGCGGGGTAACGTTTAGACTTTTATAACATATAACGCGTAACAATTTGGTATAATTAAACACACTCACAAAGTGTGCGACTGCCCTGACTTGTTTAGCACTTAGCATACAATAACGTGCATTACACAACCAATAATAATCAAGTACAACCCAGTTAACGAATTGGCGTTTGCCCAAATGACATAGCATACACCTAGTTGCAGCATAAAGTATAACGTGAAATGCAACGGTACGAGCTGGGTGTTAAAAGATCAAGCGATGCAAGCCTTGAAAGTACGGGTTGTCACATCTTCCCCAACTTGAAAGAAATTTCGTCCCGAAATTTGATAAGTAACACAAAGCGGCAAAGTGTTAGAGTAGGACGACTGCGGATTTTCGTGGGTGCCACACTTATGCTCCAGGAAGCTCCACAATTGCAGATGGAAGGTATGATCAAATGGTTGCAACATTGTGGCTTTATATAGTAATTAAATCTCACTTAGATCATTGACAACAAAGTCTACCCTTGTTCCTTGATCATCAACAAGTGTCCTAGGGTCTAAAAAACATGTAGGGGTCGTCCATGGATGAGGAAAATCGGTTTTAAGTCGGTTACATGCTTATAACAGGCTGCTGCCTGTTAATTCTGCATCTGGGGACTTCACGCGGCCTGCGTAAGATCTTAACATGTCTTACGCGGCCCGCCTAAGGCCTGTTTTCAGGTTAAAAGGTTTTTCCAGTTTGCATCCTTGGCTCTTGGTTCTTCGAAAGGTTAACCACACTTTGTTTCTTGCATTTTGAGCCCCTCATCTTGACTTATAAGGGGTTCATGACTTATACCCACTTTGTTAAGTTCTTGGTCACTTCATGTTACCCGAAAAATCATAATTTTCTATGTTGACGCTTTAACCCCTCGTATGCGAATTTGATCATAACTTTCTCATACGATAAGGAAACTTTATGAAATTTTTTATCGTGCATTCTAGTGAGCATAATTAATCGTTACAAAGCTTCGGGTTTGCTAAAAGGTCATTCAGAGGCATACTTTAAACATGTTGACACATTTAACCCCTGTAGTTTGTAATCTCTCACTTTCTTTCATATTTAGCTTCGTATGATACATGATTTATTCGTTTGAAGGTATGAGCATCATGTAGGGTTACTGTAAAGTATATTTATCCCTTGTTGACATTTTGAACCCTTATATTCACATGCTTTCCATGTTTGTCAACTTTAGTCCCTCTAGAGTATACTTTCACACGTTCAAACTTATGACACGTGTCAATACATTATAGGACGTGAATTTTTGAGGTGTTACATCCTCACCCCCTTAAAAGAAATATCGACCTCGAGATTTGTTAAAATGCGGGGAGTACTTTTTGTCGCATAATGGACTTAACTTCTATAACTTATCTGGAGTCTTTCCAAGCTCCCAAAGTGACTCCTATATTAGGTACATGTATCCTTTTGGAGCTTCTAATCCTGTCTGTGACAACTCGAGTTTCCAAGATTTTATCTTCGCATTTAGTGCACGTTAATTTTTTTTTTAGTTGTTTGTTAATACGACTCGTTGTTTCACAACGCTTACTTTTGTAATACGTTGTAACGTATTTCGACTGATTTGTTATACTTGGAAATCCATAATATTTATTATGTGTGATTGTATGTTAATAAGGTGTTATTAATTAACATGTAATTAAAGATGGAACTTTACTGTAAACAAACAAGTATGATGAAATCACCCAAGTGGTGAAAACACATAAGTGTTTTCATCCACTTTAAACCAACGAAATCAGATGATGGGCTTTGGCCCAGATGTTGAGATATTTTATATGTAATGATTTTATAAACCAATCTTCTCAGACAAGTTTCACAATTTCCAAACAATATCTTATCACAATTGTCTCTCTCTCTCTATCTCTGAAAACCCACAAAGAAAACTCATCTTGAAGCAAACCTCTGCTTAAAACTTGGTTAGTGATTTCATGATTCAAGTTGTTCTTGTTGCATATCGTATGATTATTGGATGTTTAATCATGATGTATGTATATATGAGATTATGTGATTGAATCATTGTGGGATTGTTAGATAATTATTATCTATGAACTGTTTGAATATTGGATGTTTGGAAGTTACAGTGGGTATTTGTTAATGAATGATAAACACTATGATTGTTGTTGGATGTTAATTCTGAGAATACATGAGTAGATATCTAATCAAATGTTTTAGCTTTTGTTTGATTGATAGTACAAAAGGGTTGAATCTGATTAGAAATGGGATTAGAGTTTCTGGGTTTTTAATAACTTACAGTGAGTTTTGGTGAAGATGATGATGTTTCACGAAAACACCCCCACCTAATAAACTGGACGAAATCACATGAAGTGATTTCGGCCCAAACCTTTCCAGCCCAATGAGGGATTTCGGCCCACATAGTGTCACACCCCGACCACGTGGAACATACAAAACGTGGCGGAAATGTCGGGGAGTGTTGTAACAGAATTAATTGTTTCAAATCCATGGCAATTGAAGTTTCGTTTTATTGATTAAAAGTGTTACAATGTCTTATCAAACTAGGAAATACAACATAATTAACTAGTCTTGCATCTTTTATTGTCACTAAAGCCCAAGTCTGCCTATGTGTATCTTGATCATCTTATGCAACAGTTCCTGAAAAACACATGTGAAAATAGGTACGTCAGCATAAAAATGCCTATGAGATACATAGGTTTTGTGAAAATAGGTTTCATGACTTATGTTTGAGAAAATGTTTAGTCATGAACCTTGTAATTTGCTTTGTTTTGTAAATCATTTGAAAAACAATGAGTTCAGATGATATGTATAAATAAATGAATAATGTATGGTTAAATGAATAACCATAGTAAAATGGATTTGTATAAGATAAGTTGTTTGTAAAACAATGTCTTGTGAAAAGTATGTTATTTGTATAAAATGTTATATGTATCAAACTGAAATGATTCAAATAACGCTACAATATGTAATACCATACAAACACTTATATATAGGAAGTACCAGCGGCGTATCCACCATGCTTGTATCATATTACACACGTATCGTTACTTAATCATTTAATCAAACCAAACCAATGTCAAAATGTCTATGTCAAATATCCATGTCAAATGTTTATGTCAAAATGTCATGTATGGCAAATGAAATGTCTCAACTAAACCATATGCACAAATACAAAGTATTGAAGTAAAACTTGGTTTAAATCAAAGTTATGTTTTGTGGGAAATGCATGATCAAATGTCAATCATGTTAAAATGTCTATGCCGAAATGTCTATGTCAAATACGGTTCACATGGTTCACAGATACAAACGGTTCACAGATATCAACGAATCACAGTCAAATGATTACAACGGTTCAATATGTAGTATAATGTGTTCATATGCTGGGTAAGCATATGCAACGGTTCAAAATGTTATATAATGTGTTCATATACTGGATGAGCATATGCAACAAAATGTAATGTAAAACAATGTACCAAGTAATGCACACAATGGGCACACTTAGCATGAAAGGTAGTGTAAAACAATGTACTAAGTAATGCACACAATGGGCACACCTAGCATGAAAGGTAGTGTAAAACAATGTACTAAGTAATGCACACAATGGGCACACCTAGCATGAAAGGTAGTGTAAAACAATGTACTAAGTAATGCACACAATGGGCACACCTAGCATGAAAGGTAGTGTAAAACAATGTACTAAGTAATGCACACAATGGGCACACCTAGCATAAGATGTAATGAAATCATGTACTATAATGTACTAATGAACATAGCAAGTATATGATGTCAAAACAGGAAAGCATGAAAGTAACAAGTAGGCACATGTGTTCCACCCCAAAACAGTTTGGAAAACAGTAAAAGAGGGGTCTATGTACTCACCTGAGATTGCTCAGTAGTTCTGGAGTGACAACTAAACAATGCTAGAGATCGCGGATATCAAACGGCACCTAGTATAGGTAACTATGTTAATAAACCGGACCTAGATCGGAAGATTGGGTAGCATTAGGGTTTGTAAACCAAACGAGTGTAGAGACTCGTGTCATTTGGTTTAACAAAGCCTACATACTAAATGAAACTTAACCTGAGTGATTTCGACCCATTACGACCCGTTTAGGTAGCTTATGCTACTTTAACGCGTCGTTCGCGTGAAACGCGTTCGGACCGCCTAACTAGCCCTATGACAAGTGTTATATGCCTAAACATATTACATAATCAGTTATGTGACAAAGGTTTAGGTTACATATGCTTAATTACCAATTATACATGAAAAGGGTATTATGGTAATTTACCTAAGGCATACAAACTACCTATCATACAACTACTTTAAACGATGTGACCATAGGGTATAACCTCGGAAGGTTATTCCCTACCTACTATGGTCACCTAATGTGTTTGGTCGGATCCTAATGATCGACCAAATGGGTCGGGTTCGAGGTATAAGCGATTTATTAGATCGCTTACCCTACGACCCTAGACAACGTGGTAATCAGTAGGCATAGTCCCAAGGGACTATGACCAACGTGATTACACTCACGTTGCGAAGTTCAAACGAACTTCACATTGACCATTACTGGTCAACGCTGAAAGTCAAACAAAGTTTGACTTTCTGACTCGAAAAGCAATAAAATAAGGAAAAGAACGAAAGAATACTTACGAAGGGTCCCCGAATGCTAATCCTGATCCAAGGACTCAGGTATGAAACAAAGGTTTCAACTTAGAGCTCTCAAATCAGAATTCTTGTAAGAAATGAGGTTGGGGTGATGGGGTATTTATAGTATTCGGAGAACCGTTAAGATCGTTTCATGGAAAGGAGGGCACGATCAAGGCCGTACACTTGTCGGGAAGTTGTGGTGCCACAAATGCTCCTTAACTTAGTGACACATCACTTAAAACATGTGGTTAAGGATTAATTGGTTGCAACTTGCATTTAAAACACTGAATCTGGTCCAGATGGGGGCTCGCGTGACGCTAAGGCCCGTCGCGTCACGCTAGGCCCCTGTTTTGGCAGATTTTCCAGAAATGGTCCCTGCACCTTGTTTAAGCGATTTTCGATGCGTTTGAACCCCGTTAACCTCATTTCAAGGCTCTAAAATGAAGTTAAAGTATAGGGAACTCAAAATATGCTCAAAAATATCTAGGATGATGGTTCGTTTGGTCGTACGAACGCGATGTTCGCTTAATTACGACGGAATGCGCATAAGCGCGAAAAACGATCCAAATGACGCGACGAATGGATTTTTCTTATGGCGAACACTAAAATATAATATAGTCATGCTTGCATAAATTTTTGGATGTCCGGATGTATTCAGAACGTAAGTTATGCGCGAAAATGCAAACCTGTGCACTTTTTGACACTTTTAGTCCCTGAATGACCCAAAAGTTTATTTTAGCACACCGAACCCCTCAAAGCCTATTTCTAAGCTATGTAAAGGATATTTATGGTATGTTTAACTTATGGTCAAGTTCCGGAATGTCTGTTACAGTTCAAATTGGCATACTTTCGCAGTTTGTCAACTTTAGTCCCTGTAAGCGATTTAACTTTGATTCACCACACCAAACCTTCCAAAACTTATATCTAAGTTATGTATAGGTTATTTAAGGTATGTTAAGCCTATTTCACTATTCTGGAGTGTTTGTTGCATTAAAATGGTTATATTTACGCATTAGTGCGCGTATAACCTTCCAGAAAGCGATATAGTGATTGAAATCGAACAAGAATTGATATGTGTAAATGATACACATATTTATACAAGTCCAAAGTATGAAATACATATTTCATTGGTTAGGCATTTGTTTGATGGTTGAAATAACACAGGTGTTACAGTCTCCCCTACTTTAGGAAATTTCGTCCCGAAATTAATTCGTAGGAGTCTGTCTATGACTTTGTTTCAAATAGTCATCAAAGATATGTAGCATAATCTGATTATTTTCCTCAACAGATATTTTTCAGAAGTGAAAATGAATAGATGATTCATTCTTTCTTAACGGATTCTTTGTCAGAAATGGGAAAGAAGGAATAATCCACGGATATTCATTTCTCTCAACGGATATTCTTCAGAACGAAAATGAACAAACGGGGTCATTTTCCTCAACGGTTTGTTCTTCAGAATTTGAAATGAAAGAAAAATCAACGGATATTCATTTCTCTCAACGGATATTCTTCAGAACGAAAATGAACAAACGGGGTCATTTTCCTCAACGGTTTGTTCTTCAGAATTTGAAATGAAAGAAAAATCAACGGATATTCATTTCCTCAACGGATATTCTTTAGAACGAAAATGAATGGATAATTCATTTTCCTCAACGGTTATTCTTCAGAATGGAAATGAAAAGATAAACAACGGATATTCATTTCCTCAACGGATATTCTTTAGAACGAAAATGAATGGATAATTCATTTTCCTCAACGGTTATTCTTCAGAATGGAAATGAAAAGATAAACAACGGATATTCATTTCCTCAACGGATATTCTTTAGAACGAAAATGAATGGATAATTCATTTTCCTCAACGGTTATTCTTCAGAATGGAAATGAAAAGATAAACAACGGATATTCATTTCCTCAACGGATATTCTTTAGAACGAAAATGAATGGATAATTCATTTTCCTCAACGGTTATTCTTCAGAATGGAAATGAAAAGATAAACAACGGATATTCATTTCCTCAACGGATATTCTTCAGAAGTGAAAAATGAATAGCTAGTTCATTTTTCCTCAACGGATGCTTCATCAGAATTGGAAATGAATAGGGTTAACTCTTGATACATGATAGAACTTGCTGTGATTTCTGTGCACTAAATTTCATAATTATGTATGCATCCATAATTACGTAATTCCTTGCACAGTCCGCACAGCTTGTTTTGAAATGTTGTGGGGAAAGATATCAAACCTGAGATGAGAGTGACTAGACTACCATAGGGTCCTTTTAATTAGATCAACAGAGGATCTTCTTAATTAGGCCACTAAGGAGTCCTTTCAGCTATTATCATCACATGATATCCCCAACCAGATTTTTGGATCAATCTGTTTAACTAGACTACTAAAGGGGTCTAATTATGAAGTAGTACATTATAATCCAAGGGACTTTAACTACAACGTAGAAGTCCATTAAGGATTTAAGTAGTACCTTTGGGTATCCTACTATGAATCTCTTGCACAAAGATAAGTAAGATTTTCCGAGGATTTGAATAACATAAATTGGATCACATGACACATAAAGGATAACACATAAGCACATAACCACATAATTGTTTAATTGTTATTTTCTTGTTATTGATTGCTATTAACTTGGCGCCTCGTACATCGTTTCTCTTGGAAGAAACGGGTACTTAGGATTTTCGTGGAAACGCAAGAGATTATACAAGGGAAGAAATTTGGAAGTAGTCTGTTCTTCAAGGAATGCGGTTCCTTGATTGTCGGTATTGTAGGGGATATGTTTATACATGCAACCACATAAACATATTGAAATGTAAATGAAAGATTTATTTATAAACAACAATAACAACAACTGTTTCATAGATTGTGATAAAAGAAAATAATACATAAGGCTCGATTATTTTCTAAACAGCGTTATCTTCTGTCGGTCAGATACTCATCCCTGCGCTGGATTTGCATCAGCAAGTCTTGGGCAATTTCTACTAAAATGGCCCATCTCGCCATAGTTGTAGCAAGATCCCAGTGGGAAACGAGCTTGAGCAGGATTGTTGTTAATCTGATTTGGTGCTGCTGCTGTTGGGCAAACCCTCGCTGTATGACCTGTAAGTCCGCAAACTTGGCATGTGCGGCACTTCACCCCAGTATGATGATGTAGGCCACATTGGTTGCACAAAGGTGCACTTCCATTGTAGGGTTTCCTGGCAGGGGGTTGAGCTGGTTGATTGAGGACGGCTTGATCATTGTGAGCGACCACGGCGAAGTTCTGAGAAGCCTTTCGCTTCTTTGACTTCTTAGAGGATCCAGTCTGTTCATCCATGGTCTTTGATTCCTCGATTGGTTTCGATTCCTCGACCAGTTTCTTGTCACCCTTTCGGAAAAGCTTACGTTTCCTGATCTGCGATTCAGTCAAGGTTGCAGATAACTCAATGGCCTGCCTAACAGTAGTAGGGTTGCTACCAGTCAAAATGTCTTGTATTGAATCAGGGAGGCCATCAATGTACTTTTCGATTGCCTTATCCAAAGGCGTGACCATGTTTGGGCATAACAGACTTAACTCCTCATAACGGTCCGTGTAGGCTCTATGCTCACCGCTGTCTTGCTCCAGATTGTCGAATTCCCTTTCCAAAGCCCTGATCTCGTGTCGAGGACAGAATTCCTTCATCATAAGGGCCCTAAGTTCAGCCCATGTCTGTGCTAGAGCAACTTCTGCACCACGATCTCTCATAACCCCGTTCCACCACGTAAGGGCTCTCTTCTGGAACACACTCGAAGCAAACTCGACCTTGCGATTGTCAGGACACTGCACGTGGCGGAAAGTATTCTCAATGCTCTCGAACCATTGAAGAAGCCCAGTCGCTCCCTCAGAACCACTAAACTTGAGTGGTTTCGCCGAGTTAAAACTCTTGAAATTGCATGGACCATTGTTGTTGTTGTTGGCTTGATTCCATTGAGCAAAGAGGTTTGGGAATTGAGCAGCCATTTGCTGTGCAATAATTTCTGCCAGTTCGGCAGTCGCTATCTGGTTCTCGCGTCGAGGAGGCATTCTAAAAGAGGAAAACATGAAAGGAAACGAGTGAGAGAATTAGACGAAAAGAATGAGATGAAACAAATTTGATGAACGCAATGGATAGTGGTCATTTGTTTGTTAGTACAAAGCAACAAACGACCTCGGTGAATAATCAAAGTAAATAGGTCAAAAATAATGTATCGCGAAGACATGCTCGCCTATAAGTGAACACTCATCCCAAGAATTCCCAGGTAAGCACAACTGGTCTCGCGTCTGGTTGAGATGTATACGAGGTGCTTGCCTAGACAGAAAACTCAGAATACAGGCATTCACCCTTCCAGTTTGCACGTGTTCACATTATTTAAAACCCAAAACCTTGACGAGATTTTTGAAAACTCAAAAGGGGTTCAAAACCTTACAATAGAGGGTTCAAAACCTTGTAATAAATCATCCTAGAACAGATGATTAGTTTTCAAAGCGGTTTTGAAATTCATGTTCTTGATGTGGTCGTCGCCTAAGGATAGGTGACGGTATTGTTTTATGACTAAACGCCAGTAAACTCGCGTTAGGGTCCTAAGAAGGTTATAGACTAGGTCAAAGCATTACTAATAACCTAATTCCCTATAACCATTGGCTCTGATACCATCTTTTCTGTCACACCCCGACCACGTGGAACATACAAAACGTGGCGGAAATGTCGGGGAGTGTTGTAACAGAATTAATTGTTTCAAATCCATGGCAATTGAAGTTTCGTTTTATTGATTAAAAGTGTTACAATGTCTTATCAAACTAGGAAATACAACATAATTAACTAGTCTTGCATCTTTTATTGTCACTAAAGCCCAAGTCTGCCTATGTGTATCTTGATCATCTTATGCAACAGTTCCTGAAAAACACATGTGAAAATAGGTACGTCAGCATAAAAATGCCTGTGAGATACATAGGTTTTGTGAAAATAGGTTTCATGACTTATGTTTGAGAAAATGTTTAGTCATGAACCTTGTAATTTGCTTTGTTTTGTAAATCATTTGAAAAACAATGAGTTCAGATGATATGTATAAATAAATGAATAATGTATGGTTAAATGAATAACCATAGTAAAATGGATTTGTATAAGATAAGTTGTTTGTAAAACAATGTCTTGTGAAAAGTATGTTATTTGTATAAAATGTTATATGTATCAAACTGAAATGATTCAAATAACGCTACAATATGTAATACCATACAAACACTTATATATAGGAAGTACCAGCGGCGTATCCACCATGCTTGTATCATATTACACACGTATCGTTACTTAATCATTTAATCAAACCAAACCAATGTCAAAATGTCTATGTCAAATATCCATGTCAAATGTTTATGTCAAAATGTCATGTATGGCAAATGAAATGTCTCAACTAAACCATATGCACAAATACAAAGTATTGAAGTAAAACTTGGTTTAAATCAAAGTTATGTTTTGTGGGAAATGCATGATCAAATGTCAATCATGTTAAAATGTCTATGCCGAAATGTCTATGTCAAATACGGTTCACATGGTTCACAGATACAAACGGTTCACAGATATCAACGAATCACAGTCAAATGATTACAACGGTTCAATATGTAGTATAATGTGTTCATATGCTGGGTAAGCATATGCAACGGTTCAAAATGTTATATAATGTGTTCATATACTGGATGAGCATATGCAACAAAATGTAATGTAAAACAATGTACCAAGTAATGCACACAATGGGCACACTTAGCATGAAAGGTAGTGTAAAACAATGTACTAAGTAATGCACACAATGGGCACACCTAGCATGAAAGGTAGTGTAAAACAATGTACTAAGTAATGCACACAATGGGCACACCTAGCATGAAAGGTAGTGTAAAACAATGTACTAAGTAATGCACACAATGGGCACACCTAGCATGAAAGGTAGTGTAAAACAATGTACTAAGTAATGCACACAATGGGCACACCTAGCATGAAAGGTAGTGTAAAACAATGTACTAAGTAATGCACACAATGGGCACACCTAGCATAAGATGTAATGAAATCATGTACTATAATGTACTAATGAACATAGCAAGTATATGATGTCAAAACAGGAAAGCATGAAAGTAACAAGTAGGCACATGTGTTCCACCCCAAAACAGTTTGGAAAACAGTAAAAGAGGGGTCTATGTACTCACCTGAGATTGCTCAGTAGTTCTGGAGTGACAACTAAACAATGCTAGAGATCGCGGATATCAAACGGCACCTAGTATAGGTAACTATGTTAATAAACCGGACCTAGATCGGAAGATTGGGTAGCATTAGGGTTTGTAAACCAAACGAGTGTAGAGACTCGTGTCATTTGGTTTAACAAAGCCTACATACTAAATGAAACTTAACCTGAGTGATTTCGACCCATTACGACCCGTTTAGGTAGCTTATGCTACTTTAACGCGTCGTTCGCGTGAAACGCGTTCGGACCGCCTAACTAGCCCTATGACAAGTGTTATATGCCTAAACATATTACATAATCAGTTATGTGACAAAGGTTTAGGTTACATATGCTTAATTACCAATTATACATGAAAAGGGTATTATGGTAATTTACCTAAGGCATACAAACTACCTATCATACAACTACTTTAAACGATGTGACCATAGGGTATAACCTCGGAAGGTTATTCCCTACCTACTATGGTCACCTAATGTGTTTGGTCGGATCCTAATGATCGACCAAATGGGTCGGGTTCGAGGTATAAGCGATTTATTAGATCGCTTACCCTACGACCCTAGACAACGTGGTAATCAGTAGGCATAGTCCCAAGGGACTATGACCAACGTGATTACACTCACGTTGCGAAAAGTCAAACAAAGTTTGACTTTCTGACTCGAAAAGCAATAAAATAAGGAAAAGAACGAAAGAATACTTACGAAGGGTCCCCGAATGCTAATCCCGATCCAAGGACTCAGGTATGAAACAAAGGTTTCAACTTAGAGCTCTCAAATCAGAATTCTTGTAAGAAATGAGGTTGGGGTGATGGGGTATTTATAGTATTCGGAGAACCGTTAAGATCGTTTCATGGAAAGGAGGGCACGATCAAGGCCGTACACTTGTCGGGAAGTTGTGGTGCCACAAATGCTCCTTAACTTAGTGACACATCACTTAAAACATGTGGTTAAGGATTAATTGGTTGCAACTTGCATTTAAAACACTGAATCTGGTCCAGATGGGGGCTCGCGTGACGCTAAGGCCCGTCGCGTCACGCTAGGCCCCTGTTTTGGCAGATTTTCCAGAAATGGTCCCTGCACCTTGTTTAAGCGATTTTCGATGCGTTTGAACCCCGTTAACCTCATTTCAAGGCTCTAAAATGAAGTTAAAGTATAGGGAACTCAAAATATGCTCAAAAATATCTAGGATGATGGTTCGTTTGGTCGTACGAACGCGATGTTCGCTTAATTACGACGGAATGCGCATAAGCGCGAAAAACGATCCAAATGACGCGACGAATGGATTTTTCTTATGGCGAACACTAAAATATAATATAGTCATGCTTGCATAAATTTTTGGATGTCCGGATGTATTCAGAACGTAAGTTATGCGCGAAAATGCAAACCTGTGCACTTTTTGACACTTTTAGTCCCTGAATGACCCAAAAGTTTATTTTAGCACACCGAACCCCTCAAAGCCTATTTCTAAGCTATGTAAAGGATATTTATGGTATGTTTAACTTATGGTCAAGTTCCGGAATGTCTGTTACAGTTCAAATTGGCATACTTTCGCAGTTTGTCAACTTTAGTCCCTGTAAGCGATTTAACTTTGATTCACCACACCAAACCTTCCAAAACTTATATCTAAGTTATGTATAGGTTATTTAAGGTATGTTAAGCCTATTTCACTATTCTGGAGTGTTTGTTGCATTAAACTGGTTATATTTACGCATTAGTGCGCGTATAACCTTCCAGAAAGCGATATAGTGATTGAAATCGAACAAGAATTGATATGTGTAAATGATACACATATTTATACAAGTCCAAAGTATGAAATACATATTTCATTGGTTAGGCATTTGTTTAATGGTTGAAATAACACAGGTGTTACACATAGGGATTTCGCCCAAATAGTGTTTTCGGCAACATAAGGATTTCGGCACTTAGGGGGATTTCGGACCTTAAGTGTTTTCGGCCCAAAACAGATTTCGGCCCATGTGCTTGGTTTTCGGCATAAAGGGGATTTCGGCCCATATAGGTGATTTCGGCTCTTTGTGTTTTCGGCACTTTTATGTGTTTGGCAACATGTTAACTGTTAATAATTATTGTTATTATATATGTTATTTAATTAAGCTAATCACTTGATTAACTCAGTTACTTTATTTAACTCTGTTAAATATGTAAACATCTGTTAAGGCTGTTTAGTTATTAACTTGGTTAGACATGCTAAACTTAATAAACTAGTCAATCCTGTTAAGTGGATTAACTCTGTTAAGTGTGACAACTTAGTAAGGGACTTGCATGTGACTTGAAACCTAGTATGGAATGATTAATTGTTTATGCAATGCACAATATTAACTGTCAAACACACTCTATGATATTACTGTGATGCTAGTTACATGTGAAACATTACGAACGTAAACTGACTGAACATACGTGCACTATAGGACTTGACTGATTTACTGTGAGCATATAACTTAGCATACCGAGCAAACAAGGTGAGTTCACACTTCTACCAAGGCATGGGATTCCCAGGGCTTGGGAATGGGATTTAAGGAATAAGGTTGAATAGATTCATGCGGAAATTATTACTAGACTACCATACCATCGTCCTTGGTTGTGCAGGACCCATACGTAAAACCTACGTATACTTATGCTATTCGCTATCCTCGGTTGTGAAGGATACTCACGTAAAACCTACGTGAACCTATATTTACTACTGCCTCGGTTGTGTCAGGCACTTACGTAAAACCTACGTAAACCCCCGCGTACCCCTATCCTCGGTTGGGAAGGATACTTACGTAAAACCTACGTAACACTTGTACGTATTACTGTTCTCGGTTGTGAAGAACACATATGGTTACAAATAGTCTAGTGGTTATACAACACGGGAAGCCCCCACCAATAGAACTTACTACCGGCCCAGTAGAGCCACATGTTACAAACAAACTTACTATTACGCATTACTTTCTGTGAACTCGCTCAACTAGTTGTTGACTCTCTGTTACATGCCTTGCAGGACCATAGGTACTTTTGGAGCTTGCACGGGAGGCATGGTCGTTGTGGATATGGATCGTGAATGTGTTGTTAAACATTATAACATTTTGTACTTAAACTTATGTTGGGTTTTACATTAAATGCTTCCGCTACACACTTGTTTATATTTGGTTTTGTAAACACCTATCGTATTGATGAATGACTTTTGATATGCATACTTATGTTCAATATGATTGGTGGCTTGATCCTGGTCATGTCACGCCTCCAAGCGGTAGTACTCCGCGTGTGGATTTTGGGGGGTGTGACAGATTGGTATCAGAGCCATTGGTTATAGGGAACTCGGTTTTAATAAGGGGAAAACGTTTTTATTAAAACCAGACTATAACCGAAACAGTGCTCAACGATCCACAACGACGCTTCACTCCACGTGCAAGGCTCAGCATCATAGGTACTACTATTCATGTTACCTTACCTACTTGTTAGAATTACATAGAACTTTGCTCGTGGTATGCTTAGATTACAGAACCTACTATTCGTTACTGCTTGAGAATACTTGTGTGCTCACTCTCTTCGCACTATTCGCGAACCTCTCATCCACATGTTCTCCTTGATGTCAAGATCATGAGTGGACGCGTTAACCTAACTCAAGCCCAGTTGGCGGCTTCGATCACCGAACAAGTTACTGCAGCACTCGCAGCTGTCCAGGCAGGAGGTGTACCCTGCCATCACCACTTACTCTAGGATCTTTAGATCCTACTCTCGTAACTCAACACTTGTGCTTAATTTTGGTTACTCTTACGCACACGACAAGTCAACACGCTTAGCCACCTGTATGCACATACAAGACTTTTATGGACTGTCGTCCTACTACTTTCAGCGACACGGAAGGAGCTGTTGGACTCCTCCATTAGTTCGAGGAACTCGAATCGGTCTTCGATTGTGCGAATGACCTGAGGCTCGTAAGGTGAAATATGCCACTGATACTCTCGAAGGCACCGCGCTAACTTGGTGGAGCGCGCAAGTTCAAAGGCTGGGCTGGCGGCTGCTAATGCCACCCCATGGAATGATATTAAGAAACTGATCAAACGTGAATACTATAGTCGTGATGACATTCACAAGCTGGAAGTGGAATTCTTTAACCTGAAGATGACGGGATCAGAGATAGAAGCGTACACGAAACGATCCAACGGACTGGCAGTGTTATGTCCATCTATGGTGGATCCTCCCATCAAACGCATTGAGCTGTACCTCAAGGGATTAGTATCAGGGATTCAAAGTCATGTGACTACTCCTAACCTTATTACTATTCAAGATGTTACTCGTCTTCCTCATCGTCTCGCAAAACAAGCTGCCCCAACGTGTCAGCGCTACTACTACCACTACTACTTCAACTACTTCTGCTACCCTCGGTGACAACAAATGGAAGTGGGATGGAAACCCTAGCAAGGGTTCGACTACGGTTCCGCCCCAGGCACAGCAGCGGAAGATCGATGACAACCAAAGTTCTGGTCAGCAACCTTTTAGTAGTCAAGGGCGGGGTGGATACAGGTGAAACCACCCTAAGTGCAAACGCTGTAACTTGCACCACAACGGGCAGTGCAACCGAAATCATTGTCATTGATGCAACAAGCTTGGTCATGGAGCCAAAGATGGTAGAAACTCACGTCCTGCAAACCAGAACCAACAACAACAGCCACAAGATCTATAGAATCAGCAGCAACAGCAGGGTAACAAGGATGTTATCAGGTGGTGCTGAAGGTCACTTCAAAAGACACTGCCCACAGTGGAGCCAGAACCAGAATCAGAACCACAACCAAGGAAACAGGAACAATAATGGAGGCAATAATGGGGGTAATAACGACGACAATGGTGCTAGGGGTCGTGCATTTGTGATTAGTCAGGGTGATATTAGGAATGACCCCAGCATTGTGATGGTTTCGACGTCGATATTGGTACGGATGGGCTACCTCAGCATCGAGCAGAGATTCTTTGAAAAGAAAAGATCATCCGCATTCCTCGTACTGATTGAGAACCTTTGGTAGCTCATAGTAACAAGCTCCTGGACCAGCACCTATAGCTCGAGCGCCTTATCGCTTAGCTCCAACAGAACTGGAAGAACTGTCTAAGCAATTGCAAGAACTTTTGGAAAAAGGGTTTCATACGTCTTAGCTCTTCGCCCTGGGGAGCTCCAGTATTATTTGTGAAGAAGAAAGACGGTACTTTCCGCATGTGTATAGATTACCGCGAACCGAACAAGGTGACTGTGAAGAATCGCTATCCACTTCCACGCATCGACGACTTATTCGACCAGTTGCAAGGGTCGAGCTATTACTCAACGATTGATCTGAGGTCAGGTTACCATCAGCTGAGAGTCCGGGATGAGGACGTCTCCAAAACAGCATTCAGAACTCGCTACGGCCATTACGAGTTTTTGGTCATGCCATTCGGGCTAACGAACGTGCCTGCGGTCTTCATGGATCTTATGAACAGGGTGTGCAAACCTTATCTTGACAAGTTTGTTATTGTTTTCATTGACGACATCCTGATCTATTCGAAGAATCGGGAGGAACATGAGCAGCATTTACGACTTATTCTGGAACTCCTTCGAACGGAACAACTGTACGCTAAGTTTTCAAAATGCGACTTCTGGCTTCGTGAAGTCCACTTTCTAGGCCACGTGGTAAACAAGGATGGGATTCATGTTGATCCATCCAAGATAGATTCGATCAAGAACTGGCATGCACCTCGCACACCAACAGAAATACGCCAATTCTTGGGTTTGGCGGGCTATTACAGACGGTTTATCAAAGACTTCTCAAAGATTGCACAGCCGCTTACATTACTGACACAGAAAGGTATTGCTTACCGTTGGAGTGATAGACAGGAAACAGCGTTTCAGCACTTAAAGGATAGACTTTGTAGCGCACCTATCCTCTCATTGCCTGAAGGCACGGATGATTTTGTAGTTTACTGCGACGCATCTATCCAAGGTCTTGGATGTGTGTTGATGCAACGGGATAAAGTTATTTCTTATGCTTCGCGCCAACTTAAGATTCACGAACAGAATTACACTACGCACGATTTAGAGCTTGGAGCTGTTGTCTTTGCACTCAAGATATGGAGACATTATCTGTATGGCACCAAGTGCACCATCTACACCGATCACAGGAGTCTTGAGCATATCTTCAAGCAGAAAGACTTGAACATGCGACAACGTCGATGGGTCGAGTTACTGAACGATTACGAATGTGCTATAAAGTACCATCCAGGCAAAGCCAATGTGGTGGCCGACGCCCTCAGTCGAAAGGATACTATACCTAGGCGTGTACGAGCGTTGCAACTCACTATTCAGTCTAGTCTTCCTTCACAGATACGAGATGCTCAGGTAGAAGCATTGAAACCGGAAAACGTCAGGGCTGAAGCTCTACGCGGCTCAAGGCAAAGGTTAGAACAAAGGGCAAACGGCGCCTACTATGTAACAGGACGCATCTGGGTCCCACTCTATGGTAATTTACGCGAGCTTGTAATGGATGAAGCTCATAAGTCTCGCTACTCAGTACATCCTGGTTCAGATAAGATGTACCACGACCTTAGAACTACATATTGGTGGCCTAGCATGAAGGCCCACATAGCGACTTACGTTAGAAAGTGTTTGACTTGTGCGAGAGTCAAAGCAGAATATCAGAAACCATCAGGCCCACTCCAACAACCTGAGATACCACAATGGAAATGGGAGCAAATTTCCATGGATTTTGTTACTGGCTTACCTAGATCTCAGCGCGGAAATGATACTATTTGGGTGATCGTGGATCGACTCACAAAGTCTGCTCACTTCTTGGCTATCAAGGAAACGGATAAGTTCTCCACTCTAGCAGACGTATACCTTAAGGAAGTTGTCTCGAGGCACGGGGTGCCCACCTCTATTATCTCTGATCGTGATGCACGTTTTACTTCAGAACTGTGGCAAGCAATGCACAAATCTTTTGGCTCTCGTTTAGACATGAGCACAGCTTATCATCCTCAGACAGACGGGCAGTCTGAGCGAACTATTCAAACTCTAGAAGACATGCTTCGGGCGTGCGTAATTGACTTTGGCAAGGGCTGGGAAAAGCATCTGCCACTTGTGGAATTTTCGTACAACAACAGTTACCACACCAGCATTAAAGCTGCTCCATTTGAGGCATTGTACGGGCGTAAATGCCGATCACCTCTTTGTTGGGCAGAGGTGGGTGACAGTCAGATCACAGGTCCAGAAATGGTAATCGATACTACTGAAAAGATTGCTCAAATACGACAACGCATGGCGGCAGCTCGTGACCGTCAGAAAGTATACGCCGATAAAGACAGGAAACTACTCGAATTCCAGGTTGGGGATCGAGCACTACTCAAAGTTTCACCTCGGAAGGGTGTTGTTCGTTTTGGCAAACGAGGCAAACTCAATCCACGGTACGTTGGACCATTTGAAGTCATTGAGAAAATAGGCAAAGTGGCCTACAGACTGAACTTACCAGCTGAACTCAGCGCAGTTCACAACGTCTTTCACGTGTCAAATCTGAAAAAGTTTCTGTCAGATGAGACCCACATAGTTCCTCTGAAGGAGCTCACTATCGACGAACGGTTGCATTTCATCGAGGAACCAGTTGAAATCACGGACCGGGATGTTAAGGTCCTCAAGAACACCAGAATACCTCTTGTTCGAGTTCGTTGGAACTCCCGTCGTGGCCCAGAGTTCACCTGGGAACGCGAAGACCAAATGGAACTCAAATATCCCCAGTTGTTCGAAAACAATGCAACTACTACTGAGGCTGAAGCTACTACAGAAGTTCGGGATGAAATCCCAACTCAACAGGGGGATGATGTGACACCCCAGGGAAACCAGTAAACGATAACTTACCTAGCTTCCTCAGTAACCGCATGCTAAATTTCGGGACGAAATTTCTTTCAAGTTGGGGATAATGTGACAACTCGAGTTTCCAAGATTTTATCTTCGCATTTAGTGCACGTTAATTTTTTTTTTTTAGTTGTTTGTTAATACGACTCGTTGTTTCACAACGCTTACTTTTGTAATACGTTGTAACGTATTTCGACTGATTTGTTATACTTGGAAATCCATAATATTTATTATGTGTGATTGTATGTTAATAAGGTGTTATTAATTAACATGTAATTAAAGATGGAACTTTACTGTAAACAAACAAGTATGATGAAATCACCCAAGTGGTGAAAACACATAAGTGTTTTCGTCCACTTTAAACCAACGAAATCAGATGATGGGCTTTGGCCCAGATGTTGAGATATTTTATATGTAATGATTTTATAAATCAATCTTCTCAGACAAGTTTCACAATTTCCAAACAATATCTTATCACAATTGTCTCTCTCTCTCTATCTCTGAAAACCCACAAAGAAAACTCATCTTGAAGCAAACCTCTGCTTAAAACTTGGTTAGTGATTTCATGATTCAAGTTGTTCTTGTTGCATATCGTATGATTATTGGATGTTTAATCATGATGTATGTATATATGAGATTATGTGATTGAATCATTGTGGGATTGTTAGATAATTATTATCTATGAACTGTTTGAATATTGGATGTTTGGAAGTTACAGTGGGTATTTGTTAATGAATGATAAACACTATGATTGTTGTTGGATGTTAATTCTGAGAATACATGAGTAGATATCTAATCAAATGTTTTAGCTTTTGTTTGATTGATAGTACAAAAGGGTTGAATCTGATTAGAAATGGGATTAGAGTTTCTGGGTTTTTAATAACTTACAGTGAGTTTTGGTGAAGAAGATGATGTTTCACGAAAACACCCCCACCTAATAAACTGGACGAAATCACATGAAGTGATTTCGGCCCAAACCTTTCCAGCCCAATGAGGGATTTCGGCCCACATAGGGATTTCGCCCAAATAGTGTTTTCGGCAACATAAGGATTTCGGCACTTAGGGGGATTTCGGACCTTAAGTGTTTTCGGCCCAAAACAGATTTCGGCCCATGTGCTTGGTTTTCGGCATAAAGGGGATTTCGGCCCATATAGGTGATTTCGGCTCTTTGTGTTTTCGGCACTTTTATGTGTTTGGCAACATGTTAACTGTTAATAATTATTGTTATTATATATGTTATTTAATTAAGCTAATCACTTGATTAACTCAGTTACTTTATTTAACTCTGTTAAATATGTAAACATCTGTTAAGGCTGTTTAGTTATTAACTTGGTTAGACATGCTAAACTTAATAAACTAGTCAATCCTGTTAAGTGGATTAACTCTGTTAAGTGTGACAACTTAGTAAGGGACTTGCATGTGACTTGAAACCTAGTATGGAATGATTAATTGTTTATGCAATGCACAATATTAACTGTCAAACACACTCTATGATATTACTGTGATGCTAGTTACATGTGAAACATTACGAACGTAAACTGACTGAACATACGTGCACTATAGGACTTGACTGATTTACTGTGAGCATATAACTTAGCATACCGAGCAAACAAGGTGAGTTCACACTTCTACCAAGGCATGGGATTCCCAGGGCTTGGGAATGGGATTTAAGGAATAAGGTTGAATAGATTCATGCGGAAATTATTACTAGACTACCATACCATCGTCCTTGGTTGTGCAGGACCCATACGTAAAACCTACGTATACTTATGCTATTCGCTATCCTCGGTTGTGAAGGATACTCACGTAAAACCTACGTGAACCTATATTTACTACTGCCTCGGTTGTGTCAGGCACTTACGTAAAACCTACGTAAACCCCCGCGTACCCCTATCCTCGGTTGGGAAGGATACTTACGTAAAACCTACGTAACACTTGTACGTATTACTGTTCTCGGTTGTGAAGAACACATATGGTTACAAATAGTCTAGTGGTTATACAACACGGGAAGCCCCCACCAATAGAACTTACTACCGGCCCAGTAGAGCCACATGTTACAAACAAACTTACTATTACGCATTACTTTCTGTGAACTCGCTCAACTAGTTGTTGACTCTCTGTTACATGCCTTGCAGGACCATAGGTACTTTTGGAGCTTGCACGGGAGGCACGGTCGTTGTGGATATGGATCGTGAATGTGTTGTTAAACATTATAACATTTTGTACTTAAACTTATGTTGGGTTTTACATTAAATGCTTCCGCTACACACTTGTTTATATTTGGTTTTGTAAACACCTATCGTATTGATGAATGACTTTTGATATGCATACTTATGTTCAATATGATTGGTGGCTTGATCCTGGTCATGTCACGCCTCCAAGCGGTAGTACTCCGCGTGTGGATTTTGGGGGTGTGACACTGTCGATTCTCAATCGATACAGGATGCTCATCACATCATAAATCTGCATATCATTATGTGATAGTGCTTCTTGACTTATTGGCGAAACACATCCTTCAGTCACTAGTGTGCAATGTATTGCGAGCTCCTTAAATAGGTTTTAGCTTATGAGCTACTTGATCTTGATACATTCGATTTCCTTCGAATGATTCTATTTACTCAGAGCTTAACTAGCCCGATAATTTAACAAATTTGGCACACCCTTCTAGGGTGTTATCTTTTGTTGAATCTTATTCCTTTAAGAAGAACTTAGGAGGTTTGCTATTTTCATAAATCCTTGATTTTCTGCCGAATACTGGCATCTTACAGATGATTATGAATTTGCGTGATCTTATTTGTTGTTTCTAATGCAACTTTCAGATCCTGATAATTGGACTTACCAATCTATTGTCCTAACAATAGATGTTTAACATTCCATCTATACAAGGTCTCCAAGGGAGCAGCCTTGATACTTATATAACAATTATTATTGAAAAGCTTATTTTAAGGTGAGATGGTTAATCCAACCACTGCTCGAAACTAATCTTAAGGAATAGCTAATCCTTGTCGTTAGTCGAACAAATCGACGATCCTGGGCAGCTGATGGAAATTCTTAATTGTTGCCTAAATAGGGTTGCGGTAATTAACGCATAAGCAAAATGAACCGTCTTTCTTAATTTACTATACCGAATTCTCAGGATGTTGAGTTAGGCTTTATGAATCTATATCTTAAAACTTACTTAACCAGGGTTTTCGATTCTTCCAATAATGGTACTAGCTGTCTTGGAGATTTTATAATAATGCAGCCCTAAATGGGATATAAATCTTAACGCTACTTGCCTCTCGGGAGGTAAACAAGGTAGCCTTAGGAGAAGATAATCAAGATACAAGGAGGTTACTGAGATTTTCCAAATCTCAGGCTCCAGTTCATCCACCATTGCTTGTGTCAAACACATTTATGTTACAAGTCCACGAATTCCTTAATCGGGAACATTTACTTGGACAATTCTATTTTTAGATATCTTCTTTGAATACCATTAGCTGTCTTTAGTACCATATGATCATTGGGATATCTTTGTGGTTCCATGCTTTAAACCTCCATACTGATCAGGCATGGAAGCTATCTATGGAACATATTAAGATACACCAATCCTCATATGGCGCTTTTGTCATACCATTTGGTATTCGTAATCAATAGGGATCAAAGAGATATCAATTACATGTGAATGTACTTTATCTGGAGAGAGGGTACATTAGAATTTTATGACTGAATATTTCTGACAGAAACAGAAGAAATGGTTCCTATGATTTTCGTCTGTAAGTTTTACCTTACACTTAATATTTAGGGTTCTTATGATAGGTTTTTTTTTTAAAGTCTAATATACTTTCAATTTATGAAGGATTGATTGGTATCCGAATCAAAGCAGAACTCTTTGCGTTCTATTTTTACTTCATATTTTGTGCTTAGGGTTCTAACAGGCAGATTTAATAACTAACAAAATTTAATGACTTATCTGCACCTGAAACAAACAAGACCCTTGCATATACATCATGGATGAGGACGTACCGGTTATAATATTGTCATCTTGTGTGGCCTCTTTTGCATCCATCTGAGAGGCCTTAGCGTCAGTCTTCTTATCTCCTTCAAACTTCTTAGCATACTTTGGGCAATTGGATCTGATATGCCCTTTCTCATTATAGTTGTAACAAGTCGCATCTCCTATCTTCTGGCATCCCAATGTTTTATGCTCACTAGATTTGCAGATCCCACAAGCCCTAGGCTGTGATTGGGATTTTGATTCGAACCTGCATTTCCCAAAATGACGCTTCTTGCATGTCTTGCATACAGGTTTCTCGTTGGGCTTTTGTTTGTTCTTTTTCTTAGAACTCTGGGAGTTATCTCCCTTCCGTTTCCTTTTTAGCTCATCCTTTGCATTTGAGGCATGAACAAGATCCTCCTTATGAGTAAGGAAATGTGGTCCTAGATAAAATTTGGAGCGAGTAGCATTGGGCTCCTTGAACTTTTTCACAGCCTTCTTCACAGCTTTTCCAACAGCTGCGTCTATCATAGTTTGAAGAACATCTTTGGAAATTCTAAGGTTCACAATTGCAGCATCATTGGCATGTGTCGCAATATCCATAACACGATCAACGGCTGACTTATCTGAGTTTGCCATACTCGATATTGGTTCCTAACACCAATAAAATAATTTCTTAGTTGCAATCCAACAACTGCTATTCATCATCCTGATGGCCTTAACACATACTAACCATGGTATCAATAGACCATATAGGCTAATATAGTACGAACATTCTTAATGGATGTTATTTAATATATATTTATTATATTTAGCCTAGGTCACGAAAGACCATCAATGGCATTTAAGGTTTGGACCTAATCCATCATCTTTTTGACAGGGGATCAAAATGTCACATCTGTCTTGATCATATTGATGATTTTAGATAGCTTGAAAGCTTGTCATTAGGATATCAGAAAAGAGTGATTCCTAATAGATATAAAATATCAATCTAGGATTTGTTGGAGCATTTTCTATAGTATCATCGGCCAAATTCTACCTCGCATTAAATGACCGGAGCCCAAATCAGGCGGAGACAACAGTTCTCAGCATTTATCGCTTATTATAGAATCATGTGTGCCAGCATCAAATAAATTTCTGCATAAACTGCTTGACAAGGAAAGGTACCTGCTATATAGTTATCGTTCTGCAGCATCTCCTGGGCGTTTGTCTGGAAGACTCATGCGTTTGTTTTCTTGGACTCTTCGGGCTTCTTCTGATTCCTAGGGCAGTTGGTCCTGATATGCCCCTTCTCGTTGCAACCATAACAGGTTGAATCTTTCAACTTCTTGCAATCCAAGGTTTTATGTTCCTTAGACTTGAAAATCCCACAAGGTAGAGGCTGGGATTCAAATCTGCATTTCCCGAGGTGGTATTTCCGACAGGTTTTGCACCTGGTCTTCTCACCCGACTGCTGGTTGTCTTTCTTAAACCCGGAACTCTCCTTATCCTCAGAGTTCCTCTTTGTCTTCCTATCGGAGCGATGAGAATTCTCATCCTCCCTTTTACGCTTTCCATCTTCAGAGGCTTTGGCAGCCTTGTTTCTGACCACATCGAGTGTGAGAGATAGCGACAGATCTGCCGCTGACCTGAATGTTGTAGGTTTCGATGCTTTCACACTGGCCTTTATTTCTGGGGCTAGACCCCCAATAAAGCGAGCTATTCGCTTTGGTTCCGGTGTGATCAGGTAAGGAACCAATCGAGACATGGTATTGAAACTTGTAAGGTATGCTTGACAATCTAAGTTCTCCATGACTAATGTCAAGAATTCAGTCTCAATCTTCTCGACTTCATGTTGAGGACAATAATTTTCTTTGATAAGAGCAATGAACTGATCCCAAGTCATGTTGTACAAAGGGAGCTTCCCAGTAGCTTGGATCAGTGACCTCCACCAAGCTAGAGCTTCTCCTTTAAAAGATTGTGAAACAAACTTCACAATGTCTTGCTTTGCACATCCACTAATATCTACAACGGTGTCCATCTCATCGAGCCACGTCATGCAATCGATGGCTCCTTTTTCTCCTGTAAAGTCTCTGGGCTTGCAGGAGACAAAATATTTATATAAGCAGGTCTTGACTGGTGCCTCTTGATGAAGCCCTACCTGTCTAGACGGAACACTCCTCTGGTTTGACGAGTTATGAACATCGTCTTCCCTTGACTCATGTGATTTAGAAGGGGGCTTACTACGAGCCACAGATAGAGTCTTAGAGTGTGTATCACTTGATTCATCATACTGTCTGTCGAGGGCTCGTGTAACGGCATTATCTATTAATGCATGCAGTTCCGCACCAGTTATATTAATTCTGGGAGCATCATTATTTTCCCTCGGGTGGCTGTTGACCTCATCCGATCCAGCCATGTAGCTTGAGTGCTACATAAATATTGACGATGATTCATTCAGAGGTTATTATGGATTCATCACTTTTGACGATTCATCAACCATGGTAATATAAACCATATTGGTTAATTTGTTAGTTATATTTAATTAGCATTTCCATTATAATTTATCCTAGTTATAAAACATTAAGGATATTAAGGTGGCGCAAAGGCCTAGTCACAAGGACAGTTTTTAAATTTACAAGCCATGATTTCAGAGAATCGAAGCATTAAGGTTTGAACATATTTCATTACCTTTTCTGGACAGAGAGTCAAAGACTACTACTGTCTTTAGTCTCAGAGGACGTTTATTATAGCCCGTAGGCACTTCATCCTTAAGGGATGATTATTTCAAATAAGGGAATTTAGATTAACCCCCTTTTTAAAGATGGCCTGTGTGACTTTAACGATTCACAGTTTGCCAAAATGTTAACATACTTACAGATGTTAACAGGGATTGGAATCTTTTAGATAAGTTTTACCGTCTTGGCCATGTCTATAATGACATTTAGGCTAGGTTTTACATTTAAGATTCTTTTAATATTTAACGCAGAACAATCCTAAATTGAAATGTTAACAAGGATCTGAATCTAATTGGGGAACTACCATCTTGGCCCTGTCTTAAGTGACATATGGCTAGGTCTTGTCCTTTTTAAATTTTGCCATTTTATTATAATGGTAGATTTTATAATATAGGAATGATATTTTAAACATAATCGTTCCATTAAAATTTAAACAAGTATATGGTTGCCCTAAACGGGACTTCTAACAGAAAATGACTTGCCCATGCAAGGGCTAATCAGAAAATAACAAAGGAACCAAATAAGGACAAAATAAAACGAATTAGGATTTGTCCTATGTTCTTGTCTAGACTCAAGAATGTGCAACTGTGTAACTGAGATTAAACATAAAAGGCTAGCATTTAATTCACTCAGTGTTGGCTCTGAAACCAACCTGTCACACCCCGACATTTCGATGTTTCACCGGTGGGCCCGGTGGGGGGTAATGTGACGTAGTTGATATCATCATTGAAGGGGTAAGGTCCCAAAAATCTCATAATAAGTATTTGAGACCATACCACAAACTGGCTTTTCAACCTTTTAACCTTGCGCGGCCGCGCATTGGTCTTACAAAAGGAAGAAAGTAATCAGCAATCTATAGTCGCGCGTCCAAAGGAAAACATAAATCCTTGCGCCTTCTCCCATTAGCAAAGGATGAAAATCCTGAGATCAATACTTCCGCCTAAATATCCAGACCTGGGTGATTTAGACTTAGGATTTATTCAGTGGTCTCCACACCGTAAGGTGTCACACTAGATTACAGCAGTAATCTTCTAGAAAGAATATGATCGTGCACCACCCAGACGGTTGTAACCGTCTGGAAACGTGTCATCACCACAGATGCCCCTGAAATCACAACAAAGGCATGTAATTGGAGAGTGATCTCCACTTGATCACATTACACGTGGCAAATCCCCAGCCTTTGATCTAGACCACGATCCGTGTGCTCTCACGTCGGATCAAAGAACTTAAACGGAAGGAAATGTAACCGCTTACGGGGTTATCATCTTCCGTTAACTTTTCAATAACGGGTTTTCCCGCCTAAAACGACTCCCGGCTATAAATATGAGAAAGAACCCAGGTATGAATTTAAGTCACACACACTTCTCAAATACTTCTCTTCTCCATTACCAATACTTATTCTCACACCGGAGTCGGGTCAAGGAGAGAACCCTCTTCTCCCCTTGGCGAGGCTAACGGTGTTCTTTTTTGCAGAACCATCGGAGAAGGAGATCGGCAGTAACTGAATCAATAGAGAGAGAGCTAACCCTTTTATGCGGATTCAAACCCCCTAGATATCTCGGTTCCGACCATTTATCTAGTGTTTCTTCAATCATAGTCAAACAACACAATATATAAATGCACAGGGGAAGCAAAAGATAAATATATTACAATCCGAATATAAAGTAATATCCAAGTATTACAAACGGAACGTAAAGGATCCACAGGCGGATCTTAAAACATAAACAGTGTTCAACAGACTTTAGACGCCTAGAACTTGCAAGATTCCTTATTAACGCCCTGAGCTTCCAGCCAATTACGTTCAGTACCTGTCACTTAACCTTTTTGGAAAATACGTCAGTTTACACTGGTAAATACAATTAACCGACTCATTTGAAAAGGTTTATAAAAATTGATTTGAATGCACAAGGCACAACATATCTTTTATAACTTGGGACAATTATATAAAATTAATCTTGTATACAGATTTACATGTTCGTTGTACGTTCAGGGCCCGATGTAGAAACCGAGTCAAGATTAACAAACACACCACAGTATAGGCCCACAAGAGAGTGAGATACCGTTTCCCTTATGCACTGTCAGGTGTATGCCTACACCCCATGCATAAGTCGTGGCCATTTTATAATACAATGATGTCAAGGATATCCGGGACATGGTCATTAACCCCTAAAGGCTTTTATTTCAAAAAATACAGATTAAAGCGGGTTACCTCAATAATTTAATCACAATACGACTAAACATTCAATACCCGACCAAGCGGTATTATTATAATACCGTATCCCAAGCCCGTATAGGGAAAATAAGTTAAGAGTATTTACCTGAGCTAGCAATGCAATTTATACTCAGCCGTATATTCAAATCAGCAAGCACAAGTACTTCTACTTGGGCTCTTAATCTGGAACGAAGGTTTTTAATAACCTATTAGATTTCTAACGGGTCTTTAATTAAGCCTATGCTTAGACCGGTTAGTTTTAAAGAGGAAGATACGGTTCAAATGCATGATAAGGCGAAGACCGGTTTAGAATGTGGTTTTTGACCCGACAAGCTTGTATACTTGTTTAATATGGGTAACTTAAACACATTCTGGATTTTGAGACCAAAAAGATATGGTTTGACCCGTTTCGGCTAATTTATGCAAACTAGTCACATAAGCCGATCCGAACGCGACAAGCGCGTAACGAGTAACCATAAGAGTCATATACAGGTTTCCTAAGTTAATATGCCTTAAATATGTTGTGATATCAGTAGGATACCTTCCATTATGCCCAAAACGAGTTTATTCTCGATATAAGCCCCGTAGGGGTATTTTGGTCATTTTAAAGATTATAAGAGAGGTTAAATATGATTTTGAGGTTTTGGGTCTGAATACATCAGTAAAATAACTTAATTTAATAGTTCATATCAGTTGTTAATAAGTCTTATGTGACAAAATGGTTTTTAATCCCAAACTATGCGTTTAATACGCGTAAAAAGCTATTTTAAGCGATTTCCGGCTTATACAGGAAATCTGAGTTTTTCTGATCAGGTTATAAAGTTCAAAATATTTATTTATTATATAAAATCAGTAGTAATTGGATTGGTGTCAAAATATTATGTAGAACTCATTTTATGACCGAAAAGGGTATAATCGGTATTTACCGAATCAAGGCCATAACCTTAGGTTATGAGCAGGTTAAAAATAATTAAAAATCTTTAAAAATCCCAAACTATTATATTACATCAGTGGGTAAAAGGTTTGGTGTCAAAAATTGGGTTTAGATAGGCTTTATGCTTATGACGCCATTTAAATACTAAAAGGCGTTCTAATTACGCTATTGAGCATAACTCCTAATCTAGACCTCCAACTGATGTGAAAATTTAGGGACATGTTTATAATTCAGTAGCAAAGATTTATGTCCTTTCATATTTCCAAAATTCTCATTTTATGGTCAAAAGGGCATATTGGTCAACATTAGGCATTTAACGGAAATTTGTAAACGAGTCGGACAATCAACGATCCAACCACAAAGGGTTATACCATCATGTAACCTGGTCCTAAGGAAGCTCTAAAGAATTTCCAAACTTATCTAAATCGGGTCAGAACTGAAGTCAAAGCAAAAGTCAAAGTTTTGCGACTTTCGGTTCCGAACAGGTCCTAAACTGAAAATTGTCGGATCAAACATGTTTAGACATGTTCTTACATTAATTACTAAGTTATAAGAGTAATAAAACAGGTTGCAAAGCTTCTACATTGTTAATTATGTCTTAAATCGCAAATTAGGATCCTGTTGACTTTTTATAAACAACTTTGACCCGACATTTGATCTAGTTAGGATGGGAATCAGTGGGTGCCCTTTTAAGGGTTTATTGCCCACATAATTACCAACTTATAACTACCTTTAATTCGACTAATCACTGGACCATTTATGATTAATCGCTAAGTCAAACGCTAATTACGACGGTTTGACTTTTAGGCTACTAACTAAGTAAAACTCAATTAAGGAAGGTCAAGGGTACTTACCAAGGTCCTATGCACTATTAGAGATGACTTGGGTCTGCTCTTATGCTCCAGGAAGCTCCACAATTGCAGATGGAAGGTATGATCAAATGGTTGCAACATTATGGCTTTATATAGTGATTAAATCTCACTTAGATCATTGACAACCAAGTCTACCCTTGTTCCTTGATCATCAACAAGTGTCCTAGGGTCTAAAAAACATGTAGGGGTCGTCCATGGATGAGGAAAATCGGTTTTAAGTCGGTTACATGCTTATAACAGGCTGCTGCCTGTTAATTCTGCATCTGGGGACTTCACGCGGCCCGCGTAAGATCTTAACATGTCTTACGCGGCCCGCCTAAGGCCTGTTTTCAGGTTAAAAGGTTTTTCCAGTTTGCATCCTTGGCTCTTGGTTCTTCGAAAGGTCAACCACACTTTGTTTCTTGCATTTTGAGCCCCTCATCTTGACTTATAAGGGGTTCATGACTTATACCCACTTTGTTAAGTTCTTGGTCACTTCATGTTACCCGAAAAATCATAATTTTCTATGTTGACGCTTTAACCCCTCGTATGCGAATTTGATCATAACTTTCTCATACGATAACGAAACTTTATGAAATTTTTTATCGTGCATTCTAGTGAGCATAATTAATCGTTACAAAGCCTTAGGTTTGCTAAAAGGTCATTCAGAGGCATACTTTAAACATGTTGACACATTTAACCCCTGTAGTTTGTAATCTCTCACTTTCTTTCATATTTAGCTTCGTATGATTCATGATTTATTCGTTTGAAGGTATGAGCATCATGTAGGGTTACTGTAAAGTATATTTATCCCGTGTTGACATTTTGAACCCTTATATTCACATGCTTTCCATGTTTGTCAACTTTAGTCCCTCTAGAGTATACTTTCACACGTTCAAACTTATGACACGTGTCAATACATTATAGGACGTGAATTTTCGAGGTGTTACATGGTGGAATTCCATTTGTTAAACACGACGTCACGTCGTCTCGGTAAAAACTACCGGTATCCTTTCCAAAGACAATCGGGAGTGACTTAATCAGAAAATCTGAACGAATTGTCGTCCGACCGGACTGATGTCCGATCGAACGGCGAATCAACTCCAAACCAACCGATCGGACAACATGTCAGTCGATCGGACAACATGTCAACCGATCGGGCAACATGTTAACCGATCGGACAACACGTCAGTCGATCGGACAACATGTCAACCGATCGGACAACATGTTCACCGATCGGACAACATGTCAGTCGACCGAACAACATGTCAACCGATCGAACAACATGTTAACCGACCGAATAACATGTCAACCGATCGGACGAGCCCCAAAGTGTCGATGTTCGATCGGATTACTACTAGCCCTATTATTCAACTTTTCACCGCACCTCGCTTACGCTACCACTCCGTGTTCATGATAAATCAGGCGCACTCTAAATTAACCCAATCAAGTTGTGTACCCGCTGAATACGCACTGTGAGTATACTTGAACCCTTTTTGCTTTTTGCACTTTTGGGTGTAACATACGTTGTTATCAAATCGAATTATATCAAATGCTTAAACTACTTATCACTTGCTAATGACTTACGTGCATAGTTATACGTGATGCTAGTTACATATGTGCTAGGACTTATACTCGCGACGTCCCACCATGACTAGTATAGTACTATTGCGCCTGACGGGGTCTAGTTTGCCATCGCGTATTCGAGCATCGAGGACTTAGCTGGTAGTATCGGTTTTGTGAGTATGTATGTCGTGTATCTCGTTTATGTATGTAGGAGATTTGCAGCACTTTTAAATCTATTATGCTATTACATATCAAACCTGTATACTCGCCAATACTTTTGTATTGACATTATTTTAACGTATGTTGCAGGTTAGATCTCAAGCTATCTTAAATCAAGCTAGGAAGTCTAGAAACTCGCCTAAAATCTAGGTTGTCGGATTTGTATTGTTCGAGAGGACAAGAAATCGGTGATGACTTATGTGATTGTATTATTTGTTAGTATGGGATAACGAATGTAATAAATATTATCGCAATATAGTTGTTATGGAATCTCTTGAGCAACCTGATTCGCCTAGTGCCGCGCCCCGATGATTCCCCCATCGGTTGGGGTGTGACATGAATGGAACAAGGTTTGGCGACAAATCCGAGATCAGGTCAGCAATGTCGGTTCGTCCATCCGTCAGGTTATATCGCCGACTTAGACGGGTCATCATGTTTTACTTGCCTTTTTAGGCATTCGGTAGTTTTAAACCGTGTAAGCTTCATGAGTCAGACGTAGTGTCTTGTTTTGTTTATGTTCAAGTTTAGAGTTGTAAAATGGTTTGTAAACAGGTTTTGTTACCGTAACGGTTATACGTATTACGAACGGGTCATGCCGAAATTTTATAAAAATTGGCATGAAATATGTAAGTGTTTAAATGATGGTAACTTTCAAATGAAAGTCAAGACACTATAATTGTTTCTAGAAATTGAAGCTAAAAAAATGGGCCTACATTCCGCATAGTAAGAATGTTTAGAAAATTTATGGGCGTTACAAGTTGGTATCAGAGCCTTGGTTTGAGGGAAATCAAGTACGAGGAAGTAAATAATTGAACTCAAACCTGTGTGCTCTTGTGACAAAGAGCCCGTACAATCCAAGACTCGATCAAGATCTAAAGGTAGAAGAGAATGTAAGTATGTATATGAAGAAAACTGACAGTATGTTATGTGTAAGGTAAGCATAGTTGTTTAGAGAGGATGATTCGCGAATGCGGTCTAGGATCGACACCAAGGCATGTAATAAGACAAAATGATCCCAGGTACGTAGATTTAATATATATAAGTACATGTAATGGTAAAAACCTATCAATAGAAGGAGAATTTTAAATGAAAGATAATAATGGAATAGTAATGAGGTTTTGAAAATGTTACACGTGCTGAAAACTAATTCTTCGGACATAAGGTGACGATTACACGAAACTAGTATGTGGATTGTGTACCTGGCCAGTACACAAGAAACATATGACGTTCGTGAGACCATGATAATTGTTACAGATATGTCCGTTAGAATTAGGGAGTAGGTGGACGTGAGGGTGAAAGGAAATGTAAGACTCTCAAGAAATTGAAAGTACCAAACACGAAAGAGAAGTATGAATGATATGTTAGAATCCGCGAGACGGATTCGAAACATAGAAGGAATCAGAAAGCATGAATAATATGTTAGAATCCGCGAGACGGATTCGAAACATGAAAGGAATGAAAGCATGAATAATATGTTAGAATCTATGAGACGGATTCGAAACATGAAAGGAATGAAAGCATGAATGATATGTTAGAATCCGCGAGACGGATTCGAAACATGAAAGGAATGAAAGCATGAATGATATGTTAGAATCTGCGAGACGAATTCGAAATATGAAAGAATGAATGATATGTTAGAATTCATGAGACGGATTCAAAACATAGAAGGAGTGACGAATATGAATGAGATGTTTGAATCCGCGAGACGGATTCAAAACATAGAAAGGAATGGAAAGTGGAATGAAAAGTCCGAATTCGTAAGTAAATGCGGACCGAAGAGGTAATTATTTTAAGGCAGATATTAACCAAGTTATGTTTTAAAACTTTTTACTATATATAAATATAATTATGCAAATGCGTTGTATGCAAGATGGTTAAGAGGGACAAATGAGTTATGCGGGTCAAATGGTGATTGCCATTTGTACCCGGTATTTAATGTTTGAAATGGTCAAGTCATATATTTGTAGGTGAGCATAATGCATGGTCATGTAATGTCACAAATTGGAAGGAAATAGTCAACGCAAGGCATGGATAACGAGTCAATGGATTTGACTCGCGCCAGGTATGTATAAAGGTTATGCTTTTAATAGGAGCTTATAGCTCGACTAGAGAGGGATGTGTCAGAACTGGGTAATTGGTAAACATAGGTCAGAATGTATTTACAATGGACTTCCGAAAAGTCAAACAAAGTAAGTTGATGATTATTAAGCGAATAATTGTAAAATAGCATGAAGTATTTGATTCACTAAGTAGGTAAGACCGATGAAAACTATTGTAGTAGCAAGAAACCCTAGTCGAAAGATATAAGCTTTGAAATAAGTTACGTGTTAGACATATCATAAATTGACTCTTGGGTGTCGGAATGAATGACGGTTACGACCTAGACAAATGATTTAAGTAGGGACGGGAACGGGTAAAATCTTGCAATTAATATTAAAATGATGAAATAAAGTCTTTGCAAGTATGCAAGAATGGAAAGGAATTATGAACGTGTACTTTGATACGTCTATGATAAGTAAGAAGTACCGGTTTGGCTTTGAAAAGTCAAACTGCAAAAGTTGACAAATGAGTTAAAGATCTGCGAAAGAATGGTTATGTATTGACCCGTCATGAACGGGTCAAACAACGAAAGTGATATGTTAGGAAATGGTCATATATTGACCCGTTATGAACGGGTCAAACGTACTAATGTTATAAAAAGGAATCGAGGAAGGATTTATAGGTAATTAAGGTGATGTAATAAACAACATGTCTGAATGAAATCGAATAAAATGTGTAAATCCCTAACCTTATAATGAGAATGGCAGGAATCAGGATATGATAAACCTGGCAAGGTCAGTGAAAGAATGCTCATAAGCGAAAGCTCATCACACGGATGAATGAGGTCAATCCGAAACATGGTATGAATGGTGACGAAGATGACCGGCTCGTTGCTGCATGTTGAAGTATTGCGCCAAAGTAGAAAGGTTAGCAAATTGTTTAATATATGAATGTAAAATTTTAGCTATGATTGAAAAAGTACTTACGTACGAAATAATGTAGCGCAGAATATGTTATGAAAATGAAGGCTTGGCTTTTAGAAGTTGATTAAGAATGAGTTTGAGTTTAGGCTTATGTAGTAAGCAGTGTGTGAATGAGTAAGGAGGTAGAAATAAAACTCCAGGTATAAGTGAAACTATTAGGACTAATACTAACGGTGAAGGGTGTTAATAAATGGGATGCTTTGGATTAAATAAGTACATATGCACATGATTCCAAGTTGTGTACAAATATCATAACCATGATGTTTATTTAGTAAGTGGATTAGATTACAGTGGTAATGGTTAAACTATTGTCTCAAATTATTTAACTTGGGGTAAGCAAGTAGATTGGGTCACTTGATCCACATGAATGAAAAAGATTTGGATTCTGGCTAAGTAAAGCATTAATGAAATCTTTGGATCTGTTAGAAATAAATATTAATGGTCTAATAGTTGAATGAGATTTTTATCACAGGTGGCTTAATTGTGAATTCTAGTGGAGGTGATTCACAAGTTGGAAGCGATAGTTGACTATGAAATTAATGAAGTCGAGTTCGTTGGAAGTTTGTGAAAAATATAGATCAGAATCCACCTATTTGAGTTATCTAATATATATTATATATAGAACTCATAACGTGCATGTTGGGTTTCAGGTATAATGGGAACTAGAGGTTCGCGGACTGATGAATGGAACAAGGTTTAGCGACAAATCCGAGATCGGGTCAGCAATGTCGGTTCGTCCATCCGTCAGGTTATATCGCCGACTTAGACGGGTCATCATGTTTTACTTGCCTTTTTAGGCATTCGGTAGTTTTAAACCGTGTAAGCTTCATGAGTTAGACGTAGTGTCTTGTTTTGTTTATGTTCAAGTTTAGAGTTGTAAAATGGATTGTAAACAGGTTTTGTTACCGTAACGGTTATCCGTATTACGAACGGGTCATGCCGAAATTTTATAAAAATTGGCATGAAATATGTAAGTGTTTAAATGATGGCAACTATCAAATGAAAGTCAAAACACTATAATTGTTTCTAGAAATTGAAGCTGAAAAAAATGGGCCTACATTCCGCATAGTAAGAATGTATAGAAAATTTATGGGCGTTACATATAATTACACTAAAAACAATTATCTTTTCTCTTCTTTCAATTAAATAATATTTTGAGTTAAATGTCATTTTAGTCTCTGTGGATTGGGTCATTTTGTCAGTTTAGTACAAATGTTTCATTTTTCACCTATGGGTCCAAAAAGGTTTTACCGTTGCTATTTTAGTTAACTAGGTTAACTTCATCCATTTTTTTGTTAACGAGAAGGGCAATTCAGTCATTTTATATGTAATTCAATATACTAGAAGGGCAATTCGGCCATATAAAATAACCGAATTGCCCTTCTCATTAACAGAAATAATGGATGGAGTTAACCAGTGGATTAAAATGGTAACAGTGAAACTTTTTTGGACCCACTGACAAAAAATGAAACTTTTGGACTAAAATAACAAAATGGCCTAAACCACAGGAACTAAAATGACATTTAACTCTAATATTTTTTTTATATCTTTATCATTTTCTTTTCTCTCACTTTCCCTCACAACCACTTTCAAAATATATTAAAAAATTATAGAGGATAAATAATGTCCTCTCAAATATACAAATGGACAATAATATTCTCTCTCCTCCACTCACGACCACCTTTTATACCTTTTATAATATGAAAACTTATTTAAGAATTTAACCAGGGCCGGCCCAAGGGTAAGTAAACCCAAACAAGAGCTTTGAGCCACCACTTAAGAAAGGTCCCAAATTTAAAAAAAGACAGCTAGTTTTTGTATATATATTTAAACTAGGGCATTTATACATAAAATGCAAGGTTGACTTAGTGGTAAACTTCCTCTCTGTTTACAAAAAAGGCGGGGGTTTGAGACTTCTTAGGCCGCTTTTTTCCTTATTTATTTTTGAGTTAAATGCCATTTTAGTCCCTGGGGTTTGGGTCATTTTGCCAGTTTAGTCCAAAGGTTTCATTTTTAACATGTGGGTCCAAAAAGGTTTCACAGTTGCCATTTTAGTCCACTGGGTTAACTTCATCCATTTTTTCTGTTAACGAGAAGGCCAATTTGGTCATTTTGTATGTAATTCTGTTAACTAAAAGGGCAATTCAGCCATATAAAATGACCGAATTGGCCTTCTCGTTAACAGAAAAAATGGATGAAGTTAACCCAGTGGACTAAAATGGCAACTGTGAAACCTTTTTGGACCCACAGGTTAAAAATGAAACCTTTGGACTAAACTGATAAAATGGCCCAAACCACAGGGACTAAAATGGCATTTAACTCTTTATTTTTAAATACAAAGCCCAAAATTCAATTGGTACAAGCCCAGCAAAAAGAACCTTATTTAGTAGGCCCCAGATCTCTAGTTTGCTTTGAGCCTCTAAAATAGTTGAGCCGGCCCTGAATTTAACAAATCTAGTTTTTAAATGGTGATCTATATAGATATGAGAGACGATGACTAGAGACACGATCCTAGAGAGACACGATAAGATCCACTCAAGCCACCATAAATCATTGCGGAAACTCCTTACAGATTGTTTTGCAAGCTACGTGTTTCTCATTAAAAAAAAAAGAATTTAACAAATGTAGTTTTAAAAAAATTGTCAAAAATTAGAAATACATATTCACCTTCTCAGTTTTTCTTTGTAGAATCAGTATTATTCAAGGCTTTTGTGCAGAAAACATGATGAAAGCTTGCTGAACTTTGGATGTGTAATTTGTGAAACCACATGATTTGACCAAGTCTTCAATCTCTTCTTCTGTTAGGTTGTTATAAGTCCCAGCAGTCCCCTGCCACATAACAATACCAATCGCAAATAAAAATCTATGAAAATGTCTACATGAAACAAAATTTGTGTCTAACTTTACAAAATTAAAAACCAATAAAATGTATTATTACCAAATTCTCTTTATTACTTTTCCATAAACTGAATTAAAACATGCCAAAAGGGTTTGAATGGGTCAGACATGATGCATAAAACCTCCTAAACAATTTATTTAAAACATGAACAAGTCATTTACCCGATCAAATGGCCTTAGTATAGCAGGAGTTGATGAAGTCAATCGCAGAAATGTTGTACCAACAAACACACCACCACTTCGCAATACACGATTAATTTCTGCAATCTATAAATGAAAAACCATTCAAATACACAACTCAAGAAACCCAAAAACTTTCAAGGAAAGCTGGACTAGTTGTAGATTCCAGAAAAAAACACTAAGATGAAAATGTGAACGATATCACAAATGGTATGATGATTATGTTGCGCTCTTTATAGATGTAAACCCAGGGGTGTCATCCGTGTCATGTTAGCAGGTTGAATCATTGCATCCGACACACACATATTTATTAGAGTCAAAATACATCAACCCTAACCCGGACATGGCCTATTTAACCCATTTATCTAAACAAGTTCAACGGTGGGATGGGTTGTAAATGATGTTGAAGTTGATCCTAAATTTGGGTTCACAAAGAAGTTGAAGGGTAAAAGGTCAAAATTGTGGAAGAAATCAAAGAAATCAGCTGGAAGATTTGGAGATAATTATTAGAATTAGTTTAGCGTCGAGCAAGCTGCTAAACTAATAAAAGTTTAGAGTCGAGCAAGCTGCTAAACTAATAAAAGTGAGTTGAGCAAGCTGCTAAATAATCTTGGGTTTGTTCGATTTTGCATCAGATTGCCAACAAACGAGCTATAATCAAGTTGTAACGTGTTAAGTGGGATGGGGGGTTGTAATAAATGGGTTAAACGGGTTGACGGATTGACCTGTTTAATAGGGTCGACTTGTTTAATTATACGGGTTAAACATGCCAACCCGAACACGGCCCATTTAATACAACAAGCTAAACAAGTTAACACAGCCTGTTTATTAAAAAGGTTAGACACAACAACCTAGATTCTGATTATTTTCATGTCGTGTCAAGAATTGTCACCCAGCCTGTTTATTAAAAAGGTTATTTTCATGTCGTGTCAAGAATTGTCACCCCTAAGTAAAACAAATCATGTTGCTGTTGAACTTGTGCATAAAAAATAAGAGTGAAATAACTCAAGTACACCCAATGCAAATGGTTTGAAATCTTGCCATTTTCATCCGGCTCCTTAACTCTATCCATTTTTCTTCGTTAAGTCAGGGGTATTTCTGTCCTTTTTTTAACTTAAAGGGCAATTAGATCTTTTTCACTGTATGTAAAAAGACCGAATACCCATGAAAAAGACCGAATTGCCCTTTAAGTTAACAAAAATGACGGAAATACCCCTGACTTAACAGAGAAAAATGGACGGGGTTAACAAGACGGATGAAAATGGCAAGATTTTAAACCTTTTGGATCCGGATGCGGAAAAACAAACCTTTGGACGAAAGTCGCAAAACTGGACAAACCTCAGGGACGAAAATGGTATTTTACTCAAAAAATAATAAAGTTGAGCCTAAAAGGCAAAAGATAACATACTGCATTAGAAGGAGATGGCCAACAATGCAAAGCTGCACCAGCATGAACTGCATCGATTGAACCCGATGGGAATGGAAGCCTGGAAACATCTGCCCTTACAAGTGCAAGATTACTGTAATTTTGAATACTGTAAGTTAACTGGAATGATGGAAGTCATATAAAGCAAAGCTAGGAAGGAATACAACATACGAGCTTAAAATTGTATCATCGGCTTTTATAAAATCATAAGTTTGACGGAGCATATTTTCAGAAAAATCAAGAGCTATGACTTTTGAGTAGGTCCCAGATTTTGCAAACTTGCGGGAAAACAAACCGCTTCCACAACTAACATCTACTAAAATTCCACCTTCTGCTGGCTTGAAGTACTCTTGAGCCATCTTGAACTGCATGATACCAAAATAAATATTATTTCAATAACATCAGAATTTTTTATAGATCATATATGTTGTATGCATTAAAAAAAATAAAACATGGGAGACTTAGACATGCTTGACACGTTTCCGTTTATGAAGACTTTTCGATTTTGTTCGTTTGACCCGTTTGAGATATAAACATAACCCGAATCATCCCATTCAAAAGTAAATAGGTCAAAATTGTCTATTTTATATATAACAATAACAAATGGGTGAATATGAAATTTATCTAAAAGGTTAGCAATTTTCATGGGATGGAGGAAGCAAAACAATTAGATAATCAATAACAAAAAACCTCCTCATCGGGACCAGGAAAACCAGTAAGGTTGAAATTTTGACGCCATCCACGTTCATACAAAAATGAAACAAGTGGGCTCCTAACGAAAATACAAGACCAATGTTAGCAGATATAACTCACAGGATGTTGTAGAATAAAGTCCACACAATTGAGATACGTACCGAAATAACTCAGTCCGAGAAGGTTGAGCTTCAACGTATTCTTTTGCACCAGCAATTAGCGTAAGATCGAGATACATGTTTTTACTCGAATATGATTTGTTACACTTTACACACTTGAAACCTGAACGATAGATTGCCGGCCTGCAACGCGAAAAAACAAAACTCAATCATGTGCAGTTAATTAAAGAAGCAATAAGAAAATATTGAACTTACAAATTGAAGCCAGGAGGGCCTTTTCTTATAAGTGGTTCAAAACAAACAGGACATGCAAACAAGGCAGCTGAATCTTTGGGCTCAGTGATTGTCTCCTGCAAGTAATACTAAAAATGAAATATATATACAAGATTATCAAAAAAAAAAAAAAAAAAAAACCATCATTCTCCTTCTCTTTCCTTTTGATCACAAATGCATAATTACCAATAAAACCCATGAACAAACACATAGCAATCCAATCAAAATATCCCCAAAACACCACAAATATTATTATGTAAGTAATGAACACCAACTGTTTGTGTATATGCCAACAAGAGAAAAGTTACCGATTCGGTGGCAACAAGAGCAGAAGCAGGTCGAACTCTTGAATACCGGTATCGAAAGGAAGAACGAAGCTTCGGGTACTTCAAAACAGAAGGAAGTATAGGAGCAAGTAAGGTACGATGATGAAGAAGAGGGTGGAGCATATGATTTACAGAGGTGGTTGCCATTGTTGGTGAATTTCTGGTTTTGTTTTGTTGAATTGGTGCCGCCGGATGTAGACGAAGAAGAAGAGGCTGCTGATGTATAGAGGGAGTTTCATGATGAATTTTGATGTTTTTGTTTGTGTGGTGATCAAGAAACCAGCTGACCAAATAGGGGCTTCATTTTGGAACGAGAGAAACCATCTTGTTGATTGAGGATGTTTGCTTGCCACGTCATCATGGGTGGTTACTTTTTTTTTTTAATGTGTGAATTATTCGCGAATTTAGGAAGGTCTAGCATAAGTTGTCTTAATCGGGTCTGTGTTAGAGAGCCCCTCGCACAATAGATCCCCAATTTAAACCCTCAATGAGAATCCCCTGTCATCCAAACTCGACCTTGAGGGGAAAACTCATCTGTGCCTACCATAGGTGGAACTTAAATACCCGTAGCTATCACTAGAACACTAGTGATGGTTATGTGTGATTACTTGTATTATCGTTTTCAACTCTTGTTCTAAAAGTCATTGTAAAGATTATTTCACAAAATCTTTTTTTACGGCAAACAATACATTTCATTCAACACCAAACTTGTACACAAGGAAACAAGCAAGCAAGATACTAACTCTCAACCCACTTATAAGACGCCCAATACAACATTAAAAGGCACCAAAATACTGCACAAAGTTTAACAACCAGAATTATACCATCACCTCAAACTTCACCCGATTATTCCACTCCAATGCATTTTGCCTGCCTCTGTTTCGGACCCATAAGAAGGTCGAGTTTTGCACCTCACTGCAAATCTTGCCGATGTTTACCTGTTTGCCACCGAAAATTAATTTGTTTCTTGCTTTTCATATCGCCCAACATGCCGATAATATAATTGTTTGAATAAGAGACTTTTGATTTTTCGAAACCATCAGTGTTTTGTAAATTTCCAGCAGTTCTTTCACGTTGAAGGCGAAAATGATCAGAATTTTACACCATGTGCTTACCCTTTGCCATACCACCGCCGCAACATAGCAAGAAGTGAAAAGGTGGTCAACATCTTCATATTGTTCTCCACACATTTTACACGTAGGCGACCCGTTGTGTATCCCCCACTTCTTTAGCCCTTTTAGAGTTGCCAATCTATCTTGGACTCATCGCCAACCAAAGATATTGATTTTCTTCGGGACTGAGGAGACCCATTCAAACGGGTAATAAGGGACGGCCTGTTTAGCGAGTGTTACTCGAGAGGAGGAGACCGAGAAAATACCGTCCGGACTCAGATCCCAGACCCATTTATCGCTTCGATCGGTCAACCCAATATCCTGAACCATCTCCAGTAAATCAGCCAGCTGGGAGACTTCTACTGCAGTGTTCGGCATTGTCCTCCAATCCCATCCTCCCACCCTTGCTGCCACAGTTGCATGTTTATACCGATCAAGTGCGAAAAGACCTGAAAATGTGTCTTTAAGCGGGGTTTCTCCCACCCATCTTGTAACAACCCGGAAAGTCGAGTCATTACTTGTATCTGTCATTTCTTGCTTAATTGCTTGTACTCGTGAGATTTGGTTAACGCTAAGGGTTTAGACCATAATTCTTGACACATTTAAAACGCATATTACAACACAGTTATCGCATTTTAAACACTGTTTATAACGCTCACAATGTGAACGCATTTTATCGCATGTTACATCTCTTGTTAGACTATTAATTGTGGTGGCCGGAAAAAGGAAAAGTCGACGATTGGAGGGATTGGATCGCTTGGTCTGATACCAAGTTGAACCGATAGGTTGTATTGTATTGTATTGTATTGATGATATCACCCTTACATTACAGAATATTATAAAGAGTAAAATATTACACTAATGTACCCTCTAGTATACAAAATATGAAATACTTGGTCTAACAAATATGATATTCAGGGATGTACTCAAGGGTATCCAAATAAAAAAAATCAAGAAAAACAATTACACTTCGAAAAAAAGGTGAGAGGTATCTCGTGCACCCCCTACCGCCCACATAGATACGCCTCTGGTTCCCGTATGCTCCTTTGGTTTGCACTAGACTAGGTGAAGGGTGAACCGAGTAGCAGGTGAAGAGCTAGGAGTTGGGCCTGGGCCCAAAATGGAGGGTTGTGCCCAGTCACTAGAGAATGAAGAGCCCAAATTGGTTGGCAAGAAGCAGGCAGGAGCGGAGTATCGTAGTTTTGCCCAAAAGAAACCCTCCCTCCCTTCCTAGTACATTAGCAGAAGAATACGGTCGAGACGAGAATCATCAAATGAATTAGGGTTGGCGGGTATAAATGTTTCATGCCTCAGAACCAATCGAACGAACGAACGAACAGGTATGTTGTTTTGAAGAAAACCTTCCTAGGGTTTTGAAAATTGCATGATGTTTGGCATATTGTTCATTTGACTAATCCTTGAAATATCTATCACCTAGCCATGAAAACAAAACGAAGAAGAAACAGAGAGAGAGAGAGAGAGAGATGATGAAACGAAAACATAAAAGCAATCAAGAGAAACACAGTCCAGTCATGTGTGCAGGTATCAAATCATCTCATATCAACATGAACTCACATCACATCATATAGAGTAAATTACAAAATCGTCCTTTATGTTTACACTAGATTGCAAAGTGTGTCCTTTATCTTCAAAAAGTACAAAAAACGTACTCGATGTTTGCAAACCCCTACGCATTATGTCCTTTATCCCTAACCTAGTTATTTTTTATTGTTAAGTGGGTGTGAAATGACCTATATACCCTTAATGTTAAATAAATAACTAAAACATTAAAAGAAATAAAAATAATATTTAAAAGAGTAAATTACAAGTTTTGTCCTTTATGTTTGTCCCAAATTTCAGGCGTTGTCCTTTACCTTTAAAATTGATGAGTTTTGTACTTAATGTTTCAAAATATTTCACAGTTTGTCCTTTGACGCTAACCTAGTTAATTTTAACTGTTAAGCAAAGGGCAAATTGGTCTGTTCACTTATTTACTTAAAAATCCATTTTAGTAATTAAAAAAAAGATATGTATATTTCTCTTAACAACCCCCCTCCGAACACCACCGTCACCCCACCTAACCGCAACTTCAAAATCTGCAACTATTATCTCTAAAACTCAAAATCTGCAACTTTAAATTCAAAAACTCAAAATCTGTAACAAAAAGTCTGGCAACTTCAAATTCAAAAACTCAAAATCTGTAACACCCCCCCCCCCCCCCCCCCCCCCCAACACCACCGTCACCCCACCTAAACTATTATCTCTAAAACTCAAAATCTGCAACTTCAAATTCAAAAAGTCTAGTAGCAGTTCGGTAAACATACTCTATGAAGCCAAACTTTAGTTAATCGTGTCTTGTTTGATGATAGCAGTTGAGTGGGAGATTTTGGAGCTCCACCTGTCATTCTCTACAGAAGTATCAGAAGCAAAGCGAGAGACATTGGCTGGTGAGTTAAATTCAACACCTCTACCGATAGCAAGATCTAGTTCATCAGCGTGAGGTAAAGCCATGGTTTTGAGAAGCAGTCACTACCTCCACATCCATTCAAATCCCTAATTCTTCAAACCATAACCCTAATTTACCCCAGATGCCCAAATCATCACAGATCTCTGATTCAAATCACGAAGGCCAGTAACAATGGAGATGGTGACGTTGTGACGGGTGTGACAGTGCTGGGGTTGATTTGCAGTGGTCTAACGGTGGTGATAGAGAGGTTGTGATGGGTGTGACGGTGGTTAAGGACGACGGTCCGATGGGTGGTAGTAGATGTGTCGGGTTTAGGGTGTAAAGTGTTGACCGATTGCTGTGGTGAACGGAGGTGGTGGTTGTGGTGAACGGAGGTGGTGGTGCTAGTGGTGGTATGTGGCGGTGAGGGTGAGGGTAGGGTTTGCCCTAGAGAGATAATAGATTCAGGCAGTTATGTGTTTAATGAGATATATTTTGTTTTAATCATGAAAATGGTTTTATAAAATAAATGGGTAAAAAGACCAATTTACCCTTCACTTAATAGTTAAAATTAACTGGGTTTGCTCTAAAGGACATAACGTGTAGGATTTTGAAACATTAAGTACAAAACTCATCAATTTTAAAGGTAAAGGACAACGCTTGAAATTTGGGACAAACATAAAGGACTAAACTTGTAATTTACTCTATTTAAAAATTCATGTGAGACCCACCACCCACCCCACCCTCTTCACCTTCCCCAATCTTCACCACCTCCACCTTTCACCACCACCACCACCTCACCTAGCCGGAAAAACGCCACCACCTCACCCTATCACCATCATCCACCACTGTAACCAATCTGCCATTGTCGAGCCCGTATTTTGCAATAATAAGAAAATCATGAGTTGATGTTTGGAATTACTTATGGATTCCATGGATCTGAGGATTACCCATGGAAAGAGGGAGAACAGTGTCGCGATGACTAAACAAGGAATCCTTTTTCTTCATCTGATTGGGATACAGTCTGATATTATCCTGCACCCAAGACTTGCAATGGTTTGGTTCAACTTAATAACTGATGTTAAAATTTTAAAAAGTTATCAACATAAAACACAAGTGATTAACAATTAGACCAAATCCAATATATAGGTTTTATTGTAAGGACCTACAAAAAAATGCCCCAAAACGACCCGTAAGTAAAAACCCGGACCCCTGAAACCCTAATGTGCATGAAAAACCAAGAAAACAAGAATTCTGAGTTTCAGGCGGGCTGCGTAAAACGTAAGCTTAGGCTTACGCGGGCCGCGTCAACTTAAAAATCATCTGGATAAGCGTTTAAGCCGCGTGTGTAACACCCCGAAAAATATAAAACTTTATATTAGAATTATAAAGTATAAATAAAAGAGAATTTACTAACTAGAATTTTTTAACCTAGTTAGTTAATAGACTAGAAATAGCTTATGATAGGGTTAAAGGCTACTAAACAATATGTTGAACAAAGTTGAGGGGCTTAAGTTGTAAGAATTGAAACTTGATTTTAATTAAAATAAATAAAACAAACCAAACACCCCAAAAGGGATGTCTGGTCGACTAGAACAAGCAGGGGCGACACCCCCACTTTCAAACTCTCAAAAATCTACTTGAACTCTCAAATTGGAGGTGCAAATCTGGTCCAAACGAAAATCTGAGCATAGAATCGTGATCCTCATCACAAGAGGATTACAAGGTATGTAAAATTTAAGGAAAACTCTCAACTTGAAACTTTCATGAATTGGGAAAAATCTGAAATTAGGGTTGCATGTGTATGTTATGATGATTAAGGAACAAATATAGTGTCTAAGGACAAACCCTAGACCAATAGAAGTTGAAATCATAAGAAATTTTGGTGAATCCATGAACACCATTGTAGGTGATTAATGGGTTATGTGTAAATTGATGAACACTAGGATATCGGGTGTTAATCTTGTGTAATTTGACAATTTGGAAGTGATTTCAGAAATCTAGAAGCTAACAATCATGTAAAATGTTGATTGAGGTGAAATTAGGGCTAAATGATAAGCTAGAAACTTGTCATATAATCATGTGTAAAATCTGCCCTTAAGGTGTTTGTGAAAATGCCTCAAAGAAGGCTTAAAATAGAAATTTAAAGATTTAACGCATAATTATGATGTTTCGGTGTATTATGCGAAGTAAGGTTTAAAGAGAGTTCTAAACATGTCTTGAATTGAACTCTATAGGAAAGGATACCGGAACGTCGAGTGGACAAGCCGGTGGTGATTTGCGGTTGAAGGGCGTACACTAAGGTATGTAACTTGATCCGTTACATTTGTTGAATTATGAATAAACTATGCGTTATTGATAGAATTTATATTGATTATGGTTGGAATGTGAATTGATAGACGTAGTATAGTCAACGAACCAAATTGGTAGTCATCATAAGTGGATGGTTCCACAAGTTGAGCCAACAGATCTATTAGTGTGAAAAATTGTAGTTTTAAACGTTCTAGTAGTCGATAATGGCGATAATAATCACAAAGGCATTAAACCATGAAATTGGTAAGAAATGCGGGTGATAATAAGCCCCGGATGTTGGGCATAAGGCGCCATAGGTTTATTAGTTAAATGGTAGTAAAATGTGTAAGGTTAGAATGGGTCGAATAATTACATAGTGACATATGGCCTTTCGGTCCGTAAATTAAATTTTGGGTATCAAATTTATAATAGTTATGTCGGTAATGAATTTACAGACATATAGGAAGAAAAATTACTTAAAACGGACTTACGAGTCAAAAGATATGGCCAAACGAAGTTAAAAACTGGATTTTCCGGAGCTGGCAGCAAATGCAGCTCACAAAACTTGAGCTGCTGGAAAACGTGACCCCCCGCGCCATGCAGAAGGCCACCCGAAACACTCCGCGACATGTGGCGCGTAAAACCTCTCGCGGGGCGCGAGCGACCAGAATCCGAATTTTTCAATTGTTTTCAATAATTTTGACCATAGATTTCAATTATACATGTTCTAATATTGTCAAAACTAACCTTTGATGTGGTTTTGACATTAGGTCATGTTGGGGAACTTACGGATGGCGATCAAGCATATGATGAAGAACCGAACACTACATTTTGAAGCTTCTGCAACGTTTTAAACCTTTAGTACTTTTGTGTATGGGTTGTAAACACTTGTTAAACAACTTTTGAAACGTTTTAACTTAGTCATTAGTCGACTAAGGTTGATGTTACTTATGAACTTTGTTTATGAAAGTCATGTTACTTAAACAATATTTTATTTGAAATGGTATAACCTATTACTAAAATCAAGTAAAATTAGACGGGTGTTACAAGTTGGTATCAGAGCTTAAGGTTGTCAACAAAGTGTTCGGTTCAAGCTTGATCGATCGTCCGGTAAGAAGTAACTTATTATGTTAAGTAGATTATGTCTTCTGTAAGGAATAAGAAACGAATTGTTATGCATGGGAAGAGCGTGTTAATACCCTCAAACCCGGAAAGTGCACTAAATGTGAACGGTTAAAGCAAGTTAGGAACTTGGCTAAACCGAAACAAATGAAACAATGCCATAAATGAAATGTTTAACGTTTGATGTAAACATTTCAGTTTCAAGATGTCGAAAGAGAGCAATAATGATCCAGTGCCGACAAGCACCAAACAATTGAAAGAAATGATTGCCGAGGAAGTAGGAAAGGCAATTGAGGGCAGTCTATCCGGGTTTATAGACAAGATCCAAAGCACAGTGTTGTCGCTCGTAGAAGAGCGAGTTAAAAGGTTGGAGGATACTGTCAACCTTACGAAAGACAAAATGGGAGAACGTAAAGGGTGCTCATATAAGGAATTCATGGCGTGTAAACCGCCAATCTATAACGGGGAAGTCGACCCGATAATTTGCCAAAGATGGTTGGGCGATATTGAAGGGGTGTTTGAAAGGACCCATTGCGATGAAAGCGATTTCGTTGCCTACGGAACGCGTCAGTTAAGAGGACAAGCCAAGGATTGGTGGGATAATAAAAAGAATGAAATAGGGGCCGAAGCGGCAAGGGCCATGACATGGGAAGAGTTTAAGACACCATTTCTTAAACATCATAGTCCCAAAGCGGTCATCAACAAAATCAAGGAAGAGTTCATGCAACTTAGGCACAAGGGTGAAACCATAGACAAGATCACGGCGATGTTTATGGATAAGATGAAGTTTAGTAGTGAGTTGGTGATGAACGAAGAACAGAAAATATACTACTACTACTACAATATGTTGAGTGCTGAATATAGGGAGTTTATGACTCCTTCAAAATACGAGACCCTTACCCAAATCATTAATGTTGCTCGGGAACGGGAAATCGAGTTGAAGAAGCAAGTCGAAAGAGGTGAACGAAGGGCACATGATGTGAATCCAAGCCCGACAAAGAAAGCCCGAACTGGAGAATCGGGGAAGAAGGTAGATACTAAAGGCGGGTCGCCAAGTTGTAAGGTGTGCGGGAAGGGACACAAAGGAGAATGTCGGTTCAAAGACAAGCCATGCCCTATATGTAACAAGACGGGGCACACGGCCTCGCTATTCCCGGGAAAAGTTTCTGTTTGCTACAAATGTTATCAACCCGGCCGCAAAAAGTCCGAATGTCCGGACTTAGTTGGAAAGAGAGATGTTAAAGAATCTCCAACAGAAGCTCCCAAAGCGAAGGCGAGGTCCTTCCAACTTACCGCGGCTGAAGCGAAGACAGAACCCGATGTGGTTTCAGGTATATTCACAATTAACTCAATTCCAGCACATGTATTGTTTGATACGGGTGCGAATAAATCCTTCATTTTGCATGGATTTATTCGACATCCTTCATTTGTATTGACGAAATTACATGTGCCCTTAGAAGTTGAAATAGGGGACAACAAAAGTTTTATAGTATGTGATGTTTGTCGAAGCTGCAAATTAAGCATCGACGATGAGGAATACTTGATAGACCTAATCCCGATGTCAATGGGAGAATTTCAAGTAGTCGTTGGGATGGATTGGCTAGCCCAGCACCATGCAAAAGTCGTGTGTTTTCGTAAAGAGATAAAACTAACATCTCCGAGCGGAAAACACGTCACCATTTATGGCAAAAAGGGAGGTAACCCCATAGTGTGTTCAATGCTGAAAGCTCATAAGCTTATGAAGCGAGGATGCAAGGCGTTCATGATATATGCAAATGAGCCCGAGAAAGAGTCACGGAATATTGAAGATGTACCGGTAGTACGAGATTATGGAGATGTGTTTCCGGAGGATTTACCGGGGATACCGCCTGAACGGGAAGTAGAGTTCGGGATCGAATTGATTCCGGGCGCAAAACCCGTAGCAAAGGCCCCGTACCGACTCACACCGTCGGAATTACAAGAGTTGATGTCCCAAATTCAAGACCTGCTTGACAAGGGATTTATAAGGCCGAGTGTGTCTCCTTGGGGCGCACCGGTATTGTTCGTGAGAAAGAAAGACGGGAGCATGCGCATGTGTATCGATTACCGGGAGTTAAACAAACTCACGGTAAAGAACCGATACCCGCTCCCGAGGATAGATGATTTATTCGACCAATTACAAGGTGCGAACTGGTTTTCAAAAATTGACCTTAGATCGGGGTATCACCAACTAAAGGTCAAAGAAGAAGATGTGCCGAAGACGGCTTTCCGCACGAGATACGGACATTACGAATTCCTCGTGATGTCATTTGGGCTAACAAACGCACCCGCGGCTTTCATGGACCTCATGAACCGGGTTTGCAAGCCAATGTTGGATAAGTCGGTCATCGTGTTTATCGATGATATCTTGGTGTATTCGAAAAGTTAAGCTGAACACGCACACCACTTACAAGAAGTGTTAGAGACACTTAGACGAGAGAGGTTATATGCAAAATTCTCTAAATGTGCCTTTTAGTTACGAGAGGTACAATTTCTTGGCCACGTCATAAGTGCCGACGGAGTTTTGGTGGATCCGTCAAAGATAGAGGCTGTGTCAAAATGGAATCCCCCGAAGAACCCTTCGGAAATTAGAAGCTTTTTGGGGCTTGCGGGATACTATAGGAGATTCATTCAAGATTTCTCCAAGATTGCGTCACCGCTAACAAAGCTAACCCAAAAGAAAGAAAAGTTTATTTGGGGTGTCGATCAAGAAAAAGCGTTTCAAACGCTAAAAGAAAAGCTAACTCAAGCTCTGGTACTGACATTGCCGGACGGAGTCGAAGACATGGTGTTTATTCGGATGCTTCATTATCGGGGCTCAGTTGCGTGTTGAAGCAACAGGGCAAGGTAATAGCCTATGCCTCGAGACAATTGAAGATACACGAGAAGAAATATCCCACGCACGATCTCGAGTTGGCTGTGGTGGTATTTGCATTAAAAATATGGAGGCACTACTTGTATGGGGTAAAGTGCACCATATTCACCGACCACAAGAGCTTGAAATACTTCTTCGATCAGAAGGAGTTAAATATGCGACAAAGGCGATGGCTAGAAACGGTGAAGGATTTTGACTGTGAAATACACTACCACCCCGGAAAGGCTAATGTGGTGGCGGATGCTCTGAGCAGAAAAGCAGACTATGTCCCAATACGAGTAAGATCGATGCAACTCGTGGTGACCTTAGGTATACTTGAACGTATTCGAGAGGCGCAATTTGAAGCAATGAAAGAAGAGAATTGGAAGAAAGAAAGAATAATCGGTCAATTGAAAGATTTGTCGGATGGAAATAACGGGTTGAAGACTCGATCCGGAAGGATATGGGTCCCACATACTTGTGGAGTGAAGGCGCTTCTACTTAATGAAGCTCATAAATCCCGTTATTCAATTCATCCGGGTGCGACCAAGATGTACAATGATTTGAAACAAAATTATTGGTGGCCCGGAATGAAGAGGGATGTGGCGAAGTATGTGGAAAAATGCTTGACATGTTTACAAGTCAAGGCAGAGCACCAGAAACCATACGGCAAACTCCAACCGTTAGAAATTCTAGTTTGGAAATAGGAACATATTACAATGGACCTATTAACCAAGTTGCCTAAGACGAATCGTGGTTTCGATGCCATATGGGTAGTGGTGGATAGATTGACGAAAAGTGCTCACTTCATTCCGATTCGTGAGACTTATACGTCAGAAAAGATGTCAGAAGTTTACACTAATGAAATAATAGCACGTCATGGGGTGCCGGTATCCATCGTGTCTGATAGGGATACCCGGTTTACTTCAAATTTCTGGCGAGATTTCCAAGAGCAAATGGGAACCAAATTGTTCATTAGCACTGCGTACCATCCTCAAACAGATGGACAGAGTGAAAGAACGATACAAACATTGGGGGACATGCTACGGGCGTGTATAATCGACTTTGGAGGCAGTTAGGATGTTCACCTACCGTTAGTCGAGTTTTCGTATAATAACAGCTACCAATCTAGTATTAAGATGGCACCGTACGAAATGCTTTATGGTAGGAAGTGTCGAACCCCGGTATGTTGGGGTGAAATGGGTCCACGTGAACTCGCCCACCAAGATATAGTACGAGCCACGAATGAAAAGATTGAAATAGTTCGGGCACACTTGAAAGCAGCTCAAGACAGGCAAAAGGCGTATGCTGATAAAAGGAATAGGCCAATCGAATTCCAGGTTGGTGACATGGTCATGCTAAAAGTTTCCCCATGGAAGGGCGTTCTTAGATTCAGAAAAAGGGGGAAGCTAAGCCCGAGGTTTATTGGGCCATTTAAAATTATCGGAAGAGTTGGCAAGGTAGCTTACCGCCTTGAGTTACCGGAGGAACTAAGTGGAATTCATGGCACGTTTCACGTGTCACAATTAAGAAAGTGCCTAGCAGACGAAACGGCCTATATCCATTACGATGATATCGAAGTGGATAATAGTCTGAATTATGCGGTGAGACCGGTGGAGATTTTAGACCGAAAGGTCAAACATTTACGAAATAAACAAATTGACCAAGTCAAAGTCAAATGGGAGCATAGGAAAGGTTCGGACACTACGTGGGAGTCCGAAGAGGAGATGCGACGTCTTCACCCTACATTATTTGGTACGTACTTCGGTTTCGGGGACGAAACCCTTTTAAGGGGGTGGACTTGTAACACCCCGAAAAATATAAAACTTTATATTAGAATTATAAAGTATAAATAAATGAGAATTTACTAACTAGAATTTTTTAACCTAGTTAGTTAATAGACTAGAAATAGCTTATGATAGGGTTAAAAGCTACTAAACAATATGTTGAACAAAGTTGAGGGGCTTAAGTTGTAAGAATTGAAACTTGATTTTAATTAAAATAAATAAAACAAACCAAACACCCCAAAAGGGATGTCTGGTCGACTAGAACAAGCAGGGGCGACACCCCCACTTTCAAACTCTCAAAAATCTACTTGAACTCTCAAATTGGAGGTGCAAATCTGGTCCAAACGAAAATCTGAGCATAGAATCGTGATCCTCATCACAAGAGGATTACAAGGTATGTAAAATTTAAGGAAAACTCTCAACTTGAAATTTTCATGAGTTGGGAAAAATCTGAAATTAGGGTTGCATATGTATGTTATGATGATTAAGGAACAACTATAGTGTCTAAGGACAAACCCTAGACCAATAGAAGTTGACTAAGGTTGTAAACACTTGTTAAACAACTTGTTAAACAACTTTTGAAACGTTTTAACTTAGTCATTAGTCGACTAAGGTTGATGTTACTTATGAACTTTGTTTATGAAAGTCATGTTACTTAAACAATATTTTATTTGAAATGGTATAACCTATTACTAAAATCAAGTAAAATTAGACGGGTGTTACAACGTGTTACATGCGTGGCAACCCTACATGTGACACACCAGCCCTACACGTAGACTAGGGGCCCTTGCGGGCCGCGTAAGATACATCAAAGGGTTTACGCGGGCCGCGTAAAACCCAAAAGTTTGCTATAAATTGCTGGTGCATGAGCAGTTCATCTGTGTTCGAAAATTTCATTCAAAAACGAAGTCTACTGCTCAAAATCGAAATTCTAAATAGGGAAACGCTGCTACGATTACAGGGTATTTACTCGATCACTGCTACGATATAATGTCCGATCGATTGAAACCGATCCGATGGATGTTTAAGTGCTGCCCGTATTTGGGCTATACTTTGTCATTCGTCGTGAGGGTTTTGATTTCGTGAGTTATCGTAAATGTTGTATTAAGTTACTGACCTAGTTTCGTATGCGTTGCTGTTTAAATTAGGTTATCAGGCTTATTAGTAGGCTAAACTCCGCCCGTCTAAACTTGCAATGTGAGTCATTCTCTTTTATCAACAATGTTTTATAATACCCAAATTATTTTCAAAAGTTATAATTACAGGGATTAAGTCTTGGTTATCTTGAATCACTGGCAAGTGGGATATTGTGCATATTACTAATTTCTCATGGTTAGGTTCATCAACCTAACAGTGATAATCATCACTGTTGGTGCACTACATCTGTCGACTTCGTCTTGGATCGAGTCTTAGTTTTAGAGTGTTAGATCAAGGCACGTTTTACGAGAAAATAGGATAGCATATAGGTTTAATCTGGTAGGTCCACTTATGTGTACATGTAGGTCCGCTTATGTGTCAGGTCCGCTTATATGTACATGTACCTTGGAGGGAACCTCATCACCTATAAATAGGTGCACATAAGCGAACCACATTGAAGAAGAGAAGACCTTGTAACTCGTACCAAAGTGCTGCCGGATCGAGATTTAGATGTAAACTGTTATAAATCAATACAGAAAGGTGTTTAAAGAGATTTGCTAGTTGTTTCTACGTTGATTACTTGTTTTCCGCACCTGTAATTGACAAAAAACTCCTTTGAACGACTCATTCGGGTCGAAACACGATCCTACAAGTGGTATCAGAGCTTCAGGAGGAGGAGTTTTATAGAGATTTGCTGGATTTCATCTAAAATTCTTACTTCTACATCTTCTTTTTCATCAGAACGAGATTTAACGGTCGGAATCCGCTCAAAATTTTATAGATTATAGATAATTGATAATAGATAAACCCTTGAGAAGTTCAGGCTTAAAATCGGATTAAAAGTGACCTAAAAATGCTCGTGAATAGGTTCCGCTTTTCTGTCATTATTGGAGGTTCGTTTTTTAGGTCCGCTTATTAGGTCATGTTTGTTGTAGATCCGCTCTAGAGGTCCGCTTATAGGGACATAATTGTAGTAGGTTCGCTCTAGAGATCCGCTCCTAGTTACACATTTGTTGGAGTTCCGCTCAAGAGGTCCGCTCGTAGTTACAGTTATTTGAGATCCGCTTTTGTGGTTCGCTCATTGTGACTTTGTAGAGGTTCGCTTGTGTGGTTCGTTTGTCAGTCATCGAACAGGATAATCACGTGAATATTTGTTAGTCAATTGAAAACAACAATTTGCATGTGTATAGTTCCAATGAAGTTGCATGTGAAAGTTGGTAAATGTGTGTAAGTCGGTTTGCATGTGATTCAAAGAAATAGGTGTCAGCCACAATCAGATATTAGTGGTTTTTGAGGTCCAATTAGAATTGTGATAGATTTTAAAATTGTCGATTAGTTGTATTAATTGTCCATCTGCATGAGATCAGACCACGTGATCAAGTCAGTCAAGTCATATAATGGATATATGTGAGTTGCAAAGTCAGCCCATGGGACTTTGAGTTTATAGCGGCCCAATCATATTTTGGTTTAGTGGAGTTACATTAAACTAAACAGTTCTATCAAATGAGTGTTATAGGTGGCCCAATCAGATTCAAACACAGTTAAATTTTCAGTTTAGTGAGTCTTGCGGCCCAATGAGATAATTGTTGTAAATTGTTGTTGTCAGTTACTTGCAAAAGTACTTTGATTATAACGGATTGCTTGTATTGTTGTGAAGCCCATTGATTTCTCCGATTTACAAGTCTCGGCCCATTGATTCAATAAACTTCAATCTGCCCACTTTTCAATGTCTGAATTTGATCCGAGTCAAAGCAGTCCGCACAGTGTGTCGAAGCAGTCCGTACAGTGTGTCAACTTTCAGTCTGCACAGAATATTCACAAATTCGAGTCAGTTGTATTCTGTTAATTGATAAGTTTTTAAACTGATCATTTGTTTGTTTGTCATCAGGTATTCTTACAAGGTGATACAGTTCATTTGAAAAACCGAATCATGGACGAGGAATTCTACAACGCGTTCGCTATCCTGTTACTCCAATTTCTCTTGCACAAAATACGATGTTGGAAAACAAAACGGGAACAATGCAAAAACCGCCCAAACTTCTGAACTTTGAAGAATATAAGGGTTGGGAAGGTCGTTTCGAGAATTGGGTGCAAGCTAACTACTTGGATGCGTGGGAATGTGTCGAGACAAAATACATTCGACCGATGAATGATGATGAAGAAGTGGTTCGATTAAAGATCTAAGCGCCGATGCTAGAAAGAAATACAAAGATGAAAAAAATGATGTTGAGTCTTCTACAACAAGCTGTGAAAGAAGACATCTTGGTGTTATTACAACATAATGGAACTTCCTACTCGATTTGGAAAGCTTTAAGATCAAAGTTTGTTGGTAGTCAAGAAATGATAAAGAACAAGAAATCACTTCTGAAGAAAGAGTTCGATCTATTTCGTGGTTTGAAGAATGAAAGCACAAGGCAGATTATTGAAAGATACTGCAATCTGCTAGCAAACATGAAGAGATTGAGCATCGAGAAAGACAATGAAGAGTTGATCGAAAAGCTTGCTGATTCATTGCCACACGAGACTTGGGGAACATATCTCATGATGCTTAGAAACAAGAAAGGTTTTAGCAGTTTGACACTCAACAAGTTCATTGAGAAGTTGGAAGCTCAAGAAATGGAGCAACGAAAGATTATTCGAATGAAAGACTTCGATGGTGAACAAGATATTGGGTTGTATTACAAAGCAGGGGTGAATGAGAAGCCTACAAATTTATCTCCAAAAATAGAAACTGCTTACAATGCCAAGAATTTTTCTGGAAGTTCATCATCAGGATCAAACAGCAAAACAAGTTTCACATCATTTCAGTCTTTCGATCCAAATATTTCAGCAACAAAAATTGGGAGAAAACTTCAGTGCAATATTGTTTTAAATCTTGACAATGATCAAGATTATTCTGAGGAAGTTGCTAAAAACCACATGTCTTTATTGGGAATGGTTTTAGAATCTTACAGTTGTTTTGTTGCAGGTCGTATCGGGAATCCGATGCTGACAAAGGAAGATTACGACCAGATCGATGCTGAAGAGATGGAGCTGATGGACATAAAATGGTGCTTAGCCAGCGTGTTGAGGAGAGCTGAGAAATTCAAGCAAATCACAGGAAGAGATGATCTACGTGAAGCTAATGTTTCTACTTTAGGTTTTGATAAATCTAAAGTCACTTGTTTTCGTTGCAAGGAAAAAGGACACTTCAAGAGGGAGTGCAAAAACCGCGAAGCAAGTGGAGCTCAAAATCCGTTCAACAACAACAATGATTACTATAGAAAATCCATCTACCATCAAGTTGCTCAACAACCATCTCAACAACATCAACATCAAGCACAAACTGCACATGGTAGACACATTATTGAAGACTCTGGAAAGAGAGCTTGTGCGGTTAATCAAGATTCTTCAAAGAGAGCTGATGGTAGTACATTGATAATAGATCAAAATGATGAAAAACTACCCGAGGGTGTTAGCTGGGAGAATTTTACTTGGGATAACTATATTCCTGATCAAGCCACAGCTTATACAGCTTTTGTTGCCAAAGTTGAAGAAGATAGTGATGATGATCGTGAGTATTGGGCGAGAAAATTCGAAGCTGATATGAAACTGATTGCTAAAAGTGACAGTGAAGATGAAAAGGTTAAAAAGAAGAAGAAAAAGGTCAAGACTCCAGTGAGCAGTGATGACGAAGAAATTCCAGTGATCAAAAGGAAAGTAAAGGTTGAAGTTGCAAAGTTCAAAGTTGATGAAGAAGTTGATGCAAAGAAGATTCCAGTGAAGTGTGAAAACTGTGAAGCTGTAAAGAAGCAGAACAGCACATTGATCTATAACTTGAACAGTTTGAAGGAATCTTACGATGTTCTGAACAAAGCCATGAATCGGTACAATCAAACAAGTGAAGAACAAGCAACAGCAATGAAAACACTTCAAGGAGCTTTTATGGCGAAGCAAAAAGTGGTGAACAACTACATTGAGAAGTGTGCTGTGCTAGAACAAAAGTTGGAATTGCAAAGAATTGAAACTGAAAGAGTTAATCGTTTGTTGAAAAGTTACTCATGTACTTCTTATGTCATTGACAGGATTTATCCGACTGTTGAAGGTATGAAGGCATTTGAAGAGGATGAAGTAACTGAAGAAAAGAAGGATGATGGAAAAGTGACTGAAGAAAAGACTTCAGAAAAGAAGAACAAGAAGAAGAGTGACTTAAAGAAAAAGATTGACAAGAAGGATTCTGGTAAGAAACATGTTGTCGGTTACAACAAGTGTCCACCCCCATTAGAAAATGGATATTTGCCCAGGAATCCAAATCAGGAAAGAGTCGAAAAAGCAACAAATTTACAATGGGAGTCGGAGTCATCGGTCAATTTGCCAGAAAATATTGATGTCGTGTTTACATCATCTGACACTGATCATGAGTCCGAGTTAATAAAGAAAGTCGTCGATCAGGTGTTGGATAAAGATGAAACTGAGGAGTCAAAGTTGGAGTCAAACTCAGAGTCAAAGTCAGAGTCAGAGTCAAAATCTGGTTGTGAAAGTTCGAGTTCGACAGTCAACAGTCAAAATTCTTCGGTTAAAAGAGTTTATAATAAAGAATTCCTGTTATCAAAATCTAATTTGAGTGACGAAACATTCAAAGTTGCATATACATTGAATGATTCCGACAAATTATATTCTGATGAGGAATTTCCAATAAGAGGTGTCAAAACTGAATTGATCAAAAAGGTTTTCAAACTTACAGAAATTAATATTTCTGAAATAAAAGATTTAAATCTTAATGGTAAACCTAAAATTTACACCTCAAGAGTACAACAAAGATTAAACAAGAAAAAAGGTTACAGTTCTGGTTCTAGTTTTCACAAGAAACCAAATCCTAACCGTAATTTCAAAAAGAAAGTGTTGGATCTGAGTTTCTTTTTGATTGTATTTTCGTTTGTAATTAAGATGGAAATGAAAGAGTTGTGCAGCGGAAATAAGATGAAAGCAAACTTTGCATACAATCAAACGAGAGTAATACTTTTATCAAACATCTTTTCACAAAGAACCGAATGATTGAATTTGTTTCAACAACGATTACAATGATTGATGTAAGAATGCAAACTCCCCCTCAGCCAGAGCTCAGTAGTTTGTTCGTGCAAAGAAGACGATTGATCAAAAGAGCTAATAGAACAGTACAAAGTACTGAACTATTTATAGGCACTTGCAAACCACTGAGCATCTTAGCTGACGTCACCATGAAAGTGACATCTAACCTCCTAACAAACTCTAACTACTGATCTATAAACACTGATGTACTAAACTACTGCTATTACATTATATTACATAAAAGACACTTAAACTGCTGCTGCATCCTTCCACTGCTGTGAACCCAGCACTGCTTGTCCGGATCAGCAGTACTTGACCTAAGGCAGTAGATTGAGTCAACAGAGCTTTGGTCTTCCATCAGTCTTTGACTTTGGCCAGTAGATATAAAGCAGCAGTTGTAGGTCAGCACTTAGTATGATCAGCAGATAGGAGGTCAGCAGATATGAAACCACTTTCAAGGGGAGAGATTTGTATGAACCAACTGTAAACGTTGCTTATTCTGGATCCACTGCTTTGATCCAGTTTTGGCTTTACATTATCTGTTCCTCTGATAGGGTTCAATCCCAACAGAAAGGTCTTGGATTTATTCCAACAGAAAAACAGAAAAATGAAAAATATGTTCGTGATTTTAAAGCAAAGATGACATTTGTTTCAGGTACATCAGCAGAAGAAGAAGAAAAGAAAGAATTCTGGAGACAATCGAACAAAGAATTCCTTGCGAAGAAGCAAGAAGAGATGAAATTTGCTGATCAGATAAAAGATACGAGAACCTGTGTAACACCTCGAAAATTCACGTCCTATAATGTGTTGACATGTGTCGTATGTTTAAAACGTGTGAAAGAATATTATAGAAGGACTAAAGTTGACAAACATGGAAAGTATGTGAATATACGTATTCGAAGTGTCAACAGTGAATAAATATAATGTACATTAACCCTACATGGTGCTCATACCTTCAAACGAATAAATCATGGATCATACGAAGCTAAAAGTGAGAGATTACAAACTACAGGGGCTAAATGTGTCAACATGTTTAAGTTATACCTCTGAGTGACCTTTTGACAAACATGTTCAAGCTCAGGAACAGTCCACTCTTTGTACATCATGGATCATAGGAGGAGTGTGAGTGACCTTCCTTTTTATCATGTCTTGAATTCTTGCAGCTTCATCTTCAAGCTCAGGAACAGTCCACTCTTTGTACATATATCTCTCTCCTTTGTACCTTTTGTGAGCCATGATGCTTTCAATGTAGTCTTTCTTCAGAGATTCAGCTGCTCTTTCAGAAATTTGTTGACTAACATTTTTTGCAAATTGCTCTAGGGATCTGACTTGTGTGAGCAAATATTGATAATTTCTTGAAATTTCTTTGTCAGACTTCCCTTGTGTGTTTCTTTTTGAGATATCCTCTGCTTGCTTGGCTTTGATTTCCAAGTATTCATCAACATTTTTAGGCCAAGGATATCCTTTTATTGATGGCAACCTCCTTTTGGCAGGGTCATCCTCATAGTAGAAGGATTTTATTTCATCTCTAACAGCTGCTAGTTCAAGAGGAAATTGAACACCTGCAGGAGGTAAGGGCTTGTACATTGGAACTGAAGAGAGAGGAACAGGTTTTGGTATTGTGACAAGAGCTAAAGATTTTGAAGATGTTGGTGATGGAGGTGTGTCATCATCTTTTAAAATTAGCCTTCTCCTTTTTGGTTTAGGAGAGACTGATGATGTTTTGAATGGAACAGTGGTTGTAGATGTAGTGGCAGTGGATTGTGATTGACTAACAGTTGTTGAAACAACTGGTGTTTCAACCACTGCTGTCATAACAACAGATGTTATAACATCTGCTGTCTTCTGCTGTGTGTCAGCAGGTGTTGTTTTTGGTGGTGATGATGGTAAAGCAGTAGATGTTGTGTGTGTTGAAGTGGTGTGTGTTGATGGAACAACTGTTTGGCAAGCAGTGGTTTTTGTAACTCCTGCTGCATCAGCTGTTTTGTACGTTGGTTTTTGAGCAAACTTTGAACGTCTGGTTGGAATGGATTTGGGTTGCCTTACTTTTCTAGTAGGCCTCTTCTTTTCCTCAACAGGATTTTCATGATCCCTTGACCCAGAAGTACCCTGATCTGGATGATCCATTCTTTCCACCCTGACTTTCCTTTTGGCCTCTCTATCTCTCTTCACACTTGCAATTGCTTCTGCTAGTGCTTTTGTTGTCACATCAATCTTCTTGCTGCCATCTGGCAAAGGGATCTTTTTGGTCATGTTTGAATTCTCTGGTTCAAGATAAAGACCATCTTCTATACCCTTCCTTTTCCACTCCTTAATTTTCTCCCCCTTTTTGGCATTATCTTCTGGGAGGTCATAAATGAAACGTACGTTTGGAGGAGCAGTGCCAGTGGTGTGCAAGATCTGAGTTTTGAGAGCCTTTAAGTCAGCCTGAGTGTTCTTGAATCTTGACTCCATTGCATTTCTCAGCTGTTGTACATGTTTTTCATGTTGCTGATCTGCTAATTGTGCTTGGTGTTGGAGAAAAGATTGAAATAGATTCCAGAGCTCATTTGTAGCAGGTGTCCTTTGTGGAGCAGGTGCTTGAGGTGGAACAGCAGTTGTTTGTACCTTCTGAACTTGTAACACCTGTTGTAGCATATCTTTGAGTTCTGCAACAGAGTTATCAAGCTTTGCAATACGATCCGTCAATTTCTGGTACTTTAAACCATCACCCAAGTTAATGGGATCATCTGATTTCCCACTAGCAGTGGTTTTATCAGTGGTAGATGTAGGGAATATACTCCAAACATTAACCACTGATGCCCCTTTTTCTTGGTACTGGGGTCTTCTTCCTTCAACACTTGACAACCTTTTGATGTTGCCAGTAGGATAAATAAATCCACTGGTGGTTGACAGAGGTGCTATAAAAGGAATTGCCTCCAAGGAAGTCTTATGAATGTAACCACTGTCCAAATGTAACCCAGTGGGTGTAACAGTTGTAGTGGCTGCTTCACTTGGATTACCACCAAGAGTTACTTGTAACTCAAGGGGTGTAACCTCCTCAGGTTGTGTTGGTGGGTTAGCAAAGATTGATACATCAGACCCAGTCAGTGGTTGAGGTATATTCTCATTAATAGGTGATTGAGAAGGACTGGATAATGCCTGGTTCAAATCAATTGCATCCAACAGTGGTTTTATTGGTGAGGGAAATGTGGATGTGATGGTTGGTGTAGAAGTAGGATGTGTCCCAGGCATTGGACTGTGGATGATAGAAACGAGTGTTTCCAGAGCATCATGATGTGGAGACCCTATTTGTACAACCTGTTCTTTTTGTGAAAAAACAGGAGGAGTTTTGGTTATGGGTTGAGATATTTGTACCAACTGCTGTGAGGAAGAAGCAGCAGTGGTTTCTTGTGACTTTTGTGTTGTCACTGGCAGAAGCTCTGGTATCTCATCCTCCAGAGATGCCTTTTTGAGGGTTTTGGGGGGGTTTTTGTGTTTTTCGTTTTGTTGGCTTTTTGGTGATTGTAGGTGTGGGTTTCAAAGCAGTTGTGCTGCTGCTCTGATCACCTTGAGCAGTGGGCTCAGCAGCAGATACCTGAGGAGCAGTTGTAACTACTAAAATCTGCTCAGGCACCTCTGCTTGTGTTTTGCAGGGTGCTAACATCCTTGAAAAAGTTTCAGTAGTTAAACTGTTTATTTGAGTAGGATCACCCTGGTTTATTTCAGTTAAATCATCCTTACTGAATTTCTTTGAAAAATAGTAACTTAAAAACCTTGGAAACAGTAAGAATGATTTTGTTTCAACATTATTAACCAAATCTTTAAAAATTTCCCGAGAATAGTTAAAATTGTCTCCTTGAAGAATAGCATATCCCAGATTTTGAATCTTTAAAGGGATTTCATTAAAAGAAGTGGTTTTGTTTGAAACACATAGTAGGAGGGTATGAAATAAAAATCTGGTTGCAGAAGGAAAATAACCTTTTTCTAAGGTAATTTTCTTCATCATTGTGGATTCATACCCTCTCTCAATGAAGTCAGTTTGCAACTCGGTTTTAGTGAAAGAGATTTTACCTTCTTGATCATCGAGTTGAAAGACTTCTGAAATGGATTGTGGCGTGATTTGGACAGCTTTACCCTTTATAGAAGAGTTTATGGTGGTTGCAGTGTCTCCTTGTGTTTCAAGGGTTGCATTCTTCCAAAACTCCCTTTGGGTCGCCAAATAGATTGGTGCATCGGCGATGAATAAAGTTTTATACTTTGATTTTGCCATGATGTCAATGATGAAATCGAACACGTTGGTGGTTCCTGGTTTTGTGAGAAGACCCAGGAGATTGTGAGATGGTTTATGTGGAATTTCAGTGGAGATTGCCTTTTGGGAGGCTGTGTTCGAGGATGATTTGGATGAGGGTTTTGAAGATTTATTTGATTTTGTCATTTTGAGGATGATTGATCGAAGAAATTTGTGAAGAAATGTGAAGAAAAACTGCTTTGAGAAGAGAATTTTTAAGAATTCAATTCGATAGTAAAACCCTGTTTTGGTGGTGAGTGGGGGATTTTATAGGGAAGAAAGTGAATGCTGAGGTGGCAGCCGTTACAAAAGGTCTGACCAATATGTACTGTCCACGTGACAACCCCTGTTGAAAGTGAAGGACAGTACTTTTGTTGAAAGTGACTGAGGAAGGCAGTGGTATGAAAGCAGTGGATGATTTTTACTATCAGTGGATAGCATATCAGTGGATAAGACACTGCTTTTGAACAACAGAGTTTATCAAAATAATGAGAGAGCAGGGGTTGACTTTCAGCAGTGGACAGACTTTTGAAGTATAGCAGACTTTTGAACAATCAGTGGTTAATGGCAGACTTTTAAGGACTTAATGAAAATTTTTCATTTTTAACTATTTGTAAGGATGGAGTTTTGATTTTCTGAAAACATTTGGTTGCTTTTATTCATAGAAAAACAAGATGGTGCTTGTTATTCCATGTTCAGCATCCCAATCCTAGAGACCAAACTTTCAAAAGTGGCTGTATCAAGTGCTTTTGTGAGCACATCAGCCAGCTGGTCTTTAGTTGGGACATGATGCAGAGAAATCAAACCTTTTTCATAGCAGTCCCTCACAAAGTGATGTCTGATGTCAATATGTTTGGTGGTTGAGTGGGAAACTGGATTTTTGATGATATTTTCTGCTGCCTGACTGTCCAACATGAGTGGTGTCTTTAAGGCAGTGATACCAAAATCCAGCAACTGATTTTGAAGCCACAGGAGTTGGGCTGTACAGCTTGCAGCAGCAATGTATTCAGCTTCAGCAGTGGATGTCGAAACAGCTGCTTGCTTTTTGCTTTGCCAAGAAACTAAGCAGTCACCTAGAAACTGGCACCCTCCTGATGTGGACTTCCTTGTGGTGTGACATCCAGCAAAGTCACTGTCTGAGAAACCTGAAAGCTTGATGTTCCCATTAGCTGGATACCAGATACCAAGTGTGGGAGCACCTTTTATGTATCTGAAGATCCTTTTTACAGCAATGAGATTTGATTTTCTGGGAGCTGATTGACTTCTTGCACAGACACATGTTGCAAACATGATGTCTGGTCTAGATGCAGTTAGGTACAATAAAGACCCAATCATGCTTCTATAAAGTGTTTGGTCAATCAGCTCATCCTTTTCATCAGACATGACCAGCTTATTTGTTGCCATGGGTGTGCTGCATGGTTTACAATCATTCATATCAAATTTGGTTAAAAGTTCTTTAGCATATTTGCTTTGATGAATGAAAGTTCCATTTTGCAGTTGCTGTACTTGGAGCCCAAGAAAGCATTGCAGCTCACCCATTGCACTCATTTCAAACTCAGCTGTCATGAGTTCTCTAAACTCTTCACACATTGAGTTACATGTGCTTCCAAAAATAATGTCATCCACATAAATCTGGACAATCATTAAATCCTTCCCTCTCCATTTTAAAAACAGTGTTTTATCAATGGTACCTCTTTTGAAACCATTTGAGAGTAGGAAGTTGGAAAGAGTTTCATACCAGGCTCTTGGTGCTTGTTTCAAGCCATACAATGCTTTGTTTAGCCTGTAGACATGATCTGGATAAAATGGATCCTCAAAACCTGGAGGTTGACAAACATACACCTCTTCTTGAATTGTACCATAGAGGAAAGCACTTTTGATATCCATTTGAAACACCTTCATATTGTGGTTGACAGCAAAGGCCAGGAACAGTCTAATTGCTTCTAATCTTGCAACAGGGGCAAATGTTTCATCATAATCAATCCCCTCTTCCTGTCTGTAACCTTGAACCACAAGCCTGGCTTTATTCTTGACAACAATACCCCTTTCATCAGTTTTGTTCTTGAAGACCCACTTTGTGCCAATGGGACTAGCCTCTTCTGGCAGTGGTACAAGCTCCCATACTTGTTGTCTTTTAAACTGTTGGAGCTCCTCTTGCATGGCTTCTACCCAGCTGTTGTCTCTCAGTGCCTCTTGGTACTTGACTGGCTGATGGAGTGATAGAAAACCAGCAAAAAGACAAATGTTTTGGGTTTGGCTTCTTGTGAGCACCCCTTCATTTATGTTGCCAATGATTTGATCAGGTGGATGAGATCTCAAGAAGATTAAATCTCCTTGGTATGGTATGATGGCATTGGTTGGTGAAGGCTGCAAATGTGTATCATCTGAGCTAACCACTGCTGGGGACTTTGATGATCCAGCAGTGGTTTCAAAAGGTGGTGGAATAGGAGGTAATGAGGTGGACAACTGCTGGCTTTTATCCACTGTTTGAGGACTTTTGTCAGCAGTGTTTGAGGATGTGGAAGCAGTGGTTGATGGGCTACTTTGGTCAACAATTGTTGAGGTAGCAGTGGTAGAGCTTTGACAACTGTTTTGAACAGCTGATGCTTTTCCCTTTGTGGCAGACCTTTGAGGGATGATGATTTCATACCCATAGTCTGGTGTTGTATCCTCTGATGGACCTGCACTGTTAGTCTTGACAGCAGTATTTTCAAAAGTGAATTTTTCAAGATCAAACAGATCTGCAGGATTTGCTGGGATTTTCATTGACGAAAGTTCATTGAACTTAACATTCAAAGTCTCCTCCACTGCCTTGGTCCGTGTATTAAACACTTTGTAGGCCTTGGCAGTGGTTGAGTATCCCAGATGATAACCACAATCAATTTTGGCTGCAAATTTTGAAATGGAATCTTTTAAATTCAAAATAAAGCATGGGCAGCCAAACACTTTGAAATATGAGATCAGTGGTTTAATTTTATACAGAATTTCATAGGCAGTCTTTTTGTGCCTGGGGTTTATTAAAACTCTGTTCTGAACATAGCAAGCAGTGTTTACTGCCTCTGCCCAGAAAGTTAAAGGCAAACCTGAATCTGCAAGCATGGTTCTGGCAGCCTCAATCAGAGTTCTGTTCTTCCTTTCCACTACCCCATTCTGCTCTGGTGTTCTTGGGATGATGTACTGCCTTACAATCCCTTTCTTCACACAGAAGGCATCCAACTCCCTATTTTTGAATTCTGTGCCATTGTCACTCCTGAAGCTTTTTACTGGAAGGTCAAATTGCTTTTCAACCTGTATTACAAAGTCTTGCAAAATGCCTGCAGTTTCATCTTTTGAGTGCAAGAAGAAAGCCCATGTGAACCTAGAAAAGTCATCAACAATAACCAAACAATATCTTTTCTTTTTAAGGCTCATGACTTGAACTGGGCCAAACAAATCCATGTGTAGCATTTGTAGACACTGGGTTGTTTTGGACTCTTCAATGGACTTATAAGAACTTTTATGCTGTTTTCCTTTTAAACAGGAAATGCAATGTTCAGGACATGAAAACAATTTTTGTGGTAGGCCTCTCACCAAACCATTTTTTGAAATTTCTGTGATTGTCTTAAGATTTGTGTGTCCCAGCCTTCTGTGCCAAAGTTCTGTCTCTTTGTTAGAGGCAGCTGAGAACAGACAGGCGTCAGCTCTGGGACACTCTTTTGACATGTCAACAACATAAACATTGCCACTTCTTTGAGCAACAAGTTTAGTATGACCAGATTTAATTATTGCTTCAATCTTTTTGACCATTTCTGGTCCAACAATCCTACAACAGTCTTTTGTGAAGAATGACCCAAATCCCTTGTCATTCATTTGGGACACACTCAGAAGGTTGAATTTTAGATTGTCTATTAGATTGACATTTTCAAATTTTACATTTCCAGATTGCACTGTACCAGACCCCAGAACCTTCCCTTTACTATTATTCCCAAAGGATATATCACCCCCACCATGGATTTTAAAGTCTTTGAGGAGGGCTTTACATCCTGTCATGTGCCTGGAGCCTCCACTATCTACATACCAAAGACTATCAAAGCATGCAGAAGCTCCCTGCACATGAAGTAAAAAGATTAGTTCATTAAGGTCTCCAAAGCCAACAAGGCTTTGGATGGGGTCTCAACAGTGTCTGGAATGGATGCAAGATGATGGACAGTGGTTAGGTCAGGGGTTTGAACTGTTTTAGGACAGTGTTTCTCTAACCACTGTTGTGGGTCCTGACCAATCATCTGCTGGTAACCAAAAGGATGCCTGTTCACTTTGGGTTTAGAGGGCCTTTTGTAGGCCTCATAAACGTGTGGAATCCTTTGGTAAGACTGTTTTTCTCTGCCCTTTTTGAACTGATTGGCAGGGGGTGCATCAGTAACCTGAACATCTCTTTTGACAGATGTTTGGTTCAGCTGTTTTGTAACAGCTGTTTGTACTGGCACAAACAGTGGTTGTTTCTTGGTGAATTTGACAGATGATGAGGATGATGGTGGACTCAAGGATGTTTTAGCCATGTACTCATTCTTTTTCACATCAAAGTTTTTGAGATACACACATGCTTGAGTTTTGTGGTTTGTTTTCCCACAGACAATGCAACTTTCTGCTGAAACAATGACACTTGTTTTGTTTAGATCATAAGCTTTTAAGTGGAAACAGTCCTTTGTTAGATGATTCCTTTTCTCACAAAATTCACAAAACAAGTTATCAATTTTTTCTTTCTTCTTTCTCTTTTCAGATTCCTTTGCAGCAGAGGTTTTAACCACTGCTGGGATATCTTTGAGAGGTATGACTTTAGCTTTTGGAGCTTTAGCACCATCAATTGATGTAAAGTCCATTGGCTTGAAATTTTCAAGAATATCACACTCATCAGACCATTTTGGTTTAAACTGATGATCTTCAAGCTCCTTGAAAGTGGAGGAACCCATTGGTCTGTTAAGTGTGATTTTGTTACCAAGTTTGTCAGTGATTTTCACTTCTTGGCCATTCTTGTTTTTGGGGATAAGCTCAGTAGCTTCATCAGTGGTTTGAACAGAGTTTTCAAAAGCAGTGTTTTCATCATCATATTTTCTATACCCAACCCCAAACTTCACATTGCTTTTTCTCTGTTTTTCAAGCATAACCTCATATCCTTTGCAGGATTCCACCCATCTTTCACAAGTAATCTGGGCAGACTCCAACTCCTTTTTGCAAACTTGGTATTTTTCTACCATAGTTTGAAGTTGGGTTTTGGTTATACTTTGCTCTTCTTTTAAACAGCTGATTTCTTTTTCTTTTTCAGTCAATTTGTTTTTAAGTTCTTTTAAAGAGCTTTCAAATTTGACCTCATCAGTTAAGATTTTATCCCGAAGGTTTTCATTCACCTCTTTGATGTTAGCAAAAGCAATTATGCAATTGTCTAAACACAGTTTTTCAAGAACTTGAGGAGATACCTTGGCAGCTGCCATCATTGCACAATCACATTGATGATCTTTATCATCATCAGCTCTTACCTTCTTTTCACCAGCCTTTTCTTCTTTCTCTTCTTCTTTGTCCTCTATGGACCATGGATCTGTCATTGGTTCAATCAGAGTACCTGAACTTTCTTCCAACAGTACTTCATCAGCCACAGCAGTAATCACTGCTTCAATCACCTCTTCCACTGTTTCAAAGCACTGCAGTTCCTCCTCAGCTTCAACCCCCTCCTTATTGACTCTAGTGCCATCAAACAAAACTCATCATGTGAAGAATCATTAGAAGCATAGAGTGCAAAATTTTCATCACAAAGATCATCAGGCATACTGCTCCAGTCAACAAACCCTTGAGTGAAAAAGCTTTGTTGATCTGGTTGTGTTGCTGCTGGAGCAGTGGTTTGAGGTGCAACAGGTTGCACTTGTACCTGTGGAACAGGGGTTTGAACATATTGGATTTGTGGAACAGTAGTTTGGACATAATGTACTGGCACAGGGGCAGCAGCATAGTGAGCAGTGTTCACTTGAGCTGCTGGGGCATATTGGGCATAATGCACAGTGTTTTGGTTTTGAGGTCTAGGATTTGAGCTAGGATGAGTAATTATGGGACCAGTATTTTGACTCCTACATTCCCTAGCGAAATGTCCCAACCTATTACACTTGTAGCACTTGATTTTCGATTTATCCAACCCAACCCTTAGATTCCCATGCAAACCTGGGAATTTTCTCCCTGTTCTTTTGTAGAACTTGCTAGTTCTAACACTTAGCAAAGCCAGTTGGTGCAGGATGTCCATTTCCTCTAAATCAGTGGGATCAAAATGTTTCAAATCATTTAGTTCAAAGCTTAAATTATCTGACATCTGGTTTTCGTTTGCAGTGAATGCATAACTTGCAGAGTGAGGATCAGGGTTGTTAAAGTTAGCTCCAGCAGTTATGTCAATGAAATGGTCATAACCCTGGTCCTTACCACTGCTCCCAGATTCTTCGTGACCCAAAAGAGCAGTGTTACCGAATGTATAATCATCAACGGCTTTTCCTGACTCTTGTAACTTCCTTTTCTGGTTCAACTCCCTTTCGTAGGTCAGGAGTCGACCATGGAGTTGGGTCAAGGTCAGATCCTTGAACTCAGGTGAATTTCTGGTGATAAAGGCTATAGTGTCCCATTTTTCGGGCAGTGACCTGAGGAACCTGCTGTTTTGAGTTGAGTTTGTAAAAGTGGTATTGACAAGCCTCAGTTCACTGATGAGACAACTAAACCGCTTAAATTGTTGAGTCAGTGATTCACCTCTAACATGACAAAACGTTTCGTACTGTTGGTTCAGGATTTCCCTATTGTTTTCTATGACTTCTTCAGTACCTCCAAACTGTTCCTTAAGTGCGTCCCACAATTCTTTGGCACTGTTACAGTGTAACAGTCCAGCATATATTTCATTGGGCAGCGCTGATGCTATGATGCTAAACGCTTTAGCATCTAGTTCGATCTTTTGAAAATCAGTTTCGGTGTAATTTTCAACTGGTTTTGGAACGAACTTTTTAGCATCTTCAGCGCTTGGCACTGAAGGAACATGAGGACCAAAGGTGACAGACCTCCAACAACCTGTGCTTTGTTGAGCGAGGATGTGACCCATCCTCCTCTGCCAGATGTTGTACTCATTTCTTTTTAGCATAGGTGGTTTAAAAAGTGAGCCGATGTTGTTTTTATCATCCTGAGATTGTGACGTCATTCTTGTTGTTTTACAGACACTGAGAAATCAACTTTAATGGTGATTTATCCTTGCTCTGTTTTTCAACGGACGAACAAACGATCAGTATCAACTGTTATGAGCTGAACTATTTACGTCAAAATGATTGTTAAATCAAATTTGACTGTCCAAGCTCTGATACCAATTGTTGGATCTGAGTTTCTTTTTTATTGTATTTTCGTTTGTAATTAAGATGGAAATGAAAGAGTTGTGCAGCGGAAATAAGATGAAAGCAAACTTTGCATACAATCAAACGAGAGTAATACTTTTATCAAACATCTTTTCACAAAGAACCGAATGATTGAATTTGTTTCAACAACGATTACAATGATTGATGTAAGAATGCAAACTCCCCCTCAGCCAGAGCTCAGTAGTTTGTTCGTGCAAAGAAGACGATTGATCAAAAGAGCTAATAGAACAGTACAAAGTACTGAACTATTTATAGGCACTTGCAAACCACTGAGCATCTTAGCTGACGTCACCATGAAAGTGACATCTAACCTCCTAACAAACTCTAACTACTGATCTATAAACACTGATGTACTAAACTACTGCTATTACATTATATTACATAAAAGACACTTAAACTGCTGCTGCATCCTTCCACTGCTGTGAACCCAGCACTGCTTGTCCGGATCAGCAGTACTTGACCTAAGGCAGTAGATTGAGTCAACAGAGCTTTGGTCTTCCATCAGTCTTTGACTTTGGCCAGTAGATATAAAGCAGCAGTTGTAGGTCAGCACTTAGTATGATCAGCAGATAGGAGGTCAGCAGATATGAAACCACTTTCAAGGGGAGAGATTTGTATGAACCAACTGTAAACGTTGCTTATTCTGGATCCACTGCTTTGATCCAGTTTTGGCTTTACATTATCTGTTCCTCTGATAGGGTTCAATCCCAACAGAAAGGTCTTGGATTTATTCCAACAGAAAAACAGAAAAATGAAAAATATGTTCGTGATTTTAAAGCAAAGATGACATTTGTTTCAGGTACATCAGCAGAAGAAGAAGAAAAGAAAGAATTCTGGAGACAATCGAACAAAGAATTCCTTGCGAAGAAGCAAGAAGAGATGAAATTTGCTGATCAGATAAAAGATACGAGAACCTGTGTAACACCTCGAAAATTCACGTCCTATAATGTGTTGACATGTGTCGTATGTTTAAAACGTGTGAAAGAATATTATAGAAGGACTAAAGTTGACAAACATGGAAAGTATGTGAATATACGTATTCGAAGTGTCAACAGTGAATAAATATAATGTACATTAACCCTACATGGTGCTCATACCTTCAAACGAATAAATCATGGATCATACGAAGCTAAAAGTGAGAGATTACAAACTACAGGGGCTAAATGTGTCAACATGTTTAAGTTATACCTCTGAGTGACCTTTTGACAAACCCGAAGCTTTGTAACGGTTAATTATGCTCACTAGAATACACGGTTTAAATTTCGTAAAGTTTCGTTAACGTATGAGAAAGTTATGATCGAATTCGTGTGCGAAGGGTTAAAGCGTAAACGTTGAAAGTTAGGACTTTTCGGGTAACAATAAAGTTAACCGGGGACTTAACAAAGTGGGTATATGTTTTCAAGCCTTTATAGATCAAGTATGAGGGTTCATAATGCAAGAAACAAGTGCCTAATCGAAGCTTGAAGGGGCAAGGATCAAATCGCAAAATCTAAAAATGTTGATTTTGTGCAGAAGAGGCCTAGCGCGACGCGAGGGGGGGCCTAGCGTCACGCTAGGGGTGCCCAGCTCCGAATTCTTTGGGCTGTTGTCTGCCATTGCCTTCATGCGCGCCTTTAACTGATTTTTCACATCTCTCTTGGCCCCTAAAGGACCCCTAAACATCTAGGGCACTTGTTGGAAGGGTATGGTGAGTTGTAGACCCCAAGTGTCAAAGATTTGTGGTGAAATTTTCACTATAAAAGGATCATGAACTTGCAACAAGTCTTCACACCTTCATTCAAGCTATCTGATCATTCCTGGAGCTCAAGTCTGCTTCCAAGTGATCACTAATCAAGCTTAGGACTTCAGTAAGTTGCTAATCCTCTCTTTTATTGAGTTTAGCTTAGTTATTTAGTTAAAAGTCAAACCGTCGTAATTACGATTTGACTTCGAGATTAGTCAACAATGGCTCAGTCATATCTCGAATTAAAAGTAGTTATAAGTTGGTAATTATGTGGGTAATAAACCCTCAAGAGGGTTCCCCTGATTCCCACTCTAACTAGGTCAAATGTCGGGTCAAACGTGTAATTAAAAAGTCAACAGAAAGTTTAAAATGCGATTTATGCATGATTAGCAATGTAGATCATATACAACCTGTTTGATCATTGTTATAACTTGGTAATAAGTGTAAGAACATGTCTAAACATGTTCAACCCGACAATTTCCTGTTTAGACCCGGTTCGGAACCGAAAGTCACATAGTTTGACTTTCAGTTATCCAATTAATATGCATGTTTCCGTTAATTGCTCATATGTTGACCGTTATGCCCTTATTACCTTAAAACGTGATTTTTGGAAATGTAAAAGAGTAGAAACTTTAATTACTGATATATAAACTTGTATGCAAAGTTTGACATCAGTTTGAATTGTAGATTTAGAGTTATGCTCAATATCGAAAAACTTAAAGCTTTAAGTTTATAAAATGGCGTAATTAGCGTATAGCCTAGTTAAGCCTACTTTTTGATATCAAATATTTTACCCACTGATGCAATATATTATTTTGGGATTTTTAAAGATTTTTAATTAATTTTAGGCTGAGCATAACTAGTAGTCGTAGGCTTAATCCGGTAATTGTCGGTTTTGCCCTTACGGGCCATAAAATGAGTTTTACATATCTAAACGACTCCAAACCTTTTGCTACTGATCACATATGATAAATAAAGTATTCTAAGCCTTCTGGAAATATAAAATATCAGATTTAAGTATCGAACCCGGAAATGGCCTTTAATCGCCTTATTAAGCGTTTTTAACGCATAGTATGTAATAAAATTATATTGAACATACCCGGGTTGATACCTACTGATATTTTAGGCAAATTAGAATGTTTTAACAGTAAGCAAAGGTTGATTAACTCAGACTTCGGTTTTGAGCTTTTTGGCTTATGTGAAATTACCAAAATGCCCCTACGGTGCATAGTTGGTTATAAATGATAGATTTCACTCATATACTTTAACCTACTGATATAAATTAGCAAATTATGTATTTTTGCTGATTACATCAGACCTGTAACTCAGGTTGTTACTTAAACTCTTTTATAAACTTTTAAATGACCAAACTACCCCTACGGGGCCTAGTTTGTGTTTAAACACGTTTCGGGCATAATGAAAGACATCTTACTGATGTCACAACATATTTGAGGCATAATTAACTTAGGAAACCTGTATATAGCTCTCATGAATACCCGTCACGCTTATTACGCGTACGGTTAGGTTTATGTAACAAGTTTACATAAATTAGCCGAAACGGGTCAAACCTTAACGGTTTTATCTCAAAATCCAGAATATGAATAATAAACCCATATTAAACAAGTCTCTGAACTTGTCGGGTCTAAATCACATTCTATCCGGTCTTCGCTTAATCGTGCGTACGAACCGTATCTTTGAAACTAGCCGGTCTAAGCTTAAGCTTAATTAAAGACCCGTTAGGATTCTAATAGGTTATTATAAAACCTTCGTTCCAGATTAGGAGTACCGGTAAAAGCTACGTGCATTTTGCTTATTGTGATTTATACATTGCTCAGGTAAATACTTTTAACTTATTTTCCCTATACGGGCTTGGGTTACGGTATATAGCATACCGCTTGATCGAGCATCAAATCCTCCACCGTTGAGTGGGTAATTGACTAATTTGATCGGCTCGTTTAAACAGTCTTGTTACTTAAAGCCTTTGGGGGGGGGGGGTTAATGACCATGTCCCGGATATCCTTGGCATCATTTTACGAAATGACCATGACTTAAGCGCGGGGTGTAGGCGTACACCCGTCAGTGCACAAAAGAATATTGTGGTGTGTCTATTGATCTTTAACCCGGACTTGATCCGGGCTACTGAACGCACAAGGAACATGTAATTCGTTCACAAGATTATATATTTAAATAATTATCCCAAGTTAAATAAAATGTTTATGCCATGTGCATCCAAACCAATTTTCAATCATTTTCCAAAATGAGTCAGTTGAATGTATTTACCAGTGTAAACTGACGTATTTTCCCAAAAAGATTAAATGCAGGTACTAAGCGAAATTGGCTAGGATTTCTCCTTAGCATCATTAGAAGTCTCGCAAGCTTAAGATGCCTGAAGTCTGTTGAACTATAAATTTCATTTTTATTTTCGATCCATCTGTGGATAAACTTCCGGATATTGTGACATTGATATTACAATATTAAATTCGGTTGTATCATATTTTTAATTTGCTTCCGCTGTGCATATTGATTATTGTGTTGTTTGACTATTATGTTGCCAACCATGTCACGATACTCCCCCACCGAGCCCACCGGTGACACGTGGAAATCGGGGTGTGACAGGTTGGTATCAGAGCCAACACTGAGCGAATTAAACACTAGCCTTTCTGTGTTTAATCTCAGTCACACAATTGCACATATCTAAACCTTCGAGTCTAGACATATAACATAGGATAAATTCCACTTTGTTTGTGTTGTCCTTTATTTTTTGCATATATTTGTTTGCTTTGTTATCTCATGCTATATTGACAGGACAAAATGCCTCCAAGATTCTTCAGGAGAAGGGGAAGAGGCAAGGGGCCGATCACCGCCCCCAATGACAACGAAGCTGGACCATCACATGTGCGAGCTCCGTCTACTACCGAGAGTGACGACCCTCGGCAGAACAGGAGGAACTTGTTTGAACCAGCCAGACGATCGGTATCCCACAGCTCTACACCTCCGGTCCAAAACCCTTATGGGCCACAACCGGAGTACGAGCCCAACAACCCTCAGTCCTCGTATATACCATTGCAGCGATCTTTATCGCATCATTCTTTCAGGGACCCCACACCAGTTTTTCAGGGCCGGTTTAATCCGGTAGGCTACGTGCAAGAACCTGTGGGTTTTAACCCACTGGGGCCAGACGATCGCTTCTCCGGTGATAATGCGGATGACATGGACGAGGATACGGACCCCGTCGAACCTGCAAGTGGTACCCCGAACCACCCGATAGAGATCTCGGATGGATCTTCGTTCCACGGATCACCCTATGTTGGTCCGGATAGCTTTCAGGCGATGTTCACCAGACATGAATGGTACTTTACACCTCCTCACCATTAGTCGCCTCAGCAGCAGCAGCCGCAGCAACAACAGGATCCCTCTGTGGATTCCAGATTCGTGGCAGTCACGCCACCGCCTCCACCACCGCCAGTGCAGCCGGCACCTCCGCAACCGCCAAGGCGAAGGAGAACCGGTGCGCGTATGTCGTCACGAGCAGGGGATTTCCATTTCAGTTCCCCACGTCATTCCAGTGGCAGCCACTATCCGCCACATCAGGAGGACCCACAAATGGGTGGACCCTCCAACCCAGCTGTACCACAGCCACCGCCAATGGGTTTTGACAACCCAATTCCAGCATATACGGGTTCCATGGCGTATAACCCGTTTGAACCGCCGAATCACCACAACTATGGTTACGCGGAGGCCGACCCGTACATGGTAGCGGCGAACTACAACACCCAAGGACCCTATGGGGATCCATGGGGAGTAGGTTACCCGACTCAGGGATACCAGATACCTCCTAGACCCATTATCCGGACGCAATCGCAGCCGCCACAGTTTTCTCCCCCAGAAAGGGAGGAAATCCTACAAAGGTTGGATGAAGTAGAGCGAGGCTTCCACCGTGACCGTAGGGAGAGACAGACTTTCTTCCAAGGATTGGCAAGCTTGATCAAAGGGAAGAACAAGAAGGATCACTGAATCCTTCCAACTGTTGTTGAGCCCCTGCGTGGGCCTATATTTGTTGTATTTGTTTAAGCCCCTGCGTGGGTATGTATGTGTGTTTGTTTTGACCCCTACGTGGGTCTATCTTCCGTTAACCCCTGCGAGGGTATGATGTTTGCTTAAAGTCCCTGCGAGGACTAGTTTGTTTGTTTAAGGTCCCTGCGTGGACTATTATGTTTGTTTAAAGTCCCTGCGTGGACGAGCATGTTGATCGACCCCTGCGAGGGTAATTGTTTGTTGAAAAGACCCGTTTAGGGCAGCATGTAATATTATAATAAATTAATGGAATGTTTGTTTTATAAATTTCATGTTTGCCATTATGTGCATATATAAATTATAAATGAAATAAATAAATTAAAATCATTCCTTTTAAAATAATCTGCCCATGTAATTATTAAATAATAAGGATCTTAAAGAGTGAAACCTAGCCTTCGGGTCATTTTAAGACCAGGCCAAGATGGTAAGACCTGTTCAAAAGATTCAAATCCCTGTTAACATTTGAATACATGTTAACACTCCTGGCAGAAGTGATTCGTTAAAATCACACGTCATTTTATATGTATAAGGATTCTTTAGAAGATTCCTAACCCAATTTAATGATCTCTGAATCAAGGGTTAAGATCATCAATTAAGATGATCATATTCTACCATACGTTGGTAATACAATGCCTACGGGCCTTGCTCATTTCTATATGAGCCAAAAGATAGTGGTAGCAATGACTCCCTGTCAAATAGAGGTAATGAACTAGGTTCAAACCTTCATGCGTTGATTATCTGAAATCATAGCTTATAATTTATAAACGTCCTTGTGACTAGGCCTATTGTGCCAGTATACCTTAATGTTTTGATTCTCTGAAATCATAGATTAAATTAAAAATGTCCACGTGACTAGGCCTTTTGTGCCACAAATAAAACTGTTATTGTTTTATAATTTGGATAAATTATTATAGAAATCCTAAATAAATATGATTAATAAATTAACCAAATATGGTCTTTGTTTACCATGGTTAATGAATTTCCCTAAGGGGCAATTCCATAATAAACTCCCAAATAAACTATTGTCCTTGTTTTCTGTAACAGTTCAATTAAAATGGCTAACTCGGACGAGGGTAATAGTCATCCAGTGGAGAATAACGAGAACGCCCGGATTAATTTAACGGGTGCGGAATTGAAAGCAATAATAGACGGCGCAGTTACACATGCATTGGAAAGGCAGTACGAAGAGTACAGTGGGACTCGTAGTAGGACCCAATCTACACAGCCTTCAAAGCCACCGTCTAAGAAGGACGACCCGAAGAAAGATGATGATCGACGCTCCTCGAACCACAGTGCTCCATCTCAGCAGGTTATACTAAACCAAGGGCCCCGTGAGAAGGGTTGCTCATATAAATATTTCGTTTCCTGCAAACCCCGGGATTTCACTGGGGAGAAAGGAGCCATTGATTGTATGACGTGGTTGGATGAGATGGATACGGTTGTGGATATCAGCGGATGCGCTGAGAGAGACGTGGTCAAGTTTGTGTCGCAGTCTTTTAAGGGTGAAGCGTTAGCATGGTGGAGATCTCTGGTTCAAGCCACCGGAAAAATCCCATTGTACAACATGTCGTGGGAACAATTTGTTGCCCTTATCAGGGAAAATTACTGCCCTCAGCATGAGGTGGAGAAGATAGAATCTGATTTTCTATCATTGGTGATGACAAACCTTGACTGTCAAGCTTACCTAACGAGCTTCAACACGATGTCCCGGTTGGTTCCATATCTGGTAACCCCGGAGCCAAAAAGAATCGCTCGTTTTATCGGCGGTTTAGCCCCGAAAATCAAGGCAAGCGTAAAAGCTTCTCGGCCAGCTACCTTCAGGTCTGTAGCTGACATATCTTTGTCACTTACTCTGGATGCGGTCCGACAAAGATCGCTGAGAAACAAAGAGGCTGAGAAGAGAAAACGTGAAGACGATGGTTCACGTAGATCGAACAAGAAGCACCGTGGGAACGGTGACCACAAGAAAGGATCGGAGTCAAGGAAAGATGGGCATAATTCTGGTGAGAAGCCCAAATGCAAAATTTGCAAGAAGCGGCACTTTGGAAAGTGCAGACTTGAGTCGAACTCACAGACTCAATCAAAAACCTATGCTTGTGGTATATGCAAGTCCACGGATCATAAAACCTTGGATTGCAAGAAGATGAAAGACGCAACGTGCTACCGTTGCAATGAAAAGGGCCACATTAAAACCAACTGCCCTAAGTACACCAAGAAGCCTGAAGAGGCCAAGAAGACTAATGCTAGTGTCTTCAGAATGGACGCAAAGGAAGCGATTCTAGACGACAACGTTATTACAGGTACTTTCCTTGTGAATGACGTCTTTGCTAGAGTACTTTTCGATTCAGGCGCTGATAAGTCGTTTGTAGATCATAAATTTTGTAAATTGCTGAAATTACCTGTCAAAACCTTAAACGTGAATTATGAGGTGGAGTTAGCAGATGGTACACTAGAAACAGTCTCAACTATGTTAGATGGGTGTGTTATATCCATTAAGAACCATTCTTTTCCTCTGTCTCTGCTTCCCTTTAAGTTGGCCAGTTTTGACATAGTTCTGGGAATGGACTGGTTATCTCATAACCAGGCCCAAATTGTCTGCAACAGAAAGCAAGTGGTGATAAAGACTCCGTCTGGTGAATCCCTTACCATTCGGGGAGATACCCAGTATGGATTGCCGGAGCAAGTAACTATGCTCAAGGCTTCCAAGTGTTTAAAGAAGGGATGTGTCATCTACATGGCACAAGTGATTATTGATGAGCCTAAACCGAAGATAGAAGACATCCCTGTCATCTCTGAATTCCCGGAAGTTTTTCCGGAAGAACTACCTGGTTTGCCACCAGATAGGCAAGTGGAATTCAGGATTGATATCATCCCCGGAGCAGCACCAGTTGCCAGAGCACCCTATAGGTTGGCTCCAACGGAGATGAAAGAATTGAGGACACAGCTAGATGAACTGCTAGCTAAAGGTTTCATTAAACCTAGTTCGTCTCCATGGGGAGCGCCAGTCCTATTTGTGAAGAAGAAGGATGGATCGATGGGTCTGTGCATCGATTATCGTGAGCTTAATAAAGTCACGATAAAGAATAGGTATCCTCTGCCCAGAATCGACGATTTATTCGATCAATTACAAGGGGCAAGTTATTTCTCGAAGATTGATTTGAGGTCAGGCTACCATCAGCTGAAGGTCAGAGATGAAGATGTACACAAAATTGCATTTAGGACTCGTTACGGTCATTACGAGTTCCTAGTGATGCCTTTTGGGCTCACTAATGCACCGGCCGCATTCATGGATCTCATGAATCGTGTTTGCAAGCCGTACTTAGATAAATTCGTCATCGTTTTCATCGACGACATTCTTATTTATTCTAAGAACCAAGCTGACCATGAGAAACACCTTAGATATATTCTCAAACTTCTACATCAGGAGGAGCTCTATGCCAAATTCTCTAAGTGTGAATTTTGGCTACGAGAAGTCCAATTTCTTGGACACGTGGTTAGTGAGCGTGGTATCCAAGTGGATCCCACTAAGGTTGAAGCAGTAATGAACTGGCAAGAGCCAAAGACGCCTACGGAAATTCGTAGCTTCCTGGGATTGGCAGGATATTACAGGCGTTTCATTGAAAACTTTTCAAGGATTGCTGCACCCCTAACTTCCTTGACCAAGAAGAAAGTAAAGTTCGTTTGGGGCCCTAAGCAGCAAGAATCCTTCGATATTCTGAAACAAAAGTTGAGCAACGCCCCAGTACTGATGTTGCCAGATGGAATAGAAGACTTTGTGGTTTACTGCGATGCGTCGCACACTGGCATGGGGTGTGTGCTTATGCAGAAAGGCAAGGTTATTGCCTATGCATCACGACAGTTAAAAGTGCATGAAAAGAATTACACCACCCACGACTTGGAGTTGGGTGCCGTTGTATTCGCACTAAAACTGTGGAGGCATTATCTTTATGGTATTAAGTGTGTGATCTATTCTGATCACAAGAGCCTCCAGCATCTGTTCAATCAGAAGGAATTAAACATGAGGCAACGCCGTTGGATGGAAACTTTGAATGATTATGATTGTGAAATCAAGTACCATCCTGGCAAGGCGAATGTAGTCGCTGATGCCTTGAGTCGGAAGGAAAGGGTGAAACCCATTCGAATCAATGCCAAGCGCATGGAGATAAAGAACAGTCTGATGGAGAGGTTGTTAGCTGCACAGAAGGAAGCTGTGTTGGAAGCTAACTATCCTAATGAAAAGTTAGGAGTAACTGAGGAGCAGTTATCTCTTAGCAAGGACGGACTTCTGAAATTGAATGGACGAATATGGGTTCCGATTTATGGGGGACTTCGTGATGTTATTCTCCAGGAAGCCCATAGTTCCAAATACTCTGTTCATCCTGGAGCTGATAAGATGTACCAGGATCTAAAGGCAAATTATTGGTGGATAGGCTTGAAAAAGTCTGTAGCCACCCATGTAGCTAAATGCTTGACATGTGCGCAAGTCAAAGCCGAGCATCAAAAGCCGTCAGGCTTGCTACAACAGCCTGAGCTTCCTACGTGGAAGTGGGAAATGGTGATGATGGATTTCATCACCAAGTTGCCAAAGACAAGGAAAGGCAATGATACAATATGGGTTATAGTTGACAGACTGACTAAGTCAGCTCATTTCCTACCCATCAAGGAGACTTATAGCTCCGATATGTTAGCCCAGTTATACGTTGATAAGATTGTAGCCCTACATGGCATACCTGTGGCCATTATCTCTGATAGAGATACTAGGTACACGTCGCATTTTTGGAAGAGTTTCCAGCAATCTTTGGGCACACGTTTGAATTTTAGTACGGCTTACCATCCTCAGACAGACGGCCAGAGTGAGCGTACTATTCAAACGTTGGAAGACATGCTACGTGCATGTGCGATCGATTTGGGTGGTAGTTGGGATAAGAACTTACCATTAATCGAATTCTCCTACAACAATAGCTACCACACCAGCATAAAGGCTGTGCCTTTCGAGGCATTATATGGTAGAAAGTGTAGATCGCCCGTGTGTTGGGCGGAAGTTGGAGATGTCCAGTTATCAGGACTAGAGATCGTGTTCGAAACGACGGACAAGATTGTCCAGATTCGTGACCGTCTCAAAGCTGCCCAGGATAGGCAGAAGAGTTACGCTGATCCAAAGCGTAAGGATTTTCACTTCGAAGTAGGTGACAAAGTCCTACTTAAAGTGTCACCCTGGAAAGGAGTGATGTGGTTTGGTAAGAAAGGCAAGCTAAGCCCGAGATACATAGGACCTTTCGAGGTTATCGAACGTGTCGGGTCAGTTGCCTATAAGTTAAACTTACCGGAAGAGCTCAGTGGAATTCACAATGTGTTCCACATCTGCAATCTGAAAAAGTTCTTCGCTGATGAATCACTGGTAATACCGCATACAAATGTGCATACAGACGAGAGCTTGAAATTTGTGGAAAAACCTTTGTCGATTGAAGATCGACAGGTGAAGAAGCTTCGAATGAAGCATGTACCTATTGTAAAGGTCAAATGGGATGCCCGTAGAGGTCCCGAATACACGTGGGAAGTTGAATCCACGATGAAAGAAAAGTACCCTTATTTATTTCAGTAAATCTCGGGTCGAGATTTATTTTAAGGGGGTGAGGATGTAACACCTCGAAAATTCACGTCCTATAATGTGTTGACACGTGTCGTATGTTTAAAACGTGTGAAAGAATATTATAGAAGGACTAAAGTTGACAAACATGGAAAGTATGTGAATATACGTATTCGAAGTGTCAACATTGAATAAATATAATGTACATTAACCCTACATGGTGCTCATACCTTCAAACGAATAAATCATGGATCATACGAAGCTAAAAGTGAGAGATTATAAACTACATGGGCTAAATGTGTCAACATGTTTAAGTTATACCTCTGAGTGACCTTTTGACAAACCCGAAGCTTTGTAACGGTTAATTATGCTCACTAGAATACACGGTTTAAATTTTGTAAAGTTTCGTTAACGTATGAGAAAGTTATGATCGAATTCGTGTGCGAAGGGTTAAAGCGTAAACGTTGAAAGTTAGGACTTTTCGGGTAACAATAAAGTTAACCGGGGACTTAACAAAGTGGGTATATGTTTTTAAGCCTTTATAGATCAAGTATGAGGGTTCATAATGCAAGAAACAAGTGCCTAATCGAAGCTTGAAGGGGCAAGGATCAAATCGCAAAATCTAAAAATGTTGATTTTGTGCAGAAGAGGCCTAGCGCGACGCGAGGGGGGGCCTAGCGTCATGCTAGGGGTGCCCAGCTCCGAATTCTTTGGGCTGTTGTCTGCCATTGCCTTCATGCGCACCTTTAACCGATTTTTCACATCTCTCTTGGCCCCTAAACGACCCCTAAACATCTAGGACACTTGTTGGAAGGGTATGGTGAGTTGTAGACCCCAAGTGTCAAAGATTTGTGGTGAAATTTTCACTATAAAAGGATCATGAACTTGCAACAAGTCTTCACACCTTCATTCAAGCTATCTGATCATTCCTGGAGCTCAAGTCTGCTTCCAAGTGATCACTAATCAAGCTTAGGACTTCAGTAAGTTGCTAATCCTTTCTTTTATTGAGTTTAGCTTAGTTATTTAGTTAAAAGTCAAACCGTCGTAATTACGATTTGACTTCGAGATTAGTCAACAATGGCTCAGTCATATCTCAAATTAAAAGTAGTTATAAGTTGGTAATTATGTGGGTAATAAACCCTCAAGAGGGTTCCCCCTGATTCCCACTCTAACTAGGTCAAATGTCGGGTCAAACGTGTAATTAAAAAGTCAACAGAAAGTTTAAAATGCGATTTATGCATGATTAGCAATGTAGATCATATACAACCTGTTTGATCATTGTTATAACTTGGTAATAAGTGTAAGAACATGTCTAAACATGTTCAACCCGACAATTTCCTGTTTAGACCCGGTTCGGAACCGAAAGTCACATAGTTTGACTTTCACTTTGACTTTCAGTTCTGACCCGTTACGGCATGTTTTAGAAATGCCTCAGAGCTTTAATTGGACTAGGTTACATGTTAGAATAACCCTCTGTGATGTTACACCTTGGTTCATTAGTTATCCAATTAATATGCATGTTTCCGTTAATTACCTTAAAATGTGATTTTTGGAAATGTAAAAGAGTAGAAACTTTAATTACTGATATATAAACTTGTATGAAAAGTTTGACATCAGTTTGAATTGTAGATTTAGAGTTATGCTCAATATCGAAAAATTTAAAGCTTTATGTTAATAAAATGGCGTAATTAGCGTATAGCCTAGTTAAGCCTACTTTTTGATATCAAATCTTTTACCCACTAATGCAATATATTATTTTGGGATTTTTAAAGATTTTTAATTAATTTTAGGCTGAGCATAACTAGTAGTCGTAGGCTTAATCCGGTAATTGTCGGTTTTGCCCTTACGGGCCATAAAATGAGTTTTACATATCTAAACGACTCCAAACCTTTTGCTACTGATCACATATGATAAATAAAGTATTTTAAGCCTTCTGGAAATATAAAAATATCAGATTTAAGTATCGAACCCGGAAATAGCCTTTAATCGCCTTATTAAGCGTTTTTAACGCATAGTATGTAATAAAATTATATTGAACATACCCGGGTTGATACCTACTGATATTTTAGGCAAATTAGAATGTTTTAACAGTAAGCAAAGGTTGATTAACTCAGACTTCGGTTTTGAGCTTTTTGGCTTATGTGAAATTACCAAAATGCCCCTACGGTGCATAGTTGGTTATAAATGATAGATTTCACTCATATACTTTAACCTACTGATATAAATTAGCAAATTATGTATTTTTGCTGATTACATCAGACCTGTAACTCAGGTTGTTACTTAAACTCTTTTATAAACTTTTAAATGACCAAACTACCCCTACGGGGCCTAGTTTGTGTTTAAACACGTTTCGGGCATAATGAAAGACATCTTACTGATGTCACAACATATTTGAGGCATAATTAACTTAGGAAACCTGTATATAGCTCTCATGAATACCCATCACGCTTATTACGCGTACGGTTAGGTTTATGTAACAAGTTTACATAAATTAGCCGAAACGGGTCAAACCTTAACGGTTTTATCTCAAAATCCAGAATGTGAATAATAAACCCATATTAAAAAAGTCTCTGAACTTGTCGGGTCTAAATCACATTCTATCCGGTCTTCGCTTAATCGTGCGTACGAACCGTATCTTTGAAACTAGCCGGTCTAAGCTTAAGCTTAATTAAAGACCCGTTAGGATTCTAATAGGTTATTATAAAACCTTCGTTCCAGATTATGAGTACTAGTAAAAGCTACATGCATTTTGCTTATTGTGATTTATACATTGCTCAGGTAAATACTTTTAACTTATTTTCCCTATACGGGCTTGGGTTACGGTATATAGCATACCGCTTGATCGAGCATCAAATCCTCCACCGTTGAGTGGGTAATTGACTAATTTGATCGGCTCGTTTAAACAGTCTTGTTACTTAAAGCCTTTGGGGGGGGGGGTTAATGACCATGTCCCAGATATCCTTGGCATCATTTTACGAAATGACCACGACTTAAGCGCGGGGTGTAGGCGTACACCCGTCAGTGCACAAAAGAATATTGTGGTGTGTCTATTGATCTTTAACCCGGACTTGATCCGGGCTACTGAACGCACAAGGAACATGTAATTCGTTCACAAGATTATATATTTAAATAATTCTTCCAAGTTAAATAAAATGTTTATGCCATGTGCATCCAAACCAATTTTCAATCATTTTCCAAAATGAGTCAGTTGAATGTATTTACCAGTGTAAACTGACGTATTTTCCCAAAAAGATTAAATGCAAGTACTAAGCGAAATTGGCTGGGATTTCTCCTTAGCATCATTAGAAGTCTCGCAAGCTTAAGATGCCTGAAGTCTGTTGAACTATAAATTTCATTTTTATTTTCGATCCATCTGTGGATAAACTTCCGGATATTGTGACATTGATATTACAATATTAAATTCGGTTGTATCATATTTTTAATTTGCTTCCGCTGTGCATATTGATTATTGTGTTGTTTGACTATTATGTTGCCAACCACGTCACGATACTCCCCCATCGGGCCCACCGGTGACACGTGGAAATCGGGGTGTGACAACCTGTTTCCAATGCAACACTGTTGGACATATTGCCAGAGATTGTTCTAAGGCAATACAATCAAAACAGGGAGTTTCTCGTAAACTCAAAGAGAAAGTGATTGAGTTTGAACCACCAATTGACCGAACCAAATTATTCAAAAACTCAAAATTTGAAATTGGTGAATGTTCAAACAAGTTTTACAACAAAAGAGCTAAATCTGACAACCAGAAATGGGTTGTTAAGAAGTCTGTTGGTAGCTCTAGCGATGATTCTGATAGGTTGAAATCAGAGGAGCTATCTTCTGGCGATGAATCTGATTCCATAAAATCAGAGGAGCCACATGTTGTTTCAAAAAGTGAAAAATCAGTTCTGACTGTGGATGATGATAATTTTCCACCACTTCGGGCTGAAAATTTTAAGATGAAAATTGGTAAAGTTGAAATATCAAACCAATTTTATGATGATAACAAGGTTTTTGATGTTGAAAAAGCTTTTAACCCCACTGTGAAACACATTTTTGGTAAAATGATTGATCGAAAAGTCAAAGGGGTTAAAGAGTTTTACGAGAAGAAGATGCAGAAAGATAAAGTTGAACCATCCCTGGTTTGTGACTGGGATGGTACATACTACGAACAGTAAGTCTGTGGACTTGCCGGAGATCCCAAGTTGGTAATCGTGGATCAGGAATCGGCATCATTCTGTGTATTTGATTGTAATTTTAGTACAAGTGGTAAATCAGGGACATTAATTTGTACTTGATTTTCTACAAGTGGTTGAAGACAGAATGATGAATCACATCCCCAACTTTACAAGTGGTAAAAACAAACTTATTTTCCGGAAAAATCATTTTGATTAAAACAAACTTAAGTGTTTTGAAATCTTAATGAGAAAATGGTTTGTTGAAAGTGGGAGTTCTGATTGTTTATGCCAAGTGAATGGCGATTTGAAGCAATTTGATATTGGTTGTCACTTTATTGTACAGTTTGATTTCAAATTTCCTAAAATGTGTTTGCATTTTAGGGGGAGTAAGAAATTTTAGAAAATCCAAAAACATTTGAAAATTTGAAAAAGACAAAAACATGATAAAATGAAAAATGAGTTTTGTTGTATAAAAGAGGAAATGATAGTACGTCAGTGGACGATCACGGCATGCTAAAAAATTGGAAAGTTAAAAGTGATAAACGGTCTCACTGATGATGTGCCAGTAGGTTTTTGCACATTTAGTAAATTGTGACGAGATATAAACCTAAATTTCAAACTTGCTTATATTGTGGGTAACATCTCTCGGATATATGGGTAACCCCCGAAATCTTGTTTGAAAGGTCCCTCTTTCTGAGATACTAGGTCTTTATACTCAGTGATATCTGGGGTATTATCCCGGGACTTCTGATTTTGCGGAAGCAATGGCCTAGTCCCCGGAGAATACTTTCCGCATGCTTGAAATATAGCGCCGCCCTCAGCAATTTGATGAAACAATAAAATTGATAGCCATTGTTGTTGTAATCAAAAGATCCTCTAAAGGGGACACACCAAAAGTCGAAGCCGTCATCTCTCTGCGTATCGAAAGATCGACCTGAGCTCTCACGGCCCTCGCATTTTAACCCCTTACAGATATCATCTGTGGTATACTCACCTGTAAGACTGAATATTGGGATCTAGATACGGGAGTATATTCTGAGGTGGGACACTCGATTAAGTTTAAGTGCTTAAGACATTAATATCGTATCTCGAAGCAGTTGAACTTTGTGTGAGAATTTAAGTGGACCGGTATACTGACAATCTAAGTGAATCGTTTAGAACTTAAAATGTTTAAAGCTTAACGGTGTTAGTGATATGTCTCAAAACTGATATGATCCTTTTGCACAAACTCACAAAAATATTGTCTGTAAATATTTCATTTCTGCATTCTTTTGCTTTACAAGTGGTGTTAGTTATTATCTTTCAGAAAATACAAAAAGATTTTAGTGTGTTTTAGCATAAATTTTGAAAAAGTCAAAAAGATTTTCGACGACTGATATTGAATAGCTGATTTTCAAAATTCCAAATGCTAAACATGATGAACAGTTGGTTTGGGAGATTGTGTTTGTTTTGATAAGAAAAATGATATTGTTTCAAGTGGTTCATCAGTATGAAATTATTTGATTTGTTCATGATCTTCAAGTGGTGTCTATATGCTTAAATGTTTACCATAAAACTTATGTTTGTGGTAGAGTGTTATGCAGGAAATGTCAACATTTGAGGGGGAGTGCATGTTGATAATGATGAACTTAAAGATGTCAACATAAAAGAGAAAGAAATGAAGATAGAGAGAGAGAAGCCCAGAGACTGATCAAGACTGAAGGTGCGAAGACACGATATTGTCAAAGACTCGATGATCGACTCGTCAACATCTGAGGGGGAGTTTGTTGGTGCACTACATCTGTCGACTTCGTCTTGGATCGAGTCTTAGTTTTAGAGTGTTAGATCAGGGCACGTTTTACGAGAAAATAGGATAGCATATAGGTTTAACCTGGTAGGTCCGCTTATGTGTACATGTAGGTCCGCTTATGTGTCAGGTCCGCTTATATGTACATGTACCTTGGAGGGAACCTCATCACCTATAAATAGGTGCACATAAGCGAACCACATTGAAGAAGAGAAGACCTTGTAACTCGTACCGAAGTGCTGCCGGATCGAGATTTAGATGTAAACTGTTATAAATCAATACAGAAAGGTGTTTAAAGAGATTTGCTAGCTGTTTCTACGTTGATTACTTGTTTTCCGCACCTGTAATTGACGAAAACTCCTCTGAACGACTCATTCGGGTCGAAACACGATCCTACAATCACTACTTGGGTGAAAGGACCCAATAGTGGTATGACCATCGTCACCAGGGTGTGACACGGCGCCAGATAAAAATAAGATAGTAGCCATTGTAATTGCTCTTATGCTGTAATTTATAACTAAAGTGTCGTTTTGTTTAATCGAGTGACTCGCCAGTATTTCCCAGCTGATAAAATATTTTTATAACATGTTTTAGGTGACTTACTGTGAACCAAGGAAAAAGTGCTACGGAGCACTAACAAGCTTGAAGTGGTGGCTCAGTAAAATAAATTAACATGTTTTGTAAAACAAGGGATTTCCTTGTGAAATTCCCTTCACTGTAAATTACGGGGTTTGTCTCGAATTATGAAATAAAATAATCGGGCATTTTCAAGTTTTAAAAAATCCTGTTAAACTTCCGCTATCCACTCAAATAATAAATACCACGGTTTTCTGTCCCGCGGCTCCTGCACCGGGTCGCACCAGAGCGGGGGCCGTGAAAGAAAAAGGTGGTATCAGAGCCACTGATTTAAGCCAATTAAATATTTAGAAATACTTAATATCTCAATTTGCCACTCTGTGATTCTGTGAAATTTAATTTCCAATATAACTTTCTAATTAGGATTTTGTGTTTTCTCTATAACTGCTAAACAACATAAATGAGTTGTCTGAAGCTCATCAGAATCTCACTATCTATCCTACTGACGTAGAAGTTTCCAGAGACTTTTCCAATTATCTGGCCGACACTGAAGAACCTATGGAATTCCAGGCTCAAGCCCAGGGAAAACCCAAGACGAAAAAGAGAAGGAGAATCGTAGGCTGGAGACGCGTACGGAGGAAGAAGCCAGCCGCACAGAGGGTTAAAAAGACTGAGAATCTAAATGATAAAGGCAAAGAAAAGGAGATCGGGGAAAGTTCAGGGCAAGCCCAAAAAATGCCACCCTGGGAGGAGCTTGATCGCAAATTGGCAAATTGTGACCTAATTGGACCTGCCAATGAAGACCTCTTCAATTACCCAATTGAATCATAACTTCTAGTTAACTTAGAACCTGCTATCCCAGACCCCATTGTCAACCACCAACTTCTAACCGGAGAGCTGGAGGAATGGTGGACAAGCGATTGGCAATTCCAGAATCTCTTAAATAACCCTAACACATTTTCCCCCAGTTTGACCCTGAGCCTGCACCAAACCCACCAATGAGCACCGAGAACTTGGCTGAACTCCGCCACTATGGCGAGGAGCTGGTGGACGCAGGAAATAGAATCCGAGAAGTGGGGGAGAGGATATCATGGAAATACGGCGAGTGGGAACGTCGTTTCTGAAGTGCCAGCTGACAGGGATCGTATGTGGTTGTGTGGTTACGTGTTTAATAATAAATAAAATAATAATAAATATTAATAAAAATATAATCATATAAAATAACTTAAAATAAAACTTTTGTTAAATAACTGGTGTGTATGGATGCATACTAATATATAAAAATATCAACATCGTAAAGTCGACAATTTTGGTTATATGTGTTGACATGATTCTGTGTGATTATTTTATTGTGACTAATTATTATTTATTTTCTTTTGTGCCAATAAGTTATACATTTAAATATTGAAAATTATCAGATGGAACCCGCCGTCAATGAGCCAGTTAATGATGTTAACCAATCTGAGCAAAACAATGAGGATCACTTTCTTAATAGGCAAGATATAGAAAACATTGTTGCTCAAGGAATAGCTAATGCTATTCCAGCAATCCTTGCTGCTGCCCGAAATCCAGTTGAACCTCAACCAATTATTCCCAGCAAACGTACTCGCGACAACAATTTCAGTAATAGTGTAAATGGAGGCGGCAACAATAATAATAATGATAATGATGGGATGCAAGCCACATTCCTTAAGAATATGAAAGCTGCAACGCCTGGTTGCACTTACAAGGAATTTCTTGCCTGTAAACCAGTTGAATTTGTAGGCAATGAAGGGGCAACTGCTGCACTGCGTTGGTTAGAAAAAACCGAAGCAGTAATTAAAATAAGTAAATGTGCCGAGGAAGACAAGGTCATGTACGCGTCGCATCTTTTCAAAGAAGGGGCACTCGAATGGTGGAACACCGTACTACAAGCTAAGGGAAGTGATGTGGCGTATGCAATGAATTGGGCAGAATTTAAGAGTCTAGTAGAAAGAAAATTTTGTCCCGAATATGAAAAGGAACAAATGACAAATAAGTTCCTGAACCACCGGATGGTGGACGTAGACTGTCGAGGGTATACTTCGACATTCTTTGAGTATGCTAGAGTTGTACCAACCCTGGCTTCGCCCAAACCGGTACTTATTTCTCGCTATATTTGGGGTTTGATTGGCGAAATCCGTGATATCGTTAAAGCTACGAGACCTCGCACAATTGACGATGCAGTAGAATTGTAACAACTCTCATTAAAATTAATATTTCTTATGTTATTATGTCTAATAGGAAACCCTAATTGAGACCCCCAAGTGATACTGCATGACCCCTAAAATTTTCAGAACAGTTGGAATCAGGATCAGGGCCCCTAAAACTCGGGGGGGGGGGGGTATTCCCTAATCGTTATTATCTACACAGTTTGTTGTCAAAATCGAATTTTAACGAAACGTTGACTCACCCAGGCTAGTAAGACACGAGGCTACCCTATGCTAGAGGGGTGCCCTTGCGCCACACGCCAGCCCCTCGCGCCACGCGAGGGAGCCGATTTTTCAGTATAAATAGTAGGCTTTGGCACTTGAAATTTGGCGTTGGTTTGACGTAAAAACTCGTTTCCTACACTGAGATATCGTCTGTTTACTTCAAAAACACACACAAACACGAAATTTTGCCGCGATAACAGGGTAATAACTCGATCACTGCTACAATTTAAGTGATGCCCGTATTTGGGCTATACTTTGTCATTCGTCGTGACGGTTTTAATCTCGTGAGTTGTCGTAAAAGTAGTATTAAGTTACTAACCTAGTTTTCGTGTGCATTGTTATTTGAATTAGGTTAACCAGGTTAAAACCAGTAGGCTAAACACTGCCCGTATAAATCTGCAATGTGATTCATTCTCTTTTTATCAAATTGCTTTACAGAACCCTAAATGTTTTCAAGGTTATAATTACAGGGATTAAGTCTTTGTAATCTTCAATTACTGTCGGTATGTGAGGTTTTGTATAGATTATTTGATTCCCGTCACCATTGGACAACGGGTTATCCAATGGGTGATCTGACCATAGTCACAGATACTGTCGAGTGACAAATACCGATTTGGGGTAATTGGTTGATAAAAACAATGTAATCACCCTTAATACTGTATATTATAACAATGTGTCGTTTTGTGCAACTTGAGTGACTCGCCAGTATTTCCCTGCTGATAAACCTTTTTAAAACATGTTTCAGGTGATCTGCTGTGATCCAGGAAAAAGTGCCATGTAGCACTACAAGCTTGAGGAAGTGGCTCAATAAAATCAAGAAACATGTTTTTGTAAAAACATGGATTTCCTGGTGAAATCACCTTTGTTGTAAATTATGGGTGTAATTCCCAATTTGTGAAATAAATAAATTGGACATTTTTAAGTTTTAAAAAGATCCTGTTAAACTTCTGCTGCCAACGTAACAATTACCACGGATTTCTGTCCCGCAGCTCCTAGACTGGGTAAAACCGGGACGGGGGTCGTGGCAGAATAAGGTGGTATCAGAGCCACTGATTTAAACCAATTAAGTATTTAGGAATACTTAATTTTTCTGATTGCTATTCTGTGATTATATGAAAATTCAATTTACAAAATTTTAACTTAGAATTTTGTGTGTTTCTTCATATATGCTAACATCATGAATGAACTATCCGAAGCACTTCAAAACTTTACTATCCATAGCACATATATGGATACCACCGATACCTTCCCTGGCTACCAGGCTGATATTGAAGAGCCAGTGGTATTCCAAGCCTAACCTTAGGAGAAACCAAAGCCGAAAAAGAGAAGAAGACTTGTAGGCTGGAGGCGTGTGCGTAGGAAGAAGCCAGCAACACAAAAAGTTTTAAAGACTGAGGATCCCAAAGATAAAGGCAAAGGAAAAGAGATCGGGGAGAGTTCCGGGCAAGCTCAGGAAATGCCATCGTGGGAGGAGCTGGATCGTAAATTGGGACTTAGTGACCTCATCGGACCTGCCGATGAAAACCTTTTCAATTACCCAGTTGAAGCACAACTTCCAGTTAATCTGGAACCTGTTATCCCAGATCCGATTATCCACCCCCAACCTCTACCAGAAGAGCTAGAAGAATGGTGGACAACCGACTGGCAATTTCAGAATCTTTTAAATAACCCTAATACCTTTTTCCCTCAGTTTGACCCCGAGCCTCCACTACACCCACCTATGAGCACCGAAAACTTGGCTGAACTTTGCCACTATGGCGAGGAGCTGGTGGACGCAGGAAATAGAATCCGGGATGTGGGGGAGAGGATATCATGGAAGTACGACGAGAGGGAACGTCGTTTCTGAGATACCATTTGACGGGGATGGTGTGACTGTGTGGTTGTATAATAATAAAATAATAATAAATATTAACAAAAATATAATCGTGTAAAATAAACTTAAAATAAAACTCTTGTATGATAACTGGTGTGTATGGACGCATAGTAATATATAAAATATGGAAGTCGAAAAATTGACAATTTTGGCTATACATGTTGACATGATTACGTGCAATTATTTTATTGTGAGATTATTTATTATGCTTGGTTATTAGTTATTTGGTGCTAATAAGTTATATATATTAATTACCAGATGGAACACGCTGGTAATGAACCAGTTAACGAGGGTAACCAATCCGAACAAAACAATGAGGACCATTTTCTGAATAGACAAGATATAGAAAACATCGTTGCCCAGGGAATAGCAAATGCTATTCCAGCAATCATTGCTGTTGCCCGAAATCCAGTTGAGCCTCAACAAATTATTCCCAGCAAACGCACTCATGGCGATAATTTCAGTAATAGTATAAATAGAGGCGGCAATATTAATAATAATGATAATGATGGGATGCAAGCCCCATTCCTTAAAAGAATGAAAGCTGTAACTCCTGGTTACACTTATAAGGAATTTCTTGCCTGTAAACCCAATCGAATTTGCAGGCAATGAAGGGGAAACTGCAGCACTGCGTTGGTTAGAGAAAACCGAAGCAGTAATTAAAATAAGTAAATGTGCTGAGGAGGATAAAGTCATGTATGCTTCTCATCTTTTCAAGGAAGAAGCATTAGAATGGTGGAATATGGTATTACAAGCTAAAGGAAGTGACATGGCCTATGCCATGAGTTGGGAAGATTTTAAGCATTTGATGGAAAGAAAATTCTGCCCAGAATATGAAAAAGAACAAATGGCGAACAAATTCCTGAACCACCGAATGGTGGATGTGGATTGCCGAGGGTATACTTCGAAGTTTTTCGAATATGCTCGAATTGTGCCTACTCTGGCTTCGCCAGAACCAGTACTTATTTCTCGCTATATTTGGGGTTTAATTAGCGAGATCCGGGATATTGTCAAAGCTGCGAGACCCCGCACAATCGATGATGCGGTAGAATTGGCCAACACTCTGACTGACGGACTGGTGCGTACGCGAGAAGAAAATATGAAGAAGGAATTGGCTCAAAAAATTACCCAAGGACTTCGTGTGGGTAATAATAGCAATTTCAAGAAAAGAGGAACTGGGCAATCTTCCACTCCGCCGTTCTGCAGGAACTGTAAAAAGAAACATTTTGGAAAATGTAATGAACCCTGCAACTTCTGCAAAGCTATAGGACACCGTGAAGAAGATTGCAGAAGGAAAACAAAGATCTGCTACAACTGTGGAGAAGCTGGGCATTTCCGACCCGAATGCCCTAAATTGATTAAACCAGCAGACAACAAGGCTAAACCTGCTGAAGGAACTAACAAGAAGAACGCAAGAGCCTTCCAACTAACCACGCAGGAAGCCGAACTAATCCCTGACGTAATAACTGGTACGTTATTAGTTCACAACGTTTATGCGAAAGTATTATTTGACTCTGGTGCAAACCAAAGTTTTATAAATACTTCATTCTGCCAAGCTCTTAAGCTACCTTTAACGAAACTTAGGCAAGTTTTTACGGTAGAAACGGCAGATGGGAATTCTGTTAACATAGATACGGTTTTGCAAAAAGAAAATATAGAACTTTCAGGTCATAAATTTTCTGCAAACCTATTACCCATGAATTTAGCTGGATTCGATGTCGTATTAGGAATGGATTGGTTAGTAGCCAGCCATGCTCGAATCTGTGCACCCACAGGAGAAGTAATTACGATTACAGGAGATAAGCCACATAAACCAATGAAGTTCATTTCGGTAATGAAAGTTGCTAGTTATGAACGAAAGCAAGGAATAGTGTATATGATTTCGGTAATCATTAGCACTAAGGGTAAGGAACTTAAGGAAATTCCTGTAGTATCAGAATACTCGGATGTATTCCCAGAAGAGTTACCAGGATTACCACCAGATAGGGAAGTAAAATTTAGAATTCATTTGATTCCTGGAACTACACCAGTAGCTAAAGCACCCTACCGATTAGCACCCACTGAAATGTTAGAACTGAAAAAGCAATTAGATGAATTGCTCAGTAAAGGATTCATACAACCTAGTTCATCCCCTTGGGGAGCACCAGTGTTGTTCGTAAAGAAAAATGATGGTTCAATGCGAATGTGTATCGATTATAGGGAACTGAATAAGGTTACAATTAAGAATCGATACCCATTACCTAGGATTGATGATCTTTTCGATCAACTTCAAGGAGCTAGATATTTTTCTAAGATAGATTTACGCTCCGGATATCATCAGTTGAAGGTACAAGAAGAAGACATACCTAAAACTGCTTTCAGAACTAGGTATGGTCACTATGAGTTTACAGTTATGCCTTTTGGACTAACAAATGCTCCTGCAGCATTTATGGACATGATGAACAGGATCTGTAAACCATATTTGGATAAATTCGTAATTTTCTTCATCGACGATATACTTATTAATTCCAAAAGTCAGGATGAGCATTGTGAGGACCTGCATGCACTCTTAACTTTGTTAAGAAAGGAGAAGCTTTACGCCAAATTCTCGAAGTGTGAATTTTGGCTACCATTGGGGCAATTTTTAGGTCACATGGTGAATCACGAAGGTATTCACGTAGATCCCTCCAAGATAGAAGCGATTACCAAACGGAAGGTCCCGCAATCAGTTACGAAAGTTAGAAGTTTTCTAGGATTAGCTGGGTATTATAGGCGCTTTATTAAGGATTTCTCTAAGATAGTTGTGCCATTAACTAAGCTAACCTGTAAAACAGTTAAGTTTGAATGGGGACCTAAGCAAGAAGAGGCTTTTAAGATTTTAAAACAAAGGTTAACAAACACCCCAATTCTTGCCTTACCAGAAGGAACAGAAGATTTTGAAGTTTATTGTGATGCTTCTAAGCTAGGATTAGGATGTGTATTAATGCAACGCAAAAAGATAATTGCGTATGCCACAAGAAAATTGAAAAAGCACGAGGAAAACTATACGACACATGACTTAGAATTAGGATCGATAATTTTTGCCCTTAAGATTTGGAGGCACTATCTGTATGGAAGTAAGCTTACAGTTTATACAGATCATAAAAGCTTAAGATACATATTTGGGCAAAAAGAATTGAACATGAGACAAAAAAAATGGATGGAAATTCTAAGTGACTACGACTGTGATATCCAATATCATGAAGGAAAGGCAAATGTAGTTGCAGATGCCTTAAGTCGTAAGTATCACGAAAAGCAACAACAAGTTCGTGCTCTTAGATTAAGTTTACAATTAGACTTAATGGAACAACTGAAAAATGTTCAAGCCACAACAATCAAGGATGATGCTGAAGGAATGAAAGGAAGAATAAAGGAATTAGAGCAAGGGGCTGATGAAATTTGGAGATTCCACAAGAAGAGAATTTGGGTACCTAAGCAAGGAGAGTTAAGAAATAAGATTTTAGAGGAATCCCATAAATCTAGGTATACCATGCACCCGGGAAATAATAAGATGTACCAAGATTTAAGGAATAACTTCTGGTGGATAGGAATGAAAAAAGACATAGCTAGATATGTATCTAAGTTTCTAACTTGTTCACAAGTTAAGGCAGAACACCAGAAACCCTCGGGGCTACTTCAACAATTAGAACTGCCTGTTTGGAAGTGGGAACTAATAACCATGGATTTCATTACTAAGTTGCCCAAAACCCGAAAAGGTAACAACGCAATTTGGGTAATTGTGGATCGATTAACCAAATCAGCTCATTTTCTACCCATGAAAGAAACCTTTAGCATGGAAAGGTTAGCAAAATTGTACGTAGACGAAGTAGTATCCTTACATGGAGTTCCACTCTCTATTGTATCGGATAGAGATAGTCGTTTCACTTTGCATTTCTCGACAAGTTTCCAAGAAGCCATGGGGACTAAACTGAACTTGAGCACTGCATATCATCCTCAAACAGACGGACAAAGTGAAAGGATGATCCAAACCATGGAAGACATGCTCAGGGCATCTGTGATAGATTTTGGTGGAGATTGGGATGACCATCTACCCTTAATTGAATTCTCCTATAATAATAGTTATCATTCAAGCATTGAAGCTGCCCCATTCGAAGCTCTGTATGGATGAAAGTGCAGAACTCCAGTTTATTGGGCATAAATAGGAGAAAGCCAATTATCAGGTCCCGAAATCGTGCAAGAGACCACCGACAAGATTACTCAAATCAAGGAAAGACTGAAAACGGCCCGAGATCGCCAGAAGAGTTATGCCGACAATAGACACAAGCCACTGGAATATCAAGTTGGAGATAAAGTACTCTTGAAAGTTTCTCCATGGAAAGGAGTAGTTCGGTTCGGTAAAAAGGTAAAGTTAAGTCCAAGGTACGTAGGATCATTCCCAATAATCCAGCGAATAGGACCAGTTGTCTATCGTTTACAACTACCAGAAGAGCTAGCCGGGGTACATGACGTATTTCATGTATCCAATATCAAGAAATGTCTATCTGACGAATCCCTGGTAGTACCTCTTCAAGATGTAGGGGTAAATGAAAAGTTAAAATTTGTTGAGAAGCCACTGCAGATAGAAGACAGAAAGGTCAAGTTTCTCAAGCACAAGCGACTAGTGCTGGTCAAAGTCAAATGGGATTCAAAGAGATGACCGGAGTACACTTGGGAGCTGGAATCAGAGATGAAACGAAAATATCCCTACTTGTTCCAGTGAATCTCGAGGACAAGATTTTTATAAGGTGGGGAGGATGTAACAACTCTCATTAAAATTACTATTTCTTATGTTATTATGTCTAATAGGAAACCCTAATTGAGACCCCCAAGTGATACTGCATGACCCCTAATTTTTTTTTCAGAACAGTTGGAATCAGGATCAGGGCCCCTAAAACTCAGGGGGGTATTCCCTAATCGTTATTATCTACACAGTTTGCTGTCAAAATCGAATTTTAGCAAAACATCGACTCACCCAGGCTAGTAAGACACGAGGCTACCCTATGCTAGAGGGGGTGCCCTCGCGCCACGCGCCAGGCCCTCGCGCCACGCGAGGGAGCCGGTTTTTCAGTATAAATAGTAGGCTTTGGCACTTGAAATTTGGCGTTGGTTCGACGTAAAAACTCATTTCCTACACTGAGATATCGTCTGTTTACTTCAAAAACACACACAAGCACAAAATTCTGCCGCGATAACAGGGTAATAACTCGATCACTGCTACGATTTAATGTCCGATCGATTGAGACCGATCCGATGGATGTTTAAGTGCTGCCCGTAATTGGGCTATACTTTGTCATTCGTCGTGAGGGTTTTAATCTCGTGAGTTGTCGTAAAAGTTGTATTAAGTTACTGACCTAGTTTTCGTGTGCATTGTTATTTGAATTAGGTTAACCAGGTTAAGACCACTAGGCTAAACGCTGCCCATCTAAATCTGCAATGTGAGTCATTCTCTTTTTATCAAATTGCTTTACAAAACCCTAAATGTTTTCAAGGTTATAATTACAGGGATTAAGTCTTTGTAATCTTCAATTGCTGCCGGCATGTGGGGTTTTGTATACATTACTTGATTCCCGTCACCGTTGGACAACGGGTTAGCCAATGGGTAATCTGACATAGTCACAGATACTGTCGAGTGACAAATACCGATTTTGGGTAATTGGTTGATAAAAACAATGTAATCACCCTTAATACTGTATATTATAACAATGTGTCGTTTTGTGCAACTTGAGTGACTCGCCAGTATTTCCCTGTTGATAAAACCTTTTTAAAACATGTTTAAGGTGATCTGCTGTGATCCAGGAAAAAGTGCCATGTAGCACTACAAGCTTGAGGAAGTGGCTCAATAAAATCAAGAAACATGTTTTTGTAAAAAAAGGGATTTCCCGGTGAAATCACCTTTGTTGTAAATTATGGGTGTAATTCCCAATTTGTGAAATAAATAAATTGGACATTTTTAAGTTTTAAAAAGATCCTGTTAAACTTCCGCTGCCAACGTAACAATTACCACGGATTTCTGTCCCGCGGCTCCTAGACCGGGTAAAACCGGGACGGGGGCCGTGACAAGAATTAGCCAACACTTTGACAGACGGACTGGTGCGTATGCGAGAAGAAAATAGAAAGAAGGAAGTGGCCCAAAAGATTACCCAAGGATTCCGTGTGGGTAATAGTAGTAATTTCAAGAAAAAGGGAACCGGGCAATCTTCCACTGCTCCATTTTGCAGTACCTGTAAAAGAAAGCATTTTGGAAGATGCAAAGGGTATTGCAATTTCTGCAAAATTCCAGGGCATCAATGTAACACCCGGTCTTATAAATAAAGGTTTAACGTATATTTTGCAGAAAAAATCATGTAATTAATGATTACATATACATCGAAAATACGGGATTATTAAAAACTTTTACAATTTTAAAATAGCACAACATAATGTGGCTTAATTCGCCGTTTTAGAATAACGACGAAACAACATTGCGGAAGCTTCGTTTAACGTGTGTTCGGTTCTTGCTCGATGCTCGATCTTCATCCGGAACACTCGACATTCTCCTGTGATCAAAACCAACTGAAAAGTCAGTTTTGATAATTAAATAACTGGTACAACAAGGAAGATTGGGTCAATTAATCGAATTAAACAAGGAAATTAGGAAATTCCAACTTTGATATCTTTGTCCCCGAAACAAAAACTTGAAAATTGCCTCCACCGTAACTTACGGTGGCACCGTAAGTTACGGTGGTCCCTGGAATAGAATACCCCACCGTAACTCAAGGGGTAATTGTCGTAAAGACTTCAGCCCCCCACCGTAACTTACGGTGCCACCGTAAGTTACGGTGGCCTCTGTATCAGACCATCGCATATTGCCGTTTTTGACACGAAAACTTTCGTATCTTTCCAACCGCTTGTCCGTTTGACCTACCGTTTCTTCCTACCTGATTGTAATTTGATTCTCCACCTTATGGAGTTAAAATCCGACATTCAAACTAATAAAATTCTGGATTTCTAAGTATTCGGCTTATTGGTCAAAATTTACATTTGACCCGTTGTGCTTAAAACTACTAACTCGATCTTTAAACATTCAAAATACGTATGCTAATGTATTTGATACACAACCTTAGCCTAGGTTCATATTTCCTTATGAATTATGTATGCACATAAAACCATTTTGACCCATTTAGAGAGTATTAAGCACTTTAGTCTAAATCTTGTTCTTTTTCCTTTCACACCTCATAATTCTACATTCAAGGCATATACTTATATATCCTAATCATAATGCAAGTTTCCAAACAACCCATATGGGTCGTTTGCCTAATATACCCATCAAGGGCTTTTTGGTCAATTTTAGTCCCTTACTTTACAACGAATGACTTTTACTAAAATTTGACTAGAGTATCACTTCTACTAAGCTCTAAATATGCGTATCTGGCTCGGGTCATAACATCGACCCTTACACATGCCTTTTGCTTTAAATTTTCTAGTTAAAGCAATGCAATCACATGTTATATCCTGTTATCACAAAACTCAACAAGTAGTCGTCAGTTATTATTGTAAATGGTATTGGTACACTATTTGACCCGTTTAGTTGACATGACCATTTGTCAACGTATGATGATAGATTAACACCATCATGCCCCTTGAACCTATTCCGGATCGCGCCATGGTTCGTATTACTTAAAAACAATATTTTTAAATTGTTCGACCCATTATAGCTTTTACCAAATGGTGTCTTCATTTTAATCACTTTTATTTTAGCTATCAATTTGACTTATTTGGTTGATGAGTGAGTTCCATCACTGTAACACCCTAAATAATTTGACTGACTTTAACTAATAATTACATGAAACATTATAAAAATCAGAGTTTACAAAATTATTTCGTGTTTAGAACATACACCTTTGAGATAGTACCAACACGACCCAAGATAATCCATAACAAGTTTGAAAGTTAACCCTTGCTAGTAAACTAACCACTAGTTTAAGGGATTTAAAATATGATTAACAAAAGTGATTACAACATGATTATGTCTAGACAAGATTAAGATTAATGCGGAAGCTTCAAAATGCGTGTTCGGTTCTTGACATCATACTTGATCACCATCCGGGAAAAACTTCATCAAACCTAGGGTCAAACACTAAAATCATTAGTTTTGACAACAATACATTACGTATAAACAAGTTATAACGTCACAAAGTAACAAACTAAATTCAAGTTTTCAGGGTGCCACCGTAATTTACGGTATCACCGTAAATTACGGTGGACCCTGAACAATCTTGGTCTGCCGTAACTCAGTAGTGTTACACCGTAAAGCCTTTTGATGTCCACCGTAAATTACGGTGGGACCGTAATTTACGGTGGGCTCTGCAGATCTGTCCTTAGTCTAATTCTCAACTTTGGAATGTCATAACTTTTCACTCCTTAGTCCGATTTAACCGATTCTTCTTCCTACGAGTCCGTAATAAAATTACGGATTCAACCATGTAAATTTCACAACACGGAAACCGAGATACCGTCAATTAGTTCACAATTTCCTTATTTCCATTATTCAACCCATTAGTGTAAGTGCATAGCACCCATTTTTCCATTCTTAATCCTTTTAGACATAATTACCCAATTACCCGGGCTCATGTCCGTGGAGTATACGCACCATACCATGGCTTCGCATTTTCTCCGAACTAAGGACTTGTTTTTCACGGAATTCAAACATCCCGTTTCCAACAACACCCTCTATTAATTTCTATTGTTTGACCCGATATACAGGGTTCGTAGACTTAAATTATCATAACCAATTTATTGATGTATTACCATCTATCACCTAGCAAGATAAGAGACTTTTAAGTCTCTACTCATATGATTCGTTTTCAAGCAACATTTTGACCCGTTTGACTATCCAATGAAAATCATCACTATATTAACATGTCAACCCAATTTCCATTGTTTATTTTGACCCGTTTGATGATCTAGTGAACTTCGCCACTTTAACGATACATCAAACACGTCAATTACAATCCGACATCATTTGAACATTAAAACTAAACATTATTGCATAATACAACGAGACTAAAGTCACGTACCTCTAAAGCACACCTTTTCCACGGGTATCGCTTCCGGCGTGTCCACTTGACGTTCCGAATTCTTTGCCTTATGACCTCCTTGACGAGGAGATCACGATTCTATGCTCAGATTTCGTTTATGACATGATTTGAGCCTTCAATTTGATATTTTAGTAGAGTTTAGGGTTGTGAAGAAGTGAGTGTCGCCCCCTGTGTTTCTTTGATCGACCAGGACTCCAAATGGAGTGTTTGGTTTCTATTTTACTAATTATTAGTAATGAAAGTTTCTATTTTGACAACCTAAACCCCTCCACTCTTATTTAGTTTGTATTTTTGGCTTTTTAACTCATTTCTTTGTTACTACAAGGCTTCTAACTAACTGGGTTGTTTATCCTAGTTAGTTTATTCTTGTTTATCATACACTTTATAAACTTTAATATAAAATCTTGTGTTTTCGGGATGTTACAAGTCCACCCCCCTTAAAAAGGGGTTTCGTCCCCGAAACCGAGATACGTACCGAACAGTTTTGGGTAGAGCCGTTGCATCCCTTCTTCAGATTCCCACGTGGTATCCGCACTCTTCCTGTGCTCCCATTTAACCTTCACTTGGTTAATTACTTTGTTCCTCAGGTTCTTCTCTTTCCGATCTAAAATTGCAATTGGCCTCACTACATAATTGAGGCTGTTATCCACCTCGATGTCATCATAGCGGATGCGATCGGCTTCAATTGCTAAGCATTTTCGGAGATGTGACACGTGGAATGTGCTATGAATTCCACTCAACTCCTCGGGTAATTCAAGGCGATATGCTACCTGACCAACCCGTTCAGTGATTCTGAATGGCCCAATGAACCTTGGACTCAACTTTCCTCTTTTTCTGAACCGTATAATTCCTTTCCATGGCGATACTTTTAGCATTACTTTATCACCCACTTGAAACTCAATAGGCCTTTTTCGCTTATCCGCATACGACTTCTGTCTATCCTGAGCTGCTTTTAAGTGAGCTCGGACCTTATCGATTTTCTCATTCGTATTTCGGATTATATCCATATGTGCTAGTCCTTGTGGTCCCACTTCTCCCCAACACACCGGGGTTCGACACTTTCTACCATATAACATTTCATACGGGGCCATTTTAATGCTCGACTGATAACTATTGTTATATGAAAATTCGACTAAGGGTAGATGGACATCCCAACTGCCCCCGAAGTCGATGATGCAAGCCCGCAACATATCTTCCAACGTTTGTATCGTTCTCTCACTTTGCCCATCCGTTTGCGGATGATAAGCAGTGCTAATGTACAGTTTAGTTCCCATTTGCTCTTGAAATTCGCGCCAGAATTTGGAGGTAAACCGAGTATCTCTGTCTGACACAATGGATATCGGCACCCCGTGACGTGCTATGATCTCATTGGTGTATACTTCCGACATCTTCTCGGATGTATAAGTCTCACGAATCGGAATGAAGTGAGCACTTTTTGTCAATCGATCTACGACTACCCATATAGCATCAAATCCGCGATTAGTCTTGGGCAATTTGGTTAACAAATCCATCGTGATTTGTTCCCATTTCCAAACTGGGATATCCAGCGGTTGCAACCTACCATATGGATTTTGGTGCTCCGCTTTGACTTGTAAACAAGTCAGACACTTCTCCACGTACTTCACAATATCTCTTTTCATTCCGGGCCACCAGTAGTTTTGTTTTACGTCATTATACATTTTGGTCGCCCCCGGATGAATTGAATAATGAGATTTATGGGCCTCGTCAAGAAGTCGCGCCTTGGCCCCACACGTATTTGGAACCCAAATTCTCCCAAATCGAGTTTTCAATCCTTGATTACCATCCTCCAAGTCTTTTAGTTTCCCAACTATCCTTTCCTTCTTCACATTTTCTTCCTTGATTGCTTCAATTTGAGATTTTCGGATTTGTTCAAGCAAACCTGATGTCACAATTAATTGCATCGATCGTACTCGAATAGGCGTATAATCCGTCTTTCGGCTCAACGCGTCTGCCACTACGTTAGCCTTCCCGGGGTGGTAATGTATTTCACAATCAAAGTCTTTGACAGTTTCTAACCACCGCCTCTGTCTCATATTTAATTCCTTCTGATCGAAGAAATACCTTAAGCTTTTGTGGTCGGTAAAGATAGTGCACTTCACTCCGTACAAGTAATGCCTCCATATCTTTAAGGCAAACACCACTGCTGCTAACTCGAGGTCATGGGTAGGATATCTCTTCTCATGAGTCTTTAGCTGTCTCGAGGCATAGGCTATAACTTTGCCCCGCTGCATCAAAACGCAGCCAAGTCCCGAATGCGATGCATCCGAGTAAACTACCATATCCTCCGTTCCGTCCGGTAATGTCAACACCGGCGCATGGGTCAATTTTTCCTTGAGCGTTTGGAACGCTCTTTCTTGATCCTCGGACCAAATAAACTTTTCATCCTTACGGGTTAGTTTGGTCAACGGCGTAGCAATTTTAGAGAAATCTTGTATGAATCTCCGATAATAACCCGCAAGCCCCAAGAAGCTTATAATTTCCGAAGGATTCTTCGGTGGAGTCCATCTTGACACAGCTTCTATTTTTGAAGGATCTACTAGCACTCCGTTTGCACTAATGATATGCCCAAGAAATTGCACCTCTCGTAACCAAAAGGCACATTTTGAGAATTTCGCATACAATTTCTCTTTCCTGAGCGTCTCCAACACTTCACACAAATGACTTGCGTGTTCTGCTTCATTCTTGGAGTATATCAAGATATCATCGATAAACACTATCACTGACTTGTCTAGCATGGGTTTGCAAACCCGGTTCATGAGATCCATGAAAGCCGCGGGTGCATTAGTTAACCCAAAGGACATCACGAGAAACTCGTAATGTCCGTACCGTGTACGAAAAGCCGTTTTCGGTACATCCTCCTCTTTGACTTTCAACTGATGGTACCCAGATCTGAGGTCTATTTTTGAGAACCAGCTTGCGCCTTGTAATTGGTCAAATAGGTCATCAATCCTTGGGAGCGGATATCGATTCTTTACCGTGAGTTTATTCAACTCCCGGTAGTCAATGCACATACGCATGCTCCCGTCCTTCTTTCTCACGAATAACACCGGTGCGCCCCATGGAGACACGCTTGGCCGAATAAATCCCTTGTCGAGCAATTCTTGGATTTGTGACATCAATTCTTGCAATTCTGATGGCGCGAGTCGATACGGCGCCTTGGCCACAGGTTTTGCGCCCGGAACCAATTCGATCCCGAACTCTACCTCCCGTACTGGCGGTATTCCCGGTAAATCTTCCGGAAATACATCGGCGTATTCACGTACCACTGGTACGTCTTCCATCCTTGGCATCTCTTTGTTTGGTTCGTTTGCGTATATCATGAATGCTTTACATACGCGCCTCATAAGTTTGTGGGCCTTTAATATTGAGCACATAACGGGACTACCCCCTTTTTCGCCGTAAATGGTGACTTGCTTTCCACTTGGAGATGTCAACTGTATCTCCTTGCGGAAACATATCACCTTTGCATGATGTCGGGATAACCAATCCATCCCTACCACTACTTGAAATTCTCCCATTGACATAGGGATCAAGTCTATCAAGTATTCCTCATCATCAATGCTTATTTTGCAATCTCGACATACATCACATACAAGAAAACTTTTGTTATCACCTATCTCTACTTCTAATGGCATAGGCAATTTTGTTAGTACAAAAGAAGGATGTCGAATAAATCCATATGAAACAAAAGATTTATTCGCAGCCGTATCAAATAACACATGTGCAGGAATCGAATTTATGGCAAATATACCTGAGACCACATCGGGCTCTGTTTTTGCCTCCATTGCTGTCAACTGGAAAGATCTCGCCTTTGCTCTTGGTGCCTCAGTAGGTGTATTCTTGTCATCTTTCTTTCCAACCATCTCCGGGCACTCAGATTTCTTGTGACCCGGTTGGTAGCATTTGTAGCACACCGACACCTTTCCCGGGCACAATGCAGCCGTGTGTCCCGTCTTCCCACATATAGGACACGGTTTGTCCTTGAACCGGCACTCACTTTTGTGCCCTTTCCCGCATATCTTGCAGTTTGATGACCCGCCCTTACCTTCTTGCTTCTTTGAGGATTCTGTTGTGCGCGCCTTTTTCGTTGGGCTTGGATTTACTATCTGAGCCCTTCTTTCACCTCTTTCAATCTGTTTCTTCAACTCTATCTCCCATTCCCGAGCAACGTTTATAATTTCGGTGAGAGTTTCATACTTTGAAGGAGTCATAAACTCCCTATACTCGGCGCTCAACATATTATAATAATAATATATTTTCTGCTCCTCATTCGTTATCAACTCATCACAAAACTTCATCTTATCCATGAATATACCCGTGATTTTGTCAATAGATTCACCCTTGTGTCGAAGCTGCATGAATTCTTCCTTGATCTTGTTAATGACTGCTTTGGGACTGTGATGTTTAAGAAACGGCATTTTAAACTCATCCCATGTCATAGCCTTTGCCGCTTCGCTTCCAATTTCCTTCTTCTTGTTATCCCACCAGTCTTTCGCTTGACCCCTTAACTGACCCGTGCCATAGGCTACGTAGTCATCCGGATCACAATGAGTCCTTTCGAACACCCCATCCATATCGCTTAACCATCGCTGACATATGATCGGGTCAACCTCCCCATTGTAAATGGGCGGTTTACACGCCATGAACTCTTTATAAGAACAAGGTTTTCGTCCTTCTGACTTCTCCTTTGCTAAACTGGTATTATCCTCCAATTTCTTGATTCTTTCTTCCACCACTGATAATACCGTGGTTTGAATTTTGCCGATGAAGCCCGACAAACTGTTTTCGATTGCTTTTCCTACCTCTTCAGCAATCACTTCTCTCATTTGCTCGGTGACTCTTGGCACCGCATCATCATTGCCTTTATCCGTCATCTTTAACTGAAATGTTTACATTAAGCGTTAACATTTCATTTATGACGTATGATTTATTCACTTCGGTTTGTTCAAGTTCATAACTTGTTTTCACCGTTCTTATTTAATGCACTTTCCGGGTTTGAGTGTGTTAACACGCTCTTCCCATGCATTTCCATTCCTTACTTCCCTTTTTATACTTAGTAACTCTACTTTAAAACAATTAACTCTTACCGGATGTTTGATCAAGCTTGAACCGAACACTTGTTAACAGCCTTGGGCTCTGATTACCAACTTGTAACACCCTAAATAATTTGACTGACTTTAACTAATAATTACATGAAACATTATAAAAATCAGAGTTTACAAAATTATTTCGTGTTTAGAACATACACCTTTGAGATAGTACCAACACGACCCAAGATAATCCATAACAAGTTTGAAAGTTAACCCTTGCTAGTAAACTAACCACTAGTTTAAGGGATTTAAAATATGATTAACAAAAGTGATTACAACATGATTATGTCTAGACAAGATTAAGATTAATGCGGAAGCTTCAAAATGCGTGTTCGGTTCTTGACATCATACTTGATCACCATCCGGGAAAAACTTCATCAAACCTAGGGTCAAACACTAAAATCATTAGTTTTGACAACAATACATTACGTATAAACAAGTTATAACGTCACAAAGTAACAAACTAAATTCAAGTTTTCAGGGTGCCACCGTAATTTACGGTATCACCGTAAATTACGGTGGACCCTGAACAATCTTGGTCTGCCGTAACTCAGTAGTGTTACACCGTAAAGCCTTTTGATGTCCACCGTAAATTACGGTGGGACCGTAATTTACGGTGGGCTCTGCAGATCTGTCCTTAGTCTAATTCTCAACTTTGGAATGTCATAACTTTTCACTCCTTAGTCCGATTTAACCGATTCTTCTTCCTACGAGTCCGTAATAAAATTACGGATTCAACCATGTAAATTTCACAACACGGAAACCGAGATACCGTCAATTAGTTCACAATTTCCTTATTTCCATTATTCAACCCATTAGTGTAAGTGCATAGCACCCATTTTTCCATTCTTTATCCTTTTAGACATAATTACCCAATTACCCGGGCTCATGTCCGTGGAGTATACGCACCATACCATGGCTTCGCATTTTCTCCGAACTAAGGACTTGTTTTTCACGGAATTCAAACATCCCGTTTCCAACAACACCCTCTATTAATTTCTATTGTTTGACCCGATATACAGGGTTCGTAGACTTAAATTATCATAACCAATTTATTGATGTATTACCATCTATCACCTAGCAAGATAAGAGACTTTTAAGTCTCTACTCATATGATTCGTTTTCAAGCAACATTTTGACCCGTTTGACTATCCAATGAAAATCATCACTATATTAACATGTCAACCCAATTTCCATTGTTTATTTTGACCCGTTTGATGATCTAGTGAACTTCGCCACTTTAACGATACATCAAACACGTCAATTACAATCCGACATCATTTGAACATTAAAACTAAACATTATTGCATAATACAACGAGACTAAAGTCACGTACCTCTAAAGCACACCTTTTCCACGGGTATCGCTTCCGGCGTGTCCACTTGACGTTCCGAATTCTTTGCCTTATGACCTCCTTGACGAGGAGATCACGATTCTATGCTCAGATTTCGTTTATGACATGATTTGAGCCTTCAATTTGATATTTTAGTAGAGTTTAGGGTTGTGAAGAAGTGGGTGTCGCCCCCTGTGTTTCTTTGATCGACCAGGACTCCAAATGGAGTGTTTGGTTTCTATTTTACTAATTATTAGTAATGAAAGTTTCTATTTTGACAACCTAAACCCCTCCACTCTTATTTAGTTTGTATTTTTGGCTTTTTAACTCATTTCTTTGTTACTACAAGGCTTCTAACTAACTGGGTTGTTTATCCTAGTTAGTTTATTCTTGTTTATCATACACTTTATAAACTTTAATATAAAATCTTGTGTTTTCGGGATGTTACAATCACTTCAATAACATTTCAAACACAACCATTTTCGTTACATCAACATTACACGTATTTAGACTAAGCTTGTCTATATAAATGTAACGGGGTGACAAGCCTCTTACCTCAAAGCTTTCCCTTCAACGAGCGTCCGCACCGGCTTGACTTCCCGATGCCTTGCTTGTGTTGCCTAAAATATACAAGCCAATTATCATTAGAACCTCCCGGCTCATAACTAAAGCTTGTTACTTTGCCAAACACCACAATTACTGTCTATCAATGTCTTTTAGGCATTTTGTCGAGCACCTTATGTGCATACTACTTAATTAGCCATTTTTATTCAATTAAACCTTGGTAAATCCAAGAATTTCATTCTTATTCAAGCTTCATTGCTCACCACAGCCCATACCATCATACTAGTTCAACCAACCTAGATTATTACTCACATAGTTTATACAATATGTTGGGGTTTCTCATTCTAGATAGAAACCCACTTCATGATATGGCACATAGCTACATTAACACACAATTTATTACTCTTTTCACATGATTTCAGTTAGGTTTATGATCCTACATTCTAATCACACGTCCTTGAATCATAACATTACTCAATCATTCCAGAATTTCTACTAATTAAACTTTACCCAAAAATCAAACATCACCAAATCTGAAATTGCAACTTACCTAGTGTTAGACAAGTGTAGGTGATCAAGATTTTTGATTCATGCAGTGATTTCATGCCCAATTCACCCTTCAATTGATCAAATTAGATGAAATTAGGGTTTGGGGGTTCTTCCCCTCTCCTGGTCGCTCCCACGCACGCACACACTAATGTGTGTGTGTGTTTGATTTGTTTTATTTTTATAAAAATCAAGTTTGGCCATTTATACAAAATCAACCCCTTTAGTTTATCTTTTTAGACTAATGCACATCAAACTACTTCTTTCATTTAATTACAAGACTTGTACTAGGTTATTTATTTCCTAGTTACTTTATCTTGTTCACAACCCGTTTTATTTTATGTCCCGATAAATCTCGGGCCTTTTATATACTTTGCTTTCTCAAATTATATCTCATCCTTTTAATATATATTAGATTTATTTATTTAAATCCTAAAATTTACCGGGTAAGTTTTACCACTTACAGTATTTTACCCGTCCTGTAATATTAACGTAGTTTGATTACCAAACCCGTTTTCGGGGTGTTACAAGTCTACCCCCCTTAGAGAGGTTTCGTCCTCGAAACATTTTCTTACATAATTCATTGAGTTTAACTCAATATATTCGATAGACAAAGATCATAAATCATATTTCGAAGCAATACCCATGCCTTATTTGGTTAATTGACCCGTCTGGCTCATCTAAGGAATCCTTCATTTTGATGACTACCAACGAAGTCTAACCAGATTCTTGGCCTATTATTCGACATAGCGAACATCATCGCTTTAATCCAAATTAACTTTTAATACACAATCCAACTACATATATGCCAAATATCAAAATTTACCCAAATGTAACGAATCAAGTTACATACTTGCATAACTAAACAACATTATCATCCAACAATTCTAATTAACTATTTTGACCCGTTTGTTTGTCGAATGAACTTCGTCACTTCTATGACATACCAACTCGCAACTGACACTACATTTTCCTTAACTTTTCTAAAACTATTGTTTATACACAATGTAACAAAACCGAAGTTACGTACCTTTAAAGCACACCTTTCAAGCATGTATCACCTCCGGCTTGTCCGCTTGACGTTCCGGATTCTTTGCCTAAAGAGTTCAATTCACAATAAGTTTAGAACTCTTTCACAAGCTTTAACGCATAATTCTCTACAATGATCAAATCTGCGTTTTTACTCAACTTTTAACATTTTAACCCTCATTTAGGCGTTTTATCAAACACCTAGCGGGTCAGATTTCTACATGATCTAAACCAAGCTCATGACTTGAGTTTATCACCCTAATTAACTTCAATTAGACTATATACACATATTTTAACATCATCATTTCAGAAATCACTTTCTATGACCCGTATTAAACTAGAATAATCATTTTAAACCCTAGTGTTTACTAGTTTCCCACAAAACCCATGAATCACCTTCAATGTGTTCATGAGATTTTCAGGAATTAGCCACGATTTCACATGTTATTTCTTACTAAAACTGAATTTTAGTCTAACGTTTTTCTCTTTAACTATGTCAATTACTCATATTAAGGAAATTGACAACTCATAATTTATTGTTTTCCGTTCTCGTCTTACGCGGGGAATCGTAACAAGTTCCCTCACCTTACACTATTGACCCGTAGGTTCCTTCACTTAACCTCGTAGGCTATTTCCTTAAGCTTTCATCTCTTTAAGACGAGGCCCTTATGATCCCTTTGCTTCAATTCATGACCCGTGGGTCATTTTGGCCCCGTAGACCTTTACACTTATTAATATCCCATAGGTTATGATGATCCCGTAGATCATCTTTTATTCTAGTCTTATTCAATTGTCTATTTATACATATATAGCTTTAAAGCATCCTTTGTTATGTTTGGAATCTTTTAATTTTGCTTTTGGAACTTTAGTTGACCTTGACCGTAGTCTAAGGTTTCATTTGTTTACTTTCAGACTATCTTTTCCGACTTTACGACTTCTAACGTCATTTACACGTCGGTTTGTCTTACGCTTACCATTACCCGGTTCATACTTATACTCCTTTACAACCCATTACCCGGGTCCTTCTATCTTATTGTTTTTAGCTTTCCGGTTTCACCGGTTTGCGTTTTCCTATTATATTAAGCGTTATTCCTTAATTGACTCGTTTGACTCATTTTGGGTGAATTTTCATCACTTATGAATGTCAAACTTCATTCTTTATTTGACCCGTCCAACTTTGAAATGGTTGAACGTAATTACCAAAATTTATGTTTGCGAAAATTCTTATCATCCTTTAGTCATGACTCATATTCCGAGTCTTTTGACTTTCTATTTCACGTTCCTGTTTCTCAGTCTACGCATGCATTTAAATCCTTACCCACCAACCGGGTGTTTTACCGAAGTCGTTATTATTGCAACCCTTACGGTATGCATTATGACTTCGTTTCGCTTTTATATTCCTACTTTGTTCTCAAATTTGGTGTTTTACAAAATCGGCCCGTTAAGAGTCATATTTGCATTCTTCGGGTTCGAGTGTAAGCACACCCCTCCCAATTGCATACCTTAATCGTTTTACATTAATCTTTGTCCCTTCACTCGGGCTCATCATCCTAATGTAATACGCTTCCGTCACCCGGCTGTGCGTTTACATTATTATCAATTATTTTTGCTCATTTGATTCATTTGGGTACATTTTAAGTTAGTCCCATTCACCCCACCCTTACTACATCGGACATAAATGTGTCCATCATAAGAAGTTCATGGTACCACGTGTTCACTACTTACTTGGCCAGAGTAAGCGATCAACACCTGGTATACATGACCTTTTTATAATTTTCACATCACACCCCATGTAAGTAATGCCTCTATTTGTTTTTCTTGGAAACAATATCCCGGATAGGTTTTCTATTCAGGTTTTTCCAAGTTTTCAATCTACATATGCAACTTTCAATCTCTACATATTTGTTGCATATTACTATTTATGCAATAATTTAAAACGTGCACCTGATAATGCTTGCTCTAACAGGCTCCCCTTGCCATTAACTTATTCGCAATCGTTGCACGATTTAGGTTCTTGGTGATCGTGCTCTATTTGTCATACTTTGGACCGTTCCTCTGTCAAATCCATGATTTGTTAAACTCTCGCTATCTTCATATGCGAGTGTCCTTCAGTTAAAACATTCACAAAAGTTAGTAACGTCAACTTCAATAATCGCCCGTATTATAATACAAGGCATTTTCTACTATACGCGTCAACGCGCGTATTTTCATCAACTATATCAATCATTTTAATTGGGGTAACGTGTATCACACGATAGCCCTATGTGTTGTTTACAACACTTTAACATGCTAAACTATTAAAATACATGTACTTACCGGATTTGCGATCAAGCCTCGAACCGAACACCAATCGTTTTCAAGAGCATAAGGTTTAAGTCCAAGCATGGTTTTTCCCACCATACTTGAATCTCTTAAACCAAGGCTCTGATACCAACTTGTAACAACCGGTCTTATAAATAAAGGTATAACGTATATTTTGCAGAAACAATCATGTAATTAATGATTACATATACATCGAAAATACGGGATTATTAAAAACTTTTACAATTTTAAAATAGCACAACATAATGTGGCTTAATTCGCCATTTTAGAATAACGACGAAACAACATTGCGGAAGCTTCGTTTAACGTGTGTTCGGTTCTTGCTCGATGCTCGATCTTCATCCGGAACTCTTGACATTCTCTTGTGATCAAAACCAACTGAAAAGTCAGTTTTGATAATTAAATAACTGGTACAACAAGGAAGATTGGGTCAATTAATCGAATTAAACAAGGAAATTAGGAAATTCCAACTTTGATATCTTTGTCCCCGAAACAAAAACTTGAAAATTGCCTCCACCGTAACTTACGGTGCCACCGTAAGTTACGATGGTCCCTGGAATAGAATACCCCACCGTAACTCAGGGGGTAATTGTCGTAAAGCCTTCAGCCCCCCACCGTAACTTATGGTGCCACCGTAAGTTACGGTGGCCTCTGTATCAGACCATCCCATATTGCCGTTTTTTACACGAAAACTTTCGTATCTTTCCAACCGCTTGTCCGTTTGACCTACCGTTTCTTCCTACCTGATTGTAATTTGATTCTCCACCTTATGGAGTTAAAATCCGACATTCAAACTAATAAAATTCTGGATTTCTAAGTATTCGGCTTATTGGTCAAAATTAACATTTGACCCGTTGTGCTTAAAACTACTAACTCGATCCTTAAACATTCAAAATACGTATGCTAATGTATTTGATACACAACCTTAGCCTAGGTTCATATTTCCTTATGAATTATGTATGCACATAAAACCATTTTGACCCATTTAGAGAGTATTAAGCACTTTAGTCTAAATCTTGTTCTTTTTCCTTTCACACCTCATAATTCTACATTCAAGGCATCTACTTATATCTCCTAATCATAATGCAAGTTTCCAAACAACCCATATGGGTCGTTTGTCTAATATACCCATCAAGGGCTTTTTGGTCAATTTTAGTCCCTTACTTTACAACGAATGACTTTTACTAAAATTTGACTAGAGTATCACTTCTACTAAGCTCTAAATATGCGTACCTGGCTCGGGTCATAACATCGACCCTTACACATGCCTTTTGCTTTAAATTTTCTAGTTAAAGCAATGCAATCACATGTTATATCCTGTTATCACAAAACTCAACAAGTAGTCGTCAGTTATTATTGTTAAATGGTATTGGTACACTATTTGACCCGTTTAGTTGACATGACCATTTGTCAACGTATGATGATAGATTAACACCATCATGCCCCTTGAACCTATTCCGGATCGCGCCATGGTTCTTATTACTTAAAAACAATATTTTTAAATTGTTCGACCCATTATAGCTTTTACCAAATGGTGTCTTCATTTTAATCACTTTTATTTTAGCTATCAATTTGACTTATTTGGTTGATGAGTGAGTTCCATCACTTCAATAACATTTCAAACACAACCATTTTCGTTACATCAACATTACACGTATTTAGACTAAGCTTGTCTATATAAATGTAACGGGGTGACAAGCCACTTACCTCAAAGCTTTCCCTTCAACGAGCGTCCGCACCGGCTTGACTTCCCGATGCCTTGCTTGTGTTGCCTAAAATATACAAGCCATTTATCATTAGAACCTTCCGGCTCATAACTAAAGCTTGTTACTTTGCTAAACACCACAATTACTGTCTATCAATGTCTTTTAGGCATTTTGTCGAGCACCTTATGTGCATACTACTTAATTAGCCATTTTTATTCAATTAAACCTTGGTAAATCCAAGAATTTCATTCTTATTCAAGCTTCATTGCTCACCACAGCCCATACCATCATACTAGTTCAACCAACCTAGATTATTACTCACATAGTTTATACAATATGTTGGGGTTTCTCATTCTAGATAGAAACCCACTTCATGATATGGCACATAGCTACATTAACACACAATTTATTACTCTTTTCACATGATTTCAGTTAGGTTTATGATCCTACATTCTAATCACACGTCCTTGAATCATAACATTACTCAATCATTCCAGAATTTCTACTAATTAAACTTTACCCAAAAATCAAACATCACCAAATCTGAAATTGCAACTTACCTAGTGTTAGACAAGTGTAGGTGATCAAGATTTTTGATTCATGCAGTGATTTCATGCCCAATTCACCCTTCAATTGATCAAATTAGATGAAATTAGGGTTTGGGGGTTCTTCCCCTCTCCTGGTCGCTCCCACGCACGCACACACTGATGTGTGTGTGTGTGTTTGATTTGTTTTATTTTTATAAAAATCAAGTTTGGCCATTTATACAAAATCAGCCCCTTTAGTTTATCTTTTTAGACTAATGCACATCAAACTACTTCTTTCATTTAATTACAAGACTTGTACTAGGTTATTTATTTCCTAGTTACTTTATCTTGTTCACAACCCATTTTATTTTATGTCCCGATAAATCTCGGGCCTTTTATATACTTTGCTTTCTCAAATTATTTCTCATCCTTTTAATATATATTAGATTTATTTATTTAAATCCTAAAATTTACCGGGTAAGTTTTACCACTTACAGTATTTTACCCGTCCTGTAATATTAACGTGGTTTGATTACCAAACCCGTTTTCGGGGTGTTACAATCAAGAAGAAGACTGCAGAAGGAAGAAATCCACAATTTGCTTCAACTGTGGAGAAGCTGGACATTTTAGACCCGACTGCCCTAAACTGATCAAACCAGCTGACAACAAAGCCAAACCTGCAGAAGGAACTACCAAAAGGAACACAAGAGCCTTCCAACTGACTACCCAGGAAGCAGAACTAATCCCTGATGTGATAGCTGGTACGTTCCTGGTTCACGACGTTTATGCAAAAGTATTATTTGACTCTGGTGCAAACCAAAGTTTTATAAATACTTCATTCTGCCAAGCTCTTAACCTACGTTTAACCAACCTTAGACAAATTTTTATGGTAGAAACGGCAGATGGGAATTCTGTTAACATAGATAAGATTTTGCAAGAAGGAAAGATAGAACTCTTAGGCCATAAATTTTCTGCAAACCCGTTACCTATGAATTTAGCTGGATTCGATGTTGTGTTAGGAATGGATTGGTTAATAGCCAACCATGCTCGAATCCTCTGTGATAAGAATTCCATAGAAATTCATACACCTACTGGAGAAATAGTGGTGATTACAGGAGACAAGCCACGTAAGCCGCTAAATTCAATTCAGTAATGAAAATGGCCAGTTATTCAAGAAAACAAGGAATAGTGTATATGATTTCGGTAATCATTAGCACTAAGGGTAAGGAACTTAAGGAAATTCCAGTAGTATCAGAATACCCGGATGTATTTCCGGAAGAGCTACCAGGATTGCCACTAGATAGGGAAGTAGAATTTAGAATTCATCTAATTCCTGGAACTACACCGATAGCTAAGGCACCTTATCGATTAGCACCCACCGAAATGCTAGAATTGAAAAAGCAGTTAGATGAATTGTTAAGCAAAGGATTTATACAACCTAGTTCATCCCATTGGGGAGCTCCAGTGTTGTTTGTGAAAAAGAAAGATGGGTCGATGCGAATGTGTATCGATTATAGGGAATTGAATAAGGTTACAATTAAGAATCGATACCCATTACCCAGGATTGATGATCTTTTCGATCAACTTCAGGGAGCTAGATATTTTTCTAAGATAGATTTACGCTCCGGATACCATCAGTTAAAAGTAAAAGAAGAAGACATACCTAAAACTGCTTTTAGAACTAGGTATGGTCATTACGAGTTTACAGTCATGCCCTTTGGATTAACAAATGCTCCTTCAGCATTCATGGACATGATGAATAGGATCTGTAAAGCGTATTTGGATAAATTTGTAATTTTCTTTATCGACGATATACTTATTTATTCCAAAAGTCAGGACGAGCATTGTGAGCACCTAAGAGCACTCTTAACCTTGTTAAGAAAAGAGAAGCTTTATGCCAAATTCTCGAAGTGTGAATTTTGGCTACAAGAGGTACAATTTTTAGGACACGTGGTGAATCACGAAGGTATTCACGTAGATCCCTCCAAAATAGAAGCGATCACCCAATGGAAAATCCCGCAATCAGCTATGGAAGTTAGAAGTTTTCTAGGGTTAGCCGAATACTATAGACGATTTATTAAGGATTTTTCTAAAATAGCCGTGCCATTAACTAAGCTAACATGTAAATCAGTTAAGTTTGAATGGAGATCTAGACAAGATGAGGCTTTTAAGATCTTAAAGCAAAGGTTAACAAACGCCTCAATTCTAGCCTTACCAGAAGGAACAGAAGATTTTGAAGTTTACTGTGATGCTTCTAAGCTAGGATTAGGATGTGTACTAATGCAACGCAAGAAGGTAATTGCGTATGCCTCAAGGCAATTGAAAAAGCAAGAGGAAAATTATACGACTCATGACATGGAATTAGGAGCCATAATTTTTGCCTTTAAGATTTGGAGACATTATTTGTACGGAAGTAAGTTTACTGTCTATACAGATCATAAGAGTTTAAGATATATATTTGGGCAAAAGGAATTAAACATGAGGCAAAGAAGATGGATGGAAATTCTAAGTGACTACGACTGTGATATTCAATATCACGAAGGAAAGGCTAATGTAGTAGCAGATGCCCTAAGTCGAAAGCATCATGAAAAGCAAAAGCGAGTTCGTGCTCTTAGATTAAGTTTACAATTAGACTTAATGGAACAACTGAAGAATGTTCAAGAAACAGCAATCAAGGATGATGCTGAAGGAATGAAGGGAAGAATAAAGGAATTAGAGCAAGGGATTGATGGAATTTGGAGATTCCATAAGAAAAGGATTTGGGTACCTAAGCAAGGAGACTTAAGAAATAAAATTTTAGAGGAGGCCCATAAATCTAGATACACCATGCATCCTGGTAATAATAAGATGTACCAAGATTTAAGGAATAACTTCTGGTGGATAGGAATGAAGAAGGACATAGCTAGATACGTTTCTAAGTGCCTAACTTGTTCGCAAGTTAAGGCAGAACACCAGAAACCCTTAGGTCTACTATAACAATTAGAAATGCCCGTGTGGAAATGGGAACTAATAACCATGGATTTTGTTACTAATTTACCCAAGACCAGAAAAGGTAATGATGCGATTTGGGTAATTGTGGATTGATTAACCAAATCAGCTCATTTCTTACCCATGAAAGAAACATTTAGCATGGAAAGGTTAGCAAAGTTATACGTAGACGAGGTAGTATCCTTACATGGAGTCCCACTCTCTATTGTATCGGATAGAGATAGTCGTTTCACTTCACATTTCTGGACAAGTTTTCAAGAAGCAATGGGGACCCGACTAAATTTAAGTACAACCTACCATCCCCAAACAGACGGACAAAGTGAAAGGACGATCCAAACCCTGGAAGACATGCTCAGAGCATGTGTTATAGATTTTGGTGGAAACTGGGATAACCACCTACCTCTAATTGAATTCTCCTATAACAATAGTTATCATTCAAGCATCGAAGTTGTCGCAACTCCCGGTCCCTAATCCCCGGGAACGGGCAGCCGCGAGCCAGTTTCGGTGGTATTGCGTGTTTGTCTAATTTGGCAGCGGAATTTTCATCAGGACCGTAGTTAGGAAATATTAGATCAGAGTAAAATACCACATTTTCATTATATTAAACACATGGGAAAAAAACCCAAGTTTGCAGTACACACATTTTCATAGGAATAAATCCTATTTTATTTAATAAAAACATCTATTTTATTTTAGGTAACTTTATTGCCACTTTTCCAAGCCTTCAGTGCTGTCCAGCTGGCTTCTATTTGGCTTTCACAGTTTGTTACCTGAAACGCGTTTTAAAAACATTTGTCAGTGGGAAATACTGGTGAGTGAATCCCAGTTTAATCAAGTTTAAAAAAATCCATTGTACAGTATTGAGGGCGATCTCGCAATTACATTTGTTTCCAAGTTATATCAATTAACATCCATGGTACTGCCAGACCCGACTTGTGGAAATGTTACTCCTTGACCAGGTGGTAACAAATTTTGTATACAAAACCCCAACATACTCATGATAATTGTATTCTTACAAATACTCAATAACTGCTTAATATATAATTAATCGTATGAGGTTTTGTAAAAATATTTAACAAAAGGTTTACAAAAAGCTGATCAACTCACATTGCTGTCTTAGATTATCCTTTAGGGTTTCCTGAGAATTATCTATAATTTACACAATTGCACACGTGTTAGTACAATAACCCATTTTAACATTAGTAATACCCTCCCCGAGACGACATTCCAACGACTACGTCGGGCAGAACCACGACAGCCGTTACGGAACCCAAGATCAATCGGGCAGAGTATCTAATACGTATCCAGGGGTTATGATACTTTCAACGGAGCAGAACTTCGCTATTTAGGGGGTATAATACCCGTAGATTATGCCTACAATTCAGATTTGAGAGAAAGAAAACGTTTTTGAACGAATTCGAATGAAGATCCGATGGCATGCTTATATAGGGCGTCACTTCAACTGTGTATATAAGTTTAAGTATATTTTAAGCCCTTTTACACTTTTTTTAGCCAAGTTTTAAATTTATAAAACACGATATTTACTAACACTAAACACACATATGGGCAAGTGCACCCATCGTGAGCATAGTATGGTGTTGGTAAGATACCGAGGTCGTCCAAGGACACAAGAGCTTTTAATACCGGTTTATCCTCAACGTCTAATCAAATTAAAAGTTTAGAAAAATGTTTTAAACTAAGAAAATAAAAACTATCTAAAATGCTGAAAAATAAAAATAAAAGTAAAAAACAGATAGACAAGATGAATCACTTGGCTCCGACTCGTGTTTAGTGTAACCTTTGATTATTTCCGCACTTTTGCACTATTTAAGAGATTATCTTAGTTATTGTAGTACGCTCCTCTTTTGAAGGTGACGTTACCCTCAACCCAGTAGTTTGAGTCAGCAAGGATACAATCCTAAAGGGTCGGATTATTGAAAGATAATTAATTAAGTTATTAATGCATAATGTGGTAGGCCCCTCTTTTGAATGTGACGTTACCCTCGGCTAAGTAGTCTGAGTCAGCAGGGATACAGTCCTAAGTAGCCGGGTTAAAGTTTTAATAGTAGTTTAACTTATGAGGGGATCAAAGAGTTTGGACCCCCGCCATCCAATACCGTTAAGTATTGAAGGAGGTCCTACTAAATTTGACCCAGGTCCTTTGCAGGATCTATACACTGAACAATGGCAAGACTCTTACCAAACCGTTCCCTTAACCCCGGACCAGGTAGCCAACATACCTCCATATAGACCGTGGAGATATGAATGGTGAAAATCTTTTATTTTATATAGACAGTAAAATAATGCCAAGACACCACGGACAAACGATAAGGAAAAATCACCTTCAACATAAGAAACTAGTTATTAAAGTCATTAATACATAACCAATTAAAAAGTGCGAAAAGATTAAAAATAAAAGTATTACACTAGACACTTTGTCTTCACCAAGTGATGTAAGAGACTTAGGCAAACATGGCCTTGATTGTCAAGAACTCTTACGATCGATCTTGGATCCCAAAACGACTCACACACTCTATGATGGACAATGGATGGTGGTGGTGGATGATGGTGTTATGGTGGTGGTGGGTGGTGGGTGAAGTGTGAGAGAGGTGGTGTGCCAAGGGATGGTTTGAGCTTGAACCAAGCACTCCTATTTATAGGCTGAACATGTGACAACTCGAAATTTAGAACCTTTCTTGTATCCCGATTTAACATGCTTAAACGTGTGACTAGTTAACTTGTGTGATTAATGATAAGTGAACCTTTCATGTGATTATGTGTTGTGTTTAATTGTGTGCGCATATGTAGGCTTGTATATATGATATGTGTGTATTAGTATGAACCGAGACATAAGAACCTGACTCGAGACCATGTGGTCTCGAGTGAACAATGCAACATATGGGCCGGTTGGGCCACACACACCCTTAGCCTATTCGAAAGCCCATTAGGGTGCACTACTAGGAACGGATATATAACCGTATGGTTAGCCACCCTTGTCATTTTGGGCACACAACACACATACTCCTCTACACACACACTCTCCATTCTCTCACTAAAACCCTAGACACCAAACATCACACTTCTTCTCCTTCATTCTCGGATCAAACCGGTGACACCAGGACTCGCGGATCGGCTCACACACACACACATTCGGAAGCTTCATACTCACCTTTGAAACCATCAACCGGTTAGTGTTCTTATGATGTTGGTTGTTAAATGATAGTATGAATGATATGATCTAACTAGTGTAGTTACATGATTGATGATGCTTTGTGAATCGGTTGTGTGTGATGTTGATAATCGGCTAACATGCTTTGATTTCGGATATGTTACATAATGAGCTCATGACATCTTGTGTCTAAACATGATTCAAACCATTGATTATTAATGTTCATAAAAACCGGCTTGCATATGTGTAGTATCATGATAATCGGATTAGTGTAGAGTTGATTTTAGATGTTATGTGATGATTCGAAACCTTTTGATGAATATGTCAAGTGTGATGATTTGTTGTTCATGATTATGTTTGGGATTAATGCTAGAAACCGGAAATGTGACGAACAAGTTTGAATAATCAACATGAACAAGTGTTGAATGAGGACATGAATATTTGAAAATATGTTGAATGTGTTTGAATATGATAAGAACATGCTATGAACATTTGAATAATACTTGTTTGATCCATTTTAGTAAATTGTGAGACAAGAAAACATGTTTATGTGGGTGGTACAAACTGATTCATGAAATCGATTTTCCATTGGGTAGTACACTGTGCAAAATCAGCAGATGTCCAGTCGAGACCTTCAGTCTCGACTCGAGACCACCATATGTCAACTCGAGACCACCGCATGACAAGTCGAGACCTCAGTTGCGACTCAGGTTGCGAGTCGAGAACACTTGGTCTCGACTCGAGGCCACACTTGATCGACACACATCATGACTCGAGACCCCGATTTCGAGTCCAGTTGCGACTCGAGACCAGAACATGCATGACCCGAGACCTTCACGTATGCGACTCGAGAACACCTAAGCACAACTCGAGACCGCACAGTCTCGAGTAGAGACCGCACAGTCTCGACTCACACATGTGTGCGTTGTATGGACCTTCACACTGTTTCGGGCCTAAGTGATTGGGCCAAGCTTGTGGGCCGAATGTGCTACTGTGCATTAAGTATGTTGTGCGCTGTTGTTGAACTGCCATGATTAAATGTGTGTGCCATGAAAAATACTTGTATACAATGTGCTAGCATACGTGTAGAAACATACACTACCTGAATACGAACCTGACTTGTACGGTATCTATGTTAGGACATAGTTGACCACTTACAACTTGATTGACTTTCTGTGTATCTGCCGAGCAAACCAAGGTGAGTTCACACCCTCTACAAAGCATGGGATTCCCAGGGGTCGGGAATTGGGTTAAGGAACAAGGGTTCCTCGTCCTCCTTGGGTAGGACAGCAAAGGTTCAGGAATGTAATTCCTCGTCCTCACGGACAGATAACTCGTACTAGACCAAAACTCTATCACGAAGTCCCTCATTTTTAATATCGACTTAATCGACGGGCCAATGGCGAGCGGGTCATTAGTTAGATAGCGCTATTTAGGTCTGACAAACCTCACACCGTGCCGCAGAGGACGGGCGTGAACTAATGGATCTGGGGCACGTCAATGATGATAGACATTGACAGTTTCAGGGCACTTAAACATGACTACAGTCAGCAGTCGATATGGTAACGAGTCTAGTGTATACATGGGGTAGCCCCCACGGCCGAAATGCCAGATAACTAACACGGGGTAGCCCCCACGGCTGGATTGCTAGAGTAACCGGGAATAAACAAGTCATGTTTTTAACTATGGGGTAACCCCCACGGCAGGATGCCCGCTAAAGGAAACTGTTTTCGAAACAACTTAAAACGAACACCCAACCGTGAACTCACTCAACTTGTTGTTGACTCGTTACTACATGCTTTGCAGGTCTTTAGGTTCTTAGCTGGAGCTTGCATGGAGGAGGATCGTTGTGGGACATGGACGACTGTGTGCCATGTTAAACTTTGAAACAATTAAACTTATGTTTTGATTTAAGACTTATGCTTCCGCTTGCAACTTAACTATGTTTTGTTGAACACCAATTGTATTGGTTGAACTTTTATAACTATGTGTTTGCTTGTTCAATATGATTGGTGGCTGGATCCTGGTCAGTCACGCCTCCAAGCGGTAGTACTCCGCAGGTGGATTTTGGGGGTGTGACAGATTGGTATCAGAGCCATTGGTTATAGAGAACTTGGTTTTAATAAAGGGAAAAACGTTTTTGTTAAAACCAGACTATAACCTGTACAGTGCTCAACGGTCCACAACGATGCTTCACTCCACATGCAAGGCTCGACATTCCAGGTGATATGATCTGTGTATATATTGCCTACTTGTTAGTTACATAGTACATTGCTTATGGTATGCTTGGCTAGAATAACTACTGTTGCTTGAACACGTGTGTACTTACTCGCTTCTGACATCGTACTTTCGTGAACCCCTCTCACTCACGTTCTTCTTGATATGAAGATCATGTCTGGACGCGTTAACCTAACACAAGCCCAGTTGACGGCTCTGATCAACGAACGAGTTGCCGCAGCACTTGCAGCTGCACACGCAGGAGGTATATCCTGCAGTCCGAACTCATTCTAGGATCTTTAGGATCCTACTCTCGTGAACCAACCTTTGTGTTAAACTCTGTCTTTTCTTTCACCTACGATAGGTCAGCATGTTCAGCCACCCGTGTGCACTTTTAAGACTTTCATGGACTGCCGACCAACTACTTTTAGCGGCACTGAAGGAGCGGTAGGTCTCCTACATTGGTTTGAGAAGCTAGAATCTGTGTTCGAAATGTGCGAATGCCCTGAGGCGCGCAGGGTGAAGTACGCTACTGGTACTCTCGAGGGTTTAGCCCTCACATGGTGGAACGCTCAGGTTCAGATGCTGGGGTTGGTTGCTGCCAATGCCACCCCATGGGAGAATTTTAAGGAAATGATCAAAGAGGAATACTGCAGTCGGGATGAGATTCACAAACTAGAGGTGGAATTCTTCAACCTCAAGATGACGGGGTCGGAAATTGAAGCTTATGTGAAAAGGTCGAACGAACTGGCAATTCTGTGCCCTACTATGGTGGATCCTCCCATCAAACGCATCGAACTATTTCTTCAGGGCTTAGTGCCGGAAATCCAGAGTCATGTGACTTCAGCGAACCTCGCCACCTACCAGCAAACTGTTCAGCTGGCTCACCGTCTCACGGATCAGGCGGTGGAGCAGAACAAGTTACCAAAACGCATAGGTGCTGCAACTACTTCTGGTGCCTCTAGTGACAACAAACGGAAATGGGATGGAACTTCAAGTAAGGGTTCGGCTTCTGTACAGTCCCAGTCTCAGCAGAGGAAGACTGATGACTACAAGAGCCCTAATCAGCAATCGTCTGGTGGTCAAAGCCATGGTGGGTACAAAGGAAATCACCCCAAATGCAATCGCTGCAGCCTGCACCACAGCGGGCCATGCACCAGGGGCAACTGTCATCGGTGCAACAAGCCTGGTCACGCTGCAAAGGATTGCAGGAGCCTATACCCCGCCAATCAGAATCGTCAGCAAGCTCAACAGAACCAGCGCCAGCAGCAGCAGCAAGGTGATAACAAAGGGTGCTTTCAGTGTGGAGCTGAGGGCCACTTCAAGAGAGATTATCCACAACTGAACAGGAACCAGAACAACAACAACAACAATAACAACAATCAAGGGAATGGTAACAATGGGAACAACAACAACAACGGCGCCAGGGGGCGGGTGTTTGTGATTGGCCAAGGTGAAGCAAGGAATGACCCCAATGTTGTGGCGGGTAAGTTCCTTCTCGACGACTTTTATGTTTCAGTATTATTTGATTCGGGTGCCGATACTAGCTACATGTCACTAGAAGTTAGTCGAATACTTAAGCGTATTCCAACCCTTTTGAACAACAAGCACACCGTAGAGCTAGCAAATGGTAAGAGTTTAGAAGCCACACACATAGTCAAGGGTTGTAAACTTATTCTCGCTGACCAGACCTTCTCTATCGACCTCATTCCTATTGTCTTGGGTAGTTTCGACGTTGTCATTGGGATGGATTGGTTATCCCAACACCGAGCAGAGATTCTTTGCAACGAGAAGGTTGTCCGTATTCCAGGTCCCGATGGTGAACCTCTCATGATTCATGGCGACAAGAGGAGTGCTGTTGAGAACGTCATTTCTCTCCTGAAGGCCCAAAAGTGCTTGCAAAAGGGCCACACTGCCATTTTGGCTCTCGTTACTAACCCCTCAGAAAAAGAGAAGAAGATAGAAGATTTTCCAGTTGTGCGCGATTATCCAGAGGTATTTCCTGAGGAATTACCTGGTCTTCCGCCTCATCGCCAAGTCGAGTTTCAGATCGAACTAGCTCCTGGAGCTGCGCCCATAGCCCGTGCACCTTATCGTTTAGCCCCATCAGAGTTGAAAGAACTCTCCACGCAACTACAAGAGCTCCTGGATAAGGGTTTTATTCGTCCAAGCTCATCGCCCTGGGGAGCTCCAGTATTATTTGTAAAGAAGAAGGACGGTACTTTCAGAATGTGCATCGACTACCGAGAACTCAACAAGGTGACGGTGAAGAATCGTTATCCTCTACCGCGTATCGACGACTTGTTCGACCAGCTGCAAGGGTCGAGCTACTATTCGAAGATCGACTTGAGATCGGGTTATCACCAGCTGAGAGTCCGGGAAGAGGACGTCTCCAAAACAGCTTTCAGAACTCGATATGGGCACTATGAGTTTTTGGTCATGCCTTTTGGGATGACAAAAGCAGCTGCGGTTTTCATGGACTTGATGAACCGAGTATGCAAGCCTTACCTGGACAAGTTCGTTATAGTCTTCATCGACGACATCCTGATCTATTCCAAGAGTCAGGAAGAACACGAGCAACATCTTCGACTTATTCTGGAACTCCTTCGAACAGAACAGCTTTATGCAAAGTTCTCGAAATGCGACTTCTGGCTTCGAGAAGTCCATTTCCTAGGCCACGTGGTAAACAAGGATGGGATTCACGTTGATCCATCCAAGATAGACTCGATTAAGAACTGGCCTGCGCCTCGTACACCAAAGGAAATTCTCCAATTCTTGGGTTTGGCGGGATACTACCGGAGATTCATAAAGGATTTTTCTAAGATTGCACAGCCTCTCACCTCACTAATACAGAAGGGCGTTATCTATCACTGGGGAAATGCACAGGAGTTAGCATTTCAGCACTTGAAGGATAGACTTTGCAGTGCACCTATCCTTTCATTGCCAGAGGGCACAGACGACTTCGTGGTCTACTGCGACGCATCAATTCAGGGTCTTGGTTGCGTATTGATGCAACGAGATAAGGTTATAGCCTACGCCTCACGCCAACTCAAGGTTCATGAAAGGAACTACACTACACACGACTTAGAGCTGGGAGCTGTTGTTTTTGCACTTAAGTTATGGCGGCATTACTTGTACGGTACCAAGTGCGCCATATACACCGACCACAGGAGCCTCGAGCATATCTTCAAGCAGAAGGAACTGAATATGCGGCAACGACGATGGGTCGAGCTACTAAATGACTACGAGTGCTCAATCAGGTATCACCCGGGCAAGGCCAATGTTGTGGCTGACGCCCTCAGTCGAAAGGACACTGCGCCTAAGCGCGTGCGAGCTTTACAACTCACGATCCATTCTAGCCTTCCTTCCCAAATACGAGCTGCTCAGATAGAAGCACTGAAACCAGAAAACGTCAGGGCTGAAGCCCTACGCGGATCAAGGCAACGATTAGAACAGAAGGAAGACGGTGCTTACTACGTGACGGGACGCGTTTGGGTCCCACTCTATGGCAACCTACGAGAGCTCGTGATGGATGAAGCACACAAGTCTCGCTACTCAGTACACCCTGGATCAGATAAGATGTACCATGATATCAAAACTACGTATTGGTGGCCTAGCATGAAGGCCCACATAGCGACCTACGTCAGCAAGTGTTTGACTTGTGCGAGGGTCAAGTCGGAATACCAGAAACCATCAGGCCTACTCCAACAACCAGAGATACCTCAATGGAAATGGGAGCAAATTTCCATGGATTTTGTCACTGGCCTACCTAGATCCCAGCGCGGGAATGATACTATTTGGGTAATCGTGGATCGACTCACAAAATCTGCACACTTCTTGGCTATCAAAGAGACGGATAAATTCTCCACGCTCGCAGAAATTTACCTCAAGGAAGTTGTTTCGAGGCACGGGGTGCCCACCTCTATTATCTCAGATCGAGATGCGCATTTTACTTCAGAGCTGTGGCAAGCGATGCACAAATCCTTTGGCTCACGATTAGATATGAGCACAGCGTATCACCCTCAGACGGACGGGCAGTCTGAGCGCACTATTCAAACCTTAGAAGACATGCTTCGTGCATGTGTAATCGACTTTGGCAACCGCTGGGAAAAGCATCTGCCACTTGTGGAATTCTCGTACAATAACAGCTACCACACCAGCATTAAAGCTGCTCCATTTGAGGCATTGTACGGACGTAAATGTCGGTCACCTCTTTGCTGGGCAGAGGTGGGAGATAGTCAGATCACTGGTCCAGAATATGTGGTAGACACGACCGAACAAATTGCTCAAATACGAAAACGCATGGCGGCAGCCCGTGAACGTCAGAAAGTTTACGCCGACATGGGCAGGAAACCACTTGAGCTCCAGGTTGGGGAGCGGGTACTACTCAAAGTTTCACCCTGGAAGGGTGTGGTTCGTTTTGGTAAACGCGGTAAACTCAACCCACGATACGTTGGACCTTTCGAAGTCATTGAGAAAATAGGCAGGGTGGCCTACAGACTAAACTTACCAGCGGAACTCGGTGCAGTTCACAACGTTTTTCACGTGTCGAATCTGAAGAAGTGTCCGTCAGATGAGACCCACGTAGTTCCTCTGAAGGAACTCACTATCGACGAACAGTTACGATTCGTCGAGGAACCAGTCGAAATCACGGACCGGGATGTTAAGGTCCTCAAGAGCACCAGAATACCTCTCGTTCGAGTTCGTTGGAACTCACGTCGCGGCCCAGAGTTCACCTGGGAGCGCGAAGATCAGATGAAATAGAAGTATCCCCAACTGTTCGCAAACAGTACACCCACTACTGAGGCCGAAGCTACGGAATTTCGGGACGAAATTCCAGACCAACGGGGGGTGGATGTGACACCCCAGGAAAACCAGGAAAACCATACAACTTAACTAGCTTCCTCAGTGAGTGCCTACCAAATTTCGGGACGAAATTTCTTTCAACTTGGGGATGATGTGACAACTCGAAATTTAGAACCTTTCTTGTATCCCGATTTAACATGCTTAAACGTGTGACTAGTTAACTTGTGTGATTAATGATAAGTGAACCTTTCATGTGATTATGTGTTGTGTTTAATTGTGTGCGCATATGTAGGCTTGTATGTATGATATGTGTGTATTAGTATGAACCGAGACATAAGAACCTGACTCGAGACCATGTGGTCTCGAGTGAACAATGCAACATATGGGCCGGTTGGGCCACACACACCCTTAGCCTATTCGAAAGCCCATTAGGGTGCACTACTAGGAACGGATATATAACCGTATGGTTAGCCACCCTTGTCATTTTGGGCACACAACACACATACTCCTCTACACACACACTCTCCATTCTCTCACTAAAACCCTAGACACCAAACATCACACTTCTTCTCCTTCATTCTCGGATCAAACCGGTGACACCAGGACTCGCGGATCGGCTCACACACACACACATTCGGAAGCTTCATACTCACCTTTGAAACCATCAACCGGTTAGTGTTCTTATGATGTTGGTTGTTAAATGATAGTATGAATGATATGATCTAACTAGTGTAGTTACATGATTGATGATGCTTTGTGAATCGGTTGTGTGTGATGTTGATAATCGGCTAACATGCTTTGATTTCGGATATGTTACATAATGAGCTCATGACATCTTGTGTCTAAACATGATTCAAACCATTGATTATTAATGTTCATAAAAACCGGCTTGCATATGTGTAGTATCATGATAATCGGATTAGTGTAGAGTTGATTTTAGATGTTATGTGATGATTCGAAACCTTTTGATGAATATGTCAAGTGTGATGATTTGTTGTTCATGATTATGTTTGTGATTAATGCTAGAAACCGGAAATGTGACGAACAAGTTTGAATAATCAACATGAACATGTGTTGAATGAGGACATGAATATTTGAAAATATGTTGAATGTGTTTGAATATGATAAGAACATGCTATGAAAATTTGAATAATACTTGTTTGATCCATTTTAGTAAATTGTGAGACAAGAAAACATGTTTATGTGGGTGGTACAAACTGATTCATGAAATCGATTTTCCATTGGGTAGTACACTGTGCAAAATCAGCAGATGTCCAGTCGAGACCTTCAGTCTCGACTCGAGACCACCATATGTCAACTCGAGACCACCGCATGACAAGTCGAGACCTCAGTTGCGACTCAGGTTGCGAGTCGAGAACACTTGGTCTCGACTCGAGGCCACACTTGATCGACACACATCATGACTCGAGACCCCGATTTCGAGTCCAGTTGCGACTCGAGACCAGAACATGCATGACCCGAGACCTTCACGTATGCGACTCGAGAACACCTAAGCACAACTCGAGACCGCACAGTCTCGAGTAGAGACCGCACAGTCTCGACTCACACATGTGTGCGTTGTATGGACCTTCACACTGTTTCGGGCCTAAGTGATTGGGCCAAGCTTGTGGGCCGAATGTGCTACTGTGCATTAAGTATGTTGTGCGCTGTTGTTGAACTGCCATGATTAAATGTGTGTGCCATGAAAAATACTTGTATACAATGTGCTAGCATACGTGTAGAAACATACACTACCTGAATACGAACCTGACTTGTACGGTATCTATGTTAGGACATAGTTGACCACTTACAACTTGATTGACTTTCTGTGTATCTGCCGAGCAAACCAAGGTGAGTTCACACCCTCTACAAAGCATGGGATTCCCAGGGGTCGGGAATTGGGTTAAGGAACAAGGGTTCCTCGTCCTCCTTGGGTAGGACAGCAAAGGTTCAGGAATGTAATTCCTCGTCCTCACGGACAGATAACTCGTACTAGACCAAAACTCTATCACGAAGTCCCTCATTTTTAATATCGACTTAATCGCCGGGCCAATGGCGAGCGGGTCATTAGTTAGATAGCGCTATTTAGGTCTGACAAACCTCACACCGTGCCGCAGAGGACGGGCGTGAACTAATGGATCTGGGGCACGTCAATGATGATAGACATTGACAGTTTCAGGGCACTTAAACATGACTACAGTCAGCAGTCGATATGGTAACGAGTCTAGTGTATACATGGGGTAGCCCCCACGGCCGAAATGCCAGATAACTAACACGGGGTAGCCCCCACGGCTGGATTGCCAGAGTAACCGGGAATAAACAAGTCACGTTTTTAACTATGGGGTAACCCCCACGGCAGGATGCCCGCTAAAGGAAACTGTTTTCGAAACAACTTAAAACGAACACCCAACCGTGAACTCACTCAACTTGTTGTTGACTCGTTACTACATGCTTTGCAGGTCTTTAGGTTCTTAGCTGGAGCTTGCATGGAGGAGGATCGTTGTGGGACATGGACGACTGTGTGCCATGTTAAACTTTGAAACAATTAAACTTATGTTTTGATTTAAGACTTATGCTTCCGCTTGCAACTTAACTATGTTTTGTTGAACACCAATTGTATTGGTTGAACTTTTATAACTATGTGTTTGCTTGTTCAATATGATTGGTGGCTGGATCCTGGTCAGTCACGCCTCCAAGCGGTAGTACTCCGCAGGTGGATTTTGGGGGTGTGACAGAACAGAAGCTCGGGCACGTCCCCGTGTCCAGTGGGCACGGCCCCGTGTCCACATCCTTCTCTGTCTTCATTAATTGCTCTTGTCTTTATTAGTTGACCACGGCCCCGTGTCCGTTGGGCACGACCCCGTGTGCAGAAGCATATCTGTACTATCAAGATTTACCTGGATTCTGCGAATCTTATAGTTGACCACGGCCCCGTGTCCGCTGAGCACGGCCCCGTGGTGGGCGATGGAAGCTTCTACAACTTTGTCTTTTATGCTGACACTTGGGCACGCCCCCGTGCTCACTGAGCACGGGGCGTGTTCAGCCTTCTGCTCTCTTGTTTTGCTTGGGAAGATGCTTTCGGGGAGGTCGTGTGACAACCCTCAAATTCCATGTAATCCGTACAATTTATTAAATGATAATTATAGTGCTTGATGACTGTGCTGAATCATTTAACTGCTCTCTGATTTCTGTGTTATACTTACATGTGCGTGTTAGCATACTAGTAGTATACAGAAAAGTTACTAAAAAGTCCGGTATGTTTTCCTATGTGTTAGGAATAAATTGCGTCACAAAAATATATAAATAAGACGCCTTACGGAACAATTAAACAATTTAACGGAACAGTGTCCGACCGAACAACCGGACATTACCTGGGACGCCAAATATTTGTCAAACACATTTTGTTATTATTTCTTGGCTAGTTATGGTCCCCGTTCACCATAACACCCGCTAAAAAGTTACTAACTAACACCTATCATTCTAATACTTACAATCTAACTATCTTTTGCAAATTTTTACATCAAAGCCCCCCCCCCCCCCCCAACCGATTTTAGTCCCCAAGGGACCCCACATATCATTCCACCATACTTCACATCTTCCCATTTGATTTTATTGTATTTAATTATTAGATTTTACTTGTGGAAGTCTCCATATTATTTGAAGCATGATGATACAAGTATGGCACTCTTACAACATATCTCCACTTCAAGATTTACCCTTACTTCACTCACTCTCTCTCCCTCTCACGGTTACACCATAACCGCCAACATCACCACCCCTTCAACATTATCATCTTCCATTTTCAAGTTCCTTTTAAGCTTAGAAGGATCAATGGAGGTTACACCTTGAAGGACCATCAAAGGAGCTTGTTCTAGTCTTTTTCACCACCATTTTCTCATCACTTTGCATTAGATTCATCCCTAGCTATAAGCTAGTAGTAAGTCTCATTTTAACTTGTTTCATCTTGTTCAAAATTATGATTTGTAGTATGATGTGTTGTTTAAATCACTAAAAGAACAAAAGACTAGAAGATGTTAAACAAAATTAAAGAATATTAAAGTTACATAAAAGTTTACTTATGTATGAATTATGAAGCGGAATCTTGTCGGTTGAGGGTTGGTTAAATCATACTTGATGTTTGATTGTTGGTTTCTTGTTAAATCCATTGTTCGGACACTCGTTGATGCGATTTAGTAATGCTTAAACCACGAAACAGCATTCTGATGTACTTTTTCAGCCGCATTCAACAGGCCTTAAACAGACTTTATCAAATCGAAAAACGGAATTTCTGAAGCCTAAATCGGGTCTTTTCGAAAAACGAAGAAAATGGCTCTGGAATCGTATTTTTTTGAGGTCGTTTACTATTTTAAAAGTCTGTTTTCGTGACAGCAGCTAAGGCTGATTTTTACTGCAGTAAAATGGGTTGTACGTTTTCGGTCGTAATTTGAAACCTGAATTGAACCAGCCCCTAAAATTCATACCATAGATAGTCACTGATGTATTTGTGACCCTCGAACTGGAATTTTGTCAAACGGACTTCCAAGGAATTTTAGACGAATTATTCCGTGAACTGCAATCAGAATGTAGTAAATCTGATTGCAGTCCGGTAAACGAATTTCTATAAATTACTGATAATGAACTGGACCCCGATATTTTTACACAATAATTTTTGGTTCATGTAAGACGTCCTGTAAAAATTTGGGAATTTTTGTAATAATTTAACTATTTTATTTAAATGTCCGAAAACAGCCGGTTTTGAATATTAATGCTGAATTGACATAAGTTGTGACTTGCGTGTCTAAATGTCGAGTATGCTATCGGTGAATGATCTAACATGTTATATGTGTTACGTGCAATATCGTATGTTTGTTTATGAGTGGGGAATGGATGGGAAGTTTATATGGGCATAAATCGTTAAAGTGTGTACCTGTTATGTGGACGAAGTAATGTGCAAATAAACCATACGTAGGATACGTGTTATGCATGAGAAACTGATTGTTATCCGTGCCTTATTAGGACGTGATTGACCGACCTTGACTGTTAACCATATTTGAGAACCTAACCGAGCAAACCGAGGTGAGTTCACACTCTTCCTAAGGCATGGGATTCCCAGGGGTTGGGAATGGGATTGAATAACTACTTGTACTATCATTACTATTAAACTACTTTTTACTGTCCTCGGATTGAAGGGCACGTACGTAAAACCTACGTACACTTATACTTACTACTGTCCTCAGATTGAAGGGCACGTACGTAAAACCTACGTACACGATCATAAGACCATCAACTCTATCACTTTAAGTCCCTCAATTATCGACTTAATCGCCGAGGCCTATGGCGAGCGGGTCATTAGTTAATAGCGCTATTAGGTTTAACAAACCTCACACCGTGCCAGTCGGACGGGCGTGTACTAATGGACTATGGGCAAAGGGTCAATGCTGATAGACATTGACTTAGGGCACCTCTTATATTTTCGTAGCAGTCGATACGCGTGGTCTAGTAACACATGGGAAACCCCCACTAATCTTCGCAAACATGTCAGAAAGACCGCGATGCAAATTTATACGATACATGGTTTTCAAAACGAACGGATGATTTACTAAACGAATGCTATAACCAAACAACCAACTGTGAATTCACTCAACTTTGTTGTTGACTCGTTGTTACATGCCTTACAGGTCGCTAAACATTTGGAGCTTGCACGAGGAAGGAGTCGTTGTGGTGTGCGGACGGTTATGTCCAGTGTTTAATGTTTAAAACATTATGAACTTATTAAACCTATGTGTTGGACTTTAAACTTATGAACTGCGAACTTATGTTTTGAACTTTACGTTTATGCTTCCGCTGTCTAAATTAAAAACTTGGTTAACTAGCTTTTGGTCACCAATCGTATTGTGGTTGTCTCTATTTCCTTAAGTATGTTGTTCAGTATGATTGGTGGCTCGATCCTGGTCACGTGACGCCTCCAAGCGGTGGAACTCCGCATGGTGGATTTTGGGGGTGTGACAGATTGGTATCAGAGCCATTGGTTATAGTGAACTTGGTTTTAATAAAAAGGAAAAAGCTTTTTGATAAAACCTGACTATAACCTGTACAGTGCTCAACGATCCACAACGACGCTTCGCTCCATGTGCAAGACTCGACACCATAAGTGGTATGATTTATGTTATATTGTCGGTTAGATAGTTCTCACTGTGCATTAGATAATGTGATAATTGCTATTTGAACCATGTGTGCTTACTCTCTACTATCGTCCCACTCTTACACACTTTCGCGACACTTTTCTCACCTACGTTATTTCGTTGTGAAGATCATGGGTGGACGTTTGAACCTAACTCAAGACCAGCTAACGGCTTTGATCAACGAACGAGTTGCTGAGGCACTCGTAGCTGTCCCTGCAGGAGGTATAACCTGCCATATCAACTCACCTTAGGATGTTTAGATCCTACCTTCGCAAACCAACCCTCGTGCTTAACTTTGTCTTTTATTCTCGCGCAACAGGTCAACATGCTCAGCCTCCTGTGTGCACGTTCAAGACGTTCATGGACTGCCGACCTACCACTTTCAGTGGCACCGAAGGAGCAGTGGGCCTTCTTCACTGGTTTGAAAAAGCTTGAGTCAGTTTTCGAGATGTGCGAATGCCCCGAAGACCGTAGGGTGAAATATGCTACTGGAACACTTGAAGGAGCTGCGTTAACCTGGTGGAAAGCGCAGGTTCAACTACTAGGACTGGCAGTTGCTAATGCCACACCCTGGAATGGTTTTAAAGAGCTGATCAAGGAGGAGTACTGTAGTCGGGATGACATCCACAAGCTAGAAGTGGAATTTTACAATCTGAAAATGACGGGGTCTGAGATTGAGGCGTATACTAAGAGGTCAAACGAGCTGGCCATCCTGTGTCCAACTATGGTGGACCCTCCCATCAAACGTATTGAGCTGTACCTCAAGGGCCTTGTGCCAGAGATTCAAAGTCACGTAACATCAGCCAACCTGGGTACCATTCAGCAAATTATCAAGTTGGCTCATCGTCTCACCGACCAGGCGGTGGAGCAAAACCGGCTACCCAAACGTATCAGTGCCACAGCTACTTCTGATGCACCTACCGACAACAAGCGAAAATGGGATGGAAACTCCAGTAAGGGTTCTGCTTTGGGTCAGTCTCAGCAGCGAAAGACTAATGACTACCAGAGTCCGGGTCAGCAATCCTCCGGTAATCAAGGACAGGGTGGGTATCGAGGAAACCACCCGAAGTGCAACAAATGTAACAGACACCATAGTGGTCAATGCAACAAAGGGCGTTGTCAGAGGTGTCTCAAGATGGGTCACGAAGCCAAGGATTGCAGGAGCTCACGGCCTGCAAATCAGAATCGCCAGCAGCAACAACAAGCACCGTAGAATCAGCAACAGCAACAGGGCAACAGGGGATGCTTTCAGTGTGGCGCTGAAGGCCACTTTAAGAAGAACTGTCCCCAGCTTAACCAGAATCAGAACAACAACAACAACCAGGGAAACGGGAACAACAATGGAGGTAACAACGGGGGTAACAACAATGGTAATGGAGCAAGGGGTCGTGCTTTCGTGATTGGTCAGGGTGACGCAAGGAACGATCCCAACGTTGTGATGGGTAAGTTTCTTCTGGATGACTTCTTTGTTACTGTCTTATTTGATTCGGGTGCCGAAACCAGTTATGTGTCTCTAAAAGTTAGTCAAATGCTTAAACGTACCCCAACACTTTTGAACACCAAACACGCGGTAGAGCTAGCAAATGGTAAAAGTCTTGAAGCCACACACGTAGTTAAAGGTTGTAACCTGGTCTTAGCTGGTCAGATTTTCCCTATCGATCTTATTCCTATCACACTTGGTAGTTTCGACGTTGTTATTGGGATGGATTGGCTATCTCATCATCAAGCGGAGATTGTTTGCAAGGAGAAAATCGACCGCATTCCTCGTTCTGATAAAGAACCCATCGTGATTCGTGGCGACAAGAGTGGTGCTGTCGAAGGCATCATCTCTTTCCTTAAGGCCCAGAAATGTTTGCGAAAGGGCCACACTGCCATTCTGGCACTCGTTACTGACACATCCACGGAAGAGAAGAGAATTGAAGGCATTCCTATAGTACGTGATTTTCCCGAGGTATTTCCTGAGGAATTACCTGGTCTTCCGCCTCACCGCCAAGTTGAATTCCAAATCGAGCTAGCTCCTGGAGCAGCACCAGTAGCTCGAGCACCATATCGTCTAGCTCCATCAGAACTCGAAGAACTGTCCACACAACTACAAGAACTCTTGGAAAAGGGTTTTATACGTCCTAGCTCTTCGCCCTGGGGAGCTCCAGTCTTGTTCGTAAAGAAGAAAGATGGTACTTTCAGAATGTGTATTGACTATCACGAACTTAACAAGGCGACTGTAAAGAATCGTTATCCTCTTCCACGTATTGACGACTTGTTCGACCAGTTGCAAGGGTCAAGCTATTACTCCAAGATTGACTTGAGATCGGGATACCATCAGCTGAGAGTCCGAGATGAGGACGTCTCCAAAACAGCATTCAGAACTCGTTACGGCCATTACGAGTTCCTGGTTATGCCATTCGGGCTGACGAATGCACCAGCGGTCTTCATGGATCTCATGAACCGAGTATGTAAGCCTTACCTGGATAAGTTCGTTATTGTGTTCATCGACGATATCCTGATCTATTCTAAGAGTCAGGAGGAACACGAGCAGCATTTACGTCTTATGTTGGAACTTCTTCGAAAAGAACAGTTGTATGCCAAGTTTTCGAAATGTGACTTCTGGCTTCGCGAAGTCCACTTTCTAGGCCATGTGGTAAACAAGGATGGAATTCATGTGGATCCATCTAAGGTTGAATTGATCAAGAACTGGCCTGCACCCCGCACACCAACAGAAATCCGCCAATTCTTGGGTTTGGCAGGATATTACAGAAGATTTATCAAAGATTTCTCCAAGATTGCGCAACCTCTCACTTCACTGACTCAGAAGGGTGTCATCTATCGTTGGGGTGATGCACAAGAGTCCGCATTTCAACATCTAAAGGATAGACTTTGTAGCGCGCCTATCCTCTCATTGCCCGAAGGCACATATGATTTTGTGGTTTACTGCGATGCTTCCATCCAAGGACTTGGTTGCGTGTTGATGCAACGTGACAAGGTCATTGCCTACGCATCACGCCAACTCAAGGTTCACGAAAGAAATTACACTACTCATGATCTGGAGCTGGGAGCAGTTGTATTCGCGCTTAAGATATGGAGACATTACCTGTACGGTACCAAGTGCACCATTTACACCGATCACAGGAGTCTCGAGCATATATTCAAGCAAAAGGAGTTGAACATGCGTCAACGCCGATGGGTTGAGCTCTTGAACGATTATGAATGCGCAATCAAGTATCATCCGGGCAAAGCCAATGTTGTGGCCGACGCCCTCAGTCGAAAGGATACCATACCTAGGCGTGTACTTGCTTTACAGCTTACCATCCAATCTAACATTCCCGCTAAGATTCGAGATGCCCAGGTCGAAGCATTGAAAGCAGAAAACATCAGGGCTGAATCCTTACGAGGATCGAGGCTACGGCTAGAACAAAAGGAAGACGGCGCTTACTATGTAACAGGGCGCATCTGGGTCCCACTGTATGGAAACCTACGCGAGCTTGTGATGGATGAAGCACATAAGTCTCGTTATTCAGTACATCCTGGTTCAGATAAGATGTACCACGACTTAAAGACCACATACTGGTGGCCTGGCATGAGAGCCCACATAGCAACCTACGTCAGCAAGTGCTTGACTTGTGCGAGAGTCAAGTCTGAATATCAGAAACCATCAGGCCTACTTCAACAACCGGAGATCCCGAAATGGAAATGGGAGCAAATTTCCATGGATTTCGTGACTGGCCTGCCCAGATCTCAACGCGGAAACGATACCATTTGGGTGATCGTAGATCGACTGACCAAGTCTGCACATTTTCTGGCTATCAAAGAAACGGATAAGTTTTCTACTCTTGCAGACATTTATCTAAAGGAAGTGGTATCAAGGCACGGAGTGCCAACCTCTATTATATCTGATCGTGACGCACGTTTTACTTCTGAACTGTGGCAAGCAATGCACAAGTCCTTTGGCTCACGTTTAGATATGAGCACCGCTTATCACCCGCAGACGGATGGGCAATCTGAACGCACCATCCAAACCCTTGAAGACATGCTTAGGGCATGTGTAATCGATTTTGGTAATGGCTGGGAAAGGCACCTCCCGCTAGTGGAGTTTTCGTACAACAACAGCTACCACACCAGCATCCAAGCCGCTCCGTTAGAGGCATTGTACGGACGCAAATGCCGATCACCTCTCTGTTGGGCAGAAGTTGGTGACAGCGCCCAGAACTTGTGGTAGATACCACCGAGAAAATTGCTCAGATACGACAGCGAATGGCGGCAGCTCGTGACCGTCAGAAAAGCTATGCTGATAAGGGAAGAAAACCACTCGAGCTCCAGGTTGGGGATCGAGTGCTACTCAAAGTCTCACCTTGGAAAGGTGTAGTCCGCTTTGGCAAACGAGGCAAACTCAATCCGTGTTATGTCGGACCATTCGAAGTCATTGAGAAAATTGGCAAGGTAGCCTACAGGCTGAATCTACCTGAAGAACTCAGAGGAGTTCACAATGTTTTCCATGTGTCGAATCTGAAGAAGTGTTTGTCAGATGAGACCCTCATAGTTCCTCTGAAGGAACTCACTATCGACGACCAGCTGCGATTCGTCGAGGAACCTGTAGAGATTACGGATCGAGATGTTAAGATCCTCAAGCATACCAGGATACCTCTGGTTCGAGTTCGTTGGAATGCTCGTCGTGGCCCAGAGTATACCTGGGAACGAGAAGACCAAATGAAACTCAAGTATCCCCAACTGTTTAAGAAAAACGCAACCACTATTGAGGCTGAAGCTACTTCATAATTTCGGGACGAAATTCCAAATCAACGGGGGGATGATGTGACACCCCAGGAAAACAACGCAACTTAACTAGCTTACTCAGTAACCACGCGCTAAATTTCGGGACGAAATTCTCTTAACAGGGGGAGAATGTGACAACCCTCAAATTCCATGTAATCCGTACAATTTATTAAATGATAATTATAGTGCTTGATGACTGTGCTGAATCATTTAACTGCTCTCTGATTTCTGTGTTATACTTACATGTGCGTGTTAGCATACTAGTAGTATACAGAAAAGTTACTAAAAAGTCCGGTATGTTTTGCTATGTGTTAGGAATAAATTGCGTTACAAAAATATATAAATAAGATGCCTTACGGAACAATTAAACAATTTAACGGAACAGTGTCCGACCGAACAACCGGACATTACCCGGGATGCCAAATATTTGTCAAACACATTTTGTTATTATTTCTTGGCTAGTTATGGTCCCCGTTCACCATAACACCCGCTAAAAAGTTACTAACTAACACCTATCATTCTAATACTTACAATCTAACTATCTTTTGCAAATTTTTACATCAAAGCCCCCCCCCCCCCCCCAACCGATTTTAGTCCCCAAGGGACCCCACATATCATTCCACCATACTTCACATCTTCCCATTTGATTTTATTGTATTTAATTATTAGATTTTACTTGTGGAAGTCTCCATATTATTTGAAGCATGATGATACAAGTATGGCACTCTTACAACATATCTCCACTTCAAGATTTACCCTTACTTCACTCACTCTCTCTCCCTCTCACGGTTACACCATAACCGCCAACATCACCACCCCTTCAACATTATCATCTTCCATTTTCAAGTTCCTTTTAAGCTTAGAAGGATCAATGGAGGTTACACCTTGAAGGACCATCAAAGGAGCTTGTTCTAGTCTTTTTCACCACCATTTTCTCATCACTTTGCATTAGATTCATCCCTAGCTATAAGCTAGTAGTAAGTCTCATTTTAACTTGTTTCATCTTGTTCAAAATTATGATTTGTAGTATGATGTGTTGTTTAAATCACTAAAAGAACAAAAGACTAGAAGATGTTAAACAAAATTAAAGAATATTAAAGTTACATAAAAGTTTACTTATGTATGAATTATGAAGCGGAATCTTGTCGGTTGAGGGTTGGTTAAATCATACTTGATGTTTGATTGTTGGTTTCTTGTTAAATCCATTGTTCGGACACTCGTTGATGCGATTTAGTAATGCTTAAACCACGAAACAGCATTCTGATGTACTTTTTCAGCCGCATTCAACAGGACGTAAACAGACTTTATCCAATCGAAAAACGGAATTTCTGAAGCCCAAATCGGGTCTTTTCGAAAAACGAAGAAAATGGCTCTGGAATCGTATTTTTTTGAGGTCGTTTACTATTTTAAAAGTCTGTTTTCGTGACAGCAGCTAAGGCTGATTTTTACTGCAGTAAAATGGGTTGTACGTTTTCGGTCGTAATTTGAAACCTGAATTGAACCAGCCCCTAAAATTCATACCATAGATAGTCACTGATGTATTTGTGACCCTCGAACTGGAATTTTGTCAAACGGACTTCCAAGGAATTTTAGACGAATTATTCCGTGAACTGCAATCAGAATGTAGTAAATCTGATTGCAGTCCGGTAAACGAATTTCTATAAATTACTGATAATGAACTGGACCCCGATATTTTTACACAATAATTTTTGGTTCATGTAAGACGTCCTGTAAAAATTTGGGAATTTTTGTAATAATTTAACTATTTTATTTAAATGTCCGAAAACAGCCGGTTTTGAATATTAATGCTGAATTGACATAAGTTGTGACTTGCGTGTCTAAATGTCGAGTATGCTATCGGTGAATGATCTAACATGTTATATGTGTTACGTGCAATATCGTATGTTTGTTTATGAGTGGGGAATGGATGGGAAGTTTATATGGGCATAAATCGTTAAAGTGTGTACCTGTTATGTGGACGAAGTAATGTGCAAATAAACCATACGTAGGATACGTGTTATGCATGAGAAACTGATTGTTATCCGTGCCTTATTAGGACGTGATTGACCGACCTTGACTGTTAACCATATTTGAGAACCTAACCGAGCAAACCGAGGTGAGTTCACACTCTTCCTAAGGCATGGGATTCCCAGGGGTTGGGAATGGGATTGAATAACTACTTGTACTATCATTACTATTAAACTACTTTTTACTGTCCTCGGATTGAAGGGCACGTACGTAAAACCTACGTACACTTATACTTACTACTGTCCTCGGATTGAAGGGCACGTACGTAAAACCTACGTACACGATCATAAGACCATCAACTCTATCACTTTAAGTCCCTCAATTATCGACTTAATCGCCGAGGCCTATGGCGAGCGGGTCATTAGTTAATAGCGCTATTAGGTTTAACAAACCTCACACCGTGCCAGTCGGACAGGCGTGTACTAATGGACTATGGGCAAAGGGTCAATGCTGATAGACATTGACTTAGGGCACCTCTTATATTTTCGTAGCAGTCGATACGCGTGGTCTAGTAACACATGGGAAACCCCCACTAATCTTCGCAAACATGTCAGAAAGACCGCGATGCAAATTTATACGATACATGGTTTTCAAAACGAACGGATGATTTACGAAACGAGTGCTATAACCAAACAACCAACTGTGAATTCACTCAACTTTGTTGTTGACTCGTTGTTACATGCCTTACAGGTCGCAAAACATTTGGAGCTTGCACGAGGAAGGAGTCGTTGTGGTGTGCGGACGGTTATGTCCAGTGTTTAATGTTTAAAACATTATGAACTTATTAAACCTATGTGTTGGACTTTAAACTTATGAACTGCGAACTTATGTTTTGAACTTTACGTTTATGCTTCCGCTGTCTAAATTAAAAACTTGGTTAACTAGCTTTTGGTCACCAATCGTATTGTGGTTGTCTCTATTTCCTTAAGTACGTTGTTCAGTATGATTGGTGGCTCGATCCTGGTCACGTCACGCCTCCAAGCGGTGGAACTCCGCATGGTGGATTTTGGGGGTGTGACAGGTCGGGCATGCCACGTTTATTCCTTTTCTTGTATTTGTGTTAGATTTAGCTGCCTTTTTGCTTCTTTTGTTAATTTGAGCTCATTTAATCCTGAAAATACAAAAGGAAGACAAAAACACACTTTTTCCAACATTAGTACTAAAAAAATGTTAGTTTTATGGCACAATTGATGTAATTTATATGTTGCATTTTGCACACATCAGTTCATCAACCTAACAGTGATAATCATCACTACTTGGTGAAAGGACCCAATAGTGGTATGACCATCGTCACCAGGGTGTGACACGGCGCCATATAAAAATAAGATAGTAGCCATTGTAATCGCTCTTATGCTGTAATTTATAACTAAAGTGTCGTTTAGTTTAATCGAGTGACTCGCCAGTATTTCCCTGCTGATAAAATATTTTTAAAACATGTTTCAGGTGACTTACTGTGAACCAGGGAAAAAGTGCTATGGAGCACTAACAAGCTTGAAGTGGTGGCTCAGTAAAATAAATAAACATGGTTTGTAAAACAAGGGTTTTCCTTGTGAAATTCCCTTAACTGTAAATTACGGGGTTTGTCTCGAATTATGAAATAAAATAATCGGGCATTTTCAAGTTTTAAAAGATCCTGGACCGGGTCGCACCAGAACGGGGGCCGTGACATTTATGCTCCATGGAACAAATGATGTGGATGTTACAAACTGAGAAGCAGAGGATGGTAGCTTCAATCTGTATTTTAGCTGGGAGAACATTGTTGTCCATATAAAAGATCTAAACCCCTAAATCCTAATCAAATAAATCATTGAAAACTACATTAGATGAGTTATATAAGGAGCAAAGTGGGTTCATATTAACAAACAGTTTAACATCTCCATCGGCATTCCAGTAGTGGTGGTGAAAGAATGCCACTCCAACGCGGGTGGTTTTGGGTTAATCCCAACGACAACAGTTCTACTGAGGTGATGGTGACAGTGGTGGATGAGGTTGAAGATGATGGTGAGAGGGTGAGGTGGTGGTGGTGGTGAAAGGTGGAGGTAGTGAAGATTGGGGAAGATGAAGAGGGTGGGGTGGGTGGTGGGTCCCACATGAATTTTTAAATATTAATTATATTTCTTTTAATTTTTTGGTTATTTATTAAACATTAAGGGTATTTAGGTCATTTCACACCCACTTAACAATGAAAAATAACTAAGTTAGGGATAAAGGACATAATGTGTAGGGGTTCGTAAACATCGAGTACGTTTTTTGTACTTTTTAAAGATAAAGGACACACTTTGCAATCTAGTATCAACATAAAGGACGATTTTTGTAATTTACTCCATCATATATAGATGAGGATAGATATAGCCATCAAATCTTCCTCAGGCAACGACCCATTTGACACTGCTATTTTGGTCAAGGTTTTCGTAACCGGTTCGGACCGGCCGGTTCAACCGGTCCAACCGGGGTTCGCTACTTCTTCCGATCCGGTTTGGCTGTTTTTAGAACCTGTTAAAAAATCGTCCGGTTCGATCCGATCTCCGTTTCCCGGTTCAACCGGTTTGGGCGGTTCGACCTGTTATTTCCTTTTTATTGGATTTTTTCCCTCTTTTCCCCCTAATACACAAAAAAACCCTACTGCCACTTATCTTGTTTTAAGCTGTAACCTTGTAACCCCCATCTCTCCCCACAAAATTGTTTTTATGGCAATGAATCTAACAAAAAAAAACGTGGGATATGCTGTTGCATTTGTTGACGGCATTATTTTCGGTTGTTGCTCGAACGATCTTACCGTAGAAAGTAGTCGATTGGTTGTTTGAGTTGTGAATTAGTGAAGCAAACAGGGAAACCCTGAAGAGAGAATTACTAAAAGACGATGGGATGACGGCTGTAAAATTGAGTTTTGGGTTTAAAATGGTTTATATATACTAGGGTTGTAAATATTTCATAAATGCCCCTTACTAGTTTTAACTCAAGATCTGTTATAATCCTTGCCATTTTATGATTAACAACTTCAGTCCATACATTTTAGGTGTTGACAACTGAAACTAAAAATACTATTATTTATATTTTGTTAATATTATAAGTTAACCTTTTATATATTAATTATGACGTCAACCTGTTCTTAAATCCGGTTCGACCGGTTCAACCGGTTGGACCAGTGAACCAGTAAGATGACCGGTTCGATGTCCGATCCGGTTATGAAAACATTGATTTTGGTTGTTACATGCTTTTCTCATCTTCTTAATATCTCCCCTTCCCTTGTTGCTTCTTAGTAATCTAATCAAGTTTATGTGAATTTTATACTTGCGTTAGATTGAGTTGCACAACAAGTGTTCAAGCAGGGCCGGTTCAATCATTTTGGTGGCCTAAAGCAAACCCGAAATTTAGGGCCCCCAACTCCTAGTTTGTGTTTATTTTCCTTTTAAAATGACTGGATTCTTATTCCCAATTTCTATTCAAAAAAATAATTATAGTCAATAACTCCCTATAGACCATAAATTATAGCCAGTTCTTTTTATAGTTATTCGTCGTTTAATAAAATGTGGCTTGTAAATTTTCTAAAAACCACCCGTGTTTTCACACGGGTTTATATCTAATAATTAAAATAGAATATTCATAATAGTAGCCAGGTGACCCACATGGGATACACCTCACTTTTCAGATTTCAAGGAAAACAAAAGGGTCTTCTTCTTCAAAAATTCTCTGCAACTTTGCTCCGGCCGAATCTCCCACTTTTCTTCAAATCTTTCGTTTCTCATTCTCCATCTCTCTCTATTATAGTTGAACCGATAGGTTGTATTGTATTGATGATATCACGCTTACATTACTAGATATTATAAAGAGTAAAATATTACACTAAGGTACCCTCTAGTATACAAAATATGAAATACTTGGTCTAACAGATATGATATTCAGGGATATACTCAAGGGTATCCAGAAAAAAAAATCGAGAAAAAGAAAAAGAATTACATTTCACAAAGAAAGGTTGAGAGGTATCCCGTGCACCCTCTCTGCCGCCCACATAGATACGCCTCTGGTTCCCATATGCTCCTTTGGTTTGCACTAGACTAGGTGAAGGAGTTGGGCCTGGGCCCAAAATGGAGGGCTGTGCCCAGTCACTAGAGAATGAAGAGCCCAAATTGGTTAACAAGAAGCAGGCAGGAGCAGGAGCAGGAGCAGGAGCATCGTAGTTTTGCCCAAAAGAAACCATCCCTGGTACATTAGCAGAAGAATACGGTCGAGACGAGAATCATCAAATGAATTAGGGTTGGCGGGTATGAAATGTTTCATGCCTCAGAACCAATCGAACGAACAGGTATGTTGTTTTGAAGAAAACCTTCCTAGGGTTTTGAGAATTGCATGATGTTTGGCATATTGTTCGTTTGATTAATCCTTGAAATAACCATGAAAACAAAACGAAGAAGAAACAGAGGGAGAGAGAGAGATGATGAAACGAAAACACAAAAGCAATCAAGAGAAACACAGTCCAGCCAGGTATCAAATCATCTCATATCAACATGAACTCACATCACATCATATATAGATGAGGATAGATATAGCCATCAAATCTTCCTCAGGCAACGGCCCATTTGTTACCTGCTTCTCTCATCTTCTTAATATTTCCCCTTCTTCCTTCTTAGATAAATCCGGAAACCCTTAGTAATCTAATCAAGTTTATGTGAAGTTTATACTTGCGTTGCACAACAACAACAAGTGTTCAAGTTTACTTTTGTGTGTGTGTGTGTGTGTGTTTTTTTTTGTTCCTGATGATATTTTACTTCTTTTCTGCTGTTTTAGATTTAATCTGACAATTCAGGAAGCTCGTTTGATCTGGGTGCTTTGAAGATTGCAAATTTGTATGAAGCTTTTGATAAAAATAAAAATACAAGCAGAAGTAAACTTTTGATTTAAAACAATACAAATAAAAATAGTGCAATAAGTAACAATACAGAGAATATTTTTCTCATCTTACTTATTCGATTAGCATTCTGATTGTTGGTGAGCCCGAACTAGCTATGCAATGGTGGAGGTCGCCTTCATCTGAAATCAGAAGAAAGCTACCTTTTCCGTCGTTATACATGATTCGAAAAGCTTTCTGCCTCAGTATCTTGAATCTCTCTGTCACTCTCTCCCGTAAGTATGGGATACCTGACGAAATGGGTAGTTGAAACTTTACGGTTTCTCCAAGATAAGAAGCCTTTATCATCTTCGCCAAGGGTCCGGTTGCTAAGTTTTCATCCTACCAACACAAGAAGAGTTATGATTCATAAAAGCTCTTATCAAAATTACTTGTGTAACAAACAAAACACTTTTTAATCAAAAGGATCCGGCCAGTCCATTATTATATTTTAGAAAACTGATAAAAAGCAAACAGCCAAGAGATTTTACTCACATTCAATAAGTTGCGAATCTGAATGAATTCTTCAACATAATTTTCCTTCGGTTCAGCTGTGACAAGCTCGATGACCCCTAGTAAAGTCTGGTGAGCACCCTCATTAAGCGATACAGGCACGACTAACTGCCCCAGAAACTGATTTTCAGCTTGAACTGTCCTTTGATCCGACACTCCTATTCGGGCTGCTAGGCCAGCCAACCATTCTTGATTAACCACATTATCACCTGGTCCAATGGCAAAGTCGTATCTGATCAGATTCCTCTCCCTGTAACGCTCAAGGGCTTTATGGTGTTTAGTTGGACCTTTTTTAGATGACCAAAAAGGTTGATCTTTCATAGTGAGAGTCCACCACCCATAGCTTAATGGTTCGTATTTCCAATACAAAAGGGCTCCCGATTGTTCTCCAAAACTAAATCTTTTCATTGCGTTTTATATATTCGACTCCATATTTGAAATCTAAAGATTTTTTTTTTTTTTTTTGATTGAGGAACTGGTTCATTTGTATTTGGACTGGTTCGTTTATATAGAGTTCAAAAGGTCTTAACTGGGGGGTCAAATTATTTGGGGGGTTCAACTAATGGTAGCAAATTTCAAACTGTGAGCGAAAAAAGCATTTCTCATCCACTTATTTTACACATAAATTAAATGAAATTATTAATTAATTTATAATTAACATCCACTAGGTTGATGTTCATATAGTCCAAAAGGTTCTTAACTGAGGGTCAAATTATTTGGGGTCCAGAGCAACAGTAATGGTTACAAATTTCAAAAAGTGAGCAAAAAGAAGCATTTCTTATCCACCTATTTTACACACAAATTAAAAACAAATAGTTTATTAATACAAAGCTTTAGTTAGTAAATTATCAGTATAATTCTTTTGAAGTGTAACATGACTATTTACATGAGATTATATAACTGTGTACTTTTATTTCTAACGAGCTTTGGGTAACCGCTACGTATTTAGTTATCCATGCCATTTTTTGCTTATTTCGACCTGCAAAACAGACATAAAGCCTTTTAAGTACCTCATTCATCGTTTTATTCCTAAGAACGCCAATTTTCAAGTAGAAGCATGCATATAAAAATACTCACTTTCAAGCAAGCTCAATTACGCCAAAATAAAAAAATCCAAATTATTTAAGATGTTTTCGGTAAACATCAAATAAACCATTATTTCGAATGAAGACCTCAATATACAATCTACCTTCGTAGCTCTAGTCGGCAGTTAAAAGAACCTTAATATTATACTGTGCACCTTAGTAGTTCTTTTCTGGTTGGTTGGTTAAAAGTTATCGAACAATTTCTATAGATCTTTTCTCTCAAATTGTTAGGACTTCTGATGTTTAGTTATTCATTTATTATTGTATTTTTTAGTTGCCAAATTCTTTCTTCTACCTCTTTATGTTACATTTGTATTATACAGGGCAACAATAATATAATGAGGGAAATCTGTTTATATATTCCATAAATGATAGAAAAATTACAGGTAAATGGACAACAAGCCCCCTACACATAAATTAAATTATTAATTAGTTCACAATAAACATCCACTAGGTTCGTGTTCATATAGTCCAAAAGGTTCTTAACTGAGGGTCAATTTATTTAGGGGTCCAGGGAAACAATAATGGTTACAAATGTCAAAATTTGAGAAAAAGAAGCATTTCTCATCCACTTAATTTACACAAAATTTAAATTATTAATTAATTAATTTACAATTTCAATAAACATCCGTTATGTTCATGTTCATATTCATATAGTCCAAAAGGTTCTTAACTGGGGGTCAAGTTATTTGGGGTCCAGGGCAACAGTAATGGTTACAAATTTCAAAATGCAAGGAAAAAAAGCATTTCTCCTCCACCTAATTTACACACAAAATAAATTATTGATTAGTAACATACACTAGGTTCATGTTCATATAGTCCAAATGGTACTTCACTTGGGACAGAAATATTGGTTAACAAATTTCAAAATGTAAGCTAAAGGAAGCATTTCTCATCCGCTAAATTTTCACACAAATTAAAAACAAGTAGTTTATTAACATTATGTTGTTAGGTTAATAAAATTAAATGTAGAAGATGGTGATGATGTGACAATATTTTTAGGTCTCTTATATTGGTGTTTTTGAAGTATGTGTGTTTTTATTAATGTAATAACTTTTTTTGAAAGGAAACGGAAACTTTTATTGCTTCACTTCAAAAGATTTAGCAAGATGCTATAAACCCAATTACACATACATAAAATACAAAACAAAACTACCGACTATACTTGTACATTGAAAGTTGTCTGTTCACGCCACTCAATCTCTTTAAATTTTGATCTATGTATGACCCAATCGTATGAAGTCTCCTTTATTTCTTTAACGAGCTTGTGCTGATTTGTGTTTTCGCCTTTGAATACTTTCTGATTTCTTGAATTCCAGATCCTCCACATCGTTAACACGTGTACCGCGTGCACCGTTTTATTTCGAGCTACTGTTACGCCTAGATCATTTACGTTCCTCATCATCTCTCCCACCATGTCACAATACAGGTCTGGAGGTAATTTCTTTCATCCACCCTCTTATCGGCGGCCATACTCCTTCCGCAAAGAACAAGTGATCTACAGTTAGTTTCCGTCTCCTCATTGCAAAGAACACACGTTGCATTTTGCACCTGGGTTCTTTTCGTCAACAAGCCTGCTATTCTTCCATCCACTGCTCTCCACAAAAACATACTCACTTCTGGTATTACCATCCTATTCAAGAAGAACTCGTTTGCTGCACTGTTTAGATCTAACCGATTAGACAAGGTCTGCCTAATATCCATTTATTGCATCTACCTCTTCTATTTCATCTTTCCACTCCCATACTGTCTTTTTTTCCACCATTGTCTGCTGCATTTAGAACCTCCATTTCAGCCTTTTCCTCATTCGAGCATGGTGTTCTTGTCCACTAATACCCACCATTAGTCTTTTTGTAACATACACACGCTATTGCTTTTTTATTCTTTTCCAACTGATGCAACAGAGGAGACCTATTACATAGTAAACAACCTTCACACTTGTCCATCTATCCAAACCAAAATAATACCTTGTCCCCCATCCCAGATTCAACTTCACCTCAATCCCATATTTCAAGAATTGCTTATCTACCTCCACGCCCCATTACTTGATTTCTTGATTGCAAAAGATGATAATTTTCTTTATATTTCAAGAATTGCTTATCTACCTCCACGCCCAATATTTCAAGGGTTCGACCTGGCCTCCTGCCCTCTGCTGCATCCTTTTTGATTTCCTTTATATTACTATGTAAATGAAGTCTATCAGTTTCAGTATAACATTAATTAATGACCAACTTCATACCTGGTTAGACACGCAGCCTAGTAGAAAGGCTACTACGTGCACGTAAACGGAAGGTCGTGAGTTCAATTCTAACCAGAAACCGTTTGGGCCGGTTTTGAGGGTTAATTTTTAAAATCCATTTTTCTTTAAAAAAAACCCTTAAATCCATATAATTAACAATTTATTTAATTCATTTCCTTTTAAAAATCAACTCTTATAATCTAAAAACTTCAATAATTAACTTTTTAATTCATTCTACTTTTATAATAAAATCCCTCGGTATTAATTAGAACTCAAATAACTAGCAATTTATTTTAACTCTTTTATTTTTCTTTATTTATTTTATTTTATAACATTAACTAGAAGAGTAACCCGCCGTAATGCGACGGGGGGCTAGACTTATATTTACATTAAGCCAGTTGTGATTGAGTTACATCCGTTAGGTTAGATAGATTAGCTACAACCAAGAGTTTGTGTCCAGGTTTGTACATATGTTATAGTTGCAACTTAGGTTACTAACACTAAGCCATGTTAGTTACATAAGTTGCACAAAAGACATATTCCTAGAGGACATGACTTGCTTAACTACTACCTACAGCTGCGTTTTTTCTACTTGGCAACTGTACAAAAGGTGTTCGACGTCCATATCATTCCCCGCGCCCCATGCGTCCCTTCTTTGAAGTGTTGCTGTTATCTGGGATGGTAAAGAGGTTGGTTAGTAAGGTTTGTGTAATAAGATATATGAGTATTAATTTAGCGAAGCATAATTAGCTTAAGATTACAATAAAAAATCCAACGCACTAACTTAAGATAAATACACATGCTTTAAGCTTATTGACGGGTGGTCCGTAGGACAACCCTTAAGTACCTTAAAAAGATTAAAATCCCATGCTTTACACGTTTAATTGTTTGAACTTGGTAACTACTAGTTGTTTGGACGTGCAGGTGTAAATGGAGCTTAAAAGGGAAGGAATTTGGAGCATCGATAAAAAAAATATTGGAATTGAAGAACTAAGAATATCACATGATAGAGGATGAAATTACGAGAACGTGGGCGAAAACGGCGAAGAAAACGGAGTTGAAACGAGAAAGTTATGAAGAAAACAAGAAAACAAAATCTGGTGCCGCCGTAACCTACGGCTCCTGGCCGTAGGTTACGGCCCTCACTGTGTTTTCTGGTCCACCGTAGCTCAGTTCTGGCCCATCGTAAGAGTTTTATTGACCGTAACCTACGGCGGAGGGCCGTAGGTTACGGCTCTGACCTGCGTAAAAGTTGTAACTGCCCCATTTATTGGCATTTTATGATGTCTTTTGAGTACCAATGATTCCCATTCGGTTACACAACACTTGGGGACGAATTTTGGCTAACTTTTGGAGCTTGAAGACTATCTCTATGATTGTTTTTCATGTTCTTAACTTGTTTGAGGATTAAAACTTGGTTTATGATGTTTGTTCAAGACATGAGTGGCTAAACACTTTGTGATTATCTTTGGTGGAAGGTTATGTAAGACTTTATGCTTGAATTCCTTATTTCTAGAATAACAATCTCTATCTTTGTTGAATTGCTTGTTATGGTGTGTGATTGTTTGTTAGTAAATTGTTAATTCTTATGTTGAACTAATTAGAAACCATACGTTCTTGGTGCCGTTGGCAATCGAGATATCATGGGTATAGTTAGGCTTGGGTAAGGGTTGATTGATCATCGGGTAACAACCTCACGTTCTAGGAATCTGAGTACTTAGTTCCCTTTCATCACTGCAACTAATCACACATGAACTATGTCTATGTAGTTCTTTCTAGTGGAATGATAGCATAAATGTTAAAGCAAAACCGGAAACTGAAGATGATCATTTGTCTATAATTTGTTTACAACCAAAACTTTCATCTTGCAATTTAATTAGTTTAATTTAGTCTAAAACCAATTCACTCACATAAACTCTTGAATTTTACTTTCCTTGCAATTAGATTAATTTAGTCAAGTTAGATATAATCTTCCAAATAACACATATTCCACAAACTCCCTGTGTTCGATACCCACTTACCACTAGCTAATTAGTTGTAATTGGATTAAATTTGATTGTGACCGCGACATCACGTCAAATTTTGGGGCCGTTGCCGGGGAGTAGTGCGCAATGTGTGTTATCTTGTGTATTAGTTAAAAAAAAAACTAAAAAAAAAAAACCAAAAAGATTTCTTTTATGTTCATGATTTACACTTGGTAGTTGAGTTGTGTTGTGCAGGATGACAGGGCATTACACAAATTTCAGCTTATTTACGTGTAGATTGTGCGGGGGTCCATGACATCCATGTATTGGTTGCCACGAGGCTCACTACATGAGGGCACATGGAAAACCGGTGTCTTATGTTTCACAGCTTCCCCCTCCATCATACGTTGACGATTATGAATCAGAAATGGAGGATGACTATTATTCATATGGATACGATCGGGACGAGGAAGTTTATTATGAGGCAAGGATGGATGGTCTATGTTTTTGTTGCGGTCGCGATCACACTTATGATTATGATGTGTGCACGGTGTATTCGGAAAACCCGAAGTATTGGGATAAAAAGATGATGGATGCGCGCATCTATAGACCGTATCAGGGATATCGACAATATCATCCCGAAGAATATTCTGAGCCCGAGGGTGTTTATGTTTATGAGACCGAGGAGGAGAAAGAGCTTGTTGTATTGGAAGAAACTTTGTCCAAACTCGAGCAATATTTAGCAACACCCAACCTGTCCGATGAAGACCGAATCAGCTGCTTAGTTTCTAAGTGTCATACTTTAAAATTGAAGATAGAGATAGAAGAAAGCCTCTCACCATTACCTGACGATAATAGAGATTGTTCTCACATGAAGGAGGAGGTTGTGGAGGATAATACCACACCAATGAGTCCTTTATCTGATGAAGAGTCACTTGTAGATCAGATGATGTGTGCAGATTATGAGGTAGAGCAGGCTGATGAGATGGATATGTGTACCGAACCTCTTCCCATATCAATGATTCAAATTAACATGTGTGGGGAAGAGGGTTCGAGGAACAAGATGAGAAGGGTGAAACTACCAGACACTAAGGTATATGTCATGAAGTGGACTAGCAAAGCCCGCAGGAGCAGCTTTAACATGCCAAATATACTGACAAATCTATGGAGATGGCATGTAAATTTCCAGGCATTTGTTGGAAATGTTGCGGGTAAGTGTGCATTAAGACCACCATAACGCATATCAGGTATGGTATGGCTGAAGACCTTTAAACTTAGCGCTCTCGGGAGGCAGCCCGAGGATGTAGAGTATTGTATTTGTGTTTTGTTTTGTTTTGCTTTGCTTTGTTTGGTTTGGTTTTGTTTTGTTTTGGTGTTGTGTTTGTGTTTTGGCAGGTTATTACGTTTCAATCCTCGCGGATGCAATGATTCAAGTGTGGGGATGTTTGGCAACATCCCCGTTGAGATATCGGCGAATCCAAGAGATGTTTATGAACCGGTCCGATTACCGCAGCTGCATTACTACCAACACTGCTGATTTACTAATCAGGTTGTGTCTTGTTCTCATTTTGTGCACCTTTGTATATATTCATGTTTAAGTTTACGGTTGGGCGGTCGGGTGGTGTTTTGATGTGTTTAGTTTATGGGTTGTGAAGGATTGGTGGTGTTTCAAATAATTAAAATAAAAAAAAGAAATAAAAGAAATATATAAAAAGAAATTTGGGATTTGAGAGTATTAGCGAAAGCTAATGTTGTTGGTTAAGAGCGATCTTTCCCTCAAAACCATACATTGGGACAATGTATCCCAAGTGTGGGGATGGGGGAGAATTTTTTTTTGAGAATTAAAAAAAAAAAATTTGTGTAGCCAAGCGAAAATTGTCAAAATTTGAAAGCTTGATATTGTTCCACTTGACACACCGATACCCATTCCTAGTCTTTTCTTGGTGAGAATTTGAGCCACATATGATTATTATAGATAGTTCTTTGTTTTGAGTGGCGGTGTGTGTTTCGTGTTAATAGAACTTGTGTACGAATTCTTGTTAAATCCTAAAGTTAGTATGCTTTTGAAAATTATAAGGGGCTTTTAGGTAACTTCCTCTAGAAGTGTGAGAGTGTGGGATTGGTGGGTTGGACCTCATACTTTACATATATGAGCTTGGTATTGTGAGGGGTGGGGGTTTGGTCTTTAGAAAGCCATGTTTGAGCCTTATACCATTCGGTTGTGACCCAAACCTACTTCCTACAAAATTTTACCTATTGAGACGACCCGGTTTAGGAGATTTAGTATGTAGTGTTGATGTTCTTGTATATATTGTTGAGTTTTTTGTGTTATAAAAAAACAAAAAACAAAAAAAACAAAAAAACAAAAAAGAAAAAAAAAGAGAAAAATATGAGAAAAATACAAAAAGAAGGATTTAGTTGCAATAGTAGTTGAAAATGTTGATGAAGTTGTGTATATAGTTGATGTTTGCTTTGTTTAGTAGTAGAAATAAAAACCGGGTCGAATCAATGAGCTACTTTCACATTCCCACTATTTCCTACCTTTACACATAGCCCCGTTACAACCCGAATGTCCTTTTGATTCATAAGCATGCTAAATATTTGATAGGAGGAGATTTGATTTGTATACAAGCTTATTGTCGCACAATCACACACGTGCATTGAGTGTTTTAGCATAATGTGCTGATATTTCTTGTCACCGAGAGTTGTTGTGAGGGGTGTGTCTTGTGGTGTGATAAAAAGTTAGTAAAAGGACGATACATTTTAGCTTGATTTGCATGTTGATCGCTTGTGGTTTTGAAATGGTTTTTGAATAGGTTGCTTGGGACAAGCAACGGGTAAGTGTGGGGATGTGACGGGTGGTCCGTAGGACAACCCTTAAGTACCTTAAAAAGATTAAAATCCCATGCTTTACACGTTTAATTGTTTGAACTTGGTAACTACTAGTTGTTTGGACGTGCAGGTGTAAATGGAGCTTAAAAGGGAAGGAATTTGGAGCATCAATAAAAAATAAAATATTGGAATTGAAGAACTAAGAATATCACATGATAGAGGATGAAATTACGAGAACGTGGGTGAAAACGGCGAAGAAAACGGAGTTGAAACGAGAAAGTTACGAAGAAAACAAGAAAACGAAATCTGGTGCCGCCGTAACCTACGGCTCCTGGCCGTAGGTTACGGCCCTCACTGTGTTTTCTGGTCCACCGTAGCTCAGTTCTGGCCCACCGTAAGAGTTTTATTGACCGTAACCTACGGCGGAGGGCCGTAGGTTACGGCTCTGACCTGCATAAAAGTTGTAACTGCCCCATTTATTGGCATTTTATGATGTCTTTTGAGTACCAATGATTCCCATTCGGTTACACAACACTTGGGGATGAATTTTGGCTAACTTTTGGGGCTTGAAGACTATCTCTATGATTGTTTTTCATGTTCTTAACTTGTTTGAGGATTAAAACTTGGTTTATGATGTTTGTTCAAGCCATGAGTGGCTAAACACTTTGTGATTATCTTTGGTGGAAGGTTATGTAAGACTTTATGCTTGAATTCCTTATTTCTAGAATAACAATCTCTATCTTTGTTGAATTGCTTGTTATGGTGTGTGATTGTTTGTTAGTAAATTGTTAATTCTTATGTTGAACTAATTAGAAACCATACGTTCTTGGTGCCGCTGGCAATCGAGATATCATGGGTATAGTTAGGCTTGGGTAAGGGTTGATTGATCATCGGGTAACAACCTCACGTTCTAGGAATCTGAGTACTTAGTTCCCTTTCATCACTGCAACTAATCACACATGAACTATGTCTATGTAGTTCTTTCTAGTGGAATGATAGCATAAATGTTAAAGCAAAACCGGAAACTGAAGATGATCATTTGTCTCTAATTTGTTTACAACCAAAACTTTCATCTTGCAATTTAATTAGTTTAATTTAGTCTAAAACCAATTCACTCACATAAACTCTTGAATTTTACTTTTCTTGCAATTAGATTAATTTAGTCAAGTTAGATATAATCTTCCAAATAACACATATTCCACAAACTCCCTGTGTTCGATACCCACTTACCACTAGCTAATTAGTTGTAATTGGATTAAATTTGATTGTGACCGCGACATCACGTCACTTATTTGTCCAAAAAAAGTATATGCAAACTTTCTATATAAAATCAATGGGTTATGGGGCTAACAAAATGCTAGAAATTAACGGGCTACAAAAAGCCTAAAACGAACGGACTTCTTAAGCAATCCATGGACATCAAGTGGTGTTGAGTTTGTTATGTTTACCTGGCGATTCGTCTAGATGGCGCTTTTGTTGGTTAAGCTTGGGGTTGGGTATTTTTGGTGGAGGAGCGCCCATGTGTTGCTGCTGAATGTTGTCGGTTGATGTATGCACAACAGGAGGATCCGAAACATTGGTGACGACATATTGTTTCCCTCTAACGGATATGTGCATTCTTTTTGGTTTTCCAATCATGTCATGGATTTCCTTTGGTAGCTTTTTAGGATCTGTGTAGCCATTGTTTGTCATCATTTCAGCACAGGTTGTTTTCAGCAGGGCGACCATTCCTTCATCAAAGAATGTTGTGACAATCGGTAATTAACTGCTTCTAATTGCGCGATTAACAAACGATTAAGGCGATAATAAATAATGTTTAAGGCACGAATTAACTTAATTAGGCTTGTGGAACGCCTAGGAACGCTTATCTGACGTTACGGTGCGCGTATGATGATTTTTGAGAAATCTGCTGAGCGTAAACCGAATACGAACAAACACCAAACAAAATACTGACAACGCCATCAAATGAGAATCTTGTATATATATTTTAACACATTTTTTTAAACTGGCCATAAATAGAAATTTAACGTGTTCATCAGTTATTGTCCGAATAATATAAATATGGTTCCTATTTAGCCTCACAACTTTAGATTAGTAAAAAAAAATCACAAGCATTCTTCCAATCGGTTCCCTAGAAGCTGATTTTGACCATACCACCTATGCATTATTGTAATTTGCAAGGAAGGCTTTGACTCCACATGTATGGCACTACAATTCCCTTTGCATTCACCATAATCCTATGCATTCACCATAATCCTATTCCTGTTGCACCTCAAAAGTAAACATAGAACATACTACACATATTTCATAGGATTAGACATATCGTATATTAGAAATTTAATAAAGTAAAAACCTCACCCATGCCCCTACTTTGGTGGGCAATGAGCCGAAACCCACAAACCTACACCATGCTTTCTTGTCGGTTGAGTGACTTGCACACTTAAGGTTATTAATATCCACCAGGCCCTTGTACCATAACCCTTTCAGGCATCCAAAACTCATCTATCTACTTATATATAAAAGGAGAAGTAATGCTGATGTAAGTTTGCTTATGTGTCAATCAACCAGATATGCCATATAGGTTTTGCTGATGTCATAAATAACAATTAAAATGTTAATATATTGTATTAACTTATTTTTCTAATCATATAATCACCTTTCAAATAAGCTGATTTGGCGGCCATTTTTGAATCCAAATTTTGAATTCCCATCACTCATCTCAATTCCCCATACACCCCCATTAATTCCTTCCATATGCAAAGAGAGAACCAGAAGAATCCACACACACATACATACACCAGATGAATCCCCAAACTCTCGCCCCTAATCTTCTCCACTGCAGAGAGAGAGAACCAGAAGTCCACACACACACCTACATCTCCTTCATTTTTATCGCTGTGTCATGTTCCCCTCATCCCCTATTTCTCAAGCTCTAAACATAGTTAACTATGGCGGCATGTAAGAGGATACCAAAAACTATCTTCAGCAACATTTTCTCACGATCAAGCACAGGATATCAGTCATCATCCTCATTCGGACCTCCATCTTCTCTCATTTCACGCAGAGGCATAGCTTCCAGGCTTTATGTAGCAGCCTTCTATCTTTTATAAATAATTTAATTTTCAAAAAAACCCAAATTATAACATGTAAATAACCGTTTTTCAGCTCCTACATATATTCTCTCTGTTGCTTCAGATTTCGAAAACACAACAGAGTCGGTAGCAGGTTAGTTCTGTTCTGGTTTAGTTTACCTAATTTTTTTCTAAACCTAATTATGTGCTTAAAATAGCTTCGTTTGTGATAAATTACGTCGGAAGTTGAAAGGTATGGTTGTTAATTTAGTGTGGTTTGTTTGATTGTTAGGCGCTAGCATGTGTGTTTGCTTTTGATAGAATTTGGTGAATGTTTGGTGTTTGACCTTCCATTTCGGTGAATTTAGTTGTTTCCGATGAGGTTTGTGAAGTTAGGTTTGGATCTTAGTTTTGGTGTGTTAGTGTAATTTATGTAAAATGTAATCGGTTCAGATGAATGTTTGTTAGTAAGGAAGAACTGTTTAAGCTTAATTGTGGAGTTTTAGTTTAATTTATGTAAGAATTGATCGGTTCAGATGAATGTTTATTGCTAAGGAAGAACTGTTAAATCTTATTTGTGGAGTTTTAGTGTATTTTTCGTCAAATTAATAGGTTTCGATTAATGTTTATTGCTAAGGAAGAACTGTTTAAGCTTAATTGTGGAGTTTTAGTTTAATTTATGTAAAGGTTAATCAATTCCGATGAATGTTTATTGCTAAGGAAGAACTGTTTGATGTTAATTGTGGAGTTTTAGTGTAGTTTCGTAAGAAATAAAACTACCGGGCCTTACCGAGTTTTATAAACTTTCATATTGATATTTTAGAGGTAAGTAAAAGAAACAAAATTCAATAGACATGTTTCATTATTCTTAAATGTTATGAGATCTAGATGTTCCTGATCTATGTTCATGTCTTATAGGGGATATTGAGTTTATTTTATTTACTTCCGAATTTGAAGAGGCATATAACTATCCTCGATGATGCCAGCGGTGTCGTTAAGCCTCACAGGTGACAAGAAAGAACATAAGCCCTCATGTATATGGTTAATTGCATAGAAATGTAACCAAGTTGAAAAAAAATTTATATAAGGTTGTAAACTGGTTATCTTAGGTAATTGTAAAAGAATTTGCTTGCATTAAATAATTTTTTTTCAAACTTTGATAGTTTTGTCAGGCTTGGTTACCTTATAAAGAAATCAAAGCACACTTGATAAGTTGATAGCATTTTTTATATGCAATTAGCCTAAAGATTATACCTTTCGATGGCAGTTTTTCTGATTACTTGTACTAATTTTTCGCGTATAAAACGTTTGTAGGATGACCTTACTTTTGGGGCCTCCGAGTTCTGGGAAGACAATCCTGTTGTTGGCTTTGGCTGGGACACTCGCAAAGGAGCTTACGCTAAAATCTGAAATCTTTTCGTCAAGTTGTTCACAATTGTAGACGAATGACGTATATCTGAAATCTTTATATAGTTTCAATTCCTTTTAGCCATTAGATTTTAAGAAAGTTTATCTTTGACGTTTGTTTACCTTTCAAAAAAAAATACAAAAATCAATTTGTGACAAACATTATTTCAAGCAAAATGAAGCATCAACTTCACAATCCGACACTCTTGGGTGTATAATCATGGCATCAAAAGTGTACAATTTAGCTATTATGTCACTGGTCTCCCGTTTCTAGAATTTTAAACAGTTTATTCTTGAAAATGTAGAGTAAGGGTAAGGTAACGTATAATGGGCATGAGTTACATGAGTTTGTACCAGAAAGAACTTCTGCTTATATCAGTCAACATGATGTCCATATTGGAGAAATGACTGCTAGAGAAACATTGGCTTTTTCCGCAAGATGTCAAGGAGTTGGATCGCATTGTGGTTAGTTATTGGTTATATAGATTTCATATTTCTTATTAATGTTATAAAGTTTTGTCTAACGATATCATTATCCTTAAATTTGCAGATATGTTAGCAGAGTTGCCTAGAAGAGAAAAAGATGCAAACATAAAGCCTGATCCTGATATTGATACATGCACTTTGAGTCCTTCATGAACCGAATTTCAAATCATAATCATTATTTTGTTGTTATTCAGGCTGCTGCTACTAAAGGTCAAGAAGCTAATGGCTTTATTTTCAGCTTTTTCTGTTTTCGCCATTCTTAATGGCTTTATTTTTAGGCTTTTCTGTTTTCGCCATTCTTAATGGCTTCATTTTCAGCTTTTTCTGTTTTTTGCCATTCTAAATGGCAACTCCTGCAGACTTTTAAATGTTCCTGTAGACTTTTAAAATGCTTCGCCATTCTTAATGGTACATGTTCAGACCCTTAACTTTTCACCATTCTTAACGGCAATATATTCACAATTTCGCCATTTGGAATGGAGTCCAATGAAATGTCTCCTGCAACCCTGACACATTCCCTACAATTCCCCGAATAAATCTGAGAAGCCTACAACCTAAGCAAAAAATCGCCATTTTGAATGGCTTTGGCATCATTTGTGAAATATTTTTGGAAGCAGCATTAGTTGTGATTATGTTTTTGAAAGCAGCATCACTTCAGTAAAAAACTCTACAAGATCGTTCCAATCAGAAACGATGAAGGAGGAACTGCAATAAACGACCATCGCCGACCTGACTTGATTACAGGTAATTTAGTCTGGAAGAAGATGAAGTGATTGATTAGGGAAAATTTAGTTTTGATTATAGTTTTGATATCAGTTTTTCTAAATGATTTGTTTATTGTTGTGTTGATACCCATGAAGGAGATTTTGAGAAGAGCTATGATGGATACATAATGTGAGCGATTGCGACGCAGATTTCCAACGAGATGAAGAGTTTCTTTGGACAACTGTACCTTATCTTCTTGAAAATCCAGAACTGGCTTTACTTCAGATGAGATGGAAATTCGGTAACGCTTGTATATTTTATCAAAATACGTTGTTTTTATATGTATATTTATAAAAAAAAAACTTAAAAAACGAAAATCCCGCTATTTTATAGCTATGTTTTTTTCGCTATATATATTACAACAAAAAAATATAATTCCGCTATTTTCATGCTATGGAGGCGCCAAAATCAGATTGCAATAATTCACTTGTGTTTGGCAGTTAACATGATGCATTTTTATTGAAGTGAATACATGTGATATTATGAGTTCTGCTGCTTGTGGAGTTGTGGTCATCCGTTTGTGTAACTTGCCGGCAAGGTTTGTATCTGTGCGTATATATTAACAAAATTGCAGTTCTTTTACACTATTTACATAGTAATCTTTAGATTTGCTTACATCTATAGTTATTAACACGTGAATCGAATCCTAAATTTTCAAGCCGTGATTTCGCTCACAAGTCATGATTTAAAACATGTCAATACTATACACATCTAAAAGGTAAGTGTAAGTTAATTAGCTGATAAAGCACACGTATTAAGATGCTGCAAGTTCACTGGTTTCAATGTTCTGGTCTATAAGGCCCAACATATCTTAGCAGTAGGACAGCAAGTCGACTCTGAATGAGTCGGTCCAAAATCCGTATAGCTTGATGGGAGTCACTTGTGATTCGTGTCAGGGCCCGAGTCTGCTCTTTTTAGTGCTATTTGTACGAGTTTGACAACTATGCCAATTAAACCAACTATATAAAACTCTTTTTTAAAGAATTTTTTTAGAAACTAATGCAAGTATTTTTTAGCATATTATTTGTTTGAGAAAGTCAGTGTTTATCTGATAGGTGTTTGTTGATTGATGAGCATGGTCTTTTGTGGCAACTTAATGTGATGTTGTAGTCCAAGATCAAAGTCATTCGACTCAGTCCCAGCTTAATGCTGTAAATATTGTGGCTGGTGAAACAATAGGAAGGAATGTTAATCGACTTCAAAAGCATTCTTCTAATGAAGTAAGAGGACTGGTGAAGCATCCTAATGTTTTCTTTGCTTTTTAGAGGGAACATAGGTGCTTCTCTCTTAGGGCATACAAAACACAGGTTATTGGCGGCAGCCCGCCATATTTAACATATAAAAAAACTTTATATGTTAAATGTGGCGAGCTTCCGCCAATAATCTGTGCTTTGTATGCCCTATGGAGAGAAGCCCCCATCTCCCCCCTAAAAAGCAAAGAAAACATTAGGAAAAAGCATTATGAATGAGGATGGCCTGAATTGTAACAACCCTCGGTAACACCAACACCCTCATAATATTTTCGACACCCTATTATATCCCATTATGTATTAAATACACCCTGTATGTGAAAACCAAGCCCGAAATATGTTATAGCATATAAAATAAATTAAAAACAATAAAAATTAAGCTTAGGCGGGCCGCGTAGGACCTCACCCCAAGCTCACGCGGGCGGTATCAAGGTTGAAACTTGATTCCGGTGAAATCTTAAGTTAAGGCAGGCCGCGTAAGCTCACCTTAACTCTTACGCGGGCCGCTAGAGATCATCAAACGCGGAGACACCCTGAGCTGACACATGTCGACATCGTGGCGAACCTATACGCTGACCCAGCTAAGCTATACGGTTGACCAGGGTTGACGCGGGCTGCGTAACCCTTGTCTGTTCTTTACGCGGGCCGCGTGGAGACCAGATTTCAGCCCTGTATAAGAAGGCCTCGGGATTTCATTTCAACTCGTTCATTTCTGTTTCTCAATCTCGAAATCTCTGATAATAGGCATAATTTTCAAGTATAATACCCCCTAATTAGCGAGGTTCTGCTCCATTGTAAGTATTATAACCCCGGTTTCATAAGCAGATACGCTGCCCGATTGATTTAGGGTTCCGTAATAACTGTCGTGGTTCTGCCCGACGTAGTTGTTGGAATGCCGTCTCGGGGAGGGTATCATTAATATTTTCAAAGGGTTATGATACTAACCAATGTACATTTGTATAAATTATAGATTACATCCAGGAAACCCTTACGCGAAGTCTAAGATAGCAATGTGAGTTTATCCTCTTTTTGTTAACCTTTTTGGAATGTTTTACAAAACCTTAAATGTTTTACAATGTGATTAAGCGGTGATTGAGTCTTTGTAGTTCTTCAATTACTGCCGGTATGTTGGGGTTTTGTATACAAAATTTACTACCTTGTGAGTAGTAAGTCGGGGATGACAGGACGTTAACATTGGACGACGAGTTAGCCAATAAGTAATATGACCCACAAGTCAGGATTGACAGTACTGAATGAGTAATTGTGTAGAAATAAACAATGTGATCGCTCTCAATACTGTTTTAATTGATAAAATGTTTCTTGATTAAACTGGGATTCACTCACCAGTATTTCCCTCTGATAAATGTTTTTAAAACATGTTTCAGGTAACAAAATGTGACAGCCAATTAGTGAAAAGCCAGCTGGAGAGCACTGAAGGCTTGGGAAAAATGTGGCTATAAAAGTTACCTAAAAGATGATGTTTTAAATTCAATAAAATAGGGTTTGTCCCTATAAATGTATTGTAATAAGAAACTTGGGTTTTGTCCATGTGATTATTAATATCAAATATGGTGGTTTTACTCTGATAAATATTTCCTAACTACGGTCCTGATGTAAATTCCGCTGCAAGATTAAACAACCTGATATCACCGTCACTGAGCTCGCGTCCGCCCGTTCCCAGGACAGATAAGGGATCCGGGGTTGTGACAGGAGGTGGTATCAGAGCCTAGCCACTGGTCTGAGCCAAAGAAGTGTTCTGCTGACACTTAAATTCTAAATTTTGTGTTAGGAAATAAATTATGGAAATATGTGCATAACTGTATTTATTTGTTATGTGTTATTTGACTATCTGTTAGTTTACAGTATGAGTGATCAAGGACCCTCAGACGTGTATCGTCAGTTGTCTGAATCACCTAGGAGTGAAGGTACCTCATCACAGCCTGCCCTCTCTGGGTATACTGCTGATCAGGAAGAAGGAATATTTGCCTTTAAAGCTAAATCGGAAGAGCCATTCCCTCACAAAAGAAGAGGATGGTAAAGTAAGGAAGCTTTTGCTCGTAGGAAAAGAATGCGAAAGTTGTAATAGCAAAGAGCCTTAGCAGCTATTAAGCGAGAGACAGATGCCCATACACAGGATATGCTTAATAGAAGCTTAGCTAATTTCCATATCCTAGCTACAACTGCTACTGACCCAAGTCTGGAACAATTAGTAGCCCCACAACCACAATTGCAAATCCCGGAACAACCCATGGAGATAGAAAATCCTGAAAACCAAGTGGAGATGCATAACTTTAACCCAAAAGAAATCCCTATGGTACCTGCACCAAACCCACTAGACCCAAATTATGACCCCTGGTGGGACGACAATAGGGACTTTGTGCAACGTTACCCTATCCATGAAAACGTACCCATACAGAACATAGAAGCCTACCCAGGTATGGACCCTTTAGATCCCTATTACCATGATGAATAGATTAGGGAAATCTTAGAAGATCCTTACAAATTTCAGGCACTTTCACCCCCATATCAGGAACCCGCACCCTAGATTCCGAACCCAGTCCTAGAACCTGCACCCCCAATGAGTGTAGAAAACGTCCAAGAAGTTAGGACTTTCGGGGAGGAAATTTTAGAAAGCAGTGAGAGAATGCGTCAGGTGGGAGAGCGTCTCGTATGGAAATACGATGAGCGCAATATAGATTTTTGGATGAATCCATATCCGTGAATGTGATGGTAGGAACGGTAATAGTAATAATAATAAAATAAAATATGTGTGTACGGATGCATATTACTATTAGTGTGATTCTGTTTCTGTTGTTATTGTAATTTTATTTCAGTACTAGTGTGTAATAGACGCATAGTATATGGAAATAGAGTATAAGTCGCAATGATCGACGCTTTTGGTTAAATTGCGTGTCATGTGATTAACTATATTACTTATTATCTTGTGATATTAATATGGGATAAATGTTTAAAATTCAGATGGCCGACGAAGGAAATCAAGGAAATCTGCATAATGATAACCAGAGTAACATTAATGTGGTTAATGAGAATCCAAGCATCAATAACAACGAAAACCAAATGGATAATAGTGTTGTTCAACATATAGTGGCACAAGGAATCATAGATGCCATGCCATTTATTATTCAAACTATTCAAGAAGCGAATAATAAAAGTAAGCATAGCGGTAAGTGACCCATTGAACCTGAAAATAGCGTGAACAATGGACCTGTACTTCAAATGCCTATTCCTAAAAGAAGAAGAACCGTGCCTTACGGTTGTTCTTATAAAGAAAATAGGTCTTGTAAACCAATGGAATTCTCGGGCAACGAAGGGGCCATTGCAACCCTACGCTGGATAGAAAAGACTGAGGCAGTCTTAAGGATAAGTAAGTGTGCTGAAGAAGATAAGATATTGTTTGCTTCTAATCTGTTTAAGAATGCAGCACTAGAATGGTGGAGCACTATCCTTCAATCAAGAGGAAGTGATAGAACCTATAATATGGAATGGGAAGAATTCAAGAACAAGGTAGAAAGGAAATTCTGCCCACCCAATGAAAAAGAACAGATAGCAAACAAATTCCTAAACCTTAGGATGACTGGTGTGGATAGTAAGGGGTACACTAAAATATTCTTCGAATATGCTAGGATAGTGCTTACTCTTGCTTCACCAGAACTAGTGTTAATCTCCCGTTATATCTGGGGATTAATCGGAGAGATTAGACACGTAGTCAAAGAAGCTAGACCTCAAACCATAGAAGAAGCTGTAGAACTAGCCAATACTTTGACTGATGAATTAGTCCGTACCCGAGAAGAGGATCAAAGGAGGAACCTAACCCAGAAGTTGACTCAAGAATTTCGTTCTGAAAATTCTAACCGTGGAAGAAATGTAGGTTCTACCTCTGCACCCTACTGTAGGCATTGCAAAAGAAAGCATTCAGGAAGATGCTCCATATACTGTAACTTTTGCAAAATATTGGGACACAAGGAAGAAGACTGCAGGAAGAAAGCTAATAACAAGATATGTTACAACTGCGGAGAACAAGGTCATATTAAGCTTAATTGCCCAAAATTAGCTCCAGCTACAAACAACAAGAATACCAATAATGCTAGAGCATTTGTTCTAACTGCAGATGAAGCCAAGATGATTCCAGATGTCATAGCTGGTACGTTTTTAGTTAATGATATTTTTGCTAAAGTATTATTTGACTCTGGTGCGAACCAAAGTTTTATTAATACATCATTTTGCAAAATTCTAAATCAGTCATTAACTAAACTACCACAAGAATGCTTAGTAGAGACAGCTAATGGAGAAACTGTTAGGATTTCTGAAATCTTGCAGGGAGCAAGAATAGTGATTTTAAACCAAAAGTTTTTAGCAAACCTTTACCCAATGAATCTGGCAGGATTTGATGTTGTGTTAGGAATGGATTGGTTAATAGCCAACAAAGCCAGTATTTTATATGATCAAAAGTCAATACAAGTAAATTCACCAAAAGGTAAAATGATCACAATTAAAGGAAATAAGCCGTCTAGATCCACAAAATTCATCTCTGTGATGAAAACTGCAAGTTCTATAAGAAAAGGTTCCCTAGTGTATTTGATTTCCATAATCACTAACACTAAAGGAAAAGAACTAAAAGACATTCCGGTAGTATCTCAGTTTTCAGATGTCTTTCCAGAAGAATTACCAAGACTACCACCTGACAGAGAAGTTGAATTCAGAATTCATCTACTACCAGGAACAGCACCAATTGCCAAAGCACCCTACCGTTTGGCACCCGCTGAAATGAAGGAACTGAAGAAACAATTAGATGAATTATTGGAAAAGGGATTCATACAGCCAAGTTCGTCGCCATGGGGAGCGCACATACTGTTTGTTAAAAAGGACGGATCAATGCGTATGTGCATTGATTACCGTGAATTAAACAAGGTTACGATTAAGAATCGGTACCCATTACCGAGAATCGATGATCTGTTTGATCAACTGCAAGGAACTCGATTTTTCTCTAAAATTGATTTAAGATCAGGATATCATCAATTAAAAGTACAGGAAGAGGATATTCCTAAAACCGCTTTTAGAACAAGGTATGGACATTATGAATTTACTGTCATGCCATTTGGTTTAACCAATGCCCCAGCTGCATTTATGGACCATATGAACCGAATATGTAAGCCATATTTGGACAGATTCATAATTGTTTTCATAGATGATATTCTCATTTATTCTAAGAATAAAGAGGATCATGCAAAACATTTGCACGCACTTTTAAGTTTATTAAGAAAGGAAAAGCTTTATGCTAAGTTTTCTTAGTGCGAATTTTGGTTAGAATAGGTACAGTTTCTCGGACACCTAGTCAATCATGAAGGAATTCATGTAGATCCAACAAAAATCGAGGCGATTACTAAATGGAAAACCCCTGAGTCACCAACCGAGGTTAGAAGTTTCTTAGGACTAGCTGGTTATTATAGAAGATTTATTCGAGATTTCTCTAGAATAGCCATTCCTTTAACTAAGTTAACATGTAAATCTGTTAAGTTTGAATGGGGATTAAAACAAGAAGAAGCCTTTAGAATTCTTAAGCAAAGATTAACCCATACACCCATATTAGCATTACCAGAAGGAGCTGAAGACTTTGTAGTCTATTGCGATGCTTCTAAACTAGGCTATGGATGTGTATTGATGCAATGACAAAAGGTTATAGCTTACGCATCTAGACAACTTAAGAATCATGAAGAGAATTATTCAACTCATGATTTAGAACTAGGAGCTATAATTTTTGCTCTTAAGATTTGGAGACATTACCTTTATGGTAGTAAGTTTACCATATTCACTGATCATAAGAGTTTAAGGTATATTTTTAAGCAAAAGGATTTGAATATGAGACAAAGACATTGGATGGAGATGCTTAGTGATTATGATTGTGATATCCAGTATCATGAAGGAAAAACAAATATAGTAGCAGATGCTTTAAGTCGAAAGTATCATGAAAAGCCAAAAAGGGTACGTTCTCTTAAATTAAATCTACAAGTAGATTTAAATGATCAGATAAGAGAAGCACAAGAATCAGTAATCAAGAATGATTCTGAAAAATTAAAAGGTATGCTAAAAGAATTGGAACAAGGAACAGATGGAATTTGGAGATTCCATGAAAAGAGAATGTGGATACCTAAATTAGGAAACCTACGTTATCGTATTTTAGAAGAAGCCCATAAGTCTAAATATACGATGCACCCAGGAAATGATAAAATGTACCAGGATTTAAGGAAAAATTTCTGGTGGATAGGAATGAAAAAGGACATAGCAGCCTATGTTTCTAAATGTTTAACTTGCTCACAAGTTAAAGCTGAACACCAAAAACCCTCAGGTTTGTTACAGCAATTAGAAATGCCAGTGTGGAAATGGGAATTGATAACAATGGATTTTGTTACTAAATTACCCAAAACAAAGAAAGGTAATGATACAATCTGGGTGATTGTAGATAGACTAACCAAGTCAGCTCATTTCCTACCAATGAAAGAAACTTTTAGTGTGGAACAATTAGCTAAATTATATGTAAATGAAATTGTTTCTTTACATGGCATTCCTTTATCAATTGTTTCTGATAGGGATAGCCGATTTACCTCTCATTTTTGGTCAAGTTTCCAAAAGGCAATGGGAACTAAGTTAAAACTAAGCACATCTTATCATCCTCAAATGGACGGACAAAGCGAAAGAACAATTCAGACGATGGAGGACATGCTTAGAGCTTGTGTAATTGATTTCGGAGGTAATTGGGACGATCACTTACCTTTAATAGAATTTTCTTACAATAATAGTTATCACACAAGTATCAATGCTGCACCATTCGAAGCACTTTATGGACGAAAGTGTCGAACCCCAGTCTGTTGGGCAGAAATTGGGGAAAAGCAATTATCTGGACCTGAGATAATGCAAGAAACAACTGATAAGATTATTCAAGTCAAGGAACGACTAAAAGCAGCACGTGATCGACAGAAGAGCTATGCTGATAACCGACGCAAACCATTGGAGTTTAAAGTAGGAGATAAAGTATTGTTGAAGGTCTCTCCTTGGAAAGGAGTAGTAAGATTCATTAAACGGGGAAAGCTAAGTCCCAGGTATATTGGACCTTTTGAGATTATTAAAAGAATAGGATCTGTATCCTATCAGCTACAACTGCCAGAAGAAATGGCAGGAATACATGATGTGTTTCATGTATCAAATCTCAAAAAGTGTTTAGCTGATGAATCACTGATAGTGCCTCTTAAGGATATAGAGGTAAACAAACAACTCAAGTTTGTAGAAAGACCTCTACAAGTTGAAGACAAGAAAGTCAAGAATCTCAAGCATAAGAGATTAGTTCTGGTCAAAGTAAAATGGGACTCCAAAAGAGGACCTGAGTACACCTGGGAGCTTGAATCTGAAATGCAAAAGAAATATCCGCACTTGTTCCAGTAGATCTCGCGGACGAGCTCTAAAACAAGGTGGAGAGAATGTAACAACCCTCGGTAACACCAACACCCTCATAATATTTTTGACACTCTATTATATCCCATTATGTATTAAATACACCCTGTATGTGAAAACCAAGCCCGAAATATGTTATAGCATATAAAATAAATTAAAAACAATAAAAATTAAGCTTCGGCGGGCTGCGTAGAACCTCACCCCAAGCTCACGCGGGCGGTATCAAGGTTGAAACTTGATTCCGGTGAAATCTTAAGTTAAGGCGGGCCTCGTAAGCTCACCTTAACTCTTACGCGGGCCGCTAGATATCATCAAACGCGGAGACACCCTGAGCTGACACGTGTCGACATCGTGGCGAACCTATACTCTGACCCAGCTAAGCTATACGGTTGACCAGGGTTGACGCGGGCCGCGTAACCCTTGTCTGTTCTTTACACGGGCCGCGTGGAGACCAGATTTCAGCCCTATATAAGAAGGCCTCGGGATTTCATTTCAACTCGTTCATTTCTGTTTCTCAATCTCGAAATCTCTGATAATAGGCATAATTTTCAAGTATAATACCCCCCTAATTAGCGAGGTTCTGCTCCGTTGTAAGTATTATAACCCAGGTTTCATAAGTAGATACGCTGCCCGATTGATTTAGGGTTCCGTAATAACTGTCGTGGTTCTGCCCGACGTAGTTGTTGGAATGCCGTCTCGGGGAGGGTATCATTAATATTTTGAAAGGGTTATGATACTAACCAATGTACATTTGTATAAATTATAGATTACATCCAGGAAACCCTTACGCGAAGTCTAAGATAGCAATGTGAGTTTATCCTCTTTTTGTTAACCTTTTTGGAATGTTTTACAAAACCTTAAATGTTTTACAATGTGATTAAGCGGTGATTGAGTCTTTGTAGTTCTTCAATTACTGCCGGTATGTTGGGGTTTTGTATACAAAATTTACTACCTTGTGAGTAGTAAGTCGGGGATGACAGGACGTTACCATTGGACGACGAGTTAGCCAATGAGTAATATGACCCACAAGTCAGGATTGACAGTACTGAATGAGTAATTGTGTAGAAATAAACAATGTGATCGCTCTCAATACTGTTTTAATTGATAAAATGTTTCTTGATTAAACTGGGATTCACTCACCAGTATTTCCCGCTGATAAATGTTTTTAAAACATGTTTCAGGTAACAAAATGTGACAGCCAATTAGTAAAAAGCCAGTTGGAGAGCACTGAAGGCTTAGGAAAAATGTGGCTATAAAAGTTACCTAAAAGATGATGTTTTAAATTCAATAAAATAGGGTTTGTCCCTATAAATGTATTGTAATAAGAAACTTGGGTTTTGCCCATGTGATTATTAATATCAAATATGGTGGTTTTACTCTGATAAATATTTCCTAACTACGGTCCTGATGTAAATTCCGCTGCAAGATTAAACAACCTGATACCACCGTCACTGAGCTCACGTCCGCCCGTTCCCGGGACAGATAAGGGATCGGGGGTTGCGACATGAATCTACGTAAGTGGCAGGTTTATTATATTTACCGATTTCAAATTTTATTTCCAACCTTTCTGATTTAGGTTTTTTGCAGACATTGACAGTGCAAGAAAGGCTGCACCAAAGCCAGAAACACTGGTTGGGTTTCACTACGATATTGTACGAAAGGTTGCTGCTAAGTATCCCGAACATTCCTGGATCTTGGCTGGAAAGTCATTAGGTTCAAGGTAACGGTTAGATTTTAAAACTGTTATTAATCATGAGCTAATTATATGTCATGTGAGGATCGTTTCATGTTAATTATTGTGATTTGACAAAAAGTTGGCATTTTGGTTTGTGTTAAAACGAGTTTTGTTAAAATGGATGGGTCGAAATGATTTTGTTTTTTAAAACGAGTGTTGCGGGTCAACTTATTTCAAGTTGATTTTTACGGGTTATTCAATGCACCTACTCGCCGATCTTGCCACCTCTAATAAGAATCTTGTGTAATCATGATAACGGTTACCATGCTAACGGTTACAAGCTCTTGGGCTTGGACCAGATTTAATAAACTAGGCTTGGGCTTAATCAGTCGACAAGTTTAATGTATTCTTAAGTAAACATGTTTTGTGGGTTCGTTATGCTTCTCTTGTGTCTAAACTTAATCAGTCGACAAGTTTAATGTATTCTTAAGTATAAATGTGAACGTGAATTCATTAAATAATTTCACATCATATTTTACTTATAAAAGTAGGCTTACATTCGATGTTTACGATGTACCAGCGTCCATCGGACGGGTGTCCACCTAGTATAAAGCACAACACACCCCACCATACCTCCCTATATCGGATCTCTCTCCCTCTTTCCGTTCCTACCCCAAACCGTTTTCTTCTCCGGTGGAACCATCGGCGGAGCCGACTGCCGGCGGTGGTGGATTCCAGCCGGCCATGCCCCTTTTCTGTTATACCCTCACAACCACAATCCCCCCCCCCCTCGATTAACAAGACGGACCACCACCACTGCCGTCTGGTGGTGGTGTGACGAAGAAACAGAGAGAGAAAGGGGCAGACGACGAGGAGAGAGAGAGACTGTTAGGACCGGTTTTGACTCCGAAACGATTGCGAAACGAACGTGTGACGTGCGGAATCCGTACACAAACGTGACCGAACACAATAGACGTAATATAATCGTGATTCTATTAGAAATCTGAAATTATACAGCACCTGAATCACGTGGACAATACTTTCTCTCTCTAGATTCTCTCTCTAGATCTAGAGCTCTCCAAATGACAAATGTAGCAAAAGTCTCTAATCTAACTCTAACTCTCCTATTTATAGGCGAAGGCTTATAAGGAAGTTCACCTTATTTACAAATATGCCACTTTGCCTTTATTATCTAAATATAACAATATAAAGCTAGATTTGAACTGATTCAGCTACGAACTAGATTGACGGAGGCGATAGACATAAATGCACTAACAGACTCCCCCTTGGATATTGCCGCAATCAATCTCGTAGCGTCTTGTCTTTCTCTCTCTCTTTGAGTCTTCTTGAAGCTTTAACACGTTTTCATCAACGTAGACTCCCTCTTGCTTGAACAGAATCCCCGTGGATCTGTCTTCAACTTCAGCTTCCCCTTTCTGTAGACTCTTTTTTTCATCAGGCTCCCCCTTTCATCAAGCTTTCGTGCTTTTGGGATCGACACCTTGCTTTCCGGATACAAGCTCTTTCAGGATAGTTACATGGCTCCTTGAATCCACGCTTCCTCTTGCGTTGAGCTCGTCTTCAGACTCCCCCTTAGACTCGGCTGTCGGGATCGTAGTCTGGTACAACATCTGCAAATCTCAAACGTTTATAAGTACAAACATTTCAAACATTCAATTATCCGGGAATTGTGACCTGGCTCTTTTAAACTTTCTAAATCAAGATCCTGGCTTTAAGATATAATAATATGAATATATCCAGAAATACTTGATTCACTCCCTTGATCAACAATTTTCATTGATTTGGCAGTTTTAGCAAACAAAATCGGAAATTGGCTCTTTTACAGATTTTAACAATATGAGCATCCAAATCCTTCACGGTTAATCATCCAAGTCTAACTTAATAATCTTGGAGATATCACAAACTGGTTTTGATTTTTGATTTTAAGACTTCAAGTTTCAAATTAATGAACTTGATTTATTTTCAGAAACACAATCAGCATACTTAGATTTTGAAACTCAGCATCCCAGACATCGGTTGTCGAAAATAAAGCGAAATCAAAAATCTTTTTGTATTTTTCTGAAATGTAAAGCAGTAAAGAAATATTTACAAACATATTTACAGACAATATTTTTGTTTGAGTTCGCGTCAGAGGATCATATCAGTTTATGACAAATCACTAGTACCGTTGAGCTTTTAACCCTTTAAGTTCTAAACGATTTACTTAGATTGTCAGTATACTGATCCACTTAAATTTTCACACAAAGTTCAACTGATTCGAGATACGGATTAGTGTTTTTAAGGACTTAACTTATTCGCGTGTCCCACCTTAGAATATACTCCCGTATCCAGACTCCTATATTCAGTCTTACAGGTGAATGTTCACTAGTGATATCTGTAAAGGGGTAAATGCGAGACCATTAGAGCTCAGGCTATTGCTTCTACAAAATCAGAGAGATGATGGTTCGACTTTCGGTGGGTTCCCTTTAGAGAATCTTTTCTTCAACAGCACATGATTAGCATTTTTCAAAGTTTCATTTTTTTATGCTGAGGGTGGGCTTTATGATTAAAGTTGTGTAAAGTATTATACGAGGACTAGGCTATTGCTCCCGCAAAATCAGAAGTCCAGGTATAATACCCCAGATATCACAACGCACAAAGACCTAGTATGTCAGAAATAGAAAGCCTTTCAAACAAGATTTCGGGGGTTACCCATATATCTGAGAGATGTTCCCCACGAGATAAGTAAGTATTGATATTTAGGTTTATATCTCGAAAACAATCTACTAAGCGTGTAAAAACCTACTGGCATATCATCAATGAGACCGTTTATCACATTTTAACATTCCATTTCTTTAGGGTACTGTGATTGTCTACTGATGTACTATCATTTCCTCTTTTTACACAAAAACTCTTTTTCATTTTCTCATGTTTTTGTCGTTTTTCAAATTTTTCTTATGTTTTTGGATTTTCTGAAATATTCTTACTCCCCCTAAAATGCAAAACCATTTGAAGAAAATTTGACAAACCGACACTGATAGCTTTGTCTCGCCATCCATTTTCTGCTTTTCGTGCACTGATTTGCAAAAAATATAATGTATCCCCATGATTTACAACACATTGATATTTTACAGTTTGAAAAACCGTTTTTCAATCTTGTGAAATTAATCATGTTTGTTCCGCCGTGAGGGTTTCGGCATATTCAATCAACATATTTTTTTAATTTTTGAATATTTGACAAAATTTAAAAACAAACAAATTTTTGATTTTTCAAAATTTTGACAAAATAAAAACATATTTTTGGTTTTTTTTTTAATTTTTCAATTTTTAGGGTTTTTGAAATATTGTTTATTTATATACAGAAAACAAGCAAACTCCCTGTTCAACCAACACAGGGTTCAGCAGCCTCTTCTTCTTGTGCCAGGCTGCTCCGACACTCTTCTTGTTGACATTCAGATTTCTTCGGAAGCACCTGCACATTCAAATTACTCAATTACTTGAACAATTTAACCCAGGTATGTTTGACCTTAGGCATTTCAACACAATATGCTTCATTCAACTTCGGAAAATCTTTGTCATTTTGTACAAAGACTTTTTCAATTTTAGCATCATCTACTGAAGTCACTTGTTTCTTAACAGTCCATGTTTGACCTTTTGGAGTCCCTCGTTTGTAAAAATGTGACTCTTTTTGAACATTTTGATTCTGAACAACAACTTTTGGTTTCCAAAACTGGTTTGGTTTTGTTGCATCAACAGTTGTTTTCCAACTTTGTGTTGTTCTAAATTTGGACGTCACTGATTTCCATGTTTGTTGTGAGTCAGCCTTTGACATTTTCGGCTTCCAAGTTTGCTTTGAATCAAACTTGGTTGACTTCTGATTCACAACATCAGACTTCTTTTTCGTTTCAACACCAACAGGTTTCAGATTTGGACACTTGCGAGCAAGATGTCCTGTTTGATCACATTTAAAACATGTTCTCTTGGACACATCTTTGACCTGTTGTTGTTTCTTTTTCTAAGCATAGAACTCTTCATTAGACTGTCGTCTAAATTTGAGTTCTTTCTCTTCTTCTGAACTTGTCCCATGAACAAAATTCATCTTCTTCTGATAATTTTGTTTTGAATTTTTATTCCAGTTTGTTTCTTTTTATAACCCAACCCAGCCTTCATGTTTTTCTTCTTGAAACCAGGTTTGTTATAAAAAGTTTTGTGACCTTTTCCAGCAAACTTTGGAATTTCAGACTTTTTAATTTCAACCATTTTGAAAACTTTGTCAATCTTTTCTGAAATCACATTCTGAATCGGGAATACAACATCTAAGAATAATTTGTCCGATCCAATCATGGTATAAACCAATCCTTTTGAATCATCATTCAATTTTTTCTCGGATTTTGAGTTTTTCAGATATTCTTCATGAAAACTACCTTCATTTTCATCATGTGATTCAGCTTTACCTGTATCAACCGACTCTTCTTTCAACACACTTTCAACGACCTTACCTACCACCTCTGAATCACTAGAATCATCAGATTTGGAATAGGTTACGTCAATGTTATCTGGCAATTGATCTACCATGTTGAAAGCTTTTTCGACCTTTTCATCATCATAAAATGCAAACTTTTCCCGTGGAGGAACTTGATGAAACTCAGAACCAATGCCTTATTTGTTTTTCTCAGAATCATCATCACCAGGTTTTATGTTGAAAATTCTTTCAAGCACATATGATGACGCATGATAACTATGTAACTTGTTGTTATCCTGTTCTAAATCAGCTATTTGACGCTTTAGCTTAGCAACATCCTCAATGTAAGAATTGACAACTTGTTGCTTTATTGAATACTGTCGCTTAAGCGTATCAGTTGTTTCAGAACAGTATTTCAATCTGGATTGAACAAGTTTCATTTGACTTTTCACATTTTCATATGACTCTTTTGTAATGTGATATGCCAATTTTATTGAATCGTATTCCTTTTTCATTTCTTGAAAAGCATTCTCTTTTTGTAAACATTCTTCTGTCATTTTCGAAACCTTTTCTTTCAAAATCTCAATTTCTTTTTCTAAATTTTTACATTTTTGAGAAAGTTTTTCATCATTTTCTTTTAAAACTTTTTCGTTTTCAAGCATTTCTTTGCATTTATTTTTGAAAACTTCTTCTATTTTGGTAAATTCAAGATCTCTTGTTCTGAAATTTTCATCTTTTTCAGTACAAGCACTGCACATTTCCATGCATTTCTTGCACTGTTCAACAGTTTTTAAGATTTCAGATTCAGTTGGAGAATTTACATCAGTGATTGGCACTTCAATTTTCGCTTCCGTCTGTGTCTGATCAGCTTCTTTCTTTTTCTGATCACCAGCACCAGCATCACTATTCACTTCAACCAAACTTTCCAGCTTCTTCTTAACTTGTTCAACCTGCTGTTCTTCAGTAACAACTTCTTTTTCAACAACATCTTTATTCACCACAACTTTTTCTTCAACCTTTTCTTCATTTTCTTTAACTTCTTCAGCCACCTTCTTCAACTCTTCTACCATACACTCAACATTTTTCTTCATTCTTGCTTCATCCCTCTTCCTCAAACTTGATGTCATGGCATCTCTTATAATTTTATCCAGCCTTTTCACATATGTTTTATCTTTCTCAACATTCGAATAGTATTCGCCGGATCGAGGAATTAATAGAAGAACATCATCATGAACTATGTCTCTCCTGGAAACAACAGGTTCACCATCTCTGTTGACATAACATTCTCGCTTCTTGTCCCATCTTTTGTTTCTTACAGCATTTTCATACTCTTCTTGCATTTCATCCATTCTGTATCCAACTATATTTCTTTCTCTGGGTGTTTTCTCATTCAGAATTTCTTCTCTCATTTTCACTTTCATTTCAGCCATGACGTTTTCTTCTTGAATCACCTGAATCAAACAAACACAATTAGTTCAAACGCTTATAAAAAAACTTGAATCGGACGGGTATCCGATCGAGTGAGTCAACAAAAATCAACATAATGAATTTGTGAAAATGGATCGGGTGGGGATCCGCTCGGCCGGGTATCCGATGCTATGACCTGAATCACAACAACAAATAAAATGATTAGGATCGGGTGGTAATCCATTCGGATTGCCACTCGATTCGTTGCACTTTAAACTTGAACAAACAAAATGCTTTAACTCGGATTGTGATCCTATCGGGTGGCTCACAATGTAAACAAATCACATGCAATCTTGATTAATACAATTTGAACATGATATACAACTTTCTTTTATTAATAGAACCTGACAACAATTATCACAAATGCCAACCTAATGTTCACGTGAAGACTAAACTTTAATTGGACCTCAAATTGGGCTGATCACAATAAACTGACATAAAGTGGACCTTTATCAATTAATATTTCACATGGATTAGCAGATGATCATATGGCCTTTTCTTTTGCCAATGAGCTAGTGGTGGAGTGGTAAGGGAGAGACCTTGTGTTCCAAGTGACCCATGTTCAATTCCTGCCCCTAGCATTTAGTTTCTGCGGCACCTGGTGATGATGAGAGACTAGGCGAGTAGGCGGTGATCGCAAGTTCGATCCTTGAACTGAGCGGGTTTTACCTCACCGCACTATCGTGCCTTCAGGCGAGTGTTGACGGGCTTCGGCCCTAGGTGAGGGTTTTCCCCGGTTCGGAAGGCGAGTGTATCCCGATGTGGTGAATTTCGCCAGTAGCCCATTTGGAGGATTCGTTGGCCATTAAAAAAAAATCATATGGCCAATGACTTTTTACATATACTCGTGATAACATCAAAAAAATTCTCAATTATCAAAACATTAACAGTGGCCGACAATTTTAATCTTTCAACTCAATTTGATTGGGCCGTTCGATTTTTATTCATAAGGCCAATTAATTTGTCGGAGTAGTTAACAAGGTCGTTTCTAAAGTTCTAGCCAATAGGCTCAAACCGGTCCTTGATGAGGTTATTTCTAATTCCCAATCCGCTTTTCTTAAAGGTATATATATTCTTGATGGGCCTTTTGTCATCAACGAGTTGATGTCTTGGTCCAGAAAAAACAATAAGAAGGTGTTCTTTCTCAAAGTTGATTTCGAAAAAGCGTATGATAACGTTAATTGGGGCTTTGTTTTGGATATTTTTGAGCAAATGGGGTTTGGGTCGAAGTGGCGGGATTGGATTCATGGTATTTTATCTTCGGCTAGGGCGTCAGTTTTGGTCAACGGTTCGCCTACATTCGAGTTTGGATGTAGTAAAGGTATGAGGCAAGGGGACCCTATATCTCCGTTCCTTTTTGTGGTGGTTATGGAGGCGCTCTCATGTTTGTTCAATAGGGCTCGTGAGGTCGGGGTTTTTCAGGGTATTAAGCTATCAGATGAGGATATTAGTGTCTCGCACTTATTTTATGCTCATGACGCCATGATTATGGGGGAGTGGAATAAAGATAATATGGTGAATGTTATTAGGATCCTGCGGTGTTTCCACGCATGTTCGGGTCTCAAAATTAATCTTAGCAAGTCTAGCATTTTTGGTATTGGAATCAATAGAGAGGAGGTTGAGGAGATGGCGAGTTGGATTGGTTGTAAGGCTGATTCTATCCCGTTTAAATATTTGGGCTTGACGGTAGGCGCTAACATGAATCGTATCAACAATTAGAGACCGGTGTACGATATTTTCGAGAAAAGGCTTGCTCTTTGGAAGGCTTCTATGTTATCTATCGGTGGGAGAGTTACTCTAATTCGTTCGGTTCTCGAAAGTCTTCCTACATATTTTATGTCCTTGTATATAGCGCCCGTGAAGGTCGTCAAAGACTTGGAGAGCATGGTTAAAAAGTTCCTTTGGGGAGGCTCTATCGAGGTTAGGAAGACTCATTGGGTAGCGTGGGACAGGGTCGCTTTACGAAAAAAAAGGTGGTGGTTTGGGGCTTTGCAAGTTGATGAACGCTAATGTGGCGCTGATTAGTAAGCGGGGTTGGAGATTTAAAATCGATGCTGGGAACCTTTGGGTTAGTGTTATCAAAGCCATTCATTCAGGAAGGTTGGGGTGGGCTTTTATTCCGTGCAATAAATCCGTCAGGGGTGTTTGGGTAAACATATGCAAGACCTTGAACAAACCGATTGTAGATAACAAACCTATTCGGAGCTTTTTCAGAGGTGAAGTGGCTTCGGGCAGCAGTATTCTTTTTTGGCTAGATCCGTGGATTGTGGAGACCCCCTTAAAAGAGCTTTTTTCCTTGTCTTTTTCGGCTCGAGTTGGTCAAGAACTATTCGGTGAGAGATCGTCTGGAAGGCGGGGGTTCGTGGCTGTGGCGTCATGATCCGGATACGGCGGAGGAGGCGCAGGAGCTCGGTAGCCTTTCTGTCACACCCCGACCACGTAAAACATCAAATCGTGGTGGAAACGTCGGGGAGTGTTGTAACAGAATTATTGTTCCACAACCATGGTAATTAAAGTTACGTTTTATTTATCAAACAAGAGAGTTACATTGTCTTAAAACAGGAAATAAAGAGTACATAACATAATTAAACTAGTTCTTGCTTCGTTTTAAGTCACTAAGGCACAGGTCCGCCCTAATGTCACGATCATCATCCTAAGCAACAGCTCCTGAAAACACATGTGAAAATAGGTACGTCAGCATAAAAATGCCTGTGAGATACACATGTACAAACCAAATGTTATACCAAATGTAAACGTGTTATATGAAAACAATGTACTAAGTATGCTAAGTTAACATACAAAGCAGAAAAGTCATGTAAATCAATGTGCTAGCATGCTCAGTCAACATACATAGCAGAAATGTAAAGTAAAACAATGTACTATAAGTGTACTAATGAACATAGCAAGTATATGATGTGAAAACAGGAAAGCATGAAAGTAACAAGTAGGCACATGTGTTTCACCCCAAAACAGTTTGAAAACAGTAAAAGAGGGGTCTATGTACTCACTTGAGATTGCCTAGAAGTCCTTGCGTAACAACCAAACAATGCTAGAGATCACGAAAATCAAACGGTACCTAATATAGGTAACTATGTTAATAAACCGGACCTAAATCGGAGGATCGGATAGTATGAGGGTTTGTAAACCAAACGAGTATGGGCACTCATGTAATAAGGTTTAACAAAGCCTACATACTAAAATGAAACCTAACCTAAGTGCTTACGACCCATTACAACCCGTTTAGGTAGCTTATGCTACTTTAACGCGTCGTTCGCGTAAAGCGCGTTTGGACCGCCTAACTAGTCCTATGACAAGTAATATATGCCTTAACATGTCTAATATTGTTGCCAAAACAGTTTAGATATCAAAAATTATGTTACATATGCTTAAAATGAATTTTGGGCGTAAAAGGGCATTTTGGTAATTTACCTAAGGCATATAAACTACCTATCATACAACTAACTAAACGTCGTGACCATAAGGTATAACCTCGAAAGGTTATTCCCTATACGACTATGGTCACCCAATGTATTTGGTCGGATCCTAAAGATCGACCAAACGGGTCGGGTTCGAAAGTATAAGCGATTGATTAGATCGCTTACCTTTACGACCCTAGACAAGCACAAAACTAAAAGTGACGAGCTAAGCATGTTAAAACATGCTTAACTAATTTAGAAAACAAGTTTCGTATCAAAACAAACGGTTTTGATACCTAAAAGTAGTTTGGTTACAAAATACGCAAGAATACGCATTTTGGCTGAAACTACGACTCGTCACTGAGCCTAGATAACATGGTAATCAGTAGGCATAGTCACAAGGGACTATAGCCATCGTGATTACGCTCACGTTGCGAAGTTCAACCGAACTTCGTGTTGACCATAAACTGGTCAATGTAGAAAACGCTAAAAGAACGAAAGAGGACTTACAACGGGTCCAAGAACGGAAGTTTTGATCCGAATATTCTCAGGTATGAAGTGATAAACACATCAACTTAGAGAACAAATTCAGATTCAAAGGTGTGGGTTTTGAGTTGTGAACTTGAGGGGTATTTATAGATTTCCTTGAAACGTTAAGATCGTTCGTCGAATAACGTGCTTCAATCTCATCCGTCCACTTGGGCATATGGTATTGAATACTAGGGGCACTCATATACCAGCCCATAGATTCAAGAAATATCAGTTGTAAGTGGTTTATGAGAGTATAACAGCTGTTAAAACAGATTATGCTGATCTGGGAGGGCCTCGCGTCCCGCGTAAGTCATGGACAAACCTTACGCGCCCCGCCTGGGCAGTCTGATCAGCAACCAACTTTCAAAAATGATAGTTTCAGTCCCTGTTGGTGTTTAGAGCTATTTCTGACATGTTTAAGGCCCGTTAAGCCATCTTTAAGGACCTAAAATGATTCCTAATCATTGTGGACATAAAACATGCTCAAAAATATGCCGGATGTTGGTTCGTTTGGTCGAATGATCGCGATGTTCGCTTAATTACGAGGGAATGCGCATAAGCGCGAAAAACGATCCAAATTGCGCGACGAATGGATTTTTCTTATGCCAAACACTAACATAAAATATTTTAGTGCTTACATAAATTTTTGGATGTACGGATGTATTCAGAATGTAAGTTATGCGCGAAAATGCAAACTTGCGCACTTTTTGACGCTTTTAGTCCCTGAATGACCCAAAAGTTTATTTTAGCACACCGAACCCCTCAAAGCCTATTTCTAAGCTATTTAAAGGATATTTATGGTATGTTTAACTTATGGTCATGTTCCAGAATGTCTGTTCTAGTACGAATCATCATACTTTCGCAGTTTGTCGAATTTAGTCCCTGTAGGCGATTAAACTTGTTTTTGCCATACCAAAGCCTTCAAAACTTATTTCTAAGTTATGTAGAGGTTATTTAAGGTATGTTAAGTATATGTTGATGTTCCGGAGTGTTTTTCGTGTTAAACTGGTTACGTTTACGCACCAGTTTGCGTATAACTCTCCAGAAAGCGATGTAAAGTTTTAAATTGAACAAAAGTCAAAACATGAAAAATGTCAAACATAAACAAACAAACATTGGGATCAAATAACTTTGTTTTATTGATAACTGAACTGTTTACAATGATTACAAACACAGGTGTCACAGTCTCCCCTACTTGTGGAAATTTCGTCCCGAAATTTATTTAGAGGAAACTCGTGGGAATAGATGTGGATACTTCGCCTTCATTTGATCTTCACGTTCCCAAGTAAACTCAGGTCCATGCTTAGATTCCCAGCGAACTTTGACCAATGGAATGCGCTTGCGTTTGAGCCATTTGATTTCACGTTCCATGATTTCTACAGGTTTCTCAACAAAATGCATCGTGTTGTCCACACGAATTTCATCAAGCGGTATGTGGAGGTTCTCATCAGCAAGACACTTCTTGAGATTGGACACGTGAAAGGTTGGATGAACATTTCCAAGTTCAGGAGGTAACTCAAGTTTGTAGGCTACCTTACCGATTCTTTCGACGATCTTGAATGGTCCAACGTATCAAGGTGCAAGTTTTCCTTTCTTTCTAAATCTGATCACACTTTTCCAAGGTGAGACCTTAAGTAATACTCAATCACCGAATTGAAATTCCAAGGGCTTGCGTCGTTGGTCCGCGTAACTCTTTTGACGGCTTCTAGCTGTCTGAAGGTTATCACGAACTTTCTTAACCTTATCAGTTGTCTCTAAAATGAGGGCAGGTCCAGTAAGCTGAGCCTCACCGATCTCATTCCAGCAGACTGGTGAACGACATTTTCGACCATAGAGAGCTTCGAAAGGAGCCATGTTGATGCTGGAGTGATAACTGTTGTTGTAGGAGAATTCAATTAACGGAAGATGTGAATCCCAACTACCACCAAAATCGATCACACAAGCTCTAAGCATATCCTCCAGAGTCTGGATTGTTCTTTCAGATTGACCATCCGTTTGCGGATGATAAGCTGTGCTCAGATTAAGTTGGGTCCCCATAGCAGATTTCATGGTTCTCCAAAAATGAGAAGTGAAGCGAGCATCTCTGTCAGAAATGATGTTCAAAGGAACACCATGTCGAGATACAATTTCATCCACATAGATTTTAGCAAGTTTATCAGCAGAAAAATCCTCATGGACTGGCAAGAAATGCGCTGACTTAGTAAGACGATCAACAACTACCCAGATGGCATCATGACCTTTCTTTGTGCGCGGAAGTTTGGTAACCAGATCCATAGCAATGTTTTCCCATTTCCAAACTGGGATCTCTGGTTGCTCCAATAAACCAAAAGGACGTTGATGTTCAGCCTTAACCTTAAGACAAGTAAGGAATTTTGATACATATAAGGCAATGTCTTTCTTCATACCAGGCCACCAATACTGAATACGAAGATCCTTATAATCTTATCTGAGCCAGGATGAATAGAATAACGAGACTTATGGGCTTTATCCATAAGCAAGGTGCGAATATCATCTTTGCTTGGGACCCACAAACGGTCCATGAAGTAATACGATCCATTGTCCTTCAGTTCCAGATCAGGTGTTATGTGATAAGGTAACTCCTTACCCATCAAACCTTGTGAAACACAAGTGTGTTGAGCCTGAGAAATGCGTGCTTGGATATCGGATCGAGCTTGAATATCAGATTGAACATGAACACAATGAAGCTTAGTACGTTCCTTACGACTTAAAGCATCGGCTACGACATTCGCCTTACCAGGATGGTAGCGAATTTCGTAGTCATAGTCGTTTAGAAGCTCAACCCAACGTCGTTGCCTCATGTTGAGTTCTTTCTAATTGAAGATATGCTGAAGACTTTTGTGGTCCGTGAAAACCACACATTTTGTACCGTACAAATAGTGTCTCTAGATCTTAAGAGCGAAGACAACTGCACCTAACTCAAGATCATGAGTGGTGTAGTTTTTCTCATGTATCTTCAACTGCCTCGATGCATATGCTATGACTTTGTTCCTTTGCATGAGAACACAGCCAAGACCCAAGTTTGATGCATCACAATACACGACAAAATCATCATTACCCTCAGGCAATGATAGAATAGGCGCATTACAAAGCTTCTGCTTCAAGTTTTCAAAAGCTTCCTCTTGTTTGAATCCCCAATCAAAGGGTTTGTTCTTCTGAGTTAGAGTAGTTAGAGGAACTGCAATCTTCGAGAAATTTTCAATGAAGCAGCGATATTAACCAACCAGACCAAGAAAAGAACGAACTTCAGTAGGAGTAGTGGGCGTATCCCAATCCTTAATCGCACTGATCTTGGAGGGATCTACATGAATACCTTGTTCGTTGATAATATGTCCTAAAAATTGAACTTCCTTAAGCCAGAATTCACACTTGGAGAATTTGGCGAAAAGTTGCTCTTTCTTTAGGAGTTCCAGAGTAAGACGAAGATGTTGCTCATGATCAGCTCGCGTCTTAAAATAAATCAAGATGTCATCATTAAAAACGATGATGAACTTATCTAAATAAGGCTTGCAGACCCTATTCATTAAGTCCATGAAAACAGCAGGAGCATTAGTCAACCCGAAAGGCATAACTGTGAACTCATAATGCCCATAACGAGTGCGGAACGCTGTCTTAGGAATATCTTCTTCATGCACACGAAGTTGATGATACCCAGAACGCAGATCAATCTTCGAAAAATAAGAAGCGCCCTGTAACTGATCAAAGAGATCATCAATGCGTGGTAGGGGATATCGATTCTTGATGGTAAGCTTGTTAAGCTCACAATAATCGATACACATCCTAAAAGATCCATCCTTCTTCTTGACAAAAAGAACGGGAGCACCCCAAGGTGAAAAGCTAGGACGGATAAAACCTTTGTCAGAGAGCTCTTGAAGCTGCTTAGACAACTCTTGCATCTAAGACGGTGCAAGACGATATGGAGATCTGGAAATGGGATTTGCACCAGTAAGAGATCAATACGGAACTCAACTTGGCGTGCTGGGGGTAGACCAGGAAACTCTTCAGGAAATACTTCAGGATAATCTCGAACAACAGGGATATCTTGAATAGACTTACCTTTGCCCTTATCTGCTACAACATGTGCCAAAAAGGCCACATAGTTCTTTCGCAGATACTTCCGAGCTTTAAAACAAGACATGAGTTTGAGACTACCAGCAGGTTTCTCACCATGAACCTGTAGGATTTCCCCTGTCGAAAGCGGTATACGAACGATCTTCTCGAAACAAACTACCTCTACGTGATGCTTGGCTAACCAATCCATACCCACTATAACGTCGAAGCTTCCAAGTCGCATTGGTGTGAGGTTGATAGGGAAAAGATGGTTGTTAAGGTTCAACTGGTTGTTGCGAAGAACATAATCAAGAATAATGGGTTCACCACTAGCAACTTCTACTGTCAAGGGTTTTCCTAGTTTCGTTCTAGACATGCGAAGCAATGGCTCAAAAGATAATGACACAAAACTCTTATCGGCACCCGAATCAAAAAGAACAGATGCAGGCTGATTATTAATAAAGAACGTACCATTGACCACATTATCGTCTGCTTGGGCCTCTTGTGCATTCATGTTGAAGACTCGACCTCGGGCCTGAGCCTGATTCTGATTTGGATTTGCGTTAGCTAGTCTTGGACACCGGTTTCTGTAGTGGGTCAGATCCCCACAATTGTTGCACGAACCAGGAAGAAAATGAGGTCATGCAGCTTGAGCTTGTTACTGAGCAAGAGGCTGAGCAACTTGTTGGGCTTGGTTCTGAACTGCCTGATTCTGGTTGACAGGAATGTGGCATGTAGTGGCAAGATGACCATTTCTTCCACAGTTAGTGCAATGACGACATTGAAGATGTGGTAGGTGATGTCCGTTACACCTGTTGCACAAAGGTGCATTGCCAAGATAAGGCCTCTTGGTGGGTGGTTGCGCAGGCTGATTTGGTGCAGCTTGAGCCTGTGCAGTAACGGCATAGTTTTGGGAAGCCTTTCGCTTCCTAGACCCTTTTGAGGAACCAGAATCCTTTCCCTTCTTGTTTTTACCTATCTTGCCATTCTCTTTGTCAGACGCCTGCTTCTTACCTTTGTCACCCTTTTTATGCAGCTTTCCCTTTCGAACCTGCGACTCTGTCAATGTCGCTGCCAACTCGATCGCCTGACGGACTGTGGTAGGGTTACTACCAGTAATGATGTCTTGCACTGAGTCAGGAAGACCATCGATGTACCTTTCGATAGCCTTGTCGAGTGGGGTAACCATGGTCGGGCAAAGCAGACTCAATTCTTCATACCAATCAGTGTAAGCCCGATGCTCACCACTATCTTGCTTCAAATCATCAAATTCCCTTTCCAAAGCTCGCAGTTCATGACGAGGACAGAACTGCTTCATCATAAGGGCCCTAAGTTCGGCCCAAGTCTGTGCTAAAGCAACCTCAGCACCACGGTCTCTTATAACCCCGTTCCACCATGTAAGAGCCCTCTTCTAAAACACACTGGAAGCAAACTCGACCTTGCGATTGTCAGGACACTGAACGTGGCGAAACGTACTCTCAGTGCTCTCGAACCATTGTAGGAGCCCAGTTGCTCCTTCAGTACCACTAAACTTGAGTGGCTTAGCCGAATTGAAACTCTTGAAACTGCATGGAGCATTATTGTTGTTGTTGGCTTGGTTCAGTTGAGCAATAAGATTTGGGAAAGCAGCAGCCATTTGCTGCGCGATGATTTCTGCCAGTTCGGAATTTGCTATCTGATTGTCGTGTCGAGGAGGCATTCTAAAAGAGGAACATGAAAGGAAACGAGTGAGATGATTGGATGAAAAGAATGAGATGATACAAAAATTGACAACAGCAAAGATGGTAGTCATTTGTTTGTTACCACAAGGTAAACAAACGACACATTGTGACTAATCAAAGTAAACGGGTCAAAAATAATGTATCGCGAAGACATGCTCGCCTATAAGTGAACACTCACCCCAAGAGTTCCCAGGTAAGAGTGACTGGTCCGATTATGTGGATTTGTATGAACACTCTAGCCTTAGACAGAAAACCTAGGGTACATGCATTCACTCTTCCAGTTTGCACGTGTTCACACTATTTAGAACCCAAAACTTTGACGAGATTTTGAAAATTCAAAGGGGTTCAAAACCTTATAACAGAGGGTTCAAAACCTAGTAATCAATCATCCAAGAACAGATGATTAATTTTCAAAGCAGATTCGGAATTGATGTTCTCGTTGTGGCTATCACCTAAGGATAGGTGAAGTGCATGTTTTAAGATCTAAACACAAGATAACTTGTGTTGGGGTCCTAGAAAGTTATAGTCTAGGTCAAAGCATTACTAATAACCTAATTCCCTATAACCATTGGCTCTGATACCAACTTTTCTGTCACACCCCGACCACGTAGAACATCAAATCGTGGCGGAAACGTCGGGGAGTGTTGTAACTGAATTATTGTTCCACAACCATGGTAATTAAAGTTACGTTTTATTTATCAAACAAGAGAGTTACATTGTCTTAAAACAGGAAATAAAGAGTACATAACATAATTAAACTAGTTCTTGCTTTGTTTTAAGTCACTAAGGCACAGGTCCGCCCTAATGTCACGATCATCATCCTAAGCAACAGCTCCTGAAAACACATATGAAAATAGGCACGTCAGCATAAAAATGCCTGTGAGATACATAGGTTTTGTGAAAATAGGATTCATGACTTAAGTTTAAGAAAATGTTTAATAAGATTTAGTCATGAACCTTGTAAATTGTTTTGTTTTGTAAATCATTTGAAAAGCGATAAGATCAGATGATATGTATAAATAAAAGAATAATATATGGTTAAATGAATAACCAAGTAAAATGAGTTGTATAGAATGAACTGTTTTGTAAACCAAAGTCTTGTGAAAAGCATGTTACTTGTGTAAAATGTATAAGTCCAAAATGAATGATTTAAATAACGCTATGATATGTAATATAATACAAGCACTTATATATAGGAAGTACCAGCGGCGTATCCACCATGCTTGTATCATACTACTCACATCTCGTTACTTAAGTCACTTAAACAAACCACCAATGTATAAAGTCTACGTTTAAACCAATTGTCAAAAAGTCCTTGTATAAACCATATCAAATGTTAAAAGTCCAAATGTAGTCAAGTAATGTGTAACAAATGTTATGTATGGTGAGTAATGTATTGTTACATAATCCAAATGTAAAAATGTACAAAACAAAGTATTTTGAATATATCAAAAAGTTATGTTTTGCAAAGTAAATGCATGTTTTATTGATACAAACACTTATGTGGTAAGTTAACGCATACATTCAAGCCTTGAGACAGACGGATAACCCTAAGTCAAGGTTATCAAAAGAAATGTTTTCGGATTCAGTCATTCCTTACACCCAAACAAACCTAGGATGTCAGGAACGGGATTTGTCAAGTCCTATGGTACCACTACTTACTACCGAGCGGCGTAGCTAATGTTAATGAACGTATATAAGTCCCGTTTGTACAAACCAAATGTTATACCAAATGTAAACGTGTTATATGAAAACAATGTACTAAGTATGCTAAGTTAACATACAAAGCAGAAAAGTCATGTAAATCAATGTGCTAGCATGTTCAGTCAACATACATAGCAGAAATGTAAAGTAAAACAATGTACTATAAGTGTACTAATGAACATAGCAAGTAGATGATGTGAAAACAGGAAAGCATGAAAGTAACAAGTAGGCACATGTGTTTCACCCCAAAACAGTTTGAAAACAGTAAAAGAGGGGTCTATGTACTCACTTAAGATTGCCTAGAAGTCCTTGCGTAACAACCAAACAATGCTAGAGATCACGGAAATCAAACGGCACCTAATATAGGTAACTATGTTAATAAACCGGACCTAAATCGGAGGATCGGATAGTATGAGGGTTTGTAAACCAAACGAGTATGGGAACTCATGTAATAAGGTTTAACAAAGCCTACATACTAAAATGAAACCTAACTTAAGTGCTTACGACCCATTACAACCCGTTTAGGTAGCTTATGCTACTTTAACGCGTCGTTCGCGTAAAACGCGTTTGGACCGCCTAACTAGTCCTATGAAAAGTAATATATGCCTTAACATGTCTAATATTGTTGCCAAAACAGTTTAGATATAAAAAATTATGTTACATATGCTTAAAATGAATTTTGGGCGTAAAAGGGCATTTTGGTAATTTACCTAAGGCATATAAACTACCTATCATACAACTAACTAAACGTCGTGACCATAAGGTATAACCTCGTAAGGTTATTCCCTATACGACTATGGTCACCCAATGTATTTGGTCGGATCCTAAAGATCGACCAAACGGGTCGGGTTCGAAAGTATAAGCGATTGATTAGATCGCTTACCTTTACGACCCTAGACAAGCACAAAACTAAAAGTGACGAGCTAAGCATGTTAAAACATGCTTAACTAATTTAGAAAACAAGTTTGGTATCAAAACAAACGGTTTTGATACCTAAAAGTAGTTTGGTTACAAAATACGCAAGAATACGCATTTTGGCCGAAACTACGACTCGTCACTGAGCCTAGATAACGTGGTAATCAGTAGGCATAGTCACAAGGGACTATAGCCATCGTGATTACGCTCATGTTACGAAGTTCAACCGAACTTCGTGTTGACCATAAACTGGTCAATGTAGAAAACGCTAAAAGAACGAAAGAGGACTTACAATGGGTCCAAGAACGGAAGTTTTGATCTGAATATTCTCAGGTATGAAGTGATAAACACATCAACTTAGAGGACAAATTCAGATTCAAAGGTGTGGGTTTTGAGTTGTGAACTTGAGGGGTATTTATAGATTTCCTTGAAACGTTAAGATCGTTCGTCGAATAATGTGCTTCAATCTCATCCGTCCACTTGGGCACATGGTATTGAATACTAGGGGCACGCAAATACCAGCCCATAGATTCAAGAAATATCAGTTGTAAGTGGTTTATGAGTGTATAACAGCGGTTAAAACAGATTATGCTGATCTGGGAGGGCCTCACGGCCCGCGTAAGTCATGGACAAACCTTACGCGCCCCGCCTGGGCAGTCTGATCAGCAACCAACTTTCAAAAATGAAAGTGTCAGTCCCTGTTGGTGTTTAGAGCTATTTCCGACATGTTTAAGGCCCGTTAAGCCATCTTTAAGGCCCTAAAATGATGCCTAATCATTGTGGACATAAAACATGCTCAAAAATATACCGTGTAACACCTCGTAAAATCATACCCAATGAAATAAAGACACGTGGCATGTAAGATGAACGTGTCAGGAACCCGGGTCAAATTAAAAGATGTATGGTAGGATTTAAAAAGGGGCGACATGTTATTAAATACCTCTGAGCGACCAAATTATAAATCCCAAGACCATAAATTGTAATAAACATCTAATGTACTAAACTGGTTATTCGTATAATAAATAAATTCAGATTATAAAATAATTTGGGTATTTAAATAATGTTACAACAAGGTTCGTACAAGATTCTTGTTTAAGAAGGATTCAAAATTTGAAACGCATGGCAAGACTCTTCCACAAGATCCAAAATGTGTAAGTGCATGCAAAGTCTGAGCACTTGGTCACTCTACTGAAAAGGAAAGCATAAGATTCGGACTTGTAAGAAATGCATGGTCAAAGCTTGGAAGTTTGTAAATTTTTGGATTCTGGTCATCGCTTACGGACCGTATGGCCTTAGGCTTACGGTCCGCAAGCCCTGCAACTGGGCAATTTCAGCAAGGGTCGGTTACGGACCGCAACTGTTTAAGCATACGGTCCGCAAGAGGAGCATACGGACCGCAAGGACTTCTGCTTACGGTCCGTAAGCCAGTCACTGGCAGCAAGAATTGGACAGCTGCCTGTTCAGTAGGTTGCACCGCCTTATATGAGTGGTTTTTGAATTCAGGGGGCCTTACAACTGGTTTTGGCATTATAGGGACACATGGGACCATCATAAAACATCAGTAGACTTTGTTGGCATCATCCCATGCAATCTATGTTGGTATATATAGAGCATTGTTGCAACTCATAAAACTTGCTCACTTCAAGTTCACTCAAGACTTAGTTCTGGAGCTTCTCTGATCAGCAACAAGCTTTCCTAGGATCCCTAATCATACTTAGGACCTTTGTAAGTGTCCTTAATCCTTTTTAATTCACTTTAGCTTAGTTAATTACCTAAAAGTCAAACCGTCATAATTAAGGTTTGACTTCGAGATTAATCAATAATTATCTAGTCAAATCTCGAATCAAAAGTACCCATAAGTAGGTAATTATGTGGGTAATAAACCCTTAAAAGGGTACTCTCTGATTCCCACTCTAACTAGGTAAATTGTCGGGTCAAACTTAATATTAAAAAGTCAACAGAAAGCTTAATTTCAAATTAATGCATATTTAGCAATGTAGAAGCTATGTAACCTGTTTTATCATTAATATAACTTGGTAATTAATGTAAGAACATGTCTAAACATGTTCAACCCGACAATTTTCAGTTTAGGCCCGGTTTGGAACCGAAAGTCGCATAATTTGACTTTTGCTTTGACTTTCGATTCTGACCCATTGTAGCATGTTTTAGAAATGCCTTAGAGCCTTATTTGGACCAGGTTTCATGTTAGTATAACCCTCTGTGATTATACACCTTGGTCCAATAGTTATCCTTTTCATATGCACGTTCCGTTAAATGCTTAAATGTTGACTATTATGCCCATATGACCTTAAAACATGAATTTTGAAAATGTAAAAGAGTAGAAACCTTAGTTACTGATTATTAGACTTGTCCCTAAAATTTGACATCAGTTTGAGGTCTAGACTAAGAATTATGCTCATTAGCGTAATTAGAAAGCTTTTTAGTAATTAAATGGCGTAAATAGCATATAGCCTATCTAAACCCGATTTTTGATACCAAACTTTTTACCTACTGATATAAAATAATATTTTGGGATTTTTGAAGATTTTTATTTAATTTAAGGCAGAGCATAACATAGAGTTCTAAGCTTGATTCGGTAATTGCCGGTTTTGCCCTTTTGGGCTATAAAATGAGTTTTACAAATCTTTTTGACCCCAAACCTTTTGCTACTGATTTTATATGATAAATAAATTATTTTAAACCTTCTGGAATAATAAAAGTATCAGCTTTCTATATAGAACCCAGAAATAGCTCCAAATCGCCTTTTTAAGCGTTTTTAACGCATAGTATGTATTAAATCTATTTTATACATATAAGGTTGATACCTACTGATATTTTAAGTATATTTTTATACATTAATAGTAAGCTAAAGTTTTAACCTCAGATTTCCAGTTTTGACCGTTTTTGGCCTAAGTGAAATTACCAAAATGCCCTTTCGGTGCATAGTATGGTTAGAAACGATAAATTTCACATATAGGTTTTACCCTACTGATATCACTTAGTAAATTAAGTGTTTTTACTGATTACATCAGACCCAAAACTCAGAATTTTATTTAAACTCTTTTATAACCTTTTAAATGACCAAAATGCCCTTACGGGGCATAATTTGAGTTTAAATTCATATGGGGCATAATAGAAGATATCTTACTGATGTCACAACATATTTATGGCTTATTAACTCAGGAAACTTGTATATGACTCATATGGTTACCCGTTACGCACTTTTCGCGTTCGGATCGGCTTATGTAACTAGTTTGCATAATTTAGCCGAAACGGGTCAAACCATATCATTTTTGTCTCAAAATCCAGAATGTGTTTAAGTTACCCATATTAAACAAGCATACAAGCTTGTCGGGACAAAACCACATTCTAAACCGGTCTTCGCTTTATCATGCGTTTAAACCGTGTATTCCTTTTGAAAACTAACCGGTCTAAGTCTAAGCTTAATTAAAGACCCGTTAGGATTCTAATAGGTTATTAAAACCTTCGTTCCAGAATAGGAGCCCAGTAACAGCTACGGGCACTTGCTGTATTTGATTTATACTTTGCTCAGGTAAATACTCTTAACTTATTTTCCCTATACGGGCTTGGGATACGGTATTATAATAATACCGCTTGGTCGGGTATGTAATCATTTAAATCGGATTGTGATTAATGTATTTACATAACTCGTTTTATTCTGTATTATTTGGTGTATGGCCTTTGGGGGTTAAATGACCATGTCCCGGATATCCTTGGCATCATTCAAAGAAATGGCCACGACCTAAGCACGGGGTGTAGGCGTACACCTGACAGATGCATATGTGAAAACTGGTAGCCCACTTAAAGGAAATAACCTTGTGGGTATTATACCTGTGGCGTGTCAGTTAATCTAGACCGGCCCTACAAACCGGCCCTAATGGACGACAAATAAGTAAAACTGTATACAAGATTATTTTTGAATAATTGTCCCAAGTTATAAAAATATATTTTTGCCGAAGTGCATTCAAATCAATTTTCAAACTCTTTTCAAAATGACTCAGTTAAGTTGTATTTACCAGTGTAAACTGACGTATTTTCCAAAAAGGTTAAGTGCAAGTACTATACGTAATAGGCTGGCTACTCCAGGCATCAATAATCAAGTCTCGCAAGCTCTAGATGTCAAAGTCTGTTGAACAGTTTTCCTTTTTATTTGATCCGCCTGTGGATCTTTTTCAACTGTTTTGTGATACTTAATATTACAATTTTATTCGGTTGAAATAAATCTATCTTTTGCTTCCGCTGTGCATTTATATATTGTGTTGTTTTGACTATGATGATATCAACTACGTCATGATACTCCCCACCGGGCCCACCGGTAATACGTTGAAATATCGGGGTGTGACATGCCGGATGTTGGTTCGTTTGGTCGTATGATCGCGATGTTCGCTTAATTACGACGGAATGCGCATAAGCGCGAAAAACGATCCAAATTGCGCGACGAATGGATTTTTCTTATGCCAAACACTAAAATAAAATATTTTAGTGCTTACATAAATTTTTGGATGTCCGGATGTATTCAGAATGCAAGTTATGCGCGAAAATGCAAACTTTTGCACTTTTTGACGCTTTTAGTCCCTGAATGACCCAAAAGTTTATTTTAGCACACCGAACCCCTCAAAGCCTATTTCTAAGCTATTTATAGGATATTTATGGTATGTTTAACTTATGGTCATGTTCCGGAATGTCTGTTCTAGTACGAATCATCATACTTTCGCAGTTTGTCGAATTTAGTCCCTGTAGGCGATTAAACTTGTTTTTGCCATACCAAAGCCTTCAAAACTTATTTCTAAGTTATGTAGAGGTTATTTAAGGTATGTTAAGTATATGTAGATGTTCCGGAGTGTTTGTCGCGTTAAACTGATTACGTTTACGCACCAGTTTGCGTATAACTCTCCAGAAAGCGATGTAAAGTTTGAAATTGAACAAAAGTCAAAACATGAAAAATGTCAAACATAAAAAAATAAACATTGGGATCAAATAACTTTGTTTTATTGATAACTGAACTGTTTACAATGATTACAAACACAGGTGTCACACTTTTGAGTATGGTTTCGGCGATTAGTCTCAAGGATGGTAGAGATAAATGGAATTGGTTGGGCGATTCGGCAGGCCTTTTTTCTGTTAAGTCGGTAAAAAAACTTTTGATTCGGGACAGTTTCGTTCCTGGCTATTTTGTGTTTGATCGGTGTAAATGGGTGCCGTTGAAGTGTAATATTTTTGCTTGGAGATGAACCGGATACCTACGTTTGATGCTTTATATTCTAGGGGTATAGTCCAGCAAGCTGGAGCCTGTCCTCTTTGCGGCGATGAAGACGAATCCGTAGGTCATCTGTTTATTTCTTGCCATTTCGCTTCAGTTATTTGGCAGAAGGTCAGTGTTTGGTGTCATATTCCAAATATATTCGCTTTTGCTATTAAAGATCTTTTGGAAATCCATAAGTTCAGCAGGTTGGGGTCGTCGGAAAAGAGAATTCTTTAAGGCATTATCATTACCGCTTGTTGGTGCATTTGGTTGGCCAGGAACAATTCGAAGTTTTCAGGCTCCCGGGTTAGTGTGCAGGACATTTTCAGCAATATCAAGACCTTGGCCTTTTTTTGGTTAAAGTATAGGTCTTCTTTTCATTACATCTCATGGAACGATTGGTGTAAATTTGTAATTACTTAGTTAGTTGGCGTTGTTTTGTTGGTCCGGCTCGGTTTTCGGGTTCGGCTGTTGGTTAATGAAAGTATAGTTTCAAAAAAAAAAAAAACAATTTCAATACTACTCAAATGTAATTGGACCTCAAACTTATATTTATTCGATCAAGAATCATGACAGACAATCAGTTTAAAAGCTCACATGCATTTATGATAATTTCTTGGGCCAATCTAAAATGCAGACAACCAAGATTTTATATTGGGCCGTTCAATATGTAGTTTAATATACTAATTGGGCTGAGACAATTATGTTGTTATCACATGGGCCGTCCAGTTGTGATATTAATGATTCTGAGAACAGTTGACAAACACCTGGATGACACTTTCACACGAATTGGACTTTGTTTCAAATGATATGAAGCACTTCAAACGAAATGATGATATTTCAAACGAAATGGATTTTCTTCAAACGAAATGGAGAACTTTCATGCGAAATGAAGCATTTTCAAACGAAATGGATGAACTAGGACTCAAACCGTGCGAAATGGATGAACTAGGACTCAAATCGTGCGAAATGGACCTGATGTCACGCGGTTACGGACCGAAAAACTTAGATTTCTCCCAAACGGCTAGGAATTTAGATTTGAAACTTTGTAGGCTTGTAGATCAGATGTTTTCGCACATCATATCCAAAAATCAGCTAATTTGGACAGTAAAAAGCTGTTCAATTTTGCAAAATTCAGTCAAGAACGTGAGGAAGATGAAAAAGATGAAGAAATCGATCAAATCTGGATGAATTCGGATCTGAATCTGATGAAAACTCGTGCGGAAATGTGTGTTTGATCCGTGCAATCGAGCTCCTGCTCTGATACCACTTGTTAGGACTGGTTTTGACTCCGAAACGATTGCGAAACGAACGTGTGACGTGCGGAATCCGTACACGAACGTGACCGAACACACGAGACGTAATATAATCGTGATTCTATTAGAAATCTGAAATTGTATAGCACCTGAATCACGTGGACAATACTTTCTCTCTCTAGATTCTCTCTCTAGATCTAGAGCTCTCCAAATGACAAATGTAGCAAAAGTCTCTAATCTAACTCTAACTCTCCTATTTATAGGCCAAGGCTTATAAGGAAGTTCACCTTATTTACAAATATGCCACCTTGCCTTTCTTATCTAAATATAACAATATAAAGCTAGATTTGAACTGATTCAGCTACGAACTAGATTGACGGAGGCGATAGACATAAATGCACTAACAGAGATGTTGAGAAAGAAAGGGAGTGACGGCGGAGAGCCGCCGCCGTGCGGCGGCAAGGCGGCGGAACCAGACGAGACGGAGCAGAGGAGACGGCGATGACGGTGTTTTCCGGCGACGGCGGCGGTCCTTGCTCCTTCTCCGATAGATTTCCGGTAAACCCGTTTCTTTTTTATTTTATTTTTATGAAGCTTGGAGATGATGACGTTTAGCTCAGATCTGAAATGTGTTCGGTTCAGCAGCTTTGTCTCGGTTCAGCCATGTATAAGGTTCATCAGGCACGGGTTCTGTTCGGGTATCGGTTCAAGACAAGTCTACGGGTCATTTTGGTTCGAGTTATTTTTAGTTCTGTTTCGGGTACTACTCAACAGATTCGGTTCAGGTTCGGGTTTCACACGGCTCGGGTTTCGGTTTTGGCCAACCACAGTCCATATCAGCTCCGGTTCAGTTCCGAAATGTTTGGTGCAAAATAGTCACAGTCAACCATGTCCCGGATATCCTTGGCATCATTCAAAGAAATGGCCACGACCTAAGCACGGGGTGTAGGCGTACACCTGACAGATGCATATGTGAAAACTGGTAGCCCACTTAAAGGAAATAACCTTGTGGGTATTATACCTGTGGCGTGTCATTTAATCTAGACCGGCCCTACAAACCGGCCCTAATGGACGACAAATAAGTAAAACTGTATACAAGATTATTTTTGAATAATTTTCCCAAGTTATAAAAATATATTTTTGCCGAAGTGCATTCAAATCAATTTTCAAACTCTTTTCAAAATGACTCAGTTAAGTTGTATTTACCAGTGTAAACTGACATATTTTCCAAAAAGGTTAGGTGCAGGTACTATACGTAATAGGCTGGCTACTCCAGGCATCAATAATCAAGTCTCGCAAGCTCTAGATGTCAAAGTCTGCTGAACAGTTTTCCTTTTTATTTGATCCGCCTGAGTATCTGTTTCAACTGTTTTGTGATACTTAATATTACAATTTTATTCGGTTGAAATAAATCTATCTTTTTCTTCCGCTGTGCATTTATATATTGTGTTGTTTTGACTATGATGATATCAACTACGTCACGATACTCCCCACCGGGCCCACCGGTAATACGTGGAAATATCGGGGTGTGACAGGTTGGTATCAGAGCCAACACTGAGTGAATTAAACACTAGCCTTTTGTGTTTAATCTCAGTTACACAATTGCACATTCCTCGAACCTTCGAGTCTAGACAAAGAACATAGCACAAATCCTGATTTTGTTTTATTTTTGTCTGTTATATTTTTGTTGTTATCTGTGTTTCTGTTGACATATTTAAATATGCCGCCAACATTCTTTAGGGGAAAAGGAAAGGGACCAGTAGCAGGCCATGACCATGAGGCCGGGCCATCCCAAAGGCGAACCTCACCCGTCAACATGCGTACAAGTCCCCAGGGGGACTGGAGGACACATCTGCAGCCAGCGAGGCGGTCTGTCTCGTTAGCTTCGTCACCATCTTACCTTCACTCTTTTGGACCCCATTCAGAAAATGAGCCAGAAAACCCACAGCCTTCATTTATCCCTCTCCAGAGGTCTAACTCTCGTCACTCCTTTGATAACCCGTCTCATATCTTTCGAAGCCGGTTCAACCCGGCAAATTACCTCGACGAACCAGTGGGTGTTAACCCATTGGGACCCGAAGATCACTTTTCTGGAGATCACGCCATGGATATGGATGAGGATACTGACCCTACCGAACCACCGACCGGTACCCCCACACATCCCATAGAAATTTCTGATTGGTCATCTTTTCATGGATCACCTTACCGTGGTCCAGATAGCTACCAAGCAAGGTTCAACCAGTACGAATGGTATTTCACACCCTCTTACCATTCAACGCCTCAGCAGCACCAGCAGGATCCTTCCGGGGATTCACGTTTCGTGGCAGTTACCCCGCTACCACCACCACCTCAGCAGCAGCCTCCTGAGCCACCCAGGCGAAGGAGATCGAACGCACGGATGTTCGTGCGAGGAGGAGTGCATATCAGCACCCCTCAACCATCGAGTGGCAGCCACTACCCGCCGCTCCGAAAAGACCAGCAGATGGGGGGACCTTCAAACCCCAACCCAGAAGTGAACTCGGCACCTGTCATGCCACCACCATTGGGCTTTGACAACCCAATTCCTACGTACGCTGGCCCAGCAACGTACAATCCCTTTGAGCAGCCGGCTCACACCAGCTTCAATTATGCTGAGATCGACCCATACCTGGCGGTGTGGAACTACAATGCTCTTAACCCCGAAGGGCCCTACGGAGCTCCTTGGGGAGTTGGATATCCAGCTTATAGATACCAACAACAACCGCCTCTTCGACCTCCATATCAGCCGCAGCCGCAGGTACCACGGTTTTCCCCGCCAGAACGGGAGGAAATTCTCCAAAGACTGGACCAAGTTGAGCAGGAAGTTCACAGAGATCGCAGGGAACGACATGGTTTCTTCAAAGGACTGGCAAGTTTAATAAAAGGAAAGAGCAAGAAGGACCATTGAATCCTTTAAATTGATTGGTTGTATTTCCTTATTTTTCAATTCTGCCCCTGCGTGTGCTTGCCTTTTTGTTTAACCCCAGCGAGGGTATCTTTTGTATTCTGCCCCTGCGAGGGCATGTTTTTCTGTTTTAACCCCTGCGTGGGTATGTTTGTTTTTTTAAGCCCCTGCGTGGGCGTGTTATTTTGTAGAAGTCCCGTGTAGGGCAAAAATTGTACTTGTTAAATTTTTCTCATTGGAATGGTTAGTTTAAATTTTCATTTTATTAATTATGTGCATAAACATAAAATATGAAGTAAATAAAATAACATTCCCACTAAAAGATCTACCATTATAATAAAATGGCAAAATCTAAAAAGGACAAGACCTAGTCAAATGTCACCTTAAGACTGGGCCAAGATGGTAGTTCCTCAATTAGATTCAGATCCTTATAAACCTCTCAATTTAGGGTTGTTCTGCGCTAAATACTAAAAAAGAATCTTAAAGATAAAACCTAGCCTAAATGTCGTTGCAAACATGGCCAGGATGGCAAAACCTATTCAAAAGATTCAAAACCTTAACATCTGAAAGCATATTAACATGCTTGACAAATGTGATTCGATAAAATCACATAAGTCATTCTTAAACTGGGTTATTCTAATTTCCCTTATTTATATAATCATCCCTTAAGGATGAAGTGCCCACGGGCTATAATAAACGTCCTCTGGGACTAAAGACAGTGGTAGCCTACAACTCCCTGTTAAGAAAAGGTAATGAACTTTGATTCAAACCTTAATGCCTCGATTCCATAAAATCTAGGCTTGTAAATTTAAGCTTGTCTACATGACTAGGCCTTTTGTGCTATTACTAACTTATAATTTAGGATTATGATAAAGATCCTGAATAATTATATATCTAACAAATTAACTAAAATGGCTATTAAAAACCATGGTTAATAAATTGTCAAAAACAATAAAACTGTATAAGCTTCTATATAAACCTTGCCCTTATTTGATTTTATGTAGCAATTAAAGCTACATGGCTAGGTCAGAAGAGGTAAACAGTCATCCGGTGGAAAACCATGAAAATACTAAGATACATGTGACTGGTGCGGAGCTGCAAGCATTAGTAGATAATGCTGTTACAAAAGCTATAGAACGGCAGTATAATGAATCTAGCGGGACTCGAAGTAGGACCCTATCCACACCGCACTCCAAACCTAAGACTCATTCGGAGGCTCATAGCAAGCCACCCTCTAAGAAAGATGAGCCAAAGAAAGATGATGATCGGCATTCATCTAATCAACACAGTGTTCCATCTAAAAGGATAGTGTTTGATGATAAACCACGTACCAAGTCCTGTACTTATAAGTACTTTGTTTCCTGCAAACCTCGGGAATTCACTGGGGAGAAGGGGGCAATTGATTGTATGACCTGGTTGGATGAGATGGACACAGTAGTTGACATCAGCGGTTGTGCTGAAAGGGATGTAGTGAAGTATGTATCCCAATCCTTTAAGGGAGAGGCACTAGCATGGTGGAAGTCTCTCATTCAAGCTGCTGGAAATATCCCGCTCTACAATTTGTCATGGGATCAGTTCGTTGCTCTCATTAAGGAGAACTATTGCCCGCAGCATGAGGTTGAAAGGATTGAATCAGATTTCTTATCATTGGTGATGAAGAATTTAGATTGTCAAGCTTACCTCACCCGTTTCAATACCCTGTCTAGGCTGGTTCCGTATCTCGTAACCCCGGAACCCAAAAGGATTGCTCGCTTCATTGGGGGTTTAGCCCCAGAAATTAAAGCCAGTGTTAAGGCGTCCAGGCCCGCTACTTTCAGATCAGCAGCTGATCTATCTCTGTCTCTCACCTTGGACGCGGTCAGGCTAAGATCGCTCAGGAATTCGGAAGAAGGCAAGAGAAAGCATGAGGATGATAACTCACGAAGATCTGAAAAGAGGCATAAAGGTAGCACTGACTTCAGGAAGAAGTCTGGATCCAACAAGGGTAGCCAACAAGCTGAGGAAAAGCCAAAGTGCAAGACTTGCCAAAAACGCCACTTTGGAAAGTGCAAACTTGAGTCCAAGTCTAAGTCAGGATCACCTGCGTGTGGGTTATGCAAGTCTAAAGAGCACAAGACTGTTGATTGCAAGAAGATTAAAGATGCCACATGCTACAACTGCAATGAGAAAGGGCACATTAAAACCAATTGCCCCAAATACGCCAAGAAGCCGGAAGAGGTCAAGAAGACCAATGCTAGGGTCTTCAGGATGGATGCAAAGGAAGCTGTTCAGGACAACAATGTGATCACAGGTACCTTCCTCATAAATGATGTCTATGCAAGAGTATTGTTTGATTCAGGGGCTGATAAATCATTTGTAGATAATAAGTTTTGAAAATTGCTGAATTTACCTGTTAAAACCCTAAGCGTGAAATATGAGGTGGAATTAGCTGATGGTACCTTAGAAACTGCATCAACCGTGTTAGATGGATGTGTTATATCCATTAGGAACCACTCATTTCCCTTATCTCTACTTCCTTTGAAGTTAGCCGGTTTTGACATAGTTATAGGAATGGATTGGTTATCTCGTAACCAAGCCCAGATAGTGTGCGATAAGAAGCAAGTGGTGATCAAGACCCCTTCGGGTGAACAACTTACCATTCAGGGAGATACCCAGTATGGACTGCCTGAGCAAGTGTCTATGCTCAAGGCATCTAAATGTCTGAAGAAGGGTTGTGTCATTTATATGGCACAAGTGACTATTGATGAACAGAAACCCAAGATAGAAGATATTTCAGTCATCTCTGAGTACCCAGAAGTTTTTCCTGAAGAACTACCTGGTTTACCCCCAGATGGGCAAGTAGAATTCAGAATTGACATCATCCCTGGAGCTGCACCTGTTACGAGAGCACCTTATAGGTTGGCACCAATAGAGATGAAGGAATTGAGGACACAACTAGATGAATTGCTAGCCAAAGGTTTCATTAGACCTAGTTCGTCTCCTTGGGGAGTGCCAATTATATTTGTTAAGAAGAAGGATGGATCGATGCGTCTGTGCATCGATTACCGTGAGCTTAATAAGGTTACTATCAAGAATAGGTATCCTTTGCCCAGGATCGACGATCTGTTCGATCAATTACAAGGGGCAAGTTACTTCTCTAAGATCGATTTGAGGTCAGGCTATCATCAATTGAAGGTTAAAGATGAAGATGTACACAAGACTGCATTTAGGACTCGCTATGGTCATTACGAGTTCCTAGTGATGCCTTTTGGGCTCACTAATGCACCTACCGCATTCATGGATCTCATGAATCGCGTCTGTAAGCCCTACCTAGATAAATTAGTCATCGTTTTCATCGACGACATTCTCATTTACTCAAAGAGCCAAGCTGACCATGAGAAGCATCTTCGATGCATTCTAAAACTGCTTCATCAAGAAAAGCTCTATGCCAAGTTTTCAAATTGTGAATTCTGGCTTCACGAAGTCCAATTCCTTGGACATGTTGTTAGTGAGCGTGGTATCCAAGTAGATCCCGCTAAGGTTGAAGCTGTTATGAACTCGAAAGAACCCAAGACGCCTACGGAGATTCGCAGTTTTCTAGGACTAGCAGGATACTAGAGGCGATTTATTGAAAACTTCTCAAGAATTGCAGCACCCCTAACTCTACTCACCCACAAGAATAACAAGTTTGACTGGGGGCCTAAGCAGCAAGAATCCTTCGATATTTTGAAGCAGAAGTTGAGCAACGCTCCTGTATTGACATTGCCTGATGGAATTGATGAATTTGTAGTATATTGTGATGCATCGCACACCGGAATGGGCTGTGTACTTATGCAGAAAGGCAAAGTTATTGCCTATGCTTCACGTCAGTTAAAGGTGCACGAGAAGAACTACACCACCCATGACTTGGAGCTGGGTGCCGTTGTATTTGCACTAAAACTATGGAGACATTACTTGTATGGAACCAAGTGTGTGATCTATTCCGATCACAAGAGCCTTCAACATATGTTCAATCAGAAGGACTTGAATATGAGGCAACGACGATGGATGGAAACTTTAAATGATTATAACTGTGAGATAAGATACCATCCAGGCAAGGCAAATGTGGTTGCCGATGCCTTAAGTAGAAAGGAAAGAGTGATAACTTCAAGGTTAGACATATTTGACAAAAATCGCAGCGGAAATTCATACCATAAAATTTCCTTACGTTATAAACATCTTGATGTACTTAAATTCATTTTCTAAAGTTAACTCTTTCACAATAAATACATTTATTGAACTTATTTACAATAAGAAAACATAACTTAGCTTCACTCAATTACGTACTCAACACTCCCGTACAATCTATCTTGTGACTCGGTCTTTGATCGCTCCTCTTTAGAATGATAATCTGGCTTGGACAACCTGCACTCACCAAAAACATACAAGACATTAATACCTTTTATAATTATAAACGATGCTTAGCCTCGGTTTATTTCCGTTTCTTTATTCCTTTACATTAAACGTTCCTCTCTGAGTACCTCATCTCTGGTGAGTCTTCGATACTGTACCTGCATTACACCTAAATCTCCATGTACATGCATAACAACGTAAAAACTTAATCATACTGAATGACTTACATACATACCTAAACTTCATACATACTATCTCCATATAAACATACGTACACACATGCATACATACCTACTTGCATACATACTCACACACATACATGCCAACCTACATGCATACCTACATATAAACACCTCTACATCATTATATACGTATCTACATGTACACATACTTACATCATTACGTACACTCATGACATTATTCATATATACATACATACATCCCTACTTGCATCATACCAAACTCATACATGCCTACTCTCATACATACCATCATATATCCACGTACTTGCTCGCATACTTATAAACATACATACATACCTATCTACATATGTGAATACACTTAAGCTTATAAAAACGTAAGTTAAATTAGTCATACGTAACTTGAAACGCGTTTAAACGAGTTCCCAAGACAAAACAGAGCAAACGAATGAATTTTGCCAAACAGACACCCCGTCGCGTCGCGCGACGGCCCGTCGCGTCACGCGACGGCCCGTCGCGTGGCGCGACGCCCTGAAACAAACAGAATGTTGTTGTTGCTGTGCTGCAGATTCCCAGCACGACCGAATTTCACAGAAACGGTCATAACTTCTTCGTTATTGGTCCGTTTTACCCGTTTCTTTTTCCTACGCGTCCGTAATTTAATTCTCCATCTTATGGAGTTAAGATCCGACATCTGGATTAACAAAATTCCAGACTTTTAAGTCTTCGGCTTACTACCCTTTTTACCAAGAATTGACCCGTTCATAATTTTATCACATAACTTGTTTGTTTGACCTTAACTTCATATGAAGTGATAACTTCAAGGTCATTTGTCATAAAAGATTCATTTCCGGATACCTTACATCTTATTCCACCCGTTTGCGCTCAAAAGCTTATTTTGACCCGTTAAGGGTAATTGCGCATTAAAACGTTTCTGACTTACAAAACCATACTCCTCACTTTCATACTTGACCGAAACATTACACTAATCGAATAACTTGTTTCTAAACTACTTTTAAGAATGTTTGCCCAAAATACCCATCGAGGGCATTTTGGTCAACTTTAGTCCCAACATTTACGACGAAGGACTTCAACACATAATTAACCTCAAACATCATGTTTAATTACTTAAAACACTATATTACTTAACAAACTAAGAAGTGATTACAGAAATCACTTACCTTATGCATCCGTGCTCGTATCCGATTCCTTGCCTCTTCTTGACCCATTAACACCTCCTGCTTGAGCTCGTCTCGACGTGATTCCTATACTTTCTTTTCATCAAAATCACGCTCTTATTAGCATATTCATTCGTACATGTTAACAATCATATCAATCGCATGTTTCACACTTAACTTTCATTAGTCATTTCTAACAAACATAACTCATATAATCATATCCGTATACGTTTAAACTCATGTAACTCATCATGTCATTACATTTAACACGGATTGCTATAACATGTACCATACGACTTCCCATAATCCTACATTTACGACAACGAGTCAAACCATGTTTCTTATACTTAGTTGACTTTCAAAAGTCAACTATTAACCATATTCAACTATCGACTTATCATCATATACTCGCAACATCATAATCGACTATACGAACGACACTATATACATTTTATCATACACTTGATGTACGTACTACCTTTTAAGCATAACGTACAACTAATTCATGCATAAATCTTCTAAACTCATACATAACCCATCAAAACCTACTACTAACCATCATGGATCATTCCCAAATAAACATCAAACATATTATCATCATATTTCTCCTAATTCATCTAACAAGAATTTATTATACCCACATAATACATCAATCTTTCAACAAGACTTGGACATAGATGGTGATTCTAGTAATCATCTTCGCCATAACTCACGGGTTTCACCACTAATCATCAAATTAACGCAAACCATACACAACCCATGTTCTATACGAGGATTCTAACCCTTATACATGATCAATTTCATATTAACTCACGGATTAGAACATAACCCACTTCACCCGTGATCACAAATCTTAGATTTAAGACATACCTTACGATCCCCTTGTGAAGGTAATCACTAATTCATGTTCGGTTATGAATTTGAGCCTTGATTCATTCTTCAATTTGAAGCTTTTAAAGAACTAGGGTTTTGGGGCTTTTGAGAGCCCCTGCTCGATCCATCCAGAACACACACGAAGATGTGTGTGTGTGTGTGATCTTTTTCTTTTAATAACTTAACTTTTATTTATCCCACTTTAACCCCTTGAGTTTGCCTTTAAAACATAACCGACACTACCTTCATCATTTAATACTTTTGACCATACCCTTAACTAGGTTAAATAGCCTAGTTATTAATTTCATGACGTGTCATATAGGAACACACGACAAATATTAACATTCAGATTTTGGGGCGTTACAAGTCTACCACCCTTAATTAAGGTTTCGTCCCCGAAACCTTTCTCACCTCTATTTAACACTAATTAATTCTTCTCTACGTCCCATCAACACTACCGCTAGCCCATCACAACGACTATCTTCATTCTTAAAGAACCCGCTCCGGAGTTCTTATTAGTGTCGCTTTCACTAATAACGCTAATTCCTAACAGCCTTTATAGTTAATGATTCATTCATCATTCTAATACTCGTATATCATATGCATTATATATCTTTTTATTTACTTGAAACCATTCCAACATCCCATTACTAACATTCCCATTTGTTTATTTCAACATTCATAATGTTTTCATCGACTATACGATCTTGCATCGAAATTTGTATATACTCAGATATGTTTAACTTTAACTAATACATCATAGTAATGGATAACTATACATTCTCGATTCAAAAACTATTCATATAGTTGGCTTCTTTCTAATAAGTTCATGCCTTCCATACTATAACTTCACACATCATTTTTATTTCCTTGACCGGTTAATAACGGGTCAATATACCCACTTCTTTAATCTATAATCATACATACATCCTTATGATCCGTTCATAACGAATCTAATACCTTCATCTCATCTCTTAAGATTACATTTTCTACAAGCACTGTATAATATTTAACTCTTGTTTTGATATCATAACAAAACTATCATTTCTTATTCACACCTACGTGCTTAACTCTAACGTTAATCTTATTCTACTTTTTCTACAGTTACTTGTACCTTGCATACCTTTACGTTACCTTTAAATCATGTCGTTCATTTCACATTACTATTGCTTCCACTTCATGCATTACTTAATTTACATATATTAATGTGTCATACTAGTTCATATCTATCCAACATGAGTTAAACATTTTACTAACCTCTTATTCATTTCACAAACCAACGATCCGTAACCCAGATCGATCATCTTCTCCTCGAGTACTAGCCGTACAGGCCAGGTTTCATTCATTCGTGTAATGAGCTTCTGCTCGTGCACGTCCTTTCACCAATACGATTGGTTTCATCACATCAATAGTTCTAACATTATCATCAACAACATCGGCGGTTAGCATATGTCATTCAAACATTCATTACACTAGGTGATTACCCACCTATAACTCTTCTACAATTTCCTACGTACCTGCTATAACGTACCACACATTCTAACTCTTACATGCATTCCTTTCATTCTATTAATCATTTCGCCAACGGAAGTACACGCTCGTACTTCCTTCCATTCATGCTTACTTGCAAAGACCTTATTACATCGTTTTAATATTTCTTACCAAGCTTACCATTCCCGCCCATACTCAAGTTATTGTCCGGGTCACAGCCCGTCATCATTCTGACTTCTAAGAGTCAATTACTAACACATCTAACACGTAACTTATACAAAACTTCGTCTATTATACTATCACATTTTACTTTATACTTATTTCTATGACCCGTTCGACTCAATCATAGTCAAACTGTCGACACCTTCTTATGCGGATTAATTTCATCTTTTTATATTTTAAACCCGTCTCACGGATTCAGACGCATCATTCATACTTTTTCATTCATTGAATCCGCCTTACGGATTCAAACATTACATTCATGCCTTTCATTACTTCTGCGTTTTGAATCCTTCTCGCGGATTCAAACATATTATCCATGCCTTTCATCCTTGAATCCGTCTCACGGATTCAAACATATCATCCATGTCTTTCATCCTTGAATCCGTCTCACGGATTCAAACATATCATCCATGCCTTTCATCCTTGAATCCGTCTCACGGATTCAAACATTGCATTCATACCTTTCATTCCCTGAATCCGTCTCACGGATTCAAACATATTATTCATATCTTGTTGATCCGCACTTAATCACGGATTCAACATTCTTCATTCTTATCAGGCATGATTTTCATTCTTACATAGTACTCTCAATTTCCCGAGAGTCTTACTTCCCATTTCACCCACACGCCCGCCCGCTACCCAACTCTACCGGACATACCTGTAACAATTATCATGATCTCACGAACGTCATACGTTTCTCGTGTACTGGCCAGGTACACAATCCACATAGTAGTTTCGTGCCTTCATGTAATTGTCACCTAATGTCCGTAGACTTAGGTTTCGGCGCATGTATCACTTTCAGTACTTCATTACTATACTATCATTATCCTTCATTTAACATTTTCCTTCTCTTAATGAATTTTACTGTTACACATACCCACATATCGAATTTACGTACCTGGATTCAAATTTGGCTTATTACCTCTTTGCCTGCCTTAGTATTCATCCTAAATTGCATTCACAGATCATCCTCTTCAAACACTTATGCTTACCTCGTACATACAAAACCGTCAGTTTCTTTATACGTATACATAAGTTCATACTTACATTAGCTTTTACCTTTGGATCTTGATCGAGTCTTAGATTGTACGGGTTTCTTATCTCAAGAGCACACAAGTTTGAGTTCAAGTACTTACCTTCTCGTACTTGATTCCCTCAAACCAGGGCTCTGATACCAACTTGTTAGACCCTAATACATATTTGACAAAAATCGCAGCGGAAATTCATACCATAAAATTTCCTTACGTTATAAACATCTTGATGTACTTAAATTCATTTTCTAAAGTTAACTCTTTCACAATAAATACATTTATTGAACTTATTTACAATAAGAAAACATAACTTAGCTTCACTCAATTACGTACTCAACACTCCCGTACAATCTATCTTGTGACTCGGTCTTTGATCGCTCCTCTTTAGAATGATAATCTGGCTCGGACAACCTGCACTCACCAAGCACATACAAGACATTAATACCTTTTATAATTATAAACGATGCTTAGCCTCGGTTTATTTCCGTTTCTTTATTCCTTTACATTAAACGTTCCTCTCTGAGTACCTCATCTCTGGTGAGTCTTCGATACTGTACCTGCATAACACCTAAATCTCCATGTACACGCATAACAACGTAAAAACTTAATCATACTGAATGACTTACATACATACCTAAACTTCATACATACTATCTCCATATATACATACGTACACACATGCATACATACCTACTTGCATACATACTCACACACATACATGCCAACCTACATGCATACCTACATATAAACACCTCTACATCATTATATACGTATCTACATGTACACATACTTACATCATTACGTACACTCATGACATTATTCATATATACATACATACATCCCTACTTGCATCATACCAAACTCATACATGCCTACTCTCATACATACCATCATATATCCACGTACTTGCTCGCATACTTATAAACATACATACATACCTATCTACATATGTGAATACACTTAAGCTTATAAAAACGTAAGTTAAATTAGTCATACGTAACTTGAAACGCGTTTAAACGAGTTCCCAAGACAAAACAGAGCAAACGAATGAATTTCGCCAAACAGACACCGCGTCGCGTCGCGCGACGGCCCGTCGCGTGGCGGGACGCCCTGAAACAAACAGAATGTTGTTGTTGCTGTGCTGCAGATTCCCAGCACGACCGAATTTCACAGAAACGGTCATAACTTCTTTGTTATTGGTCCGTTTTACCCGATTCTTTTTCTTACGCGTCCGTAATTTAATTCTCCATCTTATGGAGTTAAGATCCGACATCCGGATTAACAAAATTCCAGACTTTTAAGTCTTCGGCTTACTACCCTTTTTACCAAGAATTGACCCGTTCATAATTTTATCACATAACTTGTTTGTTTGACCTTAACTTCATATGAAGTGATAACTTCAAGGTTATTTGTCATAAAAGATTCATTCCCGGATACCTTACATCTTATTCCACCCGTTTGCGCTCAAAAGCTTATTTTGACCCGTTAAGGGTAATTGCGCATTAAAACGTTTCTGACTTACAAAACCATACTCCTCACTTTCATACTTGACCGAAACATTACACTAATAGAATAACTTGTTTCTAAACTACTTTTAAGATCGTTTTCCCAAAATACCCATCGAGGGCATTTTGGTCAACTTTAGTCCCAACATTTACGACGAAGGACTTCAACACATAATTAACCTCAAACATCATGTTTAATTACTTAAAACACTATATTACTTAACAAACTAAGAAGTGATTACAGAAATCACTTACCTTATGCATCCGTGCTCGTATCCGATTCCTTGCCTCTTCTTGACCCGTTAACACCTCCTGCTTGAGCTCATCTCAACGTGATTCCTATACTTTCTTTTCATCAAAATCATGCTCTTATTAGCATATTCATTCGTACATGTTAACAATCATATCAATCGCATGTTTCACACTTAACTTTCATTAGTCATTTCTAACAAACATAACTCATATAATCATATCCGTATACGTTTAAACTCATGTAACTCATCATGTCATTACATTTAACACGGATTGCTATAACATGTACCATACGACTTCCCAAAATCCTACATTTACGAAAACGAGTCAAACCATGTTTCTTATACTTAGTTGACTTTCAAAAGTCAACTATTAACCATATTTAACTATCGACTTATCATCATATACTCGCAACATCATAATCGACTATACGAACGACACTATATACATTTTATCATACACTTGATGTACGTACTACCTTTTAAGCATAACGTACAACTAATTCATGCATAAATCTTCTAAACTCATACATAACCCATCAAAACCTACTACTAACCATCATGGATCATTCCCAAATAAACATCAAACATATTATCATCATATTTCTCCTAATTCGTCTAACAAGAATTTATCATACCCACATAATACATCAATCTTTCAACAAGACTTGGACATAGATGGTGATTCTAGTAATCATCTTCGCCATAACTCACGGGTTTCACCTCTAATCATCAAATTAACGCAAACCATACACAACCCATGTTCTATACGAGGATTCTAACCCTTGTACATGATCAATTTCATATTAACTCACGGATTAGAACATAACCCACTTCACCCATGATCACAAATCTTAGATTTAAGACATACCTTACGATCCCCTTGTGAAGGTGATCACTAATTCATGTTCGGTTATAAATTTGAGCCTTGATTCATTCTTCAATTTGAAGCTTTTGAAGAACTAGGGTTTTGGGGCTTTTGAGAGCCCCTGCTCGATCCATCCAGAACACACACAAAGATGCGTGTGTGTGTGTGTGATCTTTTTCTTTTAATAACTTAACTTTTATTTATCCCTCTTTAACCCCTTGAGTTTGCCTTTAAAACATAACCGACACTACCTTCATCATTTAATACTTTTGACCATACCCTTAACTAGGTTAAATAGCCTAGTTATTAATTTCATGACGTGTCATATAGGAACACACGACAAATATTAACATTCAGATTTTGGGGCATTACACATACAAGCATTCAGGCTGCACCTTTTGAGGCATTATATGGTAGGAAATACAGAACGCCTATTTGTTGGGCAGAGATAGGATAAGTTCAGTTATCAAGACCTGACATAGTTTTTGAAACAACGGACAAGATTGTCCGGATTCGTGACCGCCTGAAAGCTGCCAGGGATAGGCAGAAAAGTTATGCTAATAAAAGGCGAAAACCTCTAAAGTTTGAGGATGGTGATAAAGTATTACTTAAGGTATCACCCTGGAAGGGGGTTATGCGATTTGGTAAGAAAGGTAAGTTAAGCCCAAGGTATATTGGATCATTCGAGATTATCGAATGTGTTGGGTCAGTGGCTTATAAGTTGAACTTGCCTGAAGAGCTCAGTGGTATTCACAATGTATTCCACATCTGCAATCTGAAGAAATGTCTATCAGATGAATCGCTAGTCATACCACATACGGATGTGCACATATATGAGAGCTTGAAATTTGTGGAAAAGCCTTTGTCAATTGAGGATCGACGAGTTAAAAAGCTTCGGAGGAAGCATGTACCTATAGTAAAGGTTAAATGGGATGCCCGCAGAGGTCCCGAATATATGTGGGAGGTAGAGTCTACCATGAAAGAAAAGTACCCTCATTTGTTTTAGTAAATCTCGAGGTCGAGATTTCTTTTAAGGGGGTGAGGATGTAACACCTCGTAAAATCATACCCAATGAAATAAAGACACGTGGCGTGTAAGATGAACGTGTCAGGAACCCAGGTCAAATTAAAAGATGTATGGTAGGATTTAAAAAGGGGCGACATGTTATTAAACACCTCTGAGCGACCAAATTATAAATCCCAAGACCATAAATTGTAATAAACATCTGATGTACTAAACTGGTTATTCCTATAATAAATAAATTCAGATTATAAAAGAATTTGGGTATTTAAATAATGTTACAACAAGGTTCGTACAAGATTCTTGTTTAAGAAGGATTCAAAATTTGAAACGCATGGCAAGACTCTTCCACAAGATCCAAAATGTGTAAGTGCATGCAAAGCATGCAAAGTCTGAGCACTTGGTCACTCTACTGAAAAGGAAAGCATAAGATTCGGACTTGTAAGAAATGCATGGTCAAAGCTTGGAAGTTTGTAAATTTTTGGATTCTGGTCATCGCTTACGGACCGTATGGCCTTAGGCTTACGGTCCGCAAGCCCTGCAACTGGGCAATTTCAGCAAGGGTCGGTTACGGACCGCAACCGTTTAAGCATACGGTCCGCAAGAGGAGCATACGGACCGCAAGGACTTCTGCTTACGGTCCGTAAGCCAGTCGCTGGCAGCAAGAATTGGACAGCTGCCTGTTCAGCAGGTTGCACCACCTTATATGAGTGGTTTTCGAATTCAGGGGCCTTACAACTGGTTTTGGCATTATAGGGACACATGGGACCATCATAAAACATCAGTAGACTTTGTTGGCATCATCCCATGCAATCTATGTTGGTATATATAGAGCATTGTTGCAACTCATAAAACTTGCTCACTTCAAGTTCACTCAAGACTTAGTTCTAGAGCTTCTCTGATCAGCAACAAGCTTTCCTAGGATCCCTAATCATACTTAGGACCTTTGTAAGTGTCCTTAATCCTTTTTAATTCAGTTTAGCTTAGTTAATTAGCTAAAAGTCAAACCGTCATAATTAAGGTTTGACTTCGAGATTAATCAATAATTATCCAGTCAAATCTCGAATCAAAAGTACCCATAAGTAGGTAATTATGTGGGTAATAAACCCTTAAAAGGGTACTCTCTGATTCCCACTCTAACTAGGTAAATTGTCGGGTTAAACTTAATATTAAAAAGTCAACAGAAAGCTTAATTTCAAACTAATGCATATTTAGCAATGTAGAAGCTATGTAACCTATTTTATCATTAATATAACTTGGTAATTAATGTAAGAACATGTCTAAACATGTTCAACCCGACAATTTTCAGTTTAGGCCCGGTTTGGAACCGAAAGTCGCATAATTTGACTTTTGCTTTGACTTTCGATTCTGACCCATTGTAGCATGTTTTAGAAATGCCTTAGAGCCTTATTTGGACCAGGTTTCATGTTAGTATAACCCTCTGTGATTATACACCTTGGTCCAATAGTTATCCTTTTCATATGCACGTTTCCGTTAAATGCTTAAATGTTGACTATTATGCCCATATGACCTTAAAACATGAATTTTGAAAATGTAAAAGAGTAGAAACCTTAGTTACTGATTATTAGACTTGTCCCTAAAATTTGACATCAGTTTGAGGTCTAGACTAAGAATTATGCTCATTAGCGTAATTAGAAAGCTTTTTAGTAATTAAATGGCGTAAATAGCATATAGCCTATCTAAACCCGATTTTTGATACCAAACTTTTTACCTACTGATATAAAATAATATTTTGGGATTTTGAAGATTTTTATTTAATTTTAGGCTGAGCATAACATAGAGTTCTAAGCTTGATTCGGTAATTGCCGGTTTTGCCCTTTTGGGCTATAAAATGAGTTTTACAAATCTTTTTGAAAGCAAACCTTTTGCTACTGATTTTATATGATAAATAAATTATTTTAAACCTTCTGGAATAATAAAAATATCAGCTTTCTATATAGAACCCGGAAATAGCTCAAAATCGCCTTTTTAAGCGTTTTTAACGCATAGTATGTATTAAATCTATTTTATACATATAAGGTTGATACCTACTGATATTTTAAGTATATTTTTATACATTAACAGTAAGCTAAAGTTTTAACCTCATATTTCCAGTTTTGACCGTTTTAGGCCTAAGTGAAATTACCAAAATGCCCTTTCAGTGCATAGTATGGTTAGAAACGATAAATTTCACATATAGGTTTTACCCTACTGATATCACTTAGTAAATTAAGTGTTTTTACTGATTACATCAGACCCGAAACTCAGAATTTTATTTAAACTCTTTTATAACCTTTTAAATGACCAAAATGCCCTTACGGGGCATAATTTGAGTTTAAATTCATATGGGGCATAATAGAAGATATCTTACTGATGTCACAACATATTTATGGCTTATTAACTCAGGAAACTTGTATATGACTCATATGGTTGCCCGTTACGCACTTTTCGCGTTCGGATCGGCTTATGTAACTAGTTTGCATAATTTAGCCGAAACGGGTCAAACCATATCATTTTTGTCTCAAAATCCAGAATGTGTTTAAGTTACCCATATTAAACAAGCATACAAGCTTGTCAGGACAAAACCACATTCTAAACCGGTCTTCGCTTTATCATGCGTTTAAACCGTGTATTCCTTTTGAAAACTAACCGATCTAAGTCTAAGCTTAATTAAAGACCCGTTAGGATTCTAATAGGTTATTAAAACCTTCGTTCCAGAATAGGAGCCCAGTAAAAGCTACGGGCACTTGCTGTATTTGATTTATACTTTGCACAGGTAAATACTCTTAACTTATTTTCCCTATACGGGCTTGGGATACGGTATTATAATAATACCGCTTGGTCGGGTATGTAATCATTTAAATCGGATTGTGATTAATGTATTTACATAACTCGTTTTATTCTGTATTATTTGGTGTATGGCCTTTGGGGGTTAAATGACCATGTCCCGGATATCCTTGGCATCATTCAAAGAAATGGCCACGACCTAAGCACGGGGTGTAGGCGTACACCTGACAGATGCATATGTGAAAACTGGTAGCCCACTTAAAGGAAATAACCTTGTGGGTATTATACCTGTGGCGTGTCAGTTAATCTAGACCGGCCCTACAAACCGGCCCTAATGGACGACAAATAAGTAAAACTGTATACAAGATTATTTTTGAATAATTGTCCCAAGTTATAAAAATATATTTTTGCCGAAGTGCATTCAAATCAATTTTCAAACTCTTTTCAAAATGACTCAGTTAAGTTGTATTTACCAGTGTAAACTGACGTATTTTCCAAAAAGGTTAAGTGCAGGTACTATACGTAATAGGCTGGCTACTCCAGGCATCAATAATCAAGTCTCGCAAGCTCTAGATGTCAAAGTCTGTTGAACAGTTTTCCTTTTTATTTGATCCGCCTGTGGATCTTTTTCAACTGTTTTGTGATACTTAATATTACAATTTTATTCGGTTGAAATAAATCTATCTTTTGCTTCCGCTGTGCATTTATATATTGTGTTGTTTTGACTATGATGATATCAACTACGTCATGATACTCCCCACCGGGCCCACCGGTAATACGTGGAAATATCGGGGTGTGACATGCCGGATGTTGGTTCGTTTGGTCGTATGATCGCGATGTTCGCTTAATTACGACGGAATGCGCATAAGCGCGAAAAACGATCCAAATTGCGCGACGAATGGATTTTTCTTATACCAAACACTAAAATAAAATATTTTAGTGCTTACATAAATTTTTGGATGTCCGGATGTATTCAGAATGTAAGTTATGGGCGAAAATGCAAACTTGTGCACTTTTTGACGCTTTTAGTCCCTGAATGACCCAAAAGTTTATTTTAGCACACCGAACCCCTCAAAGCCTATTTCTAAGCTATTTAAAGGATATTTATGGTATGTTTAACTTATGGTCATGTTCCGGAATGTCTGTTCTAGTACGAATCATCATACTTTCGCAGTTTGTCGAATTTAGTCCCTGTAGGCGATTAAACTTGTTTTTGCCATACCAAAGCCTTCAAAACTTATTTCTAAGTTATGTAGAGGTTATTTAAGGTATGTTAAGTATATGTAGATGTTCCGGAGTGTTTTTCGCGTTAAACTGATTACGTTTACGCACCATTTTGCGTATAACTCTCTAGAAAGCGATGTAAAGTTTGAAATTGAACAATCTAAAATGCAGACAACCAAGATTTTATATTGGACCGTTCAATATGTAGTTTAATATACTAATTGGGCTGAGACAATTATGTTGTTATCACATGGGCCATCCAGTTGTGATATTAATGATTCTGAGAACAGTTGACAAACACCTGGATGACACTTTCACACGAATTGGACTTTTTTTCAAACGATATGAAGCACTTCAAACGAAATGATGATATTTCAAACGAAATGGATTTTCTTCAAGCGAAATGGAGAACTTTCATGCGAAATGAAGCATTTTCAAACGAAATGGATGAACTATGTAACACCTCGTAAAATCACGACCAATGATGTATTGACACGTGTAATAAACCCTAATAAAGTCCAATGTTGAATTTAAAGGACTAATTTTTCGAAAAATCGAAAACTTTGATAATAAAAGGACGGGAAGTGTTAGCATACCTAAAATAAGTTTCCAAATAACCTCTCACGACGTTTATATTCACAAATGTGCCACTTGATGAATAAGTGTAGTCGTTTGCATAATTAATTGAAAGTTTGCGCAATAAAGGGTTAAAAGCGTCAACATGTTAATTCTTACCTCTGAGTGACCTTCTAACAAACCGGGAGCTTAATAATATTTAATTATACTCTCAGGAATGCCAAATAATGGCCATCTAAGGTTTTTATGCCTATAAGTAAAGTTACGCGCAACTTTGCAAGTTAGAGGGGCTAAAAGTGTCAATATGTTTAATTAATACCTCTGAATGACCTTTTAGCGAATCCGAAGCATCGTGATATTTAATAATACTTTCAAGAATGTCTAATATGGATTAGATGAGGCTTCAATACTATTAAATGATGAAATGCGCAAGTTTGCGCAATAGAGGGACCTAAAGCGTCAACTTTTGAATCTATGCCTTTCGGTGACCATCTAAGCGAACGAGAGCGTATTAATATTTAAGTATATGCTTGGGAAGGATAAATATGGGCCATGGAAGGCTTGTATAACATTAAACGGCAATTCGTGCTACTTTGCGCAATTTAAGGACTATTTGCGTCAAACTGCAAAAGTATGTCGATTCGTACGGTAACGGACCTTCTGGAAATTTTCCATAAGTTAAACATGCCCTAATTATCATTTCTATAGTTTAGATATAGGCTTAGAGGTGTTTGGTGCGCAAAAATAAACTTTCAAGTCCACCAGGGACTAAAAGTGTCAAAAAGTGCACAAGTTTGCATTTTCGCGCATATCTCACAATCTGAATATCCCCGGACACCCAAAAATTTAAGTAAGCACTAAAATATTTTATTTTAGTGATCGCCTTGATAAAATTCCTTTCGTCGCGTCGTTTGGTTCGTTTTTAGCGTTCGTTCGTGTTTCGTCGTAAATAGACAAACAACGTGACCGTACGGCCAAACGAACCGACATCCGACATGTTTTTGAACATGTTTCATGTCCCCTATGTTTAAACTTCATGATGGAGCCTTAAATTGAGGTTAACGGGCCTTAAACGTGCCTTAAATGACCTTAAAGATCACAGGGACCATTTCTGCCAATTCTGGAACTGTGCTTGCTGTTATAAACCTGCAGGCGGCCCGCGTACAGGCCTAGGTATTCTCAGGCGGGCCGCATGAGTTCATCAGAAGTGGAAAACAGCTATTAACAGCCTGTTCGTTGCTGTTTTCATGACCAAACTGGTTTCTAATACCACAAGATCGATACTAGAGGCTGCCCATAGTATGTTTAAACCACCCGACACCTGTTGTGATTCGATTCGTTCCAAGAATCCTATAGAACACCACATATCCTTCATTTTTATAAATTTTTGCAACCTTCAAACACTCAAACATGTTCCAATCCGATTTGCACAACCATCTTGGATCTTTCTGGTGTTCTTGATCTTTCATTCAGTGATTGTAAGTATTCCAATCATGTTTTGATTCTTGTTCATGGTTTAATCTAGCCAAGAACACTATATTTTGACTTCTGTTTGACTTTCTGATTTGATCATGAATTGATCAGCAAAAAGTCCAATTGAATCTTGTTTTATGATGGTAATCAAGTTGGTTATAATCCATTAGGATCATGCTTTCTGATTTCCGCGAATTCTAGTCTATTTGATAAGTCAAAGTTAGTAATCTAAAAGTCAAACTGGGCAGATTCTTAAATTAATCAAAACTGATAATATAGAGGTTATGGATCATGTTTTGTCACTTAAATAATTTGGTAAATGTTACAAGAACATGTCAAACTGATCACTTTGGTGTAATTGCTTGTTTTGAATCAAAAGTCTAACAGTTTGACTAATGCTTTGACTCTCAAATCTCACCTGATTAACCTTGTTTAAGATCTGCCTTAGAGCTCATTTTGGACCAGGTTTCATATAAGTATAACTCTCTGAGATTTTACAACTTTGTTCAATACTTATCCGATTCATATGCATGTTTCCGATTCAGGATTAAATGTCGACTATTATGCCCTTTTGACTATAAAACGTGATTTTTGAAAAAGTGAAAGAGTAGAAACATTTGTTGCTGATTTATAAACATGCACCTAAAATTGGATATAAGTTTGAGGTCTAGATTAAGAGTTATGCTCAATATCGTAATTTGAAAGCTTTATGTTACTTAAACGGCGTAATTAGCATATAACCTATTTAAACCCACTTTTTGATATCAAACTTTTTACCCACTGATGTTATATAATATTTTGGGATTTTTAAAGATTTTTATTTAATTTTTGGCTGATCATATCATAGGTCTCTAAGTTTAATTCGGTAAATACCGATTTTGCCCTTTTAAGCCATAAAATGAGTTTTACAAATCCTTTTGACCCCAAACCTTTTTCTACTGATTTTATTTGATAAATAAAATATTTTTAAGCATTCTGGAAATATAAAATATCAGCTTTCTATTAAAAACCCGGAAACGGCTCTAAATCGCCTTTTTAAGCGTTTTTAACGCTTAGTATGTACTATAACCATATTAAACATATAAGGTTAATACCTACTGATTTTTTTAGTATATTTTGAGATAATAACAGTAAGTAAAAGTTTTTGAACTCAGGTTTCCAGTTTTGACCTTTTAAGCCCTTGTGAAATTACCAAAATACCCCTAAGGTGCATAGTTTGGTTTTAAATGATAAGTTTCACATATGGGTCATACCCTACTGTTATAATATGTTAAAATTAGTATACCTACTGTATAAATCAGACCCGTGACTCAGATTTACAAATAAACTCTTTTAATAATCTTTTAAATGACCAAAATGCCCTTACGAGGCATAATGTGAGTTTATATCCGATTTGGGCATAATAGAAAATATCTTACTGATATTATAACATAATTAAGGCATATTAAATCAGGGAACTTGCATGTGACTCTTATGGTTACCCGTAACGCCCTTTTCGCGTTCGGTTCGGTTTATGTAACTAATTTGCATAAATTAGCCGAAACGGGTCAAACCTTATCATTTTCATTTCAAAATCCAGAATGTATTTAGGTTACCCATTTTATACAAGTCTTCATACTTGTTGGGTCTAAAACACATTCTATTCCGGTCTTCGCTTAATCATGCGTTTGAACCGTATATTTCCTTAAAACTAACCGGTCTAAGTTTAGGCTTAATTAAAGACCCGTTAGTATTCTAATTGGTTATTTATACCATCATTCCAGACTAGAGCCTTCCGGTAAATTGTACCTACGCTTACTTAAGTGAATACGGCTGAGTTATTATAATTCTTGCTATTTAAGACAGGAGCTAGCTCAGGTAAATACTCTTAACTTATTTTCCCTATTACGGGCTTGGGATACGGTAATATAAATACCGCATGGTCAGGTATGGGATTCGAAGACCAATGAGTCGGGAAATCCAAATAACCTGTTTTTAATTCGTATTGCTTGACTGAAACATTGGGGGTTAATACGACCGTGTCCTGGATATCCTTGACTCATTAAATGCAATGGCCACGACCTAAGCACGGGGTGTAGGCATACACCTGACAGATGCTATATGCTTATTAATTGATTATACCCAATAAGGGAATAGTGGTGTGTCGGTTAATCTTGAACCGGCATAGAACCGGGCCCCGTATGTAGAGCAAGTTATGTAAAACTGATAACATGAGATATAGTTTGTCCCAAGTATAAAAGATTAATTTTGCCTTGTGCATTTTAATCAAAGTGTCAACATATTTTGTGCCGTAGTGCATTCAAACCAATTTTCTTAAACTCTTTTCAAATGAGTCAGTTGAGTGTATTTACCAGTGAAAACTGACGTATTTTCCAAAGTCTAAGTGACAGGTACAAGTACGTAATAGGCTGGAAGCTGCTCAGGACGTTAATAAGGAATCTTGCAAGTTCTAGGCGTCTAAAATCTGTTGAACAATATTTGTTTTTAAGATCCGTCTGTGGATCCTTTACTTTCCGTTGTAATACCTGGATATTACGTTACATTCGGATTGTAATATTATTATCTTTTGCTTCCGCTGTGCATTTATATATTGTGTTGTTTGACTATGATGTTATCAACTACGTCACGATACTCCCCACCGGGCCCACCGGTGACACGTGGAAATTCGGGGTGTGACAGGTTGGTATCAGAGCCAACATTGAGTGAATTAAACACTAGCCCTTAGTGTTTAATCTCAATGACACAGTAGCACATTCCTTGACCTTCTGAGTCTAGACTTAACTTAGGAATATTCTCAATCCTAATCTAGAATTTTTGCTTCCAAATGTTTATTGGATACGTCGCCAAGCGAAGAAGCCGTAATAGGAATTCTCCACGTCTGGAGCCTTGAAATGCTGAGCTTCGTACCACGACCAGGATGAAACGTGCAACCAAGGAGAAAGCGTTAAGGAATTGAATGAAGAAGAAACTCCTTTGCTGAAGATCGTTTCCTCAATAGTCCTTATAAGGACATATTTATCTTTTCCGTCCCTTCGAGGACAACATTATTCCTTTCAAGTCCCGCTTAGGGCAACTTTATACCTTTATTTTTATAGTGGAATGATTAAGTTTAAACTTTCATTCTAAACATGAAATAAGAAATAAATGAAAAATAACATTCTTTTTATAAGATCTACCATTATAATAAAATGGCAAAATCTAAAAGGACAAGACCTAGCTTCGGGTCATATTAAGACCGGCCAAGATGGCAGTTCCTCAATTTAGATTCAGATCCCTATTAACAGTTCAATTTAGAAATTTTCTGCGATAAATATTAAAAGAATCTTAAGAGTGAAACCTAGCCTGAGTGTCATTATAAAGACCTGGCCAAGATGGTAAGACCTGTTTAAAAGATTCGTATCCCAGTTAACATCTGAAAACATGTTAACACTCCCGGCAGATGTGATTCGTTGGAAATCACACACGTTATTAAGGATTCATCAAAAGATTCCTAACCCAGTTTAATGATCTCTGAATCCTGGGTTTACATCATCAATTAAGATGATCATATTTTAACCATACGTGGTAATATAGTGCCTACGGGCCTTGCTCATTTCTACATGAGCCAAAATACAGTGGTAGCTATGACTCCCTGTCAGGAAAAGGTAATGAACTAGGTTCAAACCTCAAGGCTTTGTTTCTCTGAAATCCTAGCTTATAATTTATAAATGTCCTTGTGACTAGGCCTTTGTGCCACCTTAATATTCGTAATTTTTATAACTAGGATAAATTATAATGCCTCGATTCTCAGAAATCATGACTTATAAAGTAAACTTGTCTACTCGACTAGGCCATTTGTGCTATTACTAACTTATAAATTAGGATTTATGATAAAAATCCTGAATAAAATAAATATTATTCCTTTTCTGTTAAGTATATGTATTAAAAGAGAATCTTAAAAGGTTTGACCTAGCTTGAATGTCATTGAAGACCTAGCTAAGATGGTAAAACCTGTTTAGAAGAGATTCAGATCCTGATTAACACTTGAAAACGTGTTAACACTCCCGACAACAGTGATGCGATAAAATCACGCTTGTCATCTCTATATTAGGAACTTCCAAACCCCTTATTTAGCCTATATAATCAATAGGAATCATGGCTAATAAACGTCGAACATGATGTACACTTCTAAACATCCACCTGGGATGTATACCTACGGGAAAAGATGCATACATGAAAACGATAGTTTTATTTCATAACTTCTTGTCAAGACAATGAATTATGGAATTTTCTGATCCAAAGGAATCATTGATTATGTTTTAAAATTTCCCTAGTGACAAGGCCTCTGTGCCATCAAAAAGTCCTTTGGACAAGCCCTTATACTATATAAAATGTCGGTACGACATTGATAGTCGTGACGTATGTCCCCTGTCTAATAAATATGAAGGATTATATTCCGTTTAAACGCCAAAGATGGTTTATCTAAAAACCTAGGCTAAGCATAATCAAATAAATTTAATACTATCTATTGGTCCATATGGTTGAGTTACACCATGGCTATTTAATCGTCAAGTTCGACAATTCGCTATATAATTAAACAAATTATTACTACTTGGTTAGTTAGCCTTCAAAGCTTCACCACGGCTGACTCCTCTGGGGCTCACAATCATCCAGTTAGTCAGAATGATGTACTTTGAATAGCCTTTGTGGCAAAATAAATTATCTTCCAAAAAGATGACGGCTGTAGTCTTTGACTCTCTGTCCAAAGGTGAAGAACTATGTTCAAACCTTAAGATCTCTGATCCAATAAGATTGCGGCTTATATATTAATGCCTTAAGTGCCATATTTTGTATGTCCTTTGTGACAAGGCCTTCGGGCCTATGATTATTAATGTCCTTCATGACAAGCCTTCCAACTATCTAAAGATTGTCGTTATGACAAGGACAGTTGTGACATTGTGATCCCCAGTCAAAAGGTAATGGACTCGGTCCAAACCATAAACACAATTGATGGTCCTTTTTTACCTAGGCTAAATATAATTGACATACTTTCTAGTAGCATACTATAAGGAAGTTATAAACCTAACAGCCATTATGGTTTAGTAATACCATGACTTTATAAATCATCCATTACGATGATTCCATAATAACTTGCATCTAAGCATATGTTATTTTTGGTGTTTAGTACCAAAGCTCCAGAATGGAGGTTTCCGACGAAGCACACAGCAATACGGCGGCTAAAAACAAGGATGCAAATATAAATATAAATATAAATGTTAATGGCACTACTCTTTAGGCCTTGATTAGCGCAGCAATTAGTGAAGTTGTGGATAAGGTCCTTGAGAACAAAAAGGAACCGAGTGTCACTCACTCAAAGATCCATACGGAAACGCATACATCAGCTCGTAAGGAGAGCTCCGTTCACTCTTCAGATGAAAAGAGCGAACCTCAGGAGTTAGTACTCTATGATAAGCCCCGTTCAACTGAAGGCGGGTGCACCTACAAATATTTCGTCTCATGCAAACCAAGAGATTTCAATGGCGAAAAAGGAGCAATTGATGCTATAGAATGGCTTGAGGAAATGGAAACTGTTGTGGACATCAGCGATTGTGCTGATAAGGACGTAGTAAAATTTGTTTCACAATCTTTCAATGGAGAGGCTCTTGTATGGTGGAGGGCCATGATGCAGTCCACGGGGAAAATTTCCTTATACAGTATGGGATGGTCCAAGTTTGTGGATCTTATTAAAGAGAACTACTGTCCACAACACGAAGTGGAAAAGGTGGAGACAAATTTTCTGACTCTCACAATGAAAAACCTAAATTGTCAGCAATATGTTACCGACTTCAACTCCCTATCTAGACTGGTACCCTATTTAATTACCCCGGAACCAAAACGCATTGCGCGTTTCATCGGTGGTTTGGCACCAGAAATAAAAGGGAATGTTAAAGCTTCAAGGCCAATCAACTATAGATCAGCTGTAGATCTATCCTTGTCTCTCACTCTAGATATAGTGAGACAAAAGTCGATCGAGAATGAAACTAATGAGAAAAGACAAAGGGAGGAGGATGACTCTCAGAATCCTAAGAAGAGCAAATCCAAGCTCAACAATAACCAACAGGATTCCAACAAAAAGCCTACATGCAAAACCTGCAAAAGAAGACATTGGGGGCAGTGTCGATTAAACCAAAAGATAAAGCAATGTGGCATCTGTAAAAGAGCTGGCCACCAGTCCCACGAATGTAGGGACATGAAGGATGTAAACTGTTTCAGCTGTGGCGAAAAGGGCCACATCAGTACTAATTGCTCGGAGGCTGCCAAGGAAGGAGCAGCTAAGTCTAGGATGGATAAGAAAGGAAGCGCCTAAACTACCGGTTGAATGCCAGAGACAGTGTATATCAATAATGGCATTAGGTACGTCCTTACCTTTTAGCATCGATTATATCTGCTAAGTATTTTACGTTAATGCAAGGGATAATAAACCTTTTAGTAAACCATAAGCTTAGCAAACATTTGGTTACATTCATAAGAACTTCCGATATTAAAAATGAGGTATAATTTACCAATGGAATCTTTAATGACCTCTCTCCCATCCTCGGAGATAATCCTTTCATAAGAATCTGGAGTACTTTTCCCCAGAAAGAGTACGACAATATATATTATTTATTTTATTGTATTATTTTCTCATTGTTTTCTATCATCTGCGAATGCCAAACGATGTTTGATAAGAGTACCATATGAGGATTTGCGTATCCTAGTGTGTCCCATAGATTGCTTCCATGCCTGATCAGTATGGAGGTTTAATGCATGGGATCCCCGAAGATATCCCAATGGTCATATTGTACTAAAGTCGACTAGTAGTATTCAAAGAAGATATCCAATATAAAAATGTCCTTATAAGTATCTCTACTTAGGGCATCTTTGCAATGGTAAAGGGAATGTGTCATTTATCTGACACCGACAGCGATAGATGAGCCAAAGCCTGAGAATGCGGAAATCTCTGACATCTCTATGTGTCATAATTAGCTTCTTTATAAGAATTACCCTGTTTACCTTCTGAGAGGCAAGAGGATGTTAGGACAAACATCCCGCTTAGGGCTGCAGTTATTGTAAGAATCTTATATCTGTTAGTACCAACGAAATAGGAAGAACTAAGAGCCAAATCAATAAGTTTTAGAGAAGGTTTCATAAAGCCAAAATTCAAAGTTCTAAGAACTCCGATTTTTAGTAAATAAGAAAGACGGTTCATCTTACTTATGCATTGATTACCGCAACCCTATTTAGGCAATAACTAGGAATCCCCAATTGCTGCCAGGATCGTCGATTTATTCGACTAGCTGTAAGGAACAACTATTCTTTGAGATTAGTCAAGCAGTGGTTGGAATAACCATATCACCTTAAGATAAGCTTTTCCATAATAGTTGCTATATAGGTATCAAGGTGGCTCCTTTGGAAACCTTGTATAAATGAAATATTAAAACATCCGTTGGATGAACGAGACTTTGGGAAGTCCACTTATCAGGATCTGAAAGTTGCATTGGAAGCAACGAATAAGATCATACGAATCCCTAATTTTCTGTAAGTTGCCAGTATTCGGCAGAAAATCAAGAATTAATGAAAGTAGCAACCCTCCTACATTCTTGTTAACGAATAAGGTTCAACAAAAGGTATCACCCAGGAAGGGTGTACCAAATTTGTTAAAATTATCAGGCTAGTAAAGCTCTAAATATATAGAATCATTCGACGGAAATCGAATGTATCAAGATCAAGTAGCTTATAAGCTAGAACCTATTTAAGGAGCTTGGCGAAGCATACAATGCATTGTACACTAATGAATTGAGGATGTGTTTCACCAGTAAGTCAAGAAGCATTATCACATATTGATATGCAGATATATGATATGATGAGCAACCTATATCGATTGAGGATCGATAGGTTAAGAAGCTCCAAAAGGATACATGTACCAAATATAAAGGTCACTTTGAGAGCTTGGAGAGATTCCAGATATGTTATAGAAGTTGAGTCCATTATGCGACAATAAGTACTTCCAGCACCTTAGCAAATCTCGAGGTCGAGATTTATTTTAAGGGGGTGAGGATGTAACACCTCATAAAATCACGACCAATGATGTATTGACACGTGTAATAAACCCTAATAAAGTCCAATGTTGAATTTAAAGGACTAATTTTTCGAAAAATCGAAAACTTTGATAATAAAAGGATGGGAAGTGTTAGCATACCTAAAATAAGTTTCCAAATAACCTCTCACGACGTTTATATTCACAAATGTGCCACTTGATGAATAAGTGTAGTCGTTTGCATAATTAATTGAAAGTTTGCGCAATAAAGGGTTAAAAGCGTCAACATGTTAATTCTTACCTCTGAGTGACCTTCTAACAAACCGGGAGCTTAATAATATTTAATTATACTCTCGGGAATGCCAAATAATGGCCATCTAAGGTTTTTATGCCTATAAGTAAAGTTACGCGCAACTTTGCAAGTTAGAGGGGCTAAAAGTGTCAATATGTTTAATTAATACCTCTGAATGACCTTTTAGCGAATCCGAAGCATCGTGATATTTAATAATACTTTCAAGAATGTCTAATATGGATTAGATGAGGCTTCAATACTATTAAATGATGAAATGCGCAAGTTTGCGCAATAGAGGGACCTAAAGCGTCAACTTTTGAATCTATGCCTTTCGGTGACCATCTAAGCGAACGAGAGCGTATTAATATTTAAGTATATGCTTGGGAAGGATAAATATGGGCCATGGAAGGCTTGTATAACATTAAACGGCAATTCGCGCTACTTTGCGTAATTTAAGGACTATTTGCGTCAAACTGCAAAAGTATGTCGATTCGTACGGTAACGGACCTTCCGGAAATTTTCCATAAGTTAAACATGCCCTAATTATCATTTCTATAGTTTAGATATAGGCTTAGAGGTGTTTGGTGCGCAAAAATAAACTTTCAAGTCCACCAGGGACTAAAAGTGTCAAAAAGTGCACAAGTTTGCATTTTCGCGCATATCTCACAATCTGAATATCCCCGGACACCCAAAAATTTAAGTAAGCACTAAAATATTTTATTTTAGTGATCGCCTTGATAAAATTCCTTTCGTCGCGTCGTTTGGTTCGTTTTTAGCGTTCGTTCGTGTTTCGTCGTAAATAGACAAACAACGTGACCGTACGGCCAAACGAACCGACATACGACATGTTTTTGAACATGTTTCATGTCCCCTATGTTTAAACTTCATGATGGAGCCTTAAATTGAGGTTAACGGGCCTTAAACGTGCCTTAAATGACCTTAAAGATCACAGGGACCATTTCTGCCAATTCTGGAACTGTGCTTGCTGTTATAAACCTGCAGGCGGCCCGCGTACAGGCCTGGGTATTCTCAGGCGGGCCGCATGAGTTCATCAGAAGTGGAAAACAGCTATTAACAGCCTGTTCGTTGCTGTTTTCATGACCAAACTGGTTTCTAATACCACAAGATCGATACTAGAGGCTGCCCATAGTATGTTTAAACCACTCGACACCTGTTGTGATTCGATTCGTTCCAAGAATCCTATAGAACACCACATATCCTTCATTTTTATAAATTTTTGCAACCTTCAAACACTCAAACATGTTCCAATCCGATTTGCACAACCATCTTGGATCTTTCTGGTGTTCTTGATCTTTCATTCAGTGATTGTAAGTATTCCAATCATGTTTTGATTCTTGTTCATGGTTTAATCTAGCCAAGAACACTATATTTTGACTTCTGTTTGACTTTCTGATTTGATCATGAATTGATCAGCAAAAAGTCCAATTGAATCTTGTTTTATGATGGTAATCAAGTTGGTTATAATCCATTAGGATCATGCTTTCTGATTTCCGCGAATTCTAGTCTATTTGATAAGTCAAAGTTAGTAATCTAAAAGTCAAACTGGGCAGATTCTTAAATTAATCAAAACTGATAATATAGAGGTTATGGATCATGTTTTGTCACTTAAATAATTTGGTAAATGTTACAAGAACATGTCAAACTGATCACTTTGGTGTAATTGCTTGTTTTGAATCAAAAGTCTAACAGTTTGACTAATGCTTTGACTCTCAAATCTGACCTGATTAACCTTGTTTAAGATCTGCCTTAGAGCTCATTTTGGACCAGGTTTCATATAAGTATAACTCTCTGAGATTTTACAACTTGGTTCAATACTTATCCGATTCATATGCATGTTTCCGATTTAGGATTAAATGTCGACTATTATGCCCTTTTGACTATAAAACGTGATTTTTGAAAAAGTGAAAGAGTAGAAACATTTGTTGCTGATTTATAAACATGCACCTAAAATTGGATATCAGTTTGAGGTCTAGATTAAGAGTCATGCTCAATATCGTAATTTGAAAGCTTTATGTTACTTAAACGGCGTAATTAGCATATAACCTATTTAAACCCACTTTTTGATATCAAAATTTTTACCCACTGATGTTATATAATATTTTGAGATTTTTAAAGATTTTTATTTAATTTTTGGCTGATCATATCATAGGTCTCTAAGTTTAATTCGGTAAATACCTATTTTGCCCTTTTAAGCCATAAAATGAGTTTTACAAATCCTTTTGACCCCAAACCTTTTTCTACTGATTTTATTTGATAAATAAAATATTTTTAAGCATTCTGGAAATATAAAAATATCAGCTTTCTATTAAAAACCCGAAAACGGCTCTAAATCGCCTTTTTAAGCGTTTTTAACGCTTAGTATGTACTATAACCATATTAAACATATAAGGTTAATACCTACTGATGTTTTTAGTATATTTTGAGATAATAACAGTAAGTAAAAGTTTTTGAACTCAGGTTTCCAGTTTTGACCTTTTAAGCCCTTGTGAAATTACCAAAATACCCCTAAGGTGCATAGTTTGGTTTTAAATGATAAGTTTCACATATGGGTCATACCCTACTGTTATAATATGTTAAAATTAGTATACCTACTGTATAAATCAGACCCGTGACTCAGATTTACAAATAAACTCTTTTAATAATCTTTTAAATGACCAAAATGCCCTTACAAGGCATAATGTGAGTTTATATCCGATTTGGGCATAATAGAAAATATCTTACTGATATTATAACATAATTAAGGCATATTAAATCAGGGAACTTGTATGTGACTCTTATGGTTACCCGTAACGCCCTTTTCGCGTTCGGTTCGGTTTATGTAACTAGTTTGCATAAATTAGCCGAAACGGGTCAAACCTTATCATTTTCATTTCAAAATCCAGAATGTATTTAGGTTACCCATTTTATACAAGTCTTCATACTTGTTGGGTCTAAAACACATTCTATTCCGGTCTTCGCTTAATCATGCGTTTGAACCGTATATTTCCTTAAAACTAACCGGTCTAAGTTTAGGCTTAATTAAAGACCCGTTAGTATTCTAATTGGTTATTTATACCATCATTCCAGACTAGAGCCTTCCGGTAAATTGTACCTACGCTTACTTAAGTGAATACGGCTGAGTTATTATAATTCTTGCTATTTAAGACAGGAGCTAGCTCAGGTAAATACTCTTAACTTATTTTCCCTATTACGGGCTTGGGATACGGTAATATAAATACCGCATGGTCAGGTATGGGATTCGAAGACCAATGAGTCGGGAAATCCAAATAACCTGTTTTTAATTCGTATTGCTTGACTGAAACATTGGGGGTTAATGCGACCGTGTCCTGGATATCCTTGACTCATTAAATGCAATGGCCACGACCTAAGCACGGGGTGTAGGCATACACCTGACAGATGCTATATGCTTATTAATTGATTATACCCAATAAGGGAATAGTGGTGTGTCGGTTAATCTTGAACCGGCATAGAACCGGGCCCCGTATGTAGAGCAAGTTATGTAAAACTGATAACATGAGATATAGTTTGTCCCAAGTATAAAAATTAATTTTGCCTTGTGCATTTTAATCAAAGTGTCAACATATTTTGTGCCGTAGTGCATTCAAACCAATTTTCTTAAACTCTTTTCAAATGAGTCAGTTGAGTGTATTTACCAGTGAAAACTGACGTATTTTCCAAAGTCTAAGTGACAGGTACAAGTACGTAATAGGCTGGAAGCTGCTCAGGACGTTAATAAGGAATCTTGCAAGTTCTAGGCGTCTAAAATCTGTTGAACAATATTTGTTTTTAAGATCCGTCTGTGGATCCTTTACTTTCCGTTGTAATACCTGGATATTACGTTACATTCGGATTGTAATATTATTATCTTTTGCTTCCGCTGTGCATTTATATATTGTGTTGTTTGACTATGATGTTATCAACTACGTCACGATACTCCCCACCGGGCCCACCGGTGACACGTGGAAATTCGGGGTGTGACAAACTAGGACTCAAACCGTGCGAAATGGATGAACTAGGACTCAAACCGTGCGAAATGGACCTGATGTCACGCGGTTACGGACCGAAAAACTTAGATTTCTCCCAAACGGCTAGGAATTTAGATTTGAAACTTTGTAGGCTTGTAGATCAGACGTTTTCGCACATCATATCCAAAAATCAGCTAATTTGGACAGTAAAAACCTGTTCAATTTTGCAAAATTCAGTCAAGAACGTAAAGAAGATGAAAAAGATGAAGAAATCGATCAAATCTGGATGAATTCGGATCTGAATCTGATGAAAACTCATGCGGAAATGTGTGTTTGATCCGTGCAATCGAGCTCCTGCTCTGATACCACTTGTTAGGACCGGTTTTGACTCCGAAACGATTGCGAAACGAACGTGTGACGTGCGGAATCCGTACACGAACGTGACCGAACAAACGAGACGTAATATAATCGTGATTCTATTAGAAATCTGAAATTGTATAGCACCTAAATCACGTGGACAATACTTTCTCTCTCTAGATTCTCTCTCTAGATCTAGAGCTCTCCAAATGACAAATGTAGCAAAAGTCTCTAATCTAACTCTAACTCTCATATTTATAGGCCAAGGCTTATAAGGAAGTTCACCTTATTTACAAATATGCCACCTTGCCTTTCTTATCTAAATATAACAATATAAAGCTAGATTTGAACTGATTCAGCTACGAACTAGATTGACGGAGGCGATAGACATAAATGCACTAACAAAGATGTTGAGAAATAAAGGGAGTGACGGCGGAGAGCCGCCGCCGTGCGGCGGCATGGCGGCGGAACCAGACGAGACGGAGCAGAGGAGACGGCGATGACGGTGTTTTCCGGCGACGGCGGCGGTCCTTGCTCCTTCTCCGATAGATTTCCGGTAAACCCGTTTCTTTTTTATTTTATTTTTATGAAGCTTGGAGATGATGACGTTTAGCTCAGATCTGAAATGTGTTCGGTTCAGCAGCTTTGTCTCGGTTCAGCCATGTATAAGGTTCATCAGGCTCGGGTTCTGTTCGGGTATCGGTTCAAGACAAGTCTACGGGTCATTTTGGTTCGAGTTATTTTAAGTTCTGTTTCGGGTACTACTCAACAGATTCGGTTCAGGTTCGGGTTTCACACGGCTCGGGTTTCGGTTTTGGCCAACCACAGTCCATATCAGCTCCGGTTCAGTTCCGAAATGTTTGGTGCAAAATAGTCACAGTGAACGGTTCGGGTCAAGGGTTGGTTCAACTCAGTTTGACTCGGTCAAACCGAGTCAACTCAGTCAACAGAAGTCAACAAAAGACCCGGTAAAGTTGTTAGCGTAGTGAGTTAGTCTACGTTAGATTTTATTTAGTATACACGAACCGAGCTCTACCCGACTAACTAACGGTTTTACATTTAGTGATTTTGTTTCGTATTCGACGTTTTGATATATTTAACGTAAAACTTATATAATGTTTGTTGAGTGATTGTTGAATTTTGACAAATAACGACAACTTGAGTTGTCGGGGTTATTCCAAAAAACAGAGGAAATTCTGTCCGGTTCTCGTTAAAAACCCGAATTACAAAACGTATTTAAAGCTTAAAAACGACAACAATCGGAATCCTAGTTTTCTTATAAAACTAAATATTGAAGTATATGTATTTTAGTGTCGTTTTATAACTTATAAACTGAAATTATAATATTTCGACAACAAGTGAGTTACAACATAACGAAACCCGGCACTTATTTTGAAAAATATAATTATCTATATTTAATCAAACATTGATATTTCCGAAACTTTATAAGATGAATATAGTGTTTATATTTATTTTGAACGTCGTTACTTCGTGTCATTTTATAAAATAGATATAATCACTTATATTTATTTTGAAACGACGATGTTAAACTTTCTTATGAACTAAATATAGTTTAAATTTATTTCGAACGACTAAATTCGGAGTTTACATTTCAAACGTCTCGGCTTGAAATATAGGTGTGTGTATATATATATACTTACTCCCATCTTACGACAACTACGACGACACGAACCGCTATCCATCTACGTATTTCTAATTCACGACGACCAACACGACATCACAAGTATATATTTATATTTGAATATACATAAATATATATCTTAATCACTCGAAAACTAAGTCGATATCGAAACTTAGTTTTATCCCGATTATAAACGGGATCAACTAACAATAGTTTGGTTATTTCAAATCAAAATAAGAACACCTTCGTAGAGTCGTTTGTTAACGACTCGGTAGAGCTCGGACACGTAGTTTAACTACGTTGCTTTATTAGAAACTTATAAGTACTCATTCGTAGAAATGTCATAGTTGCACGCTAGCTAATTCACGTTCATGGAACGACACTATGGAATCACGCTAAGCTAGCTTTGCACAGGAATGTCAAGGTGAGTTTATAACCCCCACTTTTTACGCTTTTACATTTTTATAAAATGTTTTCGGGGGTGGAAAGACATGCAAGTTTTGCAAAGGTAAACAACATTTCGATGAACGAAAACACGTATTTATAAACCATGTTGCAAATGAATTTCACGAACTTGAACGGTTTACGAAAGGTTTATACTAAACATACCAGTTTTACAAAACAAACGCGTATTCTCGCAAAAGTGCATGATTTTCATGACCAGTGAAGGGAATGTCCTAGTTACAACAATGGGACTGGGTTGGTCTGCGTACGAAAAACGAGACAACCTAATGGGTTTATGTCCCCCTTTTCTTTTGAAATACATGTTAACTAGGGTATGTTAAGCTAGGGAATGAATCCTCAGATCACGTGTGAATAGGTGCTAACTTAGGCACCATTAATCCTTTTACGGACCACGAAACAGGGGGTAGATCTATCGGGTACGGGCGAGCCCCACTCACGGTCCTTGTGCGGCCACTTAGAGTGCTTTTGTGTCGCCGTCTAAGTGAATCGACACTTAAATCGTCTACCGGGTTGAGTGCTTCCTATGTCAGCACACATATTAATTGTGTTAGCTACACATTAATGATCATTAGGTTCATAGACGCTTACATACCAGCTTTTGATGCTCAATTTTCAAATGTTTTTAAGATTCATTTGATGGAAACTTACAAATACATGGATTTACAAACTTTGGTAACGTTTTCAACTTATGTACAAGTAGGAGGACGAGTTGGTCCTGCTTACAAAGACTCTTTTGGGCTCGGCCCATTCTCACATGTGCAATGCACAAAGGCTCTCGTGGGCTAGACCCACAATTTTCATATAACCTGCTGAGAAAAAAAAATGATTTTATTATATTTCTCAACAACTTTAAAACCGGTTATCAAAAAGATTTATTTTAAATCTTTTTCAAACAATCTATGAACTCGCTCAACTTTATGTTGATTTTTCGCATGTTCTTTCTCAGGTTGTATTTTCAAAATTATGGAACGGCTGGAATAGGAGAACCCATGGGAATTTGAGTACTTAGCAGGCGCTCAATTTCTAGAAGTCTTAGATCAAACACTTCCGTTGTGCAATGAAGATACCAGTCCAGTCACGCCAGCTCTGATATTTTCGGGGTGTGACAGATTGGTATCAGAGCTATAGGTTTCAGCGAATTAGGTTTCTGTAGAGATACCTACGCTTTAACCTCACTTTCCTCTGGGGACTTAGATTATTAAGAGTTGAACACATACAGAAAGCCTAAGACTCAAATATGGGTTCCAACCGTTGCCGAAAACAATGAGTCCACAATTTTGGTTTTAAACATACACAAGTGTTATGTTGATACACGGTTCATGAAACGAATTCATACAATAAGCAAAACTTTGAGAGTTTTGAATAACATGCATTTAGGACCTTTGGAAACTTATGTCGAAACTCATTAAAGGTCCTCACTTAGAAACCGTGACTAACAACTCGGGCAAACGCCATTATCTATGTTGTCTATGCTATTTTGGTTACCCGAGCAGGTAACCTACGTGGAACAAAACGCTAGTGCACACGAATACATGAAACTCAAATTACACGTCAACGGATGTCGGAGAACATCACATTCTACGTGGAACGAAACGCTAGTGCACAAGTTTACATGAAACTTAAACTATACGTCAGCGGACGTCGAAGTACATCATACACAACTTCAAGGCAAGGCCTTGGGAAAACATGATTGGGCATGATAGCAACGACGCTAATCCCAACAGCGGGAGAACTACCGAGTGCAATACAGCACTTTGCCACGTGATCCTGCAAACGACACGAATCTTGCTAAGGTACGCTAGAACAAGATTTCACAACAGTCAGTACTTAGTCTAAAGAGACTCACAGTTGTTGGCGCTGCAAAAGAAGTCACATGCCTTCGCATTCCCCCTATTTCATTTATGAAAAATACGCAATGTTTGACATTCCATGGTAATGTCACTTAACAACGGTTATCACACGAAATTCCAGGTAAAGTCCTTAAATTTCTTTTGTTGAAATTTTAACTTTTTGCATATAGTGAGTGGATTATCACAGTTTTACTCCTCCTAATGGTCATTGTATCACGAGGATTTCTTTCCTGATAGCGAAGACTCATTTTCTTGTTTCTTGACAAGTTCGCATGTTACACATGCATTGTTTGTTACGCATGTGGTTTCACTTCGTATGGTTGTTTTATCAACATTTCATATATATTTCGCTATACTCAATCTTTGCATTGTGATCTAGATGACCCGTATTATTGCAAAATGTTGACTTATTGGTATCGAGTCAACGGATTTCTTGGAAAACTCATTTTCTTTTGAGCGGCATACATGGTTTTTCATTGTAACCATGTCGAAACCTTCGTATTGATACATGAATTCATTGTTGGATTGTGTTTCAACCAAGTTCAATTGATTGAACTTGCTCGTAATATATATTCGATTCAAGATTCCATATGATGGATTGAGGCCATCATATTCGAAATAATCCCAACAAGCACTTCATTTGCTTTGAACCATAACAGGCTTGTCTGGTCTTCGACTTCATTGAATCGTTTCTTTGATCACGATCACCTTGTGGTGGCGTTTTTCACAAGTTTGAAGCTTGCGCTAATCTCGTTGCTCACCTCATGTACGGATTTAATTATTTATTTATTTGTTTATTGATATTAAATCCGCTTTGTTGATTTGTCATATTAAAGCAATCTTAACACAATCGTGTGTTAAGATAATGGTACACAAATTTATGTCATATTTCGATGTACCACTTAACGGCTCTTTCAACATCGATCAAACATTTTGTGATATGTATTGCTTTTCATCTTCCCCCGAAAACATTGTTTATTTGTTTCATTTTCAATCGAAAATTATATGAGATTTGCTTGAAACAAACAATCAGATTTACTTCGTTGAACCTTCCATTTGATTTCAAACACGGTGAACTTGTTTGATTACCACTATTATTGAATTGTTTCAATCACTACGACACCTTGTGGTGTCAGAACGAACTTGTAGCTTGGGCTAATCATGATTGAGCGTTTCATGCAAAACACGATGATGCTTGTTCAGTCACCGCTATTGTTGAATTATTTCATTCACTATGACACCTTGTGGCGTCGGTATAAACTTGTAGCTTGTGCTAATCACGATCAATCGCTTCATGCGAAACTACGTATGCTCTTTGTTTGACAAATCCCTCAAATAGTCTTAATGCAACTATGTATTAAGGCGATGATACACCCGATTCGGTTGTATTTCATTTCGGTGTATCCTTGCAACTCAATAATGTCAACACATTGATTTTATTTATTGAACGGTTTTATTGTTGACAAATCATTTTTTTATGATTCTAATTATTTGGATTTGTTGAATTCGAGTTTCATTCATACAACAACCAACGGAAGTTTCCGTTGGTAGTGAATTCTATTGTTTCAAAAATTGATTTGCATATTGTGAACGTTCATTTGGAATTCTATTGGTCAAAATGCCTCTTTTGTTGAACCACGTAAACTTGGTCGCATTGGTGATAGTATCACTACGCTTCGTTCACTTGACATCGATTTCTGGAACAAACTCAGTTGAACCGTTGGGTTCTTATTGACGCAGAATGTCTTTACACTCACGTAATTCGAATAACTCTTGATTCGATTACGCAGTCATTCACCTTGGTATTATTCGGACTTACCCAGGAACGACACAACTCTGAGGAGATAACCTATACTAAATTTCGAGGACGAAATTTCTGCAACAGGGGGAGAATGTGACAACCGGTAATTAACGGCTTCTAATTGCGTGATTAACAAACGATTAAGGCGATAATAAATAATGTTTAAGGCACGAATTAACTTAATTAGACTTGTGGAACGCCTAGGAACGCTTATCTGACGTTACGATGCTCGTATGATGATTTTTGAGAAATCTGCTGAGCGTTAAACGAATACGAACAGACACCAAACAAAATACTAACAACGCCAACAAATGTGAATCTTGTATATATATTTTAACACATTTTTTTTAAACTGGCCACAAATAGAAATTTAACGTGTTCATCAGTTATTGTCCGAATAATATAAATATGGTTCCTATTTAGCCTTACAACTTTAGATTAGTAACAAAAAAAAAATCACAAGCATTCTTCCAATCGGTTCCCTAGAAGCTGATTTTGACCATACCACCTATGCATTATTGTAATTTGCAAGAAAGGCTTTGACTCCACATGTATGGCACTACAATTCCCTTTGCATTCACCATAATCCTATGCATTCACCATAATCCTATTCCTGTTGCACCTCAAAAGTAAACATAGACTCTCGTGGGCTCGGCCCATTCTCACATGTGCAATGCACAAAGACTCTCGTGGGCTAGACCCACAGTTTTCATATAACCTGCTGAGAAAAAAAATGATTTTATTATATTTCTCAACAACTTTAAAACCGGTTATCAAAAAGATTTATTTTAAATCTTTTTCAAACAAACTATGAACTCGCTCAACTTTATGTTGATTTTTCGCATGTTCTTTCTCAGGTTGCATTTTCAAAATTATGGAACGGTTGGAATAGGAGAACCCATGGGAATTCGAGTACTTAGCAGGCGTTCAATTTCTAGAAGTCTTAGATCAAACACTTCCGTTGTGCAATGAAGATACCAGTCCAGTCACGCCAGCTCTGATATTTTCGGGGTGTGACAAATGTGACATCAACCGGTTTTGTTGAGTTGTTGATAATTGCGTTAAGGAAGAACCTGATTTGTTAGACGTGCTTAGCTATTTAGAAATGGTTCAGTGTATGTATAAATTTATCATTACCAAGTGAGGTAAAAGCTTACTGGAATTTTGGTGAAATATCGTTGTCATCTTTACAGACGTAGTTTAAGGAACCATCTTGCTCTGGGTAGACTTTCTTGTTGCATTTTGAGCAGTGAACGTAGAACCAACTACGATTTTCATGATTTTTTTCAATCCAAGCATGGCACCTGAACCGTGTAGAAATCTGCGTTGTGGTGGTTAGAATTAGCTATTGGAATGATCTAATATTATAATTATCTTGGTAACATAAATAACTATTGTATAGTTTAATGCTCTAACCTGCTCTTGTGCTCTTTGTGCTAAGGTCAATTCCAGAAGAGTAAGCATTGGATCTTCTAAGTCTTCCGGCTGAACTGGTGGCAGTGCTTTCAACCTATAATCATCAAATGGAATATAAAAAACACTTATTTTTTGTTTTTTAGAGATATATTTGTAGCAGAGGTTATTTTTGGGGTTTAGTGTCACACCCCGACCCGCAGCGGAAAAGGTGATTGGGGCATGATCGGGTTAACTCGAGAGCTTATGACTTGCTATTGCGTGTTTTAAATAATAATTTATTGATAACAAATGTTTCACGAAACAATTTATTCAAATAAACAATTACAAACGCGAGACATAAATTAACTACACTAATCCGTTTCTTGTTAACTAAGACCCATCCTATGTCCAATCTTCTCTTCGTACTTGTTCACATGTATCATGTGTAAAAATGGTTTTTGGGTCAACAAAGTTGGCGAGTAGATCTTTATTTGTTTTTTATTTAACCTTAAAAGATTAGTTGATTTTATTTAATAAAAATTATGTAACATGCAATATTAAATGTAATAGTGATATCAATAAATAATTCATCAATCAATCCACATCAACAAGTAATGTAACAAGACATAATGAAACATAATCAGTGAAACAAATGATGCGATTCAAGCCGCGAGAGGCGAAAAGCGAAACCATGAAACAATGATGGTGATACCGAGTTCGCCCCATGGCCGTGGGGGAACCGATCAACCAATGGTGGATCCACGCGAAACAGAGACACAAAGCAGTAAACACGTAATACATGTATGTGAAACAGATAGCGAAACAATGCGATACCAAACATAATCACATATGACATTTAAGTTTGCATGTTGGAAATAATATAAAACACTTATGAACAGGTGACACATGATACACCCCAAAAAAAGTTAAAGTGACAAAAAGGGGAAGAAGTAAGATCTACTCACAGTGGTTGCGTTAGCGATCCCACGAATGAAATTTATATGGCACGAGGAATGTAACTCAAATGACCAAATTACCCTAAAAATATATAACATTCTAAATAACTGAAACAAAATATATAACAAAATTAGTGATTCAGTTTCTTGATTTGAGAGAAATTCCAATGCGCACCCCTATCATGCTTAAATAGTAGAGTGGTATTGGTAATGAGCCTAGATCGATGTCTAGAGCATGCTAGAATTGTAGGGAGTTAGGGACTTTTACAACTAACTTGGGATCACTAGGGTTTTGTTTTGTAATGTTTTGATTGATAATAGTGTATTTTGTTGTAGAAGTGTTATCCATGATTTATTTAATATAATCGAGGTATAATGTAAAATAACATAACAAATAAGATATGATTTCGTTAAGTGATTTGTTAAATAAAATAAAAACTAAACCCGATTTATTTTAATAGTATGAGAATGAAGTTATAAATGTACAAATAATTGTGTTTCAATAAAACACTACGTTTAGAAAATTTTTTTTTGACAAACTCTAAAATTATAGATTAATCTAACTGAAATATCAAGTTTGGAAAACAAACTTAGCTATCTTAAATTTTGATAAATTTACTAGTTTATACAATTAATAATATAACTTAATTTAATTTAATTAGTTTGATATATATTTGGTTTTCCTGCATTCAAGAAAGAAATATAATTTGTTACATGCATTGTTATACAGCATGTTACCATGCTTTGCTGAAATAAAATCAAACCTAACAAAAGTATTTAAACAATAAGCAAGTAATTGAACGATTGAAAGTGGTATGAATAAAATAATTAAAAAAAAAACAAAAAATGGGAGTGGGTGACCTGGCTCCGGAAAACGATTTTTACGCACAACAACACACCAGTATGCCACATTTGCGATTTCGAAGAAACCTGGTTTCTATTTTGAAGACTCAAAAACCAGTTGGTCCGATCTGGTCAGAGTATATCTTCAGATAACCTAACAATAACCTGCAAGATCACAAGGAAACAAGCACACCGTTAGCCTCGTCACAGGGAGGGGGGCCTCTCTGTGACCAAGCTCGGGCGTGAGAAAAAATATTTGTGAGGAGAAAATAGGTCAGGGAGAGAGAGAGAGGAGAGTTTAGAGAGAGAAAGTAGCGATTACCCCCTGCTTTGAGCCTTGGCGGGGTATTTATAGTCTTTGGGTATGCTGACGTGGCGAGTTAGTTAGGGTCGGACCAGTCACTGTCAGGGAAGTTAAAGCTGTGGGGCCCAGTTAGTTATGACGTATCAATGTGCTTATTCGTTCTGTCTTCGGCGTTGGGTGCGGTCCGACCTTTGTGTGATGAGGTTCGGTTCTATACTTGATTGTTATTCGGTCCGACCAAGGACGTATCCTCATCAAGTCCCCCTAGTTCGTAGAGTTTCCTAGGTAAAAGCTTCGAACTATAACAGCGTAATTTTTGGCGGGCTGACACCCTGATTTGTCGTTTGTTGGTTTTTTTTTTGAATTTTAAATTCTGGGCAGTGACTTTTGCTGGGTAACTGACGGTCGTTTTATCTTCCCCTCTGACGTGACGTTTGATATACGTCAGTTATTGTGACGTGTCACTCTTTGATTGTTTGTTTTTGAGGCGGTGTATTATCCCTATAAAAAGGGAGTAAAAAGGTAACTTTTGTTTCACTTTTCTACTTCATCTTCTTCTTCATTTCCTCTGAGGCGAAACGACTCATCAAGCAGGTTAGTGCCTTCCTTATACAATGGCGAATAAAAGCAACTTGTCCGGTTGCTTTAATATTTTGAATAGAAATGGCTTAGCATGGTACGTCGATAAATATGCGGTTCCTGCTTCCTTACACCCTGTTCTCCCCGAAAAGGATACACCTATTTATCCTTTTACCCCAGGGAAGATAGGGGTTTATACTCGTTTGTTCGACTACTGTAATTATCTCTCCCTCTGACGAAGTTTTTGATCGACGTTCTGTTATTTCACGAGGTTCATCTTTCTCAAATGAACCCCTTCGGCCTTGCCAAGGTGTGTCATTTCGAGTTGTCCTGTCGTGGTTTGGACTCCGACCCGGATTTGAATGTGTTCCGGGCTTTTTACAAGTTGAGTCGGTCCGGTAGTTGGTACACCTTCGAGGTTAGGGATAAGAATGTTTGTTGTTATACCTGGATTACTACCAGTTTAAAGGACTGGAAATACCGTTTTTTCATGGTTGATGACCAATGCATTCCGGCCGAGATGACATGGAGGTTAAAAAAGTCGCGCCTCCCGCCCCCTCTTCCTGAAGACTTTGAATTCAACAGAGATTTATATGCTACTCTGATCAAAGAAGCCGGGCGCGTACAAAAGTTCCCGGAACACATTCTTGTTATGGGACGGATCAGCACGATTTAGGCCGAACCGGAGTGGTACCCTACCCTTAGGTGGAATGGAAAGGGTTAGTCACGTCTTTATCTTGATACGGTGCTTTTTGCGCCGCTTGCTTGATTATATTTTTATTAATATATATATATATATATATATATATATATATATATATATATACCGCATGCCTTTTATTATGCCAGACTATGGATATTATTTGTTGTTTGCTTTGATACAGCTATGGGTTTGAGAGAAGCTTTAAGGCTGAAGTCCTTTGATTCCAAGGAGCTCGATGTCCGGGCCACTAGGACTCCGAAGGGTGATCCTCCGTATCTAAGTATTGTACAGGAGAATCTTTATTCGATACGGGAAACAGCAGCTCCGGCTGACCAAGGAGGTTCGGCTGGCCAGGGAGGTTCAGGTGGCCAGGGAGGTTCAGGTGGCCAGGGAGGCTCGGGTTCAGCTCCTACGGCACAAGTGTTGAATGTTTCTTCGGCTCAGGCTGCGGTGGTAATTAGTGGTGACAAAGGCAAAAAGACCAGCTCAAGCCGAACGAAAGGGTCTGGTTCCAAGTTTATTATTGAAGACGAAGGAGTACATGTCTCTATCGAAGATGAAGGAGTGCATGCCGAAGGGGGAGAAAAGGGTGATGATGGTGATGATGAAGAGCGTCCTCAAATTAGTTTGAAAAGAAGACGGACTACTTCTTCTAAGTCCGATCCGAAACCCAAACAGGTGAAGAAAACGAAGATGGATTTTAAAACCATCACATTGGATGACGATGAAGAAGATCAAACCACCGACTTCTCTACTGCTGGGGGTTTGTTGGCAAATTTGGACGCCCATCTTCACGGTGGTCGTACCCCAAGGGACCGTCTGGTTAAAATTCCGACGAGCCCGTTATCCTTTGGAGGGGCAACTACCAAGGTTTTTGAAGATATTCATATGCCCGATCCTTTGTCTTTCAAGAAGATTGAACCATCTCCTTCTGGTAAGCCTACAACGGGGGTTGCTTCCAACGTGTCAAGGCCGAGCCCTCAACCAATTGATGGTGGGGATAGTGCCTCCTCTTCCCCTTTATGGTATAAAACTGAAGCCGTTTTCTTGTCCCGGGAGTTAGGTTCGGGCGATATGGATTCCGCTCAAGCTTTGGAGAAGTACATACCCGAGTGGTCGCTGGTGATTAAAGATAGGATCGTGGACGCCTTGTCAGCAAAGATGGCCTTGTTTCATCTTGGGACTCCGGTCGAGCATGCACATTACCGGAAGATGAGTGGTCCAGAACTTTGGAATGCTCTGATGTTAAATCAAGCCCAGTCGAATTCTTTGGTGGTGGAGACATACAAGCGCTGGGTCGAGGCGGAGTCGAACTGCCGTAAGTTCGAGCGTGAGATCGTCAATTTAAAGAGCGAAAATAATGTCCGAATGAAAACCAAGCAGGAGCTTCCGTCTCTCCGGTCCCAGGTAGATCGTCTGAAGGAGCAACTTTCGGAGGCAAAAGAAGTTAACAAATCTTCCCAAGCTTCGGCTGCGGCTGCTTATGAAGCCCGAGACAAAGCTCTTCAGGACCTGGAAACTTTTAAGCTGAAATTTGACGGTTTGGAGAGGAAATTATCCGATGCGGAGAAAAGGCATAAGGCTGAGCTAAAGGAGATGCAGACGTCTTACGACCAGCTTCTAGCCGATCATCACCGCTTGATTGATGGTACGTTCGTAATTTACTTTTTATTGCTTCCTTTTTCTACTTATTGAATCCTGTTTTTCTCCAGATAAAGACGAATTAGAGAGGCCCGTGACAGGGCGATCGAGTCGCACAAAGCAACGATCGACGAAGCGAAAGGCATGTTGACTCGTACTGATGGTGAAATGGTTGAGTTATATGCCCAGGTGTCAGAGCTCATGCTTACCAAGCAATGGTTTCTCACAGATGGGATTGCCTGGGTGGTTAAGTTGGTTCACCAAAGCCCGGAGCTGGAAAAAGTGGTCTCTGATTTGGTGAATAGTGTTAATGTGGTTGGAGTGAATGAAGGAATTAAACAGGGTTTCAAAGCTGCCCATGATTCGGTCGTTCTGTCGAAGAAGTTCCGGGGTATGAAGAAGGTACCCAGGACGCATTAAACGCTGCGATAAAGGCCTTTGATGATTTCCACATTTCCGTTCTTGGGAAGGTTGCGGACTTGGTGGATAAACCCTTGTCTGTTATTAAGCAAAGAAGCGAACTCCCCATTGCGAAAGAAGATTACGAATCTTGAACTTGATGTTTTACCTTTGTAATCATACATTATTTTGTTTTTGTTGTGGCATGTAACCGAACAACTTTTCTTCCTGCTTACGGTTTCGATGAACATATTACCGTAGCTTCATATGAAGTAATATTTTTTGGTAAAATCATTTGTGCCTGGCTACTTAGTTTTTAATTTGCGTCCAAATTTTTACTGTTCGACTAGGTTTTTATTCGGTCATTTTAGGTGATCGGATCTTAGCAGGAAGTTTTTTGTAGACTTCCTTTGCTTAGTGAATTTTCTATAGCCGGACCGTTTTAGATACGGTCCTTTTGCTTAATAGATTTTGTCATTATTGGAACTATTTAAGCCTTCTCGATCGGCGCGAGGCATGGGTCGAGGCCCGTTTGTGCACGTTTTTTGATATTGTTCGAACTTACTCATATGTTATGCTTTATATTCGTAAAAATACGGATCGCTTTATTTATTGATTTATTTAATCATAGCTCCGGGGAAAACCCTCCCGGTTACAAGGAAGATGGAAATTCTTTCGGGGTATTACCCTCCCGATTCATACATTGGAAATTTGAAAATAAATAATAGGAAATAGCGATCTTTCTTGGTCGTAGCAGGCTGTTCACATAAAACACTTCTTCAAATGCACCCCATTCCATGTCCTAGGTATGGGGGTTCCATCGATTTTTTCTAACACGTACGAGCCTTTTTCGCTAGCCTCTTTGACTCGGTACGGTCCTTCCCATTTTGGGGTTAGCTTCCCAGGGGTTTCGACGCGGCTTGCATCGTTGCTTCGGAGCACGAAGTCTCTGACCTTGAATTTGTAAAGCTTGGCACGGGCATTGTAATACTTTTCGATCTTCTTTTTGTATCGTGCCTCTTTTATAGCCGCAACATTCCGGCGCTCTTCTAGCAGATCAAGGTTGGATCGGAGTTCCCGCTCGTTTTCTTCCGAATTTTTGCACCTTTGATTCGGAAGTCCGATCTCTGCGGGGATCACAGCCTCAGTGCCATATGTAAGACTGAAAGGTGTTTCTCCGTTACTAGTCTTGTGTAATGTTCGGTGAGCCCACAGGACGTTCGGTAACTCATCCGCCCATCCCTTGCCTTCGTAACCAAGTCTTCTCTTTATCCCATCAACGATTCGTCGGTTTATCTGTTCGACCTGCCCATTCCCCTGGGGGTGGGCAACCGAGGAAAAGACTTGGTTGATCTTCAGGTTTTCGCACCAACGCTTGAATGGGTTTTCCGCGAATTGCTTTGCATTGTCGCTTATAATGTAAAGTGGAAGACCGAAACGGCATACGATTTGTTCCCAAAAGAATCTTGTTACGTTGTAGCCGGAGATGATTGTGAATGGTCGGGCTTCCACCCACTTGGTGAAATAATCCACCGCGACTAGCAAGTATTGGGCACTTCCGCTCGATCGTGGGAAAGGACCGACTATATCGACGCCCTACTTTTGGAAAGGCCATGCTGCGGTTACCGGAATCATCTCATTTTTTGCTCGGAAAATCACTGGTGCGTGCTTTTGGCATTCATCACATTGCTGGAGTTCCTTAACTGCACTCTCGTGCATCCCGGGCCAATAATATCCTGCATTTTTCACCTTCGTTACGATCATTTTTGGCCCGGCGTGAATTCCGCAAATGCCGTAATGTATTTCTCTGATGATATAGCTGGCCTGCTCCGGATCAAGACATTTTAGCAGAGGTCCGAGAAAAGTCTTTCGGTACAGACCTCCTTCCTGCATCTGATACTGGAGCGAGTTGATTTGGATCTTTCTTGCTTTTGCTTTATCAACTGGCAAGACATCGTGCACCAGGTAGTTGATTATGGGTGTCATCCATGTTCACCTGATTCGCTACGAGCAATGAATCCACATGGGCTACGACATTTCTTGCTCCGACTCTCAGTGCCAGACGTAGACCGGCTAGTAGGGCCTCGTATTCAGCTTCGTTATTAGAACTCTTAAATTCTAGTCAGAGCGCATACATCATATCCGTTCCATCTGGATCGGTGAGAATTAAACCTGCCCCCGATCCTTCGGCGCTCGAAGCCCCGTCTGTATACAAAGACCAAGGCTTGTTTGGAGCTTTCTGCGTCTCTTCCATTTCTTTATCCTCCGGCATCTCTACCAGGAAATCAGCTATCACCTGCCCTTTTGACGGTCCTTTGGTTCTGAAGGTGATATTGAATGCGCCCAGCTCGATTGCCCATTTTGCCATGCGACCTGAAACTTCGGGTCGTCGGAGAACATGCTGAATTCTTTGATCCGTTCATACCTCAATCGGGTGGGCTTGAAAGTATCGGCGGAGTCTTCTTGAAGCATGGACTAGTGCCAGAGCTAATTTTTCCAAGTTTGAGTACCTTGTTTCATAATCTTTTAGTGTTCGGATCACGTAGTAGATGGGGATTTGTGCTACGGTTCTATGAGCGACTAGTACTGCGCTGATAGCACCAGATGATGCAGCCAGGTAGACCGTTAGTATCTCGTCTTTTTCTGGTATGGTGAGAGTCGGTAAAGTACCGAGATAAACTTTAAGTTCTTCGAAAGCTCGTGCAGCCTCTTTCGTCCATTTAAACTCCGATCTGAAGCTTTTTCTGAGCACGTCCATGAACGGGAGTGACCTGTCTGCTGCTTTTGATAAGAACCGATGGAGAGCAGCCAATCGTCCATTTAAGGACTGGATCTCTTTTACCGAAGTTGGGGGTTTCATTGTAAGAACATCATCAATCTTGTCTGGGTTGGCTCGCAGGCCTTTTGACCCGACCATGACTCCCAAAAACTTTCCTTCTTCTACCCCAAACGTAAACTTTTTGGGGTTTAACTTCATGTTGATGCTTCGGAGTCGAGTGAGTGTTTCGAGTATGTCTTTCAGCATGTCTGCTTCATCGTGACTCTTGATTACGATATCATCAACATATACCTCTACATTTCGCTCGATCTGGTCTTTGAAAGCTTTGCTCATTAGACGCTGATACGTAGCACCGGCGTTTTTCAGCCCAAAAGGCATCTTGGTGAAGCAGTAAACTCCTTCGTTGGTGACAAAGGCTGTCTTGTCCTCATCTTCGATTGCCATTTGTATCTGGTGGTACCCTTTGTATGCGTCTAGAAAACACTTCAACCTGAACGTGGAGTCGATCTTCTCATCAATCTCCGGTAATGGAAAACAATCTTTCGGTCACGCATCGTTTAGATCGGTGAAGTCGATACACATTCTCCATGAGTTGTCCTTTTTCCGTACCATAACTGGGTTCGACACCCACGTTTGGTACCGAACTTCTCGAATAATTCCGGCATCTAGGAGGCTTTTTACGTCTTTTGCAATAGCCTTGGCTCGATCCAGCGACATATGCCTTTTTCTCTGTGCTATTGGTTTGATTGACTCTTTTACGTTCAGGTGGTGCTGCGCCATAGACCTGGGGACCCCCTGCATATCGGAGTGCTTCCATGCGAAAACATCAATCGAGTTACTTAACAGTTCCCATAGGAGCTTCTTCGTTCATTTTGGGAGTTGGGCACCGATAGCCACTTGCTGTTCAGGGAAATCCGAATTAATCGCCCAGAGTTCTGTAGGCACTTCGGACTTTTTGGAGCTCGTTTCTGCTGCGTGTCTTACCTCAGCTACGAATGAATTTGATTCTGAAAAGATAGTGGCGACCCCTGCTTCGGTGGGGAATTTAATAGCATCGTGTATCGTCGAGCTAATCGCTCCAAGAGCTCGTAACGCGAGTCGTCCGAGTATTATGTTATGCGACGAATGAGTACCAACAACCAGAAAGGTTAGTTGAACAGTTCTGCTCTTGTCACCATCCTCGAATGTGGTCGGAAGGGTAATTTGTCCTATCGGACGAACCACTTCTCCCGAGAAACTTACTAAAGGAGTGGATACCTCAATCAACCTCTTCTTTGTTTGGGGTTTAGCTGCTGGAAACACTGTAAATACATTATCTCAAAAGCGCTTCCTGCGACTACGGCCGATATCGTGATTGGTCCGTCTCGAGCATCTTCCGGATCAATAGGAGGAAAGTATGTAGGTTGGTGCATCCAAGCTGCCATATGCTGGCTTGACCGTTTTACCCCTCTTAGCTCGGTAGACCAAATCATATTAATTCCGGCCTCGGTGTTTGTATTATCAATCGCTGTTGCAGATTTCTTCCCATCTTTTACTTCTTTTACAAGATGAGAGAGTTTTCCGGATCATACAGCCTTTTCGATCCCTTGTTTTAAAGCCCAACATTCATCAGTTGTATGCCCCTTGTCTCGGTGATATTCACAATACTTCTTGGAGTGTTTATCCGAAGTAGGCCTTTGCTTCAACGGTGTTGGAAACCGGGTGGTTTCCGTACTAAGAATTTCACTTGGTGATTTCGTTAGCTCGGAGAAGGTGTTAAAACGCACGTTTCCTGTTCGGAAACTGCTTCGATCTGATTTCTGATACGGACCACGACCTCTGTTCTAGTTGTTGCTTCTATCTTTTGGTGGTGACGCGTTCCGTCTCCATGATGTGGTTCGAGCTTTGGCACTTCTTGCTGCTGTTTCGTTCGTGTGACAACCCTCATGATTACATGTATCCGTACGATTATTTAATGATAATTAAAGTGCTTAGTGACTGTGTTGAATTACTTAACTGTTTCCTGATTACTGTGTCATACTTACATGTGCTTGTTAACATACTAGTCATGTGCAGAAAAAATTTTACTAAATGGTCCTGAATATCCTCCTATGTGTTAGGAGTTACCCGGGACACCAAATATTTGTCAAACACGTTATTTAATTATTTTTGGCTAGCCATGATCCCCGCATACCATAACACCCCCTAAATATCAACAAACTAATATATATGACTGATGTGGAAAAAGTAGTTCAACTAAATAAACTAAAATTACCCTAAATTAAGACTCAAGTAATAAAAATCTAGACTCTCTAACTTGACTAAACTACTCACCGGCAAGTGAACCGGTCGACTCTAGCACAGAAAAGTAAGTCCGGATGTCGAACCCACAAGGACTCTAATGAATTACGTTAATGACTTATTTAGACTAGACACTGACACGACTTAACAATTGTTGTGTTTTAAGGGGGGTTTTTACTAAAATCCTAAAATTGCAATTAAAATGAAATTAAACTAAAACACGAACAAAGACTAAGGTTTGATTCAGATGAGATTAACGACTACCTAGACTCGAATCCAGTTTAACTAGGAATGAACTTCTAACGGTATTAGTGTTGTATGGAGCCGGGATCGTAAAATACTAAACCTTAAGGTATTTCAATGCTAAGACTTCCCGACCCTTCTCAGGAAGAAACCTAGGACTACAAGGCTGTTGTGAATACCGACTGTTAGACTTCCTCTCAGTCCTCTATCTACCTCTCAGCGCGACAATCTAAGGCAATTCTAGGTTCTGACTTGGTTTACTAGACACAAATGCAATTAGGGAACTAAAACAGACTTCTCTCAAAATCTATCTTAGTTATATATTGCACCGCGACCTAATAACTAACTCGAGCCTCTCAGCGACAAGTTAAGCACAATATTTAATTCTAATTGTATTTTAATTACTGTTTCTAAGGCTATCGGCCGATTTACCCAAAGATCACCCGAACCCGCAAGGATGCAAATAATCAACACAAATTTATTATGTGAAAGACATTCACCAAAATCTATGTGAAACAGTAAATAATCAACAACCAAAAATAAATACGCATACTGTTGAAACACGGAATCACCGTCGGGATGATTAGGCCGCCTTTCTACATGAGGGTGAAGAATCTCATCTTGTTCTTCCTCTTGAACCTAGATCTGCAATGGAGAAGACAAGAAAGTGGAGCTTTGTAGAGATGACCGGTAGGGGAAAGAATCCCCTGTTTCCAGTAACAAAAGTGTGGCGGCTCCATCTTGTCTAACCCTAATAATGAGGTGAACGCCTCCTTATATAGGGGACATGGGCCTCCCCTAACCTCAATGGGCCAGGCCCAGTTAGGGGTTATCTCTACAAGTCCTCAGCCCAATGTAGTATATACTACAACGCGTTGGGCCTCGCGGTTGGGTTAGTCAGCACAATAATAAATAATTAATATAAAGGCAATAAGTAACGGGAAAGTCTGACCGCTCGGGTCGGGTCCAATACCATACCTCTACAAGTCCCCCAGTCTAGTGTTGCTCACGAGTGCAAGCGCTGGGAGGAGCACTAGACTTATTAGGAGTGCTGGGAAGTGAGGATTATTAATTCTATGTTTACCTGTCGCCGAGGCGCGAGAGCTTTGCTGGCCATGTTTATTGCGTCTGTCTTTCGTTGTGAGTAGAGATAATGGAGCGGTGAAATGTGCACGATAGTTCATCGTGGTAATTGGCTAGGCAAAGGCTGGTTGCTGCCTTTTGTACTGGCTTACTCTCATGAGCTGCCAAGGTTGCACATGTGCGTATATGTCCCGCGCATGGACTTTGGAACTGGGTGAGTGTTTTTTGGCTGTTGAGCGTGGGAGTATAAGGAACAAGGTAATTCAACCTGGATGATGAAGGGTCCTATTTATAGCCGGAGGGTGAAAAAGGGAGGAGCAGCTGTGCCAGCTGTGGTTGCGCGCCAGCTGTCCGACCAAAGGGACTATCTTCTTGGTCTCCTCTACTGTGGTCAGGGTAGTGTTACACGTGGCGCGCTTACGTTTGCCCATTCTGGGTACGTCGTACTGGTGTTGTCGGACTGCTCCTTAATTCGTCGCAGGTTTACATGGCTCTTGATGAATGGTGACACATGGTGTCCTTTATGTCGGAGGGAGCATCTTTGGTGCCACCTTGACTTCTTCCAGAAACTTCTAGAAGCTTCTGGATTCTCTTGCTGATGTAGGTGCCATGTAGGATGAAAAAGTGGTGTGGTCCTTGCCATGTGAGCAGGGAATTGGGACCATACCTCTTCAAGTCCCCCCAGTCCAGTGTGCCTTCTAGTTGAGTTGATCGTCTAGGAGGGATTCTGGACTTATGAGGGTCGTGGTTGTCGGGACACATGTTTGATTTTGTAAAGTTGAGCCTACTGGGCGCGCCGCGTGTGACACATTGGCAAGTTGTAGAGTTGAGCCAACTGGACGCATGGCGCATGGTGTATTGGCAACTTGTAAAGTTGAGCCAACTGGGCGCATGGCGCATGGCGTATTAGCAACTTGTCAAGTTGAGCCAATTGGACGCATGGCGCATGGTGTATTGGCAACTTGTAAAGTTGAGCCAACTGGGCGCATGGCGCATGGCGTATTGGCAACTTGTCAAGTTGAGCCAATTGGACGCATGGCGCATGGAACTATAAAATATTCAACCTTTTGTATGACTATGTTGGTTGGCGCATGATGCGCGTGTGTTTATCCTTATGGAATACGTATACCTGGTGTTTAAATCTTTGTAAACTGTTGTCTACAATATTTGCACATGTTAATCCACTTTGAGTCAGGTTATCGCGAATGAGAATTGGCATAAAGTTGCGTCAGGATAATGAAGAGGAAACCCTACCATGCACTAATCCTCCGCTGTGCCGTAACAACAATGTGTCGTGAGGCAAGGAGATGTGGCTTGTCTTGAAGAATGTAGGTGTAAACGAAACTTTATTTTAGCCAATGTGTTTTTGCGTATACCCAAAGTGGTGCGTGCATTTGTAGCTCAGTGTACGTTTTGTAAGCGTTTTCGTCTATGGCTAAACATGCGCGCGTGCGTGAAGGCAGCAGGGCCGCATGGAGCTTAGCATGCTTGCATGTGTAGTAGCAAGCTCGCCTGGAGATTGGTGTGCTCATCTCTAAAGGACCATGTGCGTATGGCGACTTGCGTGTTCATGTGTGGAGCGTCAGGCTCGCATGGAGACAGAGATGATCGTGTGTATAACGCCAGACTCGTATGGAGACCGACGTGCTGGCATGTAATAGAGCTTGCGCGCATGGCGACTTACATACTCATAAGTAATGGAGCATGCGCGCGTGGCGACTTACGGGCTCGTATGTAGAGGAGCATGCGACTGGCGACTCACGTGCTCGTATGTAGAGGAGCATGCGACTGGCGACTTACGTGCTCGTATGTAGAGGAGCATGCGACTGGCGACTCACGTGCTCATATGTAGAGGAGCATGCGACTGGCGACTCACGTGCTCATATGTAGAGGAGCATGCGACTGGCGACTTACGTGCTCGTATGTAGAGGAGCATGCGACTGGCGACTTACGTGCTCGTATGTAGAGGAGCATGCGACTGGCGACTTACGTGCTCGTATGTGGAGGAGCATGCGTGCATAACGCATGTGTGCTCGCTCGTAAGTAAAGGAGCATGCGCTCGTGGCGACTTACGTGCTCGTATGTGGAGGAGCATGCATGCATAACGCATGTGTGCTCGCTCGTATGTAGAAGGAGCAGGCGCGTATGGCGACTTACGTGCTCGTATGTAAAGGAGCATGCGACTGGCGACTTACGTGCTCGTATGTAGAGGAGCATGCGACTGGCGACTTACGTGCTCGTATGTGGAGGAGCATGCGTGCATAACGCATGTGTGCTCGCTCGTAAGTAAAGGAGCATGCGCGCGTGGCGACTTACGTGCTCGTATGTGGAGGAGCATGCATGCATAACGCATGTGTGCTCGCTCGTATGTAGAAGGAGCAGGCGCGTATGGCGACTTACGTGCTCGTATGTAAAGGAGCATGCGACTGGCGACTTACGTGCTCGTATGTAGAGGAGCATGCAACTGGCGACTTACGTGCTCGTATGTGGAGGAGCATGCGTGCATAACGCATGTGTGCTCGCTCGTAAGTAAAGGAGCATGCGCGCGTGGCGACTTACGTGCTCGTATGTGGAGGAGCATGCGTGCATAACGCATGTGTGCTCGCTCGTATGTAGAAGGAGCAGGCGCGTATGGCGACTTACGTGCTCGTATGTAAAGGAGCATGCGACTGGCGACTTACGTGCTCGTATGTAGAGGAGCATGCGACTGGCGACTTACGTGCTCGTATGTGGAGGAGCATGCGTGCATAACGCATGTGTGCTCGCTCGTAAGTAAAGGAGCATGCACGCGTGGCGACTTACGTGCTCGTTTGTAGAGGAGCATGCGTGCAAAACGCATGTGTGCTCGCTCGTATGTAGAAGGAGCAGGCGCGTATGGCGACTTACGTGCTCGTATGTAGAGGAGCATGCGTGCAAAACGCATGTGTGCTCGCTCGTATATTGTTTGCCCTGCAAACAAGTCAACAAGGTAAATTATAACAAAGGATTTGATATATGAAAGCATTGTACCGAAGCCTTGTTCTTAGGAGGAGTTCGTTCTATGCATCCAAACTCCGTAATATGTGAAAGCAACTTCGAACTTCGGAATGGTGTTGGACTATGCTAGCCCGTTTGCTTATTGCAGCTGCTAAAAAACGTCAGTAGCGTTGAAGTTGAATAATAATAAGCAATGATACTAGTCTGCGCCGGAAATATTGTAAGGTTAATACTCGTTAAAACGATGAACTACTAGCCATGTCGTTGAATAATTTCGTTTGCTAGACGCTAGCCGGTTTACGTTATCGGGGAAAGCGTGTAACAATGCGTTACGAAATAATTCAAGTGTTCACAGCCGAGTATATGTGAACATTGTACATATATTAACTAAAATGATATGTACCCAAATGCATATTTAAAAGTCGTACACCGACTCTTGTAGCGCGTAATAATGTGTTTGAGCCATAAATTGAAAGTTATGGTGCAAACTTAAGATTAAAAAGCAGAAATGTGAACTAAATAAAAACAAGTTCAAATTAGCCTTTTTAGAACTCCACAAACTAATGGTAGAGCTGATTCGCGCGGCGGAGACACGGCCACGCAGAAGTGGTTATTTATCGGTCGTGCGCCACGGTTTTCTTAATCACAACCCTCTTAGGGTGGAAGTAAGGCGTGCTAAATAATGCTTAGTCGTAATACACTAGGAGGTATATGCAATTTAGCTACGAGTATGACAATTATATAAAGTATATCGTACATGATACGTATATCTCATGGTCGCTTGAGCATGACGATCGTACGTATGTGCGATGTACGACGAAGTCTTGTGTGCATGCTTTTTCAGTATTCATCGATGCGCGTGAGGGTCACTCGTCTCGTTTTAGCGATTGAATATATTGTCATTCCCCGCCAAATGTGAGAGCAACTTTGGCCCTCGGGATGGTGTCGCATCATGCTAGTATCCCAATTTATTGCTACTAATAAAATGTTAGTAACGTTAAATTAAAATATTGATATTAGATAAATAACAAGTGTATATTCGTATGTGTATATACAACATGTAACGAGCGTGTATATCCTCATAGTAAAAAATCATTTTTATGCTTTTTACTTTGTGGCAAATCGGACCATCAATTTTTAATTGTAAGGGCCAATACTGTGAAAGGTTATAAGTAGTGGAGTAAAAGGAAAAGCTGAGATGTGAACCTCAAAGCTTGACACGTACCCTTATAAACCTTATCAAACATTAAACACTATGACACCTTTTAGGTTTCTTTCTCAGGCAAAGTTTAGAAGCAGTTCTTTTAATGGTGCTATCTTGTGAAGAAACACATATGAACTTTAGGATAAGACATATGCATTTTTCATTTGCCACAAATATTCAAGAACACTTTATCAGTTATATATCATGAATTTTAAATTCATATTTAAAGGCTGAATATACTTTTGTTTTTTTAGCTAATTGACAACATGACAATCGATGCACCCTAGTTACTCCCGGGTCATAACGTCCGGTAGGGTGTTAAAAACAACAAAGTTTGTTTGTAGGTGAGAATGCTCGCGTGAGAGGCGGAGCACCTACGACAGCAGAACTGTTGAATTGCCGACGTGCGCGGGGTGATGGAGCTTGTGCACGCCATGCGCCGCCACGCGTATGTGCTTATCGGACGGAGCTCGCGCGGCGTATCGGAGCGCAGGAGGAGTTTGTTCGAGCATCGAGCCCATCCTACGGCTTTATCGAGCATGAATAATATATATACATATGCATGTTTTTTTTTTTTAAATAATTGTTAAATTATTTTTGAACATATGTGTATTGGTAATAACATCATGATGAGCATCACACGAATAACAAACTGTCGTATAGAAGACGAAGTGTCCGTATATTCGTTATGTATATATATTAAATGACTGGACTTTTTGGGCTTTTTGGGCTGCTGGACTTCGGTGTTGACTGGACCAGATCCATACTTATTTTTGGTGTACTAAAGACCCAATTATGGGTCTGCTTAACAACCGGATATAAAAGAATACCCACCTCACTTTGTTAATCAGTCAGTTGCGGTGTTTTTCGAGAAGTTTCTTTCATTTGCTAACTTTCGAAGGTCACTTAGGGTTTTTACCCTTTTGACCAGATTCGGAGCATATATTAATGATCCTGCGTTAACGATCTTGTTTAGCTTCTATAGATCTGTTCGTGAGTTTTTTAACCGGAAAGTATACGCCACAGAACATCCCTACAGGTCCTCGGGGAAACATTTATACTGCTGAATTCTTAATCAAAATGAGGCTGACGGTAAAAGTTGATGTATTTTCCGCAGCTGCAACCTCTTTTAAACAGGACCAAGGAGATTGGCCAAAAAGGTGATATGTATTTGATGTGGTTCAGGTGGCTCTCAACTGGTTGATAGCACAAGATAATGTGATCCCTATTCTAGGAGCCAAAAATGCAGAACAAGCGAAAGACTTTGGCATGGCCTTGGGTTGGAGTCTAACTAGCGATGAGGTTAACAAGCTTCGTGGTTTGGCTTCAAAATCAAAACCCGTAATAGGTTTTCCTGTTGAGAAGTTGTAAACGAGAGAAGAAAAGAAAAAAAAAAGAGTTCGTTGTGTCTTGTAACATATCACGCCATGCGCCGCCGCATGTTGTGCTTATCGGACGCACGGCGCACGGCGCGTTGGAGCTTGTGCACTTATGCGCGGCGCGCGTTTGTGCTTATCGGACGCACGGCGCACGGCGCGTCGGAGCTTGTGTACTCATGCGCGGTGCGCGTTTGTGCTTATCGGACGCACGGCGCACGGCGCGTCGGAGCTTGTGCACTCATGCGCGGTGCGCGTTTGTGCTTATCGGACGCACGGCGCATGGCGCGTCGGAGTAGGGGCTCGCCATGCACAGTGGTTTTTTCGCTGAAAACCTTGTTTTAAGGTGAAGTAAGAACGATGATGCAGGCTTTGTAAGGAGACCACCATTTTCTCTTGAAAACGAAAAGGAGGGAAACTTTCTTAAGACAACTTTAGCTGTTGACGACAACTGTAAAAGGACTGAATTGATTTGATGTTGTTACCTTGAAAGTGAGGTGCTCTGATATCCGGGTGAGGACAAAAGATGTGCAGGCTCATGTGACATGTCAGAGAACTTTATATGGTTGTGTACAGCTGTTTTTTTTTCTTTTTTTTTTTATTATTACAGCTGTAAATACTCTGTATTTTTTATCATTTAATAATAAAAAATATCTTGAAAGTTGAAAAGACTCTTATCTATTGAGACAAAAATCGAAATTTCTTGAGTATTTTGAAAGAACGGAGGTGATGTTCTCATTTCATGTTCTCGAATATCATCAAATAATAAATTAACAGCCCTTTTAAAAGTTTATGGCTTTTGACGGTGACGTAAGAAAGAAATTAACAATTTCTTTTCTTTTTGCCATACCTTGTTTTTGATAGAAGATTGCGTCAAAGAAAAGCGAAACGTACCTGGTTTTTTTTTTCTTTTTCATAAATCATGGCTAATCTTCGTCAACGGAGGCATAAAACCCACAAAGCTTGGATCTCGAAATTATGACTTGAGAAAGTCTTGTACGGCAACAGATCTGAGCTCTCTTGTACATGAGGTTGTGAACCCCCTTTGAAACAAATGTAGATCTGAAGATTTTTAAGCACTAAAATAAGTGGAAAACCACAGATCTAGAAGTTTTTGAAAACATAACACAGATCTGTGGGGTTTGTCCATTCAAAGATCAAGAGTGTAGCTCTAAGAACACAGATCTAGAGATCTGAGGATAAAACAAGATGTGATCAACAGATGGTTAACATAAACTCGGATGGCGCCAATGTTGAAACACGGAATCACCGTCGGGATGATTAGGCCGCCTTCTACATGAGGGTGAAGAATCTCATCTTGTTCTTCCTCTTGAACCTAGATCTGCAATGGAGAAGACAAGAAAGTGGAGCTTTGTAGAGATGACCGGTAGGGGAAAGAATCCCCTGTTTCCAGTAACAAAAGTGTGGCGGCTCCATCTTGTCTAACCCTAATAATGAGGTGAACACCTCCTTATATAGGGGACATGGGCCTCCCCTAACCTCAATGGGCCAGGCCCAGTTAGGGGTTATCTCTACAAGTCCTCAGCCCAATGTAGTATATACTACAACGCGTTGGGCCTCGCGGTTGGGTTAGTCAGCACAATAATAAATAATTAATATAAAGGCAATAAGTAACGGGAAAGTCTGACCGCTCGGGTCGGGTCCAATACCATACCTCTACACATACGCACCGAATTAAAATTTCTAGAACAATTTACTTTCAAAATCAATCCATAAACAAACAATAAAAACCGTTGAAAGATCCAAACTTTAATCAAACCATCATCTAGTCTAGGTAGTATCTAGGGTTTAGCCAAGAAACATATTGTCTATAGCAAACAAATCAAGTTCAAAACAAGAATTCATCGGAAAATATTGAAAACACGAAATTAAAGAAAACCGGGAGATAAAACCCGAACAATCTTCACTTCCACGCTCCAAGCTTCAACCAATTGATTCCCGTAAGCTAAATCACCTACGAAAGATGTAAAATCTGCTCTCCAAAAGTCGCCCTAGGGTTTCTTAGTTTGTGATATATTTTTCCTTCGTGCGTCTGATGATATAATTATGTTCATATCTTTTTTTTTTCGCGAAAGTCAAAACCCTCAAGAGTAAAATGTGCATATGTCGGCCCAATGGCAGCCTCTTTCTTCTTGTGTATTGCATAAATCGTGATGGGCCAAAGCCCATGTCTATTGGATGGAAATTAAATTTGATCTAATGGTAATATGGTATGCACAGGTAGAGGATCCTGTAAAAAGTGCTCAAAGTGTGAGAAGTGTAAGAAGTGTATTATAACACTATATATAATACTATATAACACCATATAAACACCGTATAACAATATGTAACACCATATAATACCATATAACACTATGTAACAATATATATCATTATATAACAAATATAACACTATAGGTTGTCTGATAGCATGTCTATGATAGATGTATAGTGTTATATTTGTTATATAACGTTATATAGTGTTACATAGTGTTATATGGTATTATATGGTGTTACATATTGTTATACAGTGTTTATATGGGGTTATATAGTATAATATATAGTGTTATAATACACTTCTCACACTTTAGGCCCTTTTTACGGTATCCTTACCCTGGTATGCACATATGATTTAGCAATTCATTAATGGCATTTTCGTAAATTCTCATCTATGTCATCATGATTGCTAAATCATTCTCGGTCAACAACAGCATCTTTTTCTTTGTAACTTGGAATTAATTCCAAGTTTTAATATATTGCAATAATAGCCCCTCATCTTTGGTAAACTATTTTTAAATAGCTTTCAACCTTTTGCACTTTAGTCCCTTTAGCTTATAAAATAGAGATAAGTGGCCTCAACCCTGATCACGAAAAATGGCTGCAATTTTTATTCACTCACTGGCGCCACCACTCTGCCCAACTGGCTGGTTATTTCCATACTACTCGTTTTCACTCCATTTTCAGCCAATTAATGTATCAAGACCTGGAAACCCGAACTTTGATCAATAGCACGTAATTCTAAATAAAACTAAATTATAAATAACGATAAAATATACAAACTATACACGAATAAGGGATGTATTTTGCAATACATCAAATATCCCCACACTTGCTCTTTTTTCGTCCTCGAAAAAGAATTGTGCAACGGAATCAGAGACAAATAATCACTTGGGTCAAAAATTATTTTTATCTTGTTAAAACCAATGCTTGCGTTAGCCGCGATTGCGAATATACTGGTCCTCTTAAACCCGAATCTAATCCTAAGCCCTTATCATGTAAATTTAATTTAAGTGCGGTCAATCCACCTAGGGCCTCACACTAGAATTTACGGTCCACCTACTCCCACCTCAAGCTTATAGGACTAAAGGAACGATCACTGGACCAATTCCCAACCGTCTTATATCAAAACCAAGAGAGTTAACAATCAAAATTTTTTCCTTTTTCTTTTTTTTTTTTCATTTTTTTTTTCTATTTTTGCTTTGCTTTTTTTTCTCTTTTTTTTCCTCTCTCGTGAGTCTAGACGATGTTTTCCCTAACCAAGAGGTATTCCGGCTGTAGAGTCGCTATCCCCAACCACAGATTACTTAGGTTTCGGTACTTTTAATCGGCAATTCGATTTCACACATCCCAGAGGCATTCCGGCTGTAGAGTCGCTATCCCCAACTCGGATTACATAGACCTGTGTTACTTTCATTTAGTTTCTAGCTCACTTTTTATTCTATATTTTATTCTATTTTTGCATGATCACAAACTCTAACGGTTTTAACTTATAACGATGCCCCTTATACTATTATTGGTAGCTATAATTTCCCATATTTCCCAGGCGAAAACCCACTAGCAGACCGACAATTAAGGTATACTAGCTCAAAGGGACTTAAAACCAAACCCGGGCCTATCCACATATCCCTAACTAGACGCAAGCTCGATTTATTATAATCTCGTATTATTATTATTATTATTTAACCCAAGCAAAAATTCACCTTTTCTATCATTTTCCGTTTTATTTTTGCAAACTTCTCTTATCGAAAGACATTTTTCTGTTTTTTCAATTTTTTTTTAATAAGACTCGATTATTTACATGTATCCCATCCCCACACTTGAAGATTGCATTGTCCCTAATGCAAGAATGGAAATACGACTCAATACTACCTAAACACTAAAATTAGACTCCTAAACTATTAACGAACTAACTAAATAAATAACGACTAACGATGAAATAAATAAATAAAATACAACAACAAAAAGGGAAACGACTTAGCTGATATGTGAGACTGTCAAAGTGCCAGTCATTTCCACATAAGCCCTCCAATTCGAAACGCGCTCAGCAAACTCTAACCTCGGACACGCGAACGAAAGCGGCTAACACAATCAACCTATCTGAATCATCAAACAAACTACCCAAAGCATACCATCATGTATATATCAAAAGCATCAATAGTTCATCAGTTTCATCACATTAACCAACCCAGCCATCCTAACCAACCTGTTTAAAGTGTGTAAATATCAATACAGACCAAAAATATGTGGATCAAAACAGCATAAAATAAAAATAATCAGCAAAAGATATAATCGCCAGCTGCTGCTCTGCATCCTCGTGCAATCCCCACACTACTCCTCACTATCCACTATCGGTGTGTCAGTTGTTCGAGTCAGTAGGGGTCTTCACTGTCGCGTAACTGTGGTCCGTCCAGGTCAGTCGAGTCAAATTGGGTTAGTATTATATTTGTTTGGTTTGTTTTGCTGGTCGAGTCTGTGTCTCGATTCAGGTCGGTGTTTGTTTCGAGTCATCTGCGTCTTTGTCGAGTCTTATTTGCTGAGTTAGGTTAATACATGTCATCTGCAGTGAAATCTTTGGTTCGAGTCCTTAAGTACGTGTTCACAAGTCTGTTTGGGGTCTGTTTGTTTGCAGAGCTATGCGTGTTGGTTTGATGCAGGGCTGTTTTTAGGTTATTGCGAGCGGGTCAGGTTTAATGGGCTTGTCGGGTTGGTTTGCTTGACTGAATTTTGCGGATTGATTGTTTTGGGATAGGTAAAACAGCAAGTGTGGGGATGTAAAGGTAATAGGGGTTTTGCTTTGTGTTTGGGTAACTGATGAGTAGATGGTGACCGAAAAGAGTTTTAAAAATTTTGACAAGGGTTTAGGGGAAAGGGTTCATTAAGTGAGGGTTCAAAACGTTTGAAAAGGGTTCAGAAGGTTTAGAAAGTGTTTTTAGATGAACTGTATGGTGATGTAGCGCTAGCATGTAATGTACATGTTGGTATTGCTACGCGAGTGGCAATTTTAAACAGGAAGTTTCGAAAATTTTTGATGTTTTTGCCTTAGAAAATTTTCTAACTTTTTCCCAACCTTTTCCAAACCATCCCAAAATTTTTCTAAGTATGGGACTTACCTGGAATGACTTTTTCTTCGCGTTTTCAACTCCTCAAAGGTACGTTTCCTGCAAATTCACTCACAAACACAAAATACAAACACGAAAAACTACGAAAAATAACGCAATTTACAAACGGTACATACTCTACAACCGAAGCTTTTCACGCTCACTGCTCGGTGAAGGTGGGTGGGTCCTCTAGAGGAATTTCTTCCTCTTCGCTAGCATCAATAGGACCTCCCAAGTAATGTTTCAGTCTATGACCGTTCACCTTCCACACGCCTTTGTCGACTTCATCGTATAATTCAACCGTACCGTATGGAAACACCTCCTTCACCACATACGGTCCACTCCACCGTGACTTCAACTTTCCTGCTATTAATTTTAACCTTGAATTGAACAAAAGCACTTTATCGCCTACCTTAAACTCCTTCAACCTACACAACCTCCTATCATGCAATGCCTTGGTTTTTTCTTTAATGCTCCAAGATCGTTCATATGCGGCATTCCTCAAAGCTTCCAACTCATGAATTTGAAAGAATCTCCTTCTTGCGGCTTCGGTAAGGTCAAGATTAATAGTTTTCAAGGCCCACAAAGCTCTATGTTCTAATTCTACCGGAAGATGGCAAGCTTTTCCATACACAATCATAAAGGGTGTTGTTCCTAACGGTGTCTTATAAGCGGTGCGGAATGCCCACAAAGCGTCGTCGAGCTTTTCCGACCAATCCTTTCTACTTTTTCCTACCATTTTTTCTAAGATTCGCTTCACCCCTCGGTTAGCATTCTCTACTTGGCCACTAGTTTGTGGGTGGTATGCGGTGGAAAGACGATGAGTGACACCGTAGCGTGCAAGTGCTTTCTCCATGGCGGAATTGCAAAAATGCGTACCACGGTCACTTATGATAGCTTTAGGGACTCCGAAACGCGTGAATAACTTTTTAAGGAATCTCACCACCACTCGGGCATCATTAGCAGGCAAAGCTTGAGCTTCCACCCACTTTGAAACATAATCAATGGCCACGAGGATGTACCTATTCCCACTCGAAGATGGGAAAGGTCCCATGAAGTCAATGCCCCAAACGTCAAAGATTTCAAGAACTTGGATAGGATTTTGAGGCATTTCATCCTTGGATGAGATGTTGCCGGTACGTTGGCAATGGTCGCATGTCCTAACAAACTCTATTGCATCTTTTACTACCGTTGGCCAATAGAAGCCACTATCAAATACTTTTTGTGCCGTCACATTCGCTCCGTGATGGCCTCCCGTTAAACCCTCGTGCACATGTCTAAGGATGTCTAAACCATCCTCCTAGGAAACACATCTCCTAAGCACTCTATCTCCACCTATCCTAAATAGGTACGGGTCATCCCAAATATACTTCCTAGCTTCCCTAAGAAGCTTTTTCTTTTGTTGATAAGACATACCCCTCACAAGATCTCCGGTCGCTAAATAATTTGCCAAATCCGAGAACCATGGCAAACCCTCAACCTCGGCACTAACAAAATCTATGGTTTCGTGGGGAAAAGTATCTCCTATGGAATCCTCACGAACTTCCTCTCTCTTTGGATCCTCTAAACGTGACAAATGATCGGCGGCCACGTTTTTCGCTCCCTGTTTATCTTTAATTTCTATATCGAACTCGGAGAGCAAAAGAATCCATCTAATGAGACGCGGCTTCGCGTCTTTCTTTTGGAATAGAAATCGCAAAGCGGCGTGGTCGGTGAATACCGTGGTTTTGGAAAGCACGAGATATGAACGAAACTTATCAAACGCAAACACTACGGCTAAGAGTTCTTTTTCCGTGGTGGTATAGTTCTCTTGAGCATCATTTAGAGTTTTGCTCGCGTAGTAGATTGGATGAAAGTGTTTATCAACTCTTTGACCTAAGACCGCACCTACGGCATAATCACTTGCATCGCACATGAGCTCGAAAGGCAAGCTCCAATCGGGCGAAACAAGTATAGGGGAACTAACGAGTTTTTCTTTCAAGAAGTCAAACGCCTTGATGCACTCTTCGTCAAAGACGAAAGGCACATCCTTCTCTAAAAGTCGGGTCATGGGGCGAGTAATCTTGGAAAAATCCTTTATGAAACGCCTATAAAAGCCCGCATGACCTAAAAAACTCCTAACGGACTTGACACTAGTAGGTGGAGGTAATCTACTTATGGTATCTATCTTGGCCCTATCCACCTCTATACCCTCTCTCGACACCTTGTGTCCTAAAACTATCCCCTCCGTCACCATAAAGTGACACTTCTCCCAATTCAACATAAGATTTATCTCTATGCACCTCTTAAGCATCCTATCAAGATTTAGAAGACATTGTTCGAAAGTGGTGCCATAAACCGAGAAGTCATCCATGAACACCTCCATGGAAGTCTCAAGCATGTCTTGGAATATAGCAACCATGCATCTTTGGAATGTGGCCGGAGCGTTGCATAACCCAAAAGGCATGCGGCGATACGCATAAGTGCCGTAAGGGCATGTGAACGTCGTTTTATCTTGATCCTCCGGGGCGATTGGGATCTGAAAATAACCCAAAAATCCATCGAGAAAACAATAAAATTGTTGACCCGCTAGACGCTCCAACATTTGGTCAATGAATGGTAAGGGAAAGTGGTCTTTCCGGGTGGCGTCGTTTAACTTTCGATAGTCTATGCATACACGCCAACCGGTAACGGTACGGGAAGGGATCAATTCGTTCTTTTCATTCATGATCACCGTCATCCCACCCTTCTTTGGGACGACTTGGGTCGGGCTCACCCATGGTGAATCAGAAATAGGGTATATCACCCCAGCATCTAACAATTTAAGCACTTCCTTCTTAACGACCTCTTGCATGTTCGGATTTAAGCGCCGTTGAGGTTGCACCACCGGCTTATAATCATCTTCCATGAGTATCCGGTGGGTACAATAGGCGGGGCTTATGCCCTTGATATCCGACAGACGCCATGCAATTGCTTCCCTATTCACTCTCAACACCTCTAACAACCTACCCTTCTCTCCCTCTTCTAACTTAGATGAAATAATGACGGGAAAATCGGAACCCTCACCTAGGAAAGCATATTCTAAGTGGGACGGGAGAACTTTGAGTTCTAATGGGGCGGGTTTCTCTAAAGGTGTACTCTCACTCTCACTTTTGACCTCACTCAATTCTAGCACTTCGGGGACCCACTCATTCTCTTCTACTTCCTCACTCTCATTCACAACCTCCACTACCTTTTCAACTACCTCATCTATCTTACTCTCAACTAGATCGGCTCCACTAATATAGTCAAAGCAATGGTCGACACAAGATAAGAAAGACTCTATGAAATAGACCGAATGACAAGGACTACTAAGGTCATCGGAACCACTAGGATGTTCCATGGAGCGTACTATCTCGAAAGTAACTCTCTCCTCACCGACTTGAAGTGTAATTTTCCCGTCGAAGACATCAATGATAGCCTTCGCGGTACACAAGAATGGGCGTCCTAGAATGATAGGAACCTTCTCGTCGGCTTCCATATCAAGAACGACAAAGTCTACGGGAAAGACAAATTTATCCACTTTAACTAAGAGGTTTTCAATTATGCCACGTGGATACTTAACGGATCTATCGGCTAGAGACAAAGACATGCGTGTAGGGGATAACTCTCCTAGTCCTAACCTCTCATACAAGGAATATGGCATTAAGTTTATACTCGCTTCTAAATCGGCTAGGGCCCTACACTCGGTATCACTCCCAAACAAGCACGGGATGGTAAAATGGCCCGGATCCGTCAATTTTTTCGGGACCTTGTTCAAGACTACGGCAGAACACCCTCCACTAAGGGGGGTGTTAGAAACCTCTCCTAACCTATCCTTGTGTTTTAGAAGGTCCTTTAGAAATTTTGCATATTTTGGCATTGATTGAAGGGCTTCTATGAACAGGAGGTTGATTCTAAGCTGCTTAAAGATCTCTAAAAATTTTCCGTACTCTTTGGAATATGTTTGGTTTTTAAGACGGGAAGGGAATGGAGCACGGGAAATATCAACATTGGGTGATGGAACAACTTGAATGGGCTTTTTACCTACGCTTTTCTCACTTGAAGGCCCCCCGGTGTGTGCGGTACTTGCGGGGATGAACCTAGGTTGCACTTTACCGGGCGCCTCCATTTCAATCTCCTCATCTACGGGGTCCTCATCTTCTACCTCGACACTCTCGGGTCTCACTACCTCTCCTAAGGTCCTACCACTACGGGTCGAGATTGCCTTCAAAGAGCCTGAAGGGTTGGGCTTTGTGTTGCCCGAGAATTGACCTGGAGGTTGTTCTTGCAACTGGCGTTCAATATCCCCAACTTGCCTTTGAAGGTCTAAGAAACTTGAATGGTTATTCTTTAGGAGCGTAGCGTGGTCCTCTAAAGTACATTGGGTAGCCTGATCCTTAACCACTAGTTGGGTAAGGAGGTCCTCTATCCTAGACAGACTACTATTTGACCCCTCATTCTTAGGTTGAACCTCTTGGTGTGACCCCTCACCTCTGAACTGTGCACCTGAACCTGAACTAGAAAATTGACCTGTTTGACCCGACCCCCCACTAGAATAGAAACCTGGCCCCCTATTTTGATATTGACCTGATGGAAAACCAGGGGGGTTACCTGAAGAGCGATAACTACTAGCACGCCAATTGGAGTTACTATTATTGAACGGGTTCGTTGGACCCCTATTTTGACCTGCTATATACTCGACCTGTTCTAGGGTAAGTGTTGGGCAATCTATGGTGTCATGTCCACCTCTACAAACTTCGCACCTATCGACCTTTTTCTTAATTTCTAGCAACTCTTTGGTGATATAGTCAAGTTGAGATACTACCTTTGAGTCTGAAACGACTTGGTTTACTCCTCGAGAAGATGAGGAAGTAATCACAGGATTGGAATTCCTGCTGGTAGCACTATGATCTATATCAGCATGAGCGAAGCTCTCAAAGAGATCATTGCAGTCAGCCACAGTTTTCTTTCCCATTAGGTGGCCTCCTGCAAATGTGTCGAATCGGGCCTTGCACTCAGGGGTGAGACCATTATAAAAATTTTCTACTAAAGCCCAATCCGACAGACCATGTTGGGAACAACGTGAGAGTAAAGTTTGAAACCTCTCCCATGCTAAGTGATATGGTTCGTCAGGCTCCATTCTGAAGGAATGGATCTGATCTCGAAGGCGAGAGGCCTTTGCAGGCGGGAAATACTTAGCAAGGAAGGCATCCCTAAGTCCAGCCCAAGTAGTATAAGTACCTGCTGGCTGCGAATCGAGCCATGTGGCTGCGCGGCCAGCAAGCGAAAAGGGGAAGACTTGGAGAAAGCGGGCATCAAGATTAACACCTTCGATGCCGAAGGTGCTACACAGACGGGTGAGACGATTGATATGTGCTGGCGCATCCTCATCATCACGACCATGGAACTGACAAGAGTTGTTAATGGCGGTCATGATGTATGAGGGAATTTGCCAGGACTTGTCATTGGTGATTTCAGGGATGGTGATGGGTGAATTGGCGGTAAAACCTGAGGTGGAACGCTGGTGAACAGTTTGGTTATCGGCCATTTGGTGAACTGGTGGTGGACTAGGGGGACGGGAGGGTGGTGGGGAGTTGTGGGGTGACGACTTCGGGGTGAAGTCGTAGTTCGGTGGTTTAGATTGAAGTGTAGAGTCAGAAGGGGCTGTAGATGAAGTTGAGGATTTTTTTACCTGAATACTGGGTGTGGAGAAGGAAGACTTGTCGATCGGTGGCTTCACTGGTCCCTGCGAACGCGTGTGGGGCATGAACTGCAAAACCAAGAACAAACAAGTAAGACGACTCCAACAAAAGACTCGAAAAATAAGAAAAAGACACTAAAATTACTTGGACTCCTACGACTCACAAACACACAAAAAGCACGTAACGATATCAGTTGAAATCCAAACAAAGTTGTTAACGCAATTGCCAAGAATCCCCGGCAACGGCGCCAAAAACTTGATGTGGAAAAAGTAGTTCAACTAAATAAACTAAAATTACCCTAAATTAAGACTCAAGTAATAAAAATCTAGACTCTCTAACTTGACTAAACTACTCACCGGCAAGTGAACCGGTCGACTCTAGCACAGAAAAGTAAGTCCGGATGTCGAACCCACAAGGACTCTAATGAATTACGTTAATGACTTATTTAGACTAGACACTGACACGACTTAACAATTGTTGTGTTTTAAGGGGGGTTTTTACTAAAATCCTAAAATTGCAATTAAAATGAAATTAAACTAAAACACGAACAAAGACTAAGGTTTGATTCAGATGAAATTAACGACTACCTAGACTCGAATCCAGTTTAACTAGGAATGGACTTCTAACGGTATTATTGTTGTATGGAGCCAGGATCGTAAAATACTAAACCTTAAGGTATTTCAATGCTAAGACTTCCCGACCCTTCTCAGGAAGAAACCTAGGAAACCCTACAAGGCTGTTGCGAATACCGACTGTTAGACTTCCTCTCAGTCCTCTAACGACTCTAAAAGTGCCCTAATACGACTATCTACCTCTCAGTGCGACAATCTAAGGCAATTCTAGGTTTTGACTTGGTTTACTAGACACAAATGCAATTAGGGAACTAAAACCGACTTCTCTCAAAATCTATCTTAGTTATATATTGCACCGCGACCTAATAACTAACTCGAGCCTCTCAACGACAAGTTAAGCAGAATATTTAATTCTAATTGTATTTTAATTACTGTTTCTAAAGCTGTCGGCCGATTTACCCAAAGATCACCCGAACCCGCAAGGATGCAAATAATCAACACAAATTTATTATGTGAAAGACATTCACCAAAATCTATGTGAAACAGTAAATAATAAACAACCAAAAATAAATACGCATACGCACCGAATTAGAATTTCTAGAACAATTTACTTTCAAAATCAATCCATAAACAAACAATAAAAACCGTTGAAAGATCCAAACTTTAATCAAACCATCATCTAGTCTAGGTAGTATCTAGGGTTTAGCCAAGAAACATATTGTCTATAGCAAACAAATCAAGTTCAAAACAAGAATTCATCGAAAAATATTGAAAACACGAAATTAAAGAAAACCAGGAGATAAAACCCGAACAATCTTCACTTCCACGCTCCAAGCTTCAACCAATTGATTCTCGTAAGCTAAATCACCTACGAAAGATGTAAAATCTGCTCTCCAAAAGTCGCCCTAGGGTTTCTTAGTTTGTGATATATTTTTCCTTCGTGCGTCTGATGATATAATTATGTTCATATCTTTTTTTTTTCGCGAAAGTCAAAACCCTCAAGAGTAAAATGTGCATATGTCGGCCCAATGGCAGCCTCTTTCTTCTTGTGTATTGCATAAATCGTGATGGGCCAAAGCCCATGTCTATTGGATGGAAATTAAATTTGATCTAATGGTAATATGGTATGCACATATGATTTAGCAATTCATTAATGGCATTTTCGTAAATTCTCATCTATGTCATCATGATTGCTAAATCATTCTCGGTCAACAACAACATCTTTTTCTTTGTAACTTGGAATTAATTCCAAGTTTTAATATATTGCAATAATAGCCCCTCATCTTTGGTAAACTATTTTTAAATAGCTTTCAACCTTTTGCACTTTAGTCCCTTTAGCTTATAAAATAGAGATAAGTGGCCTCAACCCTGATCACGAAAAATGGCTGCAATTTTTATTCACTCACTGGCGCCACCACTCTGCCCAACTGGCTGGTTATTTCCATACTACTCGTTTTCACTCCATTTTCAGCCAATTAATGTATCAAGACTTGGAAACCCGAACTTTGATCAATAGCACGTAATTCTAAATAAAACTAAACTATAAATAACGATAAAATATACAAACTATACACGAATAAGGGATGTATTTTGCAATACATCAATGACCATATTACATGAAATCTAACCTATGTTTACAATCTAGTTGCAAATGTTACCCTTAACCCCCCCCCCCCCCCCAACCGATTTTCGGTCCTCAAATGGACCCACACAATCATCCACCATGCCTCATATATTTTGTGTAGATATTATTGGATTGGTTGCTTGATATACTAGACATAATATTTGAAGAAGGATTATATGTATGACAAGATCATTCATTCACTCAACTTCACCCCATACTCACTCATCTCTCTCTCTTTCTCTCGGCCTCCCACAACCGCCCCCATCACCATCACTAAACCACCATCAACCTCCATTGTTCAAGTTTCATTCAAGCATCTAAGGTGGTTGGGAATGGGATTAAATAGCTGAGACGGAACTTGTACTTTCACCACTACTAGACTACTTACCTCCGTCCTCGGATTGGGAAGGACGCCAACGCTAAACCTGCGTACTCACTACGTACCACTGTCCTCGGATTGGGAAGGGCACCAGCGCTAAACCTACGTATTCTTATACATACCTATGTCCTCGGATTGGGAAGGGCACCAGCGCAAAACCTATGTATTCACTACGTACCACTGTCCTCGGATTGGGAAGAACACCAGCGCTAAACCTACATATTCAATATGTACCTCTGTCCTCGGATTGGGAAGGACACCTATATATGTACATCTAGTCTAGTGGTTTACAACATGGGGTAGCCCCCACCGTTTATGGTTTGGGAAAATAAGGAAAGTTGATTTAACCTGCAATTGCAAACAGACTCATAGTTCTTGAAAAACTACTTTATAACAAACACCTACTGTGAACTCGCTCAACTTTGTTGTTGATTTGTTGTTACATGCCTTGCAGGTCGTTAGGTACTTATGGAGCTTGCGCGAGGAGGAGGTCGTTGTGGAATATGGACTGTTATGTCCCGTGCCTAATAAATAAACTTTATGAACTTATGGAACTTATGTTTGGTCGTTAAACTTATGAACTATGAACTTATGTTTTGGACCTACGTTTTATGCTTCCGCTGTTAACTTAAAGTCGGTTACTGTCTTTTGGTCACCAAGGGTATTGTGGTTGGTTTATTTACTTAATTACGTTGTCCAATATGATTGGTGGCTCGATCCTGGTCATGTCACGCCTCCAAGCGGTGATACTCCGCATGGTGGATTTTGGGGGTGTGACAGATTGGTATCAGAGCCATTGGTTATAGTGAACTTGGTTTTAAAAAGGGTAAAGCTTTTTGATAAAACCAGACTATAACCTGTACAGTGCTCAACGATCCACAACGACGCTTCGCTCCACGTGCAAGACTCAACACTATAATATGGTTTATGTTTATATTGCCTACCTGCTAGTAGCGCATTTGATCATGGTATGCTTAGTTAGCATAACAACTATTGCTTGAAACCCTGTGTGTTTGCTCTCTTCTGTCACTCCACACTTACACACTTTCTCGACACTTTTCTCACTTACGTTACCTCGTTATGAAGATCATGAGTGGACGACTGAACCTAACTCAAGCCCAGCTGACGGCTCTAATCAACGAACGAGTTGCTAAGGCACTCGCAGCAGTTCCAGCAGGAGGTCAACATGTTCAGCCTCCCGTATGTACGTTCAAAACATTCATGGATTGCCGACCAAGTACCTTCAGCGGCACTGAAGGAGCTGTAGCTCTCCTTCACTGGTTCGAGAAGCTCGAATATGTCTTCGAAATATGTGAATGCCCTGAAGACTATAGGGTGAAATTTGCTACTGGAACACTCGAAGGCGCTGCACTAACCTGGTGGAAAGCACAGGTTCAACTGCTAGGGCTAGCGGTTGCTAATGCCACCCTATGGAATGACTTCAAAGATTTGATCAAAGAAGAGTACTGTAGTCGTGACGACATCCACAAGCTAGAGTTGGAATTTTTCAATTTGAAGATGACGGGGTCTGAAATCGAGGTATACACAAAGAGATCGAACGAATTAGCTATCTTGTGTCCCACTATGGTGGACCCTCCTATTAAGCGTATCGAGCTGTACCTTAAGGGTTTGGTACCAGAAATTCAAAGCCATGTGACCTCAGCTAATCTTGGCACCATTCAGCAAATCATCAAGTTGGCTCATCGTCTCACTGATCAGGCAGTTGAGCAGAACAAGCTGCCCAAGCGTATTAGCGCTACTACTACTGATGCTCCCAGTGATAACAAGCGCAAGTGGGATGGAAATTCGGGCAAAGGTTCTACTTCAGTTCAGTCTCAGCAGCGAAAGACTGATGAGTACAGGAGCCCCAGTCAGCATTCTTCTGGGAATCAAGGTCAGGGTAGATACAGGGGAAATCACCCTAAGTGCAATCGATGTAATTTGCACCATAGCGGGGCGTGCAACAAGGGTCGTTATCAGAGATGTAAAAAGCCTGGACATGAAGCCAAAGATTGCAGGAGCTCACGTCTTGCGAATCAGAATCGACAACAGCAGCCACAAGCTCCACAGAACCAACGTCAACACCAGCAGGGTAATAAGGGATGCTTCCAGTGCGGTGCTGAGGGTCACTTCAAGAGGCATTGTCCACAGCTGAATCAGAATCAGAACGACAACCAAGGAAACGGGAATAACAATGGAGGCAACAACGGGGGTAACAATAATGGCAATGGCGCCCGATGACGTGTTTTCATGCTAGGTTAGGGTGATGCAAGGGACGATCCCAACGTGGTGATGGGTAAGTTTCTTCTGGATGATTTCTTTGTTACTATTTTATTCGATTCGGGTGCCGATACTAGCTATGTGTCCTTAAAAGTTAGTCAAATGCTTAAGCGCACTCCAACACTTTTGAACACCAAACACACAGTAGAACTAGCAAACGGTAAAAGTCTTGAAGCCACACGCATAGTTAAGGGCTGTAATCTCGTCTTAGCTAGTCAGACCTTCTCTATCGATCTTATCCCTATTGTACTTGGTAGTTTCGACGTCGTTATTAGGATGGATTGGCTATCTCATCATCAAGCGGAAATTCTTTGCAACGAGAAGATTGTCCGCATCCCTCGTTCTGGTGAAGAACCCCTTGTGATTCATGGCGACAAGAGTGGTGCAGTCGTAGGCATCATCTCTTTCCTCAAGGCCCAGAAGTGTTTGCGAAAGGGCCATACTGCTATTCTAGCTCTCGTTTCTGATACATCCTCGGAAGAAAGGAAGATAGAAGACATACCTATTGTACGTGATTTTCCTGAGGTATTTCCTGAGGAATTACCTGGTCTTCCGCCTCATCGACAAGTCGAGTTTCAAATCGAGCTAGCTCCTGGAGCAGCACCAATAGCTCGTGCACCTTATCGACTAGCCCCGTCAGAACTTGAAGAACTATCCACGCAACTACAAGAACTCTTGGAAAAGGGTTTCATACATCCTAGCTCTTCGCCTTGGGGAGCTCCGGTGTTATTCGTAAAGAAAAAAGACAGTACCTTCAGAATGTGTATTGACTATCGCGAGCTTAACAAGGTGACCGTGAAGAATCGTTATCCTCTTCCACATATTGATGACCTATTCGACCAGCTGCAAGGGTCGAGTTATTACTCTAAGATTGATTTGAGATCGGTCTACCAGAGAGTCCGAGATGAGGACGTCTCTAAAACAACATTCAGAACTCGTTACGGCCATTACGAGTTTCTGGTTATGCCTTTCGGATTGACGAACGCACCGGCGGTCTTCATGGATCTTACGAATAGAGTATGCAAACCTTACCTGGATAAGTTCGTTATTGTGTTCATCGATGACATCCTAATCTATTCTAAGAGTCAGGAGGAACACGAGCAGCATCTACGACTTATGCTGGAACTTCTTCGAGCAGAGCAACTGTATGCTAAATTTTCGAAATGTGTCTTCTGGCTTCGCGAAGTCCACTTTCTAGGCCACGTGGTAAACAAGGATGGGATTCATGTAGATCCATCCAAGGTAGACTCGATTAAGAACTGGCCTGCACCCCGCACACCAACAGAAATCCGCCAATTCTTGGGTTTGGCAGGATATTACAGAAGGTTTATAAAGGATTTCTCCAAGATTGCGCAACCTCTCACTTCGCTGACTCAGAAGGGTGTCACCTATCGTTGGGGTGATGCATAGGAATCTGCTTTTCAGCACTTAAAGGATAGACTTTGTAGCGCGCCTATTCTTTCGTTACCCGAGGGCACAGATGATTTTGTGGTCTATTGCGACGCTTCCATCCAAGGACTTGGTTGTGTATTGATGCAACGTGACAAGGTCATTGCCTACGCATCGCGCCAACTTAAAGTTCACGAAAGGAACTACACTACACACGACCTGGAATTGGGAGCAGTTGTTTTCGCACTTAAGATATGGAGACATTACATGTACGGTACCAAGTGCACCATTTACACCGATCACAGGAGTCTCGAGCATATCTTCAAGCAATAGGAATTAAACATGCGACAACACCGATGGGTCGAGCTCTTGAATGACTACGAATGCGCGATCAAGTATCATCCAGGCAAGGCCAATGTTGTGGTCGACGCCCTCAGTCGAAAGGATACTATACCTAAGCGTGTACGTGCGTTACAACTTACCATTCACTCTAACCTTCCCGCACAAATTCGTGATGCTCAGGTTGAAGCATTAAAAGCGGAAAACGTCAGGGCTGAGTCCCTGCGAGGGTCGAGGCAGCGGTTAGAACAAAAGGAAGACGGTGCCTACCATGTTAATGGACGCATCTGGGTTCCACTTTATGGAAACTTACGCGAGCTTGTGATGGATGAAGCACATAAGTCTCGTTATTCAGTACATCCTGGTTCGGATAAGATGTACCACGACCTAAAGACTACATACTGGTGGCCTAGCATGAAAGCCCACATAGCAACCTACGTCAGTAAATGCCTGACTTGTGCTAGGTTCAAGACTGAGTACCAGAAACCATCAGGCCTACTCCAACAACCAGAGATCCCGACATGGAAATGGGAGCAAATTTCCATGGATTTCGTTACTGGCCTGCCTAGATCTCAACGCGGAAATGACACTATTTGGGTGATAGTGGATCGATTGACTAAGTCTGCACACTTCTTGGCCATCAAGGAAACGGATAAGTTTCCTACTCTAGCAGATGTCTACCTAAAGGAAGTAGTATCAAGGCACGGAGTGCCAACCTCCATCATCTCTGATCGTGACTCATGTTTTACATCTGAACTGTGGCAAGCTGTGCACAAGTCCTTTAGCTCTCAATTAGACATGAGCACGGCATATCATCCACAGACGGATGGGCAATCTGAACGTACCATCCAGACCCTTGAAGACATGCTTAAGGCATGTGTAATCGACTTTGGTAATGGCTGGGAAAAGCACCTCCCGTTAGTGGAGTTTTCATACAACAACAGTTACCACACCAGTATCCAGGCCGCTCCGTTTGAGGCATTGTACGGACGTAAATGCCGATCACCTCTTTGTTGGGCAGAAGTTGGTGACAGCCAAATCACAGGCCCAGAACTTGTAGTAGATACAACCGAGAGAATTGCCCAGATACGACAGCGAATGGCGGCAGCTCGTGACCGTCAGAAAAGCTACGCTGATAAGCGCAGGAAACCACTCGAGTTCCAGGTTGCGGATCGGGTGCTACTCAAAGTCTCATCTTGGAAAGGTGTAGTTCGTTTTGGCAAGCAAGGCAAACTCAACCCGCGATATGTCAGACCGTTCGAAATCATCGAGAAAATTGGCAAGGTCGCTTACAAGTTGAATCTACCGGCCGAACTCAGCGGAGTTCACAATGTGTTCCATGTGTCGAATCTGAAGAAGTGTCTGTCAGATGAGACCCTCATAGTTCCCTTAAAGGAGCTCACTATCGACGACCAGCAGCGATTCGTCGAAGAACCAGTAGAGATTACGGATCGAGATGTTAAAATTCTCAAGCGCACCAGGATACCTCTCGTCCGAGTTTGTTGGGATTCCCGTCGTGGCCCAGAGTATACCTGGGAACGAGAAGACCAAATGAAAATCAAGTACCCCCAACTGTTTAAGAAAAGTGCAACCACTACTGAGACTGAAGCTACTGCAGAATTTCGGGATGAAATTCCAAACCAACGAGGGGATGATGTGACACCCCAGGAAAACCAGGAAACCAACGCAACATAACTAGCTTCCTCAGTAACCACGTGCTAAATTTCGGGACGAAATTTTCTTAACGGGGAGAGAATGTGACAACCCTCATGATTACATGTATCCGTATGATTATTTAATGATAATTAAAGTGCTTAGTGACAGTGTTGAATTACTTAACTGTTTCCTGATTACTGTGTCATACTTACATGTGCTTGTTAACATACTAGTCATGTGCAGAAAAAAATTTACTAAATGGTCCTGAATATCCTCCTATGTGTTAGGAATTAAAAGTGTTACAAAAATATGTATATATAAGACACTTTACGGTACAATTAAACACTTTAACGGAACAGTATCCGACCGAACAACCGGACATTACCCGGGACACCAAATATTTGTCAGACACATTATTTAATTATTTTTGGCTAGCCATGATCCCCGCATACCATAACACACCCTAAATATCAACAAACTAATATATATGACCATATTACTTGAAATCTAACTTATGTTTACAATCTAGTTGCAAATGTTACCCTTAACCCCCCCCCCCAACCGATTTTCGGTCCTCAAATGGACCCACAGAATCATCCACCATGCCTCATATATTTTGTGTAGATATTATTGGATTGGTTGCTTGATATACTAGACATAATATTTGAAGAAGGATTATATGTATGACAAGATCATTCATTCACTCAACTTCACCCCATACTCACTCATCTCTCTCTCTTTCTCTCGGCCTCCCACAACCGCCCCCATCACCATCACTAAACCACCATCAACCTCCATTGTTCAAGTTTCATTCAAGCATCTAAGGTGATTCAAGGAAGTGCAAACTTGTAGAGTTTCAAAAGGAGCTTTGTTCTAGTTTCTTTCATCATCTTTTTCTCATCATCTTCATCACTAGATCCTACCCTATCCTTATGCTAGTAGTAAGTTACTTGAACACCCTTGTTCATCTTGTTTTTGTGATCAAAAGTTGTAGTATGTTAGTATGTTCAAATCACTAAAGAACAAGAACCAAAAGATGAACATAAAGCTTAATATAAAGATGAAACATGATGTATTTATGTTAGTAAGAAGTTGTTTTGATTTCGTTATTGATTACTTGATGATTTACTTGTTAATATTGATTACTAGAAATGTTGTTATTCGCTGAACATGTTAACGGAACCAATATAACTCGCATTAGAATATTAAAAAACTGAAAACAGGGGCTGGTTGGTGTTTACAGCCAACTTCAGTTAGCTGTAACCAGACTGTAACTTAACGAAAAACTGATTTTCTGAAGTCTAGATTTATGTATTATGAAATACGCTTCTAATGGCACTGGAATCATAATTTTTGGACTTCGTTTACTATTTTTAAATACCCGTTTTGTAATAGCAGCTCAAGCTGCATTTTTACTGCTGAAAATAAGCGTTTTGTTTTCCGTCATAACTTGGATTCTGTGTAGAGTCAGATCATGAAATTTGTACTATAAATGACCACCGAAGTATTTGTAATTCTTCAACTGGAATTTCGTAAATCGGACTCTCGATGAATTTTAAATAAATTATTTCGTGGACTGCAGTCAGAAAAAGATGAATCTGATTGCAGTCGGGAAAATGATTTTTTATAAAATATTGGTGATGAATTGGGTCCCGATATTTTTAAACAATAATATTTAGATCATTTAAGACCTTCTGTAAAAATTTGGGAATTTTTGGAACAAGTTAACTATTTTATTAAAATCCCCGAAAACAGCCCAGTTTCGAATGTAAAAGCTGAAATGACATAAGTAGTAATTTGCGTGTCTAAATGTCGGGTAGGTTATCCGAGAATGATCTAACATGTTATATGTGTTATGTACAATGTCGTATGTTTGCTTATGAACGTGAATAGATAGGAAGTTTATATGGGCATAAACCGTTAAAGTGATGCATGTTATGTGATAGATACGTGTAGGAACTTTGTGCTCTATTTGAAGTCACTAATAAACTAAGTGGTAATCATACTAGGACGTGATTGACCGACCTTGACTGTTAGCTATTTTTGAGAGTCAAACCGAGCAACCAAAGGTGAGTTCACACCCTTACTAAGGCATGGGATTCCCGGTGGTTGGGAATGGGATTAAATAGCTGAGACGGAACTTGTACTTTCACCACTACTAGACTACTTACCTCCGTCCTCGGATTGGGAAGGACGCCAGCGCTAGACCTACGTACTCACTACGTACCACTGTCCTCGGATTGGGAAGGGCACCAGCGCTAAACCTACGTATTCTTATACGTACCTATGTCCTCGGATTGGGAAGGGCACCAGCGCAAAACCTATGTATTCACTACGTACCACTGTCCTCGGATTGGGAAGGACACCAGCGCTAAACCTACATATTCAATATGTACCTCTGTCCTCGGATTGGGAAGGACACCTATATATGTACATCTAGTCTAGTGGTTTACAACATGGGGTAGCCCCCACCGTTTATGGTTTGGGAAAATAAGGAAAGTTGATTTAACCTGCAATTGCAAACAGACTCATAGCTCTTGAAAAACTACTTTATAACAAACACCTACTGTGAACTCGCTCAACTTTGTTGTTGATTTGTTGTTACATCCCGTGCCTAATAAATAAACTTTATGAACTTATGGAACTTATGTTTGGTCGTTAAACTTATGAACTATGAACTTATGTTTTGGACCTACGTTTTATGCTTCCGCTGTTAACTTAAAGTCGGTTACTGTCTTTTGGTCACCAAGGGTATTGTGGTTGGTTTATTTACTTAATTACGTTGTCCAATATGATTGGTGGCTCGATCCTGGTCATGTCACGCCTCCAAGCGGTGATACTCCGCATGATGGATTTTGGGGGTGTGACAGTTCGGTTGACCGCAGGCACTCTTTCCTCGGACGAAGGCTCGAGCTCGTTCCATAAGTGTCTCCATGGTCTTTGGGAGATCTTCGTGGAGCTTCTCTACGAGCTGATTGTTCCAGACCCCATGACAAAATCCAGAAACTCGGAGCTGGTCAACCGCTCCACTTATCTGCATGCTCTCTCGATTGAAGCGATCGATAAAATCTTCTATAGATTCTCCGTCGTGGCGCTTTATATGGTGAACCTCGGTAATGTCTTTCTTGCAGCATCGCTGCTGGCAGAAATTTTGCTAAAATATACGCCGGAAATCTTTAAAGTGATCGATCGACCCTTCTGGCAACCCATCGAACCATACTCTTGCTGATCCGGTGAGAGTTTGAGCAAACATGTGACACCAAGCCGGCATGGGCCATTGCTCGACCTTAGCTGCTCCGGCGAATGCGAACATGTGGTCATCCGGGTCAGACGTACCGTCATAGAACTTCAACGTAGGGGGCATTTTTTACTTGGGCGGTTGTGGGGCATTAACGATCCGCAATGTGAACTTTGACTGAGTAGTCATAGACGTAGGATGATACGGCATGATCAGCTCCTGATCCTGGGGGTTCAGACCCATAGATCCCTATTGAAACAGGTCGTTGAGACCGTTATTCATCGGAGCACTCGAAAACGAGGAAAATTGTGCAACACATGTTATGGGGGTGGAGGTTATAGGACTTACCATAGATCCAGAAGTGAAGGCTCCAACGGAGACGGGATTAGACCCTGGATAAACACTACTGAACAAGTTCGTACGGAGGCTCTGCAACATTTCTTCCCGCTGCTGCTGCTGCTGTTGTAGTTGCCGTAGTAAATCAGCATTCCGTAAAAGGAAAGCGTTGTCGAAAGTTGGCAATGGCGTAGCGACTGGAGCAGTGACCGAAAGCGTGGTGACAGAGTTTGCGATCACAGAACTTGCAACTGGAGGTGCCGACGCTGATCCTATCGAAGCCGCTGTGGCGGCAACTGCTGTTGGAGTAGTTGTGGATGCAGCATTTCCCTCCCAAATGTCATTGTAAGACGGGAAAGTGTTTGTGGAGATTGCTGTTGTTGATTCTGCCATAATTTCGAATGAACAGAATTAGGAAAGCGAATTGTGTGAATTCGAGGGGATGGCGCCACTGAAGACTCAAAAACCAGTTGGTCCGACCTGGTCAGAGTATATCTTCAGATGACCTAGCAATAACCTGCAAGATCACAAGGAAACAAGCACACCGTTAGCCTCGTCACAGGGAGGGGGGCCTCTCTGTGACCAAGCTCGGGCGTGAGAATAAGTATTTGTGAGGAGAAAATAGGTCAGGGAGAGAGAGGAGAGTTTAGAGAGAGAAAGTAGCGATTACCCCCTGCTTTGAGCCTTGGCGGGGTATTTATAGTCTTTGGGTATGTTGACGTGGCGAGTTAGTTAGGGTCGGACCAGTCACTGTCAGGGCAGTTAAAGCTGTGGGGCCCAGTTAGTTATGACGTATCAATGTGCTTATTCGTTCTGTCTTCGGCGTTGGGTGCGGTCCGACCTTTGTGTGATGAGGATCGGTTCTATACTTGATTGTTATTGGGTCCGACCAAGGACGTATCCTCATCATATTTATTTTTAAACTCTATTTCAAGGTGAATCCTACATCCCAAATTGTGAAGATACAAGCCCTACTTCCTCTACAACCAAATCAAGCATGAATAAGCAAAAGGCACAAAAAAAGTGATATACCGAACATAGTGAACATGATCTTGTTATGCTTTCCGGCGACTTTGGGTTCTCCGGCGAGACGGTTTACTCCGAGGGCTTCGGGGTTTCTCCGGTCGTCTTCTCCGATCTCCGGGGAGCGTGTGGGTGATACGAACGGAACCAAGAGGTTGAGAGTGTCGAGAAGGTCATGTGCGGTTGTTAATATCATTGGTTCATTCCTGTTTTTATAACCCGTTCATGAGTTTAGAAACCGCGAAGTTTCCGATATCGAAAGAAAGAGTGGATGTTGGTATTCGGCTGGAGAAGTGTCTAGGTTCGTGATTGGGATCAAATTCGAAAACTTCTAACATATGGTAATCGATAAATCAGCAAAAAGTTTCGATAGTGAATGGTTGTTTATGAACTGGCTTTGAGCGGCAATTTGGTTTTTCATTTTTAAGAGTTTACATGAACAAATAGTCCCTGTTGTCAAGTTTTCAATGTATGCACCAACAGCCCCTTTCATAGAATTTCATAACAAACCTTCTACTATTTTATAGATACACTTTTGATATAAAAGTAAACTTATTTTGCCAATAAGATGAGTTTATATTTTAACTAATATAACCTAGTTAACTTTAATTAACTTGGTCACTTGTTATTTAACCAGAACTAACTATGTTAATTAATAACTTTTAATTTTTTTTAAGTTGAAAGAGGTTAATTAGTTAATTAATTATATACGTAAATAACCATAATTAAATTAGAAAGTAAGGAATCGCCCATAGGTTAGTTAATTCGCGAAAAATTCCAAGGTTTCAAAAAGTTAGGATTCGAATTTCAAAACGGGGTCGGATTTTGGAAACCCATTTTGATGGATGTTACATTTAGTTTGTTACCTGGCAACATATTCTACAGTTTGTGGCGTATCAGGGTTTATGGCAACTTCTGTTAGGTGGGTGGACTCAAGTTGCATCACTGTTTTTGGTCACGCAAGCGTTAGGTAATAAAAGCCTATATTACATTTGCTAGCCAATGTATAATAAATTTAGTTACTTGAGTATTTTGAAACTTGTGTTTGTGATTGCCACAATGTTGCCTGGTCCGACATCTGGCCCGATTAGATCCCTTTTGTCTGGCCAAAGAGTTATCTCTACCCGGTTCATCCTGTATTGTAAAGAAACATTTGTTGTTGTTATGATTCAACAGTGGTATTAAACCGTTTAGGAATGTTTGTAAAGCTTACCGCTCGTCGCGTTGGACCACCTTTGTTAAGATTAAGTTCTTACTGGTAGTAAATGGATAGTTCTTCTCGACACGACCAATAAAATCTGGATTTTTTTCAAGCAATAAAGACGATTATTAATAGATTAGTGTAGTGTTAGTTGTATATTAGTGTTTAGATGTACCTGTTAGTACTTTGTTGTTTTTGATCCTGTTGAACAGAAGGTCATATGATATAAAACCAAAACACATGATCGGTATGTTGGGGTTCTCAACAGGCACAAATTTCGCTTTCCGTCCAATTAAGATTGAGGCAGTGTGGTTAACAGTAGCCATGTAGTCTATTGCGTTTGTACAGACATACCCACTAACCTTATAACCCGATTGAGGTAGTGTGGTTAACAGTAGACATGTAGTCTCTTGTGTTTGTACACACATACCCACTAACCTTATAACATGAGTAAAGGCGAATTATTGAGTCAAAGTACTCAATTTCAAGTGCGTCACCGGTGGTGTCACACCCCAACCGATGGCGGAAACATCGGGGTGCGAGCACTAAGCGTTCAGATTGCTCATGAGATTCCATAACACTAAATAGTTTCGATAGATATTAATCAAGATTTCATATCGAGTTGTCTAAAAGCATCAAACATCCAAGTTTATCAAATACATTCATCCAAAATAATTTCAAGTTTCTAAATTTAACTAAGATGTGTTTCTAAGCAGCATCCTAGCAAGTTCTTGTTTCACAGCATCCTATCAGCCTGCAACATGTATTAAAATAGAGTCAGTACAAAAATGTACCGGCGGGTATACAAGTCTGAGTACGTAGAGTAATAGATTAAAACAACTCATATCCACAATGTAAGTAATAAAATAGTTTCAGCCGTGCTAGTGTTCGCAGTCCAACAAGTGATAGCCCAAGTATCCCGATGCTTTGTTGTTTTCCCAAGTCTCAAGGAAAACTAGAATCCTTCTAACAATACCCCCGAGAATAATGGGGAGGTGCATCTCCTATAGTGCTACTATTGTTAAGGCGGAACTACACACCCTGGATTAAACGTTCACATAGCACAAATAGAAGACAAGAATCACAAGTTTCACATACACGTAGGATAGAGTATAGTTTGCAAAAGTATCAAGTCTTATAGTTCATAGAATACATGTTACATCCCAAAGTTTAAAACAAAAAAGGATCGAGTATACTCACAGTGATTGCTTAACAGTTAAGACTGTTATTGGATCAAAGGGAGCTCTTTAGGTTTAGCCTGATTAGATTACAACAGATAAGTGTCAGACAATAATAATAAGATTGCACAAGTGTCGGATTAGTCACTGGATCGGATGGCTGTCCAATTGGATGGCCATCCGATCGGATTGCCAGTCGTAGAGATGACATGAGTGTGGTAGGAACGAATGGCTGTCCGATCGGATGGCAATCCGATCGGGTTGCCACTCGATTCAATGACCAAAGTGTGAAGGGATCGGATGGCTGTCCGATCGGATGGCTATCCGATCGGGTCACCACTCGATCCAAGTTCAAGTTTCAAGGTTGCCTTGATCGGATGGCTGTTCGATCGGATGGCCATCCGATCGAGCTGCCACTCGACTATCAGGACTTCAAGGTTTCAATAATGCTTAGGGTTAAGGGGAAATGTTACTCGATTGGGTGGCTGTTCGAGCGGATGGCTATCCGATCGGATTGCCACTCGACCGGGTTACCTTATCCCGTTCTAAATTTGTAAAAACACTAAGTTTCTGATTTAAGTAACGACGACGTGGTACGTACTAAGACCATCGGTGAACCCCTTAGTATACAGCCGATCCGATCGGGTGGGAATCACCCCAGTCCGCTCAGTCGTCCGTTCATGACGGTGTTCGTGTCAGAATCCGTACTCCGTCCATCTTCCCCGGTAACAACCCCTTTCCAAGCCGACTCCAGACTACTAATCAAGTCTGCAGTCCATTCAGATTCGGATCTTACCGTTTTATGTAAAAGTCCAAGAATCAGATGAAGATAAACATAGGTTTTAGCTTGAAAAGTGTAGATCTAGCTTAGATTTCGTGTAAAACGTATGAAATTCCTTAGATCTAAGCTAGATTTCATCAGGAGTGACATCGTTTAGTAGATTATGTACAAACCACCATTGATGACATCATCCTTAAGAACTCAGATCTAAGAGATTTCATGGTGAAAAGTGAGATTTCAAAGGAGAATCTTGTGTAGATTAAGAAAGTACAAGAATCTAGTGTAAAACGTACCGAAATCGCCGGGAAATCGAAGAAATGTGGTGTGCGTGCGCCTGGGTCGAGTGAGGCTGTCACATCAGTGAAGGACTGATGTGACAGGCCTATTTATAGTGTGGGATAGTGTGAAGGTCAAGGCGGTGCACGGATCAGATGGCAACTCGATCGAGTGGCCATCCGATCGGGTGGTCATCCGATCGGATTGCCACTCGGCCAATCCATCCTTTCCGCGTTTCTGTCTTTGATTCGATTCGCGCGTTAAGCGTTGCGTTGCGTATTTTTTGGGTAATAGGATAACTAGATTATAGTAATAACACAAAATATTTCAAAAGTTTTGTAGTTTCCGCCAGTGACAAGACTCCAGTCCCTCGTTCAACCAAGTCTCAAGTTTCACGAGCCTCAAGAGTCAAGCACTAAGTATATAGATTTAGATATTCCATGTACATAGAATTAGGCATTCCAAACATATAGAATTAGGCATTTCAAGTATATAGAATTTAGACATTTCAAGTATATAGATTTAGGCATTTCAAGTATCTAGTATATAGCTTAGAGTTCACCAAGTACCAAAAGTATTAACGACTACATAGGTCAAGGACTAAAATTGACAAAATGCAATGTCCAGGGGCTAAACTTGCTAAGAGTCTAAAGTTTAGGGACGCAGGGTGTTACAGTCTCCCCTCCTTTAGGAGATTTCGTCCCCGAAATCTTAGAGGAAGACTGCTCAAAGAGCTGTGGATACTTGGCCTTCATCTCACTTTTCAATTCCCAAGTGAATTCGGCGCCACGCTTTCCTTCCCATCGAACCTTGACAATGGGAATCTTGCTGCGCCTCAATCGCTTGACCACTTGATCCATGATTTCGACCGGTTTCTCCACGAAGTGTACAACTTCGTTTATTTGCAAATCCTCGAGGGGAACCTGCAGTTCCTCGTCGGCTAGGCATTTACGTAGATTGGATACGTGGAACACTGGATGCACATTGCTTAGCTCTTGCGGCAGGTCGAGTCTCTACGCTACCTTGCCAATCCTTTCGAGTATCTTGAAAGGACCCACATAGCGAGGATCGAGCTTTCCCTTATTACCAAAACGAACTACTCCCTTCCAGGGAGATACCTTGAGAAGAACTCGGTCACCAACATCAAATTCCAGAGGCTTACGCCTATTATCAGCATAACTCTTTTGTCTGCTCCTAGCCTTGATCAAGTTATCACGGATCTGAAGAATCTTATCCGTTGTCTCTTGAATTATTTCAGGGCCAGTAAACTGCTTGTCACCAATCTCATGCCAGCTGAGAGGAGATCGGCACTAGCGGCCATACAAAGCTTCGAAAGGAGCCATTTGAATACTGGAATGATAGTTGTTGTTGTACGAGAACTCAATCAATGGTAAATGTACATCCCAGTTACCACCAAAGTCGATGACACAAGAACAGAGCATATCCTCAAGGGTCTAAATAGTACGCTTGGTCTGTCCATCCGTTTGAGGATGAAAGGCCGTGCTAAGATTCAAATGAGTACCCATAGCGGATTGAAAGGTTTACCAAAGACGTGAAGTAAAACGAACATCACGGTCGGAGATTATGTCAAGAGGTATGCCATGACGGCATATAATCTCACCAGTATAGATTCGAGCAAGTTTCTCCACTCTATAATCTTCACGAATAGGAAGAAAGTGGGCGGATTTGGTCAAACGATCAACAAGCACCCAGATACTATCGTGACCAGAAGGTGTTTGAGGTAGCTTGGTAATAAAGTCCATAGCGATGCTATCCCTTCCAAACTGGGATTTCGGGTTGTTCTAAGAGTCCTGAGGGACGTTGATGTTCAGCCTTTACCTTCGTACAAGTAAAGCATTTAGAAACATATACTGCAATGTCCCTCTTTATGCCAGGCCACCAGTAAGTTGCATGCAAATCATGGTACATCTTGTCAGTGCCCAGATGAATGGAATAATGGGATTTGTGAGCCTCATTCATGATGAGCTCATGGAGATTATCGCGATCCGGAACCCAGATGCGATTGAGGTAGTATTGGAGTCCGTTAGGTTTAGTTTCAAGTTGTTCGATCTTAGCGCCTTGGATTTCCATTTCAAGACTTCCTTCATTTGCTGACGAATACTGAGCATCATGAATACACGCATGGAGATCATTAGAGATACAAATAGCATTCACATGAGTTTTACGACTAAGAGCATCGGCCACTACATTCGCCTTGCCAGGACGATAGCGAATTTCGCAGTCGTAGTCGTTAAGTAATTCCACCCAACGCCTCTGTCGCATGTTCAGTTCCTTTTGGTCAAAGATATGTTGAAGGCTCCTATGGTCAGTGAAAACCACACGCTTAGTACCATACAGGTAGTGTCGCCATATCTTTAATGCAAACACAACTACACCAAACTCCAGATCGTGAGTAGTATAGTTTTTCTCATGTACTTTGAGTTGACGAGAGGCATAAGCAATAACCTTGTCCCGCTGCATGAGCACACAACCCAACCCACGGTTCGAGGCATCACAATATACCACAAAATCATCATTCCCATCAGGGAGGGTTAGAACAGGAGCATTACACAAGAGAGTCTTAAGAGTCTGAAAAGATTCATCTTGCTCGGGACCCCAAGCAAAAGGTCTCTCTTTCTGAGTTAACGAGGTGAGAGGAACAACGATCTTAGAGAAGTCTGAAATGAAACGGCGGTAATACCCCGCCAATCCTAAGAAGGAACGAATCTCAGATGCAGATTTAGGCGTACTCCAATTCTTCACAGCTTCGATTTTAGATGGGTCAACATGAATACCTTGCTTACTAACGACGTGACCAAGAAATTGCACTTCATTAATCCAGAACTCGCACTTAGAAAATTTAGCATACAAACGTTTGCCACGTAAAAGTTCAAGCATTAAGCGTAAATGACGAGCATGATCAGCTTTAGTTTTAGAATAAATGAGAATATCATCAATAAAGACTATCACAAAACGATCCAAATAGGGCTTACAAACACGATTCATGAGATCCATGAACACAGCGGGTGCGTTAGTCAATCCAAAAGGCATGACCACGAACTCGTAGTGCCCATAACGAGTACGAAATGCTGTTTTTGGTACATCATCTTCGAGAACTCGAAGTTGATGATAACCAGAACGAAGATCAATTTTCGAGAAACAGGACGCGCCTTGTAGTTAGTCAAATAAATCATCAATACGGGGAAGAGGATAACGATTCTTAATGGTAAGCTTATTAAGTTCACGGTAGTTGATACACATACGAAACGAACCATCTTTCTTTTTGACGAATAACACCGGAGCACCCCACGGGGAGGTACTTGGACGAATAAATCCCTTGTCGAGTAGTTCTTGAAGCTGACTAGATTGTTCTTGCATCTTAAAAGGTGTAAGACGATATGGGGCCTTGGCGACAGGAGTCGCACCAGGTATGAGATCAATACGAAAATCGACGGTTCTAGGAGGTGGGAGACCAGGTAGATCTTCAGGAAAGACATCGGGGAAATCACACACCACTGGAACATCGCTTATGTTCTTCCCCTTGCTCTTTTGTTCCACCACGTGGGCCAAGAAAGCAAGGTTCTGTATACGTAAGCACATGCTCGCTTGTGTGCATGACATCAGCCTCAGTCCTTTCGAAGGTCAGTCTCCATAGACGTGCAAGTCATCACCAGACGGAAGAGGTAAACGAACAAACTTCTTGTGACAAGCAATCTCGGCATGGTTCTTACGCAACCAATCCATACCAATAATGACATCAAAACTGCCCAATTGCATGGGTATTAGATCAATAGTAAACATGTGGTCGTTAAGAATCAAGGAACAACCACGGAGAATAGAATCAACTAGAATAGACTTCCCATTGGCAATCTCCACTGAAAACGACTTAGGTAACATAGAGCGTGCACAGTTTAGCAAAGATTCAAATTCCACGGACACAAAACTTCTATCGGCACCAGTATCAAATAGGATCGAAGCATAAAGGTTATTCACGAGAAACGTACCATTCACGACATAATTTTCGTTACGAGCTTGGTTAGCATTGAGATTGAACGCTCGTCCTCGAGCGGCTGGCTGCTGGTCCTGGTTCAGCTGAGGACACTGGTTATGGAGGTGAGTAGTATCCCCATACTTGTAGCATGCACGAACAACGTTGAATGGCTTAGGGTTCTGCGGAGGAGCTGGGAGAGCTGGTAGGGCTGCCTGAGATGGGGCTTGCTGAGCTTGTTGAGCTGGGTTAGCTTGAGGCCAATAAGGAGTCATGTGACCATAGCGATTGCAGTTGGTGCATAAACGACATGCAGAAGCAACAAGATGATGAAAATTACAAGTGGTACACTTGGGGTAAGACCTAGTGTACTGCTTCTTTACTTCAGGGGCAGTTGTGTTTTGAACGGTAGCAGCAGGAGCAGGCTTAGCAGCAGGATTCGCAGTTGGAACAATAGCATTGCATCCTGAACCCTGAGACTTTCGCCTCTTGTTCTTGCTGCCACTTGGCTGCTGGGTAACTTGATGTGCGGACTTGGAGGGAGCAGGGTTAGCAAACTGCTTATCACGAACACGATTATTGTTGAGACTGGCTGCGAGACGGTAGACTTCCTCAATATTTCCAAGTTGAGCTGCTTCAATAGAGTCACGTATAGCAGGAGGTAGACCATTGAGGTACTTGGTTATCATTCGCTTAGGAGTAGAAACCAAGTGAGGAACAATCAAGCTGAGCTGCTTGAAGTGGGTAGTATAATGTAACACCCCAAAACCCGAATGTCTATATTCGTTACATGTTCTAATATGGTACATTGAGAAATAAATAACTAGGTTAATTATCCTAGTTAAAAGTATAGTAGAAACAAGTAAAGAATGAAAGTGTGCCAATTATGTTAAATGGTAAACATGAGGGGCTAGATGGTATAGGATGAAAGATGAGTTATTAAAAGAAAATAATACACACACAAACACACCTTCGTGTGTGTGCAAGATCGACCAGGAGACTCCCATGGAGTCTCAAACCCTAAACATGAAAGATCATCCAATTGGAAGGCTAAATGATGCTTAAATTCATAACCAAACACGGATTAACGATCACCTTCACAAGGGGATCGTAAGGTATGTCTTAGATTCTAGATTGGTGATGATGCACGAAATGGGTTATGTTGTAAATCACGAATTTGTATGAAATTGAGCATGAGTATGTGTTAGATTCATCATTTGGAACATGGATTATGCATGAATTGGGGTAATTTGATGTTTAAGGGTGAAACCCATTTGTTATGGTGAAGAAGATGACATGAGTAAATCATCTATGTTTAAGTTCTTGCTTAATATTGATGTATTTTGAGTTGTATGATGTATTCTTGTTAGAAGGATTGAAAGAAATGTGATACTAGTATGTTTGATATTATGCATGTATGAATCATGTTGATTAGGAGGAAGAAATTGATGAATTTTGTATGAGATTAGAATGATATGCATGAACTAGTTGTACACTATGCTTACAAGGTAGTACATATATCAAAAGTATGATGAATTATGAAGAATTTTAGATTAAATCACTTGTAGGTGATTAACAAGTAGTTATGAAGTGGGTTTTAGATGATGTAATGTAATATGATGATTCACTTATGTTAATAATGTTTGGAATCATACATGTGTGTGAATGTTTAAAGAAATGGGATAAGAAATGATGAAGTGTTGTAGATGAAGTGAATGAAATGTGATGATAACATGTTTGATGTTTAATTCAAATACCCATGTTGGATTGTAGAAGCATTTGATGAACTATGTATGAATTTAGGAGATTTTGTATGAATAAGTTGTACGTTGTTGTAACAACTGTGCTTGTAATCACTTTGAACAGTTCTGTTATCAATAAAACAATATTATTTGATCACAATGTTTGTTTTGTTATGTTTTACATTTTTCATGTTTTGACTTTTATGTAATTTCAAACTCTACATCGCTTTCTGGAGAGTTATACGCAAACTAGTGCGTAAACGTACTCAGTTTAATGCAAGAAATACTCCGGAACATCAACATATACTCAACCTACCTTAAATAACCTTTACATAACTTAGAAATAAGTTTTGAAGGCTTTGGTATGGCAAAAACAAGTTAATTCGCTTACAGGGACTAAATATGACAAACTGCGAAAGTATGTCAATTTGAACTGTAACGAACATTCCGGAACATGACCATAAGTTAAACACACCTTAAATATCCTTTACATAGCTTAGAAATAGGCTTTGAGGGGTTTGGTGTGCTAAAATAAACTTTTGGAACATTCAGGGACTAAAAGTGTTAAAAAGTGCACAAGTTTGCATTTTCGCGCATAACTTACGTTCTGAATACATCTGGACATCCAAAAATTTATGTAAACATGACTACATTATATTTTAGTGTTCGCCTTAAGAAAAATCCATTCGTCGCGTCATTTGGATCGTTTTTCGCGCTTATGCGCATACCGTCGTAATTAAGCGAACATCGCGATCGTACGACCAAACGAACCGACATCCGAGATATTTTTGAGCATGTTTCATGTTTCCTATACTTTAACATCCTTGTGAAGCTTAAAAATGGGCTTGACGGGTGTTAGAAGTGCCAAAACACGACGATACGCGCACAGGAACCAAAACTGCAAAACTGCTAAAATAATAAAAAAAAATAGAAAAAAAAATATATAAAAAAAATGCATAAACTCATTTATTCAGCCCTTAACACCTCCCAAAGGCCAAATGACACTTGTTAAACTCCTATGGTGTCCATTTTTAGCCACCACAACTTTGTGACAAGTGTACGGGCTAGATCTTTTCCCCTTTTCCAAGAAACAATCTCAACGGTTACCCGAATTCTATAAATACCCATGCCATCCAACCTCATTACTTACTAGAATCTTATTTAGTTGTGTTCTAAGTTGAAACTTTGTTTCATACCTGAACTATACTGATTTAGATTAGCATTCGGGGACCCTTCGTAAGTATTCTTTCGTTCTTTTCCTTATTTTTACTGCTTTTCGAGTCAGAAAGTCAAACTTTGTTTGACTTTCAGCGTTGACCAGTAATGGTCAATGCGAAGTTCGTTAGAACTTCGCAACGTGATTGTAATCACGATGGTCATAGTCCCTTGGGACTATGCCTACTGATTACCACGTTGTCTAGGGTCGTAGGGTAGGCGATCTAATAAATCGCCTATACCTTCGAACCCGACCCAGTTTGGTCGATCATTAGGATCCGACCAAATACTTTAGGTGACCATAGTGTAGGGAATAACCTTCCGAGGTTATACCCTATGGTCACATCGTTTAAGTAGTTGTATGATAGGTAGTTTATATGCCTTAGGTAAATTACCAGAATACCCTTTTCATGTATAATTGGTAATTAAGCATATGTAACCTAAACTTTTGTCACGTAACTGATTATGTAACATGTTTAGGCATATAATACTTGTCATAGGACTAGTTAGGCGGTCCAAACGCGTTTCACGCGCACGACACGTTAAAGAAGCATAAGCTTCCTAAACGGGTCGTAATGGGTCGTAAACAATTATGTTAAGTTTCATTTAGCATGTAGGCTTTGTTAAACCATATCACGTGAGTTCCGACACTCATTTGGTTTACAAACCCTAATGCTACCCAGTCTTCCGAGATAGGTCCGGTTTATTAACATAGTTACCTATACTAGGTGCCGTTTGATTCCGAGATCTCTTGCATTGCTTGGTGGTTATCTTTATACAACTGAGCAACCTCAAGTGAGTACATAGACCCCTCTTTTATTGTTTTCCAAACTGTTTTGGGGTGGAACACATGTGCCTACTTGTTACTTTCATGCTTTCCTGTTTTAACATCATATACATGCTATGTTCGTTAGTACATTATAGTACATGATTTCATTACATCTTATGCTAGGTATGCCCATTGTGTGCATTACTTGGTACATTGCTTTACATGACATTTCATGCTAGGTATGCCCATTGTGTGCATTACTTAGTACATCGTTTTACATGACATTTCATGCTAGGTATGCCCATTGTGTGCATTACTTAGTACATCGTTTTACATGACATTTCACGCTATGTATGTTCATTTGATTACATACTTAGTACATTGTTTTCACATGCTCACATTTTGTTATGACATTTGGTTTGTTTACATGGGACAATATATCCATTAACATTAGCTACGCCGTTCGTTAGTAGGTAGTGGTACCATAGGAATTGACAACTCCCGTTCCGGACATCCCAGGGTAAGGGGACAGAAAGGAATGACCGAATTCGTTGACATTAAGACAGATAGACCTTTAATTTGTTTAAAGGGTTTTATCACCACAGTCGCCAGGCTTGGATGTATGCATATTCACAATACCGCATAAATGTTCATATTAAATAGTTGCATGCATTTACACAAAACATAGCGTTGATTTAAACCATGTTTTACTTCAATACTTTGTTTTTGTGCATATGGTTTAGTTGAGACATTTCACTTGCCATACATGACATTTTGACATAGACATTTGACATGGATATTTGACATAGACATTTGACATGGATATTTGACATAGACATTTGACATGATTTACATCTTGACATAAACACTTTGACATATTATTCAATACATTTGACAATTTGGTTAAACATAGACTTCTTACATTGTTTGGTTTGGTTTGATTAAGTGATTAAGTAACGATGCGTGTGTAATATGATACAAGCATGGTGGATACGCCGCTGGTACTTCCTATATATAAGTGGTTGTATGGTATTATATGTCGTAACGTTATTTGAATCATTTCAGTTTGAGACATAGAACATTTTATACAAATAACATACTTTTCACAAGACATTGATTTACAAACAACTTATCTTATACAAACACATTGTTACATGGTTATTTATTTAACCTGACATTTACTTATACATATTATCTGATCTTATTGTTTTCAAATGATTTACAAGACAAAGCAAATAACAAAGTTCATGACTAAACATTTTCTCAAACATAAGTCATGAATCCTATTTTCAAAAACCTATGTATCTCACAGGCATTTTTATGCTGACGTACCTATTTTCACATGTGTTTTCAGGTGCTTTTCCATAGGATGTTGATCATGATACTAGGGCGGACCTGTGCCTTAGAGACTTTAAAAGAAGATAGACTATGTTTATTTATGTTCTGAACTCGTTATTTTACTGTTTTGAGACAATGTAACACCCTTGTTTAATAAATAAAATACACTTTGTGTGCCATGGTTATGAAACAATTAATTCTGTCGCAACACGCCCCGATGTTTCCGCCGCGATTTGTTGTTTTACGCGGTCGGGGTGTGACAGAAGAGTTGGTATCAGAGCCAATGGTTATAGGGAATTAGGTTATTAGTAATGCTTTGACCTAGACTATAACTTTTCTAGGAACCTAACACAAGTTATCTTGTGTTTAGATCTTAAAACATGTACATCACCTATCCTTAGGTGATTAACAAAACAAGGAACCAAAATTTTTCCGAAACGATTTTCGAAAAACAATCATCTGTTTTTGAATAAATTTTTACAAGGTTTTGAACCCTCAATTGTAAGGTTTTGAACCCTCTGTTATATGGTTTTGAACCCTTTTCAAGTTTGGTTTTTGGCCTTGTGCCTTCAAAATTTTCAAAATCCCGTCAAACGTTTTGGGTTTTAAATAATGTGAACATGTGCAAACTGGAAGGGTGAATGCCTGTATTCTGAGTTTTCTGTCTAGGCAAGCACTTCGTATACATCTCAAACAGACGCGAGACCAGTTGTGCTTACCTGGGAATTCTTGGGATGAGTGTTCACTTATAGGCGAGCATGTCTTCATTATACATTATTTTTGACCCATTTACTTTGATTAGTCACTGTGAGTCGTTTGTTTGCTTTGTGATACGGACGAATGACCACCATCTGTGCTGTTTGCAATTCTTGTTTTTTTTATCATCTCATTCTTTTCATCCAATCATCTCACTCGTTCCTTTTCATGTTTTTCCTCTTTTAGAATGCCTCCTCGACGCGAAAATCAGATAGAAACTGCCGAGCTGGCAGAAATTATTGCGCAACAGATGGCTGCTCAATTTCCAAATCTCTTTGCTCAATGGAACCAGGCCAACAACAACAACAATGTTCCATGCAAATACAAGGATTTTAACCAGGCTAAACCACTCAAGTTTAGTGGTTCTGAAGGAGCAACTGGGCTTCTTCAGTGGTTCGAGAGCATAGAGAATACTTTTCGCCATGTGCAGTGTCCGGATAATCGCAAGGTCGAGTTCTCCTCGAGCGTATTTCAGAAGAGGGCTTTGACGTGGTGGAACGGGGTTATGAGAGACCGGGGTGCTGAAGTTGCTCTCGCACAGACATGGGCTGAACTGAGAGCCCTTATGATGAGGGAATTCTGTCCTCGCCATGAACAGCGAGCGTTGGAGAAAGAGTTTGATGTTTTGAAGCAAGATAGTGGTGAGCACAGGGCTTATACTGATCGGTTTGAAGAGTTGAGTTTACTTTGCCCGACAATGGTCACCCCACTCGACAAGGCTATCGAGAGATACATCGATGGCCTACCTGACTCGGTACAAGACATTCTTACTGGTAGTGAACCTGCCACACTTCGTCAGGCGATCGAGTTATCTGCGACATTGACTGAGTCACAGATCCGGAAGAAAAAGTTACACCGGAAGGGTGACAAGGGCAAGGAACAATCGACTGACAAAGTGGATAGCAAGAAAGGTCAAAACGGGAATGGAAAGAACTCTGGTTCTTCAAAGAGGGCAAAGAAGCGTAAGGCTTCTCAAAATTTTGCTGTCACTGCCCAAGCTAATCAGGCAGCTCCCAACCAACCCGCACAGCCTCCAGCAAAGAAACCCTATACAGGGAATGCACCTGTGTGCAATAGATGCAACAGTCACCACCAGCCGCATTTTCCATGCCGTTTCTGTACTAACTGTGGGAAATCAGGCCATCTAGCCAATGTTTGTCGATCTGCTCAGAATCCCGCGGTTCAGAACCCGGCTCAACAAGTTGCTCAGCCTCCTGCTCAGCAACAGGGTCAAGCTGCTCGACCACAATACCCACCAGGTGCCTGTTACAATTGTGGGGATCTGACCCACTATAGAAACCGGTGTCCAAGACTAGCCAACCAGAACCAGAACCAGAACCAGAATCAGAATCAGGCTCCGGCTCGAGGCCGAGTTTTTAACATGAATGCCCAAGAGGCACAGGCTGACGATAATGTGGTGAACGGTACGTTCTTTATTAATAATCAGCCTGCATCTGTTCTTTTCGATTCTGGTGCCGATAAGAGTTTCGTGTCTTTGTCTTTTGAGCCTATGCTTCGAGTGTCTAGAACGAAACTAGGCAAATCTTTGACAGTAGAAGTTGCTAGTGGTGAACCCATTATTCTTGATTCTGTTCTTCGCAACTGCCAGTTGAATCTTAACGACCATATTTTTCCTATTGATCTCGCGCCTATGCAACTTGGAAGCTTCGACGTTATTGTGGGAATGGATTGGTTATCCAAGCATCACGCAGAGATAGTTTGTTCTAAGAAGATTGTTCGTGTGCCACTTTCGACAGGTGAGATCCTGCAGGTTCAAGGTGAGAAGCCTATCGGTGGTCTCAGACTCATGTCTCGTTTTAAAGCTCGGAAGTATCTGCAGAAGAACTATGTGGCTTTCTTAGCACATGTTACAGAAGATAAAGGCAAGGGTAAGTCTATTTCAGATATTCCTGTCGTTCGGGATTATTCTGAAGTGTTCCCTGAAGATTTACCTGGTCTACCTCCAGCACGCCAAGTCGAGTTCCGCATTGATCTCGTACCTGGTGCAAATCCCATTGCCAGAGCTCCATATCGTCTTGCACCGTCTGAGATGCAAGAGTTGTCTAAACAGCTTCAGGAGCTCTCTGACAAAGGTTTTATCCGTCCCAGTTTTTCACCTTGGGGTGCTCCCGTTCTTTTTGTCAAGAAGAAGGATGGATCCTTTAGAATGTGTATCGATTATCGTGAGCTTAACAAGCTTACCATCAAGAATCGATATCCTCTACCTCGCATCGACGACCTCTTTGATCAGCTACAAGGTGCTTCTTATTTTTCAAAGATTGATCTGCGATCCGGATATCATCAACTTCGGGTGCAAGAAGAAGACATTCCGAAGACAGCATTCCGTACTCGTTATGGACATTACGAGTTCACAGTCATGCCATTCGGTTTGACTAATGCTCCTGCTGTTTTCATGGACTTAATGAATAGGGTCTGTAAACCTTATTTGGATCAGTTCGTCATTGTTTTTATTGACGACATCTTGATTTACTCTAAGACGCGAGCTGATCACGAGCAGCATCTTCGTCTTACTCTGGAACTCCTAAAGAAAGAGCAACTTTTCGCCAAATTCTCCAAGTGCGAATTTTGGCTTAAAGAAGTTCAATTCTTAGGACACATTATCAACGAACGAGGTGTTCATGTAGATCCCTCCAAGATCAGTGCGATTAAGGATTGGGATACGCCTACTACTCCTACTGAAGTTCGTTCTTTTCTTGGTCTAGCGGGTTATTATCGCCGCTTCATTGAAAACTTCTCTAAGATTGCAGTTCCTCTAACTGCTCTAACTCAGAAGAAAATGCCCTTTTTCTGGGGATTCAAACAAGAGGAAGCTTTTCAACACCTGAAGCAGAAGCTTTGCGATGCGCCTGTCCTATCATTGCCTGAGGGTGATGATGATTTTGTCGTGTATTGTGATGCATCGAAATTGGGTCTTGGCTGTGTTCTTATGCAAAGGAACAAAGTCATAGCCTATGCATCAAGACAATTGAAGATACATGAGAAGAACTACACCACTCATGATCTTGAGTTGGGTGCAGTTGTCTTTGCTCTCAAGATCTGGAGACACTATTTGTACGGTACAAAATGTGTGGTTTTCACAGACCACAAAAGTCTTCAGCATATCTTCAACCAGAAGGAACTCAACATGAGACAGCGACGTTGGGTTGAGCTTTTAAATGACTACGACTGCGAAATTCGCTACCATCCTGGTAAGGCGAATGTCGTAGCTGATGCATTGAGTCGCAAGGAACGTACTAAGCTTCATTGTGTACGTGTTCAATCTGTTATTCAAGCTCGATCCGATATCCAAGCACGCATTTCTCAGTCTCAACAATCTTGTGTTTCACAAGGTTTGATGGATAAGGAATTTCCCTATCACATAACACCTGCTCTTGAACTGAAGGACAATGGGTCATATTACTTCATGGACCGTTTGTGGGTCCCAAGCCAGGATGATATTCGTACCTTGCTTATGGATGAAGCCCATAAGTCTCGTTATTCCATTCATCCGGGCTCAGATAAGATGTATAAGGATCTTCGTATTCACTATTGGTGGCCTGGTATGAAGAAAGACATTGCCTTATACGTGTCAAAATGCCTTACTTGTCTTAAGGTTAAGGCTGAACATCAGCGTCCATCTGGTTTATTGGAGCAACCAGAGATCCCAGTTTGGAAATGGGAAAACATTACTATGGATCTTGTTACCAAACTCCCGCGCACAAAGAAAGGTCATGATGCCATCTGGGTAGTCGTTGATCGTCTTACAAAGTCAGCACATTTCTTGCCAATCCGCGAGGATTTTCCTACTGACAGACTTGCTCAAATCTATGTAGATGAAATTGTAGCTCGACATGGTGTTCCTTTGAACATCATTTCTGACAGAGATGCTCGTTTCACTTCTCATTTTTGGAGAACCATGCAATCTGCTATGGGGACCCAACTTAATCTGAGCACAGCATATCATCCGCAAACGGATGGTCAATCTGAGAGAACAATCCAGACTCTGGAGGATATGCTAAGAGCTTGTGTGATCGATTTTGGTGGTAGCTGGGATTCACATCTTAAATTGATTGAATTCTCCTACAACAACAGTTATCACACTAGCATCGGAATGGCTCCTTTCGAAGCTCTCTATGGTCGAAAATGTCGTTCACCAGTCTGCTGGAATGAGATTGGCGAGGCTCAACTTACTGGACCTGCCCTCATTTTAGAGACAACTGACAAGGTCAAGAAAGTTCGTGATAACCTTCAGGCAGCTAGAAGCCGTCAGAAGATTTACGCGGACCCAAAACGCAAAGCCTTTGAATTTCAAGTCGGTGATCGAGTATTACTCAAGGTCTCACCTTGGAAAGGTGTGATCAGATTTGGAAAGAAAGGAAAACTTGCACCTAGATACATTGGACCATTCAAGATCGTCGAAAGAATCGGAAAGGTAGCCTACAGACTTGAGTTACCTCCTGAACTGGGAAATGTTCATCCAACTTTTCACGTGTCCAATCTCAAGAAGTGTACAGCTGAAGAGAACTACTCCATACCGCTTGACGAAATTCGTGTTGGCAAAACACTGAAATTTGTTGAGAAACCAGTGGAAATCATGGAACGTGAAGTCAAGTGGCTTAAACGCAAGCGCATTCCTTTGGTCAAGGTTCGCTGGGAAGCTAAACGTGGACCTGAGTTTACTTGGGAACGCGAAGATCAAATGAAGGCGAAATATCCACATCTTTTTCCACAAGTTTCCTCTAAATAAATTTCGGGACGAAATTTCCACAAGTAGGGGAGACTGTAACAACTGTGCTTGTAATCACTTTGAACAGTTCTGTTATCAATAAAACAATATTATTTGATCACAATGTTTGTTTTGTTATGTTTTACATTTTTCATGTTTTGACTTTTATGTAATTTCAAACTCTACATCGCTTTCTGGAGAGTTATACGCAAACTAGTGCGTAAACGTACTCAGTTTAATGCAAGAAATACTCCGGAACATCAACATATACTCAACCTACCTTAAATAACCTTTACATAACTTAGAAATAAGTTTTGAAGGCTTTGGTATGGCAAAAACAAGTTAATTCGCTTACAGGGACTAAATATGACAAACTGCGAAAGTATGTCAATTTGAACTGTAACGAACATTCCGGAACATGACCATAAGTTAAACACACCTTAAATATCCTTTACATAGCTTAGAAATAGGCTTTGAGGGGTTTGGTGTGCTAAAATAAACTTTTGGAACATTCAGGGACTAAAAGTGTTAAAAAGTGCACAAGTTTGCATTTTCGCGCATAACTTACGTTCTGAATACATCTGGACATCCAAAAATTTATGTAAACATGACTACATTATATTTTAGTGTTCGCCTTAAGAAAAATCCATTCGTCGCGTCATTTGGATCGTTTTTCGCGCTTATGCGCATACCGTCGTAATTAAGCGAACATCGCGATCGTACGACCAAACGAACCGACATCCGAGATATTTTTGAGCATGTTTCATGTTTCCTATACTTTAACATCCTTGTGAAGCTTAAAAATGGGCTTGACGGGTGTTAGAAGTGCCAAAACACGACGATACGCGCACAGGAACCAAAACTGCAAAACTGCTAAAATAATAAAAAAAAATAGAAAAAAAAATATATAAAAAAAATGCATAAACTCATTTATTCAGCCCTTAACACCTCCCAAAGGCCAAATGACACTTGTTAAACTCCTATGGTGTCCATTTTTAGCCACCACAACTTTGTGACAAGTGTACGGGCTAGATCTTTTCCCCTTTTTCCAAGAAACAATCTCAACGGTTACCCGAATTCTATAAATACCCATGCCATCCAACCTCATTACTTACTAGAATCTTATTTAGTTGTGTTCTAAGTTGAAACTTTGTTTCATACCTGAACTATACTGATTTAGATTAGCATTCGGGGACCCTTCGTAAGTATTCTTTCGTTCTTTTCCTTATTTTTACTGCTTTTCGAGTCAGAAAGTCAAACTTTGTTTGACTTTCAGCGTTGACCAGTAATGGTCAATGCGAAGTTCGTTAGAACTTCGCAACGTGATTGTAATCACGATGGTCATAGTCCCTTGGGACTATGCCTACTGATTACCACGTTGTCTAGGGTCGTAGGGTAGGCGATCTAATAAATCGCCTATACCTTCGAACCCGACCCAGTTTGGTCGATCATTAGGATCCGACCAAATACTTTAGGTGACCATAGTGTAGGGAATAACCTTCCGAGGTTATACCCTATGGTCACATCGTTTAAGTAGTTGTATGATAGGTAGTTTATATGCCTTAGGTAAATTACCAGAATACCCTTTTCATGTATAATTGGTAATTAAGCATATGTAACCTAAACTTTTGTCACGTAACTGATTATGTAACATGTTTAGGCATATAATACTTGTCATAGGACTAGTTAGGCGGTCCAAACGCGTTTCACGCGCACGACACGTTAAAGAAGCATAAGCTTCCTAAACGGGTCGTAATGGGTCGTAAACAATTATGTTAAGTTTCATTTAGCATGTAGGCTTTGTTAAACCATATCACGTGAGTTCCGACACTCATTTGGTTTACAAACCCTAATGCTACCCAGTCTTCCGAGATAGGTCCGGTTTATTAACATAGTTACCTATACTAGGTGCCGTTTGATTCCGAGATCTCTTGCATTGCTTGGTGGTTATCTTTATACAACTGAGCAACCTCAAGTGAGTACATAGACCCCTCTTTTACTGTTTTCCAAACTGTTTTGGGGTGGAACACATGTGCCTACTTGTTACTTTCATGCTTTCCTGTTTTAACATCATATACATGCTATGTTCGTTAGTACATTATAGTACATGATTTCATTACATCTTATGCTAGGTATGCCCATTGTGTGCATTACTTGGTACATTGCTTTACATGACATTTCATGCTAGGTATGCCCATTGTGTGCATTACTTAGTACATCGTTTTACATGACATTTCATGCTAGGTATGCCCATTGTGTGCATTACTTAGTACATCGTTTTACATGACATTTCACGCTATGTATGTTCATTTGATTACATACTTAGTACATTGTTTTCACATGCTCACATTTTGTTATGACATTTGGTTTGTTTACATGGGACAATATATCCATTAACATTAGCTACGCCGTTCGTTAGTAGGTAGTGGTACCATAGGAATTGACAACTCCCGTTCCGGACATCCCAGGGTAAGGGGACAGAAAGGAATGACCGAATTCGTTGACATTAAGACAGATAGACCTTTAATTTGTTTAAAGGGTTTTATCACCACAGTCGCCAGGCTTGGATGTATGCATATTCACAATACCGCATAAATGTTCATATTAAATAGTTGCATGCATTTACACAAAACATAGCGTTGATTTAAACCATGTTTTACTTCAATACTTTGTTTTTGTGCATATGGTTTAGTTGAGACATTTCACTTGCCATACATGACATTTTGACATAGACATTTGACATGGATATTTGACATAGACATTTGACATGGATATTTGACATAGACATTTGACATGATTTACATCTTGACATAAACACTTTGACATATTATTCAATACATTTGACAATTTGGTTAAACATAGACTTCTTACATTGTTTGGTTTGGTTTGATTAAGTGATTAAGTAACGATGCGTGTGTAATATGATACAAGCATGGTGGATACGCCGCTGGTACTTCCTATATATAAGTGGTTGTATGGTATTATATGTCGTAACGTTATTTGAATCATTTCAGTTTGAGACATAGAACATTTTATACAAATAACATACTTTTCACAAGACATTGATTTACAAACAACTTATCTTATACAAACACATTGTTACATGGTTATTTATTTAACCTGACATTTACTTATACATATTATCTGATCTTATTGTTTTCAAATGATTTACAAGACAAAGCAAATAACAAAGTTCATGACTAAACATTTTCTCAAACATAAGTCATGCATCCTATTTTCAAAAACCTATGTATCTCACAGGCATTTTTATGCTGACGTACCTATTTTCACATGTGTTTTCAGGTGCTTTTCCATAGGATGTTGATCATGATACTAGGGCGGACCTGTGCCTTAGAGACTTTAAAAGAAGATAGACTATGTTTATTTATGTTCTGAACTCGTTATTTTACTGTTTTGAGACAATGTAACACCCTTGTTTAATAAATAAAATACACTTTGTGTGCCATGGTTATGAAACAATTAATTCTGTCGCAACACGCCCCGATGTTTCCGCCGCGATTTGTTGTTTTACGCGGTCGGGGTGTGACAGTTGTGCTTAAAAGGTAGTACGTACATCAAGTGAATGATAAAATGTATATAATGTCGTCCGTATAGTCGATTATGATGTTACGGGAATATGTTGATAAGTCGATAGATATGTATGGCTAATAGTTGACTTTTGAAAGTCAACTAAGTATAAGCAACATGAGTTGACTCGTTGTCATAAATATAGGTTGATGAGAAGTCGTATGGTACATGTAATAGCAATCCGTGTTAAAAGTAATGACATGATGAGTTACATGAGTTATACGTATACGGACATGATTATATGAGTTATGTTTGTATGAAATGATTAATGAAAGTTAAGTGTGAAATATGGGATTGATACGATCGTTATCATGTACATATGAGTATGCTAATAATAGCGTGATTTCGATGACATGAAAGCATAGGAATCATGTGGAGATGGACTCAAGCGCGAAAGGCTAACGGGTCAAGAAGAGGCGTGGAAACGGATGTGAACACGGATGCATGAGGTAAGTGATTCCGTAATCACTTCCTAGTTGTTTATGTAAAGTTATATGTATTTTAACTAAATGTGTTAATTGAGGTCAAATAGGAATGAGTTGAATGAAATCGATGAAGTATTAAACGGATCTTAGCTTTGATCCGAGTAAGGTATATGCGTTAGAATTGAAGTTAAGTGGTAGGATTGGTTAAATATGCAATGAGGTCCTTGGTTGTAAAGGATTAAACAATGTTGACAAAAACGCCCTTGATAGGTATATCGGACGAACGACCTTAAATGCCCATTTGGAAATAAGCTAATCGATTAGAATAATGTTATAGTCATGTGTGAAAGCGAAGAGTATGGTTTTGTATGTCATAGACCATTTAATGCGCAAATACCCATAACGGGTCAAATAATTAGAGAATGACAATAAGCCGAATGCATGCAAGTTAAGAATTTCCTTAATCCGTATGTGGGATTTTAAGTTTATATGATAGAATGTGAATTTACAAGCATGTAGGAAGAAACGGGGGGTTAAACGGGTAAACGGTTCGAAAGTTACGCGCGTTTTAGTGCGTTCGGACGTCGAAACGGAGCTGCAGAAAAATGCACTTTAGAGAGCCCGTCGCCGACGGGCAAGGAGGCCGTCGCCGACGGGCAAGGGAAAACCACTTTTTTTGCTGACGGGTTAAATGGCCCGACGGGCATATCTACAACCCGTCGCCGACGGCTTGGAGCCCGTCGGCGACGGGCACTTGTTTGTAAGCTTTTATTTTTCGCGTCTGGTGTTTCCGGTTGACCCGTAACGTGTCCTGGTGCTCCGGTTTTCGACCCGGTAGCATGTAAAGCTCCCGAAAAGCTCCCTAACCTTGTCTTATGTATATATGAAGATACGCGTGACAGTATGCATGTATGGGATTGCGTAGTAATGTAGGTATGTATGTGGATGTGTATGCACGAATGTATAAGGGTATGTATGAGTGTATGCACGTATGTAAAGTTGTAGGAAAGGTATGTTTGTACGTAGATGTGTATGTATGTATGTATGTATGTATAAGCGTATATATGAGTGTATGCACGTATGTAAAGTTGTAGGAAAGGTATGTTTGTACGTAGATGTGTATGTATGTATAAGCGTATATATGAGTGTATGCACGTATGTAAAGTTGTAGGAAGGGTATGTTTGTACGTAGATGTGTATGTATGTATGTATAAGCGTATATACGAGTGTATGCATGTATGTGATGATGTAGGAAAGGTATGTACGTATGTAGTTGTGTATGTAAGTACGTATGAAGTACATAGAGGTGTATGTATGTATGTATAAGAGTATATAAGAGTGTATGCATGTATGTGATGATGTAAGAGAGTATGCATGTATGTGATGACGTAGGAAGGGTATGTACGAATATGGAAGAGTATGTATGTACGTATAAAGATGTGTATGAGTGTATGCATGAATGTAAAGATGTGAGCTTAATGTACGTACGTATGTAAGCATGATTTAGACATTGAGGGTTTATGTTAATAATGGTGTACGTTGAGAATGAAAGGTATGCAGGTACATTATTGAAGCCTCATCAGAAAATGGATACGCGAATGAGATGCTTAAAGCTTGTTAAAGAACGAAATGGGAAGTGCATATGAATGAGCTGGTTTATATAACTTGTGCTAATGTTTCGGATGTATGTGGTGAATGCAGGTTGTACGGATGATGAGCGATTATCACAAGGATTAGGGATTGAAGACCGAGTCACGAGAGAGATTGTACGGGGACGTTGAATGTAAAATGTAATAAGTGAAAGCTATGTTTTTAGTTAACAGATAAGATGATGACAGATTTTGATTAAGAATCAAGTTAAAGTTAAAAGTTTTAATAAGTTGAGATATTTTAATGCAAGAAATTTTATGGTTAGTGTTTCCGCTGCAACTTTTTGTCAAATACGAATATGGGCGTAACAAGTTGGTATCAGAGCCCTGGTTTGAGAGAATCAAGTGTAAGAAGGTAAGTGCTTGAACTCAAACCTGTGTGCTCTTGTGATAAGAAACCCGTACAATCTAAGACTCGGTCAAGATCCAAAGGTAAAAGAGAATGTAAGTATGTACTATTGTATACGCATAAAGAGACTGACGGTTTTGTTTATGCAAGGTATGTGTATAAGCGTTTGAAGAGGATGATCCGCGAGTGCGGTCAAGTACCGACACTAAGGCATGAAATAAGATAAAGTTGAACCCAGGTACATAAATTCAATATGTCGGTATATGAAATGGTAAAATGCATTAAGGAAAGAAAAATGCTAAATGAAGGACCATGATGGTATAGTAAACATGTTTTGAAAAATGATACACGTGCCGAAACCAAATTCTTCGGACATAAGGTGACAATTACACGAAGACACGAAACTAGTATGTGGATTGTGTACCTGGCCAGTACACGTGAAGCATATGACGTTCGTGGGACCGTGATAATTGATACAGGTATGTCCGTTAGGATTAAATAGTAGGTGGACGTGAGGGTGAAGAGAAATGTAAGACTCTCAAGAATGAGAGTATGAAATGCTATGTTAGAATCCGCGAGACGGATTCGAAACATGATATGCTATGCTAGAATCCGCGAGGCGGATTCGAACTATGAAATGCTATGTTAGAATCCGCGAGACGGATTCGAAACATGATATGCTATGCTAGAATCCGCGAGGCGGATTCGAATTATGAAATGCTATGTTAGAATCCGCGAGACGGATTCGAAACATGATATGCTATGCTAGAATCCGCGAGATGGATTCGGAGTATGATATGCTATGCTAAGATCCGCGAGACGGATTCGAAGTATGATATGCTATGCTAGAATCCGCGAGACGGATTCGAAACATGATATGCTATGCTAGAATCCGCGAGACGGATTCGAAACATGAAATGCTATGCTAGAATCCGCGAGACGGATTCGAATTATGATATGCTATGCTAGGATGTTTGAAACCGTTAGATGGATTCAAAACATAGACGATACAAAAGACTACAAAATGTAGAATGATGTTAGCTACGGAGATAAGCAAATAGGTATGACGATGACATAGTAGTTTTGTTGTGATAACAAAACAAGGGTTAAATGTTATGCAATGTGTCTATAGAACAGAATCATAGAGGATGAGATAAAAGTATTAAATCTGTTATAAACGGATCATATGAGTATAAGCATTATTATAAGTTTGAATAAGTATGTATATTAACCTGTTATTAACGGGTCAAAGGAAATGAGAATGTTATACGAAAGTATGCCATGGAAAGTATAGACTTGTTAAGAAGAGGAAGCCAATGGATTGAATAATTATGAAATGTGATAGGATGATTACTTATGATTATGATGTGACCGTGATGTCAAACATGAATGTGTGTGTGTAAGAGGAAATGAGAAAGGTTTCGGGGACGAAACCTTATTTAAGGGGGGTAGACTTGTAACACCCCAAAACCCGAATGTCTATATTCGTTACATGTTCTAATATGGTACATTGAGAAATAAATAACTAGGTTAATTATCCTAGTTAAAAGTATAGTAGAAACAAGTAAAGAATGAAAGTGTGCCAATTATGTTAAATGGTAAACATGAGGGGCTAGATGGTATAGGATGAAAGATGAGTTATTAAAAGAAAATAATACACACACAAACACACCTTCGTGTGTGTGCAAGATCGACCAGGAGACTCCCATGGAGTCTCAAACCCTAAACATGAAAGATCATCCAATTGGAAGGCTAAATGATGCTTAAATTCATAACCAAACACGGATTAACGATCACCTTCACAAGGGGATCGTAAGGTATGTCTTAGATTCTAGATTGGTGATGATGCACGAAATGGGTTATGTTGTAAATCACGAATTTGTATGAAATTGAGCATGAGTATGTGTTAGATTCATCATTTGGAACATGGATTATGCATGAATTGGGGTAATTTGATGTTTAAGGGTGAAACCCATTTGTTATGGTGAAGAAGATGACATGAGTAAATCATCTATGTTTAAGTTCTTGCTTAATATTGATGTATTTTGAGTTGTATGATGTATTCTTGTTAGAAGGATTGAAAGAAATGTGATACTAGTATGTTTGATATTATGCATGTATGAATCATGTTGATTAGGAGGAAGAAATTGATGAATTTTGTATGAGATTAGAATGATATGCATGAACTAGTTGTACACTATGCTTACAAGGTAGTACATATATCAAAAGTATGATGAATTATGAAGAATTTTAGATTAAATCACTTGTAGGTGATTAACAAGTAGTTATGAAGTGGGTTTTAGATGATGTAATGTAATATGATGATTCACTTATGTTAATAATGTTTGGAATCATACATGTGTGTGAATGTTTAAAGAAATGGGATAAGAAATGATGAAGTGTTGTAGATGAAGTGAATGAAATGTGATGATAACATGTTTGATGTTTAATTCAAATACCCATGTTGGATTGTAGAAGCATTTGATGAACTATGTATGAATTTAGGAGATTTTGTATGAATAAGTTGTACGTTGTGCTTAAAAGGTAGTACGTACATCAAGTGAATGATAAAATGTATATAATGTCGTCCGTATAGTCGATTATGATGTTACGGGAATATGTTGATAAGTCGATAGATATGTATGGCTAATAGTTGACTTTTGAAAGTCAACTAAGTATAAGCAACATGAGTTGACTCGTTGTCATAAATATAGGTTGATGAGAAGTCGTATGGTACATGTAATAGCAATCCGTGTTAAAAGTAATGACATGATGAGTTACATGAGTTATACGTATACGGACATGATTATATGAGTTATGTTTGTATGAAATGATTAATGAAAGTTAAGTGTGAAATATGGGATTGATACGATCGTTATCATGTACATATGAGTATGCTAATAATAGCGTGATTTCGATGACATGAAAGCATAGGAATCATGTGGAGATGGACTCAAGCGCGAAAGGCTAACGGGTCAAGAAGAGGCGTGGAAACGGATGTGAACACGGATGCATGAGGTAAGTGATTCCGTAATCACTTCCTAGTTGTTTATGTAAAGTTATATGTATTTTAACTAAATGTGTTAATTGAGGTCAAATAGGAATGAGTTGAATGAAATCGATGAAGTATTAAACGGATCTTAGCTTTGATCCGAGTAAGGTATATGCGTTAGAATTGAAGTTAAGTGGTAGGATTGGTTAAATATGCAATGAGGTCCTTGGTTGTAAAGGATTAAACAATGTTGACAAAAACGCCCTTGATAGGTATATCGGACGAACGACCTTAAATGCCCATTTGGAAATAAGCTAATCGATTAGAATAATGTTATAGTCATGTGTGAAAGCGAAGAGTATGGTTTTGTATGTCATAGACCATTTAATGCGCAAATACCCATAACGGGTCAAATAATTAGAGAATGACAATAAGCCGAATGCATGCAAGTTAAGAATTTCCTTAATCCGTATGTGGGATTTTAAGTTTATATGATAGAATGTGAATTTACAAGCATGTAGGAAGAAACGGGGGGTTAAACGGGTAAACGGTTCGAAAGTTACGCGCGTTTTAGTGCGTTCGGACGTCGAAACGGAGCTGCAGAAAAATGCACTTTAGAGAGCCCGTCGCCGACGGGCAAGGAGGCCGTCGCCGACGGGCAAGGGAAAACCACTTTTTTTGCTGACGGGTTAACACACTGCCGACGGGTTAAATGGCCCGACGGGCATATCTACAACCCGTCGCCGACGGCTTGGAGCCCGTCGGCGACGGGCACTTGTTTGTAAGCTTTTATTTTTCGCGTCTGGTGTTTCCGGTTGACCCGTAACGTGTCCTGGTGCTCCGGTTTTTGACCCGGTAGCATGTAAAGCTCCCGAAAAGCTCCCTAACCTTGTCTTATGTATATATGAAGATACGCGTGACAGTATGCATGTATGGGATTGCGTAGTAATGTAGGTATGTATGTGGATGTGTATGCACGAATGTATAAGGGTATGTATGAGTGTATGCACGTATGTAAAGTTGTAGGAAAGGTATGTTTGTACGTAGATGTGTATGTATGTATGTATAAGCGTATATATGAGTGTATGCACGTATGTAAAGTTGTAGGAAAGGTATGTTTGTACGTAGATGTGTATGTATGTATGTATAAGCGTATATATGAGTGTATGCACGTATGTAAAGTTGTAGGAAGGGTATGTTTGTACGTAGATGTGTATGTATGTATGTATAAGCGTATATACGAGTGTATGCATGTATGTGATGATGTAGGAAAGGTATGTACGTATGTAGTTGTGTATGTAAGTACGTATGAAGTACATAGAGGTGTATGTATGTATGTATAAGAGTATATAAGAGTGTATGCATGTATGTGATGATGTAAGAGAGTATGCATGTATGTGATGACGTAGGAAGGGTATGTACGAATATGGAAGAGTATGTATGTACGTATAAAGATGTGTATGAGTGTATGCATGAATGTAAAGATGTGAGCTTAATGTACGTACGTATGTAAGCATGATTTAGACATTGAGGGTTTATGTTAAGAATGGTGTACGTTGAGAATGAAAGGTATGCAGGTACATTATTGAAGCCTCATCAGAAAATGGATACGCGAATGAGATGCTTAAAGCTTGTTAAAGAACGAAATGGGAAGTGCATATGAATGAGCTGGTTTATATAACTTGTGCTAATGTTTCGGATGTATGTGGTGAATGCAGGTTGTACGGATGATGAGCGATTATCACAAGGATTAGGGATTGAAGACCGAGTCACGAGAGAGATTGTACGGGGACGTTGAATGTAAAATGTAATAAGTGAAAGCTATGTTTTTAGTTAACAGATAAGAGGATGACAGATTTTGATTAAGAATCAAGTTAAAGTTAAAAGTTTTAATAAGTTGAGATATTTTAATGCAAGAAATTTTATGGTTAGTGTTTCCGCTGCAACTTTTTGTCAAATACGAATATGGGCGTAACATATAAGCCAGATTATCATCACCAATCTGCTTCAAGTGCCAGAACTCTTCTTCAAGCTTCAGTTGTTCATGAGGAGGGCAGAATTCGAGCATCATTAATTCTCGCACCTCAGCCCATGGAAGAGCTAGGCTTCTTCATTTGAACAGACGTTTCTCTCATTTGTCCACCACTCCAATGCTCGACCTTGAAACATTCCAGTCGCACTCCTAGTCTTTAGATGATCTGGGCATTCGCTGTTTATGAAAGTAACCTCAATGCTATCAAACCACTCGAGCATAGCAGTCATCCCATCACTTCCTGTGAAAGACTTAGGGTTGCAAGAGATAAAATGCTTATAGGTGAACTTGGTAGACTTTTCTTTCTCTGTCTTAGAGTCAACAGAAGAGGGCGGAGTGTTCGATCCTTGGATCTCAGAGACGATCTTTGGCATGACTCGAGCGATCTGGTCGGCCATGAAGGACATCATCTTTTTGAGACTTTTCCCTGGATCTCTTGAGAATGTCGGAGAGCTTTCGAGAATACATCCTAATGATCCAATAAGAGGATCGTGTAAGTCTAGATTCACAAGGTCTCACAATATAGTTTCACACACGATAGATTAAAGACTCGATGTTCAACAAGATTCACATTGTTCACATTAGTTTTAACACCACAACCCACGACCTTCGCATGGCACGTCGTACGAAGTTTGGCAACATGTCAAAAACGCTTATATATAGGAAGTACCAGCGGCGTATCCACCACGCTTCGGGCATATCGCTTCCGCCTCGTACTCGATGTCATGTTACGTGTCGTAAAACACACTCATCATCATAGATTCTCATAGACTACTTCAATAGTTTCACATAGATTCCAATAGATTCCATAGATTCAATAGATTCAACAGATTCATAGACTTCAATAGTTTCCAATAGATTCGATAGATTCATAGATTCCAATAGTTTCGATAGTTTCCAATAGATTTAACAGATCCTTATAGATTCATGTTAACAATCCACAAACAATGAAATCCCGCCTGGCACGAGCTACGAAAGTTCGGCAGCATGACGAAAGCACTTATATATAGGAAGTACCATCGGCGTATCCACCATGCTTTAATCATGCCACGTCCCCCTCGTCATCGGTGTCATGCTTCGTTAACCACAACATTAGATTCCACCACTTTTCATAACATAGATTACCTAAATAGATTCAACATAGACTAACCAAGTAGATTCAACATAGATTAACCAAATAGATTTCACAACTTCAACCCGAGCCTACAAAACTACGAACTTCACCTAGCGCGTGGTACGAAGACTCGGTAAAATGCCAGAAACACTTATATATAGGAAGTACCAGCGGCGTATCCACCATGCTTCGGACATGTCACGCCATCCTCGTCTTCGGCGCTAGGCTACGTTTCGCATTTTGTTACTCAAACAACACATACTTAGATTACATGTAGATCACGCTAGAGTACGCATAGATTACACATAGATTCCTCATAGATTACTCAAGTGGTTTCCCATGGATTAGATTTCAACAAACTCATCACCAGTCTGCAAAACACTAAGTCTCGCATGGCACTTAGTACGGAAGTTGGTAACACGTCTGAAACACTTATATATAGGAGGTACCAGCGTCGTATCCACCATGCTTCAGACACGTCACTTTTCCCTCGTACTTCTATGCCATGTTACATTTAGTGCTTTACAACCACAACAATAAATAGATTCATCAGACAGATTCACATAGTATCATAGTCGATCAAGATTCACACATAGGCTATCATGATAGAATAAAGCTTCATAAATTTAGTTGATCCTGAGATTAGAGTTAACGTTTTAGATTGCGGACGTACGTGCGATTTGTTGTGAAAAGTCTCAAAATGAACGAAGGATCAAGATAAACGAAGAATCAAGTCTAAAACCACATGTAAAATCGAGATAACATAAAAGATTGGCTTATAAAACATGGAGTGTTCCGGGTAGAGGAACGGTGACTAACCAGAGCGATTCGAACCCCTTTCGAATTGAGGTAACGTGTCTTGACTTACTTAGAGAAATACGTCATCGATGTTAGGCCTACGATATTCATCCTTTTGGTTATTTCACGTACCCAAATTGAACAGAAGTTTCATGACTTTGGCGAGACAGAAATAAAACATCAGGGAGTGGGGCTAGTTGTCAAGGTCTGAGTTTCACCTCTAACTTGACAACATCGCACCCTACTAGAATGGTATGGAGATTTTTCCATCAAGGTTCGGATGTCACTCCTCACTTGAGGGTAAGTCTCATGCAAAATACAAACACCAATTGACAGTGTTTTCAAAGTATCAAGTGTATATTGTGTCAGCCTTAGGAAAGGCATGTAAGCTTTATCAGGAAAATGTGCTGATAGGAAGCAGATACGGTAGAGTCCATAAGTCTTAAACAACAGATAAGAATCAAGATTCCTAGAACTATAGACTAGGGTAAGTATTCCTACTTATCCTAATTCCCCATAGTTATGGCTCTGATACCAATCTGTCACACCCCAACCGATGGCGGAAAAATCAGGGTGCGAGCACTAAGCGTTCAGATTGCTCATTAGATTCCATAACACTAAATAGTTTCGATAGATATTAATCAAGATTTCATATCGAGTTATCTAAAAGCATCAAACATCTAAGTTTATCAAATACATTCATCCAAAATAATTTCAAATTTCTAAATTTAACTAAGATGTGTTTCTAAGCAGCATCCTAGCAAGTTCTTGTTTCACATCATCCTATCAGCCTCCAACATGTATTAAAATAGAGTCAGTAAAAAATGTACCAGCGAGTATACAAGTCTGAGTACGTAGAGTAATAGATTAAAACAAGTCATATCCATAATGTAAGTAATAAAATAGTTTCAGCCGTGCTAGTGTTCGCAGTCCAACAAGTGATAGCCCAAGTATACCGATGCTTTGTTGTTTTCCCAAGTCTCAAGGAAAACTAGAATACTCCTAATAATACCCCCGAGAATAATGGGGAGGTGCATCTTCTATAGCGCTACTATTGTTAAGGCAGAACTACACACCCTGGATTAAACGTTCACATAACACAAATAGAAGACAAGAATCACAAGTTTCACATACACGTAGGATAGAGTATAGTTTACAAAAGTATCAAGTCTTATAGTTTATAGAATACATGTTACATCCCAAAGTTTAAAACAAAAAGGGATCGAGTATACTCACAGTGATTGCTTAACAGTTAAGACTGTTATTGGATCAAAGGGAGCTCTTTAGGTTTAGCCTGATTAGACTACAACAGATAAGTGTCGGAAAATAATAATGAGATTGCACAAGTGTCGGATTAGTCACTGGATCGGATGGCTGTCTGATCGGACGGCCATCCGATCGGATTGCCAGTCGATAGAGATGACATGAGTGTGGTAGGAACGAATGGCTGTCCGATCGGATGGCTGTCCGATCGGATGGCTGTCCGATCGGATGGCTGTCCGATCGGATGGCTATCCGATCGGGTTGCCACTCGATTCAATGACCAAAGTGTGAAGGGATCGGATGGCTGTCCGATCGGATGGCTATCCGATCGGGTCACCACTCGATCCAAGTTCAAGTTTCAAGGTTGCCTTGATCGGATGGCTGTTCGATCGGAGGGCCATCCGATCGAGCTGCCACTCGACGATCAGGACTTCAAAGTATCAATAATGCTTAGGGTTAAGGGCAAATGTTACTCGATCGGGTGGCTGTTCGATCGGATGGCTATCCGATCGGATTGCCACTCGACCGGGTTACCTTGTCCCGTTCTAAATTTTGTAAAAACTCTAAGTTTCTGATTTAAGTAACGACGACGTGGTACGTACTAATACCATCGGTGAACCCCTCAGTGTACAGCCGATCCGATCGGGTGGGAATCACCCCAATCCGCCCAGTCGTCCGTTCATGATGGTGTTCGTGTCAGAATCCGTTCTCCGGTCATCTTCCCCGGTAACAACCCCTTTCCAAGCTGACTCCAGACTACTAATCAAGTCTGCAGTCCGTTCAGATCCGGATCTTACTGTTTTATGTAAAAGTCCAAGAATCCGATGAAGATAAACATAGGTTTTAGCTTGAAAAGTGTAGATCTAGCTTAGATTTCGTGTAAAACGCATGAAATTCCTTAGATCTAAGCTAGATTTCATCAGGAGTGACATCGTATAGTAGTTTGTACAAACCACCATTGATGACATCATCCTTAAGAACTCAGATCTAAGAGATTTCATGGTGAAAAATGAGATTTCAAAGGAGACTCTTGTAGAGAATGTTGTGTAGATTAAGAAAGTACAAGAATCTAGTGTAAAACATATCGAAATCGTCGGGAAATCGAAGAAATGTGGTGTGCGTGCGCCTGGGTCGAGTGAGGCTGTCGCATCAATGAAGGACTGATGTGACATGCCTATTTATAGTGTGGGATAGTGTGAAGGTCAAGGCGGTGCACGGATCGGATGGCAACTCGATCGAGTGGCCATCCGATCGGGTGGTCATCCGATCGGATTGCCACTCGGCCAATCCATCCTTTCCGCGTTTCTGTCTTTGATTCGACTCGCGCATTAAGCATTGCGTTGCATATTTATTGGGTAATAGGATAACTAGATTATAGTAATAACACAAAATATTTCAAAAGTTTCGTAGTTTCCGCCAGTGACAAGACTCCAGTCCCTCGTTCAACCAAGTCTCAAGTTTCACGAGCCTCAAGAGTCAAGCACTAAGTATATAGATTTAGATATTCCATGTACATAGAATTAGGCATTCCAAACATATAGAATTAGGCATTTCAAGTATATAGAATTTAGACATTTCAAGTATATAGATTTAGGCATTTCAAGTATATAGATTTAGGCATTTCAAGTATCTAGTATATAGCTTAGTCACCAAGTACCAAAAGTATTAACGACTACGTAGGTCAGTGACTAAAATTGACAAAATGCAAAGTCCAGGGGCTAAACTTGCCAAGAGTCTAAAGTTTAGGGACGCGGGGTGTTACAGGTGGCTTCAATACCATCGCCCTGCATTGATAATCATGTTTAACGTTTAGGTAGTACAAAGACAACATGTAATAATCATTTTAAATTTCTTGTTGATTCAATAGTAGGCTACCAATAAAGGATATTTGGTTAAAACCGACTGTTACAATGGCTCTAATTTGTTTTAGGTAATGAAAAGTAAAAGCAGTTTATTTTAGTAACTCTGATTTCTTTTAGCAATTTATCATAAAAATGATATAAGGTTTAATAATATAAGAATAAGCATCGATTTGTTTATTGTTTATGTAAACTTTAGAGAAAGATAACATTTATTAGGTATGTCTTACATGTTGATCAACAAACTGATAGCAAAGCTCATCCTTCTTGTTTGTTGTTGGCTTATTGTTTTTTGTTGGCTTAGCAACCACGATCCATTTCTTAACAACCCTGATTTCTATAACTTGTGGCTTTTCCATAGGCCTAATATCCCGTACGCGCTTGATTGCCATCCTCTTTATATTATGTAGGCTGCATGTTTACCACAAGCTACAAGGTCAGCACGAATGAAATAATGTTTTATGTTAGTAATAAGAATAAGAATGTGCTGGTAAACTATAACAAAATTTAAAGCAAATAATCACACGAGTTTATGTAGGAAGTAGTAGGTATTTATGCGCAAACATAAAAGATATATATTATATAGGAAATCTTAATGCATACCGTTCATAGACCAAAAAAAAACATTTTTATACTTTATTTACAACTGTGTAGGCTATGTTCTATGTATGTATGTGTTTTAGTAAAGACTATTAATCTCAGCAAGAAAGTCAGTGTAAACAATATTTTTGGTAATGTTCTCATCATTGTTACCATCTGGTAATATAAGTATTCATAGTCATTCGGGAGCAGATGCCCTTGATAGGGCAACATATAATTGACCGTGTGTGAATACAGGTTGTGGCAAGTAGACCCCTATTTTGTCTAGTGATTGCCCTTGGCTTTTGTTTATGGTCATTGCGTAGCATAGCCTTACTGGAATTTTTTTTTCTTTTAAATTGAAATGGAAGTTCTAGGTCTTTATGAATCAGGGAAATCTTTGGTATGAATACCCGCTTGCCAATAAACTTCCCAGTCATTATAACTAAGATAATCTCTTAAAAAGTTCGAAAGTGCGAAAATCATCAAAGGATACATTAAAGACTAGTCGGATCCAAGTGATTCTATCTTGTCTATCTGTTTTTATTTTATTTATTTTATTTATTTCTGCATTTTTAGTTTTTATTTTCATGTTTCAAAACCTTTCTCAAAAATAACTTTAGATTGATTAGACGTTGAGGATAAACCGGTACTAAAAGCTCTTGTGTCCTTGGACGACATCGGTATCTTATCAACGCTATACTACGCTCACGATGGGTGCACTTGCCCAAATGTGTGTTTAGTGTTAGTAGAATATCGTGTTTTATAAATTTAAAACTTGATTAATGTGTAAAATGGACTTAAAATATCAATAAAAAAATATCACGCTTTGCACACACCAAGTTCCAACTTTAACCCATCAATATCCAAGTCACCAGCAGGGAATCAATTGTGTTTTGCAAAGAAGAAAATGTGAGTGGAAAAAAGAAGCTGATGATGTAAGTGAAAAAAAAGAAGTGGATAAGGTTATGAAAGGGACACTTGTAACAAAAACAAACCACAAAAGGTAACTTTATGCTTTCTATGCATCATGTACAACCACATAAAGCACATACCACCAATTAAGCATAAAATACAACCACACAATCCCTATTCATGTTGAAAGTTATACTTTATATAAATATTAATAATGAGTTAAATTATAATATATAAATAACTAATTTGCAAACCATAATTATTACGAAATTTATTTAAACTTATAGTAATTAAATCGCCTCTCGTGTGGTATTTCATATCTAGGATAATCGCTCTCGTTCGTTCGGTTTCTCAACTTTTACTCGTGCGTTATTTTACAAGGAATCCCAAATGAACCACTGTGAGTGAATCTTACAACTCCTCTTTTTATTTTATTTATATGTTTTTGGGGTGTATCATGTGTCGCATATTTTTATCGCATTTTACAAGTTCAATTCCATGCAATTACCATTATGTGAAGTATCTATGTTATGTGTTGTTTGGTTGTTTATCATTTGGTGCATTTTCATTCATTTTCGGTATCACATCATCATAGGCTCGTCTGTTCCCCATTACCTATGAGCGGAACTTGACTTTGCCAACCATACAAGGTCAGCTCCGTTTGATTGAGCTTAGACCTTGCAACACACCATAATACTGTGCAACATACATACATTCATCAGCACACCGTAATACCGTGCAATATGCATACATTCATTGACACACCATAATATCGTGCAACATACATACATTCATTTGAATCATTTGAGTTGGTTTGTTTATTGTTTGAGGTTGTGTAATGAGTTTTGTTATATGATATACTAACATGTCACGGCCCCAGACCCGGTTTTACCCGTTTCGAAAGCCGCGGGACAGAAACCCGTGGTATTGTTTATTTTGGCAGCGAAAATTTTAACAGGATCTTTTAAGACTGAAAATTCCCAATTATTTTATTTCACATTTTGGGACAAACCCGATATTTTACAATAAAGGAAAATTTTACAGGGAAATTCCTTGTTTATACAAAACATGTTTATTTATTTTACTGAGCCACTTTATCCAAGCTGGTAGTGCTACGCGGCACTTTTCCTGATTCACAGTAAGTCACCTGAAACATGTTTAAAAAGATTTTATCAGCGGGGAAATACTGGCGAGTCATTCAATTTGCACAAAACGACACATTGTTACAATTAACAGCATTAAGGGTTTTTATATTTGCCCCTATCTTATAATTAGTTGGTCCAGCTGTCACTCGACCGAATCTATGACTGTGGACATATCACTAATTAGGCTCGCCCACCTAACTGATAAATCGTTAGTAGTAATGTGCACAAAACCCCCACTTACTGCCAGTAATTACAGATTAGCAAAGACTTAATCACTGCAAAGTATAACTGGAAAACATTTAGGGTTTTGTGAAGCAATTTGATAAAAAGAGAATGACTCACATTGCAAGTTTAATTGGACAGAACCTTCCCTACTGATTTAGCCTTGTAACCTAGTTAAATAACAATGCACACGAAACTAGGTCAGTAACTTAATACAACATTTACGATAAACTCACGAAATCAAAACCCTCACGACGAATGACAAAGTATAGCCCGAATTCGGGCATCACTTAAACATCCATCGGATCGGTTTCAATCGATCGGATATTGTATCGTAGCAGTGATCGAGTTATTACCTTGTTATCGCAGCGAAGACTTGGTACTATAACTATTTTGAACGATACAGTGTATATTTGTGCGTACGTTGTGAAATTTAACATCGAAACAAGCAAACAGTTCAAGTCCCAGACTAGGGGCTTTATAGCCCAAATGGAACCCGCCCGCGTGTCGCGACAGGATCCTCCGCACCTGTCGCGTGTCGCGGGGCAATCCAAAGTAGGCTAGGCCTGCCTTGTTGTACGTATAGCCCTGATGAGTCAATAAATCTCGAAAATACGTGTTTTATAACCGTTTTGAGCGGATAAACATAATTAGGGGATACCCCCTTGAGTTTTATGGGGCCCTGATCCTAGTTTTGGTCGTTTTAAAAATTAAGGGTCATGCCATACTACTTGGGGGTCTCAATTAGGGTTTCCTAATGGACATCATAAAAATAAGAAATAGTAATTTTGGCAAGAGTTGTTACATAACATATTTACTTACATCGGTTAACACACGTTTTTCTCAATAAACCTAGTTTAAACATATTATTTTCTAATAACAATAAGGTTCACTCACCAACCTTTGTTGACCCAAAATCTATTTTTACACATGATGCAGGTGAACAAGTTTGAAGAGAAGATTGGACATAGGATGGGTCGTACATAACAATAAACGGATTCGTGTAGTTTTTTTGTTATGAACAATGTCTTGTGTTTGTAATTGTTTATTTGAATTATTTGTTTTGTGAAACAATTGTTATGAATTAATGATTATTTAAAACATGCAATAGCAAGTCATAAGCTTTGGATCAACTCAATCATGCCTCGATCACCTATCCGTTGCGGGTCAGGGGGTGACATTAAGTGTGTTTTTGATGATTTTGATGAATCTGATGATGAAATTAGTTAGTATTATTATTTCTATAATATATATATATATATATATATATATATAATTTTTATATTTATTTATTAATACAGCCTCGTCCTTACACCTCGTTTTGCCTCGAGGCTTAAGTCTCGTGAGGCGAAGGGAAAACGCCTCGAAACTCGTTTCCGTTCTTTTAAACCTTGGTAGAGGCAGTTGTTAATGTGGTTGTTGCGTTTAACAGTTGGGCTCGCCTTGTGGGATATGAAAATGAACCCACTAGGAGTTCCCCCATCGTGGTAATTTTGCTCTCCTTGGTAGCTTCTCGTATCCTAGCGGCGATTACGTGTCGAACTCCAGATTTAAAGATCTGGTTACGGCTGGTCGAGAGGAAACAATAGTTGTAGTAGACACCGCTCCTCCTCCTTGAGTACCTGATGTTAGGTCGGTGCTTGTTATAAGACTCGTGCTCTGACCACTTACCATGGTCACAGGTCCTAAGTACATATATATCGAGTTTCACGGATGGCGCCAATGTAGAAACGTGAACCTGGGGAATGTCTCTTTGATGAATGTTCCCAATGGCAATGATCCGAGCCACAATCTGCAAAAGAGAACACCGTTAGGACTCGTTTCAGGAATGGGGGGATTCTTGTAACCACCCCCGGCGTGAGAATAAGTATAGGTTAATACGTAAAGTGTTATAGAAGTTAGGTGAGACTGAATGAATATTACCTCAATGTCTTCACCTATTTATACTGTTTGGTCCTTTTAGGGTTTCCCTTTATTCAGTATTATGGTTTTATGGGTTGGGCCTATAACTAGAAGATCATGTAGATCTTCCCAACATTTCGGAGATTCGATAGTTATGCTATCTGTATCTTGCATTAAAATATTCTAGAATAGATTGTGTTACATTATTAAACTTAATGGTTTGACCAGCCTAGGTTAACCAGGCCGGGTTATACCTCATCAGAATTAAGATGCTTAACGTTATTGAACAAGATGATTTCATTGGAAAATAATAATTGTAATTCTTAAGTTAAATATAATTTTAGTCCATATGGGTGGACTCAAAGAACATTAGTTAAATATGATTTTAGTAAAAAAAAAATTAAATTCAACTTTTTTAATCCATTAGTTTCATATATTTGGGTATTTTTCAAGTTTATGTCCTTTTACACTAACTAGACGTATACCCGCGCAATGCGGCGGGACGACAATTTACAACGCGGTTTTTGTTTACTGTGAGTTTATGAATTTTCTCGTGATACATTGTATTATACGTTTGTTAAGTTTCTTATTTGTAGCATCCGTGAGTGGCGTATACCATGAGCCTTACAGGCTTTTAAAAAATAACAAACATGCTATTAAGAAAATATCAGTCACAAACATAGTATTAAAAAAAACGAACACGCGTGCCAAAACTGCATTAGCTAGCAATGAATGCTATGAGCAATGTACAACCCGCAATCTATATCCCATCAGATGAAGTAAATTCGAGAAAAAAAAAACTATAGTTGCACTTTGAAAGGGGAGCAGTCTGCCATCTATATAGGGTGGTGAGCAGTCAATCGGCTGCGAGGACAATTTACAACGCAGTACAACACGACAACTAATAATGTTGAGATGGTATAATAGTTTCTAAGGATTTTTCACCTTTATCATACATATTTTTAGGTTGGTCGTACCGGCAACAGGGAAAAGAAACAATTTCGGCAAGGAGGGGGCAGTGTTCTCGCACCCTTTTTCCTCTCTTTGCTTCCCACTCTAGCCATTTACCCGCGCGATGCAGCGGGAGTGACGATTTACAATAGGATACTCGTTTACTGTTAGTTTATCAGTCGTCTCGTGATATATTGTATAGTACTTAAGTTAGTTTTTCTTATTCGTGATATGTTGCCACTGGTTTTTCTGTTAGTTTATCGATTTTTTGATGATATAATTTTGTTAATTTTTTTAGCTGTAGCTTCAGCGTGATTTATTTAGTAGGAAACCCGCGCTATGCGACGGCGGTGAAAATTTGCAACGCGGTACTCGTTTTTTGTTAGTCTATCAATTCTCTCGTGATATATTGTATCCGGGTGTTCACGATCTAATTATGACGATTTTTAGGGCAAACCATGAGCTAAAATTTGAACGGATGATCTACACAGGTGTTCACGTCTAAGAGCATTCTCATCCAATCCATCAAATTATACATACATTCCACTAAAAAACAACTCCTATATCAATATATTTTCACTAAAAACAAATACTTTTTCTCTCTCCTTTTCAATTAAATAATATTATCATTACATTTTTCTCTCTCCTTCACTCACAACCACTTTAATATATATTAAAAAAATTATACTGGGTGAACAGTGTCCCCCCAAATATACCGATGAACAGTAACATTTTCTCTCTCCTCCACTCACAACCATTTTTTATACCCTTTATAATATAAAAACTACCCCTCACATATTTTGATTGTTTGGATGAGAATGCTCTAAGAGTATTTTGAATATAGTTTCTCCATTTCACCTTCCATCATAAAGTAATGGAAAAGAATATACTTTTCATTTATTTTACATTTATAAGTAAACTCAATCTTTATCTTTGGTATATTACTATTTATCCCTAAATTAAATGTTGTGAGCATATAAAAAAATAAACGTTTGTGAGTAATACAAAGAAAGTAATGCAAAGTTGCTGTTGGTTGTAAGTTTTAACAAAGCTACATATAGAAAGACATTTGTTGAACGGGTCAAAATTAACTTTCATATATTTTAAGGATATTGACTTAAGCGTGACTGGATAAGATTAACTATTCATTTAACATACAACTATATTTATTAATAGTGATGGTATTTTGAGATATATTCATCGTTAATGATAAATAATAGTGGTAGAAGATAAGTTGGCCAAGGAAGATCAGTAATAGGTGATCGTTTACTAACAAAACAAATATACAAATATTTTTGTACAACCAATAAGGATGAACTACTCTTGGAACAAGTTTTGAAACATAAAAAATAAATAAATGTTAATAAAAATTAATTGTTACAATCCAATGAAAGGCAATACTTCATCAAATGTTTATAAGAAACGTTGTACCTTTGTAATATAACCGGTCAATAATGGATCAAATACCAAAATCTGATGAGATTTTGCACCACATTTTCAAATAGAGCTTCACAAGATTTGTGCAATTGAAACATGCAAGGCACGTGTACTGTTCAAGGATCTTCACACAAAGAACTAATACTTATGAAGTGGCGGCAGACATCACATCATCCATAGCAAGACTTGTGATAACACATGGAACTATGGCAACACTCATGATCTTCCCTTTCTAATGAAAAATGAATATATCAGCATATCATATTGCAGCAAATTCAACTATTTAAATGAAAAATGAATATATCTACATATCATATGGCAGCAAATTCAACTATTTAAAGGTTGATACACACTGTATCCAGCTACCCTTATTAGGGGTTGTTTGGCTACTGGCCTAAAGTGATTATTGCGTCAATAAGTCAAAATTCAATGTAACTTATTGGGAAAAACTTTCCGAATTTGATATTCTGACTATTTGGGTCAAAACAATTGGATTAATAGTAGGTATTGTGGTTAAAAGCAATCAACCAGAAATATATAGTCATGTCTGTTATCTATTTGGTATTTGTTTTTTTATAATCTGAGAAACTCAAGCAGGTGTTTGATATTAGATAATTCCCATGTCTGCATCCGTCGTTTAAAATAGAAAGAAAAATTATTAATTGTGTTTCGGTCTCAAAAGCGTAGAGGTCTAAAACTGAGGCGCAAAGTACAAAATCGGCGGGCTTTTCGACGCAAGGAGATTCATCATCATCATCATACTCAGTAAATCCCACCAATAGCAAAGCAAAGGTAGGGTCTGAGGAGGGTAAGATGTAGACAGCCTTACCTCTACCCCGTAGGAATAGAGAGGCTGCTTCCAGTGAGACCCCCGGCTCGATAGTAGTTTTGCATCAAGCCTTGGACATAAGGCACATAACACTCGGCAATCGGGACAAAGACCGATTAGTGCATGTACCCTTTTGTCTTTCAGCTATCAACGCCACCACATGATGCATGATTAACCGTCCTCCACTTTTAACGTTATTTTCACGAAATTAGTAAAATAACGTTAAAATTAGTGCACTTTTACTTTTGCCCCCCGATGGCCCACACATATATACATTATATGCACATACCGCAAGCGGGGCGTGACGCAAGGAGATTATAGAAATTTTTTATATATTCTATAGGTTTATAGGGTCATATACCCAAAATTTAGAAACAAATAAGTTTTCTATATGTTTTAATATTGAAACTACATACATATACAGCCTAAAAAGCATGATGTACACAAAAGTGTGGCATATACATGAGGCGAACGTCTTAGATGGGGTTTTCTCACCAAAAAAGTGTGCCTCAGCTGCGTTTTATGTACATAGTGCGCCTCAGCCTACATACGGCACGCCTCAGCGCGCCTCGACCCAAAATTGGCCCATAGTCCCAAACCCGTTTAGGCCAAACCCAAGCCTCTATTACAACTGCATTTGCTGATGCTCCTGCCCAAACTGGTCTGTGTACATTCAAAGCCACATTATAACTCTTAAAAACCTTTTATTTGTAACAAATGTAACCTTACACTTTTAAAATCTAACAAAAATCAATATTTTTAACGCCATAATTATTATTATTTTCTAAACTGAAACCGCCTTGCATGTGGGTCAAATGGGTTGAAAGTATTAAACACATGGAAAGTAGCTCAACTCTATTTTTTATGTGAAAAACCTTTAAGTTGTTTAATATATCTGTTTTGACCTATTATCTAACCCGTTCAACTTACCTCGAGGGAGTCATTTGTATAATATACTTAACCACTTACTCTTGAAGAATGTCCTTTAGAGCTGTGCTCTTTCCAGCCCCCATGTCACTGCCCATGTAGAGGAGAACCGGGCTTCTATCTTTATGGGCCATCGGGACCATAACATCAGTACACTCTGACTCATCGGCAAACATGAGCCCGATCGCCTTGACGCCTTCATCTCCTCCACCAAAGTTGTAAACACTCGGGCCACTTTTAGGTTCTCTGTCACCCTCTCAAATATCTGTTCCCTGAAAATGAGTTTTTTTTAGTTAATAAACTGATTTAAGAGACATAAACAATGCAGGCAGTCTATGAATCCAGGCAGTCTATGAGCCTGGTTAGAAAAAGCTGAATGATTTATCTTGCATAAAGCATTTGGCTAGCACACCTGCATGCCTTTAACTGGCCTTTCTTGAAGCCTGCTATGCACACCTGCATGCTAGCATGCAAAATGTCGACAAAGGCTACGTTGATCTGTTCATTCTCGGGTAAATCTGTCTTGTAAATTCCGTACGCCAGAGCGGTTGCGGTTGTTTCATGCATCAACCGTAACGGATGCAAACCAGCTATAGTAGTTGCGTCCATAATAGCTCTTCTTTGAAGATCATTGAAAACAGTATACCCTTGCATGAGTGTCTGATCTTCCAGTTACAAAAACAGTTCCATTAGCGTTGAATGAACAGCAAAATATCTGATGATTTGGATGAACAAAAGTTAATGTTGATGGTCCATTGTTTTTCCCTATCATTACAAACGTATCCCTAAATATGTCGTTTATCCTAACATACAGTAAGGAGTTGGTAATGAGCTGCAATAACATCTACGATCCATCATCAGAAGACCGACAGAAAAAAATATAGAGTCATATAAATTATTACTAAAATGATAATGTATTTTCATTTAAACAAAACTATTTAGGACATTGCAAGCACTCGAATGCACTTAAGGTGACTTTTGACCTGTTTAATCCGTTCAACCCTCATTTGACACTGACCCGTGTCATTTTTAGCTATTTTTTATGTGTGTTACCCATTTGACTCGCTACCAATAAAATACAACCTTATTTGACCCATTTTCTTACAATTGGCTCACAATTAAAGGTGTTAAACGGGTCGTGTTCGCGGGTTGATGAGTCAACCCGATCCGAACCCGAAACATTTACATGAACGCGAACACGACCCGAATATTTGCGGGTTAATACTTTAAATCTAAACCTTTACATGACACTGCATTTTACATAAACGCGCAAATTTGACCCGAATTTTTTTTTTATTTTTTTCGCATATTAATACTTTAAATCTAAAATTTTACAACAAAAAATATAAATGTATATTTAATAATTACAATTTAATTATAAAAACTTATGTTGGTTTTTGTTTTATGTTATAATCGTCGCATAAAATGCCCAACCAATTACCCTATAACATATAAACAATTTGAAAACGTTGAAATATAATATAAGTGGGTTAAACGGGTCAACCAACCCATCAGGGATAATGCAGCAGGGATAATGTGCTCCTTATGAATATAACATAAATAACAAAAGTAAGAAATATGCAAATACGGTTATACAAAAATACAAAAAAGTTAACAATTAACCTTTTGCCTGAAGTTTGAATTGCTAGATAAGTCCACCAAATCATTAGCAATGCATTCAAGAAACCAAGTCCAGCTAGCCAGCTTCTACAATTACATATAAGAGTGGGTGTTTGGATCAAGACAAACTGCAGTCAGTTGGTAATTGACCTGGAAATGGGTTGGGCCTTTAAGGGAAGTGATGGCTTCAAAATGTCTTTGTCTTATCCTCTATCGCTCAAGTCCTGAACAAATACATGACAAAATAAGCAATATAAAACAATTTATCCACAACAAAAGCAAGAGTCTTCCCTGTTGATGTCCTGGCTTGGCAAATCATGTCCCCTACATTGCTGGCTTTAGCACCACTCTCTGAAAATAGTACCAAAATTGTTAGTTGATCTAAAAAAGCATAGGCCTGTGACTCTATGCTTGAATTTTGGTTAAAAATAACTATGATCTCTTGATTTTTTATGACTTGAATTTTGGTTAAAAATAACTATGATCTCTTGCCGACAACGGACAAAAAATAAAAATAAAAACAAAAACACAACGACAGTTTTATAATAAATAAAACATCATGAAACAAGTTCTTACATGAGCCAAATCATCCCAATCGATTGCAGTCCCATCATAACCTACAAAATATGCATTACCCGATTACGTCAAAACTGCAGTATATATACATGTATGGATCAAAATTATGATTAAACTCCAGTGTTGGGGAGATGAAGTGGCTGAGAAATATACTTACTTTTTCCCAAAAATCCAGTAGCTCCAGTTACCTTTTCACAGAAATCCAATATGCTTTCCATTTCCATAAAAGACTAACACCAGGAAGTGGGAAATCCGATTTTTGGAGCCATATATTCATGAAAACCAGAAGAAATAAACGATTTTACAGGTGTCGATTCTTACCAAGTTGCTGGAGAAAGCTTGTTTAAGCCCTAGATCGCTGGAATCTTCACTTACCATAGCAGATAAGACCGAAAGAAACCACAACAGAGATGACCGGAAGAAACCTTCAGTTAGGGTTTCTTCAAATCGGTGTTCATCACTGCGTGTTTTCAATTTCATTGATGTTTGTTCTTCGTCTCCAGTTGTTCATCATCTGATTTCATCTCAAACTATCAGCACTCCAGACATCTTTCATCACGGACGCCGGAACCCTAGTCTCCTCCGGTGGTTCAAACGCTCCAGATCTAGATCTGAGAGAAAGAGAGAGAAAGAGAGGAGAAAGTCTGATGAACTTTGTGAGATGTGAGTTATGAGAGAGGAGTGAATGGAAGGGGCGATCCTTGTGAAGTGAATATCAACCGTTCAGATCGTGATCCGTGTGAAAAAGTTAAAAAAATGGACGGTTGAAGATGATCCGTGTAAAGGGTAAATTGTTTATGTTTTCTTGTGCCTTAAGACTTGTACATTGTGCATTAAGTGTATTTTCAACACCTTGTTGAATTGCCATCTTGTCCTTCATATATGCTTATTAAAGTAGTATAGATTAGTGTTATCTTTTTCAATTAAGTTAACATAAAGTAATCAAGCCCTTAAAGGGCATCATTTGTAATTTTAAATAAAATTATATCTTATTAGTGAAAAATAATTGTTTATTAAAAAATTAATAGATAGATACAAAATTCCAAAAATCTACATCTTCCCTCTCTAGTTCGACGAACCATAGATGTAGGCATCGACAACCGCTGGTTGAGAGGCTGAGACTCTGAAGACCATTTCCATACCTTCAACATTTCATTAGGTTTGTTGAAATTCTTTTGAAAAGAACACCATAAAATAAACAAACTGACGACCACTGAGCATGGATGACGATGGTTGTACTCCTCTATTCAATTCGAAATACCAAACGACCACCACACCCATGCCCATTTAGCTCATTGGGGTTTCATAAAACGATTGATTATGGCTATCCATTTGGGTTTCGCTTTCACAAAAAAAGGTTAATGATCATGATTGGTTCTCCATTGTCCATTTCCCTTATTCGTCCATTCCTCCGTCTTTCTCATTGTCATCATCTTCACAAACTCTAGTCGAGTACCAAACAACGACCACACCTCACTCGACCGGCCAAATCGAAGTGCCAAATTTCTAGAAGATCATGTGATTTTCTTTTGTCAAAACCAGTGAAACTGAACATGAGGAATGAATTGCTACACTTTCTCTCCTCTCTCTATTCACCCTCTCAACTCATCCTAAACACTTGCGACACCTTAAGGTTTATTCTGGTAATTTTATATCAACATAACGAAAAAAGATAACACTATTTAGTGTAAAGAAATCAAATTGTGCAAATTTCCCAAAAAAAGGGCATAGAGTATGCAAATTTCCCAAATAACGGACATTAAGTGTAATTATTACAGATAAAGGATGTAACATTCACTTTGTTATATACTTAAAAAACAACACTTTTAATTTACTCTAAAGATTATCTTAGACGATATTTTTTAAAGGTTTTAAGCATGATTTTAATTTTAGAAAACTATGAATTATATGTTCATTAAATTGTAGTTTCTACGTGTTCTTTTTTATCAACATTTAAACATTAATCTTTTAAGGGTTTTGATTTTTATATAAATTGCATACACTCTCGCCTCAGTATATTATAAATCTCAACATACGGGTTTGCGACGACAATTTGACTTTAGTTTTTTTTAATGATTTTACGCCCTTGTCATAATGCGGCAATCCTTGTGTTTTTATATTGGTAAATTTTGAATTTCCTAATAAGAAGTCTTAATTTGTTGTAAACAAGACGAGACTAGTTGGTTTTCCAACTGCGTGTTGCGACAGTGATTCAGTGTGTGCAAAACGCATGGGTACAACGATATCAGTAAAATTTGTGACTCATATAGAAGAAAATAGCGGTTTAGTTAAGAAAACTTGTGTAGTGTTCGTTGGCCCGGTTTTTGGGTCGGCGTTTTCTAATGAAGTTCTGTTTTAAAAGAAAAAAGAAAAAAGCTAAGAAAACTTAAACCTTTACTATTAGCAAAGTTGTTTTAATATAATTTCCTACATATACAAAACCCAAATGGGGGAATAGTGCCAGGCAGCTACATATACAAAACCCAAATGGGGGAATAGTGCCAGGCAGCTGCCTGGCACTCTTCCATTGAACCAACACGTTTATTGTTTTATATTCATTTTAAAATTACGTTTTTGCCCCCAACTCAAAATAAAATTTCGCTTTCTGTCCCCATCTCAAAATTACGATCTTGTCCTCAATTCAAAATTACGACTTTGCCTGGCACTCTCCCATTGGACCAACCAGTTTATTATTTTATATCCATTCTAAAATCACGTTTTTGTCCCTTTTTAAAATTACGCTTTTGTCCTCAGCTCAAAATAAAATTACGCTTTTGTCCCCAGCTCAAAATTACGATTTTTCCCTCCATTCAAAATAAAATTGTGGTTTTGCCCTCAGCTAAGAATTACCTTTTCGCCTTCAGTTCAAAATAAAATTTTGTTTTTGCCCCCACTTAAAAATTACGATTTTGCCCTCTGTTCAAAAATGTGATTTTCCCCATTTAAAAATTGTGATTTCGCCTTCAATTCAAAATTACGTTTTTCCCCAGTTCAAAATAAAATTATGTTTTTGCCCCCAACTCAAAACTACAATTTTGCACTCGGTTCAAAATAAAATTGTGCTTTTGACTCAAGCTTAAAATTATGATTGTGTCCTTAGTTCAAATTTATATTACGTTGTTACCCCAAGTTAAAAATTACGAATTTGCCCCTGTGAAAATTTACAATTTTGCCTCAGGTTCAAATTTACAGTACTGCCATTACTTTAGCTTTTGTCAAATTACGATTTTACCCCAGTCAAAAAATACAATTTCCCTCAGTTAAAAATTACAATATTGCCATTGTTTTAGTTTTTTTTTTTATCAAAACTATAAAAGTGTTTTGTTTTAATTGGTTGACTGGATTTAATTGTTTTTCGTGTCAATGAGCTGACTAACACTCGCTTATTATTCGACCATCGCCCCGCAACGCGGGCGGGACATCAACTAGTTCTAGACAAATATGAGTTGGAGAAGTCATGTGGAAGCCGAATGATAAATATGTCGCAAGTCATGATTGGTCTGAGAGAATAATAATCTGGAAAACGAGATGAATGGAATGAATTTGAAAAAGCGAAATAATGGGTGTCAGCTTTCTTTCTTCTCTACCACCTGCACAGCTACACTGCATGTGCTCCTTTCTTTCATCATATTTCAAAGTTGTCACTTCCAAGCAACCCTTCTTGGCTAATTTGTTTCATCCCTTTCTTCAACCCATTTGTTGTAAGATGAGTAAATTCTAAACAAAACTTCAAGATCAACAGATTTCAGCATCCCCATTTGTGGTCCTGTGAAAAAGGTTATACCTTTCTTTCTTGCTTTCTATCCAGTTTTGGTAGCTATTCTGTTGTGGGTTATCTCTGATTTTAAGTTTAGGTTGTGGATTTGAAATTTTGAAGTACACAAACCCTAATTTTGCTCTGTTTTCTGTCTGCATATGTGAAAAAGTTCATATTTTTCTTGCTTGGAATTTGATATTGGAGGTTCTGATTTGTGGGTTTTGATTGTACTTTAGTATTGTGCAATGGGTTTTAAATTTTAATCATTAATTTGGTTTTGAATGATACAGATTGGTGATGAAGTGTGGGGGTGTTAGTGTTTGGTTTTGAATCTGCTACCCGAAATAATGGACCACCACAGTTGGATATGGCAGCAGAAGTTGTCGGAGAAAAGCCGGTGTGAAACCGAAAGCTCAAGAGGATCCATGTCTTCCCATTCTGAGAGATTTTCTGATGATCAGGTATTTCCAACTCATCAATCAAGTCTCATTTTAATGTTGATGAACAATGGTGTTGTAAGTAATGAATGCTGATAGTACCACTTCAATTGTCCAATTTATCTGTTTGAAAGAATGTTAGATGATTATAATTTCCTAAAAGCAGTATGTTCCTGTTTGACTTTCAAAAGTCAAGTGTCTTCATTTATGGAAAGCTACTGATAATTCTTGATTTTCCTTATTGTTTTATTGGTTAAGATCTTATACTTGTATTCCTTGGATTCAAATCAGAGTTGTGAGTCACACGAAGTCACATCAAAGGCCAAAGAAGAAGAAGAAGTTGTTGAGGATGTTGTCAAGACCCTGTCCCAAAAATTATCAAAGGCTCTTATGAAGATTAGCATCAAAGAAGACTTGGTGAAGGAGCACTCTAAAGTAGCTGAGGAAGCAGTCGAAGGTATACGCTTTTATTAGCTTTTTTTAAATTAGAAATCAAAATGGAATCAGATATTTTGACACAATTAAGGTTTCCCATTTTTAATATGTTACACAATTTGTGGTAGCTGTCATGAAAAGTTGAGGAGCTAATTTTAAATTTGAAGTTCCAATCACCTCATTTTGACCTAAAAAGTCAGACTGTACCCCAAATAACTTTGGAATTGGCTGACATTTTTTTATTTGTTTTAAGATTTAAGACAGTTATCAGTTTTTCTGAAAAGTTGAATAGTTAACTCCAAACTTGGAGATGAGAATTAGTGTTTTTGACCTCAATAGTCAAACTGTTCCTCGTGACTTTTGAATTAGCAGATTACTATACTAATTTAGAAGCATACCTAACTTAAGAATTAGATTAAGAAATCTTATTTTGTGTAAATAGAATAGAGGTGGAAAATAAGGTGGGCCAGATGCATTGGGTGACAGTTAAATTATGAGTAAAATGTCATTTTCGTCACTGCGGTTTGGCCTGTTTTGTGACTTTCGTCCAAAGGTTTGTTTTTCCGCATCTGGGTCCAAAAGGTTTAAAATCTTGCCATTTTCATCCGGCTCGTTAACTCCATCCATTTTTCTCCGTTAAGTCAGGGGTATTTTCGTCTTTTTTGTTAACTTAAAGGGCAATTTGGTCTTTTTTACTTTATGTACAAGTATTTAAATTACCGTTAACTTTTAGTGAGGTTGTAAGCATTTGGATACGCTTTTGGACTTTCAGCCCGTTTGACACGTTTCCTTTTTTAGCCATTTTTTTTAACCTATTGACCCATTAATATATCACGAATCAACCCATTTTAAGGTAAATGTGTTGAAATTGCTTCATTATATCATTCGTGGTTTGCATCTAACCCTCGCTTTATTCTCGTATTTTAGGATTGGAGAAAGCAGAGAAAGAAGCCTTAGCATTGAGGCGGCAAGTCGAGGTTTTAACCCTTCGAAACTCAACCCTTCAAGATCGAGTTTGTCATCTTGACGGGGCACTCAAAGAGTGTTTAAGACAGCTACGACAAACAAGAGATGAAAAAGATGAGAAATTAGACAAAGCTATGAAAAAGAAAACATCTGAATGGCAGACAGCAAAAGCCGAACTTGAAAAACAGCTCTCTGGCCTCCGTTCACAGCTTCAATCTGCCAAAAAGTCCGAAACGTTTTTGGTTAACGTTAAAATGGTAGAGAAAGAAAACTCGGCTTTGAAGCTTGAGCTTGCTTCGATGGCTGAAGAGCTCGAAATGAGGTTTATTGAGCGGGAATTGAGTAAGCAAGCTGCAGACGAAAGTGAAAAGAAAGCAGCTAAACTTGAAGCTGAGTGTTGTAAGCTAAATTCAGCCCTTAGAAAAGCATTGGCGACTAATGATAAGAAGTCGTCTACACATAGCCCATCGAATGTCGAGAGTGATGCTATCAATCTCATGGATGACTTTCTTGAAATGGAAAGACTTGTGGCATTACGTAAGAGTGCTCCAAGAGATTCTGCACGAAACCAAATTTCAGAAGTCGAAGAGATTTTGAAAAGGGTAGAGATGGAAAAACGAAAGGTGGAGATCACTTTAAACGAGCGTGAAAAAGAGCTAAAAGCATCAAGAAATGAGCTCAAAGAAGCTGAAACAAAGTTGGTCGAGATGGAAGCTTTGTTGATCAATGCAAATGATGCAAAAGAAACAACCGAGAAAGAACTTGAATCAGTGAAAGCAATAGTCAATGTTTTACAAGAAAGTGTAAAAAAGTCCAAACAGGAGTTTAAAAGTCAACTAGATATCGAGTGTAATGGACGGAAAGAAGCAGAATCTCGCCTTGAGGATGCCTACACAAAGAAAAACGAGGCAGAGTCACGGTTGAATACATTAGAAGCCGAGTTAGAATCCTTGATTCCAAAAGTCAATCTCTTAGAAACAGAGGTTGAAAAGGAACGCGCTTTATCAGGGAAGTTTAGAGCCAGATGTCATGAATTGGAAGCTGAGTTGGAATCCTTGATTCCAAAAGTTGATTCCTTAGAAACAGAGGTCGAAAAGGAACGTGCAAAAGTTGATTCTTTAGAAACTGAGGTCGGACATGAACGCGCTTTAGCAGGGAAGTTAGGAGCTAGATGTCGGGAATTAGAAGCTGAGTTGGAATGCTTGATTCCAAAAGTTGATTTCTTAGAAACAGAGGTCGAAAAGGAACGCGCTTTATCAGGGAAGTGGGGAGTAAAATCGCAGGAATTAGAAAGCGGTGAGATTTCAATATTACAACGCGAAAATCAGTACCCAAAACCCGCCATCCTAAATGCAGAGCTCAGTACAAAACAGGTCAGTTTATTAATTAATAATCACATAATAAGTCTGTAAACATATATGTTTACACGATTAACCATTTGTTTATCCAGATTCTGGCATGTTGAAATGTTATTTTTGTTGTTTGTAGGATACCGAACTTGCATCGGCTCGTTGTAAATTTGCTGATTGCCAGAATACGATTGCTTCTCTTAGTGATCAGCTAAAAACACTTGCAACGCTTGAAGACTTCTTGATTGACATAAACGAATTCAGTAGACGTATTTAAAGACAGACTGGAAGGGATTTCGAGCCTTGCTGTAAACTTTAAGCTCAGCAAAATCACGGTATGGTTAGTAGGTGGGTTTTTTTTTTTTATTAATATACATAAGAAAGAAAGAATATCGATCGTGTAAAATTATTTAACGTTGTATCTAAACACTTTCGCGGGTATACAAAGGTATTTCAAAAGTCTGTTCATTTTGGTTTGTGACAGCTACAAGTTTTAAGCATATGGAATGTGTTGGTCAAAGGTTAGTTCTGATAAGGAAGTCTTTTATTTCTTCATAAAATTGAATAATGTGTTCATTAAAGGTTTGTTAGATTTTGATTGCAGTGATGATGCAGGATTCATTGTTTTACCCTTTTTGTTTGGGAAAATGTCACAGGATAGTAAACAAGTTTTAAAATTGTTCTAATCAGGTCACTCGTATCGTTTTTGTCTCAATTAGATAACTTAACATTCAAATCGAGTCATGTCCTTTGTTCTATGTGTCAAGAAAAAAAAATTGAGCATAAAATGCTGGGGTCGGATTATTTTAATATATGTAATTATATTTATTAAAAATAAAAAAAACTTTAATTACATTAAAATTAGAGTTAATTACATACTTAGTCCCTGTGGTTTGCCTAAAGTAACATACTTAGGTACTAATAGTTTAAAATCACATTCTAGGGTATTAACTTTTCATTTTGTAACGTTTGGAGGTATTAACGTTATTTGTAGGTTTAAAATCACATTCTATTAGTACCTAAGTATGTTATTTTGTACAAACCACTGGGACTAACTATGTATTTGTAGGTTTAAAATCACATTCTATTAGTACCTAAGTATGTTATTTTGTACAAACCACTGGGACTAACTATGTTATTACCCTAGAAGTTAATACCTCCAAGCGTTATAAAATGAAAAGTTAATACCCTAGAAGGTGATTTTAAACTATTAGTACCTAAGTATGTTATTTTGTGCAAACCACAGGGACTAACTATGTAATTAACTCTTAAAATTAAAATGTAAAAAACAAGTTAAAATCCACGTCATCACTCGACGTTAGCATCAAATAACAGGGAAAAAGAAACAAAAATCCACATTACCACAGTTACCTATGAAATTGATGAAAAAACCTTTGATTTTAATGAAAAATGAATGTTGAGTGAGTGAGCTGATTGGAACACTTTTGAAACTTGAGTGACCTAATAAAAACACTTTTTAAAATTGTTCTAATCAGGTCACTCGTATCGTTTTTGTCCCAATTAGATAACTTAACATTCAAATCGAGCCATGTACTTTTTTCTATGTGTCAAGAAAAAAAATGGAGCATAAGATGCTGGGGTCAGATTATTTTAACATATGTAATTATATTTATTAAAAAAAACTTTAATTACATTAAAATTTAAAAAAACAAGTTAAAATCCACATCATCACTCGACGTTAACATCAAATAAAAGGGAAAAAGAAACAAAAATCCACATTACCACACTTACCTATGAAATTGATGAAAAACCTTTGATTTTAATGAAAAATGAATGTTGAGTGAACTTATTGGAACACTTTTGAAACTTAAATGACCTAATAAAAACACTTTTAAAACTTGGTTACTATTCTTCAAAGTTACGTACCCTCTTTTGTTTTGTTAAAGTTTGGAACTTCCCAATGAATATTGACCACAAAAATTGTCTTTGCAGTGGTAACCTAACCTTCTTTTATAAAATTATTAGCAACATAGATCACATTTTTGGGATGTTTTTTTTGGCCTAAGGTTTGAAATTTCTGGGTTAATATGAGTAGCTTATATATTTATTTGTTTGGCGTTTTTTGGGTTGATATTATGTTGTGTTTAAGTTAGGGTTGATATTAACGGGTCTGGGCATGACATTTAGTGGGGTTTTTTTGTTATTATTATGGAGTTTTTGGGTTGATATTAGGATCTGTCTAAGTTAGGGTTGTTCAAATAAGTTATAACTCACTTGAATTTGGCTCGGTTTGTTATCTAACTCAGTTTGTAAAGTTTTAGAGTAAGGGGTACTCAAGAATATTCTACTAAACATTAATAACAATAACAAGGCCGGCCCTAAAAATTCGTGTACCCTGTTCGAGCTCGAAAAAACTTATGGTTGAAAACCATATTTACCAATTAGAGGTGCACATACAGGTTAACCGGTTTTTTATACCGGTTATTAGGTGACTTGGTCAAAACCGGTTAGACCAATAACCAGCTCGATTAATAACTGGTTTGGGTATATGCCTAAAAACCTAAACTATATAATCCGAACGAGTTAACCGAATTAACTGGTCTTTTTAAATTAAAAGTAAAAAAAAAGATTAAAAAATACTAATTATATAAAATAAACTCAATAAAGTTTTTATATCTTTTTTTTTGTTTTAAAATTAACAAAACATTATTTTGTCACAACAAAAATAACTTAAATGGGATATATAAAATAAACCCAATAAAGTTCTTTATATATATATATATATATATATATTCAAGAAGTGTTGTGATCAAACCAATACACCCAATGCCTATTTATAATGGTTATGGTCATAGTAACCGGCATTTTTGTGCACCTCTAACCATAATCTCATACAAACTACATGGATAATTTTTATTTATGTGCTTACACTCAGAACAAACATTTCAAAACATTTGGCATCAATAAGAAAATATTGAATTGTAAATATATTAGATGCAAATTTGTTTCTACATAAGTGTAAGGCAGACTCATGAAGTGGAATCTTGGAAACTTTGATGAAACTAATTTATATCTAATGCCTTTAGTCATCTTCACATCATGAACAAGAGAACTTCTACTACTGATATTTCTCTTCAAGGTAAAAACTACATGATTGAACCGCTCTTTCTTTCGTGGAGGAAAATACTTATCAAGTATACTAATTAACAATAACGCGTTAATACAAATATGATCATATGAGTCCAATGACAATAACCAAGACAAGAAGAGCGAGAATGATAAGGAGCATCATAGGAAGAACTACAGGAAGAAGAAATGGAAGAACAATCGAAGTCATGACGAGAAAGAAAAGAGGTATGAGTAGGAAGACGAAGAGAGGGATCGAGCATAGCAGGAGAAAGAGACCCATGATTTAAATTTAAATGAACAAATTACTTTACATCTAAATGCTTACTTATATTCTTGATTAATCTGATCCAATTGATACGTAACATGTTGTGTTTTGTTTTGCGTACGTGATTTGCATGAATCTTTAGTTGGGTATATATAAAATGACAAATGTGTGTCAATGTTTTAAGTGCCAAATACGTGAAAAATTCATCAACCGGAAAAGTGGGGTTTTCATTTAAACGTAAAAAGTATTATTATTTCAAAAACTGTAAACAAGTAGAAAGACACCAAAATTATTTTGAGAATCTTGGTATATAACTATATATGCTTCACTATATAAATAACCTGAGTAATGAAATTAGTCGTTGTTTTGGATGTATATATATAGCTTTTATCTTTTAACATTGAGGTTTAGAAAACGCAAACATTAATTAATTAATTTATTTGTTAGAAATATATATCTAGTAAAATTAAGTTCATAAAATATCTGATTATTGCTTCTACATGTTATTTTGAATAAAGATTCATAAGTAAAAACACAATAGCATATTTGATATACCTTAAATGATACATGTTTTACATGCTACTTGTAAGTATAGATATTTAAAAAAAGAGTTAAATGCCATTTTAGTCCCTGTGGTTTGGGCCATTTTGCCAGTTTAGTCCAAAGGTTTCATTTTTAACCTGTGGGTCCAAAAAGATTTCACAGTTGCCATTTTAGTCCACTTGGTTAACTTCATCCATTTTTTCTGTTAACGAGAAGGCCAATTCGGTCATTTTGTATGTAATTCTGTTAACTAAAAGGGCAATTCAGCCATATAAAATGACCGAATTGGCCTTCTCGTTAACAGAAAAAATGGATGAAGTTAACCCAGTGGACTAAAATGGCAACTGTGAAACCTTTTTGGACCCACAGGTTAAAAATGAAACATTTGGACTAAACTGGCAAAATGGCCCAAACCACAGGGACTAAAATGGCATTTAACTCTTTAAAAAAATCTTTAATAAAATAATTGTTTTATATTAGTTTTTAATGGTTTATTTCCACCAAAACTAGGGTTGTCCAGAAAGCTCGATAATCGGAGCTCGCTTGGAAAGAGCTCGTTTGATATGTCTTGGTTTCAAACTGAGCAAAGCCGGCTTGGCTTGGTTAGAAAACAAGCCTAGTTCGGCTCAGTTCATAACAAGCTAGATTGACTTGGTTTAAGTCGCTCATTACCTCTGCTTAGTTTGACTCGAATTATTTTACCTTTAAAATATTTTATTTTTAAACACATACAATATTATAAAAAAAAATTGAAAAAGAAGGGGAACATGTTAATGTTTTATATCTGGCCAAAATCCCAAGTGTCGCTCAAATCCCAAATTTCTAATCTAGACAAATTATTAAAAACAAGATTATCATTATGAAGAAACATGTCCAAATCCAAGGGATTTATCTTTGTGAGGTTGGTCTCGTCAAATAAAGGTTAATCCTTTGTCTTTCCTTAATGTAGACTGATTGTTATCCGCAAAACAGAACACCGTGAGACTCGTTACAAGGAGGAGAGGTTGGAGGTTCTTCTTGTAACCACCATCCGGCGTGAGAATAAGTATTATTTAAGAATAATAAACGAGAGTGTGTTAATAGTGAGAGAGTGAGAGAACCGATGCTTAAACCAGTGGTTGAAGGCTAGTAATTATAGCCGAAGAGAGTGGGTAAGGAGGTGCGCTGATGTGCCTTTAGCCAGACGTCTCCAACATGGAATATCCTGTTTGTCTCTTCTGACACGCCCGTTAGTGCTTGCAGGGTTTGGAGACGTTGGTGCCTGGTGATTGGAGACACGTGGTCTAGCGGTTATCCTTGTTGTCGAGTCTGTAACCACTGTGAGAGGAGATCGTGGAGCACTAAACGACGCAACCTGATTGGTTCCACGTCACTGTCTTTTTGTACTTCTTGTCTCCTGCATGATTGGCCATCGTGGGAATTGTCTAGGCAGAGTCTGGTGCATACTGATTGGCTACAACCTCTGCCATCTATACTATTGTACTTGTCTTAGTTGTCAATGTGTTGTGTGCGTCGGCTGGCCCAGCGCGCACTCTGGTGATTGCTAAGTATGTTTTGTCAAGTCTGGGTATGCCCCTCTATGCACATATAATGCTTCGCGCAGGATTTGGGATCATACTCTTTCAAGTCCCTAAGTCCAGTGTTGCTCCCATGTCACACCTTGATTTCGGTGGCACCGAATGTCACACCCTGAAATATCAGAGCTGGTGTGACTGGACTGATATCTTCATTGCACAGCGGAAGCAGTTAAAGCTAAGACTTTTAGGAAGCGAACGCTCACTAAGTACTCGAATCCTCATGGTTCTCCTATTCCAACCGTGCCATAATTTTGAAAAACAACTTGAGAAAGAAACATGCGAAAAATCAACATAAAGTTGAGCGAGTTCATAGTTTGTTTGTAAAAGAATTGGATTAAATCTTTTTGAATAACCGGTTTTTAAAATATTGTTGAGAAAACGAAGTAAAAATCATTTTCTTGTCAAGTTTTATGAAAGCGTTGTACTTGTGAAACTTCATATGTGTAATGCGTTATGTTCGTAAAACTTTGTATTTGTAAACTTTGTGTTTGTAAAATTTGTGTAACCGTCAATGTCCACCCTGACAATGACAACATGTTGTATGAACCTTTGAGTTGTATTTGTATAGACATGATATGTAATCGTAAGATGTGAGTTGTAAATGTAAGTTGTGAGTTGCAACTATAAGGAATTTGAGATCGCTAATGTCACACCCCCAAATTCCACCATGCAGAGTATCACCGCTTGGAGGCGTGACATGACCAGGATCGAGCCACCAATCATATTGAACAACATAATTAAGTAAATAAAACCAACCACAATACAATTGGTAACCAAAAGGAAGTTAACCAGGTTCAATTTAAACAGCGGAAGCAAAAGACGTTAAACCAAAACACAAGTTCGTAGTTCATAAGTTTTAAAGACTCAAAACATAAGTTTCATAAGTTCATAAGGTTTATTTAATAAGTACGGGACATAGCAGTTCGCATCCCACAACGACCACCTCCATGTGCAAGCCCCATAGCATCTAGCGACCTGCAAAGCATGTAACAACGAGTCAACAACAAAGTTGAGTGAGTTCACGGTTGGTTGTCCATTTTTGAGTTGTTTCCAAAAACGTAGTTTAACTTTAATCAGCTATCCAGCCGTGGGGGTTACCCCATAGTTCGAAAACGTTTATTAGTTAACCATCCCATGTCCACCTTCTCTGGCTATCCAGCCTGGCACTCCGACCGTGGGGGCTACCCCATTATTTAAACTACCAGACTCATTTATCATATCGACTACTAACGAAAATTTATTTGTGCCCTAGCGTCGGTGTCTATCATCACCGACGTGCCATAGTCCATTAGTACACGCCCGTCCGACTGGCACGGTGTGAGGTTTGTTAAACCTAATAGCGCTATTAACTAATGACCCGCTCGCCATAGCCTCGACGATTAAGTCGATACAAAAAGGGAGGGATTTCGCTGATAGAGTTCTAGTCCAGTAAGTCTAATCCGTCCCAACAGGACGAGGAATTTACATTCCTGAACACGTCCCAAAGGACGAGGAATCCCTATTCCTGAACCCATTCCCATTCCCATCGGGAATTACCATGCTTTGTAGAAAAGTGTGAACTCACCTCGGTTTGCTCGGTTAGATTCTCAAATATAGCTAACAGTCAAGGTCAGTCAATCACGTCCTAATATGATTACCAGTTAGTCATTTAGTGGTTTCAAATAGAGCACAAAGTCCCTACATGTATCTACTACATAACATGCATTCACTTTAATAGTTCACGCTCATGTAAACATTCCACCTATAGCTACCCAATAATAAGCATACGATATTGCACATATTACTTTCATTGACATATAACATGTTAGATCATCCTCAGATAACATACTCGACATTTAGACACGCAAATTACTACTTATGTCATTTCAATTTGAATATCCAAAACTGGGCTGTTTTCGGGCATTTTAATAAAATAGTTAACTTATTCCAAAAATTCCCAAATTTTTACAGAAAGGTGGTGGTTAAAAGAAGATGAGAGTGGTCCTTCAACTTCCGAACACACCGAGCTTGCTTATATGATCACTTACACCTTTGGATGTTTGTAGAGTGCTTGGAATGAAACTTGAAGGTGGTGGTTGTTGGCAGCTGAACACAAGGAAGAGGAGGAGGGAGTGTTTGCTAAATGTTGTGTGTTTGTGAATGAGAAGATCATAACCTTGAGGTTAATTATATAATCCACAACAAACTAATACCCATTAGGTTTAATGTCCCTCTAGTACCATACAAGTCCAATAAACAAATGAATAAAATCATGGGGGGTGTCCCCACTTCCCTAACCGGTTTCGGCGGGGGGGGGGGGGTATGGGGTTGGTTTCCAATGATATAGTTACTAACTAGTTAGATTTCAATGTTTAGTTAGTGCATTTAGGTGTGTTATATAATATATAGTGTGTTAGGGTGTTCGGGGATCCTAACTAGCTTAGAAAAATAAAAACAATGCTTCTAGCATTATTTTGGTGTTCCGGGTAGTGTCCGGTTGTTCGGTTTGATACTATTCTGTTAAACTGCTTAATTAATCCGTAAAGTGTCCTATATATATATATATATATATATATATATATATATATATATATTTTGTAACACTTTTAATTCTCAACACTTAGGGAAGCACACACGACTATTTAGTAACTTTTCTGTATGCTACTAGTATGTTAACAAGCACATGTAAGTATAACACAGTAATCAGAGAGCAGTTAAGTAATTCCACACAGTCGTCAAGAACTTTAATTATCATTAATAAATTATACGGATACATGGAATTATGAGGGTTGTCACATTCTCCCCCTGTTAAGAAAATTTCGTCCCGAAATTTAGCTCATGGCTACTGAGGAAGCTAGTTAAGTTGCGTTGGTTTCCTGGTTTTCCTGGGGTGTCACATCATCCCCCCGTTGATTTGGAATTTCGTCCCGAAATTCCGCAGTAGCTTCAGCCTCAGTAGTGGTTGCGTTTTTCTTAAACAGCTAGGGATACTTGAGTTTCATTTGGTCTTCTCGTTCCCAGGTATACTCTGGGCCACGACGGGAATCCCAACGAACTCTAACAAGAGGTATCTTGGTACACTTGAGAATCTTAACATCTCGATCAGTAATCTCTACTGGTTCCTCGACGAATCGCAGTTGGTCGTCGATAGTGAGCTCCTTTAAGGGAACTATGAGGGTCTCATCTGACAGACAGTTTTTCAGATTTGACACGTGGAATACGTTGTGAACTCCGCTGAGTTCTTCAGGTAGATTCAGCCTGTAAGCGACTTTGCCAATCTTCTCAATGATTTCGAACGGTCCGACATAAAGCGGATTTAGTTTGCCTCGTTTGCCAAAATGAACTACACCTTTCCAAGGTGAGACTTTAAGTAGCACTCGATCCCCAACCTGGAACTCGAGTGGTTTTCTTCGCTTATCAGCATTTCGGTTGTATCTACTACAAGTTCTGGGCCAGTGATTTGACTGTCGCCAACTTCTGCCCAACAAAGAGGTGATCGGCACTTCCGTCCGTACAATGCCTCAAACAGAGTGGCCTGGATGCTGGTGTGGTAACTGTTGTTATACGAAAACTCTACTAACAGGAGGTGTTTTTCCCAGCCATTACCGAAGTCGATCACACATGCCCTAAGCATGTCTTCAAGGGTTTGGATGGTGCGTTCAGATTACCCATCCATCTGTGGATGATATGCCGTGCTCATGTCTAATCGAGAACCAAAGGACTTGTGCATAGCTTGCCATAATTCAGATGTAAAACGTGAGTCTCGATCAGAGATGAAGGAGGTTGGCACTCCGTGCCTTGATACTACTTCCTTTAGGTAGATGTCTGCTAGGGTAGAAAACTTATCCGTTTCCTTGATAGCCAGAAAATGTGCAGACTTGGTCAGTCGATCCACGATCACCCAAATGGTATCATTTCCTCGTTGAGATCTAGGCAGGCCAGTAACGAAATCCATGGAAATTTGCTCCCACTTCCATTTCGGGATCTCTGGTTGTTGAAGTAGGCCTGATGGTTTCTGATATTCGGTCTTGACTCTCGCACAAGTCAAACATTTGCTAACGTAGGTTGCTATGTGAGATTTCATGCTGGGCCACCAGTACGTAGTCTTGAGATCGTGGTATATCTTATCCGAACCAGGATGTACTAAATAACGAGACTTATGTGCTTCATCCATCACAAGCTCGCGTAAGTTTCCATAAAGTGGAACCCAGATGCGTCCGTTAACATAGTAGGCGCCGTCTTCCTTTTGTTCTAGCCGCTTCCTTGATCCTCGTAAGGACTCAGCCCTTATGTTTTCTGTTTTCAATGCTTCAACCTGAGCATCGCGAATCTGAGCGGGAAGGTTGGATTGGATGGTAAGCTGTAAAGCACGTACACGCTTAGGTATAGTATCCTTTCGACTGAGGGCGTCGGCCACAACATTGGCCTTGCCCGGATGGTATTTGATAGCACACTCATAATCATTCAAGAGTTCGACCCATCGACGTTGTCGCATGTTTAACTCCTTTTGCTTGAAGATATGCTCGAGACTCCTGTGATTGGTGTAAATGGTGCACTTGGTACCGTGCATGTAATGTCTCCATATCTTAGGTGCGAAAACAATTGCACCCAGCTCCAGATCATGAGTAGTGTAGTTCCTTTCATGAACCTTAAGCTGACGCGATGCGTAGGCAATGACCTTGTCACGTTGCATCAACACACAACCAAGCCCTTGAATGGAAGCGTCGCAATAAACCACAAAATCATCTGTGCCTTCAGGCAATGAGAGGATAGGCGCGCTACAAAGTCTATCTTTTAAGTGTTGAAATGCGGACTCCTGTGCATCACCCCAACGATAGGTGACACCTTTCTGAGTCAGTGAAGTGAGAGGTTGCGCAATCTTGGAGAAATCTTTGATAAATCTTCTGTAATATCCTGCCAAACCCAAGAATTGGCGGATTTCTGTTGGTGTACGGGGTGCATGCCAGTTCTTGATCGAGTCGACCTTGGATGGATCTACATGAATCCCATCCTTGTTTACCACATGGCCTAGAAAGTGGACTTCGCGAAGCCAGAAGCCACATTTTGAAAACTTGGCATACAACTGCTCTTTACGAAGAAGTTCCAGGATAAGCCACAGATGCTGCTCGTGTTCCTCCTGACTCTTAGAATAGATCAGGATGTCGTCGATGAACACTATGAAAAACTTATCCAGGTAAGGCTTGTACACTCGGTTCATGAGATCCATGAAGACCGCAGGTGCATTCGTTAATCCGAAAGGCATAACTAGAAACTAGAAACTCGTAATGGTCGTAACGAGTTCTGAAGGCTGTTTTGGAGACGTCCTCCTCTCGGACTCTCAGCTGATGGTATCCCGATCTCAAATCAATCTTAGAGTAAAAGCTCGATCCTTGCAGCTGGTCGAACAAGTCGTCTATACGTGGGAGAGGATAACGATTCTTCACGGTCACCTTGTTGAGTTCGCGATAGTCAATACACATTCTGAAAGTACCGTCTTTCTTCTTCACGAATAACACTGGAGCTCCCCAAGGCGAAGAGCTAGGACGCATGAAACCCTTTTCCAAGAGTTCTTGTAGTTGCGTGGACAGTTCCTCAAGCTCTGATGGAGCTAGATGATAAGGTGCTCGAGCTATGGGCACTGCTCCAGGAGCTAGCTCGATTTGAAATTCAACTTGACGATGGGGTGGAAGACCAGGTAATTCCTCAAGAAAGTCATGTACAATAGGAATGTCTTCAATCCTCTTCTCTTCCATTGATGTGTCAGTAACGAGTGCTAGAATGGCAGTGTGGCCCTTTCACAAACACTTATGGGCCTTAAGGAAGGAGATAATGCCTACGACAGCACCACTCTTGTCGCCATGAATCATGAGAGGTTCTTCACCAGAACGAGGAATGCGGACGATTTTCTCCTTACAAACAATCTCCGCTTGATGGTGAGATAGCCAATCCATCCCAATAACGACGTCGAAACTACCAAGTGTGATAGGAATAAGGTCGATAGAGAAAGTCTGACCAGCTAAGACGAGGTTACAACCTTTAACTACGTGTGTGGCTTCAAGACTTTTACCATTTGCTAGCTCTACCGTGTGTTTGGTGGTCAAAAGTGTTGGAGTGCGTTTAAGTATTTGGCTAACTTTTAAGGACACATAACTAGTATCAGCACCCGAGTCAAATAAAATAGTAACAAAGAAATCGTCCAGAAGAAACTTACCCATCACAACGTTGGGATCGTTCCTTGCATCACCCTGACCCAGCACGAATACACGTCCCCTGGCACCATTACCATTGTTGTTTCCCCCATTGTCGTTTCCATTCCCCTGATTGTTGTTGTTCTGGTTCTGATTTAGTTAGGGGCAGTCTTTCTTGAAATGGCCCTCAGCACCACATTGAAAGCACCCTTTGTTGTTACCTTGTTGTTGCTGTTGCTGGCGTTGATTTGGTGGGGCTTGCTGTTGCTGTCGGTTCTGATTCGCCGAACGCTGACTCCTGCAATCCCTTGCAATGTGACCAGGCTTGTTGCATCGATGTCAGTTTCCTTTACTACATGGCCCGCTGTGGTGCAAGTTACAGCAATTACATTTGGGGTGATTTCCCTTGTACCCACCCTGACCGTGATTCCCAGAAGACTGCTGACTGGGGTTCCTGTACTCATCTATCTTTCGCTGCTGGGACTGAGCTGAAGTAGAACCCTTACTGGAATTCCCATCCCATTTTTGCTTGTTATCATTGGGAGCGTCATGTCACACCCCGCTAAAATTCAGCCCAAAAATTCAGCTTTCTAGAACCTTCCGGGGCCATCTACACGCTTCAAGAGCCGTTTGGAAGAGTCCAGAACAACCCGTATTGTTCCAGAAACATGGAGACACTAAGAAGCACAAAATATCGGCTAAGAAGGGCCTAGAATCCGCTAGAAATGGCTGGTTACATCACCCATAAAAATTTGCCCAAAGAACTTTCTAGAATCCAGCATAATATCATGATATTTAGTAGGAAATATCCTAGATACTTAAGCATGATATTTTGTAAGGAGTGTTCTAGATATAGAACACTCTAGATGATGATCAAAGTAGTATAAATAGGGATCATGGGGGCTCACTTGTAAGCTTTCTTTGTATAATACAAAGCTGTTAGGACCGGTTTGACTCCGATACGATTGCGTAACGAAAGTTCTACGTGCGGAATCCGTGAACTATCGAGAACAAAACACACAAGATGTAATATAAACGTGATTCTATATAAGATCTGAAATTGTACAATCACTTGAATCACTTAGAGACTTTCTCTCTCTAGTTTCTCTCTCTAGAACTAGAGCTCTCCAAAAGTCAAATGTGCAAAAGTCTTCTTCAAGCTAAATCATGATTTAGCTTGAAACCTATATATAGTGTGTTGATTTAGCTTGAAATGACACATGCTACTTTCAAGCTAAATCATGATTTCCCTTGAAATGACATGTGACACTTTCAAGCTAAATCATGATTTCCCTTGAAATGACATGTGACACTTTCAAGGTAAATCACCACGTTCAAGCTAAATTATCTTATGCACTGATAATCCTATTACATGATACAAGACGAAGTCAATAGACATAGTGCACTAACAGACTCCCCCTTGGATATTGACGAAGTCTTCAGTGACTATTCTCTGTTAGGACACCTTCTTCAGTCTTGATCATTCTGTATCACTTAGATTGTAACATTGTACGCATCCATCACTCTCTTCTTCTATCAGCTTCAGGCTCCCCCTTTCATCAAGCTTCCGTGCTTTGGGATCGACACCTAGCTTTCCATCTACAAGCTCCTAACTTTCAGCTTGTCTTCAGACTTCCCCTTAGACTCTACTTTCAGGATCGTAGTCTGGACTATCATCTGCAATTTCTCAAACATTTATAAGTAACAGCATTTTGAATTTTCAATCAATCTCTCTAATCCACTCCCCCTATCAACAAACAGTATAGATTTAGCAGTATTAAAGAATCCAACTCCCTCACAGTTAATCATCCAAGTTCAAGCTAATGACCTTGGAGATATCTCAAACTGTTTTTTAAAATTTTTGATTTTAATTCAAGTTTCAATTTAATGAACTTGTTTTATTTTCAGAAACACAATCAGCTTACTTAGATTTTGAAACTCAGCACTCAGACATCGATTGTCGAAAATAAAGCAGAATCAAAATCTTTTTGTATTTTCTGAAAATATAAAACAATAACGAAATATGTACAAACATATTTACAGACAATATTTTTGTTTGAGTATGCATCAGAGGATCATATCAGTTTATGACAAGTTATAAGTACCGTTGAGCTTAATTTCACAGTAAGAATTAAACAATTCACTTAGATTGTCGATATACTGATCCACTTAAATTTTCATACAAATTTCAACTGATTCAGGATACGAATTAGGTATTTTAGGAACTTAAACCTATTCATGTGTCCCACCTCTTGAATATACTCCCGTATCCAGAATCCCAATAATCAGTCTTACAGGTGAGTATACTACAATGATATCTGTACATAAATTAGGTATGCGAGGGCCGAGGGATCTCAGGTCGATACTTCCGTATACGCAGAGAGATATCAGCTTCGACTTTACGGTATGTCCCCTTTAGAGGATCTTTTTGCTTACAACAGCAGCGACTATCAATTTTATTGTTTCATCAGCATGCTGAGGGTTTAATGCTATATTTCAAGCATTGCAGAAAGTATTATTCAAGGACTAGGTCAGAACTTCCATTCAGCAGAAGTCCCGGAATAATACCCCAGACATCATTGAATATAAAGACCTAGTATATCAGATTATGAGACCTTTCAAACGAGATTTCAGGGGTTACCTATATATCCAAGTAGTGTTCCCCACGAAATAAGCAAGTGTTTGAATTTAGGTTTATATCCCGAAAAAGTTTACTGAATGTATAAAAACCTACCGACACATCCACGGTGAGATCGTTTAACACATTTAAACTTTCCAATTCTTTAGCATACTGTAACCGTCTACTGATGTACTATCATTTCCTCTTTTTACGCAAAAACTCAAATTTTTTAATTTTATCATGTTTTTTACTTTTTCAAATTTTCAATGTTTTTGTATTTTCTAACAATATTACTCCCCCTAAAATGCAAAACCATTTAAAGAAAATTTGACAACCAACACTGATAGCTTTGTCTCGCCATCCATTTTCTGCTTATCGTGTTCTGATTTGCAGAAAAAATACACTTTAAACAGAAAATATAACGTACCCCCATGATTTACAACACATTGATCTTAACAGTTTGAAAACCGTTTTTCAATCTGATGAAAGTAATCATGTTTGTTCAGCCATGAGGGTTTCGGCGTATTCAATCAACACTCCCCCTTACAACAAACTATTTTCCCATAATGATTTCAAAACACTTAAGTTTGTTTTAATCAGAATGGTTTTTCCAGAAAAATTAGTTTGTTTACCCATCACTTGTGAGTTCGGGGTCATCTCGTCACCTTGTTCTCTTTTAACCATTTTGAAAATTTAACATTATTAGGTCAAACACCACTATCACTTGTAGAAAATCAAGTACAACTTAATGTCCTTGATTAACCACTTGTAAGATGAAATATCACAGTTACCATCCTGTGAATTTCTCAAGAATGATGCCGATACCTGCTTCACACTTACCAACCTGGAAGCTCCGGCAAGTCAGGAATTCAACCAACAGATTTTGACACCCAAGCCTGACCAGCCTTAGGCGCATTTTGAGCTTTTCTAATTTCTTCATAAAACTCTTTCACTCCTTTTTCCTTACCATCAACCATCTTGCTAAAAATATGTTTAACATTGCTATTAAACATTTTTCCAGCATCAACACCTTTTGATTTTAGGTTTGCGGCTCGTAATGGTGGAAAATTCTCATCATTCATTAACGGAACTGTCTCTTCCTTCTTTACCTCAACTTGTGGCTCATCTGATTTTGTGGAATCAGATTCATTGCCCGAACTTGGCTTGTCTGACTTTGATGAGCCAGATTCATCGCCAATGACTTTGTTTTTCTTCTTGTTCTCTTTTGTCCTCAGATTTGCATCTGAAGAATTCGATTTGCTTGACTTTGCCGTCGAGTGAATCGATTCATCAGAACTTTTATTCGAACCAACCGGTGAACCTGAAGACAAAATCTTCTCCAAATATTCTCTCGCCTTCTTCCTCTTCTTCCTCAGTCTGTCTCTCTGCCCCTGTGAAAGTTTTACTTTCTTATCTTCCACTTTCTGTTCTTTGGGCTTGACAGTGACTGGTTTCTTTACCATTCTCTGAGATTCAACCCTCAATCTTCCCATAGATCTCCTTGGGCAATCTCTGGCAATATGTCCTCTGATATGACAATTATAGCATCTTCTTGTCTCATAATTCTGGCAGTTAACAGCAATGTGTCCTCTCACACCACAGGTGTAACACACTCTGTTATCGTGCCATCCACTTCTATCTGTCCAAACCTTAAGATCATAACATTGTTTGGCTTGGTTATAGTCATTTCTCCTCCTCAATGCTGGATTTGTCTTTTGAGCACTGTGGTCAAACCTGCACCACTTATTACCAACATTTTGTGAGTTTTCATTTTTAAATTTTTGTGATTTTTTATAATGATTGGATGACTGAACTGATGAGATTTTATTGTTGTTTTGAACATTTTCTGAATTTTTAATTTTTTGTTTCTGTTCTACTTTCTTCTTAACAGGTTTTTGCTTTGAGCATTCACCTATTTCAGTAGATTGCAAAACAGTATTTTTGAATTTTTCTTTTAATTCTAAAAATAATTTTTGTTTAGTTTGTTTTTCATTTTCATCATCAGTTCCTTCATCACAATCCTCAACTTTGACATTGTCAAAGTTTGTGACATTGTCACTTATTGGAACAGAATTGATCGGTTTTGGACAAACATATGATGCAGAAATCACAAAACTTTTCAATTTGTTTTCTAAATCAGCAATTTTCTTTCTATTACCTTCGGCTTCATGCTCAAATTGAATGATTTTATCAAGATGAGAATTTATTTCACATTGTTTTTCAAGATTATTTTTACCAAAAACATCTCTCTCATCTTCTAAAATCTTTAACTGACTTTTGAAATCATTTTCAAATTTTAATTTTTCATTTTCAAACTCTTTTTCTTTTTCTTTCAAAATCTTTTTATCCAATGTCAAACTGACCACATCACTCAACAGTTTGATATTTTCAGATTTTAGTTTTTCACAGTTCAAGCGCAACTCTAAAATCTGTTCATCATCAGCTTTCTTCCCATCTTTCAAAGCTTTGTTTTCCAATGTCAAATTCTCCACATCTTTCAAGAATTTGGCATTGTCTGCTCCAAGTTTATCACATTTTGAGCACTTTTCATTCATTTTTTCAACATCAGCTTCTTTCTTTGTTTCTATCCTGTATGTTCCTGCACAAAAGAGTTTAACGAAATCAAAAGGATTCATACTTTCATCAATATAACATTTCCTTTTAATATCATATTTCAAAATACTCTTTGTTGCAAGACACACACGAATTCTATTATCAATTTCAGTAATTACATCCAATTCCAATTTTTGTAAATTCTTTTCTATTTCGGTCAAAAATTCTTTCTTTTTCTTATTTTCTTTACGAAATTCTCCATTAACCTCATTAAAAAACTGTTTTGGATAAAGTTCTTGAAAAAAATCTTCCCTTTTTAGCTCAACCAAGAATTTATCCCATTTAGCAGGTAATGCATTTGCCAATTTCGATATCTGTTCATCATTTGATATTCTAATATCCTTGTTTCTCAAACTATCCATTAAAATTTTAAACCGTATTTCCAACTCATCCAACGTTTCATCCTTTTGACACATGAAATATTCAAATCTTTCAACTAAAACCTCCTTTTTCTCAAAAGAAGAACAACAAGTCCAATTGTTTATTCTTTCAAATTTAGTGTTTTCCAGTTCATCAAACATTTTGAATTCTTGGTATTTGTGCCTTGTAAATCACCTCGAATCACCTGCAAACAAACAAACAAACAATCAGTATACACAATAATATCCTGAAACAGACTGATACACTGTTGACGTGAAATAATCTCGACACGAAATTTCACTTTTCAAGCGAAATAAGGATCTCAAGTGAAATCTCAAGTCTTGAACAATCTCAAGCGAAATCACTATACCAACCACTTCAAGCGAAATCAAGTAATCACTCTTTAAGCGAAATCTTGATTTCAAGCGAAATCACTTGATCAGTTTCAAGCGAAATCCCAATTTTTTCAGTTGAAGCGAAATCAACCACTATGCAGTTTCAAGCGAAATCTGATATTATGCTATTTCAAGCGAAATCAAGTAGTTGTTCATTCAAGCGAAATCCAACAGTTGTTCATTCAAGCGAAATCTTGATTTAATGTTGTTTCAAGCGAAATCTGATCTAATGTTGTTTCAAGCGAAATCCCAAACTAATGCTTTGAAGCGAAATCTGATCTAATGTTGTTTCAAGCGAAATCCCAGACTGATGTTTCAAGCGAAATCTTCAGACATTTCAAGCGAAATCTTGCTGAAAGTTACGGATTCGGACACAAAAACTCGAAAATCTCCTAAACGACAAGGAATTTGAATCTGAAACTTGGCAGGATTGTTTATCAACTATTTTCGCACGATATACTAAAAAATCATCCAATTCGGACCGTGAAATCCCGTTCAATTTGTCGAAAATCCATAGAAAACGTGAAAGAAAAAGTAGATGAAGAAGAAATGATGCAATTCAGATCTGAAAACGTTGTAATCTGGTACGAATCTTGTTGTTTGATCAACGCAATCGAGCTCCTGCTCTGATACCACTTGTTAGGACCGGTTTGACTCCGATACGATTGCGTAACGAAAGTTCTACGTGCGGAATCCGTGAACTATCGAGAACAAAACACACAAGATGTAATATAAACGTGATTCTATATAAGATCTGAAATTGTACAATCACTTGAATCACTTAGAGACTTTCTCTCTCTAGTTTCTCTCTCTAGAACTAGAGCTCTCCAAAAGTCAAATGTGCAAAAGTCTTCTTCAAGCTAAATCATGATTTAGCTTGAAACCTATATATAGTGTGTTGATTTAGCTTGAAATGACACATGCTACTTTCAAGCTAAATCATGATTTCCCTTGAAATGACATGTGACACTTTCAAGCTAAATCATGATTTCCCTTGAAATGACATGTGACACTTTCAAGGTAAATCACCACGTTCAAGCTAAATTATCTTATGCACTGATAATCCTATTACATGATACAAGACGAAGTCAATAGACATAGTGCACTAACAAAAGCATTTCTCTTGTATACTTGTGTTCAAGTATTACAAGCAACTTCCTTGCGATCCAACGTTCCCTTTAGCAACTTTCATAACCAAAACCCAACGATACTAAGTCGGTTAGGCTTACTTAGACCGTGTTCTAAGGCCGCACGCGAGTTGAAAGACTAACTCCGTGACAAGTGGTATCAGAGTGACGTTTCGATCCATCCAAGATGGTTGATGATAAGACTCAACTTACAACCATGGCTATTGGAGAAGAGACCCGTGGGCGCGATGACATTCGCAAAGGAGGAAGAAAGAATTGTGACATGTCCAAGGACTTGGTCGCAAGCTTAGACAAACGTGTTGAAGACATGGAGACATCGATAGCTGAATTCAAGTCACATGTTGAAGAATTCAAGGCTGAAGTCGACATCTTCCAAACAAACACTAACGAGTCGCTGGAACAAGTAGGTGGCGATCTCGGCGAGTTAAGAGACGACATCAAACTTGCTATGCAAGTCATGCAAGCTGAGTTAAAAGAGATGTTTATGAAGGAGCTGGGGCAAGTACAAAGCAATATAGAGAGCAAGTTTGCTGGAAAATTCAATGAGTTGCAAATGGAGCTAAACATTTGCAAACAAGCACTAGCAAACCGAGGCGACACCATTATTTCTTCAAAGTCTGAAGTCCCAAAGCCATCTCCGTTTGTTGGAAAATGGGAGGCACGAGCCATTGACGACTTCATGGGAAGTTGAGCAGTACTTTGAAGCCATAGACATCGTTGACGATAGCAAGAAAATCAAGCGGTGACCTTATACCTAAAGGAAACCGCGGCTCTATGGTGGTGACGGAAGCACATGGAGATCGAAAAAGGTAAGTGCACCATCAACACTTGGGCTGATTTCGTAAAAGAACTTAAAAATCAATTCTATCCGGAAAATGCCGAACACGAAGCAAAGATTCGGCTACGAAACCTTAGGCAAAAGGGTAGCATCAAAGATTATATCGATGAATTTACTACCCTTGTGCTTGAGATTCCGGACTTGTCGCCCAAGGATGCTCTCATATACTTTGTCGATGGCTTGCAACAATGGGCCAAAACCAAACTTGAACGAAGAAATGTTCAAGACTTATCATCGGCAATCTCTGTTGCTGAAAACTTGAACGACCGTAATGAAAATCGTTCGACAAGATCAGCAACTATAGAGACTTGCGATGCAAAAGGTGGGGGAGCAAAACCCACCAACCAAAATCAATACCCGAAGAATGACGACCGGGCGTTAACATTATATAACAAAGGAAAAGCCGTAAACAAAGGTTCCTTCCTTTGCGATGGGCCTCATGATGCACGAGATTGCCCAAAGAAAGCCAGACTAACGGCCCTTATAAGGACCGGCGATGATGAACCTGAGGAAACCGAAGAGGTTCGCCTAGGTGCAATGCAACTTCAAGTTTTAAATGCCATGACCAGAATGGAAGGAAAACCATTGGTGATGGCAAACCAAGCTAACCCGACAACAGTCGTGGGCAATTCGAAGGGAAAAGGTCTTCGCTTTGTCAATCTAGAAATCAAAGGAGAAACCTTAGAAGCATTGGTCGATACCGGTGCTAGCCACAACTTTATGTCAACAAACGAGGTGAGAAGACTCGATTTAAGAATTACAACTCAAGAAGGCTGGATTAAACCTGCTAACGGAGATCCCATACCGATCGAAGGTGTCGCATGGGGCGTAAAAACTAAAATCGGGACATGGGCAGGTAAGTTACACTTCTCGATTGTTCCAATCGAAGACTACAATATTGTGCTCGGGGTGGATTTCTTTCGAGAACAAAAGGCCATGCCAGCACCATTCATGAACACACTCTACATCATCAAAGGCGATAAAGTGCACACTGCACCCTTGAAGTCCAAGAACCGAGGCAAAATATTATCCGCAATACAACTCATGAAGACTTGTGAGGCATTCGGGCATCGCAACGAGGACGTTGCGAATTTAGGTTGGGGAGGGTGTCACGCCCCGCTAAAATTCAGCCCAAAAATTCAGCTTTCTAGAACCTTCCTATCTACACGCTTCAAGAGCCGTTTGGAAGACTCCGGAACAACTTGTATTGTTCCAGAAACATGGAGACACTAAGAAGCACAAAATATCGGCTAAGAAGGGCCTAGAATCCGCTAGAAATGGCTGGTTACATCACCCATAAAAATCTGCCCAAAGAACTTTCTAGAATCCAGCATAATATCATGATATTTAGTAGGAAATATCCTAGATATTTAAGCATGATATTTTGTAAGGAGTGTTCTTGATATAGAACACTCTAGATGATGATCAAAGTAGTATAAATAGGGATCATGGGGTCCCATTTGAAGCATCCCCAAACACTTGTAAACATCATCACTCTTGTAAGCTTTCTTTGTATAATACAAAGCATTTCTCTTGTATACTTGTGTTCAAGTATTACAAGCAACTTCCTTGCGATCCAACGTTCCCTTTAGCAACTTTCATAACCAAAACCCAACGACACTAAGTCGGTTAGGCTTACTTAGACCGTGTTCTAAGGCCGCACGCGAGTTGAAAGACTAACTCTGTGACAGTCAGTAGTAGTAGCACTAATGCGCTTGGGTAGTTTGTTCTGTTCCACTGCTTGATCGGTGAGACGATGGGCCAACTTAATGATTTGCTGAATGGTACCCAGGTTAGCTGAAGTCACGTGACTCTGAATCTCTCGTACATGACCCTTGAGGTACAACTCAATACGTTTGATGGGAGGGTCCACCATAGTAGGGCACAAGAAGGCCAGCTCGTTTGACCTTTTCGTATACGCCTCAATCTCAGACCCCGTCATCTTCAGATTGAAAAATTCCACCTCTAGCTTGTGGATGTCGTCACGACTGCAGTATTCTTCCTTGATCAGTTCTTTGAAGTCATTCCATGGGGTGGCATTAGCAACCGCCAACCCAAGCAGTTGAACCTGTGCTTTCCACCAGGTTAACGCCGCACCTTCAAGGGTTCCAGTAGCATATTTCACCCTACGATCTTCAGGGCATTCACACATTTCAAAGACAGATTCGAGCTTCTCAAACCAGTGAAGAAGGCCTACATGTCGCAACCCCGGATCCCTAATTTCCGGGAATGGGCGGACACGATCTCAGAGTTTTTGGTGGTATCAGGTAGTTAATCTTGCAGCGGAATTTACATCAGGACCGTAGTTAGGAAATGTTTATCAGAGTAAAACCACCATATTTGATATTAGTAATCACATGGGCAAAACCCAAGTTTCTTATTACAATACATTTAAAGGGACAAACCCCATTTTATTGAATTTAAAACATCGTTTATTAGGTAACTTTTATAGCCACATTTTTCCCAAGCCTTCAGTGCTCTCCAGCTGGCTTTCATTAATTGGTTGTTCACATTGTGTTACCTGTAACGCCTTTTAAAAATAGTCAGTCAGAAATACTGGTGAGTGAATTCCAGTTTAATCAAGAAATATTTTATCAGTTAAAACAGTATTGAGAGCGATCACATTGTTTATTTCTACAAAATTACTCATTCAGTATTTGCCACTCGACCGGACCTATGGCTATGGTCAAATTACCCATTGGCTAACTCGTTGTCCAATGGTAATGTACTGTCATTCCTGACATACTACTACTCGTAGTAATAAATTTTGTATACAAAACCCCATAATACCGGTAGTAATTGAAGAACTACAAAGACTCAATCACCGCTTAATCACATTGTAAATAATTAAGGTTTTGTAAAACATTCCAAAAAGGTTAACAAAAAGAGGATAAACTCACATTGCTATCTTAGACTTCTCGTGAGGGTTTCCTGGATACAATCTATAATTTATACAAATGTACATTGGTTAGTATCATAACCCTTTAAAATTATTAATGATACTCTCCCCGAGACGACATTCCAACAACTACGTCGGGCAGAACCACGACAGTTGTTACGGAACCCTAAATCAATCGGGCAGCATAACTGTTACGAAACTAGGGTTATAATACTTACAACGGAGCAGAACCTCGCTAATTAGGGGTATAATACCCGTGTATTATAACTTTCCTACAAAAATTCGTTTAGAAAGAAAGATGTGAGCGACGGAAAGTGAAACCCGATGCGTTCTATTTATAGCTTCTAAATTTGACTCTCATGCGGCCCGCGTAAGATAAGCACAAGGCTTACGCGGCCCGCGTAAACATGTGGTCAACGCGTAGCTTATCCGGATCAGCATGTAGGTCCGCCACGATGTCGACACGTGTCAGCTCAGGATGTCTCCTCGTTGTAGGTCTCTCGCAGCCCGCGTTAACTTAAACTATGTCTTACGCGGCCCGTTTGAACTAAAAGAATCAACGATATCAGGTTTCCACCCTGATACCGCCCGCGTGACTTGTTGAGGTGGGTCTACGCAGCCCGCTTCAACTTATAATTTCTTGTTTTTAATTTATTTTATATATTATAACATATTTCGGGCTCGGTTTTCACATACGGGGTGTATTTAAAAACATATTGGGACATTCTATAATATACTAAAGTGTTAGAGATATTATAAGGGTGTCGGTTTTACCGAGGGTTGTTACATTCTCCCCACCTTGTTTTAGAGCTCGTCCTCGAGATCTACTGAAATAAGTGCGGATATTTCTTTTTCATTTCTGCTTCAAGCTCCCATGTGTACTCAGGTCCTCTTTTGGAGTCCCACTTCACTTTGACCAGAACTAATCTTTTATGCTTGAGATTCTTGACTTTCCTATCTTCAATTTGTAGAGGTCTTTCTACAAACTTGAGTTGTTCATTTACCTCTATATCCTTAAGAGGTACTATTAGTGATTCATCAGCTAAACACTTTTTGAGATTAGATACATGAAACACATCATGTATTCCTGCCATTTCCTCTGGCAGTTGTAGCTGATAGGCTACAGGTCCTATTCTTCTAATAATCTCAAAAGGTCCAATATTCATGGGACTTAGCTTTCCCCGTCTGATGAATCTTACTATTCCTTTCCAAGGAGAGACCTTTAATAATACTTTATCTCCTACTTGAAATTCCAACGGTTTGCGTCGGTTATCGGCATAACTCTTTTGTCGATCACGTGCTGCTTTCAGTCTTTCCTTGACTTGAATAATCTTGTCGGTTGTTTCCTGCACTATCTCAGGTCCAGATAGTTGCTTTTCCCCAATTTCTGCCCAACAGACTGGGGTTTGACACTTTCGTCCATAAAGTGTTTCGAATGGTGCAACATTGATACTTGTGTGATAGCTATTATTAAATGAAAATTCTATTAAAGGTAAGTGATCGTCCTAATTACCTCCGAAATCAATTACACAAGCTCTAAGCATGTCTTCCATTGTTTGAATTGTCCTTTCGCTTTGTCCACCCGTTTGAGGATGATAAGCTGTACTTAGCTTTAACTTGGTTCCCATTGCCTTTTGGAAACTTGACCAAAAATGAGAGGTAAATCGACTATCTCTATCAGAAACAATTGATAAAGGAATGCCATGTAAAGAAACAATTTCATTTACATATAACTTAGCTAATTGTTCCATACTGAAAGTTTCTTTCGTTGGTAAGAAATGAGCTGACTTGGTTAGCCTATCTACAATCACCCAGATTGTATCATTTCCTTTCTTTGTTTTGGGTAATTTAGTAACAAAATCCATCGTTATAAATTCCCATTTCCAAACTGGCATTTCTAATTGCTGTAACAAACCTGAGGGTTTCTGGTGTTCAGCTTTAACTTGTAAACAAGTTAAACATTTAGAAACATAGGCTGCTATGTCCTTTTTCATTCCTATCCACCATAAATTTTTCCTTAAATCCTGGTACATTTTATCACTTCCTGGATGCATCGTATATTTAGACTTATGGGCCTCTTCTAGTATATGATGACGTAAGTTTCCTAATTTAGGTATCTACATTCTCTTTTTATGGAATCTCCAAATTTCATCTGTTCCTTGTTCCAATTCTTTTAGCATACCTTTTAATTTTTCAGAATCATCCTTGATTACTGATTCTTGTGCTTCTCTTATCTGATTATTTAAATCTACTTGCAGATTTAATTTAAGAGAACGTACCCTTCTTGGCTTTTCATGATACTTTCGACTTAAAGCATCTGCCACTACATTTGCTTTTCCTTCGTGATACTGGATATCACAATCATAATCACTAAGAAATTCCATCCAACGTCTTTGTCTTATATTCAACTCCTTTTGCTTGAAGATATACCTTAAACTCTTATGATCAGTGAATATGGTAAACTTACTACCATAAAGATAATGTCTCCAAATCTTAAGAGCAAAAATTATAGCTCCTAATTCTAAATCATGGGTTGAATAATTCTCTTCATGATTCTTAAGTTGTCTAGATGCGTAAGCTATAACCTTTTGTCGTTGCATCAACACACATCCATAACCTAATTTAGAAGCATCACAATAGACTACGAAGTCTTCAGTTCCTTCTGGTAATGCTAGTATGGGTGTATGAGTTAATCTTTGCTTAAGAATTCTAAAAGCTTCTTCTTGTTTTAATCCCCATTCAAACTTAACAGATTTACTGTTGGTGCACTACATCTGTCGACTTCGTCTTGTATCGAGTCTTAGATTAGATAGAATAAGATCAGGGCTCGTAGAATGAGAAAATGTAATAGAGTTAGTGAGATTTCGCTTGAACATAGTTTAAGTTGAAGGTTTCGCTTGAAGCAGCTCAAGCGAAATCAACATGTTTAGATTTCGCTTGAGATCATTCCAAGCGAAATCCTGATGTCTATATATAGGAGGTCATGATCAAGCGAAATCAGAAGTATCATTTGTGTAATTCCATACCGAGGTGCTGCCGGTGTGAGAACTGATTGTAATTGCTTTCATATCAATACAAATCAGTGTTAAATTGAAGATTCAGCTGTTTATAGATCAAATACTTGTTTTCCGCACCTGTATTTGATGGAATTCCTCTGAACCGACTCGTTTAGGTCGATAACACGATCCTTACAATTGGTATCAGAGCTCAGGAGGAGGAGTTCTGCAAAATTCAGCCAAAATCAATCAATATCTCTTATTTCTACACATTCTTTCATCAGTTCAGAAATTTTTCACGGTCAAAAACTGTTCAATTTCTCACAGATTGTTTAAAAATACAAGATAACAAACTCTTGAAAGTTTCACAGCAAAATTCGACCTAAAAGTGATCAAAATCGACTTTCTAATGGATTTCTCTTGAAGAACAAAGCTTCATTGGATGATTTCGCTTGAAATTTCAAGCGAAACTTTACATTTCGCTTCAAACAGATTCAAGGATTTAACTTCAAGTCTTTCGCTTCAGAAAAGTAGTTTCAGAACATTTTCGCTTGAACGATTTCGCTTCAAGGTTTTCGCTTCAGGATTTCGCTTCAGAAAGTTGTCACTTGAAAGTTCCGCTTGAACCATTTCGCTTCAAGGATTTCGCTTCAACCAGTTTGACAATTTCGCTTCAAAGACTGTTTACTTGACCAGTTCGCTTGAAAGATACAAAGTGACCAGTTCGCTTGAAAGAATCTGTTATTGAGTAACGTGTTAAGTCAGTATGGATTCCGGGTTCTATAATGCGTTTGCAACACCGTCATCACCAGCTGCGATTGCTCAAGCCATGAATCTTGAAAACGAGACGGGAACCACTCAGAAACCCCCGAAACTGATGAGTATTGAAGAATACTACGGGTGGAAAGATCGCTTTGAAAACTGGGTTCAGGCAAATCATCTCAGATCGTGGGAATGCATATTGAAGAAGTACACATTGCCTCGAACAGATTTGCAAGTCATCAAAGAAATATCCGAGTTCACTGATCAAGAACGAGCAATGTATAGAGCTGAGAAAATGATGATTAGTTTGTTGCAGCAGGCGATAAAAGAAGATATATTCATTCTGTTACAGCATGACAAAACTGCTAAGTCAATTTGGGATGCACTAAAGGTCAAGTTCGAGGGAAGCGAAAACATGATCAAAAGCAAGAAAGCGTTACTAAAGAAAGAATTTGATTTGTTTTGTAGTTTGCCGGGAGAGGATACTAAAAAGCTAATCGAGAGATACTGTCATTTGGTGCGATCTTTATCTATGTTGGGTGTTGAAAAAGGTCGTGAGGAGTGGGTGGATAAATTGGCGGACGCGTTACCTCAAAAGGAGTGGGGAACATATTTGATGATCTTGAAGAATACTGGTGTGTATGATGGATTAACAATCTCACAGTTTATAGAGAAAATTGAAAGTCAAGATCTGGAGCAACAGAAAATAGCTAGGATGAACAGTCCGAGTGGTCAACAGGATATTAAAATGTACTACAAAGGTAGTATTCCAGTTTCAGAATCTGAGAGAAATCCGAAAATTCAAACTGCTTTCAGTGTTGGTGATTCATCTGAGAAAACTGATCAGGGTTTGAACAAGAATAGCAGCGGGTTTTCATCATTTCCGAGCATGAATCCGAAAGAGACTAACACGAGTTTTCAGTCTCAGAGTACAAAAACAGGAAATGGATACATGATTCAATGCAACATAGCTCTCAATCTTTCAGAAGGTCAAAGTTTTTCTGAAGACACTGCTAAAGACCATATGGCACTTCTGGGTTCAGTTCTGTTATCCTACGAAGGTCTTGTTGCTGGTCGGATCGGAAATCCTATGCTTACCAAAGAGGATTACGATCAGATAGACGCTGAAGAGATGGAACTTATGGATATAAAATGGTGTCTCGCAAGTGTTCTTCGACGAGCTGAGAAATTCAAAACAATTACCGGGAGAAATGACTTTCTTGATGCTTGTGTATCTACTTTAGGTTTTGATAAATCTAAAGTTACTTGTTTCAGATGCAGGGAAAAAGGCCATTTCAAGCGGGAGTGCAAGAACAGGGAAGCTAGTGGAGCTCAGAATCCATTTGGAAAAGATGATTACTATCGGAAAGCTATTTATCAGCAAGTTGGTCAATTACAAGATTCACAGACAGCTCATGGTAGAAAGATTGAGCATTCCAAGAGAGCGTGTACAGTAGATTTTAACTGGAGCAACTTTATATCTTCTAATAGCAAAGCATGCATAGTTGATCAAGATGATGAGAAACTACCAGAAGGTTTCAGTTGGGATATGTTTGTGGATGAAAAGGGAGAGTTCAAAGCGTTCATTGCCAAGATCATCCGAGAGCCAGATTTGTTTGCTACTTGGATGAGATCTATTGGAGAGAATGTGAAAAGTGAAGATGAAAAGTCTGTGTCAACAGATGAAGAGTCAGATAGTACTGATAAACTTTCAGAAAGATCTGGAGAAATTTCAGAAAATGCGGATGAAAGTCTACAAAGTTCTGATGAGAGTGTTCAAAATGTTACTATTTCAGAAAAAGAAGTTGTATTTGATCAAACTTCGTCTGATTCTGGTGTATCAGATGCTGATTCTGGAAAATCTGTAGAGTTTGATCAAACATCAGTTGATAGCAGCAGTGATGATGAGGAAGAAAAATATGTTGATGTTGCCAAATCTAATCTTTCTCCTGAAAGTTTTCATTTCTATTTTGCAGATCGAGTAGAGAAACTAAAGGAGAAAAGAGCTGCTAAAGAACAACAAACTGAATCTGATGGTGATGTTCAGAATGTGGAAAGTGTTGATAAGAAGATTACTGAGGTTGAAAAAGAAGAAGAAAAGGTGATTGAAGTAGAAAAAGTGATTGAGGTAGTTAAAACAATCGAAGTTGAGAAGATTGTTGAAGTTGTAAAGCCTTGCGAGAAGTGTTTGGAAGTATGCAAGGAATGTGCAGCAAAAGACGAGACAATTGCTGAATATGAGAAGAAGAAGGAGTTGTTGCTGTTCAATCTTAACTATGTGAAAGAATCTTATGATGTCTTGAACAAAACAGTAACTGGTCTCCAAAAGACAAATTCAGAAAGAGAACAAGCTCTTACGATGATGAATGCTGTGATGATGACAAAGCAGAAAGCAATTAATTTTTACATCGAAGAAAGTGCTAAATGGAAGCAAGAGTTGGAGACAGAAAAAATTGAGAATGAGAGAATTAGACGTTTATTACAAAGTTATTCTAGTTCTGATTATCTCATTGATCGTATTTACCCAACTGTTGCAGGTATGGAAGCTTTTCAAGACGATAAGCCAAAGAAGGAAAAGAAAGATAGTGGTAAGAAACCGACTGTTAGCTATAACAAGTGTCCGCCTCCAATTTGGGAAGGGTATTCTCCTAGAAAACCGAACGAGGAGCAACTTGAAAAAGCAGTCAATATAAAGCTAAAAACCGATACAACTGACGTTTTACCAGATAACATTGATGTCACATTTACCTCATCCGATACTGATCATGAGTCTGAATTAATCAAAAAGGTGGTCGATCAGGTGTTAGACACTGAGGAGGAGTCAGAGTCAAAGTCTGAGTCTGGGTGTTCAAGTTCGTCTGTCAAAAGTTCGAGTTCGTCGGTCAACAGTTCACAGTCGTTGGTTAAACGGTCTTATAGTAAAGAATTTTTGTTATCGAAAGCAAATTTGGATGATGAAACATTTGAAGTTGCATACACTTTAAATGATTCGGACAAATTATACTCTGACAAAGAGTTTCCAATAAAAAGTGTTCGTTTTGACATGATCAAAAAGGTTTTCAAAATGACAGAAATTAATATTTCTGAAATAAAAGATTTAAATCTTACTAAAAAACCTAAAAAGTACACTTCAAGAGTTCAACAACGTCTAAACAAGAAAAGGGTTACAATTTGGGTTCTGGTTTTCAAAAGAAATCTAACCAAAATCGTAGCTACAAAAAGAAAGGTCTTGGTTTTATTCTACCAGAAACTTATAAAAATTTGAAAAATTCTAAAACAAAAACAGAATTTGTGTCAGGTGGAAGTGCCGAAGAGGAACAGAAGAAACCATTCTGGAGACAATCAAATCAAGAGTTTCTTGCTGAAAAGAAGAAGAATGGAACTGAATTGTTTTATCAAAGAGAGACTCGTACCTGTTACAAGTGCAATGAAACTGGTCACATTGCATGGAATTGCCAGAAAAATGCCAAAACAAAACAGGGAGTTTCTCAGAAATTGAAAGAAAAGGTTGTTGATGTTGAACCACCAACCGACAGACTTAAAATTTTTGAAAATTCAACTTATGAGGTTGGTGAGTGTTCTAAAAAGAATTTTTATAAAAAGAAAGAGAATGACAACCAAGTGTGGGTCGTTAAGAAAATTGATGCGAATGATGGCAATGAATCTGGTTCCACAAAACCAGAAGAGCAACAGGTTGAGGTGAAAATTTCAGTGAATGATGATGAGTTTCCATCACTGAAATTTGAAGAAGTTAAACAGAAAGTTGGTAAGGTTGATATCTCGAATCAGTTTTACACAGAGAAAACTAAGTTTGATGTCGAGAAAACATTCAATGGAAGTGTTAAGAAAATTTTTGGGAAAATGTTGAATGGGAAAGTTAAGGGGGTTAAAGAATTTTATGCAAATAAAAAGGCAACTTACAACCCTACTGTGCAAGAACTGAAAGCCATCAAGTCTGAGAAGACTTGGATGGAAGTATGTTTTCCATGATAGTCTAAGGACTTTGCCGGAGATCCCAAGTGTGTAATCGTGGATCGGGAATCGGCATCATTCTTGTTAAGATAGATTTTGTGAAAGATTTTTAAATGTGTTTAAATTTTACAGGATAAGTGTGACTTGCCGGAGCTTCCAGGTTGGTAAGTGCGAAGCAGGAATCGGCATTCTGATTGGTAAAATGGTGATGTAGACGTAATATTCCTACAAGTGATATTGTGTTCTACATGTGGTAATTTTTACAATTGATATAGATGGTGCATACTTGCAAGTGGTAAATCAAGGACATTAATTTGTACTTGATCTGCTACAAGTGGTTAAGAATAGACAATGTGATGAACCACACCCCGAATCTACAAATGATTATATCATAAAAACTTATTTTTCGGAAAAATCATTTTGATTAAAACAAACTTAAGTGTTTTGAAATCTAAATGAGAAAATAGTTTTGTGATAGGGGGAAGTTCTGATTGTTTATGCCGAGTGAATGGCGATTTGATGCGATTCGATATCAGTTGTCACTTTATTGTATAGTTTATTTTCAAATTTCCTAAAATGTGTTTGCATTTTAGGGGGAGTAAATTTTTTTTTTTTTTCAGAAAATCCAAAAACATTTGAAAATTTGAAAAAGACAAAAACATGATAAAATTCAAAAATGAGTTTTTGTTGCATATAGAGGAAATGATAGTACATCAGTGGACTATCACAACATGCTAAAGAAATGTATAGATAAATATGTGATAAACAATCTTACTATGGATATGTCAGTAGGTTTTTGCACATTTAGTAGATTGTGACGAGATATAAACCTAAAATTCAAACTTGCTTGTTATGTGGGTTAACACAAACTTGGATATATAGGTAACCCCTGAAATCTTGTTTGAAAGGTCCCTTATTCTGAGATACTAGGTCTTTATGCTCAGTGATATCTGGGGTATTATCCCGGGACTTCTGATTTTGCGGAAGCAATGGCCTAGTCCCCGGAGAATACTTTCTGCTTGCTTGAAAAATAGCACCACCCTCAGCTAAAAAATGATGAAACATTGAATAATGCTAATCATGGCTGTTGTAAATCAAAAGATCCTCTAAAGGGGACACACCTAAAAGTCAACTAGGCTCTCTGCTGAACGGAAGTTCTGACCTGAGCTATCACGGTTGCATAATTTATTCCCCTGACAGATATCATCTGTGGTATACTCACCTGTAAGACTGAATATTGGGATCTGGATACGGGAGTATATTCAAGTAGTGGGACACACGAATAAGTTCAAGAGCTTAAAACATTAATATCGTATCTCGGATCAATTGAATTTTGTGTGAAAATTTAAGTGGACAAACATACTGACAATCTAGGTAAATTGTTTAGAACTTAATATGAAATGAAGCTTAACGGTGTTAGTGATCTGTCTCAGAAACTGATATGATCCTCTTGCACAAACTCACAAAAATAGTGTTTGTAAATATTTCTGTATTGTATTCCTTTACAATCAAAAATTACAAAAAGATTTTAGTGTGTTTTAGCATAAATTTTTGAAAAAGTCAAAAAGATTTTCGACAACTAATATTGGAAAGCTGATTGTCAAAGTTTCAAGTGCTAAACATGATGACTTGGTTGTGAGGGGGAGTATGTCTTAATCAGCAAATTTGTTTTTGACAATCAACAAGTGGTTCATCATAAAGAAAGTAGTTAGAGGGAGAGTTGTTGTTGGTGCACATGTTTTTCAAAGAGAATTAGTGTTGGTGCACTTAATTTGTTAAAGTCATAAAACTTATTTCTGGGTTAAGAATGTGCAGGAAGTGCTAGGTTTCAGATTCTGAAGACAAAGAAAGCCAGACTAAGATCCTAAAACAGATGTTGCTGAAGATCAAATGAATGCCAGCAAATTGTGAGGGGGAGTCTGATAGAGCTAGTGATTCTGGAGAAGTTGATAGAGAGAGAAAAGCCCAGAGACTGATCAAGACTGAAGATATGAAGACACAGCATTGTTGTGACTCGATAGTCGACTCGTCAACATCTGAGGGGGAGTCTGTTGGTGCACTACATCTGTCGACTTCGTCTTGTATCGAGTCTTAGATTAGATAGAATAAGATCAGGGCTCGTAGAATGAGAAAATGTAATAGAGTTAGTGAGATTTCGCTTGAACATAGTTTAAGTTGAAGGTTTCGCTTGAAGCAGCTCAAGCGAAATCAACATGTTTAGATTTCGCTTGAGATCATTCCAAGGGAAATCCTGATGTCTATATATAGGAGGTCATGGTCAAGCGAAATCAGAAGTATCATTTGTGTAATTCCATACCGAGGTGCTGCCGGTGTGAGAACTGATTGTAATTGCTTTCATATCAATACAAATCAGTGTTAAATTGAAGATTCAGCTGTTTATAGATCAAATACTTGTTTTCCGCACCTGTATTTGATGGAATTCCTCTGAACCGACTCGTTTAGGTCGATAACACGATCCTTACATTTACAGGTTAGCTTAGTTAAGGGATGGCTATTCTAGAGAAATCTTTAATAAATCTTCTATAATAACCGGCCAATCCTAAGAAACTTCTAACCTCGGTTGATGACTCAGGGGTTTTCCATTTAGTAATTGCCTCGATCTTTGTTGGATCTACATGAATTCCTTCATGATTGACTAGGTGTCCAAGGAATTGTACCTGTTCTAACCAAAATTCGCACTTAGAAAACTTAGCATAAAGCTTTTCCTTTCTTAATAAACTTAAAAGTGCGTGCAAATGCTTTGCATGATCCTCTTTACTCTTAGAGTAAATTAGAATATCATCTATGAAAACAATTATGAATTTATCCAAATATGGCTTACATATTCGGTTCATCATGTCCATAAATGCAGCTGGGGCATTGGTTAAACCAAATGGCATGACAGTAAATTCATAATGACCATACCTTGTTCTAAAAGCGGTCTTAGGAATGTCCTCTTCCTGTACCTTTAATTGATGATATCCTGATCTTAAATCAATTTTAGAGAAAAATCGAGCTCCTTGCAGTTGATCAAACAAATCGTCAATTCTCGATAATGGGTACCTATTCTTAATCGTGACTTTGTTTAGTTCACGGTAGTCAATGTACATACGCATTGATCCGTCCTTCTTTTTAACGAACAGTATCGGCGCTCCCCATGGCGACGAACTTGGCTGTATGAATCCTTTCTCTAACAATTCGTCTAATTGTTTCTTTAATTCCTGCATTTCTGCAGGTGCCAAACAGTAAGGTGCTTTGGCAATCGGTGTTATTCCTGGTATTAAATGGATTCTGAATTCAACTTCTCTATCTGGAGGTAGTCCTGGTAATTCTTCTGGAAATACATCTGAAAACTGAGATACTACTGGAATATCTTTTAAATCCTTTCCTTTAGTGTTAGTGATTATGGAAATCAAATACACTATGGAACCTTTTCTCATACAACTTGCAGTTTTCATCACAGAGATAAATTTTGTGGACCTAGAAGGTTTATCTCCTTTAATTGTGATCGTTTTACCTTTTGATGAATTTACTTGAATTAACTTTTGATCACATAAAATACTGGCTTTATTGGCTATTAACCAATCCATTCCTAAAACAACATCGAATCCTACCAGATTCATGGGATAAAGGTTTGCAATAAATTTCTGATTTAAAATTTCTATTCTTGCTCTCTGCAAGATTTCAGAAATCCTAACGGTTTCCCCATTAGCTGTCTCTACTTAGCATTCTAGTGGTAGTTTAGTTAATGACTGATTTAAAATTTTGCAAAACGATGTATTAATAAAACTTTGGTTTGCACCAGAGTCAAATAATACTTTAGCAAAAACGTCATTAACTAAAAACGTACCAGCTATGACATCTGGAATCATCTTGGCTTCATCTGCAGTCAGAACAACTGTTCTAGCATTTTTAGTATTCTTGTTGTCTGGAGCTGGAGCTAATTTTGGACAATTTAGCTTGATATGACCTTGTTCTCCGTAATTGTAACATACCCTGCTGTTAGCTTTCTCCCTGCAGTTTTCTTCCTTGTGTCCCGATATTTTGCAAAAGTTACAATATATGGAGCATCTTCGAGAATGCTTTCTTTTGCAATACCTACAGTAGGGTGCAGAGGTAGAACCTATATTTTTCCCACGGTTAGAATTTCCAGAACGAAATTCTTGAGTCAACTTCTGGGTTAGGTTCCTCCTTTGATCCTCTTCTCGGGTACGGACTAACTCATCAGTCAAGGTATTGCCTAGTTCTACAGCTTCTTCTATGGTTTGAGGTCTAGCTGCCTTGACTACGTGTCTTATCTCCCCCAATTAATCCCCAAATATAACGGGAGATTAACACTGGTTCTGGTGAGGCAAGAGTTGGCACTATTCTATCATATTCGAAGAATATTTTAGTGTATCCCTTACTATCCACACCAGTCATCCTAAGGTTTAGGAATTTGTTTGTTATCTGTTCTTTTTCATTAGGTGGGTAGAATTTCCTTTCTACCTTGTCCTAAAATTCTTACCATTCCATATTATAGGTTCTATCACTTCCTCTTAATTGAAGGATAGTGTTCCACCATTCTAGTGCTACATTCTTAAACAGATTAGAAGCAAACAATATTTTGTCTTCTTCAGCACACTTACTTATTCTTAAGACTGCCTCAGTCTTTTCTATCCAGCGTAGGGTTGCAATGGCCCCTTCGTTGCCCGAGAATTCCATTGGTTTACAAGAGCAGAATTCCTTATAAGAATAACCATAAGGCATGGTTCTTCTTCTTTTGGGAATGGGCATTTGAAGTATAGGTCCATTGTTCACGCTGTGTTCTGGTTCACTTGATCGCTTACTGCTATGTTTACTTTTATTATCAGCATCTTTAACAGTTTGAAGTATAAATGGCATAGCATCTATAATTCCATGTGCCACTTGTGTTGGATAGCACTGTTATCCACTTGGTTTCCATTGTTATTGATACTCGGATTTTCATTAACCACGTTAATGTTACTCTGGTTATCGTTATTCAGATTTCCTTGATTTCCTCCGTCGGCCATCTGAATTTTAAACATTTACCCCATATTAATATCACAAAACGCATTTTTGCCTAAAAACGTCGATCATTGCGACTTGTACTCTATTTTCGTATACTATGCGTCTATTACACACTAGTACAGAAATAAAGATTACAATACCAACAGAAAGAAAATTACACTAATAGTAATATGCATCTATACACACATATTTTATTTTATTTTTATTTTATTATATTTTATTATTATTATTACTACCGTTTCCTCCATTCTCATATTCATGGATATGGATTTATCCAAAAATCCATATTGCGCTCATCGTATTTCCATACGAGACGCTCTCCCACCTGACGCATTCTCACACTGCTTTCTAAAATTTCCTCCCCGAAAGTCCTAAGTTCTTGAACGTTTTCTGCACTCATTGGGGGTGCAGGTTCTCGGACTGGGTTTGGAATCTGGGGTGCGGGTTCCTGATATGGGGGTGAAAGTTCCTGAAATCGGTAAGGATCCTCTAAGATCTCCCTAATATATTCATCATGGTAATAGGGATCTAAAGGGTCCATACCTGGATAGGCTCCTATGTTTTGTATGGGTGTGTCTTCATGAATAGGGTAACGTTGCACAAAGTCCCTATTATCGTCCCACCAGGGGTCGTAATTTGGGTCTAGGGGGTTTGGTGCAGGTATCCTAGGAATTTCTTCTGGGTTAAAGTCATGCATCTCCACTTGGTTTTCCTGGTTTTCTATCTCCATGGGTTGATCTGGGTTTTGTGGTTGTGGGGCTACTAGTTGTTCCAGACTTGGGTCAGCAGCAGTTGTAGCTAGGAGATGGAAATTAGCTAGGCTTCTATTAAGCATATCCTGTGTATGGGCATCGGTTCTACGTTTAGCAGCTGCTAGAACTCTTTGCTGTTGCAACTTTCGCATTCTCTTCCTACGAGTAAAAGCTTCCTTACTGAACCATCCTCGTTTCTTATTAGGGAATGGCTCTTCTGACTGAGCTCTAAAAGCAAACACTCCTTCTTCCTGATCAGCAGAATACCCAGAAAGGTCAGGCTGTGAAGAAGTACCTTCACTCTTAGGGGAATCAGACAACTGACGACTCATGTCTAAGGGTCCTTGATCACTCATACTGTAAACTAACAAATACTCAAATAACGCATAACAAATAATTACAGTTATGCATGTATTTCCGTAATTTATTTCCTAACACAAAATTAGAATTTAAGTGTCAGCAGAACACTTCTTTGGCTTAGACCAGTGGCTAGGCTCTGATACCATCTTCTGTCGCAACCCTCGATCCCTGATTTCCGGGAACGGGCGGACGCGATCTCAGAGTTTTTGGTGGTATCAGGTATTTAATCTTGCAGCGGAATTTACATCAGGACCGTAGTTAGGAAATGTTTATCAGAGTAAAACCACCATATTTGATATTAGTAATCACATGGGCAAAACCCAAGTTTCTTATTACAATACATTTATAGGGACAAACCCCATTTTATTGAAGTTAAAACATCGTTTATTAGGTAACTTTTATAGCCACATTTTTTCCAAGCCTTCAGTGCTCTCCAGCTGGCTTTCATTAATTGGCTGTTCACATTGTGTTACCTGTAACGCGTTTTAAAAACATTTGTCAGTCGGAAATACTGGTGAGTGAATCCCAGTTTAATCAAGAAATATTTTATCAATTAAAACAGTATTGAGAGCGATCACATTGTTTATTTCTACACAATCACTCATTCAGTATTTGCCACTCGACCGGATCTATGGCTATGGTCAAATTACCCATTGGCTAACTCGTTGTCCAATGGTAATGTACTGTCATTCCTGACTTACTACTCGTAGTAATAAATTTTGTATACAAAACCCCATAATACCGGCAGTAATTGAAGAACTACAAAGACTCAATCACCGCTTAATCACATTGTAAATAATTAAGGTTTTGTAAAACATTCTAAAAAGGTTAACAAAAAGAGGATAAACGCACATTGCTATCTTAGACTTCTCGTGAGGGTTTCCTGGATATAATCTATAATTTATACAAATGTACATTGGTTAGTATCATAACCCTTTAAAATTATTAATGATACTCTCCCCGAGACGGCATTCCAACAACTACGTCGGGCAGAACCACGATAGTTGTTACAGAACCCTAAATCAATCGGGCAGCGTAACTGTTACGAAACTAGGGTTATAATACTTACAACGGAGCAGAACCTCGCTAATTAGGGGTATAATACCTGTGTATTATAAATTTCCTACAGAAATTCGTTTAGAAAGAAAGATGTGAGCGACGGAAAGTGAAACCCGATGCGTTCTATTTATAGTTGCTAAATTCGACTCTCACGTCGCCCGCGTAAGATAAGCACAAGGCTTATGCGGCCCGCGTCAACATGTGGTCAACACGTAGCTTATCCGGATCAGCATGTAGGTCCGCCACGATGTCGACACGTGTCAGCTCAGGATGTCTCCTCGTTGTAGGTCTCTCGCGGCCCGCATTAACTTAAACTATGTCTTACGCGGCCCGTTTGAACTAAAGGAATCAACGATATCAGGTTTCCACCCTGATACCGCCCGCGTGACTTGTTGAGGTGGGTCTACGCGGCCCGCTTCAACTTATAATTTCTTGTTTTTAATTTATTTTATATATTATAACATATTTGGGGCTCGGTTTTCACATACAGGGTGTATTTAAAAACATATTGGGACATTCTATAATATACTAAAGTGTTAGAGAAATTATAAGGGTGTCGGTTTTACCGAGGGTTGTTACACTACAGCTCCTTCAGTGCCACTGAAAGTAGTAGGACGGCAGTCCATGAACGTTTTGAACGTACATACGGGAGGCTGAGCATGTTGACCTGTTGCGCGAGAATAAAAGACAAGGTTAAGCACGAGGGTTGGTTTGCGAAGGTAGGATCTAAACGTCCTAAGGTGGGTTGATATGGCAGGTTATACCTCCTGCTGGATTTGCTGCGAGTGCCTCAGCAACTCGTTCATTGATCAAAGCCATCAACTGGGCCTGAGTTAGGTTGATACGTCCTCTGCGTCCGTTCATGATCTTCACAACGAAGCAATGTAAGTGAGAAAAGTGTCGCGAAAGTGCGTAAGTGTGGGATAACAGGAGAGGGTAAGCACAAAAGGTTCAAATAGCAGTTATCACGTTAAATAGTGCACAGTGTGAACTATCTAACCAGCAATATATCATAAATCATACCACCTATTGTGTCGAGTCTTGCACGTGGAGCGAAGCGTCGTTGTGGATCCTTGAGCACTGTACAGGTTATAGTCTGGTTTTATCAAAAGCTTTTCCCTTTTTAAAACCAAGTTCACTATAACCAATGGCTCTGATACCAATCTGTCACACCCCCAAATTCCACCATGCGGAGTATCACCACTTAGAGGCGTGACATGACCAGGATCGAGCCACCAATCATATTGAACAACATAATTAAGTAAATAAAACCAACCACAATACAATTGGTGACCAAAAGGAAGTTAACCAGGTTCAATTTAAACAGCGGAAGCATAAGACGTTAAACCAAAACACAAGTTCGTAGTTCATAAGTTTTAAAGACTCAAAACATAAGTTTCATTAGTTCATAAGGTTTATTTAATAAGTACGGGACATAGCAGTTCGCGTCCCACAACGACCACCTCCATGTGCAAGCCCCATAGCATCTAGCGACCTGCAAAGCATGTAACAACGAGTCAACAACAAAGTTGAGTGAGTTCACGGTTGGTTGTCCATTTTTTAGTTGTTTCCAAAAACGTAGTTTAACTTTAATCAGCTATCCAGCCGTGGGGGTTACCCCATAGTTCGAAAACGTTTATTAGTTAACCATCCCATGTCCACCTTCCCTGGCTATCCAGCCTGGCACTCCGGCCGTGGGGGCTACCCCATTATTTAAACTACTAGACTTGTTTATCATATCGACTACTAACGAAAATTTATTTGTGCCCTAGCGTCGGTGTCTATCATCACCGACGTGCCATAGTCCATTAGTACACGCCTGTCCGACTGGCACGGTGTGAGGTTTGTTAAACCTAATAGCGCTATTAACTAATGACCCGCTCGCCATAGCCTCGGCGATTAAGTCGATACAAAAAGGGAGGGACTTCGCTGATAGAGTTCTAGTCCAGTAAGTCTAATCCGTCCCATTTTAACCCTTTCACCCACCAAAACCTTTTTCATTTTTAACCCTTTGTTTTAGTAACTAGCTCGATTCTTTCGTGTGACTTTCCTAAAAAAAATGTGTGTTGATGATGAAGCAAAAGAAAATAAACAAACAAGTTCATCAAAAATAACTTTGTTTGAATAATAGCTTCATCAAAATAAAAAGTTAAAAAAAATATATATATAAAGTCTTACGAAAACCGACGCTTGTTATGCTTTTCGCCCTTTTTCTACTAACCACTAACCACTCACCCAACCACCTACCTTTAACCCAAGCCTAACCCTTCACCCAAAAAGTCCTCTTGATATTTGCAAAGGTATATAAGTTAAAAAGAAGGAGGATTGATTGCTTGGCAAGCTTATGGTAGGAGTAAGTTCCATGCCGCTCTCGAGTGATCCACAAAAATACATTTTCGGCCGAGTGTTGAGTGATCCCCGTGAGGTATGTGAACTTGTATATAAATAGAATTTTAAAGAGGCATGTTATGCCCTAATAAGTAATTTATCTTATGAAAAGTTTTAAATAAATCATGACGAATAGGATTGTAAATAAATAAAAATAAAACTAAATAAAGAATCTTGGAAATCCCGACACTCTATGACAAGCCCAAAAACCTTCTTCTCTACCCATTTCATTTGGGAGTGTAAAGCCACATTATAAAGAGTTTTGCTTGAGGATAAGCAAAGATTCAAGTGTGGGGGTATTTGATGTGTGCAAAATGCAACATATAAATTTCATCAATTGTGGCATAAAACTAACCCTTTTTTAGTACTAATGTTGGAAAAAGTGTGCTTTTGTCTTCCTTTTGTATTTTCAGGATTAAATGAGCTCAAATTAACAAAAGAAGCAAAAAGACATCAAAATCTAACATAAATACAAGAAAAGGAACAAGACGTGACATGCCCGACCCCACGACAGCATCTTCCCAAGCAAAACAAGATAACAGAAGACTGAACACGCCCCGTGCTCAGCCAGCACGGGGGCGTGCCCAAGTGTCAGCAGAAAAGACAAAGTGGTAGAAGCTTCTATTGCCCACCACGTGGCCGTGCTCAGCGGACACGGGGCCGTGGTCAACTATAAGATTCGCACAATCTAGGCAAATCTTCATAGTACAAAGATTCTTCTGCACACGGAGTCGTGCTCAGCGGACACGGGGGCGTGGTCAACTAATAAGACAAGCTGCATTTAATGAAGAAAGAGAAGGATGTGGACACGGGGCCGTGCCCACTGGACATGGGGCCGTGCCCGAGCTTCTGTTCAGCCTATAAATAGGAGTGCTTGGCTCAAGCTCAAACCATCCCTTGGCACACCACCTCTCTCACACTTCACCCACCACCACCATAACACCATCATCTACCACCATCATCCATTGTCCATCATAGAGTGTGTGAGTCGTCTCGGGATCCAAGATTGATCGTAAGAGTTCTTGACAATCAAGGCCATGTTTGCCTAAGTCTCTTACATCACTTGGTGAAGACAAGTGTCTAGTGTAATACTTTTTATTTCTAATCTTTTCGCACTTTTTACTTGGTTTTGTATTAATGACTTTAATAACTAGTTTCTTATGTTGAAGGTGATTCTTCCTTATCGTTTGTCCGTGGTGTCTTGGCATTATTTTACTGTCTATATAAAATAAAAGATTTTCACCATTCATATCTCCACGATCTATATGTAGGTATGTTGGCTACCTGGTCGGGGGTTAAGGGAACGGTTTGGTATGAGTCTTGCCATTGTTCAGCGTTTAGAGGTCCTGCAATGGACCTGGGTCAAATTTAGTAGGACCTCCTTCAATACTTAACGGTATTGGATGGCGGGGGTCCAAACTCTTTGATCCCCTCATACGTTAACTACTATTAATACTATAACCCGGCTATTTAGGACTGTATCCCTGCTGACTCAGACTACTTAGTCGAGGGTAACGTCACCTCCAAAAGAGGGGCCTACCATAATTTGCATTAATAACTTAATTCATTATCTTTCAATAATCCGACCCTTTAGGATTGTATCCTTGCTGACTCAAACTACTGGGTTGAGGGTAACGTCACCTTCAAAAGAGAGGCCTACTACAATAACTAAGATAATCTCTTAAATAAGTGCAAAAGTGCGTAAATAATCAAAGGTTACACTATACACGAGTCGGAACCAAGTGATTCATCTTGTCTATCTGTTTTTTCTTTTATTTTTATTTTCAGCATTTTTAGTTAGTTTTTATTTTTCGTAGCTTAAAACATTTTTCTAAATTTTTGATTTGATTAGACGTTGAGGATAAATCGGTACTAAAAGCTCTTGTGTCTTTGGACGACCTCGGTATCTTGCCAACACTATACTACGCTCACGATGGGTGCACTTGCCCGTATGTGTGTTTAGTGTTAGTAAAATATCGTGTTTTATAAATTTATAAATTTAAAACTTGGCTAAAAAAAGTGTTAAAGGGCTTAAAATATACACCTAAAAATATATAACACTTCACACGCATCAAGTTTTTGGCGCCGCTGCCGGGGACACAAGGATTTTAAGAAAGCTTAAAATCGACGGCCTAATCAGTTTTTCAAAACCTTTTTAAAACGCGCGCACTTTTTTCTGCATTTTAGTTTAGATTTGCATTTACAGTAACCTGTACACGGGGCCGTGCTGCACATTTTCATAAAAACGCCCAGTAACAGTAGCTTGAACACGGGCCGTGCTCACTGAACACGCCCCGTGCTCAACGAAATCAGTAAATTTAATTAAAACGCCCAGATACAGATACTGAACACGGGGCCGTGTCCACTGAACACGGGGCCGTGTCCAGCCTCTGTTTCCGTTTTTATTTTTTGCTTTCTGATCTCGAGACTTGGTTGTGGTCTGCTGAGTGATTCTCATGGATCAATACTCAGGAGGTTACAACTACACCTATGAGGAGGATGATTATAGGAGTAATTATTGCACTAATTGTAGTAACCCACACTCGGTTCAATATAGTCACTCATATCAACCATCCAATTCATACACCTATTATGAGGAGCCCAGGTACGAGCCATCGACTTCATACACATCCTATGAAGACCAAAGGTATGAACCTCCTCCCTCATACTCATATTTTGATGAACCAAGGTATGAGCCTCCATACTCATACTTTGAGGAACCAAGATATGAGCCACCACCTTCGTATGCTTACTATGAGGAACCATGGCGTGAACAACCCACCTCATATGAGTACTATGAAGATCAAAATTACGACCCTTATCCATCATATGCTTACAATGAAGAACAATGGTGTGAACCATCTACTTCACATGGGTATTATGAGGAACAAAGGATCGAACAACCGGATTCAAGCTTTGAAAATCCCGATTCTTTTTCTATAACCGAAGTAACCGATAGGATATTAGAACACCTTAAAGTTATCGATCGCTATATAAAAGAATCTCGCGCAAGGGAAGAGGAGTCCCGCGCAAGAGAAGAATTAATTAAAGAAGAGATAACCAAAAGTGTAAAAATGGAAGAACAAATAAGTGAAAAACCGACACATGAGTTAAACAACGAAAAATGTGAGTCCGACAATGCTAAAATTCAAGAAGAGTCTAATTTTGAAGAAATTAATCTCTTGTCACCTTCTTTTGAAAATCATTGTTTAGTTCCAACTCATGCTAAGTTTTTAAAAGAGTTAAACACTAACACTAAAATTGACGAAATGGTATGTGTTAAGTTAACTATTGATCAAACCTCGCTAATAAAAGAAGACCCATTTGAAATTAACATTACACCGGTTCCATGTTTCTTTCAAAATTCGTTTATTAGTCACAATTGATAAAGATCTTTGTGTTAACATAATGCCTAACTACATTTTCGAAAAATTAAGTATTAGTGATTTTTCTCCACTTCAAATACCCATTTTTCTATCCAATCGGAAAGTAATAAAATCAATCGGTGTAATTGAGGATGTATTGGTTCAAACAAATCAAATGGTAATCCCAACCGACTTTGTCATCCTCGATGACGCTCCTCTAGTGTTGGGAAGACCATTTGTAAAAACTCACGAAGCTTTGAAAAACCGGAAGTTCAACAATCTACCTCTTCAATTAGGGGCATTTAAAAGAAGTGTCGATCTTGAGCGGTCAACGAAATACCCATTCGGCAATAATGACCCCCTAATTGAAGATGAAGATGAACCACCCGATACAAGTGAAGAGATTGACCACTTTGTTGAAGAAGAGGTCGCCATAGAACAAACTTTTAAAGTTCTTGATCAAAATGAGCAACCAAATAAGGAGTCTCCTAAAGACCCACCACTTGAGCTCAAAGAACTTCCAAAAGGTTTGGAATATGCTTTTCTAGACAAAGATGGTAATTTACCTGTAATTATTTCGTCTAAATTAGATAGCTCAGAAAAAGAAAAATTAATTAATCTTTTGAAAAAACATAAAAACGCAATAGCTTGGAAACTTGTAGACATAAAAGGAATTAGTCCTTCCATGTGTACGCACAAAATTTTAATGAATGATGACTACAAATCGGTAATACAACCACAACGTCGAGTAAATCCAAATGTTCAAGAAGTGGTTAAAAACGAGGTCATCAAATTACTTGCCGCCGGACTTATCTATCCTATCTCCGATAGCCCTTGGGTAAGTCTCGTCCAAGTAGTTCCAAAGAAAGGGGGTATGACGGTGATAACTAACGAAAAAAATGAATTAATACCCACGAGAACCGTCACAGGATGGAGAGTATGTATAGATTATAGACGATTGAATGAAGCAACAAGAAAAGATCACTGTCCTTTACCCTTCATTGATCAAATGTTAGAAAGATTATCCGGTCATAAATTTTACTGTTTCTTGGATGGTTTTTCAGGTTACTTTCAAATCCCGATAGCACCCGAAGACCAAGAAAAGACAACTTTCACATGTCCCTATGGAACTTTTGCTTATCGACGCATGCCGTTCGGTCTGTGTAATGCCCCCACAACATTCCAACGTTGCATGGTGGCCATTTTCCACGACATGATAGAAAAAACAATGGAAGTCTTTATGGACGACTTTTCTATCTTTGGGGATTCATATGACCAATGCCTCGATAACCTTGAACGAATGCTATCCCGATGTGAGGAAACTAACCTAGCCCTTAACTGGGAAAAATGCCATTTCATGGTAACGGAGGGAATAGTACTCGGTCACAAGATCTCAAGCGAAGGAATGGAGGTGGATCGAGCCAAAATAGATACCATTTCTAGACTACCACCTCCATCCTCCGTAAGAGCTATCAGAAGTTTCCTAGGGCATGCCGGATTTTATAGGCGGTTTATCAAAGACTTTTCTAAAATTTCAAGGCCTCTAACAAAATTACTTGAAAAAGATGCCCCTTTCATCTTTGACAAGGATTGCAATCAAGAATTTATAACCCTAAAAGAAATGTTAGTCAATGCACCTATCATGATAGAGCCTGATTGGAAATTCCCTTTCGAAATCATGTGTGATGCTAGTGACTTTGCAGTTGGAGTTGTCTTGGGACAAAGAAAAGAAAAGCATTTTCACCCAATTTATTATGCTAGTAAAACACTTAATGATGCACAAGAAAATTACACAACAACTGAAAAAGAATTACTAGCTGTGGTATTTGCTTTTGATAAATTTCATTCTTATCTTGTTCTTTCTAAAACTATAGTCTATACAGATCATGCAGCCATTCGATATCTCTTCAAAAAGCAGGACGCAAAACCACGTTTGATTCGGTGGATTCTACTCCTCCAAGAATTTGACATTGAAATCAAAGACAAAAGAGGAGCAGAAAACACCGCAACAGATCATCTTCCGTGCTTAGAAGACCCAGCTTTGGAGGCAACCAGGGACGAGCAAATCAACGAAAAATTTCCAACTGAGTCCCTGGAAATGGTGGAATACAAGGAAGAACCATGGTACGCCGACTATGCTAACTACCTAGCTAGCGGTATAGTCGCTAAGGGTTGGCCACATCATCAAAGAAAAAAATTCTTTGCCAATGTGAAACACTATTTTTGGGAAGATCCATATCTTTTCAAAATGTGTGCCGACCAACTCGTCCGACGATGCGTACATGGTAGCGAAGCACGGAGAATTCTCCGCCATTGTCATGAAGGTCCATACGGAGGGCATCATGGTGCCGCTAGTACCGCACGAAAGGTATTTGATTCAGGATTTTATTGGCCAACCATTTACAAAGACACCCAAAGTCTTGTCAAGACATGTGATGCTTGCCAAAGATCAGGTAGTATTTCTTCCAAAAACGAAATGCCACAAAATGGCATTCTTGTTTGTGAAATTTTTGATGTGTGGGGACTCGACTTTATGGGACCTTTCCCACCGTCAAAAGGAAACAAATATATACTTGTGGCAGTAGACTACTTGTCTAAATGGGCCGAGGCACTTCCAACGAATGATGGAAGAGTCGTGGTAAGATTTCTGAAAAAACTATTCTCTCGTTTTGGCACACCTAAAGCATTAATAAGTGATAGAGGTACCCATTTTTGCAACCATCAACTTGAAAATTTTTTAACAAGATATGGGGTCTATCACCGGGTCTCAACAGCTTATCACCCTCAAACAAACGGACAAGCCGAAGTGACTAATAGAGGTTTAAAACGAATACTTGAAAAAACCGTAGGGTTAAATAAAAAGGAATGGGCAGATAAATTAGATGATGCTTTATGGGCTTTTCGAACTGCTTATAAAACAACAATAGGTACAACCCCATATAAGCTAGTCTATGGAAAAAGTTGTCACTTACCAGTAGAAATTGCACACAAGGCCTACTGGGCAATCAAAAATGTAAACTTAGATTTAGAATTTGCTGGTAAAAATCGATTTTGTCAATTAAATGAATTAGACGAACTTAGGAATTATGCATACTCAAACTCCGAAATTTATAAGGAAAGAATGAAAAAATTACATGACAAACATATTAAACCTAATGAATTTCGAGTAGGAGATCTAGTTCTTTTGTTTAATTCACGACTTCGATTGTTTCCTAGTAAATTAAAGTCTAGGTGGTCAGGACCTTTTTCCGTCACCCATATTTTCCCACACGGTGCAGTAGAAATTTAATCTCGAAATGGGCCTCCATTCAAAGTCAATGGCCAACGGCTGAAACTCTATCAAGGATTCATTGAGGATGAAGAGGAAGAGATCTCGCTTCAAACGGTGGAAGAATGAAAACATCAACATCATACCTGGTAAGTTACGAGCGATCGGGACGACATCTAAAGCGGTAAGTTTTATAACTAAAGCTTATGGGAAACAAGGGCACTCACACGAGCACTAAAAAAAAAAAAACCCTTGCTCGGCACGGGGCCATGTTCGCGCTGCAGTTGGGATATATCCCCTTTTTCACAATAGTTACAACATTCCACACGCCCCGTTTCCCCGAAAAAACTCTGGTTCCAGGCGATTTTTCACAGATTTTCGACGTCTCCTATCACTCTAACAACATCAAGGTATGATCCTATCACTTTTAGTAGTTAGATTAGTTACTTGCATGTAGTTAAAACACCAAAAATTTGGGGAAAATCTAGGGTTCTTGAAGTTCATCCGGATCGAACCTCAATTTTTTGTTTAGATCTGTTTGCATTTAGTTAGATTAGTGTTAAGGGAAGTAAATACACTTGTATTGTTCATAGATTCGCCCGATTTCTCACAAAAACCCCAAACCCTTATTCTTGAACCGAAAAAGATAAAATTGAGTGGGTAAACGGGTCATTTTGGGAAAAACGGCACTTAGGGTTTCATTTTCGGGGGAAACCGCACCTATTGGACCAAAATTTTTCAAGTTTTCGAAACCGGGTCGAAATATGGAATTTTTTTGTAACAGACGCCTGGACACGGGGCCGTGTCCGCTGAACACGGGGTCGTGTCCAGCCCACTGTTTGCAGTTTTGTCCGAAAATACTACTGTTTCGTGCTAACTTTTGGTGCATTCTTTCATATGGCAAGGAAGTTCACAAGGTTTAACGCAAACGAGCTCGATGCGAGGGCTAGGTACGAAATACTTCAAACAAGGCCGGAGGAATACCCGAGGCAAGCATGCACGGAACTGTTAACTATGGCGAATCAAATCTACCGTTTCAACAACATTGTCACGGGACCACTGAGAGTCGCTTTAACAACTCGACTCCGTTCCGTCCACGAATGTACTTTGGAATTCTATAGCACCTTCACATTCAACTCAAGGTGCGACCCATTCGACAATGATGGGGTAGCATTCTGATGTGGCGGAACGAGGTATTCGATCTCTATGGCACAATTTGGGTCGATTGTCGGGTTGTATGCAGAAGAGGATGCGGGAAACGAGGAAAATACTGGAGGAATGCGAGAGATAGGTGAAAACGAACGCCAAGCCATTTGGGCTCAGATTGGTGAAGGGTACTACAATCCGAGCAGCACTAAGAGTACGAAGCTGAGGGATCCGCTCTACAGATACATCCATAGGCTCCTCGGCTACTCTCTTAGCCAAAGGCATGATAGCAGTGGCGTCGTTGGGTTAAGAGATCTTGTTGTCCTCCACTGTATCCACACCCACAGGCCTCTCGATGTTCCGTTCCTCATGCTCCGAAACATGCATCATAACTGCCTTGCTAGTGCACCAACCCCTATCTTCTTTGGGGGATGGGTGTAGCGTCTCTTCAGGAACTTCACCCGCATACCTAGGTCATTTGAGAGGAGCCCATGGTCGGGTAGGGTGGATATACACATATGCAGCTCAATGAACCTAATTTATGAGGCGGAAGACGGGACGGTAAGCTTTCAAAGGATGCAAGGTCATGCATGGAACCCGCAAGAGGCACTTGTCCTTCACGCTCCACAACATCATCAATATCAGTATCAACCCCAAGGTGATCCGGACCAATCCTCCTCAGGAGGCGGTTTTCCTAATTTCCAAAGTTTTCATGATTTGTTGCAGGAAAACCTTATGTGCACCAGGAACACCTACAACATGGCGAGCAACACGTACCACTGGGTTGGAGCTATCGAGAGAAACATATCCGATATCCAAGATGATATTGGATATATTCGGGACCACATTGCGGGCCATGGAAGGGATGATGATGATGATGATGATGAGGACATGGATTAGGCGGGAGGAGCAAAGGAGGAAGCGGTTGTTTGGTAATTCCCCAGGTTAACCTTTTCTAATCTTGAACAATTTAAGGCCTGTGTGCCAAGTGTTGAACAATTTACTTTCCCTAACTTCTTTTATTTTCTGCATTTATTTTTCTTTTAACTTTGACATGGATGTTGAACTTGGAAAAATTAGGATGTTTGCTATGGTGTGGTATAGTGTTTATTGATTAAGCAGGTACATACGAGGCTTAGAGTACTAAGCATTAGTACTACTAAAGCCGGGACAGGAAAATCGAAGAAAGAAACCTGTTTTTCAACCTTGCTTAGAGTACTAAGATTGTCCACACGGGGCTGTGTCCAGCCGACACGCCCCCGTGCCCACTCCCCTGAACCTGCTGTTTGTTTTAATTCTGCAGACCTTGACAGACACGGGGTCGTGTTCAACCAACACGCCCCCGTGTTCACCTTCTGTAAGTTTTCGTTACTGGCACCTGAGCACGGGGTCGTGTCCACTCAACACGGGGTCGTGCCCAGGTAACCAATAACATAATTTTTTTTTGCTTTTTACACCTTTTTACACATTCAATCAACCGAAAAACTTATTTTTGGGACACATTGAGGACAATGTGTAATTTAAGTGTGGGGGGATGCTAAAACCTTGAATCTTGCAAGTCCTAAATACAAGCCTTACACAAAACTCTATTGGAACCGCTAATCACCCCCAAATTTTTTCAAAAAATTTCAATTTTTTTTTACTTGTCTAGGTTTAACTCGGGAATTTCAAGTTCTAAAAAGGTTATATTTTTACGAATTTACAACCGATAGCGTCGTGATAAAAAGAACCAACATAAGAAAATTATGAAAATGCATGACAAGCTTAGTTAAAATTTGATTATATATACTTGATCACATAAAAACCCATTCCCACAAAAGTGAGTTTTGAGCCTTTATTGAGCATACAATTACATATCATTAGACTAAATGCTCATTTTTCGTTTCTTGTGTGAATAGCCGCTTGGTTCTTACGACTCTAGAACTTGCCATGATGATACATTCCCGGTCCTAACCAACTTAAACCCGAATAAGTAAATGATGGAGGCATTAGGACTAACCCTTTTTATTTTTACACCATTATTTTTCTTTTTTTTACCACCTACCCAAAATCCCCCTAGTTAGCCCATTTGAGCCTAAACCCTAAACCTTTTCATTTCATAACCCAAACCAAACACACTTTCAGCCACCAAAACCTTTTTCATTTTTAACCCTTTGTTTTAGTAACTAGCTCGGTTCTTTCGTATGACTTTCCTAAAAAAATGTGTGTTGATGATGAAGCAAAAGAAAATAAACAAACAAGTTCATCAAAAATAACTTTGTTTGAATAATAGCTTCATCAAAATAAAAAGTTAAAAAAAATATATATATAAAGTCTTACGAAAACCGACGCTTGTTACGCTTTTCGCCCTTTTTCTACTTACCACTAACCACTCACCCAACCACCTACCTTTAACCCAAGCCTAACCCTTCACCCAAAAAGTCCTCTTGATATTTGCAAAGGTATATAAGTTAAAAAGAAGGAGGATTGATTGCTTGGCAAGCTTATGGTAGGAGTAAGTTCCATGCCGCTCTCGAGTGATCCACAAAAATACATTTTCGGCCGAGTGTTGAGTGATCCCCGTGAGGTATGTGAACTTGTATATAAATAGAATTTTAAAGAGGCATGTTATGCCCTAATAAGTAATTTATCTTATGAAAAGTTTTAAATAAATCATGACGAATAGGATTGTAATAAATAAAAATAAAACTAAATAAAGAATCTTGGAAATCCCGACACTCTATGACAAGCCCAAAAACCTTCTTCTCTACCCATTTCATTTGGGAGTGTAAAGCCACATTATAAAGAGTTTTGCTTGAGGACAAGCAAAGATTCAAGTGTGGGGGTATTTGATGTGTGCAAAATTCAACATATAAATTTCATCAATTGTGGCATAAAACTAACCCTTTTTTAGTACTAATGTTGGAAAAAGTGTGCTTTTGTCTTCCTTTTGTATTTTCAGGATTAAATGAGCTCAAATTAACAAAAGAAGCAAAAAAGACATCAAAATCTAACATAAATACAAGAAAAGGAACAAGACGTGACATTCCCGACCCCACGACAGCATCTTCCCAAGCAAAACAAGATAACAGAAGACTGAACACGCCCCGTGCTCAGCCAGCACGGGGGCGTGCCCAAGTGTCAGCAGAAAAGACAAAGTGGTAGAAGCTTTATTGCCCACCACGGGGCCGTGCTCAGCGGACACGGGGCCGTGGTCAACTATAAGATTCGCACAATCTAGGCAAATCTTCATAGTACAAAGATTCTTCTGCACACGGGGTCGTGCTCAGCGGACACGGGGGCGTGGTCAACTAATAAGACAAGCTGCATTTAATGAAGAAAGAGAAGGATGTGGACACGGGGTCGTCCCCACTGGACATGGGGTCGTGCCTGAGCTTCTGTTCAGCCTATAAATAGGAGTGCTTGGCTCAAGCTCAAACCATCCCTTGGCACACCACCTCTCTCACACTTCACCCACCACCACCATAACACCATCATCCACCACCATCATCCATTGTCCATCATAGAGTGTGTGAGTCGTCTCGGGATCCAAGATTGATCGTAAGAGTTCTTGACAATCAAGGCCATGTTTGCCTAAGTCTCTTACATCACTTGGTGAAGACAAGTGTCTAGTGTAATACTTTTTATTTCTAATCTTTTCGCACTTTTTACTTGGTTTTGTATTAATGACTTTAATAACTAGTTTCTTATGTTGAAGGTGATTCTTCCTTATCGTTTGTCCGTGGTGTCTTGGCATTATTTTACTGTCTATATAAAATAAAATATTTTCACCATTCATATCTCCACGGTCTATATGGAGGTATGTTGGCTACCTGGTCGGGGGTTAAGGGAACGGTTTGGTAAGTGTCTTGCCATTGTTCAGCGTTTAGAGGTCCTGCAATGGACCTGGGTCAAATTTAGTAGGACCTCCTTCAATACTTAACGGTATTGGATGGCGGGGGTCCAAACACTTTGATCCCCTCATAAGTTAACTACTATTAATACTATAACCCGGCTATTTAGGACTGTATCCCTGCTGACTCAGACTACTTAGTCGAGGGTAACGTCACCTCCAAAAGAGGGGCCTACCATAATTTGCATTAATAACTTAATTCATTATCTTTCAATAATCCGACCCTTTAGGATTGTATCCTTGCTGACTCAAACTACTGGGTTGAGGGTAACGTCACCTTCAAAAGAGGGGCCTACTACAATAACTAAGATAATCTCTTGAATAAGTGCAAAAGTGCGGAAATAATCAAAGGTTACACTATACACGAGTCGGAACCAAGTGATTCATCTTGTCTATCTGTTTTTTCTTTTATTTTTATTTTCAGTATTTTTAGTTAGTTTTTATTTTTCTTAGCTTAAAACATTTTTCTAAATTTTTGATTTGATTAGACGTTGAGGATAAACCGGTACTAAAAGCTCTTGTGTCCTTGGATGACCTCGGTATCTTGCCAACACTATACTACGCTCACGATGGGTGCACTTGCCCATATGTGTGTTTAGTGTTAGTAAAATATCGTGTTTTATAAATTTAAAACTTGGCTAAAAAAGTGTTAAAGGGCTTAAAATATACACCTAAAAATATATAACACTTCACACGCATCAACACGCCCGTCCGACTGGCACGGTGTGAGGTTTGTTAAACCTAATAGCGCTATTAACTAATGACCCGCTCGCCATAGCCTCGGCGATTAAGTCGATACAAAAAGGGGGGGACCTTCGCTGATAGAGTTCTAGTCCAGTAAGTCTAATCCGTCCCAACAGGACGAGGAATTTACATTCCTGAACACGTCCCAAAGGACGAGGAATCCCTATTCCTGGACCCATTCCCATTCCCACCGGGAATTACCATGCTTTGTAGAAAAGTGTGAACTCACCTCGGTTTGCTCGGTTAGATTCTCAAATATAGCTAACGGTCAAGGTCGGTCAATAACGTCCTAATATGATTACCAGTTAGTCATTTAGTGGTTTCAAATAGAGCACAAAGTTCCTACACGTATCTACTACATAACATGCATTCACTTTAACAGTTCACGCTCATGTAAACATTCCACCTATAGCTACCCAAGAACAAGCATACGATATTGCACATATTACTTTCATTGACATATAACATGTTAGATCATCCTTAGATAACATACTCGACATTTAGACACGCAAATTACTACTTATGTCATTTCAATTTAAATATCCAAAACTGGGCTGTTTTCGGGCATTTTAATAAAATAGTTAACTTATTCCAAAAATTCCCAAATTTTTACAGAATATCTTAAATGGTCCAAGTATTATTGTGTACAAATCTCGGGATCCAATTCGTTACCAATATTTTATAAAAATTCATTTTCTGGACTGAAATCAGATTTATCTTTTTCTGACTGCAGTCCACGGAATAATTTATTTAAAATTCATCGAGAGTCCAATTTACAAAATTCTAGTGAGAGAATTACAAATACATCGGTGGTCATCTACAGTACAAGTTTCATGACCTAGTTCTACTCAGGTTTCAAGTTATGACTAAAAATATAACACCCATTTACTGCTGTAAAAAACTCAGCTTTAGCTGTTGTTACAAATCGACCCTTTAAAAATAGTAAACGAAGTCCAAAAATTATGATTCCAGTGCCATTAGAACCGTATTTCATAATAACACGTTATAGACTCAAGAAAAATCAAGTTTTTGTTAAGTTATGACCTGTTTACAGCCAACTGAAGTTGGCTGTAAAAGCTTGGACATAAGCTGTTTTCAGCTTTTAGCTTTCTAACTCGTGTTCGATTGCTTCCGTTAACATGTTTAGTGATCACAACAACATCAAACATCAATATTAACAAGCAAATCATCAGGTAATCAACAAGAATCAAAACAACTTCATATTAACATCATGTTTTCATCTTATTTCATCATCATGTCACTTTATATACAAGACTTTGTTTATGACCCTATAGTGTTCATGGATTCTCATCATCAAATAACTATTAACCACTTAAATAACATGAAAAATTAACGGATCTAAGTTCTTACCACTAGCTCAAGGCTAGGGGAGTTCGAGTGAAGAAAGGTGGTGGTTAAAAGAAGATGAGAGTGGTCCTTCAACTTCCGAACACACCGAGCTTGCTTGTATGATCACTTACACCTTTGGATGTATGTAGAGTGCTTGGAATGAAACTTGAAGGTGGTGGTTGTTGGCAGCCGAACACAAGGAAGAGGAGGAGGGAGTGTTTGCTAAATGTTGTGTGTTTGTGAATGAGAAGATCATAACCTTGAGGTTAATTATATAATCCACAACAAACTAATACCCATTAGGTTTAATGTCCCTCTAGTACCATACAAGTCCAATAAACAAATGAATAAAATCATGGGGGGTGTCCCCACTTCCCTAACCGGTTTCGAAGGGGGGGGGGGGTATGGGGTTGGTTTCCAATGATATAGTTACTAACTAGTTAGATTTCAATGTTTAGTTAGTGCATTTAGGTGTGTTATATAATATATAGTGTGTTAGGGTGTTCGGGGACCCTAACTAGCTTAGAAAAATAAAAACAATGCTTCTAGCATTATTTTGGTGTTCCGGGTAGTGTCCGGTTGTTCGGTTTGATAATGTTCTGTTAAACTGCTTAATTAATCCGTAAAGTGTCGTATATACATATTTTTGTAACACTTTTAATTCTCAACACTTAGGGAAGCACACAGGACTATTTAGTAACTTTTCTGTATGCTACTAGTATGTTAACAAGCACATGTAAGTATAACACAGTAATCAGAGAGCAGTTAAGTAATTCCACACAGTCGTCAAGAACTTTAATTATCATTAATAAATTGTATGGATACATGGAATTATGAGGGTTGTCACAGCTAATGTTTAGCTACGACATTAACATATGTCACGACATAGGAAGCATCCAAACCTAGGCATTTTTGTCGTCACCTCGACTGAGACACAAAAGCACTCTTTGGTAAAACGAGGCCAACGGTGAGGTTGCCTGAAACCCATTAGATCTAACCTTTCGCTCCCCAGTCTAAATGTATACATTGATTAATGGTGTTTAAGTTTCACCATATTCGTAACGTGATTTATGTATCATTCCTTAGTTTTCTACATACCATTGCACTTGTATTTTCCCAAAGTTTAGAAAACTAGAAAACGTTGTATGCACATTTCGAAAATACGCTTGTTTATACTATACCACAACAATTATTTATAATAAAATAAAACTGAAAGGAAAGATAATCAAAGAGTTAATTACGTTTTTCGTCCCTGTAAATTGTCAAAAATCACTATTTGAGTCCATTAGTTTAAAAATTGCTAAAACAGCCCATGTGGTTTCACTTTCGTAACTATTACAGTTATTCCATTAGTTTACTTGAAATGACCATAATGTCCCTGTTATTAAAATTAAAAATAAAATAAATAAATAGTTAGTTACGTTTTTCGTCCTTTTGGTTTGTTAAAAATAATCATTACAGTCCATTAGTTCTAAAAATTGCCAAAACAGTACAAGTATCATTCACCTTACTTTTCACTCTCCCAATTTCTTTAGATCCGACCACATATTTTCCCCATCACAATCGACGCCAGTAGGAAAACTTGAGGCCTATTGACGTCTATTGTGATGGGGAAAATTAGGTGGTCGGATCTAAAAAAATTGGGAGAGTGAAAAGTAAGGTGAGGGATATAGTAAGATGAGGGATATTGGTATTTTTTTGGCATTTTTTAGAACTAATGAACTGTAATGGTTATTTTTAACAAACCACAAGGACGAAAAACGTAACTCTTTATTTAATTTATTGTTAATTTTAATAACGGGGCATTATGGTCATTTCAAGTAACTAACGGAATAATTGGATGGCGTTAGTGTGGGTGAATTGTAATAGTTACGAAAGTGAAACCACATAGACTGTTTTGGCAATTTTTCAACTAATAAACTGAAATAGTATTTTTTGACAAAACAGATGGACGAAAAACATAATTAACTCTAAATCAAATAAAAGAATATTAAAAGGGAGGAGATTTATTGGCAAATAGTGAAACTTCTTCACCTATTTTTTTTATAAGTTTGGAAAAATGTTAGAAGTTGACATGAGGGAAAAGAACTAGGAGGTGGCTCTGAACCAAAGCAGGAGGTGGCTAACAAATAGTAAGTGGTTATAATTCATAAATATGTTGCTTCATAATGTTGTAATTTGTTGTTGTAATAAGTTGTACTCTATGAAATTGAACTCATAAACACACTCAATGACCAAGCCTAAATTCCATTCCAACCCAGTACAAAATAAAACAAAAAAGGAACAAAATTTAGGGGTTTTTACATATTTTCCCATCCTACGTCTCCTTATTATATATTTCTCAAAACCTGAAAATCAATTACATATTTCCCCTCCCTAACTCATATATATTACACTAGGTTATAACCCCGTGTATTACATGGGGTTGAATAAATACATTTTATATACTAAATAATAAAACAATATATCTTTAAAAACCTCATTTATTATACGGGTTGAATAAATATAATTTTATACATTAAATAATAAAAAGTTATATCTATAAGAACCATATTGTACGGGTTGAATAATGTAATTTTATATACCAAATAAAAAAGTTATATTTTTAAAACCACGTGTAGTACACGGGTTGAATAAATGTAATTTTATATACCAAATAATAAAAAAAATACATCTTTAAAAATAAGCGCAATACACGGTTTGAATAAATGTAATTTTCTGTACTAATTAATAAAAAAATATATACCCTTAAAAAACCCCGTGTATTGTACGAATTGAATAAATCTAATTTTATATATCAAATAATAAAAAATTATATCTTAAAAAACCTCATGTATTACATGGGTTGAGTAATGTAATTTTGTATAGTGAAAATAAAAATATTTAATATATTAATACAAAGTTTGGTTTTCGTGATAAAAATAGATTATTCTGTTGTTGCAAAATTTGTTAACGAAGTCTCAATAAATTTAACCCTTTATTTAAAACTCCGTAAATGTATAAATGATAAATAATATTAGTTAATTTTATTTTAAGTTTCGTAAAATCCATTTGATACCAAACTAAACAAAACGTTCAAATATAATTAATTCAAATAAATAATATTATAAATGAGAAGGAGATTAAACTAAATAATATATGTAATTTTTTATTATTTGGTAGATTTATTCAACCCGATTATACACTGGGTTTTTTAAAGATACGACGTTTTTAGTATTTAGTATACAAAATTACATTTATTTAATCTGTGTAATACACATGTTTTTTAAAGATAACTTTTTTTATAAAATTATAAATGAGAAGGAGATTAAACTAAATAATAGATGTAATTTTTTATTATTTGGTAGATTTATTCAACCCGATTATACACGAGTTTTTTAAAGATACGACGTTTTTCGTATTTAGTATACAAACTTACATTTATTTAATCTGTGTAATACCCAGATAACTTTTTTTTTATTATTTGGTATAGGAAATTATATTTATTTAACCCGTACAATATACGGGGTTCATAAAGATATAATTTTTATTATTTAACCCTTTATTTAAAACTCCATAAATGTATAAATAATAAATAATATTAGTTAATTTTATTTTAAGTTTCGTAAAATACATTTGATACCAAACTAAACAAAACGTTTAAATATAATTAATTCAAATAAATAAAATATTATAAATGAGAAGGTGATTAAACTAAATAATAATTATCCATAAGATATTAAACTAATAATATTTAGTAGGAGGATTATCTATAAAAGAACCCCGTGTAATACACGTGTCCCTAAATAATTTTTTTATTATTAATTAGGATATCTTAACTACGATTAACGATTTGTCCCATTAATATGATTAGGAGGGTTTCTAATCATATAGGTTAATAAATTTATTTTAAAATTACCCCTAGGTTATATGGTGGGGTACTTTAATAATATTTTTTTATTATTTGGTATATAATTAATTCAAATTATAATTATCTATTAGAGAAGACCTAATATAATGACAAATGTCTCTAAAGTGGTTTCTTTTATTATACAGTATCCTAAATAAATTTTTTTATTATTAATTAGGATACCACTATGTGAATAACGATTTGTCCTATTAATACGATTAGGAGGGTTTCTAATCATATAGGTTAATAAATTTATTTTAAAATTACCCCTAAGTTATATGGTGGGGTACTTTAATAATAATTTTTATTATTTAGTATATAATTAATTCAAATTATAATTATCTATAAAAGATGGCCTAATATTATGACAAGTGTCCCTAAAGTGGTTTCTTTTATTATATAGTACTAGTTGTACACCCGTGTGAATACACGGGTTTGTTTAATAATGATCGGAATCAAATGCTGAAAAAAATATTATAATATATTATTTAAATTATTTGTGTTTAGTTACATATGTTTATAAAACAATATTAAAGATAGTTTGTTTTAGTGTACATGTTTGATATAGAAAAGAAGGTAAATAATTGATAATATTTTGGCTAAAATGAAAGCATGACCTAATTTTATGTTGTCTAATAACTTCTTATATACGATGTATCAACCACTGTATCAACATATGTATCAGCAACAATAATTTTAAATTGATGAGCATTAGTTATGAAAAAATAATACAAAATCATATTGAAAAAATCATACAAAATCATATTTGCTTTCATTGTTCTATATTCTATGATCGTAAATCTTGAAACATCTCTTGATACAAGATCCTTCATTTTTGGGGTATAGCGTTCCATAAAGTACAACCTTCACCACATGATCCTACAAAAGAAATAAGATGAAACTGGTTATGAGAATCATTACTAAATAAGATAATTCTAATGGCTAAGTGATGTGTTAAAAATGCAACATATAAATTTCATCAAATGAGGCATAAAACTAACCCTTTTTTAGTACTAATGTTGGAAAAAGTGTGCATTTGTCTTCCTTTTGTATTTTCAGGATTAAATGAGCTCAAATTAACAAAAGAAGCAAAAAGACATCAAAATCTAACATCAATACAAGAAAAGGAACAAGACGTGACATGCCCGACCCCACGACAGCATATTCCCAAGCAAAACAAGAGATCAGAAGCCTGAACACGCCCCGTGCTCAGCCAGCACGGGGGCGTGCCCAAGTGTCAGCAGAAAAGACAAAGTGGTAGAAGCTTCTATTGCCCACCACGGGGCCGTGTTCAACTATAAGATTCGCACAATCCAGCAAATCTGCATAGTACAAAGATTCTTCTGCACCACGGTGTCGTGCTCAGCGGACACAGGGGCGTGGTCAACTAAAAAGACAAAACTGCATTTAATGAAGAAAGAGAAGGATGTGGACACGGGGCCGTGCCCACTGGACACAGGGCCGTGCCCGAGCTTCTGTTCAGCCTATAAATAGAAGTGCTTGGCTCAAGCTCAAACCATCCCTTGGCACACCACCTCTCTCACACTTCACCCACCACCCACCACCACCATAACACCATCATCCACCACCATCATCCATTGTCCATCATAGAGTGTGTGAGTCGTCTCGGGATCCAAGATTGATCGTAAGAGTTCTTGACAATCAAGGCCATGTTTGCCTAAGTCTCTTACATCACTTGGTGAAGACAAAGTGTCTAGTATAATACTTTTTATTTCTAATCCTTTGCACTTTTTACTTGGTTTTGTATTAATGACTTTAATAACTAGTTGCTTATGTTGAAGGTGATCTTTCCTTATCGTTTGTCCGTGGTGTCTTGGCATTATTTTACTGTCTATATAAAATAAAAGATTTTCACCATTCATATCTCCACGGTCTATATGGAGGTATGTTGGCTACCTGGTCGGGGGTTAAGGGAACGGTTTGGTAAAGGTCTTGCCATTGTTCAGCGTTTAGAGGTCCTGCAATGGACCTGGGTCAAATTTAGTAGGACCTCCTTCAATACTTCACGGTATTGGATGGCGGGGGTCCAAACTCTTTGATCCCCTCATAAGTTAACTACTATTAATACTATAACCCGGCTATTTAGGACTGTATCCCTGCTGACTCAGACTACTTAGTCGAGGGTAACGTCACCTCCAAAAGAGGGGCCTACCATAATTTGCATTAATAACTTAATTAATTATCTTCCAATAATCCACCCTTTTAGGATTGTATCCTTGCTGACTCAAACTACTGGGGTGAGGGTAACGTCACCTTCAAAAGAGGGGCCTACTACAATAACTAAGATAATCTCTTAATTATGTGCATAAGTGCGGAAATAATCAAAGGTTACACTAGATACGAGTCGGAACCAAGTGATTCATCTTGTCTATCTGTTTTTCTTTTTTTTTATTTTTATTTTCAGCATTTTAGTTAGTTTTTATTTTCTTAGTTTAAAACATTTTTATAAACTTTTTATTTTGATTAGACGTTGAGGATAAACTGGTACTAAAAGCTCTTGTGTCCTTGGACGACCTCGGTATCTTGCCAACACTATACTACGCTCACGATGGGTGCACTTGCCCATATGTGTGTTTAGTGTTAGTAAAATATCGTGTTTTATAAATTTAAAACTTGGCTAAAAATAAGTGTTAAAGGGGCTTAAAATATACACCTAATATATATAACACTTCACACGCATCAAGTTTTTGGCGTCGTTGCCGGGGACACAAGGATTTTAAGAAAGTTAGGAATCAACGGCCTAATCGTTTTTTTCTTATTTTTCATTATTTTTAGGATTTTTTTTTAGTTTTTTAGCTTCTGCAGAACCCAGCACGGGCCGTGCCCGCTGAACACGCCCCGTGCCCAATCATTGGAACTGACAATCCTGTTTTATGTCAGACAGTAAGCTGAACACGGGGCCGTGCCCACTAAACATGCCCCCGTGCCCAAGTTTCAGTTACTGAAAACAGAACCGTAAGATCCCGACGGTTGGTAATTTCTGACACAAACATGAGTGATACTAATACTTTTTACTTTCGGCACTCTTATGGTACTATGTGGTGTCAATTATGTGGTGGTAACCATAAAGAATTAAAATGCTTTTTTTCTAAATTATAAACCCCACTATATAGACCCATCATTTCCTAGTATCCTTAAGAGGGGCGAAAGTAAAAATAATCCCTATCTCTCCCTCGAATGCGCCCAACCAGATATTCTAGGAGAAATGCTTCTCGATGAATTATTTCAACTAGAAGATCTAATTATTAATTGGTTAAAAGAACTTAGGGAAGACTTCAATAATCTTCTCCAAGACGATAACCAAGAAGAAAGGTTGGAAACGCATTCAGACAACTTCATTGTTTCCAATGATACTTCTAACTCTAGTGAGGACTTGAGCGATAGTCGTCCCTGTGTCGATTGTGCCGTGAAGGACTCCCCATCGACTTCGTTCGATGCATACATAGACCTGAGCGATTCGACATACACCTTCTTTAACGAGAGCCCGGAAAAGGGTTGGACTTGTCCACCTACATATAGCATAGGAATCACCCTCACCGACAACCTCTTGCGTTCTCGTCTTAATCTAGATCAATTAAGGTATCTTAGGCACTTTGGGGTTGTTCCATCCAGTAAGGAACCACCCGATCCGGGAAAATTCCTTGAAATTTGAAGAAATCCTTAAGACAGCTTCTAGACACGGGGCCGTGTCCAGGTCAGCACGCCCCCGTGTCCACCCAAAAGATTCCCTTCTGATTTTGTCAGAATGCGGACAAAAATGTGTCAAGATTCCATCTGCACACGGAGCCGTGTCCAGCCGACACGGGGCCGTGCGCAACGTACAGTCGTTTTCTATAAACGCAGCCAAGAATCCTGCACATTTGAACCATTCCAGGGACAGAGATTTGAGGAATATTCTCACATACCATCCTAGGTATTTTCTAAAAGAAGTTTCTCAACTATCTTCTTGTCCTTTCCTCTTTTATCCACTTTCATCTTCTTCAATTTTCTTCATACTTCCATTAAAGCTTGAACCTTCTATAGTTTCAAGCCTTATTGAGATGTTTGTTAGATTTTTGTTCATGGAATCTTGATAAAAATAAGTTCTATAACAATGTTTTAAGTTGTCTAAGTTCAAAAATGCTTCAAAAATCATAAAAACAAATTGAAACCCCAAGATTCCTTGTCCATAAATCCTGCAGATATCTGAACACGGGACCGTGTTCACTGAACACGGGGCCGTGTCCGAAGTATTGGACCCATAAAATTGAACTCTTTTCGGCATGTTTTCTCAGAATGGCAAGCAGAACAAGTGGAAACTCTTTGTCGCATTCTAGGAACAGCCGGCAGGGGAGAAGATCATCTACGGTTGAGGATTCTCTTGTAAACTATGTGTACGCCTTAAGAGAAGCTCTTGATGAAGTAACAAGTGTGGAAGAGGCATTGGTCGACCGCATTAATCATTTGACGGTGGGACTAGAAGGATGTCTCCGGGAAGTCAACCTTTTGCACCAAAGGTTGAACATTCTCGCCTCTCCTCCTTTGGTACCAATTATCACCCAAAGGGCATGGAATGTAGTGCCGGAAGTCATCATTCCAGCCGAATGGTACGCCCTACATCAAGAACCTCCTCGAGACATCATACAAGGGGTTCCAATTGGTGTCACTCCTCCTCCTCAAGAGGTTGAGGAGCATGAAGCCGCCTCCCTTCTCCCGAGGGAGATAGAAGAATGGCTCTAGCAACATCTAAGGAACACCGTTCGGCTTGGAGTTCTACAAGGCTTTTAGACCGGAAATCTATTTCCGGAATTTTGGTTCTTGTTGTAGAAGTAGAACTCCTTAGGAAGATTTTTCGGATCACTTGACCTATTTAATATTAGGACTTTTAACTTTTATTTTCTGCTTTATCTTTCATTTTTAGGACTTTTATGTAATTCTCTCTATGATTAATGAATGCTGGTTTTAGTTAATTTGGTGTTTGAATGGTGTTGAATGGAATAAAACACACTTGAGATGGCAAAGGATGCAAGGGAAACTTGAACCAACACTCCATACAGGAAAACAGAACCGTCCGACAAATTTCTTCGTTTACAGTAAGTTCGGCACGGGCCGTGTCCACCCAAGACGGCCCCGTGCTGCACAGTCTGCAGAAAAAGACCCAATCAGGTAACTGGACACGGGCCGTGTTCACCCAACACGCCCCCGTGTCCAGACTTCTGTTTCTCTTGTTTTAATTTTGTTACTGGCACTTGAACACGGGGCCGTGCCCGGACAACACGGGGCCGTGTTCAGCGCCCAGTAACACAAAATTTTTGCTTTTTACACCTTTTTACGCATTCAATCAACCTAAAAACTTATTTTTGGGACACATTGAGGACAATGTGTAATTTAAGTGTGGGGGGATGCTAAAACCTTGAATTTTGCAAGTCCTAAATACAAGCCTTACACAAAACTCTATTGGAACCGCTAATCACCCCAAATTTTTTCAAAAATTTTCATTTTTTTTACTTGTCTAGGTTTAACTCGGGAAATTCAAGTTCTTAAAAAGGTTATATTTTTACAAATTTACAACCGATAGCGTCGTGATAAAAAGAACCAACATAAGAAAATTATGAAAAGGCATGACAAGCTTAGTTAAAATTTAATTATATATACTTGATCACATAAAAACCCATTCCCCCAAAAGTGAGTTTTGAGCCTTTATTGAGCAAACACTTACATATCATTTGACTAAATGCTCATTTTCGTTTCTTGTGTGAATAGCCGCTTGGTTCTTACGACTCTAGAACTTGCCATGACGATACATTCCCGGTCCTTACCAACTTAAACCCGAGTAAGTAAATGATGGAGGCATTAGGACTAACCCTTTTTATTTCTACACCATTATTTTTTTTACCACCTACCCAAAATGCCCCTAGTTAGCCCCTTTGAGCCTAAACCTTTTCATTTCATAACCCAAACCAAACACCCTTTTTTTTACCCACCAAAACCTTTTTTCATTTTTAACCCTTTGTTTTAGTAACAAGTTCGGTTCTTCATATGACTTTTCAAAAAAAAAAAAAATTTGGTGTTGATGATGAAGCAAAAGAAAATAAACAAACAAGTTCATCAAAAATAACTTTGTTTGAATAAATAGCTTCATCAAAATAAAAATTACAAAAATAAAAAGTCTTACGAAAACCGACACTTGTTACGCTTTTCGCCTTTTTCTACTAACCACTAACCACCAACCCAACCACCTACCTTTAACCCAAGCCTAACCCTTCACCCACAAAGTCCTCTTGATGTTTACAAAGGTATATAAGTTAAAATGGAGGAGGATTGATCGCTTGGCAAGCCTATGGTAGGAGTAAGTTCCATGCCGCTCTCGAGTGATCCACAAAAATACATTTTCGGCCGAGTGTTGAGTGATCCCCGTGAGGTATGTGAACTTGTATATAGATAGAATTTTAAAGAGGCATGTTATGCCCTAATAAGTAATTTATCTTCTGAAAAGTTTTAAATAAATCATGACGAATAGGATTGTAAATAAATAAAAATAAAATTAAATAAAGAATCTTGGAAGTCCCGACACTCTACGACAAGCCCAAAAACCTTCTTCTCTACCCATTCCATTTGGGAGTGTAATAGCCACATATTAAAGAGTTTTGCTTGAGGACAAGCAAAGATTCAAGTGTGGGGGTATTTGATGTGTTAAAAATGCAACATATAAATTTCATCAAATGAGGCATAAAACTAACCCTTTTTTAGTACTAATGTTGGAAAAAGTGTGCTTTTGTCTTCCTTTTGTATTTTCAGGATTAAATGAGCTCAAATTAACAAAAGAAGCAAAAACACATCAAAATCTAACATAAATACAAGAAAAGGAACAAGACGTGACATGCCCGACCCCACGACAGCATCTTCCCAAGCAAAACAAGAGATCAGAAGCCTGAACACGCCCCGTGCTCAGCCAGCACGGGGGCGTGCCCAAGTGTCAGTAGAAAAGACAAAGTGGTAGAAGCTTCTATTGCCCACCACGGGGCCGTGCTCAGCGGACACGGGGCCGTGGTCAACTATAAGATTCGCACAATCCAGCAAATCTGCATAGTACAAAGATTCTTCTGCACCACGGGGTCGTGCTCAGCGGACACGGGGGCGTGGTCAACTAAAAAGACAAAACTGCATTTAATGAAGAAAGAGAAGGATGTGGACACGGGGCCGTGCCCACTGGACACGGGGCCGTGCCCACTGGACACGGGGCCGTGCCCACTGGACACGGGGCCGTGCCCGAGCTTCTGTTCAGCCTATAAATAGAAGTGCTTGGCTCAAGCTCAAACCATCCCTTGGCACACCACCTCTCTCACACTTCACCCACCACCCACCACCACCATAACACCATCATCCACCACCATCATCCATTGTCCATCATAGAGTGTGTGAGTCGTCTCGGGATCCAAGATTGATCGTAAGAGTACTTGACAATCAAGGCCACGTTTGCCTAAGTCTCTTACATCACTTGGTGAAGACAAAGTGTCTAGTATAATACTTTTTATTTCTAATCTTTTGCACTTTTTACTTGGTTTTGTATTAATGACTTTAATAACTAGTTGCTTATGTTGAAGGTGATCTTTCCTTATCGTTTGTGTGTGGTGTCTTGGCATTATTTTACTGTCTATATAAAATAAAAGATTTTCACCATTCATATCTCCACGGTCTATATGGAGGTATGTTGGCTATCTGGTCGGGGGTTAAGGGAACGGTTTGGTAAAGGTCTTGCCATTGTTCAGCGTTTAGAGGTCCTGCAATGGACCTGGGTCAAATTTAGTAGGACCTCCTTCAATACTTCACGGTATTGGATGGCGGGTGTCCAAACTCTTTGATCCCCTCATAAGTTAACTACTATTAATACTATAACCCGGCTATTTAGGACTGTATCCCTGCTGACTCAGACTACTTAGTCGAGGGTAACGTCACCTCCAAAAGAGGGGCCTACCATAATTTGCATTAATAACTTAATTAATTATCTTCCAATAATCCACCCTTTTAGGATTGTATCCTTGCTGACTCAAACTACTGGGGTGAGGGTAACGTCACCTTCAAAAGAGGGGCCTACTACAATAACTAAGATAATCTCTTAATTATGTGCAAAAGTGCGGAAATAATCAAAGTTTACACTAGATACGAGTCGGAACCAAGTGATTCATCTTGTCTATCTGTTTTTCTTTTTTTTATTTTTATTTTCAGCATTTTAGTTAGTTTTTATTTTCTTTGTTTAAAACATTTTTCTAAACTTTTTATTTTGATTTGACGTTGAGGATAAACCGGTACTAAAAGCTCTTGTGTCCTTGGACGACCTCGGTATCTTGCCAACACTATACTACGCTCACGATGGGTGCACTTGCCCATATGTGTGTTTAGTGTTAGTAAAATATCGTGTTTTATAAATTTAAAACTTGGCTAAAAATAATTGTTAAAGGGGCTTAAAATATACACCTAATATATATAACACTTCACACGCATCACTAAGAAATTGACGCAAACTCACGCATTAATAAAATAATCTGTAGTAATTATGCCATGTTTGGTGAGATTTTTAGATGGAATAGTTAAATTAGTCTTATCTCCAGATCCATCCCTCATAAGAGTTCGCACCAAATACAGAAAAGAAGACCTGAGTTTAAGTCTTGATTTTCATTTATGGCTGCTCAAACACAAGAATCTTGGTTTAAATAAGCGTGAGGCGCTTCGAAGCGTTTTGGTTCCAAAAGCTTTTAGCGAAGCTTCAAGCGCGAAGCAAGAACTTCACGTATGTGACGCATTCAATATATAACAAATATTTGTACACATAAATATGCCATATTCTGCTTGTTAATCAATAATAAACCCAAAAACATGATTTAAAACACACTTAACACATAAAAAACGTAGTTAAAACATACATTAAAGTCGAAACACACCTAAAACAGACATTAAAGTCGAAACACACTTAAAAATAGTCTTTAATCAATAATCATCATGCTGGATTTTTGAAGAAAAAATGAAGAATCGATGGAGAACAGGGGGAGCGGCTGAATAAAGCAACATTCTTTTTTAGGGTAAAGAACTAATACCAATAAAAGTTGTTAGGCCTAATTAAATATATACAGATGTACATAACGCTACAATTAACGGAGAACTTAAATACTTAATACCAAATGCTAAAAATACCTCTTATCTATTACGAAACGCTCCTTCAACTTTTTCCTTTCTTTCAAAAACCACCCATTTCAGAATTTAAAACAACCTTCAACTTAGCATTCTATGCTCCTTAGACCATTTGCCTTCCTCTACACTTGACTCAACTTTCATTATTCAATGTGAAAAGTTTGCAAACATAATAATCCCTACCCTCTATTTATAATAGATAAGACACATAAATCAAGCCAAGCTAACTTCAACCGGGACTGACCAAAACTTTGACCAGTCCATATAGTTTCCCCATTTAGATAACTTATACACTTAATACTAAAAATGCCTTTTACCCTTTTACAAAACGCTCCTTCAAAATTCCTTTCTTTCACAAAGGACCAGTTTTAGGATTTAAACTAACAGTAAATAACAAAACATAAGATACCTTTAACTTAACAATCTCTGCCTCCTTAGACCATTTGCCTTCTTCTACAAACTGAAATGTCATCTTTTTAGGCCTCAAAAGCTTCGTTTTATCTATTCCCATTCGAGGATCAAAGTGAGGATTTTTATCTGGATCCACTTCTTATTCAGGTTTCAGAATCTGGAATGCATCTTTTTTCTGCTTGTTAATGTTAACCTAAATGATTTCAAGGAACAAAACATTAACATGACTTAGAACATAGACAGGTCAAGCAGGTAGAAACAAGTTATAGTCAAAACAGGACATGTTAGGTCGAGTTGACCCAAAAAAAAACTTGTTTATTTCTTAAAAGATCATGTAAATAAATAACTCTTCAAATAAGATTACATTACAAAAATTATAATATTACAAACAAAAAAACTATCACAGAAGAGAAAATGATATAAGAGGCTACATGCATAAAACCATAGACTTTAGAAATTTTTTCAAACCGTTCACATGTAGTAATGTACCCCTTTAAACTATTTTTTTATTTGACTCATATGACCCATTTGAAATAAAGCACAACTCAAATTGACCCATTTGAAAAGTATTTGGGTCAAAAATGCTACATTTCATATTGATAAACAAAGCAGACAGAAGAAAAAAGAACAGACCTTAAGGGTGCTGAGGTTGTTTAATTTTGGTATATTGACCACATTCCGATGTTCATCTACTTCCCTATCCAACGCATCCAAACGAAGAACAGGTGCTTTAGCAGGCTTGGGTTGAACAATTACATCTGGTGGCAACTGTCCAGGTAACATGTTTATAAGTGGGGCAAACTCTGGATCCTATCTAAATCCCAACTATTCCAGTGTTGCACCGCTAGAAAAACAAAATGGCATTTCAAATAACTTATAACTTAAACTTGTCTAAAATGGGTCGCCACTATTTAAGTTTGTCTATTATTTATCTATGAACAGAAAACATATTACCTTGGTTTACAAAAATGACCTACTTATTGCTTAGGATTTCAAATGTTTCAGGAGTTATATTTCGAACATCATAACCTATAAGAAGCGGAGCCTGCGCCAATAATAAAAAAATCATATAAAAAGTGATCAAATTCCAACTATTTTTCATAATCTTAAAGACAAACACCACCTTCATTAAAGACCATATGCTATAAATGTGACCGATATTTTAGATAAGTCATGCCTCCATTGCCAACTTCTAACATATCTGAATCTACAAAAACAGGTAAATAATAATAATAAAAAAATGTAAATTCATTTATTGTTTGAGCAAGGATGAACATTTTAGAAGGTTTTTCCTACCATTCCATCTACCAGGTCATGTATAATACATGTTGCACATTTGTCATTAAGGTTAGCAATAGAATTTATACCGCAAGAAAAATTAGTTAATTGATAAGTTAACAAAAAACTAAAGTTAACCACATAGCAACTGTCAAAGAAAGCTTGAACCTTGCCCACGAGTCATTGATGTCATATGCTGTTCTCCAACTATTGCCAACATTGCCTGCTCATAGAAAACAACATGTTATCAAATATAATCCATATAAAACAACGTAATTTACAATTAACCACCTCAAATCCTCAATGCTAACAATTTCATACTAAATCAATAATGTAAACAGGATCTATTACTCCAACATTTTAAGCAGAGATCCATATACTCACCACATACAGGATGCATATATGTTACAACACCAACAAATAGCCAACTATTAAAACTTCAACAATCACAAACAAATCAATCCACAAAAACCCTTTTATAACTTGATTCAACTATCAAATTGAAAAGCAATTTCAACACATACCTAGATTCTTATCAAGCATCTTAGCAGTTTCAACTTCCGCTTGATTATCATGCCAAAACCCTAATAGGAAAACTCAAAATTTGAAAACAAACAGTGTCAAACCCTAGTTGTCATAGACTTTAAATGACAATAAAAGTAAAAAAATTATGGGTTTCAGTTGTTACCTTGTTGATGAAGAAAGCTTGGTGAAGAAGACCGTGAAGAGAGATTCGGTCTTCTCTCTAAGATGCATCTCAAAGAAATTAGCATAGAATAGAGGATTTCATAATTTCAAACTTGTTGATTGAGATGATTGTAATCGCCGGAGACATGGTTGAAGATGGATTGAAGGTTGTCGCACAGGTTGATTGAAATTCGGAGGAGGCGATTCGGCTTTAGGGCTTTGAGAGAGAGAGGGGGAGAGAGCTGAGAGTTGACGATAAGGAGAAATTAAAAAGAAAGGTTTTATAGGATATTGTTTGAATTTTGAATCTAGAGCCAAATTTTGAATTTTGAATTTTGAACCTAAAGTCAATATATATTAATTTAATTAAAAAGTTAATACAATATATTAGATTTTTAACAAATAAAAATCGGAATTATGACATCAACGGAGTCTATGTGGCATAGCTAAGAAGATGACACGTAGGCAAAATTAGGTCAGCGTCTAAGCTCCTTTAATAGAGAGTATAGATAGATATAGATATTTCCCCTTTTCATTTAAATGACTCTTATTTATGACTATTTTACCCTTAATGAATATTTACATATTTCCCTATTCTAATATGTAAAATCAATTACATATTTACCCAGATTATGTAGTATCACCCCGATTCTTCTACTTGTTACTCTTATCAAACACTATTGGTGACTAAGGTGGTGTTTGTTTTTTGCTAGGAGTACTTCAGAACCTCTTATGTCTGCGCCGCGCAGACCACGCGCAGACATAAGGGTCTGCAGCTTGTTTGTTTTTTAGAAGAGGTTAGGTCTTCAAACCTCTTCCCCACCTCTGTGTCGTGCAGACTTGGCCTGAGGTCTTCAAACCTCTTCTCAAGATGCATCTCCTTCTCAAAACACATCTCCTCCTCAAAAACACAGAACCTCCAACCCTAATCCTACCAGCCACACCTGAACCTCCTCCCCCACCACCTTCACCTTCGGCGCCACCACCTCCCCCACCGGCTCCTCCTCCTCATCGACATACACCTCAGCTGCACCCCTCCTCCTGCTCGATCTCCAACCTCAGCCGCACCCAACCGTCTGCGACCTCCACCTCCGGCGCCACCACCTCCCCCACCGGCTCCACCTCGTCGTCGATCTCCAACCTCAGCCGACACAGGTATGAATTTAGGGTTTTCTTTTTTTGCCAAATTTCATCTAGTTGTTCGATTGTTTACTTGTTATTCTTATTCTTAGGGTGGTGGTGGTGGACGGTGAAGAATGAGGTGGTGGTGGTGGTGGTAGATGAAGGCAGAAAGAGAGAGTACTGTGGTGGTGGTAGATGAAGGCAGGGGGTGGTGCTGGTTGCGACGGTGGACGGTGCTGGTTGCGACGGTGGACGATGGTGAGTGTTAGGTGGTGGCGGATGGTTGTGGTGGTGGTGGTTGATGAAGGCACATAGAGAGACAGAAGAGTTGTGTCTGTTGTGTGTGTTGAAGAGTGCAGACCTTTTTGTAGAAGTAAAAAAAAACAAACCCTCTTCTCCTTTGCAGACTTTTGGTCCACATCTTCTCTTGCAGATGTCTGCAGACTACAGACATTTTCCTGCAGAAAAAACAAACAGCACCTAATACCCCATTGAACTTCCCTTTTAGTTGGCATGCATCTAGAGAAATATAGGGACAGCAACCAACAAAAAACCCCTTCCAACAAGCTAGTAGTGAAACAAAAAAGCGTAAAAATAGTTTCTAGATATTTTTTTCTTTCTTTACGAACCAAACTGCTCCCAGAGTATCATATATCAGTTCTTTTTTTCAGTTTATTTGGTCGGATTGGTGGCATAGACAACTTAACAAAGACCTTCTTGTTTGTGCTTAACCATTTTCCGGTAAGTACGATTCGATAACAATTACCAATGGATCCAGTTATCAAGTGAGACCATAACCAAAATCCTGAATTCGATAGTACCATGTAATGGGAAATACAGAAAATAGTCCATAAGCACAAGTCAAGCAAGCCGTAAGGCAATGTATAAATTCTCGTGTAGCCTGTATAGTAAATAGTATACTCATATACAAAGTAAAATTAAACAAAACACCAAATAGCCAAAACAGGGCACAAGGTAGAACAGGTTGAAAGATGATACAGACATGATCAAAGAGAGAATAAGCACGGTGCCAAGGATTTGATAACCTTATATGCCCTAAAATCTCGAACAAGGTCACAAGTTCATTTCCTTAACAAACTAACACGAACATAAAATCTCGTTCAATAAGTGTCCATGAACGGTTCACGAACACATATATTTTTTAACAAACGAACACGAACAAGGTCTTGTTCGTGTTTGTTTGGTTCGTTTGCAGCCCTACCAGGAAGTAATCGGTGGCTCAAGAGAAGGGATTCATGGTTTGCAATCACAATCAAGATGAATAGGGATGTTACAAAGTCCGCATACTCATATTGCCCTCAGATTGAGTATGCGGACTTTGTAACACTCAAAACTAGACAATTTGTGGTCTACATTCAAACACTCAAAACTAGACACAAATTCAAGCACCCACCAAGTAAAACTGAACACGACACCATGGTATGACCCATCAATATTAGCCAGGATATATGGAATCTAAATTTAACATATAAAGTAATCAGTGGTCCTCAAAAACCACCTTACATATAAACAAAAAAAAATTAAATTATATGGTGAAATTTTGCAATTTTTCTGCTAGCATATCTATTGCCATTTTTATTTGTTCTTCACATACTACATAGACAAAAACTTGTATTAGTAGAACCGAAGGAACTCGAGACACATAAGAAAGAAGTTTCATTGGTTGGAACGTTTCAAGTAGACGATGCAAGCGACACTTGCAATGACTGCCGCACTTGCCAAAATCCCAGTCTGCAGATGGTTTGATTTTGGGGTCTCTATTGTTCGTTCTTCCATAACCGTACCTAATTGTGATTCTCTTTTCGGTTGACCACAATCAGAATAGTCTAAATGCAATCTCAACACCTAAAAATGCATGTAAAAACCATCACTTTAAAAAGGCATGACCTATTCGATTGTTCAATAACTATACCGTTGCATTAATTTACCTTTTGTCCCGCTGACCTGGCATGGCTTACAGCACCAACAAGATCACTATCTGTAGTAAGCAAAACCCTATCCCGCTCATCGTCATCGTACTACAATAATAGAAGCGAAAGAAAAAAAAAGATAAATATATCTTGAATAACAGAAGCAGACAATGAGAATCTCAGATGATCATGTGGTGTACCAAAAGTTGAAGTTTATTTTGATCCCCACTCCCACCACCCATTCTTTGAGTAACAGCAGAAACTAGCTCGCCCAGATTTTCGGTGCCTGTGACAATGCATTGTTAAGTTATCATCAATGCTCACCGATTTTCACAAATCAGATTTTATGTGTTTTAAATAAGAGGCATTTTCATATATACCTCTACAAACTTGCAAAATATTAAATATACCCATGCAAAATTATAAATATCATATATAACCTTGCAAGGTAGTTGAAAAATCATATATACTCAATTCTTTAAAAAACAATTTAATAAATGACAATTTTACCCTTATTTTTCTAAAACTTAGAAATCTCATATATGACAATTAAATTCAAATATTATATTTACTCATTTCTAGCATAATTTATTTAATAAGCTAAACATGTGTTAAGTTAAAAGATGATGATGATGATCATCATCATCATACTCGGTAAATCCCACCAATAGCAAAGCTAAGGTAGGGTCTAAGGAGGGTAAGATGTAGACAGGCTTACCTCTACCCCATAGGAATAGAGAGGCTGCTTCCAGTGAGACCCCCGGCTCGATGGTAGTTTTGTATCAAGCCTTGGACATAAGGCACATAACACTCGGCAATTAAGACAAAGGTCAATTAGTGCATGTACTCCCTTGTCTTTCAGCTATCAACGCCACCACATGATGCATGATTAACCATCCCCCTCTTTTAACATTATTTTCACGAAATTAATTAGTGAAATAACGTTAAAATTAGTGCGCTTTCACTTTTGCCCCCCGAGCGTCCACACATATATACATTATATGCGCATACCGCAAGAGGGGCGTTTAAGTTAAAAGATGAGCATAGTCTATGCTGCATAGATGAAAACTTGAAGTTAAAAAAATAAAAGTAAAATAATCATGTATTAGATTGTTTTTAATAAATTAGGTATATTTGATATTTTAACTACTTTGTAAGGGCATATAAGATATTTTTAGTTTTGGTTGGGTATATATGGAAGTCTTAAAGTTTGTAAGGGTATATATGAAATTAATCCTTTAAATAAAGATGCAACTCGAATGCCATTCTTAAAGTATGTAAGGGTATATATGAAATTAATCCTTTAAATAAAGATGCCAACTCGAATGCCATTCTTAAAGTTTGTAAGGGTATATATGAAATTAATCCTTTAAATAAAGATGCCAACTCGAATGCCATTCTTAAAGTTTGTAAGGGTATATATGAAATCAATCCTTTAAATAAAGATGCCAACTCAAATGCAAGAAACGCCAAAGAGAGCGGGCTTGTTGTACGGAAGGAAAATATATATATAAAAAGAAAAGGGCTCATAATATGACATGATGGGAAACAATAGAACTCACCGAAATTAAATCTGTGTACACGTCCCCTTAAGTCTTCAAATTTAAAAGCAAATGTATTCCCGAGACCAAGAGATGGATATGACCGTCCACCATCCACAGCATCAGACGTCATAATTGCTGACATTGACATTTCACTGTACAAAGACAGACATATGAACACCACTTTAGGCTGTGAGTCCTAAGCATGCTAATGGAAGGAAAATAATATTGGCAGAAGAGGGGGATAACCTGTGACTGTCTTCATAATCATCTGGTGGCTCTAGATTGAGAGCCGAGTCCCAAAACTTTTGCATAACCGTGTTGGCCACATCAGCACCAGAATTACTTTCAGCCTGGAATGGATAAACAAACCTTAGTTCTCCTGGTAACAGAAGATGATAGAGATAATCAATGATGAAAACTAGATTAGTATATATGTATTATGTGTGACAATGTTATTATATGTATTATTATGGGTCGAAACTGAAGTTAAGTTAGTTATGTATTAAAGCTGGTTATTGAATGGTTATGTCGGTTAAGATTGAAGCTGGTTTGTATAGTATATAAAGGGTCAAAGATGGAATAAACAATATAAGTTAATGTATGATCAACTTTGTGTCTAATCTTGTTCTTATTGAGCGTATTCAATCTTTGTGAATGTTAGGTTAGAATCAGTATCTTACTTCAATCCTTGCATACCAACAATCATTATGTAAACCATTACAATCCCTACACGCGAAGCAATTTAGGTTATCCATGTTCCACTGGCCAATTCGATTCGACTTAAGACTGCAATTCTAATTTCAATAAATTCGAACAAATTCGCTATGATTCAAATTCATTTAAAATACGTAAATTCGTTATGGGCTATTTGGGCTTGGTAATGGGCTACTTTAGGGCTTAGATTATAGATTAATTTATACTTTATTTTTGAACGGCCAATGAATCCTCCAAATGGGCTACTAGCGAAATTCACCACATCGGGATACACTCGCCTCCAAACCGGGGATACCCTCATCTAGGGCAGAAGCCCGTCAACAGTGAACACTCGCCCGAAGGCACGACAGTGCAGTGAGGTAAAACCCATTCAGTTCAAGGATCGAACTAGCGATCGCCGCCTAGTCTCCCATCATCACCCGGTGCCGCCGAAACTAATTGTGGGAAGCAAGAATCGAACCTGGGTCTCTTGGAAATCTAGGTCTCTCCCTTACTATTCCACCACCAACTCATTGGCGATTAATTTATATTATATAGCCCATATTAAAGTTATATGTGTATTATATATGAATATAATAAATAAACATGTACAAATTGAATTCGAATTTCGAATCGAATTTAAAATTATAAATTTGTATTCGATTTACTGGACTTGAATTCGAATTGAATCAAATTCGAACTCGAACTCTTGATAATCAAATCGAATTGAGTCGAATTTCGAATTTTTCGAATCCAAATCAACCTATGAACAACCCCTACTTTGGAGACATCGGAGAAGTTGATGGGGCCTTTTAACCAACATGGTTTGATCCACCCAATACATCAAGCTTTCCTTAACATAATATGCAATGAGCAATGTGTTTATTTGTTGTTCAATTGTCAAAAACAAGCTACCCTTATTAATACGAATCCTCAATATTTTTAATTGGATCATTACAGAATAGAAGATATCATAAACAAGCTACCCTTATTAATACGGATCCTCAATATTTTTAATTGGATCATTACATAACAGAAGATATATTATTGGATACCCAAATAACATGCTATGTTAAAAGAAAACATATATCCTTTCTTGTCAGATACGATGTATCCAATCCATATCTACATCAACTTATAGTGGATAAAGATAAAAATTAAAATGGATATGCCAGATTTTTGGATATCCATTTCTGAACAATATTTTTCATTATACTATGTGACTGATATGATTTAGAGCACATAATAACGAAGTAGATAAAAATAGATATAACTTTACAATTACCATTGAGATAGCCGCCTGAGTTATCTGCAGGACATCCACGCATGCTGCAACGCTTCCATCTGACAGAAAAAGAGATAGGAACCAAATTAACATTAACAAGTGTGTCGAAATGAAATTCTCATTTAGTTCGGCTTTCATTGTTTTTATTTATTTTGACCCAGATACAAATCTTGTTGACTCAATTAATACACATTAAGGTGTAGAACAGAGGTGTGAGTAGTACCCAACACTTAACTAGTCCAATATAAACAGGGTCACCTAAGTCGAGTAATTGTGTTTCCGATGTAATAAAACCGGTTAAAAGCTCACCTTTATCTACAACAGGAAGATGTAAAAATTTCCCATCATGCATTACATGCAACGCTTCAAGGATTGATGTGTCCACTGTTGCATATTCCGGATTCGGTGTCATAACCTTTTCAACAGGGGTTAACTCAGGAGGAAGATTTTGTGCCACAACTCGCAAGAGAAGATCCTTCGAACTGGAAACAAAAACAACAATATTATAGGGTATGACATATGAAGCAATATTAATAATCAATCAAAACATAATCTCACGTTAATATGCCCTGCATATTGTTTCCAGCCATAATGATGACAGAATTAACACGAAACTCTTGCATCTTTTTAGCAGCAACAGAAACTGGATCTGATGCTACAACAGTTGCAACCCTGCGATGAATTGGAGCTACCAAATTTAGTGACACGTAAACCCCGATGGAAACAAAGATGCACTTGCATAAGGTAAAACAAGAACCTAGAAGTTTCGGAAATGATTGTTGACAAAGAGGGCTTGAACATTCGGTCTCTGAGTGTCTCTATAAAAGCAGAAGGAGCTGAAAACGATATTAAACATTTTAACCATCAGTCAAAGTAACTAATAGGTCACATGGATTAATAGATATTTTAAGATCATACAATTATTACAATCATATATGAAAGTTACTCACCGTTAAAATTGTTTCCCCATTGGCGTTCGACACCCTCAACCGCTGCAGCAATAGCACTGCCCTGTTCAGCGGCTTTTTCCATTCTGGAAATAGCATCATATAGACACTTTGTGATATCTAACAACGCAATAACTTCACCATTTTCAACAACTGGTAGATGCCTAAATTTTCCTGTTTGATATCGAATGAAAAAAGATCAATAAGACACCATAAAAGCTATGCAGTTAATGTGGTAAAATATCAGATATCGGTCAAGGACTGATATTTGAGATATAGATTATCGCGGTTGGATATCGGTAATTTTAATATCATGCAGAATTATATATATAGCAATGTAAGACTAACAATTCAATATACTCTCCTACCATTAACAAATTGCAAAACACTAACAATTGTAGCAAGTAGAAACTGATTAAGACTTAAAACACCAACATTTAACGCTAAAAATTAACAATTAAGACTTAAAACACTAATAGCAGCAATAAGAAGAAAGACAAATGGTAAGACTAAGAAGAAAGGTACTGATATCGAGAAAATCGGTGATATATCGGTCAAATATCGGTGATAATATTGGTACCGATATTTGACACCTATATTTTACATGGGGACCGATAACCGATATTAACTGCATAGCACGAAAGTCTAAATTAACTGAATAGTTAGCGACTAGTCAACCTCCTTTTCAATGTTGTAAATAGAAGATAGCCCTGAATTTCTTAAGCATAATGATGGAATACACATACAGCGTTAGAAACAAACCTTGGACCATCTTTTGAAGGGCATCTATCGCGAAAGTATCAGAACTGACAAAAGTAGGATTCCTTGTCATAATTTTCGAAATTACGGTCTGGTCTGGCCTTAGTTCTTCCGCAAGAACTCTGGTTGCTATATCCTAAAGCCAATGACACTTAATTAGCTCGAGAACAAAAAAGGACCTATATAAGAAAGAATATAAGACATAAGAGCATATATTTCTGTTTTATCAAACCTTGTCGGTGACTATTCCAGAAAGCAAAGCATTCGCATCAGTCAATAAGACAGCATCAACACGACGGGCGGCCATTCTCCTACAAGCATCAAAAACAGTGGTCCCCTCCGGTATTGTGAGGGCCTTCGATAACCTAAGCTTCTTCACAGTCCTTTCACCACTAATAACCCAAAACAAAGATTCATAAAAATGCCATACGGATACTGAATAAGAAAAAGGAAACATATAAATCTCATTCTCACGAGAAAAATAACTTGAAACGTAATATAAACTAAGGCAGTAAGACATAGGGTCACCTGCGCTCCAAGGTGCTTAGGCACCTAAAAGCAGTATTCATAAAATACTTGTAAATTAATTTTAGATAAAAAAAAAATCAGCTTGTTAATCGTTAAACACCCGTATACAAAATGATAAAGAAATGCCTGAATTAACAATATAAAAAAGCATGAACTATTCTTATGTACAAACAAGCAAAGCTTAACTTAATATTAAGAAAGAAAAAAGAAACTATTTTCCATATTTTTTTAGCTAGCACAAAACACAGTTTAAGTTGCAGAAAGCTACAAGCCTGAAAATCGTTTTTATTTTTTTACTCTCTCTTTTCACATCATCCACTTGCACGCTTTGAAGCTTTTATCTCATCACTCATGCGTCAAGAGCACTTGTAAAAACCAGGAGAAGCGCCTACAATTTTGTTATGATAACGAGTAGTCTCTAACTGAAAACTAGTCCTGGGATGAACTAAGACAAGGACATAGCAGTATCCTCCAAAAGTAAACAGAATTCTTTCTAGCTACTATTTATTTATTTATAGAGGCCAGGGTTTTCTCTATTCCTACGTCTTGAATCAAACTCACATAGTAACCAAAGGCCAGTTGGTAACATGAGCAATAAATAAAATTATGAATTTGAAATGCACAAAGTTGATTTACTGCTTGCTTGATACAGCAATAAATAAATAAATAAATAAATAAATAGGCTTCCAGTAAAGGAAAAGAAATAAAAACCCACCCCACAACGTCCGTCACATATAAAATGAAGAAAGGAGTGGACTTACGAACAAGGAGCAGGCGAAGGGGATTTGAGAGGAAAACCATTGGTGGCGCCGGTGGAAGTTGTTCCATTCTCCGACTGCGTAGATGTGGATTTCCTGATGGTTGTTGACGGATTATTTCGTCTATGAAATGAACTACTGTTCCTCCGTGAAGCTGTCCCACTCATGACTCCGATCGATCAAAATCAGGGTTTCAGGGTGGGGGCTCGTGGATTTGGGGCCCTAACCCCCTTCCTTTTTTCTTTCTGTTGTTGATCTTGCTCTTCTTGTTTGTGTTGGGAAGGCTATACAAAAATCAACTCCGAACAAATAAATAAAAACCAACAAAACAATCTTACTCATGTTTTAGTCAATGGAAGATTCTTTACTTTTACTAATGCTTTTTCTTTCCTTGTTTTGGTTATTATTGACTAATGGTTTACTTGAAATAAATTAACACTTTTTTAAACAAGCATGAAATTTTACATAATCTTGTTGATGCTTACACTTGTTACTTTTGTAGAATTCTACATAACCTTCCTATTCACACACTTGTTGATGGGTATACTAATGAAAGAATGTGTATTGGAAGTATGGATCTTCGACTAGAATTCGGGCAGTAAATCTGAATCCTAGTTTTGCAAAACAGAGCACCGTTAGACTCACCATAGGATTGAGGTTATACTTATGACCACCCACCGGCGTAAAAATACGTATTTGCTTAGAGGAAATGAACAGAGGTAGTTCGGCGGTGTAGATGATAGTGTTAGGGTGGTTAAAGTGGTGGTTGTGGTTAATGCTTTCCGAGGAATGGTGGTGGTGATTGTTCGGTTGATAACTGATTACGGTGCAGATAGTAAAGATGGAATTGGTTATGTGATGCACCAGTGATGTTGTGGTTCGGATTAGGAGAGGTGATAGATACGACAGTTGTTGAACGAGTGTCGGCTAAATAGAAAAACAAGAAACAAAATAAAGAAAACTCGCTGGTTGGAGTGTTGCCGAAAATTTGTTTGCAACACAACGTCTACTCACTGATAGACGATGTAATCTATTTATGAAGTTTGAACCATCGGCGAGACTAGGACAACCGACACTTGAACGTGAGTTCATGATTTGAAGATCGCCGGAAAGTGTTACCGGAATTTTTGTCAGAGTGTTACCGGAATAGCAGCAAGAACATCAAGAACACACACATTATGTGTGAGAAAAACAACTTGAAAATTTAATTTTTTACCACTTTTCTTGTATAAAACAATTTTAATGTAAATGTTGTATTTATTTGTTGATGTGATGAAAAAACTAAAAAAACTTGATTATTAAAATGAAATCAGATCTACTTTCTTTCTCTAGAACCCTATTTTCTCTCACTAAAAGTTCTTCACAAAAACCAAAAACAAATTGAAAAATCAAGAGCATCAAGGCTCTAATACCAAATTGTAAGTCTCAAACCCGGATCTACAATGCTAATAATGTTTCAAAGTAAGAGTTAGATCTAAAACATCAACAATTTGATGTTTAAACCCGAAGATATGAAAAACACGAAGAACAAGATGAAGAATATGATGAACACACTTGTTTAATCTTTGAAACCCCAAATTGATTTTACATATCATGCTTACAATAAATCCCCAAAACTTATCTTAATGTGTGTGTTAACAATAAAACCCTAATTCTTAACTATTTATACCCTAAACATAATCTACGCTAATTACACTCAACACCCTAAAGATTAATAAATAACTATATATATACATATATATATATATATATATATATATAGAGGCCGGTTATCATACAATATGCCTAATCGTACAATACGTACGCTACAACCACGGCCGTCGGATCATCTCAAATAACCCCCGTGTTTAACTATTAAATTAATCAAATAAACATATATATATATATATGAAACCGCCAAGGTTAAAATCGTCCATTACGAAATAAAAAAACCTTGATAATCAGCAAATAAAACCTCAAAATCAAAACGTAAGATTCTTAATAAAAAACGTAATCGAAAATATAACAATTACTCCAAAAACGATCGATTCCTATTCACCATATCCTTCTGCGAATTAAACTTCTGATGAATTTGGAAATTCAGAACTGAAACAAATCGATGGACCGACTATCGAAGAAGATGATGCAGGGTGAAAATCAAATAAGAATATGCGAAATACATAACAAACGTGCCAAAAACACTTCAGACAAAAAGAAAGGGTGTGTTTTTTGTAAAGTTTGTGAATTCATATAACATTATATGCGAAAACACTAAAGGTATAATATAATGTGCGAATTCATGACAATACACATGCGATTTCAATTAAAAGTTAATAATCTTTGAAATTTCATATAATGTTTTAATTCATGCTTTAACACATGCGATTTCAGTAAAAAGAATTATCTTCAGATTTCTTAAAGTTTGCGAATTCGTTTACGTTTCAAATGCGATTTTGAATAAAACACTGCAAATACTTTCAAATTACTTTGTCCTAAAAATGCAAAAAAAAAAAAATTACGAATCTTAAAAACTAAAATAGAAGTATTTTATATAAAAAAAACTTAATTAATTACCGATGTGACTGTAATTTGACATGTAATGATCAATTTACAATAAATACTACTGAACTTACCACCCTACCTACATAATAAATTTACTATATTAATATAAAAAATCCAGATATAACTACCTTCCATATTAAGACATACATAGAACAAGAAAAAAACGCACACAAACAGACCAACAAAAATGGCATCTGAAGATGATGAAAAAATAAAAAACTTGTTGGATCGTGTTCGTGACCCTAAAAGTCAGTTAAGGCGGTTCATCTTCGTTTACAAAGGCGGAATCAGAGTAAACAAAGTTACAACAGCTTGTTCCTTTCAATTTCTTTCTATTACTAATTTCCTGAGTCTTTTACAATGATTCTGATGAAATTTTGGCAGCACCTCGACTCACACACACATACATGTCCGTTTCAAATGAACCTACACAACACCTATATATACTAGTTGCCCTTCCGTTTGAAGGTGACACAGCCTGCTTCAAACGGAACACTCCTTAAACGGACAGGCCATCTTCAAACGGACAAGCCATCTTCAAACGGACAGGCAATCCTCAAACGAACTGGTCTGTTTCAAACAGACTGGCTACCTAAATCATGACCAAACCCTAATTTAATCACTGTTATGCACTCATTTAACCTATCTAGACATAAGACTCTATAAGACGTAGTCAGCAGACATTCAGTGCACCAACAGACTCCCCCCTTGGATGTTGACGAAGTCTTTAGCTTCGAGTCTTTAGTCTTTGTCTCTTTCCAAATTTGTCGAATAATGCAAGCATCCTATCAATCTTTATCTTCTTTGATCAGCTTCTATATTCAAATGTTATACCAGGATCTATCTCTGGCTCTTTCTTTCTTCAGGCTCCCCCTTTCATCAAGCTTCCGTGCTTTAGGGATCGTCACCTTGCTTTTCGATTTACAAACTCCCCCTTGCTTTGAGCTTGTCTTCAGACTCCCCCTTAGACTCAGCTTCTGGGATCGTAGTCTGGACTTTTACCTGCAATCACTCATACATTCATAAGTAACAACATTTTAGACTACCAGGAATAGTAACCTGGCAATTCAATCTTCACTAAATCACTTCTCATGAATTTGGCAGTTTCATCGAATCGGATCGAAAACTAGCTCTATAACAATATAAGCATCCAAATCCCCCACAGTTAATCTGTGACAACCCGCACTAAACCAGGTATCCGTACAACTTAATTAATGATTAATTACTGCTTAATTACTGTGCTTGTTTGAAACTAGCTGATAAACTGCTACCTGCATACTGATACATGCACTTACTTGCATCATACTTTATATGCTGTCACTACATTATTTACATACGGCACCTTAGTGACAAACATGATGCACAAAAAGCACAGTAGCACTAAACGGATACACAGTGAACATGCCGATATAATCAGCATCAGGCAGATACTGCCTCTAAGGCCTGTTAAGAGCCTCATATATTTTTGCTACACTGGTAGTGAGTGTAGGGATATAAGGGTTGTGGTACCGCGTCTCTAGGAATAAGATACACTGATTCGGATGTGCCTGAAATGTACTTTAAGTACCAAACACAGCACTTTAATAAACAAACCAGCTTCTAGCTGACTAGTAAAGTGCCAAAATATGAGAAAATAACACTAGACACTTTCTAAAGTGTCGGGAAAACAAATTGTGTCACTAAAAATGTTAATAACGACACTTTAAAGCTTTTGTAACGCTTTAACGGATTACTATCCAACCGGACACCCGGACTTTACCCGGAACATGAAAATATTATTATTTTCACTATTTATATTTTTCTGAGCCAGTTAGGGTCCCTGATTACCCTAACACCCGTCATAACGCATAACATACCACTAACTAAGTTAGATACTTAGTTAACCTAATTAACTAAACTAAACCCCTAACCACCCACTTAATATCGAACCAACCCCACCCCCCATCATAACCGTCCCATAACTAGGGGAGACACACTAGTACAAGGATTATTATTATATTAGATTATGTCTAAAATCATGGGGACATATAAACCATTGGTTAAAACTCTTAATATTGCCTATAAATACTAGAGGATTAACATGAGCATAATCACCAACATAACACTCAAACTCAACTCTCTCTTTCCCTCTTGATCACCTTCGGCCGAACCCCACTCTCCTCACCATCAAATTTTCGACTTTAGTTCTTGCAATTCCAACATCATTCACACGTCAAGGATCGCGTATTAGGAGCTTTGGTGCACTCGGAACGCGAAGGACCTCTACCGTTAGCTTTTATCCACCCACTTTTCGCCAAGATTCTTCCCTAGCCCCGAGCTAGAGGTATAACACTTAAAACTTGTTTTTAAGCTTATCTAAAGTGGTTAAAAGGAATATTGTCGGTTGAATCTCGTTAAAATGAAAGATGATGATCAAAAGTCTACTAAAACTACTTAAAATGGTGGTTAATGACATATAACCTGTGTAAAAGTTGTAGTATTTGAGATTTGTGTTTATTGAGGCCCGATCTATGATGTGGTAGCTCGGATCATCGTTTAACCCGACTTTGTAAGATCATGGATCTTCACATAAGCTTGTTTTTAGAAGAAACAAGGGTTAAAAGGTGAAACTCTACCACACATGAAACATGAACTTGTGTAAAAATGCTTTACTCGGGTAAAAGTGTTTTAACGTGTACAAAAGTTGTTTTCTTGTTTAACCCGCTAATCGGACACTTACAACACGATTTAATAACATCTAAACCGCAAAACAGCAAGCTGAGTCACTGTTTCAGCCGCCTTCATCAGGCTGTAAACGGACTTTAAAAACTCGAAAAACGGAATTTCAAAAGCCTAAATCGTGTCATTTCGAAAAACGAAGAAAATGGCGCTGGAATCGTATTTTTCTGATGTCGGTTACTATTTTAAAAACCAGTTTTCGTGACAGCAGCTAAGGCTGTTTGTTACTGCAGTAAATTGGGCTGTGCGTTTTCGATCACAACTTAAAACCCGAACCGAACCAGCCCCTGAAACTTTTATCTAAGATGGTCACGGATGTATTTGTGACCCTCAAACTGGAATTTCGATAAACGGACATACGAGGAATTTTTGACGAATTTTTCCACAAACTGTGATCAGAATGTGACAAATCTGATCACGGTTCGGTAAACGGTTTTCTATAAATTATTGATAAGAAACTGGACCCCGATATTTTTATACAATCATTTCTGGGTCGATTAGGACGACCCGTAAAAATTTGGGAATTTTTGGAAAGGGTTAAGTATTTTATTTAGTCGTCCGAAAACAGTCCAGTTTCCACATATTGAAACTGAAACGACAAGGGTAGCGTTTCGCGTGTTAAAACGTAAGGGTTGATTGTTGATAATCATGGGTTGTTTTCAAAAAGAAAATGATACGCTTGGAAGCGTGGCCACCTCCAGTTACAGAGGAAACTCTGGCGAAATTTTCTAAAAACCTAACACTTAGGCTTATTTACACAACAAGTGTTAGAACTATTTTCGACATATTTTCGAAACATAAATTTCGCCAGAACTATGTTTTACTAAATATTCGGAGGTGGGATTTTCACAAGAGTTAACGTGATAAATATATTTTGTCACCACACTGTTTATGATTATTTTGTGAAAATACATAAATATTATTTTAGAGTAAAAATAATATTTACAAGCGTTAATGATTCCAAAACTTTACGAACGCTTCCACATTAACATATAAGTTACACCGGTAATTATATTACCACTCGATTATTAAAACGTAACTTACGCACATGTATTGTATCCCCCATCCTTGGGAAGAAGTATAACTACCAAGTGTATACAGAACATAAACACGAAATAGTTGTCTAACTATTTCCCAAAGACTTAAACTATAAAGCTAAAGCACGGCCGTCCGTCTAATAGAATTAGCACTTGTAGGTCGTTGCACAGCTTACTGTATTGGAGACACTTGGTAGAGACGCGCATTCACTGTGAGTTCATGTCCCCCTTTTCTCTAACTGTTTTCAGTTTTCATAACTGCGGGGGTGAAATACATGTTACTATGATTTTGAGTACTTTATACATGGTATGATTAACGTAAGGAGGTTTTAGATCATGTGAATGGGTAGTTAGAACACCGAGGGACTTAAGCGGTAGATCTATCTGGGTGTAGCGAGCCCAACCCCTGAGCCCGCATAATGGACCAGGTGGTGACTTTGTGCCCCAACGCCAAATACGCTAGGTTTGTATCTTCCTACTTGCATCTCACAACATGCTAATGGCCTTGCAAACCATTGGTGATCACAAGTCCTCTTACACTGCTACATACCAGGGAACTTTGATACTTACAAGTGTTTTACATACTCACTTACACATGAACTCGCTCAACATTATTGTTGATTTTTCAACTCACATGTATTTCAGGAAATTAACGAGATCTGGCACGGTATGGCATGTTTTCCGCTGCACTAGTTTCCGAGGTCATCCGGGGTTTAGGGGATGTGTCTCTTTCCTGGACAAGACACAGTCCTTAAACCATGTTTATGTTATGTTTCAGTTTGTAATGCTGTTTAACAAAGTTATGGTTGTTGGTTAAAACAATGGTACTGTATTTGGTTTTCAAAACTTAATGGATGATCTTGCATGTTTTTAACTCATATAGCTTTGGTATGATTAAGCTATGGTATTAAGAAGTCACACCAAAATTAACCACGCTTCCGCAAAGCCAGGGTGTGACAGCTTGGTATCAGAGCTCTGATCATAGCGAACTAGGATTCTTTCTCGAGTCTAGACTATGATCACTAGGGCTCTCACGAAAACATTTTTCTGCATACCACTTAAGTCCAGATCCACAACTTTTTACAAACAAATGTTGAGCACATTTTACTAATTATAGGCTCAGCTTGGAGGGCTGAGGATCGATCTGGAGGATCGAGATGATCAAGGTAGTTGAGCACGTTGGTTTGTTATAGGATCGATCTGGAGGATCGAGGTTTGGTTTAAGTGAAGGATAGAGCAGTCTTGTAGACTGGATGAAATTGGCTAGTAAGACTAGGAGAAGTATGTGATACCTTACTTGGTGACTTATGTGATTAACTGATTATATGATTGATTATTATACGTATATGTGTTTGTGTTACAAACGTTATGCTTTCATCAAGTACTAGAAAGATGGGCACTGCAAACCCCATGACCATAGTATCAGACGACATAGTTCAACGAGGCACGAGGTGTACATTTCTGATACTACCGGCACAGACAACGACGACTTTCAGCCCTTTGTGCACTGCCTGAAGTCGTAGCAGAGCCTACTGATGGCCATCTTGTTGGGAATTTGCCACTGGCAGTGATCCCTGCTCCTGTGCCCCTTGCCGCTTATCTCGTTGTTGATATGCCCCCGACGTTGTCTCTGAAGACGATGTCGAACTATTAAGAGGAGGACCCACTTGAGGGCAAGGCCCTATTGCTGCTGGCATTAGACTACTGCATGCGGACACTCCTGTAGGGGAAAACTCATTTCACTATCCCAGACTCATTTAAGTCTCTGACATCCGTATCTTCGCACATACAGGGAATGCTGCACTACTTACACAACGCCGACCCTGATATGGCATCACCAGCTGCACCGGATCCCGCACGCAGATTTGAGTTTGATCGCGATAATGAGGACGATTCTGTTTTTCCGCCTGGTGTTGATCCAGACCATGACATTGAGTTCATGCACTTAGACCAGCCCTTGGGGGATCCTGTAGCCCCTGTCGACCCCTGTGTTTGTTGATCCAGCTGATTTTGAGATAGAGTTTTTGATTCGGAGCTAGCCGTGGCCCCTGAGCCAGGCGTTGCTCCTGACCCCGCATTGGAGCATGACCCTGTTCATGCCGATGCACCTGCTGTTGCTCCTTGATTGATCATCTGCGTGGACGAGAGAAAATTTGGGGTAACTGTGCAAGACAATTTATTATTACGGGGGCCCACGTAATAACGACTTGTAGTGCACAGGAATCCTGGTGGACTCTGCGGGTCGAGCTAATGATAACCCATGCAGCAGGAAATAACCTAAACACGAATGACCAAGGCGATGTAGCCTCGAGTTCATTCTATTACAAGCAACAAGCCAAATTGACAAGCCTATGTGAAGGCTCAGGAATTTATTTCCCCACTTATACAGTGAGTATATTTGCGTGTGAAATGGGGTGATTACATGATGGCTTACGTTGCTATATATATATACCCCATAGACAATTGAAACATTGTCCAACCCGCTTCACGCTATTTCGACAAAAAGGGAATGTCACCCAGGCGTGACACAAACACCAGTACATTGCCAAGGACAGAAGCCGAGCTGCAAGAACGCATCTCACAGATAAATGCACGACATGAAGCCCTCCACTCTAAGTACAACGATGGCATTACTGGAGATAACCCTCCAACTGGCTGCACCTATAAACAGTTCCTGAACTGCAAGCCTTTGAACTTTGTCAGAACCGGAGGCACCGTTGCATTTGTTCGTTGGTCCAAAAGATCGACTCCACTCTAAGAATGAGTAACTGTTCGCCCCAACAGAGTGTTACCTACATCTCAGGGATATTTCTAGATGGCACACTCTCTTAATGGAACCTCCAGGTTCAGACCCTTGGCACAGACGCTGCTTATACACTGAGCTGGGACGAGCTCAAGGAAACGATTGAGAAGAAATGTTGTTTTAGGACAGAAATTCAGAAACTTGACGTGGAGTCCTGAAATTTGAGAAAGGACGAACCAGAGACTCCTGAACATGACCAGCGATCGCACGACTTGTCTAGGGTCGTCCCCTACTAAGTCATTGATGTAGTATGATATAGTGGTGTACTTGTGAGCTTTACATTGTGGTCTCGAATTGTGGCAATACAATCGCAGTATTCTCATCACATGCGATGTTCAATCAATTGTTTATGTCCTATAGCATAAGAGGTTATGTGATTGACATGTTGATAACATGAGATGTTATGTGTTGGTATTGTTGAATGCATACGTACACTTCACTTGCTATGACCTAACCTATGTGAAACATCTTTTAGAAGATGCCGCCAAGATGCGAAATGCGCATGCCCACCTCTGAGGCAGAACTTAAAGAGATAATTGATGCAGCTATAGCACAGCACGAGGCCCTACGCTCCGAACCAATCAAAGGTACCTCAGAAAATAACGGTTGTTCCTACTGGCACTTCCTCAACTACAAGCCTCCGAAGTTCGACGGCACTGGGGGTGCCATAACTTTTGTAAAATGGATTGAAAGTATGGAATCCATCTTTCGAATGAGTGGCTGTACGCCAGAACAACAGGTCCCATACGTTTCTGAGTTGTTTCAAGATGGAGCTCGATTATGGTGGAATCTTCAGGTTCGAATAATGGGCCTAACTACAGCATACGCGTTAACTTGGGATGAGTTGAAAGGAATGATGCATAAGAAGTATTGCCCCCACACGGAAACCCAGAAGTGGGAAGATGAATTTCGGAGCCTAATGATGGAAGGTCCGAAGGTGTTGGAGTACGTGCAACGACTCCATGATCTGTCACAAATTGTTCCATACCTGGTAAAACCAGAACTGAAGAAATTGGAACAATTCATTTGGGAACTGGCGCCTCAAGTCTTGAGCTTGATGACAGCATCTACGCCACCAACAACCATTGTTGCAAGTAAGATGGGTTTGGCACTCGTTACGGAAGCAAATAGACTAGAAAAACTTGCAAACCCTGACAAGAAAACTCAGGTAGAGTCGTCTGGAAAGAACAAAAGGAAGCTTACCGAAGATACCCAAATGAACAACGATGAACAAAGATCTATTCGAGGTTGCTTTGACTGCGGGGACAAAGGGCATTTCAAGAAAGATTGCCCTAACAACAAACAGGCCAATGATAAGATTTACTTAGAAACCAAACCAAGATGTGCTGAGTGCAAGTGTCACCGTGATGGTGGATGTCAGAAGCCTTGGTACGGGAGGAAAGGACACAACAAGGAAGGTTGTGGGATGAAGAGTTCCATACAAGGAGAAAACAGTAACAACGCTCTAGGTGGAAATAGGAAAGGAAATGGCCGAATGATAGGATGCTACCATTGTAAGGAAGTTGGACATTTTAAGAGGGAATGCCTGAAGTTGAAACAAGACCGTGAGAGAAAATCCAACATCAGAGTTTGTGAGGCATGCCAGGATCCAGGTGTGATTTCTGGTACGTTCTCTAACAACCAAAACTTTTGCACCTATTTTGTTTGATGCTGGTGCCGGTTATGGCTTCGTGTCATTAGAATTTAAGAATATACTTGGTTTAACCGCTAGTAAGTTAGATATCCCCCACTCGATCGAATTAGCTAATGGAAAGTTAGTTGAAGCCAACGAAGTAATCAGAGGCTGTGTGATAGAACTGGGAGGACGTGAGTTTACTTTGGATCTACTACCAGTCGAATTGGGAAGCTTCGACGTGGTGGTAGGAATGGATTGGTTATCCGGAAACAAGGCTGAGATAGTATGTCACGAGAAAGCTGTTCGTATTCCAACCAATGATGGTGAGACAATTGTAGTTCACGGAGAGAAGCGTGACACACCGCTAAGATTTATCAGCTGCTTGAAGGCAAGGAAGTGTTTACAGGAAGGATGTGTTGCTTTTCTAGCACACATCATGGATAAAAAGGCTGCTGAGCCAAGAGTCGAAGACATCCCTGTCGTAAGGGAGTATCCAGAAGACTTCCCAGAAGACTTGCTTGGACTGCCACCTCAGAGACAAGTAGAGTTTCACGACGATTCAATTATAGGCACTGCACCCGTAGTCAATGCATCATAGCGACTTACATTTTCGGGGGTGCAAGGATTGACAGAGAAGTGTTGACAACGGATGGAGAAGGAAGATAACAGACCAAAAAAAAAAATTCCTTTATGGGGTAATCCCATTGTTACCCATCAAAAAAGAGGATGATGATTTTCAAATAAACATCAACTACAGAGAATGGAACAAGCTGGCAATCAAGAACAGGTATCCTCTGCCAAGAATCGACGATCTGTTTGATCAACTGCAAGGCTCGAACTATTATTCAAAGATCGATCTTCGATCTGGATACCATCAATTAAGGATACAGGAGGAAAGTATCCCGAAAACAGCCTTCCGAACTCGTTATGGACACTACGAGTTCCTCGTTATGCCATTGGTTTGACAAACGCACCTGCGGTATTCATGGATCTAATGAATAGAGTTTGCAAGCCATACTTGGACAAGTTCGTGATTGTGTTTATCGACGACATCTTGATTTATTCAAGGACAAAGGTTGAACACGAACAACATCTAAGAACTATTCTGGAGCTGCTAAAGAAGGAACAGTTGCATGCCGAGTTCTCTAAGTGCGAGTTTTGGCTACGCGAAGTCCAGTTTCTTGGACATGTGGTTAATGGAAATGGGATTCATGTTGATCCCACAAAGATCAAGGCAATCAAGAATTGGGAAACGCCTACAACGCCAACCGAGATTCGACAATTCTTGGGTTTGGCTGGCTACTATCGAAGGTTCATCGAGGATCTCTCGAAAATCGCTCAACCTTTGACGCTCCTCACGCAGAAGGACAAGACGTTTGATTGGGGAATCAAACAGGATGAAGCATTTCAGATATTAAAGGATAAGCTTTGTAACGCGCCAATCTTAGCTCTACCAGAAGGTACCGACAATTTTGTGGTATACTGCGACGCATCGCGTCAAGGATTGGGTTGCGTGTTGATGCAACGCCAAAAGGTTATTGCCTACGCATCGCGCCAACTGAAGGTACACGAAAAGAACTATACCACCCACGATTTGGAGCTTGGCGCAGTGGTTTTTGCACTAAAGATCTGGAGACACTACCTGTATGGTACGAAGTGCACAATCTTCACAGATCACAAAAGCCTACAGCATATATTCAACCAGAAGGAGTTGAATATGAGGCAAAAACGATGGGTTGAGTTGCTAAACGACTACGACTGCGAGATAAAATATCATCCAGGGAAGGCGAATGTAGTCGCCGATGCCCTAAGTTGTAAAGAAAGAATCAAGCCCATAAGGGTTAGAGCTTTGGAAATGATCATACGAACCGATCTTTCCTCGCGCATTCGTGCTGCACAAAAGGAAGCTCCCAAGGAGGGAAACCTTGAGGAAGGATATCTCCGTGAAATGGAAAAGCTTTTGGTACCAAACGAGGAAGGAACGTTATGTTTTGAGAAAAGGATTTGAGTTCCTCTGTTTGGTGGATTAAGGGAAGTTATTTTCGACGAAGCGCACAAGTCACGGTACTCTATCCACCCTGGATCGGATAAGATGTACCAGGATCTCAAAGGTTATTATTGGTGGCCTAGGATGAAAGGCGACGTTGCTGTTTACGTGAGCAAATGTTTAACGTGCGCTAAGGTTAAAGCGGAATACCAGAAGCCTTCGGGACTTCTGCAACAACCTGAGATTCCCAAGTGGAAATGGGAACAAATCTCAATGGATTTTGTTACAAAACTGCCAAGAATGCCAAGAGGCCATGATATGATTTGGGTGATGGTTGACCGCCTAACAAAATCCGCACACTTTCTGCCGATCAAGGAGAAAGACAGTACTAGTAAACTTGCGGAAATTTACATGAGAGAGATCATAGCACGCCATGGAGTACCTCTCTCAATCATCTCTGATAGAGACGGAAGGTTTGTGTCAAGGATATGGCAATCCTTCCAAGAATCTTTTGGCTCACAATTGAATCTGAGCACTGCGTTCCATCCGCAAACAGACGGCCAGAGCGAGCGAACGATACAAACCTTGGAAGACATGCTGAGGGCATGTGTTATGGATTCGGGAGGTAGCTGGGATAAACACTTACCTTTGGTCGAATTTTCATACAACAACAGCTACCACACCAGTATTGGTGTCGCGCCATTTGAGGCCCTATACGGACGCAAGTGCCGATCACCACTATGTTGGTCTGACGCAGGTGATAGGCAGCTTGCTGGTCCTGAGATCATCCAAGAGACGACAGACAAGATCGCGCAAATACTTAAACGCATCGAAGCCGCTCGCCACAGACAAAAGGCCTACGCGGATCCAAACCGGAAACATGTGCATTTCCAAGTTGGGGAAATGGTGTTATTGAAGGTTTCACCCTGGAAGGGGGTGGCACGCTTTGGTAAGCATGGAAAGTTAAATCCGCGCTACATTGGTCCCTTCAGAATTCTGGAAAGAATTGGGACAGTAGCATACAAGTTGGACCTACCTACTGAACTGAATGGTGTTCACAATACATTTCATGTATCCAATTTAAAGAAAAGTCCAACTCAAGTTGACGTTGCCATTCCTACCGACGAGATTCATATTGACGACACGCTCCACTTCGTAGAAGAACCTGTCGAGGTCACAGATTGGAAAGTTAACAAGACCCACCGGAGCAATGTCAAACTCGTCAAAGTTCGTTGGAATGCCAGACATGGTCCTGAATTCACATGGGAACGTGAGGACCGGATGAAAGAGAAATACCCCCACTTATTTCCTAGGAACCCTGCTTCTACAAGCAGAACTTAAATTTCGGGACGAAATTTATTTAACGGGGGGAGAATGTGACAACCCGCACTAAACCAGGTATCCGTACAACTTAATTAATGATTAATTACTGCTTAATTACTGTGCTTGTTTGAAACTAGCTGATAACTACCTGCATACTGATACATGCACTTACTTGCATCATACTTTATATGCTGTCACTACATTATTTACATACGGCACCTTAGTGACAAACATGATGCACAAAAAGCACAGTAGCACTAAACGGATACACAGTGAACATGCCGATATAATCAGCATCAGGCAGATACTGCCTCTAAGGCCTGTTAAGAGCCTCATATATTTTTGCTACACTGGTAGTGAGTGTAGGGATATAAGGGTTGTGGTACCGCGTCTCTAGGAATAAGATACACTGATTCGGATGTGCCTGAAACGTACTTTAAGTACCAAACACAGCACTTTAATAAACAAACCAGCTTCTAGCTGACTAGTAAAGTGCCAAAATATGAGAAAATAACACTAGACACTTTCTAAAGTGTCGGGAAAACAAATTGTGTCACTAAAAATGTTAATAACGACACTTTAAAGCTTTTGTAACGCTTTAACGGATTACTATCCAACCGGACACCCGGACTTTACCCGGAACATGAAAATATTATTATTTTCACTATTTATATTTTTCTGAGCCAGTTAGGGTCCCTGATTACCCTAACACCCGTCATAACGCATAACATACCACTAACTAAGTTAGATACTTAGTTAACCTAATTAACTAAACTAAACCCCTAACCACCCACTTAATATCGAACCAACCCCACCCCCCATCATAACCGTCCCATAACTAGGGGAGACACACTAGTACAAGGATTATTATTATATTAGATTATGTCTAAAATCATGGGGACATATAAACCATTGGTTAAAACTCTTAATATTGCCTATAAATACTAGAGGATTAACATGAGCATAATCACCAACATAACACTCAAACTCAACTCTCTCTTTCCCTCTTGATCACCTTCGGCCGAACCCCACTCTCCTCACCATCAAATTTTCGACTTTAGTTCTTGCAATTCCAACATCATTCACACGTCAAGGATCGCGTATTAGGAGCTTTGGTGCACTCGGAACGCGAAGGACCTCTACCGTTAGCTTTTATCCACCCACTTTTCGCCAAGATTCTTCCCTAGCCCCGAGCTAGAGGTATAACACTTAAAACTTGTTTTTAAGCTTATCTAAAGTGGTTAAAAGGAATATTGTCGGTTGAATCTCGTTAAAATGAAAGATGATGATCAAAAGTCTACTAAAACTACTTAAAATGGTGGTTAATGACATATAACCTGTGTAAAAGTTGTAGTATTTGAGATTTGTGTTTATTGAGGCCCGATCTATGATGTGGTAGCTCGGATCATCGTTTAACCCGACTTTGTAAGATCATGGATCTTCACATAAGCTTGTTTTTAGAAGAAACAAGGGTTAAAAGGTGAAACTCTACCACACATGAAACATGAACTTGTGTAAAAATGCTTTACTCGGGTAAAAGTGTTTTAACGTGTACAAAAGTTGTTTTCTTGTTTAACCCGCTAATCGGACACTTACAACACGATTTAATAACATCTAAACCGCAAAACAGCAAGCTGAGTCACTGTTTCAGCCGCCTTCATCAGGCTGTAAACGGACTTTAAAAACTCGAAAAACGGAATTTCAAAAGCCTAAATCGTGTCATTTCGAAAAACGAAGAAAATGGCGCTGGAATCGTATTTTTCTGATGTCGGTTACTATTTTAAAAACCAGTTTTCGTGACAGCAGCTAAGGCTGTTTGTTACTGCAGTAAATTGGGCTGTGCGTTTTCGATCACAACTTAAAACCCGAACCGAACCAGCCCCTGAAACTTTTATCTAAGATGGTCACGGATGTATTTGTGACCCTCAAACTGGAATTTCGATAAACGGACATACGAGGAATTTTTGACGAATTTTTCCACAAACTGTGATCAGAATGTGACAAATCTGATCACGGTTCGGTAAACGGTTTTCTATAAATTATTGATAAGAAACTGGACCCCGATATTTTTATACAATCATTTCTGGGTCGATTAGGACGACCCGTAAAAATTTGGGAATTTTTGGAAAGGGTTAAGTATTTTATTTAGTCGTCCGAAAACAGTCCAGTTTCCACATATTGAAACTGAAACGACAAGGGTAGCGTTTCGCGTGTTAAAACGTAAGGGTTGATTGTTGATAATCATGGGTTGTTTTCAAAAAGAAAATGATACGCTTGGAAGCGTGGCCACCTCCAGTTACAGAGGAAACTCTGGCGAAATTTTCTAAAAACCTAACACTTAGGCTTATTTACACAACAAGTGTTAGAACTATTTTCGACATATTTTCGAAACATAAATTTCGCCAGAACTATGTTTTACTAAATATTCGGAGGTGGGATTTTCACAAGAGTTAACGTGATAAATATATTTTGTCACCACACTGTTTATGATTATTTTGTGAAAATACATAAATATTATTTTAGAGTAAAAATAATATTTACAAGCGTTAATGATTCCAAAACTTTACGAACGCTTCCACATTAACATATAAGTTACACCGGTAATTATATTACCACTCGATTATTAAAACGTAACTTACGCACATGTATTGTATCCCCCATCCTTGGGAAGAAGTATAACTACCAAGTGTATACAGAACATAAACACGAAATAGTTGTCTAACTATTTCCCAAAGACTTAAACTATAAAGCTAAAGCACGGCCGTCCGTCTAATAGAATTAGCACTTGTAGGTCGTTGCACAGCTTACTGTATTGGAGACACTTGGTAGAGACGCGCATTCACTGTGAGTTCATGTCCCCCTTTTCTCTAACTGTTTTCAGTTTTCATAACTGCGGGGGTGAAATACATGTTACTATGATTTTGAGTACTTTATACATGGTATGATTAACGTAAGGAGGTTTTAGATCATGTGAATGGGTAGTTAGAACACCGAGGGACTTAAGCGGTAGATCTATCTGGGTGTAGCGAGCCCAACCCCTGAGCCCGCATAATGGACCAGGTGGTGACTTTGTGCCCCAACGCCAAATACGCTAGGTTTGTATCTTCCTACTTGCATCTCACAACATGCTAATGGCCTTGCAAACCATTGGTGATCACAAGTCCTCTTACACTGCTACATACCAGGGAACTTTGATACTTACAAGTGTTTTACATACTCACTTACACATGAACTCGCTCAACATTATTGTTGATTTTTCAACTCACATGTATTTCAGGAAATTAACGAGATCTGGCACGGTATGGCATGTTTTCCGCTGCACTAGTTTCCGAGGTCATCCGGGGTTTAGGGGATGTGTCTCTTTCCTGGACAAGACACAGTCCTTAAACCATGTTTATGTTATGTTTCAGTTTGTAATGCTGTTTAACAAAGTTATGGTTGTTGGTTAAAACAATGGTACTGTATTTGGTTTTCAAAACTTAATGGATGATCTTGCATGTTTTTAACTCATATAGCTTTGGTATGATTAAGCTATGGTATTAAGAAGTCACACCAAAATTAACCACGCTTCCGCAAAGCCAGGGTGTGACATAATCATCCAAGTCCAACTTAATGACCTTGGAGATATCACAAACTGTTTTGATTTTTGATTTTAAATCAAGTTTCAATTTAATGAACTTGTTTTATTTTCAGAAACATAATCAGCTTACTTAGATTTTGAAACTCGGCACTCAGACATCGGTTGTCGAAAATAAAGCAGAATCAAAAATCTTTTTGTATTTTTATGAAAATATAAAGCAATAACGAAATATGTACAAACATATTCACAGATACTATTTTTGTTTGAGTTTGCGTTAGAGGATCATATCAGTTTCTGACAAGTTACAAGTACCGTTGAGCTTAGTTACACATTAAGAATTAAACAATTCACTTAGATTGTCGATATACTTATCCACTTAAATTTTCATTCAAAGTTCAACTGATTCAGGATACGAATTAGATGTTTTAAGAACTTAAACTCATTCATGTGTCCCACCTCTTGAATATACTCCCGTATCCAGATCCCAATATTCAGTCTTACAGGTGAGTATACCTAGATGATATCTGTAAGGGGTTAGATGCGAGGGCCGTGAGAGCTCAGGTCGATACTTCCGTATACGCACAGAGATGACGGCTTCGACTTTTGGTGTGTCCCCTTTAGAGGATCTTTTTTACAACAGCAATGACTATCAATTTTATTGTTTCATCAATTTGCTGAGGGTGAAGCTATTTTTCAAGCAATGCAGAAAGTATTCTCCGGGGACTAGGCCATTGCTTCCGCAAAATCAAAAGTCCCGGGATAATACCCCAGATATCACTAAGCATAAAGACCTAGTATCTCAGAAAGAGGGACCTTTCAAACGAGATTTCAGGGGTTACCTATATATCCAAGTAGTGTTCCCCACGAAATAAGCAAGTTTGAATTTATGTTTATATCCCGAAAAAGTTTACTAAATGTATAAAAACATATCGGCATATCATCAGTGAGACTGTTTAACGCTATTTAATCATTACATTTCTTTAGCATACTGTAACTGTCTACTGATGTACTATCATTTCCTCTTTTTACGCAAAAACTCAATTTTTTAAATTTTATCATGTTTTTGGCTTTTTCAAATTTTCTAATGTTTTTGTATTTTCTGACAAATTTTCTCCCCCTAAAATGCAAAACCATTTAAAGAAAAATTTGACAACCAACACTGATAGCTTTGTCTCGCCATCAATTTTCTGCTAACTATGCTCTGTTTTGCAGAAAAACTAATATAAAGTACCCCCATGATTTACAACCCATTGATTTTCGACAGTTTGAAAACCGTTTTTCAATCTTGTGAAAGTAATCATGTTTGTTCAGTCGTGAGGGTTTCGGCGTATTCAAGCAACACATATTTTTTTTACAGAAAACAATAAACTCCCTGTTCAACCAAACCAGGGTTCAGCAACCTCTTCCTGTGCCAGGCTGCCCCAACTTTCATTCTCACAATCTTCAGTTTTGGTGAGCACTTGCACATTCAAAGCATTCAATTACTTGAACAATTTAGCCCAGGTCTGTTGGACCTTAGGCATTTCTACACAATATTCATCATGTAGCTTCGGAAAATCTTTCTCATCAAAATTTTTTTCAATTTTAACTTCAACTTTTTCATCTTTTACCAAAATTACTTGTTTCTTAGCACTCCATTTTTGACCTTTCGGATTACCTCTTTTGTAAAAATGTGATTCTTTTTGAACATTTTGTTTTTGAACAACTTTTGGTTTCCAAAACTCTTTGGGTTTTGTCATATCAACAGTTGTTTTCCAACTTTGAGTTGTTCTCAATTTGGGTGTGTGAAAAATCTGTGTTTGTCTAGAATCAGACCTAGTCTGTTTTGGTTTCCAAATTTGATTTGAAGCAAACTTGTTTGTGTTGTACCTCCAAGTTTGTTTTGAATCAAATCTGGCTGACCTTTGTTTCACACCCTCAGATTTTTGTTTCTCAAAATTTTCAGGCTTCTTTTTGTCAACATCCACAGGTTTCAGATTCGGACACTTTCGTGCAAGATGTCCAATTTGATCACACTTGAAACATGTTCTCTTGGACACATCTTTGACCTGTGGTTGTTGCTTTTTCTTTTGAGCACAAAACTCTTCAATAGACTGTTGTCTAAATTTGAGTTTTCCTCTTCTTCAAAACTTTTTCCTTGAACAAAACTCATTTTTTCCTGAGAATTTGGCACTTCATTTTTCTTCCAATTTTGTTTCCTTTTATAACCCAACCCAGCCTTCATGTTTTTCTTTTTGAAACCAGGTTTGTTATAAAAAGTTTTGTGATTTTTACCAGCAAACTTTGAAATTTCTGATTTTTCAATCTCAACCATTTTGAAAACTTTATCAACCTTTTCTGAAATCACATTCTGAATCGGGAATACAACATCTAAGAATAATTTGTCTGATCCAATCATGGTGTAAACCAATCCTTTTGAATCATCATTCAAATTTTTCTCGGATTTTGTCTGTTTGAGATAATCATCATGAAAATTTCCCTCATTTTCATCATGTGATTCAGACTTACCTTTGTTTGACTCATCTTTCAGAACGCTTTCAACAACCTTACTTACCACCTCTGAATCATTAGCTTCATCAGATTTGGAGTAAGTCACATCGATACTTTCAGGTAATTGGTCAACAATATTCAGACCTTTTGCCACCTTTTCCTCATCATAAAAAGTATAATTGTTTCTCAATGGTGGTGGTACCTGATGAAATTCTGAACCAATACCCTTTTTGTTCTTGTCAGTATCTTTGTCATCTGGTGTGATGTTGAAAATGCGTTCGAGAATGTACGAAGAATTATGATAACTTTGAAGTTTGGTAACAACCTTTTCTTTTTCAGCCAAAATTTGTTTAAGATTAGCAATTTCATCAACACATTTGTTTAATTCAAGTTGCTTTTCTTTAAACTGTCTCTCATACATTTCTTTAGTGACTAAAGTTTCAGATAATCTTTGGTCAAAACATTTGACTTGGCTCTTCAAAGTATCATAAGCCTCTTGTACTCTCTGACTTGACCACTTTAAAGAATCATACTCTTTTTGAAAATCTTGAATTTTAGTTTCTTTTTCAACACAATCAACACATTTTGCAGAACACAGTTGTCTATAAACATCATTATCCTTTTCAAGACCTTGACATTTCTGTGTCAATTTTTCAACTTTTAGTTTCAAAATTTCTTCTTTTTCAATCATATCTTTACATTTTGTTGTGAAACCATTTTCAAGTTTGCTTAATTCATTATCTTTTGTTTTTATCAATTCATCTTTTTCAATACAGGCTTTGCACATTTCTATGCAATTCCTGCATTTGTTCTCATTTTTATCAACAATTTCTACACTCGATAGATCAGAAAATTCATTTACCTCAGTCTCTTTCAGCACCGCTTCTTTTGTTTCAACTTTCTGATCTTCCTCCTTCTTCTCTTCTTCTTCTACTTTATGTTCTTCCTCCTTCTTCTCTTCTTCTTCTACTTTCTGTTCTTCTTCACTCTTATGTTCTTCTTCAGCAGCAAGCTTTGCAGTAATCTTCACTTCCTCTACCATCTTTTTCAACTCTTCTTCTTTTCTCTTCTTCATTTCTACCATTTTTGGTAAACTCGCTTCGCAAACTTCTTTGATTTTGTTCACCAAATCTGGCCAATATTCTTTTTCAGATAACCTTCTTGTGTTGAAAGTAGCCTGACTTGGAAGCAAATTTGTTACAGCTTCAAAATCCACCTTTGATGGATTAACAACCGGATTACCCCGTGGATCCATGTAACATTCCAAAACATCATTCCATCTTTTGGCTCTCTGGGCTTCTTTGAATGGTTCTGTGAATTTTCTAATTTCCCATCTTGCATAATCTATTTTCCACCATTTATCAGGATTAACCTCAGCTACAAATGCATATCCAACTGCATCTTCTTCAGGTAGAACTTGACTCCAGTCATAACCTTCATCGTCATGAATAACTGCCAGAGCTCTTGATTTTTCTTCAGGCTGCTTCAATCTGGGAGGTTCAGACTTGTTCTGATGATAGATTGCTTTCTTGTAATAATCTTCCTTGAACGGATTAGTAGTATCATCAGCATAAGCATTCCTGCACTCACGTTTAAAGTGACCTTTCTGTTTGCATTTAAAGCATGTCACTTTGGATTTGTCAAAGCCTAACTTGGTAGACGGTCCACCAATAGACTGCCTTCCGGTAATTTCCATAAAACGTTGTGCCCTCCTCACTGCACTGGCCATACACCACCTTATGTCGATCAGTTCCATCTCCTCAGGATCTATTTGATCGTAGTCTTCCTTAGTTAGGTTGGTGTTGCCTATCTTGCCTGCCACAAGGCTCTCATACGATTCAAGCACAGATGCTAAGAAGACCATCTGTTGCTTTGCAGACTCCTCATTGAAATTTTGAGTATTCTTCAAATCTACTGCAATGTTGCATTGAAATACATTCTTTGATGCAGATTGACTCGATGTTGTTGAAAAAGATCCACTGTGAAAACCACTATGAGGACTTTCATTGTTCACAGATTTTGAACTTTCTACAGAAAACGTTGTTCTTGGAGACCCAGCCTGTGGTAGATTTCCTCTGTAGTATAACTCCACATTCTGCTGATGAGCTGAGTTGCTGACTTTTGATCTCTTTATCTCCAACTCGTGACTTTCAAGTCTTTCGATCAGCAAATCCACAGTTAAATCTTCAGGCTTGATTGTGTTTTTCAACATTAAGGCAAAGTATTGCCAATCTTGATCATTCGGCAATGAATCAAACAATTTATCCACCAGTTCCTCTTGAGTGTATGTGATTTTGTGTCTAACCAGCTCCATCTTCAGATGTCCAAATCTCTCGATCATTTTACAAACAGATTCATTTTTCATACAACCAAAAATATCAAACTCTTTACGCAACAATTTCTTTTTATTTTTCACAATCTCATTACTTCCTACACACTTTCTCTCTAACGCTTCCCATTAACTCTTTGACGTTTTTTCTTGCTCAAGTAGCGAAATGATATCTTCTCTCATTGATTGTTTTATCAATATAATCATTTTGTATTCAGCTACAACATTTTTTATATCTATTTCTGTGAACTCTTTTTCGTCTATTAACTCTCCTCCTTCTTTCACTGGTTCTGTATATCCATTTTTCAATTTTAACCAACTTTCAGGAGCGAATGCTTTTACCCAACCCTCAAATTGATTTTTCCACCGGTTATAATCTTCAATCTTCATTAGCTTCGGTGGTTTCTGTTGACTTCCATACATATTCTCATACTTCAAATTTTCTGAAATCTCTTTTGAATATTCTCTCATATCAGATCTTCTTTCTGTCGATTCTGAAGTAAACGAGTTGTAGAATGTGTTGTAAAATTCTTCACCGCTGCTTGGCATCTTCAAGCACCTGAAATATTCAACAAATACTTAGAAAGTTCTTTGTTTTAAAAAATGACAGATTCAAACGAAATCTGTTCAAGTGGAATTGTTCAAACGGAAATGACTTTTCTCAAACGAAATATGTTATTCCGTTTGAGACAACACTAATCAAGTTTCAAACGAAACCACTTTCAAACTTTTAGACACTTTCAAACGGAAACCACTTTCAAACGGAAGCCAGTTTCAAACGGAAGCCAGTTTCAAACGGAAGCCAGTTTCAAACGGAAGCCAGTTTCAAACTTGAAGCCAGTTTCAAACGGAATGACAAGCTTCAAACGGATGACGTCAGCATTTAACGAACATTTTCAAACGGAATGGATGTTTTCGATCAGTTTTAGGTCGAATTTTGGTTTCAAATTTTCAAGGATTAGTTAACAATGTATTTCGTTTGATATGTGAAAGTTTCAGGCCATTTTAACCGCGACAACTAGTTCAAATCAGAAAAGAAAGGTAGAAGTGAGAGAATCCGAAGTAATCAAGCTGAATTTGGTATGAACTCCTCGTCCTGAGCTCTGATACCACTTGTTGGATCATGTTCGTGACCCTAAAAGTCAGTTAAGGCAGTTCATCTTCGTTTACAAAGGCGGAATCAGAGTAAACAAAGTTACAACAGCTTGTTCCTTTCAATTTCTTTCTATTACTGATTTCCTGAGTCTTTTACAATGATTCTGATGAAATTTTGGCAGCACCTCGACTCACACACACATACATGTTCGTTTCAAATGAACCTACACAACACCTATATATACTAGTTGCCCTTCCGTTTGAAGGTGACACAGCCTGCTTCAAACGGAACACTCCTCAAACGGACAGGCCATCTTCAAACGGACAAGCCATCTTCAAACGAACAGGCCATCCTCAAATGAACTGGTCTGTTTTAAATGAACTGGCTACCTAAATCATGACCAAACCCTAATTTAATCACTGTTATGCACTCATTTAACCTATCTAGACATAAGACTCTATAAGACGTAGTCAGCAGACATTCAGTGCACCAACAAAACATTGCAATCAAAGAGCTATTGTCAACTCGCACGTTGACAGAACTAAGCACTGATGTCACCTCTTCTCATCTGGTTCTTGATGTGCAGGGCAAAATTCTTGAACAAATCAAGAAAAATCAAGATATATGGGAACACCTACTTCAAGAACCACCATCAAGCTTCAAGGACAAAGCTTTGGAACACATAAAGGAGCAATCTCGAGCTGATGACTTAGCCTTCTCTTTCCTGACAGATGCTCTAAACACTGTGAAGGAGAAGATGGAGTTCAGCTCTTCTGAACGTGACAAAATCTTTGCTTCAAGTAACTAAATTCTCTTTTTAATCGTTTTGTGGTTGTGGCTGTGTTAGACAATAACAACTATATTTATATTTGGGGTACATGTTTTGAACACATATTATGCTTGCTTATAAATATTAAATCGCATGAATGATATTGCCATTTTTGTCACAGAAAAAACAAGATAAGTCAAAATCGCATGTACTAAAAGTGAAATCGCATGTAATAATTATTATAAATTGAAGCATATAAAATCGCATGTTTATATACTAAAATCGCATGAGAAAATGATATAAACAGATGAATATAAAAATCACATGTGTTTCATATAAATTCGCATGTACATTTAGAAAAAAACTACTCATCCTCATCATCTTCTGAAACCTCCTCCCACTGATCTTCTTCTTCAGATCCATCATCACTATTGTAATCTTCAAACTCATCTTCCTCTTCGTCGTCTTCGACCTCATTGTCTCTGTCTCTGGGTACATTTTCAATCTGGATGCCCTTCATCTTCTTTTTTTGCTGTTTACCTTGTTGTTTGGCTTTCAGAATCTCGCAAGTCCGAATGTCGTGACCTTTTTCATTGCATACGCTACATGTCCTTGACCTTTTCCCTTTGCGGCTGATCATTTGTTCCTTCTTAGATTTAACCTTTTATGCGAGCCACGACCATTGTTTCTTATACCAGCCGGCACACGGACAGTAGGAGGAGCATTAGTTACTGGTTGTTGATAACCAATCAACTTTGAAAATCGGTCAAATTTTGGATCAAGTTGCTTGGTTATACGACTCTGATCAACTCTCTCTTTAAGCTGCATCATTTGATCCCTCACTAAAACAAGTTGATCAAGGTCGGAAATCAAATTGCTAACCAAATACTCCCCTGTGTGGATGATTTCACGAGCAATCCGTTTAGCCTTTTGTTGCACATCCTTGCCACCCACATTTAGATTGTACTTCACATTTAACTCATTCGGCACCACATCCTTCGTCCATCTCTTCATAACATATTTGTTTGGTATTTCTTTAACACCAAACATCTTGAAAAGAAAATAGATGTGTTTGCATAGCAGCCCATACTGCTCAAAACGCAAACAGCTACACTGTGCAGTTACATCATTTTCAAGATTCTTGAACCACACCTAGAAAAAAACCAAAAAAAATTATATTAAAAATTAAAATCGCATGTGTAACATAACAATTTCGCATGTCTAAAAAATCATGTAAATAAATAAAATTTAAAATCGCATGAGAAACCCAACATCGCTTATTGTAGGATCATGATATGAAAAAAAGAAAAAAAGAAAAAAGAAAATCGCATGTAGGTTATCAAAAAATCGCATGTTTGAAATATATATGCTATAGTACCTCCAATAAACCATCTCCATGGGTTTAAAGTCCTTCAACAATATCCTGATCTGTGGACCCTCTATTTTGGTGTCCATCGGCAGACATTCAGAAATTGTACCATAAATCTCTAATTGCTGATCAAAGAATATAGACCTTGTGAATCTCTTAGCAGCATCTTTTTCTAAAGAAGTTTCGCTCCAATCAGCAGGCTCAGTATATCTTGAAATGTGATCATTCTTTCTATGATTAAACCTTTGGACATCCATTGCACCATCAAAATGATTCATAAACTCTACAAGAGTGAGTTGTGAATTAGACACCTGGCAGAAAAAATGGTTCTCACTCTCAGATCTTGAAGTTGTTCTCATAAGTCCCGACATTGGCTCATGCCGGTAAAAAACCGAAATCCACATGGATCTCATCACAAACGTATCATCAATCCATTTGTTTTCTGTGAGACCGAACTCAATCATCACCAACTTCCACTGTCTCTCGAATTCTTCGGGCTCAATGGAATCAGTCCATACAATGTCGCACATCCTCCTTTTAAACTCATCGTTATTGCACAACTCGTGTGTCACACCCCGACTTTCCACGTGTCACCGGTGGGCCCGGTGGGGAGTATCGTGACGTAGTTGGCAACATAATAGTCAAACAACACAATATATAAATGCACAGCGGAAGCAAAAGATAAATATATATTACAATCCGAATTTAAAGTAATATCCAGTATTACAACGGAAAGTAAAGGATCCACAGGCGGATCTTAAACATATCATTTGTTCAACAGACTTTAGACGCCTAGAACTTGCAAGATTCCTTAGTAGCGCCCTGAGCTTCTAGCCAATTACGGTCAGTACCTGTCACTTAACCTTTTTGGAAAATACGTCAGTTTTCACTGGTAAATACACTCAACCGACTCATTTGAAAAGAGTTTAAGAAAATTGATTTGAATGCACGTGGCACAAAATATCTTTTATAATTTGATTAAAATGCTCAGAGGCAAAATTAATCTTTTATACTTGGAATAATTATATTTATAACCTTGTATACAGATTTACATGTTCGTTGTACGTTCAGGGGCCGATGTAGAAACCGAGTCAGATTAACAGACACGCCACAAGTATAGGCCCACAAGAGAGTGAGATACCGTTATTACTTAAGCAACTGTCAGGTGTATGCCTACACCCCGTGCTTAAGACGTGGCCATTTTATAATACAATGATGTCAAGGATATCCGGGACATGGTCATTAACCCCTAAAGGTCTTTATTTCAAACAATACAGATTAAACCGGGTTACCTCAATAATTTAACCATAATAAGATTAAATATTCAATACCCGACCAAACGGTATTATAATACCGTATTCCAAGCCCGTATAGGGAAAATAAGTTAAGAGTATTTACCTGAGCTAGCTCCTGTCTTAAATAGCAAGAATCTAATAACCCAGCCGTATTCACTTAAGTAAGCGTAGGTACCATTTACCGGAATGCTCTAGTCTAGAATGATGGTATAAATAACCAATTAGAATGCTAACGGGTCTTTAATTAAGCCTAAGCTTAAACCGGTTAGTCTTAAGGAAAATATACGGTTCAAACGCATGATTAAGCGAAGACCGGAATAGAATGTGTTTTAGACCCGACAAGTTTGAAGACTTGTATAATATGGGTATTTCATACACATTCTGGATTTTGAGATAAAACCAATAAGGTTTGACCCGTTTCGGCTAATTTATGTAAACTTGCTACATAAACCGAACCGTACGCGTAATAAGCGTGACGGGTATTCATGAGAGCCATATATACGTTTCCTAAGTTAATTATGCCTCAAATATGTTGTGACATCAGTAAGATGTCTTTCATTATGCCCGAAACGTATTTAAACACAAACTAGGCCCCGTAGGGGTAGTTTGGTCATTTAAAAGGTTATAAAAGTGTTTAAGTATTTACATGAGTTACAGGTCTGATATAATCAGCAAAAATACTTATTTTGGTAAGTTATAACAGTAGGATAAAGTATATATATGAATTTACCAATTATAACCAAACTATGCACCGTAGGGGCATTTTGGTAATTTCACATAAGCCGTAAAGCTCAAAACCGAAGTCTGAGTTAAACAATTTTTGCTTACTGTTAAAATATTATAATTTGCCTCAAATATCAGTAGGTATAAACCCTTGTATGTTTAAACTAGTCTTAGTACATACTATGCGTTAAAAACGCTTAAAAAGGCGATTAGAAGCCGTTTCCGGGTTCTATATAGAAATCTGATATTTTTATTATTCCAAAAGGCTTAAAATAATTTATTTATCATTTAAGATCAGTAGCAAAAGTTTTGGAGTCAATTGGATGTGTAAAACTCATTTTATAGCCCGTAAGGGCAAAACCGACAATTACCGGATTAAGCCTACGACTCTAAGTTATGCTCAGCCTAAAATTAGTTAAAAATCTTCAAAAATCCCAAAATAATATATTACATCAGTGGGTAAAGATTTTGATATCAAAAAGTATGTTTAAATAGACTATACGCTAATTATGTCGTTTAATTAACATAAAGTTTTCAGTTTACGCTAACGAGCATAACTCTTAATCTACACCTCAAACTGATATCAAATTTTGCATACAAGTTTATATATTAGTAACTAAGGTTTCTACACTTTTACATTTTCACAAATCACGTTTTAAGGTGAAAAGGGCATAATGGTCAACATATGAGCAATTAACGGAATCATGCGTATTAATTGGTTAACTAATGAACCATGGTGTATAATCACAGAGGGTTATACTAGCATGTAACCTGGTCCAAATGAAGCTCTTAGGTATTTCTAAATCATACCAAAACGGGTCAGAACTGAAGTCAAAGCAAAAGTCAAAGCTTTGCGACTTTCGGTTCCGAACCGGGTCTTTACAGAGAATTGACGGGTTGATCATGTTTAGACATGTTCTTACACTTATTACCAAGTTACATTAATGATCAAACAGGTTGTATGTGTTCTAAATTGCTAATTATGCATAAATTAGAATTTAAGTATCCTGTTGACTTTTTCTTAACAAGTTTGACCCGACATTTGACATAGTTAGAGTGGGAATCAGGGGAAACCATTTTGAGGGTTTATTACCCACATAATTACCTACTTAAAGGTACTTTTAATTCGATATTTGACTAAGCCATTATTAATTAATCTCGAAGTCAAACCGTAATTACGATGGTTTGACTTTTAGCTAAATAACTAAGCTAAACTCAACTAAGGCTGGTTAAGCAAACTTACAAGTGTTTAATGACTGATTAGGAAGGCCTGGAAGGTGCTCTGGTGCTCCACAATTGATCATAAGTGCTTGAGGAATGAATGATCAAAGTGTTTGCACATAGGAGCTTTATATAGTGATCAAGTCTCCACAAAGTGTTGACAAATAGGTCTACTACTGCCCACAAGTTATTTACAAGTGTCCCTAGATGTTTAGGGGCCAAGGGAGATGTGGAAAATCGTTTAAAGGTCGAAAATTGCGCTGAAACAGGCAACAGCCGGTTTTCTGTTGCTGGGCACTACCTTACGGACCTCAAGCTCACCAGTGTTGAGGTCCGTAAGCCTGACATCAGGCTTAAAAATCTGTTGTTCTTTGGTGTTTTGAAAGGGCAACTTGTGGGTTTCGAATTTGGGACTTCAATTATCAGTTTGGGGCCTCTATTATGGGTCTTTAACAGTTGCATACCCTACCATTATGTTATGTTTGCTTGCTTGGATCCTTTTCAAAGTGCCGAACAAGAAGGTTTACCGTAGGAATTTCCATAGGAACCTATCTTGCACTTTGAATTCAATCATTGCCAACAATTTTCTGGATTTAAGATATGTTAGATGTTTAATATATATATACTTGGGTCTTGGGATTTATGAATGAGGTCGTTCAGAGGTGAAAATTAACATGACGACACTTTCAAATCCTGCCAAAACATCTTTATTAAATCCGGGGTTACCACGCTTTTTGTCTTACATGACACGTGTCGTTATATCATTGATCACGAATTTTCGAGGTGTTACATCGTGTCCAACCTATAACAATAAATGCTTTTTATATAAGCCTATAACAAAAATCTATGATATAAAAAACATATCGCTAACGAAAGACAAAATAGCATGCTATACCTTATCTGCCACTTTTTTCATTATGTGCCACATGCACAATCCGTGTCTGCTGATAGGGAAAACCTCGTCAATAGCCTGTTTCATGGCAGGATCTTGATCCGTCACTACAACCTTTGGTTGCCGACCAAATGACATTAAGAATGAATTCAGAAGCCATTTATATGATTCAATGCTATCCGATGCCAACAACCCAGCTCCAAGTGTTACATTTCGATAGTGGTTGTCAATGCCAGTGAATGGAACAAACACCATCTTGTACCTGAACAAACACATGCGAAAACACATTGAAAACATGCGAAAAAGACAGATATCACATGCGAAAAACAAAAGTATAACATGCGATATAGTTAACATCATTTCTTCAACATGTCTACACATGCGATATTACAAGCTCATGAAGACATATAACATGCAAAAATTAGTAAAAAAACGTGTTTGTCTTGAAAACTTACCTGTTTGTCTTGAAAGTTGCATCGAACGATATCACATCCCCAAATTCCATATAGTTAAGCTTGCATAAACCATCAGCCCAGAACAACCCAGTTAACCGTTTGTCATCATCAACAGAATATTCAAACGAATAATCAGCTAAATACTGTTTTTTGTCAGTTATCCTATTAATCATCATGTCAGCGTCATATTCTCTTATATAGCTGTTAATTCGCTTCCTAAAATTTTTGCAATCATCAACCGTGGCACCAACGTTCTCGAAACCACCATAACGTTTCCTCATTATATGGAAAGCTTTGACAGGACCAAGGTTTAAAGTGCCTAATTCCCAAACCAACTCCTCTTGGACATCTGACAATTGTCTGTAAGCTGGCAACATGTGAATATCATCTTGGCATACAAACTTATGATTATGGCCATCAACAAATCTCTTTACTGTATATAATCTACCATCCACAGTGCAAATCATAAGTTGAGCTTTGCATCCAGTTCTAATAGTCCCCCTGTTCCTTGTTTTGAATTGCTTTTTTGACTTCAAACGATCGTCAATACACAGTGGCTTATGTCCCTCTTTAGAACAAACAAAATACTTAGTTTTGATTATACCATCACTATGTACTTCACCACCTTTCCGAATAGAAAAACCGGCTAACTTAGCATATCATTGGTAAAACGCATATGCTTGTTCAATAGAGATAAATTGCATTCCAACAACAGGTGTAGCTGATGCTTGACCCTTCGGAGTATAAACCCTTTCATCTACATGAATCAAAATCAGAAAACAAAAAACGTGCGAATTATCAGACTAGTTACATGCGACATATTAAAAAAAGCATAATTTCATCATAAAGAACAAACACATATGCGAATTGTATGAACAATAACATGCGAAAATGATGATTTTGAATAATCTGTTTTATATATGCGATTTATTATACCATAACATGCGAAAATGCATAAAAGAAAAAAAAAACAAATGCGAATTGTAAGAGTAATGACATGCGAATTTGTGCATGTTGCTTTCATATCAAAATTCAAACTTCAAAAAACACCTACAACAATATAAAATCATTGCTATGATTAAACAAAAAACAAGTATACGAACAATTTAGAGATCTGAATTAACATAATTACCATTAAAAAACTCGTTTACAGCACTTGTACTTGCAATTGGATTTGGATTTGCAGGTGGTGGATTTAAAACATCTTCAATCGAAACTCTCTGATATGCAGATAATTGAGCATGATCACCGATCGGTCGAGTTTCTTCAAAATCAACATCTGTTCGTCCAATGCTGCTCTGTGGATCCATCGAAAAAAAAAACAATTGAATGAAACCCTAACATAGATGAACGAAAACTGCAATTTGAGAATTATGAAAAATTTGAAACTGATTCGAATGATAATTACCGGGATATTAATGTAACGAACATCTTGCTGATTGAATGAAGAGACGAATTTGCCCTTAGATGATTGAATTAATTGTCTGATTTAACCTTATTAAAGAAAAACTGAATCAGGACACGTGTACGGCTCAAAATCTCGCGTATGTAATGTACGATAACCTTATTTGTACCATACTCTTTACCTATATATATATATATATATAGTCTGTAACAAAATATATTTATTCAACTGGGAATCAACATTCTTTCAAAGCTCGCATGCACGCGGCATCCCTCGACCGAATACATCGGGTTGATATCGCCTCACACCTTTGATCGATCTTCTCATTTTAAGTAGCTCATCGAATTTGTCTCACTCGACCTTGACTCAGCGACACTTGAACAATCATGGGCGCTCGTGACACTATGCACATGAGCGACGTTTCACCCAAACAACGCAAAGAAAGGCATGTTAGAACTTAGCAACAATACTAGGATACTCTATTGCTTCAGAAATTATCATAATCTAGATCATACAGACACAAAAACTTTAGGTGAAAACAACGATGATCAGATCAGATACTTTCACTAACATTGTGTCACACCCCAACCGATGGTGGAAACATCAAGGTGGGACGAAATAGATTGCTCGAGACTTCATAGCTTTCTAATAATGACAATAATTTAAATAACAATATTTCATTTCATTCTAAAAGGAAGTACATAGTCTTGAAGGGAAAATACAACAATTTTGGCAACTTGAACATAATGAAACAAAGGAAATACATAACATGAAAATATGGGTACATATCTAGTTCACCCTAACCAATTTCTTCGAATCGCCAAGGCTAATTTCCTATAATGTGTATTAAAATAAATTGTCAACACATAATGGTCAGTGAGCATACTGTCACACCCCAACCGATGGCGGAATCATCGGGGTGTGGCACTGAGCGAAACAAGTTGTTCAAGGGAATCCACAACAACTATTAAGTGACAATATTTATAAGGTTTAATATCCCATACTATTAAACAAATAAAGCCAAAAACAGTCATTACAGATATTCAGTCTCAAAAACAAAATCCATTCCGACAACTCAGATTTTATTTGGTGAGTTTCTAGACTTCCTAACTTGATTTCAGCGTAACATCCAATCAACCTGTCACATATGTTAAAATAAAAGTCAATACATAAAGTAAAGGTGAGTACACAAGTTTGCATAGATATAGTATGAAAAGCGTTTACGCATAACCAACATGTAACACGTAACGGGCGAAGCATGTAACTATCTACAATGATACAACCTAACCACGAGACTGCGTTGTAGATTATTCGCGACACATGTTCACCGAAGCGAACACGTGAAGTAAAGTAATGTGATCCCCAGCAACCCCTGTCACACAGGTGCTGAGTCCAAACTAGGGGTGTGCACGGTTCGGTTCAGCATTATCCGTAACCGTAACCGAAGTCATCGGTTAATTGGTTCGGTTAATTCAGTTAATTTGTCGGTTTTCGGTTCGGTTCGGTTAATTTTCGGTTAATAACCAATTCAAACAAGGTTTATTTTTTTTGCTTAGAAATACATGTAATGGAGGTATAAATACATGAAATAGATGTATAAGTACATGAAATGGATGTATAAATAAATGAAATTGAGGTATAAATGCATGAATAGATGTTTAAATACATAAAATGGAGGTATAAATAAATGAAATGAAGGCATAAATAAATGAAATAGAGGTGTTATTACATGAAATGAAAGTATAAAACATGAAATACATGAAATAGTGGTATAAAAGCTAGAAATATATAAAGAAATAAATGATTCAGTTCGGTTCGGTTAATTTCAGTTAACCGATGGTAAAAAAAATATCTGTTAACCGACTTTCGGTTAATTCGATTTCGGTTAATTTCATCCGGTTTTGTCGGTTTTCGGTTCGGTTTCGGTTAACGGTTCAGTTATTGCACACCCCTAGTCCAAACTATAGTACTATCGTTGCTAGAGGCGGTCTAGTGTAACACTGTATAAGCATAGTAACAAGCATTCAACAAATCACGTATAGCATGCGGGAGCGGTTAGCATTTATAAAGTGTTTGTGTTGTGTGTTGTGTTTTGGTAGTGAACGTATGTAACACCCAAAAGTGCGTTAAATGAAAATGGGTTCGAGTATACTCATTGTGTATGTTTAGCAAGTAAACACAATCTGGATTGGATTGAAGGGAGCGCTCGGTCAGTCTGTGCACGGAAACAGAAGCATAAGACCTCCTCAGGGCTTAATGGTCGTAAACAAAATGTCGAGCGGGTTAAGTGTTTGACAGTGCATCTGAACGGATGGACGCCATCCGGGCGGACGCCATCCGGACGGACGGGTGTCATCCGGACGGACGGACGCCATCCGGACGAACGGGTGCCAACCGGACGGACGGGTGCCATTCGAGCGGATGGATCCCATTCGGTCGAAAGGGCTATTTTGTTTAAATGGTAAAATCCGACACATAACTTGGTACTTTAAAACAGAAGAAAAGTCTGGAGTGGTGCAAGGCCTATCCGGGCGGATGGACACAGTCCATTCGAACGGATGGTCTTTGGTTGCAGTTTGTAAAATTTTCGTAAACAAAAAGGTTTTTCGGTTTAGCGGAGACGGTCGTGACGATGATTTCAAACAACGGAACATACCAGGTCCAGTTCTTTCGAACGGATGGGCCTCGCTCATTCGGATGAATGCTCTGTTCTTGATGAAAATTTCATGTTTGACCCATCAATCGGTCCATCTCTTTGGTGGAAATCAGTTCTCGAGTCGGCTCTTGACTATGGAACGAGTCGAGAGTCTGACAAAGTCCTGTTTCTACCCATATTGTGTAAAATCCGAAGGGAAGGTCAAAATAAGTGGAGAAACGTTGAAATCTTCCATAACTTGATCCTATCTCGAGGGGATGATGCTCCACAACAGTTTACCTAAGCAAAATGAGTGGAAACCATCTTCGAGATGGCTGGAATCAAGGGTTTTTGAGAAAAAGTGTAGGATCGGGATTCGATCTAAAAGAGTCAATCAGAAGAGTTCTAGACCAAATCAGAGGCGGAATTCATTGATTTGATCTTCATTGCAGCTAGATTTAAACTTAGAAGTAGATTAAATATCGATTGTATTGATCTGACAAAGTTACATGAGCTGGCGACACTTCGGCAGAGCTTCGCTACCGAAATTAGATTGTTCCAAATAAAGACCTTGACTCTCCTATTTATATGAATGCCAGACCCCACGAACTATTTCATGCTTTCTGGCCAGACCCCATGAACTGGCCAGACCTCACGAACTGGCCAGAGGCCAGACCTCACGAACTTGGTCACCTCGTGCGAGGTGGCTGGTTCAGGTCTGTTTACCGATTCTCTCGTTCAACGTGTCCTAGTCTATCTATTCTAGTTACATGACTCGATACAAGACAAAGTCAACAGACATATGCACTAACAAACTCCCCCCTTGGATGATGACAAGTCTTCAGTGTATTGAGTCTTCAGTCTTGATCGGTCTTCTCGCTCTTTCCAAAGTATCTTTCTCTGTAAGCATCCTTCAATCTTTCTCTTACTCTTCCAGAATCTCAATCTTACTCTTCGTCTTCAGACTCCCCCTTTCGATAAGCTGGGATCGCAGTCTGGAATTCTCTATCTGTAAGCTTTGAATCAGAATCATGGCTATAATCTGCATACGCTTATGCTGAAAAGTTCTCAGGAGTCGAAACCTAGCTCTTTCAAAGCTTTTTACCTGCACATACTCTACCCAAAACATAAGGTTTTTCATTTTAAAAACATTCATAGTCTAATCATCTAGACCCATATGCAAGATAGACAATTTTGACATAGATGTTCTCTTATTATTCACTTGTAAAAACAAATTTGGTTTCAAATTAATGAACCATTTAACCATTTCAAATTCGTTTGTCATTTCAAACAAAACTCTTCCAACCCTTGTTGTTCATCATGTTCAGCACTTGGAATTTTGAAAATCAGCTTTCCAACATCAGTTGTCGAAAATAAGATGAAATAAAATCTTTTTGAATTTTCAAAATTTTATGCTAAATACACTGAAAATCTTTTTGGATTTTGGGAAATAAACTATATACAAACATCTTTTTGTGAGTTTGTGTAAGAGGATTATATCAGTTTATGACAAATCACTTAGTTCCATTGAGCTTTAAACACTTTAAGTTTTAAACAATTCACTTAAATTGTCAGTATACTGATCCACATAAATTTTCGCACAAAGTTCAATTGTTTCGAGATACGAGATTAGTGTTTTAATGGACTTAACTTATTCGCGTGTCCCACCTCAGAATATACTCCCGTATCCAGACTCCTATTTTCAGTCTTACAGGTGAATGCACACTAATGATATCTGTAAAAGGGTAATGCGAGACAATGAGAGCTCAGGTTAGAACTTCCGTTCAGACAAAGAGATGATGGCTCGACTTTTAGAGGTGTGTCCCATTGGGGGATCTTTTCTTCAACATCATATGATTAGCATTTTTCAATGTTTCATCATTTTTTATGCTGAGGGTGGGCTTTATGATTAAAGCAGTGCAGAATATTATACAAGGACTAGGCTATTGCTACAGCAAAATCAGAAGTCCTGGTATAATACCCAGATATAATCACGCACAAAGACCTAGTATGTCAAAAATAGAAAGCCCTTCAAACAAGATTTCGGGGGTTACCCATATATCCGAGAGATGTTCCCCACGAGATAAGTAAGTATTTGATATTTAGGTTTATATCTCGAAAACAATCTACTAAGCGTGTAAAAACCTATTGGCATATCATCAGTGAGACCGTTTATCACATTTTAACTTTCCAATTCTTTAGCGTACTGTGATTGTCTACTGATGTACTATCATTTCCTCTTTTCACAACAAAACTCATTTTGATTTTTCGATGTTTTTGGTTTTAGATTTTATCAAGTTTTTGGATTTTTCAAATTTTCAAAATTTCTAAATTTTTACTCCCCCTAAAATCAAAAATATGTTTCAATTTTGATTTTCCGGGAAAATTTGAAAGCAAAAGCAATAAACTGTACACATAAAATGACAAACTGATGTGAATTGCTTCAATTCTCCATTCACTTGGCTTAAACAATCAGAACTCCCCCTGACAACAAACTATTTTCCCATTATGATTTCAAAACACTTAAGTTTGTTTTAATCAAAATGGTTTTTCCGGAAAATTAATTTGTTTGTCATTTCACAAACATGGGGATTCATTCATCACTTTGTTCTTTCAACCACTTTGTAAAAACTATCACTTGTAGGTTTTTCACAAAAATATTTTTAAAAAATGATGCCGATTCATGCTCCACGATTACCAACTTGGGAGCTCCGGCAAGTCAGGATTTCAAAGAAAGAATGCTGACACCCAAGCCTGACCAACCTTGGGTGCATCCGAGTTATTTTCACTCGGTGTGTAAATTCTCCTCTTTGATTCATAATATTCTTTTACCCCTTTGGCCCTACCATCGACCATTTTTCCAAAAAATATGTTTTACTTTCCCATTGAAAGCCTTTTCGACATCGAATTCTTTCTTTTCAGAATAGAATTGATTCAAAATTTCCACTTTTCCAAATTTTGATTTTAAATTTGCAGCCCGCAATGGTGGAAAGTTGACATCATCCATTGGCGGTACTGACTTTTCTCTTTTTAGCTCAACTTGTGGCTCCTCTGACTTTGACGAATCAGATTCATCGCCAGAAAGTGGCTCCTTTGCTTCCGAAGAAACAAATTCATCGCCAGATTTAACATCTGATTTCTTAGCAACCCACGTTTGGTTGTTAAGATTCACTCTTCTTTTGTAAAACTTTTTAGAACACTCACCAACTTCATATGTTGATTTTTTAAACATTTTAAATTTTTCAGTTGGTGGTTCAGTTTTATTGACAACTTTTTCTTTGAGTTTAGTAGACACTCCGTGTTGTGTGTTACTTGCCTTTGGACAGTTCCAGGCGATGTGACCAACTTCATTGCATCGGTAACAGGTTCTTGTCTCCTTTTCTGATTAGCTTCATTCTTCTCATGTTTCTGTTTTTCTGCAAGAAACGCTTTGTTCGATTGCTTCCAGAATGAGCTCTTTTTCTCTTCTTCAGAACTTGACCCTGAAACAAATACAGTTTTTGATTTAAAATCTTTAATATTTTGATTGTTTTCAACATCAAAACCTAACCCCTTCTTTTTGAAATTGCTATTATGATTCGGTTTCTTTTGATGACCTGGACCGAAACCTTTCTTCTTGTTTAAACGTTGTTGAACTCTAGAAGTATATTTAGGTTTTGTAAGTCCCATTTTATCTTTTATTTCTGAAAACTTTATTTTTATCAATTTAAAAACTGTTTTAATATTTTCAATTTTCACTTTTTTAATTGGAAATTCCTCATCAGAATATAGTTTGTCTGAATCATTCAAAGTATATGCCACTTTGATTGGTTCATCATTCAAATTATTTTCTGTTTTCGGAATCTCTTTATTATGACTACTCTTGACCGATGATTTCGAACTGTTGACTGATGAACTCGAACTCTCAGATTCAGACTTTGACTCTGACTCCTCATCCTTATCCAACACCTGATCGACCACTTTCTTTATTAACTCAGACTCATGATCAGTGTCAGACGATGTGAATGTGATGTCAATGTTGTCTGGTAGCTCATCAGTTGTTTCAGACTTTAACTTTATATTGACTGCCTTTTTGACTTGTTCCGAATTAGGTTTTCTGGGAGAATAACCTTCCCAGATCAGAGGCGGATACTTGTTATAATTTGCACTTTGTTTCTTACCAGTATCCGTATCTTCCGACTTTTTATCTTGAAAGGCTTCAAAACCTGCTACTGTCGGATAGATTCTATCAATCAATTAATCAGAACTTGAGTAGCTCATTAGCAATCTTCTGATTCTTTCATTCTCAATTTTTCCAGTCTCTAATTCTTGCTTCAACTTTGCACACTCATCAATATAATGATTGATGGCCTTCTGCTTAGACATCATTACTGCATTCATCATTGTCAAAGCATCTTCCCTTTCTGAGTTTGTCTTTTCCAACTGATTAACCGTTCTGTTCAACACATCATAAGATTCTTTCAAGTACTTAACATCGAACAACAATTTTTCTTTCATCTTGTCTAGCTCACTAAACTTCTTATCTTTCTCTTCACAATGTTTGCATGGTTCCAAACATTTTAGACAAGGTTTTGTGACCTCTACAATCTTTTCAATCTCAACAATCTTCTCAGCAACTTTAACTTCTTCACTCTGTTCATACTTCTCTTCCACCTGAACAACATTCTCACATTTTACCTTTTTCTTTTCTTTTGTTGCTCGTTTCTCCTTTAGTTTCTCCAATTTATCTGCAAAATAAAATTTGAAACTTTCAAGAGATAAATGAGTTTTACCAATGTTTATTTGATTAATTTCTTCATCATCATCACTGCTATCAATTGATGATTGAACAAAGACTAGTATCTTTTCTGAACTATCTTCGGAAGTGACAGACTCTCCATCTTGACTTTTCTTATCATTTGCAAACACATCCATCCATTCTTTCATCAACTCTGGCTCTTGAATGATCTAGGCAATAAATGCTCTAAACTTTGAGTTACTTTCAGCCAGAATATATTTGTCCCAGCTAAATCCCTCTGGCAATCTTTCATCTTCTTGATCTGGAGGCATAGTAAAACAAGCTTTCTTCTTTCCATCTTCAATCGGAATAGTACGGACTGATGACGGTTGTTGAGCTACTTGATGATATAATGCTTTCCGATAATATTCATTGTTCCCGAAAGGATTATGAGCTCCACCTGCTTCTCGGTTGGTACATTCCGTCTTGAAATGTCCTTTTTCCCTGCACCGAAAACAAGTAACTTTAGACTTATCAAAACCTAAAGTAGAAACATTAGCATCACGTAAGTCATCTCTTCCAGTAATCTGCTTAAATTTCTCAACTCTCCTCAGCACGCTCTCTAAACACCACTTAATATCCATTAGCTCCATTTCCTCAGCATCAATCTGATCGTAATCATCTTTTGTTAACATAGGATTTCCGATTCTTCCAGCAACCAAACTCTCATATGATTCTAACACAGTAACTAGTAATGCCATATGACCTTTAGCGAATTCTTTAGAGAAATTCTGACCGTTCTGAAGATGCAACGCGATGTTGCATTGTAGCACATGACCATTACCATTGTTTGAGCTTTGAGACTGATAATTTGAAGTTGAAACATTAGGATTAACACTCGGATATGAAGAAAATCCACTGTTGTTGATTGAACTTTGATTGAGTGATCCAGATGAGTTTTCTGCGCTGAAAGCAGTCTGAATCTTTGGACTAGCTTCAACATTTTGAACATTACCTTTGAAATACATCTTGATATCTTGTTGACCACTTGAATTGTTCATTCTAGCGATCTTTTGTTGTTCAAGATCTTGTCCTTCAAGTTTTTCAATGAATTGAGCAATTGACAATCTATCATACTCTCCGGTATTCTTCAAAATCATAAGATATGTACCCCATTCATTTTGAGGAAAAGCATCGACTAATTTTCAACCCATTCCTCTCGGTCTTTATTGATATCCAACCGGGTCATTGAACGCACTAAATGACAATATCTCTCAATAAGAGTCTTTGTAGTTTCACCCGGCGAACTTGAAAACAATTCAAATTCTTTCTTTAACAATGATTTTTTATTCTTGATCATCTTCGTACTTCCTTCGAATTTTGTGCGAAGTGCTTCCCAAATCGAACGTGCACTGCCATCATGTTGAAGTAATACGAAAATGTCTTCTTTCACAGCTTGTTATAGTAAACTGATCATCATTTTTTCTGCCTTGTACATGTCTCTCTCTTTATCCGAAAATTCATAAATAATCTTTATAACACCCATATCAGAACGAGGTCGAACATACTTAGTTTCATTACAAACCCAAGACATTAGATGATTTGCTTGAACCCAGTTTTCGAACCGTTTTTTGCCAATTGTAATATTCTTCAATGCTCATAAACTTAGGGGGTTTCTACAACGTTCCCGTTTCATTTTCCATGTTTACGTTCTGAGCAACTGAACTTGCAGTAGCTAAGGTAGTACTGAACGCGTTATAGAATTCGTTTTCCATGTTTCGGTATCGAGAGTTCACAATAACAAAATCTTCAAACGATCTGAGGGTTTGGAATGAGCTGGAATCCTCAAACCACACGACCTGGAAAAATTAGTTCAAACGACCTAGAAGTTGTCACAATCTGGATTTGGTGCGACCTGGAGACACTTTCAAACGACCTGGTTCAGTTCGTACGACCTGGGATTTAAACTCAAATGACCTGGCTTAATCTCAAACGACCTGATCAACCCATATGTGATCGGAGTGTCGCGCTCCGGTCAAAGATAATATTTATAGTCCCAAATTACCCTTAACAAATAGTTAGTGGTAGTAAAGGGTCGAACCACGAAGAGTATGTGGTTTGCGAGTGGATTTGACTGAATTGAAATATGAATCACAATTTATGAAGCTTGCTATCTTGTTTTTGTATATTTTTGTTTGATTGAAAGATGTGAATTAAAATTACTAAAATGATTGAATGGATTAACTACTAAAGATTAACAAAATGCAAGAAATGAACTTGATTGTTTGAACAATAATAAGAAAACAAGGCTCACACCCGGTTTCAACAAATGCAAGACTTAGGGTTACTATGTGTTTTAATTTGCTTTACTAGAAATAATTCATTAACAGGTCACAATCACAAAGCTTAGGTGCCAATCGCTATCAACGTCATAGACAACGGACCACGATGCACTTCGTTACTTTGGACTAGCAAATCCAATCAAAAGACAAGGCATAAATACGTGTATTCGTTTCACAAAGTCAAATTTAATCATTCACTCGACAATTCGCAAATTCAATACAAACGTAGGACAATTATCTAAAGATTCAAATGTAAATTAAGTTGTCACAAAGCAAACATAAAAATGTAATAACCCTAACTCTTACAAAAGTCTACACAGGGGTGAAACCTTCAAGAAATTAGCCGCTCATGGAAGGACGAACGCTATCACCAGAAATTGAGAACTCGAAGTTGAACATCTTGAAACCTAGAGGATGATGGATGATGAGGTTTAGGGTTTTGGGTAGGTGATGATGATGAACGGATGAATGGATTGATGGAACTAGGGTTTGGAATCAAGAATGATAATGATTCGGTTCTTGATTCGGGTTGTAGAGATGAAGGTTGGTGAGTTGGTGATGAAAGATCATGAGAATTAGGCTCTCAGATCACTTTCAAAACTCAAAATAATGTGTAACTCCCGTTTCTTGGTCAAAATTGATGTTATAACTCGTCCACAACTCAAAAATCAAGTTTTTCGCGAAGTGAGAATGCAGGTGGCGTCGCCGACGGCCATTTAGGGCGTCCCCGACGGCCCCTGGAAGTCTTAGTTTCACCCGACGGCTTAATCTGCTGTTTACGAAGGTTTCTGGCCGACGGAACAAACCAGAGGGCGTCGCCAACGTTCCTTTTGGGCGTCGCCTACGGTGCCTCTAAATACCATTTTTTTGCTTTCTTCATAACTTCTTCGTTATAGCTCCGTTTTACGCACCGTTTTCGCCCACGTACTCGTTATTCAGCCCTCTATCATGCCATCTTCCAATATATTCATTTTAAATCCATTAACATCCCCCAAAACACATCCAATCTTCCTGATTAACCCGGTTTTGTTCATTTCACATCCCCAGTTGATCCCGTTCGCTCCCGGTGCTCCGTAAAGCTCCCGATTAGCTCCTTAAACTCTTTTAGACCTGTAAAACACAAATCCCATTAAAAGTAGGCTATTCAAGATTAAAAGATATGTAAAAACATCAACTTAAGCATAAACGATCAACGGTTTTCAACCATGTATCACATCTCCACACTTGTCTTTTGCTTACCTTCAAGCAAATCTGTTTTTCACTTTCACGTGGGTCTAACAAGAAATGCACGCCCCATTCCTGAGACGAAGGTTAAGGTCTATTGTCATACAAAAGTTCAAACTCTTTACAATTTTCAACATATTTAACGGTAAAATGCATTCACATATAAAATGGTTATCCAAGATTAACCCGCCCGTGAAACCAACAATTCATGCACATCCCTCACAATGTTCTCTCCACTCGGTTTATAAATTGGCTAATTTTCATAATGTATTGGCACTTCAAAGAATGATCGCTCAAAACTGATTAGAACTCGTACCCGCATAGGCTTGCAACTCAATCATTCTCCACCACCGAACACGAATACTAAGCACAAGTCATAAGGTCTTTGTACGGGTTGTAACGGGTCTAGGCTAAGGGTAGGAACTAGGACATTTTAAAGTGGCTAAGGTGATGAAAATTCGATTTTTATTACAAAAGACTACTCTAAAGAAAACTAAACTATAAACATCAACTACAAGGCAACAACTTTAGCCTTTTATTTCTCAAACTAAGTACATGTATTTTTGTTCTTTTTTTTTCAGCAATTTTCTCATCTTTTTCATAACATTTTCTGATTGATTTTTTTATGCAAACAATCAAATACAACTATACAAACTCGACTCCTATAATCGAATTTCCATCACACAGGTTTAAAAGAAAAAAGGTTTAAGGTTATGGGCTATAAGGTGGTCAAACGAAAGGATTAGGCTCAAAATTGGCTACTAGGGGACAAATTTTTGGGTAAGGATATAAAAATGGTGTAAAATGGAAAAGGTTTACCGAATGCCTTAATCATTCTCGTGGTTGTATTCGGTCTATGGTCTCAAACGTATCAAAAGTTGCAAGTTCTACAATACATGACTAATGGTCCACTCAAACAAAGAAACATAGTATGTAATCTATGATATAAAAGTGGCTCAAAACCTCACATATCTAAAGGGTATGGTATGTGACATGCATAAAATACTAGTTTCTTAGGCGGATTATTCCCAAATAATCACTCGCTAAATACCCGTCATGTTCTTAATTTGAAGTTGACCATGACAAAAGACCAAATGGGTTATGACATCCCTCGTTGACTTAGTTACTTGTGCTTTAAGATCGCTTTCGAAACAAGACATTTTTGAAAAAAATTTGAAATTTTCCCCCATCCCCACAATTGAGGTAAACTTTGTCCTCAATGTGTAGTGTTTAAATGAACGGGTCAAAATCGAAAACTTTTACTACTCCCCCATCCCCACACTTGAGGTAAACATTGTCCTCAATGTGTAAGAACTAGCGTTTTAAAACGCACAAGGGATGTGACACGACTAACTTCCCAAAAATTCCACCCCGGAAAATAACATACAATTACAATCCACTTATTGCTAATCTAAGAATCAAGGTAAAAAGGAAACACATGCACCTGCTTTTTTTTTCGCTAGATGCTCATATATTCTTCTTCTCTTCATAAAAACGGTTGTCCCGCGAACATGTTTTACCTATAAATCTTAATCCTTGTGTAGAAGCATGCTTCTCACAACCATTGAAATTTGTTAGGTGCTTAGTTCTACCATTTTTTATGAAAGTGTTACCAAATCATGCGTTAAATTACCTTGATTTTTGTGGAAAAAATTTTTACAACAATAACAAACCTAACTCACTTTCGTAGGAATCACGGTTGCATTTAGCGTATGCAACAAGCCCTTTTAAACCCCCTAATAGCTTGGGAGGACGAGTAGGTCTCGTGAGGGTTATATAGGGAACACACCCACAACGTTCATTTAACTACTAAAACGAAATAACAAAATTATACAACAACAACAACAACAAAACTACGGAGAAAAATTAAAACGAATTGTAAAACAAAATATACAACAACAATTGACTTACCACCTTATGGTGGTCGAATGGCGTGCTTGCCACCTACGAACTCCTCGAAATCACCCACCGATGATTCATACCATTTGTTTCCAAACGATCCAAACTTCCTCACCTCCTCTTCCTTCTTCTTTTCTAGAGGTGACTTCTTCGCCTTCTTTTTCTTGATCGTCTTCTTCTTTGTTTCTCCAAACCTACCAACCATAGCACATACCTTTTTGTTTGGATTCATGTCCTCTTTAGGACATTTATCCTCACCGAGTGGGTTAGTAAAATTTGGAAAAACATTTAAATTTAATTCCCGGTCCCCAAACTTCATGCTTACCATTCCCCTTGCACAATTCATTATGGCATTAGCAGTTGCCAAAAAACGGTCTACCCAAGATAACTACCGGTTGGGTGTCCTCAACACACCCAACATAGTCTACTACCAAAAAATCAACTGGGTAGTAGCAATCATCCACCTTAACAATTACATCCACCACCACCCCCCTCGGATGCGTGGGAGTCTGATCGGCCAATACCACGGGAGTATCAAATTTTTTTAATGGACCAAAATCGTATTGGTCATATAAACTCCCGGGTAAAATGCTCACACAAGCTCCAAGATCGAGGAGCGCCCTCTCGATTTTAAATGTTCCAATTTGAATTGAAATAAGAGGATCTCCTGGGTCTTGAGCTTTTTGAGGAAGGGCACTCGATAAAACGGCACTAACATGAGATATCAAATCAACCGGTTCGGTTAATTTGTTGTGCCGTTTTTCGATGCTTAACTCCTTTAAGCATTCCACATGAGCCGGAACCTTTATTATGTCATCTAGTAACTGTAAATTAATTTTTGCTTGTTTAAAATTTTCCCACCCCTCGTCCTTCGGTGGGTACCGTTCCTCAACATGTGATGCATTAATCGGTTTAATTTGATTTAAACAATTCTCACAAAAAGAATTTTTAGTTATATTTTCAATTTTACTTTGTGAAATCGTTTCTTGTTCATTTTCACTTTCCGGCTCATCACTTATATCTTCCACTACACTATCAACATATTGTGGTGGCGGAATGCTTTGAATACTACAAATTTCATCATTCGGAAGAAGACTTACCGCGCTAATGTGTACATTCCTCGCATTTCCCGTGCTTGAGCTTTGATGCTTCGGGTTCATTGCGGTGTCACTTGGAAGTCTTCCTCCACTTCCACGAGTTTGGGCCATTTATTCCGCAAGTTGACCCACTTGCTTTTCCAACGCCTTGTGCGACTTGTCTCGCACCTCAAACTCCTTCTTCATTTCGGATTTGATCTCTCGATTTGAAGTAGTGAGGGCATTCATAGCATTCATGAGTGCATCAAACTTAGAATTTATCGAGTCATCACCGCCCATTTGAGAGATTGAATTGCCACTCCCATTACCGCCTTGATTGTAGTTCCTTTGGTAACCCCCTTGGTTACTTCCTTGGCGAGTTTGGTGCGAATACCCCCTTGATTTCCCGATTGGAAATTCGGGTTCATTTGGTTAGAAGCATTACCATACCTAAAGTTAGGATGGTTCCTCAACCCGAGGTGGTAAGTGTTGGAGTTCATATCGTATTACCTTCGGTCTCCATACACTTGATTCACATCCGTGGTGGCTTGGCAATTCTCGGTCCGGTGACCGATGTCACCACATTCTTCACATACGCTATATTGTACAGCACCCACTTCTTTTTTCTTCATGCGGGCCAACTCCCGCTCCAACGTGTCAATCCGATCCTTGGAATTCGCATCACGATCAGGCCAAGACCTTGAGGTAGGGTGCTTTTTGGCTCGGTCGGCTGATTCTTTCGCCTTTGACCTCTTACTCATCCTTTCTAGGAACTCCCAATCGTCATCCTCGTGATTGCTCAATAGAGTTCCATTGCTGGTCGATTCAAGGTGGTTCCATGTCTCATCATCCAAACCCCTTACGAAGCATTTGACCAACTCCCATTTTTCTATTTGGTGATGTGGGCATTTCCGAATCAATTCTTTGTATCGAGTGAACGCTTCATGCAACGGTTCACTCGATAGTTGCCGAAACGACCTTATTTCATCCCGCGCATCATCAGTCTTCGCCATTGAGTAGTACTCGTCAAGAAATACTTGTTGCATCTCGCCCCATGTCCGAATGCTATTCACCGGAAGTGTAAGAAACCATTGTTTCGCTTTATCTTTTAGCGAAAACTGAAATAATCGAAGCTTGACCTCCTCCAATGCAAAATTATGCCCCCCGATAGTGCTACAAATGGACGAAAACTCCGCCAAATGGGTGTACGGTTCATCATTAGACCTCCCATTGAAGTGGGGAAGTATGTTGATGTAGTGGGGCTTGCAATCAAACATCCTTCTTTCACAAACTATTGGAGAGTCATTTTCGGTGACCACTGGCCTAAAACGGTCATTTACTCCCCGTGGAGGTTGTTGATGACGATGTGGGCCGTTAACTTCTTGATCAACCAGTCTTCGATTATCCCTTCGATCACCACCTCGATCTCTACCTTGGTTACCTCCTCCCACGAAATGAGAAATCCGGTTATGATTCACATTATTGTTGTTATTGTAGTACCCATCATTCCGATTCCTTTTATTGTTGTTTCGTGGGTTGCGATTGTTTCCATAACCATCGTTTCGAGCATTCCCATAACCATAGTTTTCAATTCCCACAAAATTGGCATTTTGATAACCAAACTCCTCATCATCAAACCCTCTTGCATTGTAAGCATTGCCCCGATTCACGTATCCCCAACCATCGTCTTCTCTCTCATCGTAATTTCCCCCGTCGTCCGAGTATTCTGAGTGAATACTCACGTGTTCCAGCGATTGATAACCGGGAATGCTATATGGTTCGTCATCAGGGATTGCATTCCTCAAGTCATCAATGTTGAAGAATGGGTCTTCATTCGCGGGATTGTCGCGATCACGATTACCCCTACGATCGGAATTTACATTTCGGTCATTGTTGTTGGTAGGTAAAGGGTTTTGTCGGTTAGAATTTGGATGTAGGGGTGTGGGTGTTCTTTGGTTGTTGTTTTGGCCGCGGTTTTGGAATGGTGGTGTTGGTGGTCTCGAATTGTTACCACAACCCGGTTGGTCTTGTGGAATATTTTGAACGGCTCGAAGATTGCCCTGATACTGAAATTGGTATTGGTTGTTTGGGTGGTTTGAGTTTTGGGGATCCATTGAACTAGGTTCAACGAATAGTGTAAGTGGTGAATGGGTGGCTTGGATAGAAGCAAGTGTTGCTTCCAACCGGCTTGCTAAATTCCTTCTTGGAACTCTTTCGATTTCCGGTTCGTAGACTAATGGTGAAGTCCTCCCGGAGTTCCGCGTATGCATGCACCACCTGTAACCTACATAAGTAACACACCCCGCGTAACAAGGAAAAAGACAAAGTACAAGAAAAGAACTATGCAAATTAAACAGTTAATCACATAGATTCAAACAATATCCAAACACAAAGCGCACGCACTCCCCGGCAACGGCGCCAAAATTTGATCGGAGTGTCGCGCTCCGGTCAAAGATAATATTTATAGTCCCAAATTACCCTTAACAAATAGTTAGTGGTAGTAAGGGGTCGAACCACGAAGAGTATGTGGTTTGCGAGTGGATTTGATTGAATTGAAATATGAATCACAATTTATGAAGCTTGCTATCTTGTTTTTGTATATTTTTGTTTGATTGAAAGATGTGAATTAAAATTACTAAAATGATTGAATGGATTAACTACTAAAGATTAACAAAATGCAAGAAATGAACTTGATTGTTTGAACAATAATAAGAAAACAAGGCTCACACCCGGTTTCAACAAATGCAAGACTTAGGGTTACTATGTGTTTTAATTTGCTTTACTAGAAATAATTCATTAACGGGTCACAATCACAAAGCTTAGGTTCCAATCGCTATCAACATCATAGACAACGGACCACGATGTACTTCGTTACTTTGGACTAGCAAATCCTATCAAAAGACAAGACATAAATACGTGTATTCCTTTCACAAAGTCAAATTTAATCATTCACTCGACAATTCGCAAATTCAATACAAACGTAGGACAATTGTCTAAAGATTCAAATGTAAATCAAGTTGTCACAAAGCAAACATCAAAATATAATAACCCTAACTCTTACAAAAGTCTACACCGGGGTGAAACCTTCAAGAAATTAGCCGCTCATGGAAGGACGAACGCTATCACCGGAAATTGAGAACTCAAAGTTGAACATCTTGAAACAATGAGGATGATGGATGATAAGGTTTAGGGTTTTGGGTAGGTGATGATGATGAACGGATGAATGGATTGATGGAACTAGGGTTTGGAATCAAGAATGATAATGATTCGGTTCTTGATTCGGGTTGTAGAGATGAAGGTTGGTGAGTTGGGGATGAAAGATCATGAGAATTAGGCTCTCAGATCACTTTCAAAACTCAAAATAATGTGTAACTCCCGTTTCTTGGTCAAAATTAATGTTATAACTCGTCCCCAACTCAAAAATCAAGTTTTTCGCGAAGTGAGAATGCAGGTGGCGTCACCGACGGCCATTTAGGGCGTCCTCGACGGCCCCTGGAAGTCTTAGTTTCACTCGACGGCTTAATCTGCTATTTATGAAGGTTTCTGGCCGACGGAACAAACCAGAGGGCGTCGCCGACGGTCCTTTTGGGCGTCGCCTACGGTGCCTCTAAATACCATTTTTTTGCTTTCTTCATAACTTCTTCGTTATAGCTCCGTTTTACGCACGGGTTTCGCCCACGTATTCATAATTCAGCCATGTATCATGCCATCTTCCAATATATTCATTTTAAATCCATTAACATCCCCCAAAACACATCCAATCTTCGTGATTAACCCGGTTTGTTCATTTCACATCCCCAGTTGATCCCGTTCGCTCCCGATGCTCCGTAAAGCTCCCGATTAGCTCCTTAAACTCTTTTAGACCTGTAAAACACAAATCCCATTAAAAGTAGGCTATTCAAGATTAAAAGATATGTAAAAACATCAACTTAAGCATAAACGATCAACGGTTTTCAACCACGTATCAGTACGACCAGATTATAGTCTCTCAAACGACCTAAAGACCTATTAATCACACCGTACGACCTGCTTAAAAATTCCAAGCGACCTGACAAACCTCGAACGACCTGACCACCTTCAAACGACCTGACCCAAACCAAGCGACCTGTTTAAGATTTTCGTGTGACCTGGTCAGATTTTCAAGCGACCTGGAAAGATTTTTGAACGATCTGGAAATATTTCAAACGATTTCAAGTCCAATAGTTCATCATTTTGTCAATTTTTATCAAGTTTTAGGTTGAATTTTGTTCTGATTTGTTCACGGATTGTTCAAAACAGTGTTTTACGAGTTATAACACGAAATCAGGTCATTTTAACCATGGAATCTCGGTAAATTTGATGAAAAAGTGTAGAAGAATGAGTAGAAATCAGATTTATCCGTGAAAACAAGCTGAAATGGTAAGAACTCTTCCTCCTGAGCTCTGATACCACTTGTAGGATTGGGATTCGATCTAAATGAGTCGATCAGAAGAGTTCTGGACCAAATCAGAGGCGGAATTCATTGATTTGATCTTCATTGCAGCTAGATTTACACTTAGAAGTAGATTAAATGTCGATTGTATTGATTTGACAAAGTTACACTAGCTGGCGACACTTCGGCAGAGCTTCGCTACCGGAATCAGATTGTTCCAAATGAAGACCTTGACTCTCCTATTTATAGGAATGCCAGACCCCATGAACTATTTCATGCTTTCTGGCCAGACCCCATGAACTTGCCAGACCTCACGAACTGGCCAGACCTCACGAACTTGGTCACCTCGTGCGAGGTGGCTGGTTCAGGTCTGTTTCCCAATTCTCTCGTTCAACGTGTCCTGGTCTATCTATTCTAGTTACATGACTCGATACAAGATGAAGTCAACAGACATAGAATGTGATTTTGATGAAGAAGATGGAGTAGAAGTGAAATACAATGAAGATTGAAGAAGATTTGGGAGAAAAAGCTTACAAATAGGCCTTGAATCGCGTCTGAGATAGGAGAGCGGATGGGGGTGTCAAAGTGTTGGAATGAGGGTGTAAGCGTTTGAGCGTATAAGCGTTGCGTTGCGTTTAATCGAGTCACGAGTAAGCATTTGAGTGTATAAGCGTTGCGTTGATAACCACATAACATTCTAAACAAGTAATCCCACAATAAACACACATAATATAAATAAATCCGCGTTTCGAGTTTGCGTTGAGTTTGCGTTGCGATAGCGTTTAAGTAACAAGCGTTATACACAGCGTTTAAATGCGATAAAATTGTGATTAAGTAAGCGTTGTAATATGCATTTAAAATGCATTGAAAATATAGTTTAATGTAACAACCCTCGAAAAACATCCCTAAACGTTCCTAAATACACCCCGTATGCGATAAACAAACCCGTATAACCTTTATATTAACAAAAATCAAGAAAAACAAATAATCTAGGTCGCTCGCGGGCCGCGACCCAGTTAGCCAAAGTCTTCGCGGGGCGCGACAGACTATTACTTGTCGGACACCCTTTAAGCCACATGTCCTACACGTGTCAACACTACCCTCATGACTCGGTAACCCTATAGCCGACTTTATGGTCCTCGCGGGCCGCGAAACAGAGGAAGGAAGGAGTCACGGGCCGCGACCCGCCCTCCGAACAGCCTATATAAGGAGGCTCCTGCCTCATTTCAATCTGTTCATTTTCTCTGAATCTCTCTCAATTCTAATAGGCTAAAGCTATAGCCTAATACCCCCTAATAAGCGAATCTCTGCCTCGTTCTAAGTATTATAACCCTATTTATTACCCTACACGATCGATCTAGGGTTCCGTAACGCATGTCAAGGCTCTGCCTGACTCAGTCATTGGAGTTCTGTCTCGTGTTACACCCGATTGATCTTGGACTCCATAATGCATGTCAAGGCTCTGCCTGACTCAGTCATTGGAGTTCTGTCTCGAGTTGTACGGTTAATGTGATTTGGGTTATTTTACTAACACATGTGCATTACTTAAATTTAATAAATAAATACTACCACATTGGGATGTACTCATGTTCATTACTTAAATTTTACTAACACATGTGCATTACTTAAATTTAATAAATAAAACTATAAATATGTATCAGTTATAACTACAGTGATTAAGTCTTTGTAAGTCTTCAATTGCTGCCAGTATTATGGGGTATGTATACAGTACTTGATAACCTTCACAATTGGGCATGGGTATCCAATGTGTGATATGACCATAGTCACAGATCCGTCGAGTGACACGTACTGACCGAGTAATTGTGTAGATATAAACATTGTAATCGCCCTTAATACTGTAATGTTATAACAACTGATGTTTTACAAATTGGGATGTACTCGCCAGTATTTCTTGCTGATAAAATGCTTTTAAAACGCGTTTCAGGTAACACAATGTGAAAGCCAATAAAAGCCAGCTGGAGAGCACTGAGGGGTTAGAAAAATGGCTATAAAAGTTACCTAAATAATAAGGAGACTTTGTTTTCAATAAAAAGGGTTTAACCATATAAATATATTATCAGCAAAAGTTGGGTTTTATCCCATTCATCTATTTTAAACATTTTGGTGTTTAACTCTAATAAAAATATTTGATGAAAATTTCCACTGCCAAATTAATAAACACCGATACCATCTGACTGGTTTGCAGCTCCCGCTCCCAGAGTGGGGTCGGGGGCTGTGACATTTAACCCATAGCGTTAATCAAATCTCGATAGTACAAGAGTTTACGAAAGAAATATGATAAACGTGGGAACAACCAAAATACGGGTTGTTACACATACAAGTTTGGTTTACATAGCATATCATAAAAAGTATCAAATCCAATATGGCAAAATGTATACTACGTTGATGTAACGCCCTGCTTCTTCATACTTTCCATATTTAGAAGGTCTTGCTTGTATTTCTATTTTTGGAAGTCTGGTGTTCTTGTAATCGTTCTTTCTCTATAACCGTTGTAAAATCCGAGACTTAGATCATAAATGAAACTCGTATTTTGTTAAATTCATGTTGTACATACCTTATACATGCTCATACATTCAATTTCGGGAAACAATTGATGCTTATTCGTAATTCTTGGAAACTATGTGCTAAACTTGCAAATATGTGAAACTTATGCATAAAACGTCTTTTGAACGTATACGAAACTTAATTACGACATTCATACACTTAATCATACTTGGTTTATGTTCCTCATACTTAATTTACCTTTATACTATGCTTTTATGGCGAAAATAGTCCCTAAAACACCTTAAAACCCTAAATAACAAACTACATGGACCAAATTGCAAATAAATGAAACCTGTGCCTGAACCTTGTTTCCAGCCGTGAAGACTACCCCCCAGGGCCTTCGCTGGTCATGAGCCAAGCACCATATCAGTCTCTTCATTTCATTTCGCGATTTTGAGCGGGATTTGAGTTTATTTTGAGTTTAAACGGGTTTTGGGCATTAAATACCCAACTAACACCCACCCTAATCCTTCCCTATATAAACCCAAGCTTCCCCAAGCCATTTTCACTTTACAAACATCCTCACAACTCTCTCAAATCATCCAAATCTTAGCTGCAAACACAAGTTTGGACTGAAGCATCCTTCTTCACTAAAGTGAGCATAACTCACTCGTTTCTTGTCCGTTTTAGCTCATTCTTTTTCCTATGTGCTTGGATTGACCTTAGCTTCGATTCCATGGGTGATTCACAGTAAATAAGTCTCTGGAACTCCTGCAAAAAGGCTCCAAAGTTCATTGTTTGTTTTCTTTTTGAATCAAACTTTACTTAACTTGTTCAAACTTGAGTCAAACTCATCTCAAACCTATGTCCTTATGCTTATAACCACTTATATGGTTAGTTAGACTTAAAACAAGGTTGAGACATTCAAAATCAGAGGTTAAACCTCATATACATTCTGTTTTGTTTAGGGTTTTTAACCCAGAAGTAATGTTTAAGTCCAAGACTTAGTGTAGGTGTGATTATCGACTAACTTGGGTCGTCCAACATAAAATTCCCACATTGCTTGATGATTTCTTATAGTGTAGTTGTTTATATTCTTGTATTATTCATAGTTCATGACCCTCCTTGTATGTCTTTACATCAAGTGTAGTGGTGAACACTTAGAGGTACCTAAAATGGAAGACTTCTCTTCCTACCTCCTACATGTCTTCCATGAAACTTAGAGGTACCTAAATGAAGATTTAATCTTCTACCTCATGCTTGACTATTGGACATAATAATACATATAACACACACACACACACATATATATATATATATATACTATTCAACTTTCGAATCCTTGATGGTGAACTTGTGTTCATTCATCAAAGTGTTAGAATAACATCATCTAAGACATAAGACTTGTATGATTCTAATGAGTATACTACTCATGAAAACATTAACCCTTGAGGTTTCATAGTGTCAAAACAAGTACTTTATGTTAAAAGACGATTACTTTCGTATACATATGTTCTTGTTGTTTAAATTCCTATATCCTTAATCTACCGTTAATCTCCGTTACTCATACACTTTGTTTCTTCGCGTAGAAGGACTTGGTGTTCCAACCTCCTAATTAACAACAACTCACTCGCGGATTCACAAGTAGAAGACTTGCAAAACCGTGAGTATACTCGTAAACCCTCTTTTTATGTTTACCACTTTTGGGGTGTAACATGTTAACTTATTAAAATCACACTTAAACTTATTCTTTATGCAATGCACGAAACACAATCCTTATACATGTATGCTATGTTGTATGTTTGATGCTTATACTTGGGTGATTCTTATGTGATACAAAAGTCATTAGCTTATTATTAGCCTCCATTTGACAAGTATAGCGCTATAGGAGTAACGCACCACCCGTGAACGAGAGGTCATGTTGAATTATATCATTTTTGAGTAAACATAGGGTTGACTAGAAATATTGCATGCCTTGTATGATGCTCTTATATAAACTAGTTGCCATGTGGATTCGTTTTTAAACTTTTAAACTTATACTTATACTTATACTTATTCTTAAACTTTTATACTCGCCTTTGCTTTTGCATTGAATTGTATTTTAAACATGTTACAGTTTGAGGATTGATGATGCTATGAAATGCATTAGGAATGATGCCTAGATACTCACTTAGACGTTTAGGTTTAAAGTGTTGTATCCAATTTTGTTATGTTTATGTTATGAACGATGTTGTTATTTGAATTTTCCTTGTATTATTTGACAATTTGGTTATGAATGAAAATGGTTGAATTAAATATTGTCACAAATAGTGTTATGAAGTCTCTTACAATCTCGAACTTGTCCCACTCCAATGATTCCACCATTAGTTGGGGTGTGACAGATTGGTATCAGAGCCATAACTATAGGGAATTAGGTAGAATTGCCATGTTCGACCTAGTCTATAGTAGGAACCATATTTTTGACCATTCTTGATTCTTGCTTAAAATGTTATTCTTCCTACTTTGCTTCTTTCTCTTCTCTTTGGTCCAATGTTTTAAAAACCGGTAAATTCCGGCCGGTTATACAGGTATTACCATTTTCGGATGTAAATCCGGTCCGTAACACCCAGGTAAGTAGGAGAAACGGCATCAAGTTTGTACCGCCGGTAAAATCCGGTATACCGGTATGAACCGTTATACTGGTATCGGCTCATGTTTGTTTTTGGGTTAGGATTTTACTTTTTATCGGTTCATCTGCATATTTACTCTCAACTTTAACCTAACGACTTTTAATATTTTATCTCCATCGATCAAAATTCAAAACTTGCTTCATCACTCCATTCCATCATTCGTGATTTGTTCCAGACTTCCATCACTCCATCATTTGTTCCAGATTTACATCTTCATCCAATTTGGATTATTTTTTGAGTTGATGTTGTAATTTATGGAATTATACAATTAACTAGTCAACCCGGTTGAACCGCCCGGTACAACCTGGTTCAATCGGTTAAACCATTTTTGTACCTATACGGTATGATTAAAAAACCGGATTTTAAAACATTGCTTTGGTCTTAATATTTACATAATATCTTTCCTATGACATTTTACACAATACACTTGAAGACTTGAAGACACTCTTTATACAAAAGAGACGAGTTTACCAAAATAGGCGTGAAACCCACAATTTGGTGAACGACACTCATTCCGCTTATTCTTATTTTTGCACAAAATTTCGTCATTTAGCTAGGAGTCAAATCCACATCTAAATGGTAAATTTCCAATTCAAACTCTAGTGGACCCTCGTCATTGTGTCGAAATTATATTTTGACCCGACGAGTACCAACCACATTGGTGTACGAAATCGACAAGTTAGGGGTGAAACCCGCACCTTGTCGATTGAGTCCCATTCCTCGATTTTCGTTCTCGCCAAAGTTTCAATTGTTTCAATTGATTAGACACGTGTAGTAACTGGAAGGGTAAGATACCATTAATCGCTTCTCGACGAGAGTATCTTACCTATAGGCCAAAGCACGTTTCTCTAACTAGAAGGTTATGTATTAGATACGCTGCCCGATTGATCCAGGGTTCCGTAATGGCTGTCGTGGTTCTGCCCGACATAGTCATTGGAATGCCGTCTCGGGGAGGGTATTGCTAATGCAAATATTGGGTTATTATACTAACACATGTACATTTGTGTAATTAATAGATAATCACCAGGAAACCCTTTAAGGAAACCATAAGACAACAATGTGAGTAATCCTCCTTTTTGCAAACTATTTTTACAAAACCTTAAATATTTTACAATTTGATTAGCAGTGATTGAGTCTTTGTAGTTCTTCAATTATTGCTGGTATGTTGGGGTTTTGTATACAAAATGTGGAACACGTTACCATTGGACAAAGAGCTAGCCAATGTGTAATATGACCTACCACTCAGGATTGACAGTACTGAATGAGTAATTGTGTAGAAATAAACATTGTAATAGCTCTCAATACTGTTAAAAGATAAAACTCTTCTTGATTAAACTGGGATTCACTCAACAGTATTTCCCACTGAAAAAATGTTTTTATACGCGTTTCAGGTAACAAAATGTGAAAGCCAACTAGAAGCCAGCTGGACAGCGCTGAAGGCTTGAAAAAACTGGCTATAAAAGTTACCTAAATAAAAGAAGATGTTTTATTCAATAAAATAGGGATTTTCCCTATGAAAATGTTTGTAATGAAAACTTGGGTTTTATCCCAATATGTTTAATATTATAAAAGCGTGGTATTTACTCTGATAAAATATTTCCTAACTACGGTCCTGAAGTAATTTCCGCTGCCAAAATGATAAACACCAATACCACCAAAACTGGTCTCGCGGCCGCCCGTTCCCGGGACAGATAGGGGCAGGGGGTTGCGACAAACTGGGATACTCACTTGCCCTTGGTGGAGTTCTCATACAATAATAGCTATCACACTAGCATTCAGGCAGCCCCGTTTGAAGCTTTGTATGGACGAAAGTGTCAGTCCCCGCTATGTTGGACAGAGACCGGGAATAAATAACTCATTGGTCCTGACTTAATTCAGGAGACCACAGACAAGATCATTCAAATATGAGACCGTATCAAGGCGGCTCGTGATAGACAAAAGAGCTACGCCGACAAACGATGAAAACCATTAGCTTTCGAGGTCAGAGACATGGTATTGTTGAAAGTCTCGCCTTGGAAGGGCGTAGTAAGGTTTGGTAAACGTGGAAAGTTGAACCCACGCTACATTAGACATTTAAAAATCCTGGAAAAGATCGGAACAGTTGCTTATAAATTGAAACTACCAGAAGAGCTAAGCAGTGTACACGACACATTTCACGTGTCTAATCTCAAGAAAAGTCCTACTCAAGAAATGATCGTCATCCCAGCGGACGAGATACATGTTAACGACAAACTCCAATTTACCGAAGAGCCTGTTGAGGTTACGGACTGGAAGGTCCACGAGACACGGAGGAGTCGTAGAAAGCTAGTGAAAGTTCGTTGGAACTCGCGTCACGGTCCCGAGTACACGTGGGAACGTGAAGATCAAATCAAGTCCAAGTACCCACATTTGTTCCAAGGATCCCCTGCAACCAGTAACACGACTTGAATTTCTGGACGAAATTCTTCTAACGGGGGGAGAATGTGACAACTGGCAAAAATAAGGGTAATTCCGTACAACTTAAACACATGATTTAATGTTTAATTACATTCATTACGATTTAATATTGCGTGATTAGGTTGTATAAAGTCTAGCAATCATAGTACATTGTTAAATATGCTAAACAATATTAACATAATCGCCACGTTGCGAGAAAATTGCAAACTATATCCTAATATGTTGGCAAAATGCTGAAAACACTATTCACCTGAACACACTATTCATGTCAGCTAGTTCGGGAAACTGCGCGAACGAGCAATAAGTGGTGTGAAAGCATTTTATAGTTGAAATACAAATAAAAACCCTTAGTTAGGGGCACCAAATGTTAAAATACTTAAACTTTTCGGAAAATGCACCTAAACATAAAGTGTCCGTTCCGCGCCAAAACTGTAACAAAAGTAAATTGTCCGTAACACTAAAATACGACATTTTGATGTCCGTAGGACTTGAAAATAATATTTTACATCATAAATAAGCTTAGGGATATCAATGGGATACCCGAAACATAAACTCCCGGTGTTACACCGCAACTTTCACACATTGCCCAAGTTTGAGCCGATAGGCGAATAAATTATATTCCTACCATCCAATCTCCTAAACTAAAAGGCTAGCGAACTAGTTAGCGATATTTTGGCGTCGTAAACGCCTTGAATAGACGCCATAACTCTGACGGTAAATTAAAATCATCGCTCCTGGTATTAAACTACAACTTTCGTATATCACCCGATATCGAACCGATGAGAGAACTAGTGGTATTTGTACCATCTAAAATTTATACCAACTAAACTAGTAAACAAATTTGACTTTATTTATAACCCTAAACTATCATTAACCCCTAATTACACTAATTAGACTAATTACCAAAATATCTAACATAATTAATCAATTTTCATCACATGTTTATTATGTTAAAAAATCAAATCAATAAAATCTCACGGCCATACCTCTACAAGATATACTAGGTTGATACAATTGAAAAAAAAGGATGGTCATCATTTATTTAGTTTGACTAAAGAAAGATTTTTTTTTTCAACATACATCAACAAATATAACCACCATTTTTTTCTCACTTTTTGCAACTTATGAACAACCTTCCTTCCCCCCTTCACCTCACGGCAGCAAACACCCCTCTCAATCTCACATTTTCATTTTCATTTCTCAAACAACTCATTTTAACATATAAAATCCTATTTTAAGACCATCTAAGAAGCTAGCAAGCATGGAGGGTCATTAGGAGCTTAATCTCTTCTAAATCATAATATTAAGACACTTGCAAAGTTGTAAGCCTCTTACTTAATATTATTAAGCTTATTATCATGTGTAGATTTATAAAGTACAAAGTGTTCATCTTGAACTTCAACAAAACAAAGCTTAAAAACTCCAATCACCACTTAAAAAGCCTACTAGTGTGCTATATTATGTGTAGATTATGTTGATTTGTGTTAGATGATGCTTATGGTTAAGTTGATTATGTTAAAGTAGGGTGTTTACAAAGATGTTGTGTAAACTAGGCTAGTGAGGATGATCTATACATTTTTATGTTTAGATCTCAACATGATTATCATCCATATAATACATGAACTTTATATTAAACTTGAAAATGATTTATGGCCAAAATAACCTTTATAAAAATTAAACATCATATTTACACTATAAAAGTGTTAAAATAAGTTAGACAAAGTATGTTAAATTTATTTTTCTAGTAAACTTGTTAAAATATTTAATAAGTGCTATCATTTTCTTATTAAAAATGTGATTAAGAATATATAAAGTTCGAAGGTTATATGGATAATTATGTGGAAAATATTACTTGAAAATGTTGGTGCATATGTCTGTCGACTTCGTCTTATATCGAGTCTTGTAATAGTGTAGAAAGATCAGGGCACGAAATACGAGAAAAGTGTGAAATATGTGGGAAAGACCATTTCGCACGAAATGGAGTTGTGACCATTTCGCACGAAATGGCCCGAAATGGCAATGGCCATTTCGTACGAAATGACATTAGCCATTTCGTGTGAGCCGTTTCGTGCGGAATGGTTAGCCTATATATAGGTGCCTTGTTCAAATCATTTGTAACGATCTGATTCCGGTGCTGAAGTGTCTCCAGCCTGTAAAATGTTGTGTTTTCAATATACGAGACAGTTTAAAGTGAATCTTGTGTAAATCAGCTGAAACTACTTCGATACGATTGAATTCCGCCTCTCGTATTGACAAGAACTCTTCTGAACGACTCGTTTTGGTCGTGCAAACGATCCTACAAGTGGTATCAGAGCTCAGGAGGAAGAGTTCTTACCATTTCAGCTGAAAATTCTAGTTTCTACACCATCTTTACAAAATTAACTGAGTTTACACGGATAAAATGGCTTAATCTTCAAATATAATGTGCGTAAAAGTGTTTTAATAAACCCTTGAAAGTTTCAGACCTAAAATCGGACTAAAACCTGATCAATTTGACAAAAACATGACCGATTGGATGACATCAGCAGCATTTCGCACGTATTGAGTATTTCATTTCGCACGAAATCAAACTGCTTTAGTTCGTTTCGCACGAAATCGTACCAGATTATTCCATTCCGTACGAAATCAACCCATTTCGTTTCAAGTTGTCATTTCGTTTGTTCATTTCGCACGAAATCCTCATTTCGTTTGAAAAGTTGTTGTTTTCGTTTGAAAAGGCCATTTGGCACCAAAGTTCATTCCGTTTGAAAGTTCATTTCGTTTGAGATTGGTCATATCGTACCAAATCCATTTCGCGTGATTATCATTTCGTTTGAACAGTCTGATTTTGTGAAATTTTGATACCGAATCATGGAAGAAGAGTTTTACAACGCATTTGCTACTTCGATTACTATTGCACAGAACACAATGTTAGAAAATGAAACGGGCACCATGCAAAAACCGCCAAAGCTCATGAATATTGAGGAATATAAAGGATGGGGGGAACGATTCGAAAATTGGGTTCAAGCAAATTACTTGGATGCTTGGGAATGTGTTGAAACAGAATATGTTAGACTGGTAAATGATGATGAAGAGGTCATTGCTATCAAAAATCTAAGTGCTGAGGAGAAAAAGAAATACAAATACGAAAAAATGATGACTAGTCTATTGCATCAAGCTGTTAAGGAAGATATCTTGGTTTTATTGTAACACAATGGAAGTGCATATTCAATTTGGAAAGCATTAAAATCGAAATTTGTTGGAAGTAAAGAGATGATCAAGAAAAAAAATCACTTTTGAAAAAAGAGTTCGATCTATTTCGTGGTTTAAGAACTGAAAACACCAAGCAGATCATAGAAAGATATTGCAATTTGATAGTTAACATGAAGAGGTTGAGCATCACAAAAGATAATGAAGAATTGATTGAAAAGTTGGCTGATGCGTTGCCACATGATGTTTCGGGCACATACCTTATGATGTTGAGGAATAAAAAAGATTTTGGCAATGTAACACTGAGTAAGTTTATTGAAAAACTTAATGTAACAACCCGCACTTTGTGCGTTGTTACTACTCGATATACTCGTTACGCCCAACACCAGAGATTCGGATCATAATGTAACTATATCGCATATATCGCTATTCGAAGGATAATCGCATATTTTTGAAATACAATATTGCTATACTATACACTATTATCACACTACCACTCACGGAGGCATTGAGTGAGGACCTATTCTACCCTCCACAGTGGCCGTGATGTGTCGAGCATAAAGCCATTAACGCTAACAAAGACCCTCGGGTGAGTGCTATAACTCCAGTCATCGTGACGATGATGACAATACGAGTGAATGGTACCCCGTCAGTCACTGTGGCACAACTCGCAATAACGTTCACGATGACGTCGAGAGAGGACCTATACTACCCTCTTTGATGGTCGTGAAACGTCGCTTATAATCGCATACTCGAATCGAAAACCGATTGTAATTATCGAAACTTTGAACTATGGATACGTAAATACGGCCCTTAGTTATATATATACATATATAATAATAATATAACTCAACTATAGAGAACGCGTACCTCAAAAACCAGCAAAACAATCGAAAACGGAGAAGTCCATCGCGTCAGGATAGCCATCCGGACGGATAGGCAATCCGGACGGACAGCAATCCGGACGGATGGGCAATCCGGACCAGAATTCCCTTCTCCTCTATGTTGCCTATAAATACCATGTCACATCACTTGAACAGTGATGTGACAGCTCCTACTCGGCCAAACACGCTCAGGACCCTTTTCCCTCGATTTCCTCGGGATTCCGGTAAGATTTCAACCTAAAACTTGTACTTCTATGATCTACACTCAATTCTACATCTTTCTATCTTTCAAAACTCAATTTCTAACCGTGAATTCTGCGGATTTGATGCGTTTTGAGGTGATGTCACCAAGAGTTCTTATGAACTTCTAGTTGTGACCTCATCCCACCATAAACGACTCAGATCTGGATGATTTCCACATGTTTTGGTAACAAATCTCGCCTAAATCTATGTATTTAACCAAGGAACTGTGCGATTTCGAATTAACCATGAAGAACCATCACGAACGGCCAGAGCTGATGGAACGGGGTGATTCCCGGCCGTTAGAGCGGGTAGGAATTGATGGAACTTCAAGTGTTGGTGCGAGATTTCACTGTCCCGGTAACTCTACACGTGTCCCTTCCGATAAACACCCAGAAACGGAATTTAGAATGCGAAACAGACGTGTTGTCCACACGGATGACATGTAATCCGCACGGATGACATGTAATCCGCACGGATGACATGTAATCCGCACGGATGACATGTCATCCGAACGGATAACATGTCATCCGGACGGATAACCGGTTGTCCGCACGGATAACCGGTTGTCCGCACGGATAACACTTACAATCCGCACGAGTTACACTTGTTCGAACGAATGACAATCCGCACGAGTGAACACTGTTCGAACGGATGACAATCCGCACGAACCACCACTTACTTCGTACGGTTGACAATTCGGACGAGTCACCACATCATCCGCACGAATCACCTGTTATCCGGACGGATAACATGTCAATCCGCACGGATGAGCACCATTCGACCAAGTGAGTGACTTTTCAAGACTAATCTCGCTTAACCGTACATCGTTTACTCTATTCTTCAAGGATCAACACAGACGTACTCGCAACCAACTCAATCAAGTTGTATTCCCACTAAATACGCACTGTGAGTATACTTGAACCCTTTTTAATCGAATTTTGGGTGTAACATACGTTTCTAACAAAACAAACTCATCAAACGAAATATTCAATCAATCGAATTATCACTTGCGAATAACTGTTATGCATAGATATACGTGATGCTAGTTGCATATGTGCTAGGGCTTATACTCGCGACGTCCCACCACGACTAGTATAGTACTATTGCGCCCGACGGGGTCTAGTTATGCCATCGTACATTCGAGCATCGAGGACTTAGTTGGTAGTATCAGTTTTGTGAGTATATATGTCGTGTATTACGTTTATGCATGTGGAAATTCGCAGCACTTTTAATCTATTATGCTACTTATCAAACCTGTATACTCGCCAATACTTTGTATTGACAAATATTTTAACGTATGTTGCAGGTTAGATCGCCGACTTTATCAAATCAAGCTAGGAAGTCTAGAAACTCAACAAAAATCTAGGTTGTCGGATTTGTATTGTTCGAGAGGACAAGAAATCTGTGATAACTTATGTGATGTATTATTTGTTAGTATGGGATAACGAGTGTATTAAATATTATCGCAATATAGTTGTTATGGATTCTCTTGAGCAATCTGATCCGCCTAGTGTCGCGCCCCGATGATTCCGCCATCGGTTGGGGTGTGACAGATTGGTATCAGAGCCATAACTATAGGGAATTAGGCCAGACTCGACCTAGTCCGGGTCGACGTCTTAGAAATTGACCTAGTCTATAGTCTAAGCACCAACAGGCCGACTCGTACGAACCCAGTAGGGTTCGTATCGGGCCAACTTGATACTCTCGATCGAAATTGCTAAAAGGTACAACTTCGCGTGGACACCGCGTACTACAGCTTCACACGAAGAAGCCTTTCCTAAGGATGGAATACTACTTAGCCTTTCCTAAGGCTGACACAATACACGTGTTTTCGAAAATACTCGCATAACGAAACCGGGCGATCCAGTCGAGATCAGGTGTGAAAACCAAGAACTCTCAATAGGATTGCTCACTCAGCGCATTTTTCTAGCACGAGAACCTTTCATCGAGTTAGGAGTGACATCCACATCTCGACGAAAGTCTTCATTTCGAAATCTAGTGAAACTCACGAATTTATTCGAAGGGCATAACCACAATTAGGAACGAAACTGTTGAGTCAGGGGTGAAACCCGTACCTTAATAAGCCGTTCCACTCCCTATAAACTGGTTTTCAAAAAGCTCTCACCAAGGACTCGACTATTATGATAACTCGAGCCACGTGATTGCCTGGGAAGACGAATGCCATGAGCTACATCCCAGTGGAAGCATGGAGTCTTCTAGGTCAACGCGCGCGCACGAACTTGCTAAATATAGTCGGGTTACCTTGGGTAGTCGACGCCTAAACACCCAAGGCACTCTACCATACGAACCGCCGAACTTACCAATGGTTAGAATTCATTTGCAATTTGAAACTTTACGCTTTATCGGTTCCTTGATTTAACGATTTTCACTCCCTACTTTATAAACGCACAATTCGCACAACCATCGCAATCTAAAACGTAACCCGAATGTTCGCAACAAAACTAATGCATAATATATCGCCTTCGCTATCGTTTTCTCACCTCAACGCGTCCTCGCTTATTCTAAAATGACCTTTATGAGTATGATTACAAATTACATCTATATAAATATATATATACATATATATACGTATATATACGTATAAACAACAAGTCATTGTGTGAGAACTTAGGAAGTTCGTGTCTCCTATGTGGCTCCTATGTGATTCGTATTACTAGTATACTATCGCATCAAGTTTTGAACGCGCTCAATCGCATCGCAAAACTCAAAAATCATTATGATCGAATCTCATCCCTAGTCTCTTCCTGTCTAGATGCCTTCCAATGATTCTACCTCGAGACGATTAGCTAGGAGGAGAGCCAAACGAAGTGCCAATAAGAAGATTACATCACTTGTGACCAAAGAAGTGGTAAAGCTTATTCCTCGGATTGCCGCTCAAGTGCACTCTCTCAGCAACTCTCGAGCCTCGGAAGACTCCAAGACGGAAGCGCCGCAATCTACATTTCTTTACAAACACTTCAAAGCCTGTGATCCGATGGTCTTCACGGGTGAAGGAGGTGTTTCTCAGCTACTCCAGTGGTTCGACTCTATCGACGTCACCCTTCGTCAAAGTGGGTGTCTCGATAGTTTCCGTACTACTTGCGCTACCGGAGTATTCCAATCGCGAGCACTCGACTGGTGGACCGCCGAACGTAACAAACATGGGATCTCCGCAGCTTACGCTCTCTCTTGGGATGAGCTGAAAGAACTTATGAAGAAAGAGTACTGCCCTCCCCACGAAATCCAGAAGCTAGAAAACGAATTTTGGGAAATCAAGCAAACCGAAGGTGACAATGTTGGCTACACCACAAGGTTCAAACAGCTTAGCATAATCTGCCCAACTCAAGTCAACACTCCAGAAAAAGCCATCGCGAAGTACATTCGTGGCTTGCCAGAGTGTGTGGGTGATTTTGTCGAAGCTGCAAGACCTGCTACCATCGAAGAAACCTACCGCTTAGCCGCAGAAATCAACAACAAACGACTCATGGAAGGGTTCTCCTCAAAGAATCATGTCAAGCAAGCTCATCAAGCAATCACCAGTAATCCTTCAGGCGAGCATGTTGACGAATCTTCTGATGAATCTACTGACGAATCTTCTAAAAAATCTGCTGGCGATTCTTCTAATGGATCAGCTAACGATTCTTCTGACGAATTTGCTAATGATTCTTCAGACGAATCCGCTGCCGATTCTTCTGACAAATCAGCCAAGGACTCTGCAAGTGAGTCTTCAGACGAATCCTCCAACGACGATACCTCTTCGCAAGACACCGACAAACCCAGCCGTAAGCGAAAGACTTCAAGCCCGGGCTCATCAACAGCCGAACTGCTACAACCAGAACCTCTTCGAACAGTTTCGATGTTTCCAAAACGAGCTTACACTGGAGCTCATCCCCAGTGTTACTCATGCACTTATCATCATCCAGTTGGGGCTGACTGTCGCTATTGCGATAACTGCAACCGTTACGGTCACTTCACCCGCAACTGCCGCATCGAACCGTGAACTTGAGTACAACAACAACAACTCCAGCAAAAGTCTTCAGCATCAGACATCTAGCAAGCGTAGGATAAAGTTGTAATGACACGATTTTCAACGTCAATTTCTATGCTTTGAACCTACTCTATTACTCGATATTGCCACCATGTGTAATGTTAACTCTCGTCTCCCTTCTCTCTTTCACTCTCTAATCGTCGCACTTAGACTAGAATCACGCACACACTATATACTATATCATGAAATAATGTGTTTTACCCTCACTACACTCTCAGAACGAGGTACGATAAACGTGCAAGGAACGATTAATCACGGGTGCACACGGGATTATTTGGGTCAGTGCACGGAGATCGTAGTGAATTCTAAGGTGCCATAGCGTTTTGACAAAAGATGACACCAAATCACGGGATGAAAGTAGTAGGGGTCAAGCAAGGTGTGCTTTATCATACTACCAAAGTTCCGTGAAGAAAGTGCCACGTGGAGTTGAACGTTATTAGACCTATTATACTATTGGGATTACTTTCGACACACTACACTCAATCGCAAGGCGTAACAACTGAAATTGTATCATCGCAAGACTTGTCGTAAGTCTGCAAACGCAAAGCAATCGCCTCATCGATGGACTCTGGAGAGTCTACCTCGCAGGACAATTGCATCAACGCAAGACTGGTCGTAAGTCTAAAAGCAATCAATCTCATCAAGCATATTAACGCCCATGATGTTGTCGGGTGAGGACCTATTCTACCCTCCTCGATAACCGTGATGCGTCGCAACGTAACGTAAAGCTTATTCGAAACAAAACTCGACTAATCGCAATCATTTATCATGTGTACCTCGCAATCTCTATCGCTTATTATGTGAATCCATATCGTTTGCTGTGTATCAATCTATCGCCATACCGTTAGCTGTGATATTCGTGTTAAGTTAGCACACAAGACCTCGCTTCACGAGGTGAAGCTCATATGATTAAGGCAAGGTGTTTTAGTCATATCAGCGACCTTTCATGGAAAAAGGCCATGTAGGGTCTAAAGTTAGTTAAATTCTGTGGTGCTAACCAACCAAATCGAACCGCATAAATCGCGCATATCTCCATCGCTTGCAACGCAACAACTACCGCTTATCGTAATTCGTTTATCATCGCCGTCATTGTTGGCGTTGTGTTACTCGCTTAATCACCTAATCGCTTATCGCTTATCGTGTATAGTCTACCGCCTATTCACGTACCGCTTATCGCTCGCTTGGTGTTCATTGCAGTCTGTGTGGTATTAAGTACACATGACACCGCTTCACGAGGCAAAACTAACCTGGTTAAGCATGGTGTTTCGCCATGTTAGCAAACTCTTGTGGAAACGTGCCATGTGGGTTTAATGAGGAATCTAATCGAAAACGCGTTATACAACTCGCCGGATTAACCTATTCGATTCTATCTTATGCTTGGTCCAACTTATTATCGATTGGGCCAAATAAACGCAAATCTATCCGTGTCATATCGGCACACCTGACACTGCCCCACGAAACAGAAGTAATATGGGCAAAGCATGGTGGATACACCGCTGGTACTTCCTATATATAAGTGTTTTAAACATATTAACAAACTTTCGTGGGAAAGTGCCAAGTGGGGCTCGGTAATTAACTACCTTTTGTACTGCTTAAAACGTCTTTTTATAAATTTTTGATTTAAAACCGGTGGACAAGTGAAATTTTCTCACGACGTGGAGTTAACATCGAATCAGCTTAACTCCATGTCCAAGAAAAGTTTCATAAGCCCAGTTTTTCCTTAAACTTTTGCAATGTCAAAATAAAATCCTTCTTAAGACATCGGTTCGGCATCGAGTTCAGCTTGAACCCATGTCATAGGAGAGCTTTCGTAACCCTTGTTTTCATCTTCGAATTCCCTAGAATGTTTAAAAACTTAAACTTCCTTGCAACATCGGTTAACATCGACTCCGTTGACCTCACGTTAAAAGGAAAATTTTCAAAGATTTTCATCCTAAATTCCTTTTTAATATCTAAAACGAACGCTTCTTGTAACGTTGGTTAACGATCGACTCAGTTAATTCTACGTCATGAGAAACCTTTCAATTTCAGTCTCATCGAATCCTCCAAGACACGTGGTACTTTGGAATGCCAACTCGTGGGATTATTACTTCTGTCTTACGTCGCCTTCTCAGTCGATCTCTCTTAATTGAAATGTTCTCGCTGTCAACTTACGATCAAATCACTCGCTGTATCGCTACTCATGCTAGATCAACTCTTAGAAGTCTACCTATTGGATTAATTTCGGGACGAAATTTCCTAAAGTAGGGGAGACTGTAACAACCCGCACTTTGTGCGTTGTTACTACTCGATATACTCGTTACGCCCAGCACCAGAGATTCGGATCATAATGTAACTATATCGCATATATCGCTATTCGAAGGATAATCGCATATTTTTGAAATACAATATTGCTATACTATACACTATTATCACACTAACACTCACGGAGGCATTGAGTGAGGACCTATTCTACCCTCCTCAGTGGCCGTGATGTGTCGAGCATAAAGCTATTAACACTAACAAAGACCCTCGGGTGAGTGCTATAACTCCAGTCGTCGTGACGATGATGACAATACGAGTGAATGGTACCCCGTCAGTCACTGTGGCACAACTCGCAATAACGTTCACGATGACGTCGAGAGAGGACCTATACTACCCTCTTTGATGGCTGTGAAACGTCGCTTATAATCGCATACTCGAATCGAAAACCGATTGTAATTATCGAAACTTTGAACTATGGATACGTAAATACAACCCTTAGTTATATATATACATATATAATAATATAACTCAACTATAGAGAACGCGTACCTCAAAAACCAGCAAAACAATCGAAAACGGAGAAGTCCATCGCGTCAGGATAGCCATCCGGACGGATAGCCAACCGGACGGATAGCCATCCGGACGGATGGGCAATCCGGACGGATGGGCAATCCGGACGGATGGGCAATCCGGACCAGAATTCCCTTCTCCTCTCTGTTGCCTATAAATACCATGTCACATCACTTGAACAGTGATGTGACAGCTCCTACTCGGCCAAACACGCTCAGGACCCTTTTCCCTCGATTTCCTCGCGATTCCGGTAAGATTTCAACCTAAAACTTGTACTTCTATGATCTACACTCAATTCTACATCTTTCTATCTTTCAAAACTCAATTTCTAACCGTGAAATCTGCGGATTTGATGCGTTTTGAGGTGATGTCACCAAGAGTTCTTATGAACTTCCAGTTGTGACCTCATCCCACCATAAACGACTCAGATCTGGATGATTTCCACATGTTTTGGTAACAAATCTCTCCTAAATCTATGTATTTAACCAAGGAACTGTGCGATTTTGAATTAACCATGAAGAACCATCACGAACGGCCAGATCTGATGGAACGGGGTGATTCCCGGCCGTTAGAGCGGGTCGGAATTGATGGAACTTCAAGTGTTGGTGCGAGATTTCACTATCCCGGTAACTCTACACGTGTCCCTTCCGATAAACACCCATAAACGGAATTTAGAATGCGAAACAGACGTGTTGTCCTCACGGATGACATGTAATCCGCACGGATGACATGTAATCCGCACGGATGACATGTAATCCGCACGGATAACATGTCATCCGGACGGATACATGTCATCCGGAAGGATAACACTTACAATCCGCACGAGTTACACTTGTTCGAACGAATGACAATCCGCACGAGTGAACACTGTTCGAACGGATGACAATCCACACGAACCACCACTTACTTCGTACGGTTGACAATTCGGACGGATAACATGTCAATCCGCACGGATGAGCACCATTCGACCAAGTGAGTGAATCTCGCTTAACCGTACATCATTTACTCTATTCTTCAAGGATCAACACAGACGTACTCGCAACCGACTCAATCAAGTTTTATTCCCGCTAAATACGCACTGTGAGTATACTTGAACCCTTTTTAATCGAATTTTGGGTGTAACATACGTTTCTAACAAAACGAACTCATCAAAAGAAATATTCAATCAATCGAATTATCACTTGCGAATAACTGTTATGCATAGATATACGTGATGATAGTTGCATATGTGCTAGGGCTTATACTCGCGACGTCCCACCATGACTAGTATAGTACTATTGCGCCCGACGGGGTCTAGTTATGCCATCGTACATTCGAGCATCGAGGACTTAGTTGGTAGTATCAGTTTTGTGAGTATATATGTCGTGTATTACGTTTATGCATGTGGAAATTCGCAGCACTTTTAATCTATTATGCTACTTATCAAACCTGTATACTCGCCAATACTTTGTATTGACAAATATTTTAACGTATGTTGCAGGTTAGATCGCCGACTTTATCAAATCAAGCTAGGAAGTCTAGAAACTCAACAAAAATCTAGGTTGTCGGATTTGTATTGTTCGAGAGGACAAGAAATCTGTGATAACTTATGTGATGTATTATTTGTTAGTATGGGATAACGAGTATATTAAATATTATCTCAATATAGTTGTTATGGATTCTCTTGAGCAATCTGATCCGCCTAGTGCCGCGCCCCGATGATTCCGCCATCGGTTGGGGTGTGACACTTGAAGCTCAAGAGATGGAACAACGGAAGATCTCAAGAATGAAGGATTTTGATGGGGAACAAGATATTGGTGTTTATTACAAAGGAGACATAAGTGATAAGACTAACATGTCACCAAAGATCGAAACTGCATTCAATGCTAAAAGTTCTTCTGGAGGGTCATCTCAAGGATCAAACAGCAAAACGGGAGTTTCTTCATATCCATCATTTGATCCAAACTTTTCAGCTACCAAGAATGGCAAGATGTTACAATGCAACATTGCATTAAATCTTGAAAATGGTCAGAATTTCTCGGAAGAGGTTGCAAAAGGTCACATGTCTTTGTTGGTGACTGTGTTAGAGTCATAGGAGAGTTTAGTTACAGGACAGATCGGAAATCCAATGTTGACAAAAGAGGATTACGATCAGATTGATGCTGAGGAGATGGAATTAATGGATATAAAGTGGTGTTTGGCTAGTGTGTTGAGAAGAGCTGAGAAATTTAAGCAGATCACAGGAAGAGATAACTTCCGTGATGCAAATGTTTCTACTTTAGGTTTTGATAAATCTAAAGTTACTTGTTTTTGTTGCAGGGAAAAAGGGCATTTCAAGCGAGAATGTACATACCGCGAGGCAAGTGGAGCTCAAAATCCTTTCAATAACAATGATTATTATCGAAAAGCGATTTATCATCAAGTTGCTCAACAGCCACTTCAACAACAATCGTCACAAACTGCACATGCTAGGAAGGAAATTGAAGAATCAAAGAAAGCTTATGTTGTTAATCAAGATGAAGAAAGATTGTCAAAAGGTTTCAGCTGGGACAAATACATTTCAGCTGATAGTAAAGCATGTTTGATAGATCAAGATGAAGAAAGGTTACCTAAAGGTTTTAGTTGGGATGACTATGATCCTAACAAAACTTCAGATCATAAAGCTTTTGTTGCTCGAGTTGTTGAAGATAGTGATAATGATGATTATTATGCAAACAAAATGAAAGAGCACTTAAGAATGCTAGAAGAAAGTGATGACAGTGATAATGGAAAAATTCGAGTGGAAAAGAAGAAAGTTAAAAAACAAGTTAACAGTGATGATGAAGAAGTTCGTGTGATAAAGAAAAAGGTAAAAGAAATTCCAGCTTTCACGGTTGAAGTAGAAGATGATGCACGAAAAATTCCTGTGAAACAGTGAAGAAGCAAAACAGTACTTTGATTCATAACATTAACAGATTGAAAGAATCATATGATGTTCTAAACAAAGCTATGAATCAATACAATCAATCAAGCAGTGAACAAGCGACAACTATGAAGACACTTCAAGGAGCTTTCATGACAAAGCAAAAAATTGTTAATAATTACATTGAGAAATGTGCTGTGCTGGAACAGAAACTGGAAACCCAGAGAATAGAAACAGAAAGAGTAAACAGGTTGTTAAAAAGTTACTCATGTACTTCTTATGTTATTGACAGGATTTATCCAACCGTTGAAGGCATGAAGGCGTTTAAAGAAGAGGATACTAAAGAAAAGAATTCTGGTAAGAAATATAGTGCCAGTTATACAAAGTGTCCGCCTCCGCTTGAAAATGGATATTCTTCACGAAATCCTAATTTGGAGAGAGTCAAAAAGGCAACCAATTTACAATGGGAATTTGAGTCTTCAGATAACTTTTCAGACAACATTGATGTCACTTTTACTTCGTCTGATACTGATCATGAGTCCGAGTTAATAAAGAAAGTGGCCGATCAAGTGTTAGATAAAGATGAAACCGAGGAGTCAAAGTTGGAGTCAAATTCAGAGTCAAAGTCTGTAACGTCAAGTCCAACAATCAAAAAGGGCAAATGGATTTATAATAAAGAATTTCTGCTATCAAAAAATAATTTGAATGAAGAAACATTCAAAGTGGCTTATACTTTGAATGATTCTGACAAATTATTTTCTGATGAAGAATTTCCAATAAGAGGTGTTAAACCTGAAATGATAAAAAAGGTTTTCAAACTAACAGAAATTAATATTTCTGAAATAAAAAATGTAAATCTTTCTGAAAAACCTAAAAAATACACCTCAAGAGTACAACAAAGAGAAAACAAGAAAAAGGGTTACAGTTCTGGTTCAGGTTATCGAAAGAAACCAAACCATAACGATAATTTCAAAAAGAAAGGAGTTGGTTTTACTCTACCTGAAAATCATAAAAATGAGAAAACTTATAAACCAAAAACTGTATTTGTTTCAGGATCAAGCTCGGTAGAAGAGGAAAAGAGTTCATTCTGGAAGCAGACGAACAAAGAATTCCTTGCGAAGAAGCAAGAGGCAATGAAGAAGGAAGTTGCTCAGAAGAAGGAGACAAGAATCTGTTTTCAATGCAAAACAGTTGGTCATATTGCCAGGAATTGTTCTAAGGCAATCCAAACAAAATAGGGGGTTTCTGAAAAATTGAAAGAAAAAATGGTTGAGAATGAATCACCAACCAATTAATTTAAAGTTTTCAAAAATTCAAAGTTTGAGGTTGGTGAAAGTTCAAAAAGTTTTTACAAAAGAAAAGTGAATCTTGACAATCACATGTGGGTTGTTAAGAAATCAGTTGATAGTTCTAGCAATGATTCTGATTCAACAAAATCAGAGGAGCTATCTTCTGGCGATGAATCTGATTCCATAAAGTCAGAGGAGCCACAGGTTGAGAAAAAGGGTAAAAATTCGGTTCCGCCAATGGATGATGCAAATTTCCCACCATTGCGAGCTGAAAATTTTAAACAAAAAGTTGGAAAAGTTGAGATTTCAAATCAATTCTTTTCTGAAAAGAAAGATTTTGATGTTGAAAAGGCCATTAACCCCATAGTTAAAAATATTTTTGGAAAAATGATTGACGGAAAGGTCAAAGGGGTAAAGGAATTCTATGAGAAGAAGAAGAAAGGAAAGAAACCGAGTGTTGATAACTCGGAATCTCCCAAGGACCGTCAGGCTTGGGAGAATCACGATAACTGAAAAACCTGACTTGCCGGAGCTCCCAAGTTGATAATCGTGGAGCAGGAATCGGCATCTTTCTTGATAAATTCACGTTTGTGGAATTTCGACCTACAAGTGGTATTGGTTGATGAGAACATACAAGTGGTTAATCAAGGTCATTAAGTTGAACTTGATTTACCGTTCATTCAAGTGTTTGGAAAAACAAATGATGAGTTTATCCCCTTTCCTACAAGTGGTAAAATCAACAAAACCTATTTTCTGGAAAAACCATTTTGATTAAAACAAACTTAAGTGTTTTGAAATCATAATGGGAAAATAGTTTGTTGTAAGGGGGAGTTCTAATTGTTTATGCACAGTGGATGGCGAATTGAAGCAATTCACAACAGTTGTCACTTTATTTGTACAGTTTGTTTTCAAATTTTCTCAGAAAAATCAAAATTGGAACATATTTTGATTTTAGGGGGAGTAAAATTTTTAGAAATTTCGAAAATTTGAAAAATTCAAAAACATGAGAAAATGAAAAAGAGTTTTGCTTTGAAAAAGAGGAAATGACAATACATCAGTGGACTGTCACAGTATGCTAAAGAAATGGAAAGTTAAAATGTGATAAATGGTCTCATTAAAGATGTGACGATAGGCTCAGCTAGACTAGTAGATTTGCGATAACGATACAGACTTAAATGAAAAAGCCTGGTTCAAGTGGGAAACATGGTTGAAAGCATAGTACTTAGTTTCATCCTTCGTGATTGTGTACCTACTCAGTAATCGCTGAATGCTAAAAAGAGCATAAAAACCGGTCAGTTTGTGAAATTTCACAACTTGCTAAAAAAGTCGTTGTGATTGTGCATTTCTTTTTGCAAAGATTTAAACCTGTTTGATTTCTTTATTTTGTTTAAGCATTGGACATCTTCTGCGTATACGTGAGTTTCGAACGGGATGTTAGTGCCTAAACATTCTGCTTTATTTTCTTTGGTGTTTCGTTTAAGCTTTGGATCACCTCTGCGTATACGGGAGTATCGAACTGGTGGTTAAAGCCTAAACAATTTCAACTTGTTTTTATTTCTTATTTTGTTTAAAAATTGGACTTTCTTTGCGTATTGAAAGATCGACCTGATTGTTAATGTTTAAACATTCTGCGTTGTTTTCACACATATCACAGTTGATGAAAGTTTAAAGGCATTACTTGAGTCAGTGTATTGCATGATGAGGGGATATGCTGAGATCGTGGGGTCCATAAGAATTTAGTGCAAAAATAATATACCTTAACATATCGGTAAGCATTTCAAAAGTTTTAGATTTAGTTTAAGAGGACAACAATATCGTCAATCTACGTGAATCGTTTAGAACTTAAAATGTTTGAAAGCTTAAAGGTGCTAGTGATTTGTTTCATAAACTGATATGATCCTCTTACACAAACTCACAAAGATATTATTTGTAAATATTTCTTTACTGTTTTTTCTTTAAACAAAAATCTAAAAAGATTTTAGTGTTTTTAGCATAAAATTTTGAAAAGTTCAAAAAGATTTTCGACAACTGATGTTGGAAAGCTGATTTTCAAAATTCCAAGTGCTAAACATGATGAACAATGGTTTGGGTGAATGTGTTTGAGAAGTAAGAAATAATTTTGAAATGTTTAGATGGTTCATTAAGTTGAATCAAAATTTTGAATATTTCAAATTTGAAAAGTTTATCAAATGTCAAAATTTGTTTATCTTACAAGTGGTAAATGATTGTGTAGGATAATGGATATGGGAGAGCTAGGTTCCGATACCTGAGGATTTTCTACATAAAACCTGAATAGTGTTTAAAGCCAGGTTTCGATACAAATCTTGTGAGAAAATTATTCCAGACTGCGATCCCAGCTGATTGAAAGGGGGAGTCTGAAGACATTAAAGCCAGGTTGATCCAAGAGGGAGTCTGAAGATGTGAGAGCCAGATTCAGATCCTGGAATTATGTTCAAATGCTGATGAACTTAAGGAATCAAGAGACCTGATCAAGAGAGGATAAAGCCAGGTTACGATTCTGATAGAGAAAGTAAAGGAGAGAGAAGAGAAAAGATTGAGAATGCTTACAATGTAGAATACTTTGGAAGAGAGCACGTAGACTGATAAAGATTGAAGACTTGATATGCTGAAGACTAGTACTGAAGACTCGTCGACATCCAAGGGGGAGTCTGTTGGTGCATATGTCTGTCGACTTCGTCTTATATCGAGTCTTGTAATAGTGTAGAAAGATCAGGGCATGAAATACGAGAAAAGTGTGAAATATGTGGGAAAGACCATTTCGCACGAAATGGAGTTGTGACCATTTCGCATGAAATGGTAATGGCCATTTCGTAGGAAATGACATTAGCCATTTCGTGTGAGCCGTTTCGTGCGGAATGGTTAGCCTATATATAGGTGCCTTGTTCAAATCATTTGTAACGATCTGATTCCGGTGCCGAAGTGCCTCCAACCTGTAAAACGTTGTGTTTTCAATATATGAGACAGTTTAAAGTGAATCTTGTGTAAATCAGCTGAAACTACTTCGATACGATTGAATTCCGCCTCTCGTATTGACAAGAACTCTTCTGAACGACTCGTTTTGGTCGTGCAAACGATCCTACAGAAAAAGTAGTGTTTTGGAACTTGATTTGAAGTTGATTGTGATTATGGACTTAAACGTGAAACTAATACGTTTTTAAGACGTGGAAAACGCCATAGTTTAGGGGAAACTACGGCGAAATTTTCTAAAAATCTAATCGCATTTAAAGTATAATAACGGGGTGATTAATAGGGTTAAATGTGATTAGTGATCTTAGTTGTCATTAATAAAATTTTAACAAAAAGGTATAAGTCCTAAACTATGAAGGTTTTTAATAAAACAACTTATATATCTTTATAAGTTAAAAATGAGGTTATTATATATATATATATATATATATATATATATATTTGGACAAAAAAGTATATGTATATATTTTACAACCATTACATGTGTATTTGTATAAGTACATGTGTATTGTGTGTATGTATTAGAGTTAGGATTCTACTAACTAAATACAAAATACACTACACATAACAAACTCCAAAAACATGGCGACGAAAGAATGTAAAATACACGAGGAAACGAATGCAAGTTATAGTACACTTTGGCACGAAGCGCGGATAACGGACAATCGGACCTCAGGCGAACCGATCGACCAAATAATATATATATATAACTAAAAACCGACGCGAAATATCAAATAAACGTCATAGCAGATAAATGCGGCACCATCGGCAACGGTCACCATATCGGCACAACACGGGATGGATACCTATCACAGACGACACTCGAGTGTTCTCGAAGATAAAATACATGGTAACGACTCCTACGACGAACTCTAAAAATAATACATTTTTAGACATGGAATATATATATTTATTTTGACGCCAAAAATTTCGGAAAGTGTAAAACGAAAATCACCAAGTGGGCACATATACAAGTATATACGACTACGTATAAAATACACTCAAAATACACTTGTAAAAATACAAGAATACTTGGTGTGATAATGGGCTAGTAAAAGCCCATTTATTTAATAAGTTGGGCTAAGCCCATTAACATGTAAAATGGGCTAGGCCCAAATGCACTAATAATATGGATCAAGCCCAACAACCTAAAAGACATGGGCTAAGGCCCAATGAAAAAAATACATGTGTATTTTTAATAAAAATATATTGTAAAAATACATTATAAATACGGTATAACTACATGTATAAATACGGTATACCTACACGTATAAATACGGTATACATATACATATAAAATACGCAAATACATAACGATGTACTCATATACACTTGTTAAAGTGTACACTCACAATGAATACCGTACACGTACATTAAAGTATATATGATGTTAAAAATAAATATTTTTAACAACTATATCTTAAAAAGATATACATATACATATATATTTGTGAAACAAATATATACCTGAAACAAATCGATCATACGTATATATGTGAACGACGTTCACCGAACTTAAAAATATATATTTGAGGAATATATATTTCATTCAACAAACTTGCGTCATGCGCAACACAAAGACGCTATTAGACTCGGTCCACTTATACTTGTACAAGACACAAGGACTTATACGGGCTAGACCCACATATACTCGTGCGAAGCACAAATACTTATAAAGGGCGATGCCCGTTCTAACACATTATGAACTCAAGAAGTATATATATATACACACATTAAACAAACATACGAAACAAATGCCAACATATCTAAAATACACAAGGGTTCCAAATACAATAATGTTCAAGATGAGCAACGTGTACATTAATTAACATAAACCCAAGTGTCTAATGAGTTAGAGCACTTGTAGGTTATTACGTGCTAATTGGATACCCGAACTGCTAGCACACACACGGACGCAAACTTGTGAGTTCATGTCCCCCTTTTCTTTTTAACGTTTCGGTTTTACTACTCTCGGGGGGAAATACATGTTACTTTGGTATGGTTAAGCTACGGAATGAATTAGTAGATCACGTGCGAATATGCTGATACTTAAAGCACCATTAATCTTGTTTAAGACCAAGGAACAAAGGGGGTAGATCTATCGGGTACAGGGCGAGCCCCACTCATGGGTCCTTTTGTGGCCACATGTAGTTTCCTTTGTTACCCTCGTCGGGTGGACCGGTACTAAATCGCTTACGGGTTGGTGGCTTCCTATGTCGGCACACATATTAATGTCCCAGCTACACATTAATGATCAACATGTTCATTGACGCTTTACTTACCGGATTTCGATACTTGAACTTTCAAATGTTTAAAGATTCATTTGATTCTTACGAACTTAAAACACATGAACTTGCTCAACTTTTGTTGATGTTTTCAAACTTACATGTATTTCAGGTAACTAAGTGGATCTTGGTGCAACGAATTATGAAGTTTCAAGTTTACTATGAAGACGATGTCATCCGTATTTTGGAAGGTTTGATCCATATATCCCGTCTTCGAACGGGACATAGGATGCAAAACCTCATTATTTTAAAAAACTCTATTTTGAACAAGTCTTTTTTGTAAAACTTATAAACTTATGTCGTATTTTGCTACTAAACAACTCATGACTTGTATCTTTACATTATAGAATGGATGAACATCGTGTATGTTTTATATCATATAGTTTGTTTACTTACATCGTATGCTGTGGAAACCGATTAAGACACACTACGCACTTCCTCCTTTGACACGGGTGTGACACCCAAACCATCGAAGAAGCTTTTCGTATAGCCACCGAACTTAACAACAACTGCGTTCTTCATGGAACCTACAATAAGGCTTCGTCGAAGAGTGCTCATCAAGCCGTCACTGTTACCACCGAAACCACCTCCACTGTTGAACCTTCATCCTCCCAATCCAAGAAGAACAAAGGCAAGAAGCCATAGGCTTCAAGCCAGAATTATGTGGTCGTCACGCCGCCAAACCCTCAACCTTTACAAACAATAGCCGTCGTTACCCCTGCAAACACCGAACCACCAAAACGAGCCTACACTGGATCTCATCCCCAGTGTACAACCTATTTGTACCATCATCCTACCAACACACCGTGCCGCAAATGCGCCCGTTGTCATAGGTTTGGGCATTTTGCCGACCGATGCCGCAACATCCCTCAAGCTCAAAACAACCGGAATCAAGCCCTCGTTACAAACCTTGTACCTAACCAGGCTCAACCTCAAGCTGCTCCTGTATGAGCATGCTTCAAGTGTGGTGATCTCAATCATCTCTCCAATGTTTGCCCTCAAAGGAATCAACCCCAACAGCAGCAGCTGCCACAACAACAACAACAACAACAAGCTCAACAACCTGCTAGAGGCCGAGCTTTTGTCATCACTGCCGCTCAGGATCAGGATGCAAACGACGTCATAACTGGTATGTTTCTTGTGAACCATATTTATGCTTCTTGTCTGTTTGATACTGGCGCCGATAGAAGTTTTATTTCGTTAGAATTCGAACCTTTGCTTATGTGTAAACGCTCTAAGTTGCCAAGATCTTTCGCTGTCGAAGTCGCTAATGGTAAATCCGTCGCTGTCGATTCCATTCTTTCCAATTGTTCCTTGATTCTTAATGACCATATGTTCTCAATCAATCTTATACCTATGCAAATGAGTAGCTTTGATATCATAGTAGGCATGGACTGGCTTAGGCGAGTTCGTGCTGAAGTTGTTTGTTCTGAAAAGTTTATCCGCCTTCCTCTTCCAAATGGTGATTCTCTACACGCGTATGGCGAGAAACCTTCTCAAGGTCTCAAGCTTATGTCGTGTATCCAAGCGAACAAATGCTTATGTAAGGGTACCTTCGCATTTCTCACCCATATAGTGGAAAAGAAGGACAAAGGCCCAAGCATAAGCGACATTCCCGTCGTACGTGATTTTCCTGATGTGTTTCCCGACGATCTTCCTGGTCCGCCTCCTGCTCGCTCTATCGACTTTCGTATCGATTTAGTTCCTGGCGCTACGCCCGTCGCTAAGTCTCCTTACCATTTAACACCCTCTGAGATGCAAGAGCTCTCGAGTCAACTTCAAGAGCTTCTTGATAAAGGCTTTATACGCCCTAGTACTTCTCCTTGGGGCGCTCCCGTTTTGTTCGTCAAAAATAAAGATGGGTCATTCCGAATGTGTATTGACTATCGTGAGCTCAACAAGCTTACTGTCAAGAACCGATACCCTCTTCCTCGCATCAATGACCTCTTCGATCAATTGCAAGGCACGACCTACTTTTCAAAGATCGACCTTCGTTCTTGGTACCATCAACTTCGAGTCCTTGAAGAAGATGTACCTAAAACCGCCTTTCGTACGCGTTATGGTCATTACGAGTTCGTGGTCATGCCCTTTGGTTTGACTAACACACCTGTTGTTTTCATGGATTTGATGAACCGCGTGTGCAAAGCGTACTTGGACCGTTTCGTGATCGTTTTCATCGACGATATTCTTATCTATTCCAAGACACAAGACGAGCATGATCGACACTTGCGTCTTATCCGTCAACTTCTTCGTACTAAATGTCTATACGCCGAATTCTCCAAGTGCGAATTTTGGTTAAAAGAGGTTCAATTCCTTGGTCATACCGTCAACGAACTTGGTATTCACGTTGACCCCGCTAAAATCAAAGCTGTGAAGAACTGGATAGCACCTAAATCTCCGTCTGAAATTCGTTCTTTTCTTGGTCTTGCTGGTTATTATCGTCGTTTTATCTCTAACTTCTCGAAAATCGCTATTCCTTTGACCTCTTTGACTCAAAAAGAGAAACCTTTTGTTTGGGGTCCCGAACAAGAGGAATCTTTTCAAACGCTCAAGGAGATGCTTTGTAATGCTCCTATTCTCGCGCTTCCTGATGGTAATGACGACTTCGTCGTATATTACGATGCTTCAAACCTTGGACTTGGTTGTATGCTTATGCAACGAGACAAGGTCATCGCTTATGTGTCGAGGAAACTCAAAATACATGAGAAAAACTATACTACGCACGACCTTGAACTTGGCGCAGTTGTTTTTGTGTTGAAGATTTGGCGACACTACCTTTATGGTACTAAGTGTGTGGTCTTCACCGACCATAAGAGCCTTCAATATATCTTCAACCAAAAGGAACTGAACATGCGTCAGCGTCGTTGGGTGGAACTGTTAAACGACTACGACTATGAAATCAAATACCATCCAGGTAAAGCGAAGTAGTAGCCGACGCTCTTAGTCGTAAAACTCATGTCAAGAGTATCTGTTGTTTCCAACTTGTCCATGATCTTCAGAGCCGCATACGCGACGCTAAATATTCATCTGTTAACGAGGGTAACCTCTACGACGAGATGCGATGTGGTGCTGAAGAAAGCCTCGTAACCAAATCCGATGGTATTCAATACTATCTCGATCGAATCTGGATTCCCAATCGTGGTAATCTTCGAGAGTTCCTGATGAAGGAGGCACACCACACGAAATATTATATTCACCCTGGTGCCGACAAGATGTACCATGATATGCGTGCATCCTATTGGTGGCCTGGAATGAAGAAGGATATAGCCACTTTCGTCTCGAAATGTCTCACATGTTCAAAAGTGAAAGCTGAGCATCAACGTCCCTCTGGTCTGCTCGAACAACTAGAAATCCCTCTCTGGAAATGGGAGAGCATCACTGTGGATTTCATCACTAAGCTCCCTCGTACTTCTTCTGGTCATGACAGTATTTGGGTGATCGTTGATCGATTGACCAAATCAGCTCACTTTCTTCCCATTCCTGAAGATTTCAAGGTCGAGAAATTGGCTAGAATCTATACTGATGAGATCATCTGTCGTCATGGTATCCCCATTGACATCATTTCCAATCGTGATGCTCGTTTTACGTCTCGTCTTTAGCAAACCTTTCAATCTGCTATGGGTACTGTTTTTAACCTTAGCACTGCTTTTCATCCTCAGTCTGATGGTCAAACCGAGCGTACTATCCAAACGTTAAAGGATATGCTTCGTTCATGCGTAATAGAATTTGGTGGCAACTAGGATTCACACTTGCCTTTGATCGAATTCTCGTACAATAACAGTTATCATGCGAGTATTCAAATGGCACCTTTCAAAGCATTGTATGGTCGCAAGTGTCATTCGCCTATTTGTTGGCACAAGATTGGTGAAGTTCAAATCACTGGTCCCGAGCTCATACAAGAGATAACGGACACGATATTACAGGTTCGAGACAACTTACTAAAAGCCAGGAGCCGACAAAAGAGTTACGCCGACAAGCGTCGCAAGCATTTGGAATTCGAGACAGGTGACTTCGTGCTTCTCAAGGTATCCCCTTGGAAGGGCGTGGTTCGATTTGGAAAGAAAGGGAAACTCGCACCTCGCTACATTAGTCCTTTCAATATCCTCGAAAGGATTGGCAAGGTTGCGTATAGACTGGACTTGCCTGAAGAACTCAACAATGTACACCCTGTTTTTCACGTATCCAACTTGAAAAAGTGTCTAGCAGAAGAAGGACTACAAGTTCCTCTCGAAGACTTGCAAGTCAACGAAATGCTTCACTTCATGGAATAGCCGGTCGAAATCATGGACCGAGGAGTCAAGCAACTGAGGCGCAGTCGAATTCCTATCGTCAAGGTTCGATGGGAACGAAAACGTGGCGCTTTGGGAACTCGATAGTGATATGATAACCAAGTATCCATACCTGTTTGACGTTGCATCTTCCTAAATTTCGGGACGAAATTCCCTAAAGGAGGGGAGACTGTAACGCCCTGCTTCTTCGTACTTTCCATATTTAGAAGGTCTTGCTTGTATTTCTATTTTTGGAAGTTTGGTGTTCTTGTAATCGTTCTTTCTCTATAACCGTTGTAAAATCCGAGATTTGGATCATAAATGAAACTCGTATTTTGTTAAATTCATGTTGTACATACCTTATACATGCTCATACATTCAATTTCGTGAAACAATTGATGCTTATACGTAATTCTTGGAAACTATGTGCTAAACTTGCAAATATGTGAAACTTATGCATAAAACATCCTTTGAACGTATACGGAACTTAATTACGACATTCATACACTTAATCATACTTGGTTTATGTTCCTCATACTTAATTTACCTTTATACTATGCTTTTATGGCGAAAATAGTCCCTAAAGCACCTTAAAACCCTAAATAACAAACTACAGGGACCAAATTGCAAATAAATGAAACCTGTGCTTGAACCTTGTTTCCAGCCGCGAAGACTACCCCCCAGGGCCTTTGCTAGCCACGAGCCAAGCACCAGATCAGTCTCTTCATTTCATTTCATGATTTTGAGCGGGATTTGAGTTTATTTTGAGTTTAAACGGGTTTTGGGCATTAAATACCCAACTAATACCCACCCTAATCCTTCCCTATATAAACCCAAGCTTCCCCAAGCCATTTTCACTTTACAAACATCCTCACAACTCTCTCAAATAATCCAAATCGTAGCTGTAAACACAAGTTTGGATAGAAGCATCCTTCTTCACTAAAGTGAGCATAACTCACTCGTTTCTTGTCCGTTTTAGCTCATTCTTTTTCCTATGTGCTTGGATTGACCTTAGCTTCAATTCCATGGGTGATTCACAGTAAATAAGTCTCTAGAACTCCGGCAAAAAGGCTCCAAAGTTCACTATTCGTTTTTGTTTTGAATCAAACTTTACTTAACTTGTTCAAACTTGAGTCAAACTCATCTCAAACCTATGTCCTTATGCTTATAACCACTTCTATGGTTAGTTAGGCTTAAAAAAAAGGTTGACACATTCAAAATCAGAGGTTAAACCTCATATACATTCTGTTTTGTTTAGGGTTTTTAACCCACAAGTAATGTTTAAGTCCAAGACTTAGTGTAGGTGTGATTATGGACTAACTTGGGTTTTCCAACATAAAATCCCCACATTGCTTGATGATTTCTTATAGTGTAGTTGTTTATATTCTTATATTATTCATAGTTCATGACCCTCCTTGTATGTCTTTACATCAAGTGTAGTGGTGAACACTTAGAGGTACCTAAAATGGAAGACTTCTCTTCCTACCTCCTACATAACTTCCATGAAACTTAGAGGTACCTAAATGAAGATTTAATCTTCTACCTCATGCTTGACTATTGGACATAATAATACATATAACACTTATATATATATATATATATATATATATATATATATATATATATATATATACTATTCAACATTCGAACCCTTGATGGTGAACTTGTGTTCATTCGTCAAAGTGTTAGAATAACATCATCTAAGACATAAGACTTGTATGATTCTAATGAGTATACTACTCATGAAAACATTAACCCTTGAGGTTTCATAGTGTCAAAACAAGTACTTTATGTTAAAAGATGATTACTTTCGTATACATATGTTCTTGTGTTTTAAATTCCTAAATCCTTAATCTACCATTAATCTCCGTTACTGATACACTTTGTTTCTTCGCGTAGAAGGACTTGGTGTTCCAACCTCCTAATCAACAACAACTCACTCACGGATTCACAAGTAGAAGACTTGCAAAACCGTGAGTATACTCGTAAACCCCCTTTTTATGTTTACCACTTTTGGGGTGTAACATGTTAACTTATTAAAATCACACTTAAACTTTTTCTTTATGCAATGCACGAAAACAATCCTTATACATGTATGCTATGTTGTATGTTTGATGCTTATACTTGGGTGATTCTTATGTGATACAAAAGTTATTAGCTTATTATTAGCCTCCATTTGACATGTATAGCGCTATAGGAGTAACGCACCACCCGTGAACGAGAGTTCATGTTGAATTATATCATTTTTGCGTAAACAGAGGGTTGACTAGAAATATCACATGCCTTGTACGATGCTATTATATAAACTAGTTGCCATGTGGATTCGTTTTTAAACGTTTAAACTTATAGTTATTCTTAAACTTGTATACTCGCCTTTGCTTTTGCATTGAATTGTATTTTAAACATGTTACAGGTTTGAGGATTGATGATGCTATGAAATGGATTAGCAATGATGCCTTGATACTCACTTAGACGTTTAGGTTTAAAGTGTTGTATCAAATTTTGTTATGTTTATGTTATGAACGATGTTGTTATTTGAATTTTCCTTGTATTATTTGACAATTTGGTTATGAATGAAAATGGTTGAATTAAATATTGTCACAAATAGTGCTATGAAGTCTCTTACAATCTCGAACTAGTCTCACTCCGATGATTCCACCATTGGTTGGGGTGTGACAGTTGAAGCTAGCATGCATAACTATAGGTCAAACCATTGTGTCCACTGAATGTTGTGCGAACCCTCGTCACTAAAGTGAACGAGACCGTAAAAGTTGATTGAATACTTAACAAATACCCAACAAACGGGTGGCGTGCTACTCCTATAGCGCTATAATTGTTAAGGTGGGCTAGCTAAGTAAATGACAAATAGTGTGCATGAATGTTTTCTAGGTTGAAATCAACCTAAGTGTAACAAATAGCATGTTTGGTGGATTGAGTGATTGAATATGATTAATTGTATGCATTGTGAATTTTGATAGATTATACATGTTACACCCAAAAGTGCATTAAAGCATCAAAAGGGTCAAGTATACTCACGGTTTGCTAAAGCTTCCAAACGTTAGCTGATATGAATGGGATGGTTGGAACACCAAAGTTACCCTACAATCGAAAGCGAAGGTGTGTGAGTGACGTGGTGCGAGCGTGTTATAAATTTTAGTATATTTTAGCACTTTTTACTCGTTTATCAAGCTTTAAAATTATAAAACACGATACAATACAATCACTCTCTACAACACGTTAGGGCAAGCGCACCCATCGTTGGCGTAGTATAGTGATGGTAAGATACCGTGGTCATCCAAAGACACACGAGCTTTTAATACCGAAATATCATTAACATCTAATCTAACCAAAATTTTGAGAAAAGAATGTCATGGCCCCCGTCCCGGTTTTACCCGGTCCAGGAGCCGCGGGACAGAAACCCCGTGGTATTTATTTAATTTGGCAGCGGAATGTTTAACATGATCGTTTAAAACTTGAAAATGCCCAATTATTTTATTTCATAATCTGGGACAAACCCCGTAATTTACAATAAGGTGATTTCACTGGGAAACCCCTATTTTACAAAAACATGTTTCTTTATTTAATCGAGCCACTTCTTCAAGCGTGTAGTGCTACACGACACTTTTTCCTGGATCACAACAGATCACCTGAAACATGTTTTAAAAGGATTTTATCAGCAGGGAAATACTGGCGAGTCACTCAAGTTGCACAAAACGACACATTGTTATAATATACAGTATTAAGGGTGATTACATTGTTTCTAGCAAGCAATTACCCCAAATCGGTAATTGTCACTCGACTGTATCTGTGACTATGGTCAGATCACCCATTGGTTAACTCGTTGTCCAATGGTGACGGGAACAAGTAATGTATACAAAACCCCACATACCGGCAGTAATTGAAGATTACAAAGACTTAATCCCTGTAATTATAACTTTAAAAACATATAGAGTTTTAAGAAAACAATTTGATAAAAAGAGAATGACTCACATTGCAGATTTAAACGGGCAGAGTTTAGCCTACTTATAATCCTGTTAACCTAATTCAAATAATCAATGCACACGAAAACTAGGTTAGTAACTTTAATCCAACTTTTACGACAACTCACGAGATCAAAACCTTCACAATGAATGACAAAGTGCGATACTTAAACATCCATCAAATTCACGACGAATGACAATGCATAGCCCAAGTTTGGGCAACACTTAAACATCCATCGGATTGGTTTTTATCGATCGGACATTAAATTGTAGCAGTGATCGAGTTATTACCCTGTTATCGTAGCAGAGGTTCGGGACAGTGTGTTTTTTGAACCAAACAACGTCTATCTTAATGTACGTAAGGTATTTTTTCGTCGAAACATGCAAACTGATCAAGTCCCAGGCTAGGGGCTTTATAGCCCAATTTGGAACCTCCCGCGTGTCGCGATAGGATCTCCCGCACCTGTCACGTGTCGCGGGGGAACCCAAAGTAGGCTAGGCCTGCTTTGTCACCTGGTTAGCCCTGCTGAGTCGACAGTTTTTCAAATTACGTGTTTTATAACCGTTTTCGAAGGATAAACATAATTAGGGGATACCCCCTTGAGTTTTAGGGGCCCTGATCCTGATTCCAACTTTTCTGAAAATTTTAGGGGTTATGTAGGATTAATTGGGGGTCTCAATTAGGGTTTACTATTGGACAAAATAAAATAAGAAATAGGACTTTTGGTGAGAGTTATTACATCCTCCCCACCTTATAAAAAATCTCGTCCTCGAGACTTACTGGAACAAGTAGGGATATTTTCTCTTCATCTCTGATTCCAGCTCCCAAGTGTACTCAGGTTCTCTCTTTGAATCCCACTTAACTTTGACCAGTACTAGTCTTTTGTGTTTGAGAAACTTGACCTTTCTGTCTTCTATCCATAGTGGCTTCTCCACAAATTTTAACTTTTCATTTACCTCTACATCTTGAAGAGGTACTACCAGGGATTCGTCAGATAGACATTTCTTGAGGTTGGATAAATGAAATACATCATGTACCCCGGCTAGTTCTTCTGGTAGTTGTAAGCGATAGGCAACTGGTCCTATTCACTGGACTACTGGGAATGGTCCTACGTACCTTGGACTTAACTTTCCCTTTTTACCGAACCGAACTACTCTTTTCCAAGGAGAAACTTTCAAGAGTACCTTATCTCCGACTTGAAATTCCAGAGGCTTGCGTCGATTGTCTGCATAACTCTTCTGGCGGTCTCGAGCCGTTTTCAATCTTTCCTTGATTTGAGTGAACTTGTCGGTGGTTTCTTGTATGATATCAGGACCTGATAATTAGTTTTCTCCTATTTCTGCCCAACAAACTGGAGTTCTGTACTTTCGTCCATACAGTGCTTCGAATGGGGCAGCTTCAATGCTTGCATGATAACTATTGTTATAGGAGAATTCAATTAAGGGTAGGTGGTCATCCCAGTTTCCACCAAAATCTATTACACATGCCCTGAGCATGTCTTCCAGGGTTTGGATCGTCCTTTCACTTTGTCCATCTGTTTGGGGATGATAAGCTGTACTTAAATTTAATCATGTCCCCATGGCTTCTTGGAAACTTGTCCAGAAATGTGAAGTGAAACGACTATCCCTGTCCGATACAATGGAGAGTGGAACTCCATGTAAGGATACTACTTCATCTACGTACAACTTTTCTAACCATTCCATGCTAAAGGTTTCTTTCATGGGTAGAAAATGAGCTGATTTGGTTAATCGATCCACAATTACCCAAATCGCATCATTACCTTTTCTGGTTTTGTGTAACATAGTAACAAAATCTATTGTTATGAGTTCCCATTTCCATACAGGCATTTCTAAATGTTGGAGTAATCCTGAAGGTTTCTGGTGTTCTGCCTTAACTTGTGAAAAAGTTAGACACTTAGATACATATCTTGCTATGTCCTTTTTCATACCTATCCACTAGAAATTATTTCTTAAATCTTGGTACATCTTATTATTTCTAGGGTGCATGGTATACCTAGATTTATGAGCTTCTTCTAAAAATCTTATTTCTTAATTCTCCTTGCTTAGGTACCCAAATTCTTTTCTTATGGAATCTCCAAATTCCATCACCTCCTTGCTCTAATTCCTTTATTCTTCCTTTCATTCCTTCAGCATGAACTCGCTGTTTCTTGAATGTTTTTCAGTTGTTTTATTAAGTCAAATTGTAAACTTAACCTAAGAGCATGAACTCGCTTTTGCTTTTCATGATACTTACGACTTAGGGCATCTGCAACTACATTTGCCTTTCCTTCGTGATATTGAATATCACAGTCGTAGTCACTTAGAATTTCCATCCATCTCCTTTGCCTCATGTTTAATTCTTTTTGCCCAAATATGTATTTTAAACTCTTATGATCTGTATAAACAGTAAACTTACTTCCATACATATAGTGATGTGTGCAAAACGCAACATATAAATTACATCAATTGTGGCATAAAACTAACCTTTTTTTAGTACTAATGTTGGAAAAAGTGTGCTTTTGTCTTCCTTTTGTATTTTCAGGATTAAATGAGCTCAAATTAACAAAAGAAGCAAAAAGGCAGCTAAATCTTACATAAATACAAGAAAAGGAACAAACGTGACATGCCCGACCCCACGACAGCATCTTCCCAAGCAAAGCAAAACAAAAGAACAGAAGGCTGAACACGCCCCGTGCTCAATGAGCACGGGGGCGTGCCCAAGTGTCAGCATAAAAGACAAAGTTGTAGAAGCTTCCATTTCCCACCACGGGGCCGTGCTCAGCGGACACGGGGCCGTGGTAGCCTATAAGATTCGCAGAATCCAGGCAAATCTTGATAGTACAGATACGCTTCTGCATACGGGGTCGTGCCCAGCGGACACGGGGCCGTGGTCAACTAATACAGACAAGAGCAATTAATGAAGACAGAGAAGGATGTGGACACGGGGCCGTGCCCGAGCTTCTGTTCAGCCTATAAATAAGAGTTCTTGGCTCAAGCTCAAACCATCCCTTGGCACACCACCTCTCTCACACTTCACCCACCACCCACCACCACCATAACACCATCATCCACCACCATCATCCATTGTCCATCATAGAGTGTGTGAGTCGTCTCGGGATCCAAGATTGATCGTAAGAGTTCTTGACAATCAAGGCCATGGTTGCCTAAGTCTCTTACATCACTTGGTGAAGACAAAGTGTCTAGTGTAATACTTTTTATTTTTAATCTTTTCGCACTTTTTACTTGGTTATGTATTAATGACTTTAATAACTAGTTTCTTATGTTGAAGGTGATTTTTCCTTATCGTTTGTCCGTGGTGTCTTGGCATTATTTTACTGTCTATATAAAATAAAAGATTTTCTCCATTCATATCTCCACGGTCTATATGGAGGTATGTTAGCTACCTGGTCGGGGGTTAAGGGAACGGTTTGGTAAAAGTCTTGCCTTGTTCAGTGTATAGATCCTTCAAGGACCTGGGTCAAATTTAGTAGGACCTCCTTCAATACTTAACGGTATTGGATGGCGGGGGTCCAAACTCTTTGATCCCCTCCTATGTAAGCTACTATTAATACTTTAACCCGGCTACTTCGGACTGTATCCCTGCTGACTCAGACTACTTAGCTGAGGGTAACGTCACCTTCAAAAGAGGGGCCTACCATAATATGCATTAATAACTTAATTAATTATCTTTCAATAATCCGACCCTTTAGGATTGTATCTTTGTTGACTCAAACTACTGGGTTGAGGGTAACGTCACCTTCAAAAGAGGGGCCTACTACAATAACTAAGATAATCTCTTAAAAAGTGCAAAAGTGTGGAAATAATCAAAGGTTACACTAAACATGAGTCGGAGCCAAGTGATTCATCTTGTCTATCTATTTTATTTTTATTTTTATTTTCAACATTTTAGTTAGTTTTTATTTTTCTTACTTTAAAACCTTTTTCTAAACTTTTTGATTTGATTAGACATTGAGGATAAACCGGTACTAAAAGCTCTTGTGTCCTTGGACGACCTCGGTATCTTACCAACACTATACTACGCTCACGATGGGTACACTTGCCCATATGTGTGTTTAGTGTTACTAAATATCGTGTTTTATAAATTTAAAACTTGGCTAAAGAAAGTGTAAAAGGGCTTAAAATAAACATTAAATCCATAACACACTTCACGCACATCAAGTTTTTGGCGCCGCTGCCGGGGACACAAGGATTTTAAGAAAGTTAGGAATCAGCGGCCTAATCGTTTTTTCTTATTTTTCTATTTTTTTAGGATTTTTCTTAGTTTTTCAGCTTCTGCAGAACTCAGCACGGGCCGTGCCCGCTGAACACGCCCCGTGCCCAATCATTGGAACTGGCAATCCTGTTTTAAGTCAGACAGTAAGCTGAACATGGGGCCGTGCCCACCCAACACGCCCCCGTGCCCAAGATTTAGTTACTGAAAACAGAACCGTAAGATCCCGACGGTTGGTAATTTCTGACACAAACATGAGTGATACTGATATTTTTTACTTTCGGCACTCTTATGGTACGTGGTGTCAAATATGTGGTGGTTCCCATAAGGAATTAGAATGTTATTTTCTAAATTATAAGCCCCACTATATAGACCCATCGTTTTCTTGTATCCTTAAGAGGGGCGAAAGTAAAAATAATCTCTATCTATCCCTCCAATGCTCCCAACCAGATTTTCTAGGACAAATGCTTCTTGATGAACTATTTCAATTAGAAGATCTAATTCTTAATTGGTTAAAAGAACTTAGGATAGATTTCAATAATTTATCTCAAGATGATAACCAAGAAGAAGTGTTGGAATCGCATTCAAACAACTTCGTTGTTCCCGACGATACTTCTAACTCTAGTGAGGACTTGAGCGATAGTCGTCCCTGTGCCGATTGTGCCGTGAAGGACTCCCCATCGACTTCGCTCGATGCATACATAGACCTAAGCGATTTGGCATACACCTTCTTTAACGAGAGCCCGGGAAAGGGTTGGACTTGTCCACCTACATATAGCATAGGAATCACCCTCACCGACAACCTCTTGCGTTCTCGTCTTAATCTAGAACAATTAAGGTATCTTAGGCACTTTGGGGTTGTTCCATCCAGTAAGGAACCACCCGATCCGGATAAGTTCCTTAAAACAAAGACGAACTTCATAAAACAGCCTTTCGACACGGGGCCGTGCCCAGTGCAACACGCCCCCGTGTCCACCAAAAGATTCCCTTCTGACTTTTTGTCAGAATACGGATAAAACGTGTCAGGATCTTGCATGCATACGGGGCCGTGTCCATCCGACACGGGGCCGTGTCCAGCATGCTGTCGTTTTCTATAAATGCAGCCAAGAATCCTGCACATTTGGACCATCCAAGGACAGAGATTTGAAAGGATCTTCTCACCCACCATCTTAGGTAATCTCTAAAAGAAGGTTCTAACAAACATCTTGTCCTTTCCTCTTCTATCCATTGCCTTCTTCTTCATCTTTCTTGTCTCAACACCTCCATTGAAGCTTGCTCTCAAGCTTTATTGTGTTGATTATTAGATTTTTGTCCAAGGAATCTTGTTAAAAAAAAATTATGCAACATTGTTTTAAGTTATTTCTGTTCAAAAATGCTTCATGAGTTGGAAAAATAATTTAAAACTCCAAGATTCCTTGTTCCAAAAATATGCAGAAAGTTGAACACCCCCGTGCCCATCGAGCACGGGGACGTGTCCGATGTACTGTTTCATTTAAAATGAACTATTTCTGGTTTGTTTTTGTAGAATGTCTAGTCAAAACAGTGGAACCTCTTCTGCGCACTCCATAAACAGTCGAAGGGAGAGAAGGTCATCAATCGAAGCGACTCTCGTACGTTACGTAATGGCATTACGTGAAGCTCTTGACGAGATGACTTCGGTAGAGGAGGTCCTAATAGACCATATAAATTATCTTACGGTGGGGTTGGAAAATAGTTTTCAAGAAATAAACCTCTTAGAGGTTAAACATTCTTGTAACACCTCCCATGGAACTAATCCTCCCTCAAGAGGATTGGAACCTAGCACTTGGAATCAACAATCATACCGGTTGGGACGACATTCCAGAGGAACCTCCTCTTGAAGATCTACAAGAAGTCCCGGTGGAGGTTGCACCTCCTTAAATTAATGCCAATGAGCCCGCTTTACTTCTCCCTAGGGAGATAGAAGAATGGCTCGTCGACGTGTGAGGAACCCATGCCCGGAAAAAGAAGTTTTTCAAGCCGCATCTAACCGACGGATTTACCTTTTCGGAAATTTTGCTAATAGAATAAGTAGTAGGCTAGAACTTCTTGGTTTAGATTTCTTGTGTTTCTTTGACCTAACTATTTAGTATTTTAACTTTTAGACTATTATGTAATTCTCTCTATGACTTAATGAATGATGGTTTTAGTTAACTTGGTGTTTGGATGGTGTTAAAACAAATAAAACACACTCGGGATGGCAAAGGATACAAGGGAAACTTGAACCAGCACCCCATGCAGGAAAACAGGGCCATCCGACAATTTTCTTCATTAACAGTAAGTTCAGCACGGGCCGTGTCCGCCCAACACGGCCCCGTGCTGCACAGTCTGCAGAAAATGTCCAGTTCAGGTAAACTGGACACGGGCCGTGTTCACCCAACACGCCCCCGTGTCCACCCAACACGCCCCCATGTCCAGGCTTCTGTTTCTCTTTTTCAATTTTGTTACTGGCACTTGAACACGGGGCCGTGCCCGGACAACACGGGGCCGTGTCCACCGCCCAGTAACACAAAGTTTTGCTTTTTCACACCTTTTTACACATTCAGTCAACCTAAAAACTTATTTTTGGGACACATTGAGGACAATGTGTAATTTAAGTGTGGGGGGATGCTAAAACCGCTAATCTTGCAAGTCCTAATTACAAGCCTTACACAAAACTCTATTGGAACCGCTAATCACCCCAAATTTTTTCAAAAATTTTCAATTTTTTTACTTGTCTAGGTTTAAGTTGGAAGTTTCAAATTCTAAAAAGATTATATTTTTATAAATTTACAACCGATGGTGTCATGATAAAAAGAACCAACATAAGAAAATTATGAAACGACATGAGAAGCTTAGTTAAAATTTGATTATATATACTTGATCACATAAAAACCCATTCCCACAAAAGTGAGTTTTGAGCCTTTATTGAGCATACAAATATATATCTTTAACCTAAATGGTCATTTTCGTTTCTTGTGTGAATAGCCGCTTGGTTCTTACGACTCTAGAACTTGCCACGATGATACATTCCCGGTCCTTAACAACTTAAACCCGAGTAAGTAAATGATGGAGGCATTAGGACTAACCCTTTTTTTTACACCATTATTTTTTCTTTTCTTTTACCACTTACCCAAAATCCCCCTAGTTAGCCCCTTTGAGCCTAAACCTTTTCATTTCATAACCCAAACCAAACACCCTTTCACCCACCAAATTTTTTTTTAATTCTAACCCTTTGTTTTAGTAACAAGCTCGGTTTTTCGTATGACTTTGACAAAAAAATTAAAATTTTTGTTTTGTTGATGAAGCAAAAGAAATAAACAAACAAGTTCATCAAAAATAACTTTGTTTGAATAATAGCTTCATCAAATAAAAATAAAAAATTGCAAAAATAAAAAGACTTTCGAAAACCGACGCTTTTTTACGTTTTTTCGCCCTTTTCTACTAACCACTAACCCAACCACCTACCTTTAACCCAAGCCTAACCCTTCACCCAAAAGTCCTCTTGATATTTACAAAGGTATATAGTTAAAAAGGAGGAGGATTGATTGCTTGGCAAGCCTATGGTAGGAGTAAGTTCCATGCCGCTCTCGAGTGATTCACTAAAATACATCTTCGGCCGAGTGTTGAGTGATCCCCCGTGAGGTATGTGAACTTGTATATAAATGGAATTTTAAAGAGGCATGTTATGCCCTAATAAGTAATTTATCTTATGAAAAGTTTTAAATAAATCATGACGAATAGGATTGTAAACAAATAAAAATAAAGCTAAATAAAGAATCTTGGAAATCCGACACTCTATGACAAGCCCAAAAACCTTCTCTTCTACCCATTCCATTTGGGAGTGTAAAGCCACATTATAAAGAGTTTTGCTTGAGGACAAGCAAAGATTCAAGTGTGGGGGTATTTGATGTGTGCAAAATGCAACATATAAATTACATCAATTGTGGCATAAAACTAACTCTTTTAGTACCAATGTTGAAAAAAGTGTGCTTTTGTCTTCCTTTTGTATTTTCAGGATTAAATAAGCTCAAATTAACAAAAGAAGCAAAAAGGCAGCTAAATCTTACATAAATACAAGAAAAGGAACAAACGTGACATGCCCAACCCCAAGACAGCATCTTCCCAAGCATAACAAGAGAACAGAAGGCTGAACACACCCCGTGCTCAATGAGCACGGGGGCGTGCCCAAGTGTCAGCATAAAAGACAGTTGTAGAAGCTTCCATCGCCCACCACGGGGTCGTGCTCAGCGGACACTGGGCCGTGGTCAACTATAAGATTCGTAGAATCCAGGAAAATCTTGATAGTACGGATACGCTTCTGCACACGGGGTTGTGCCCAGCGGACACGGGGCCGTGGTCAACTAATACAGACAAGAGCAATTAATGAAGACAGAGAAGGATGTGGACACGGGGTCGTGCCCACTGGACACGGGGCCGTGCCCGAGCTTCTGTTCAGCCTATAATAGGAGTGCTTGGCTCAAGCTCAAACCATCCCTTGGCACACCACCTCTCTCACACTTCACCCACCACACACCACCACCATAACACCATCATCCACCACCATCATCCATTGTCCATCATAGAGTGTGTGAGTCGTCTCAGGATCCAAGATTGATCGTAAGAGTTCTTGACAATCAAGGCCATGGTTGCCTAAGTCTCTTACATCACTTGGTGAAGACAAAATGTCTAGTGTAATACTTTTTATTTTTAATCTTTTCGCACTTTTTACTTGGTTATGTATTAATGACTTTAATAACTAGTTTCTTATGTTGAAGGTGATTTTTCCTTATCGTTTGTCTGTGGTGTCTTGGCATTATTTACTGTCTATATAAAATAAAAGATTTTCACCATTCATATCTCCACGGTCTATATGGAGGTATGTTGGCTACCTGGTCGGGGGTTAAGGGAACAGTTTGGTAAAAGTCTTGCCTTGTTCAGTGTATAGATCCTGCAAGGACCTGGGTCAAATTTAGTAGGACCTCCTTCAATACTTAACGGTATTGGATGGCGGGGTCCAAACTCTTTGATCCCCTCATATGTAAGTTACTATTAATACTTTAACCCGGCTACTTAGGACTGTATCCCTGCTGACTCAGACTACTTAGCCGAGGGTAACGTCACATTCAAAAGAGGGCCCTACCATAATATGCATTAATAACTTAATTAATTATCTTTCAATATCCGACCCTTTAGGATTGTATCCTTGCTGACTCAAACTACTGGGTTGAGGGTAACGTCACCTTCAAAAGAGGGGCCTACTACAATAACTAAGATAATCTCTTAAAAAGTGCAAAAGTGCGGAAATAATCAAAGGTTACACTAAACATGAGTCGGAGCCAAGTGATTCATCTTGTCTATCTGTTTTATTTTTATTTTCTTCATTTTAGTTAGTTTTTATTTTTCTTAGTTTAAAACCTTTTTCTAAACTTTTTGATTTGATTAGACGTTGAGGATAAACCGGTACTAAAAGCTCTTGTGTCCTTGGACGACCTCGTATCTTACCAACACTATACTACGCTCACGATGGGTGCACTTGCCCATATGTGTGTTTAGTGTTAGTAAATATCGTGTTTTATAAATTTAAAACCTTGGCTAAAGAAAGTGTAAAAGGGCTTAAAATAAACATTAAAACCATAACACACTTCACGCACATCAATAGTGTCTCCAAATTTTAAGGGCAAAAATTATTGACCCTAATTCTAAGTCATGTATCGTATAATTTTCCTCGTGCTTTTTCAATTTCCTTGAGGCATACACAATTACCTTTTTGCGTTGCATTAGCACACATCCTAATCCTAGCTTTGAAGCATCACAATATACTTCAAAATCTTCTGTCCCTTCTGGTAAGGCAAGAATTGGGGTGTTGGTTAACCTTTGTTTTAAAATCTAAAATCCTCTTCTTGCTTAGGTCCCCATTCAAACTTAATGGTTTTATAGGTTAGCTTAGTTAATGGTACAGCAATCTTAGAGAAATCCTTAATAAAGCGCCTATAGTATCCAGCTTACCCTAGAAAACTTCTAACTTCCATAGCTGATTGTGGGACTTTCCATTTGGTGATCGCTTCTATTTTGGAGGGATCTACGTGAATACGTCCTTCGTAATTCACCATGTGACCTAAAAATTGCACCTCCTGTAGCCAAAATTCACACTTCGAGAATTTGGCATAAAGCTTTTCCTTTCTTAACAAAGTTAAGAGTGCATGCAGGTGCTCACAATGTTCTTCCTGGTTTTTGGAATAAATAAGTATATCGTCGATGAAGACAATTACAAATTTATCCAAGTACGGTTTACAGATCCTATTCATCATGTCCATGAATGCTGCAGGAGCGTTTGTTAGTCCAAAGGGCATGACTGTAAACTCATAGTGACCATATCTAGTTCTGAAGGTAGTTTTAGGTATGTCTTCTTCATGTACTTTCAACTGATGATATCTGGAGCGTAAGTCTATCTTAGAAAAATATCTAGCTCCCTGAAGTTGATAGAAAAGATCATCGATCCTAGGTAATGGGTATCGATTCTTAATTGTAACCTTATTCAACTCTCTATAATCGATACACATTCGCATCGAACCATCTTTCTTCTTTACAAACAACACTGGAGCTCCCCACGGGGATGAACTAGGTTGTATAAATCCTTTGCTTAATAATTCATCTAACTGCTTTTTCAGTTCTAACATTTCAGTGGGTGCTAATCGGTAGGGTGCCTTGGCTACCGATGTAGTTCCAGGAATTAGATGAATTCTAAATTCTACCTCCCTATCTGGTGGTAATCCTGGTAGTTCTTCTGGGAATACATCCGAGTATTCTGATAGTACAGGAATTTCCTTAAGTTCCTTATCCTTAGTGCTAATGATTACTGAAATCATATACACTATTCCTTGCTTTCGTTCATAACTAGCAACTTTCATTACTGAAATGAACTTCATGGGTTTAAGCGGCTTATCCCCTGTAATCATAATTATTTCTCCTGTGGGTGCACGAATTTCTATGGAATTCTTATCACAAAGGATTCGAGCATGGTTGGCTACTAACCAATCCATTCCTAGAACAACTTCAAATCCAGCTAAATTCATAGGTAACAGGTTTGCAGAAAATTTATGGCCTAAGAGTTCTATCTTTTCTTCTCGCAAAACTTTATCTATGTTAATAGAATTCCCGTCTGTCGTTTCTACTGTAAAAACTTGCCTAAGTTTCGTTAAAGGTAGCTTAAGAGCTTGGCAGAACGAAGTATTTATAAAACTTTGGTTTGCACCAAAGTCGAATAATACTTTCGCATAAACGTTGTGAACTAAGAACGTACCAGCTATTACGTCAGGAATCAGTTTGGCTTCATGTGTAGTCAATTGGAAGGCTCTTACGTTCTTCTTGTTATTCCCTTTAGTAGGTTTGGCTTTGTTATCTGCTGGTTTGACCAATTTAGGGCATTCTGGTCGGAAATGTCCAGCTTCTCCACAGTTGTAGCAGATCTTTGTTTTCTTTCTACAATCTTCTTCACGATGTCCTATCGCTTTGCAGAAGTTGCAGGGTTCATTACATTTTCCAAAATGTTTCTTTTTACAGTTCCTGCAGAACGGCGGAGTGGAAGATGATCCAGTTCCTCTTTTCTTGAAGTTGTTGTTATTACCCACACGGAATCCTTGGGTAATCTTCTGAGCCAATTCCTTCTTCCTATTTTCTTCTCGCGTACGCACCAGTCCGTCAGTCAAAGTGTTGGCTAATTCCACCGCATCATCGATCGTGCGGGGTCTCGCAGCTTTGACAATAGCACGGATCTCGCTAATTAAACCCCAAATGTAGCGAGAAATAAGTACCGGTTCTGGCGAAGCCATAGTAGGTACAATTCTAGCATATTCGAAAAACTTCGAAGTGTACCCCCGATAATCTGTCACACCCCTTTCTGCGACGGAAGCACGAGGTGTGATCATGAAAGGTTTTCAATGCATACGATTGGTAAACATACTACATGCTCATAAAATAGCTTCAAATGCCAAACATTACATAACCGATATCATAGTTTTAGTGTTTACATCACAAGACAACATTTTGTCTGAAAAGTTACAACTTTATTCAACGCTAAACATAAACGATATCCACGAGCATGAGTAAGACCGCGCGCACATCCACTAGTTACCTGAAATACATGTGAGTTTTGGAAAAATGTCAACATAATGTTGGTGTGAATTCATGCAGTATTTGTATTTCACGTTTGTATACTTTGTATGAAAACGTGGTATGTATTTCGTATAAATCACGTATTTCTGTATCTCATGTAAGTCAAGTATGTCTGTATCTTGTACAACTTAAGTATTCCTGTATAAATCAAGTAATCTTGTATGTATTAAGGTTGTTAATGGGTTGCAAAGCCATTAACATGTGACACGACATAGGAAGCATCTAAACCATAGGCATTTTTCTAGTAGTCGATTCACGACTGAGACACAAAAACACTACTCAGTACTAGTTGTCACCAAGAGTGGGGCTGCCCTAAAACCCATTAGATCTAACCTTTTGTTCTGCGGTCTAAGTATGTACACGATTAATGGTGCTTATGGTACCCTATTCGTGACACGAATTTCTCGTATCATTTCTTGTATCATTTCTCAAAACGCATCATACTTGGTACTAGTTATCACCAAGAGTGCTTCTGGTTTTTGTATCATACCATTTATAAACATTGTAATATTTGTAACATGTATTTCACCCCCAAAGTTATAAAACTGAAAACAGTTAAGAGAAAAGGGGGAGCATGAACTCACAACTTTGCGTTCCTTGCGTCGTAAACTTCACCGGATTTGCTTAATTAACGTCGTTACCTATACGTGTTTTCTTAACGTTAGTCACTAGACTTGTATCGTACAAGTACAAGTCACTGTCTTTTGTGTACGTATTCTTGTGTTAAAAATAATTTATATTTTTAACTAAGTGTCTTACTTATATTATTTTCTCAAAAATAAATATAAGTTTCTTGTATTTTGCACCCGAATTATGTATCTTGTATGTTGTATGTGTATTTTTGTTACAAAAATCATGGCGAGATTTATATTCGAAAAGCATAGTTTAGAACACACTAGCAAACATTTGTCTAGAAAATATTTACTAAGTGTTAGGATTTTTAGAAAATTTCGCCATAGTCTCCTTTGTAAATGGAGGTGTCCATGCTAAGTAGTATATCATTTTCTTTAACATATAACACGTTAGGTCGTTCTCAAATAAACAACCTGACATTCTGACATGCAAGATACTACTTTTGTCGTTTCAGTTTTAATATATATATAAAACTGGACTGTTTTCAGACATTTTAATAAAATGGTTATCTTATTCCAAAAATTCCCATTTTTTTACAGAATGTCTTATACGGTCCAAATATTATTGTGTAAAAATTTCGGGGTCCAGTTCATTACCAATATTTTATAAAAATTTATTTCCCGGACTGCAATCAGATTTGTCACTTTCTGATTGCAGTTTACGAATTAATTCATCTAAAATTTATCGTGAGTCCGATTGACGAAATTCCAGTGGGAGAATTACTACGACATCAGTGGTCATCTACAGTACCATTTTCATTAGCTGATTCAACATGGGTTTCAAGTTATGACTAAAAACATATCACCCATTTACTGCAGTAAAAACTCATCTTTAGCTCCTGTTACAAAACGGTTCTTTAGAAATAGTAAACAACCTCAAAAAAATACGATTCCAGTGCCATTTGCTTCGTTTTTCGAAAATACATAATTTAGAATTCAGAAATTCTGTTTTTCGATTTATTATGGTCTGTTTACAGCCATTTGAAGTTGGCTGAAAATGTAAATCAGCATGTTTCTTTATAGTTTAAATGTTACTAAATCGTATTAACAAATGTCCGAACAACGGGTTTATCAAGAAACCAACGATCAAATATCAAGCATGATTTAACCAACCCTTATCCAACAAGATTTCAACTTCAAGTAAACTTTTTATGTGGGATTTCATGTAAAGTTTCATGTTCATCTCTTTAGTGTTCTTGTTTCTTTAGTGAGTTTGAACATACTAACATACTACAACTTTTGATCACAACAACAAGATGAACAAGGGTGTACAAGTAACTTACTACTAGCACAAGGCTAGGGTAGGATCTAGTGATGAAGATGATGAGAAAAAGATGAGGAACAAGCAAGAAACAAGCCCTTTTGAAGCTCCACAAGTTGCAAGTCTCTTGTATCCACCTTCTACACTTGAATGAAGCTTGTAAAATGGAAGATGGTGGTGGGTTTATGGTGGTGATGGTGGCGGTTTGGGGTGGAGCCGAAAGAGAGAGAGAGAGAGTGAGTGAAGAGTGAGGGTGAACTTGTGAAATGATGAAGCAATCTAACATGCCATACTTATAAGATCACTCCACATATTATGTTCACTTCTACAAGCATAAATCTATTATAAAAATGCAATAAAATCTAGTTAGGAGATTGGAAGTATGGTGTAAAATATGTGGGTCCACATGGGGACCGAAAATCGGTTCAAGGGGGGGGGGGGTTGGATGTAAAATGGTGACTAAATTGTAAGTGTTAGTTAGATTGCAAGTAATAAACTTATACTTGTTAGTTAGTTGATTTGTGGTGGGTGTTATGGTAAACGGGGACCACGACTAGTCAAAAAATAATAAAACAATGTACTTGGCAAAAATTTGGTGTCCTGGGTAATGTCCGGTTGTCCGGTTAGACACCGTTTCGTTAAAGTGTTTAATTGCACCGTTTAGCGTCTTTCTTGTACCCTTTTGCACCCCTTTCAATTCCCGACACTTAGGGAAATATTCTGGACGATAGAACGTAAATTCTGCATAATATTTATATGTTTAAAAGTTGGTTATAGCTGAATTTAATAAAATTATGCACTTAAAGTGCGTTTCGGGTGCTTTTTAGTGCGTATTTTTGTCTCTGGAAAGTCTATATGTGAACCCTTGTATGTTCTCTTGGGTTTTAATGCATTCTTGTCATTGGACCTACACCTAGGCTCCAATTTTATTGTCTGACTGCTTTCTGCAGAGTTGTTGGCATATCGTGTCTTACCGGTGAGTTTACTAGTATTTCTGACGCAACGCTCTTGTTAATGCATAAAGCAATATTTTGTAGTATAAAACGTGCATGAATTCACTTGTGTAGTATGTAATCAGATAGTGTTGACGTTAAAGCACATAATTGTAGTCACTAAATAATAATTAAAGTGTACGGAAATTACCGGTTTGTGCCAGTTGTCACACAATCAACATTCACCATTCGGTGGCTCAGGAATTTGTTTGCCATTTATTCTTTTTCATATTCTGGGCAGAATTTTCTTTCCACCAGATGCTTAAATTCTTCCCAACTCATGGCATAGGCCATGTCACTTCCCTTAGCTTGTAATACCGTATTCCACCATTCTAATGCTTCTTCCTTGAAAAGGTGAGAAGCATACATGACTTTATCCTCCTTAGCACCTTTACTTATTTTGATTACTGCCTCGGTTTTCTCCAACCAACGCAGTGCAGCAGTCGCCCCTTCATTGCCTGTAAATTCAACAGGTTTACAGGCAAGAAATTCCTTGTAAGTGCAACCAGGCGTTGCAGCTTCATTCTCTTAAGAATTGGGGCTTGCACTACATCATTATCATTATTATTAATGTTGTCGCCTCCATTTATGCTATTACTGAAGTTGTCTTCATGAGTACGTTTGCTAGGAATAATTTGTTGAGGTTCAACTGGATTTCGGGCAGCAGTAAGAATTGCTGGAATAGCATTGGCTATTCCTTGAGCAACGATGTTTTCTATATCTTGTCTATTCAGAAATTGATCTTCATGGTTTTGCGCTGATTGGTTACCCTCGTTAACTTGTTCATTACCAGTGTGTTCCATCTGGTAATTTATATATATATAAGTTATTAGCACCAATTTAATTAATAACCAAAAATAATCACATCAACATATTTAGCCAAAATTGTCGACCTTGCGACGTTGATATTTATATATATATATATTAGTATGCGTTCGTACACACTGGTTATCTTACAAAAGTTTTCATTGGTTGGCCCGGGTTTGGCAGTTTAACTTAATTAAAAGTTAACATTTACTGCTGTAGTGGCTAACATATAGAGATTTGCCCATTGTTCATCTAATTCATCTTCCCATGGTGGGTTAGTGCCTATTTCCTGAGTTTCCTTATTAATCATCACTCATTTTGGTTGTGACTTCTTTATTTTCTCTTGACTTTTTCTAATAATCCAACTTCTTTTCTTAGGGGTAAGTGGTTTCTCAAACTGTGCCTTACGAATAAATATTCCTTCCTCAGTATCTGCTGAGTATCTTGAGAAATTTGATTGAAATGAGGTTCCCTTATCTTTTGGTGAACTATCTAATTGACGACAGATGTCCGAAATTCTTTGCTTACCCATACTGTAAACTAACAAATAGTCAAATAACACAAAAAAACATATAATCACAGAATGGCAATCAGAAAAAATTAAGTATTTCTAAATACTTAATTGGCTTAAATCAGTGGCTCTGATACCACCTTTTTCTGTCACGGCCCCCGTCCCGGTTTTACCCGGTCCAGGAGCCGCGGGACAGAAACCCTGTGGTATTTATTTAATTTGGCAGCGGAATGTTTAACATGATCGTTTAAAACTTGAAAATTCCCGATTATTTTATTTCATAATCCGGGATAAACCCCGTAATTTACAATAAGGTGATTTCACTGGGAAACCCCTATTTTACAAAAACATGTTTCTTTATTTAATCGAGCCACTTCTTCAAGCGTGTAGTGCTACACGACACTTTTTCTTGGATCACAACAGATCACCTGAAACATGTTTTAAAAAGATTTTATCAGCAGGGAAATACTGGCGATTCACTCAAGTTGCACAAAACGACACATTGTTATAATATACAGTATTAAGGGCGATTACATTGTTTCTATCAACCAATTAGCCCAAATCGGTATTTGTCACTCGACTGTATCTGTGACTACGGTCAGATCACCCATTGGCTAACTCGTTGTCCAATGGTGACGAGAATAAGTAATGTATACAAAACCCCACATACCGGCAGTAATTGAAGATTACAAAGACTTAATCCCTTTAATTATAACTTTGAAAACATATAGAGTTTTAAGAAAACAATTTGAGAAAAAGAGAATGACTCACATTGCAGATTTAAACGGGCAGAGTTTAGCCTACTGATAAGCCTGTTAACCTAATTCAAATAATCAATGCACACGAAAACTAGGTTAGTAACTTTAATCCAACTTTTACGACAACTCACGAGATCAAAACCTTCACAATGAATGACAAAGTGCGATACTTAAACATCCATCGAATTCACGACGAATGACAAAGCATAGCCCAAGTTTGGGCAGCACTTAAACCTCCATCGGATTGGTTTTTATCGATCGGACATTAAATCGTAGCAGTGATCGAGTTATTACCCTGTTATCATAGCAGAGGTTCGGGACAGTGTGTGTTTTTGAATGAAACAACGTCTATCTTAATGTACGTAAGGTATTTTTCATCGAAACATGCAAACTGATCAAGTCCCAGGCCAGGGGCTTTATAGCCCAATTTGGAACCTCCCGCGTGTCGCGACAGTATCTCCCGCACCTGTCGCGTGTCACGGGGGAACCGAAAGTAGGCTAGGCCTGCTTTGTCACCTGGTTAGCCCTGCTGAGTCGGCAGTTTTTCAAATTACGTGTTTTATAACCGTTTTCGAAGGATAAACCTAATTAGGGGATACCCCCCTTGAGTTTTAGGGGCCCTGATCCTGATTCCAACTGTTCTGAAAATTTTAGGGGTTATGCAGGATTAATTGGGGGTCTCAATTAGAGTTTACTATTGGACAAAATAAAATAAGAAATAGGACTTTTGGCGAGAGTTGTTACAAAGAAGTTAGTAAATAAAAGTGAAAGGAAGATAAAAAAATAAAAGGAACAATAAACAAGATAGAATCACTTGGTTCCAACTCCTCTTTTACGTATCCTTTGATGATTTCCATACTTTGGGCTTTTTAAGAAATTATTTTAGTTATTGTGGCATGTCCCTCTTTTGGAGGCAACGCTACCCTCAGCCATATTGGTCTTAGTCAGCAGGGATACAGTCCCACAAAGTTGAATTATTAAAAGATAATAAAGTAAGTTATTAATGCAAAATGTGGCATGTCCTCTTTTAGAGGCTTAGCCATATTGGTCTGAGTCAGCAAAGATACAGTCCCGCAAGGTCGGGTTAAAGTTTTAATAGTAGTTTATTTATAACGGATTCAAGTTGTTCTTACTTCTCCCGATTTGATGCTATCTATAACGCCTCCATTTTTTGTAGCTTTCCGTTTTTAGAAAGATTGAATCGTAATTCTATTTTCGAAACTCGTTTCCTTTGTAATCGTTTCTCATTTTGAACCATTGTAAATTCGAGACTTTGATCGTACTAAAATTGATCTTTTATGTGATATATACATTATTTATACATGTTTATACCTTGATACATACATTCGTTTGATGCATGATTCATAATTCTCATAAATGAAGGTTTAACTCACAAACAACTATCGCATATTCGTAATCTTAAACCTTCCATACATACAAATGCTTGATCATTTAATTATAAGACTAACTTATATATTTTTGTCACTCGATTTGTACCTAAACACCTATTATACAAACTTGTTTGCTATGTATTAGTCAATCACATGTCTTCTTCTATTTCATTCACTTAAACATATTTATTTCACATAATAGGCCATGACCCATGTTGATTATACATTCATACATCATAAATACATAACAAACACCTCAAATATACGTCTTAAATGTCAAAAAATAAAAAAATAAATAAAAACATTAAAGGTTGTCCAGCCATGCGATCGAAAATATGGCAGCCACTTTAGTCCCTTTTCTTTTACTATCATCTCCCTTTTTAAAGTTAATAGATTAGTCATCAAATAGGCCCCAAAAATGGACATAAATGGCTGATTATTCAGCTACAACATTCATTTTCAGCCATCTATTGGTTGAATATTTTTACTTTTAATGGATTAACTCCCTACTAACCCTATTTAATACTCACCTAACTCAAACCCTAATTACTCCTCTATAAATACAACACTTCCCCATTCATTTTTCCACTTTACCAACATTTTAAACACTCCAAACACTCTCTAATTCACTGAATTTTCAGCAAGTTTTGAGCAGAAAGTTCCAGCCATTCTAAGTGAGTTTTAACTCACTTCTTCTACTATTTTCTTCTCATTTCATCTTCTAAAACACTTGGATAACCTATAGGAAGGTTTTCACAAGTTTGCTTGGGCAAACTAAGGTGAAACCTCACCATTTTTTAGGTCTAAAGTGCACTTTAAATTTTGCTTGTTTTTATCTTTTTGTATCTTCATGTTTTTGATAGAAACTAGGTGGAATCTTGTTCCAACCAAGCTCACAACTTAGTCCATGGTTGTGGGTTTGTGTTGAAGTGATTTCCATCAAAGTTTTGGGTTCAAACACCCATTTTAATTCAGTTTATACATGGTATTTGAATGATGAAAGCAAGCACAAGACATCATCTTCCATATGATGAACTTGTGACTTGTGAAGTGTGAACAAATGGAAGCTTTGGCTTTCCAAACTAAGTTCCACTCATTCATTTGAACCTTGTGAACACTCTTGTGAATTGCTAGCATAGATTTACTTTCTTGTTATTCATGACCCTCCAAACCATCTTCGTGATGGTTTGTGTAGTGGTGAATCATATAATGAGGTTTTAACCTCCATGCTTGACATACATAATACTACATGATAATCTATGATTAGACTTAGCTTTAGGATGTTATTATTACTATATGAACTATACGTATCTATGTAAAACATGGCTGAATTTGTGATGAAAATCAAGTCATGATTGTTCGTTATAAATTTAGGCTAAGATATCTAAGATTCTAAGTTACCTGTTATGATTCCAATGGGCAATTTGGGACCCATGAAACCACTTGATATGGTGTCATAAAGGAGCTCTTAGAACTAGAAATTATTTTAGTATACATACTTTTAATACTTAATTTCTAAATCCCGAATCTCATCACCTCCGAAACATCATGTAACCTTACCATTTAATCCTTATTCTCCAACAACTCATCACTCACGGATAATCAGAAAGCATGTGCAATATGGTGAGTACACTTGACCTTTTTTCGCTTTAACTCACTGTTGGGTGTAACATGTTTAACTTACCAAAATACACAAATCACACAAACATATTTATTCACTCAATCCGCCATACATGCTATTTGTTATGCTTTGGTTTATGCTAGAATACATACATGCTACTTGTCATTAACTTAGCTAGCCCACCTTAACAATTATAGCGCTATAGGAGTAGCACACCACCCGACGGGGTATTGTTATGTAGGACCAGTTTTCGACTCTGAAACGATTGCGTATCGACTCGTGTAACGATCGGAATCCGTACACGAACGTGACCGAACACACACACCGTAATATAATCTGTGATTCTATTGATAAATCTAAAAACGTACAAGCACCTGAATCACGACGTCACTTTCTCTCTCTAGACTTTCTCTCTCTAGCTCTAGATCTCCAAATCTCAAATGTGGCAAAAGTCAAAAGTCCTAATCTAAAGGCACAAGGTTCATATATATAGGCCATGGAATTAATGAGAGTTCTCATTAATTACCAAAATGCCACCTTGCCCTTTCTATCTAAAATAACAATATAAAGTCAAGAATTAATTTGTTTCCTAATAAATCTTGCTACGAACTCGATTGACGGAGACGATAGACATAAATGCACTAACAGACTCCCCCTTGGATATTGCCGCAGTCAATCTCGTAGCGTCTTGTCTTTCTCTCTCTCTCTCTCTCTCTCTCTGAGTCTTCTTGAAGCTTTAACACGTTTTCAGCAACACAGACTCCCTCTTGCTCGAACAGAATCCCCGTGGATCTGTCTTCAGCTTCTCCTCCTTTCAATAAACACTTTCTTCAGGCTCCCCCTTTTGTCAAGCTTCCGTGCTTTTGGGATCGACGCCTGGCTTTCCGAATACAAGCTCCCCCTTGCATCGAGCTCGTCTTCAGACTCCCCATTAGACTCGGCTATTAGGATCGTAATCTGGAACAACATCTGCAACTCTCAAACATTTATAAGTAAAAATGTTTTGATCAACCAGGATTGAAAACCTGGCTCTTTTAGCATAAGCTGAAATATTTCAAATATGCGACAGTAAAAGCTTTTTCGATTATCCGGGAATTGTGACCTGGCTCTTAAAAACTTTTAATCAAGATCTTGACTCTAAAATATAATAATAGGAATATATCCATGATTACTTTATTCTCTCCCCCTATCAACATGCTTTATAGATTTGGCAGTATTAAGTATCCAAACTCGAAATCTAGCTCTTTACAACTGATTTTACAATTTAAGAATCCAAATCCCTCACAGTTAATCATCCAAGTCCAATTTAATGACCTTGGAGACTTAACAAACTGTTTTTGAATTTTAATTTTAAAAACTTCAAGTTTCAAATTAATGAACTTGTTTATTTTCAGAAACACGATCAGCATACTTAGATTTTGAAACTCAGCACTCAGACATCAGTTGTTGAAAATAAAATGAAATCATAATCTTTTTGTATTTTTCTGAAAGATAAAGCTGTAAAGAAATATTTACAAACATATTTACAGACAATATTTTTGTTTGAGTTAGCGTCAGAGGATCATATCAGTTTTTGACAAATCACAAGTACCGTTGAGCTTTAAACACTTTAAGTTCTAAACGATTCACTTAGATTGTCAGCATACTGATCCTCTTAAATTTTCACACAAAGTTCAATTGATTCAAGATACGAGATTAGTGTTTTAAGGACTTAAACTTATTCGCGTGTCCCACCTCAGAATATACTCCCGTATCAAAATTCCCTAGATTCAGTCTTACAGGTGAGTATACCAATTTGATATCTGTACTCTGGGTTAGTGCGAGACCTTGAGAGCTCAGGTATGAACTTCCGTTCAGTCAAAGAGATGAAGGCTCGACTTTAGGTGTGTTCCCTTTAGGGAATCTTTTCTTCAACTGCAATTGATTCATATCTTTCGATATTTTTCAATTTTTGTGCAAAGGGTAAGCTTTAAAAAGCGCATAAAGTATTATACGAAGTCTAGGCCATTGCTTCCGCAATATCAGTAGTCCAGGTATAATACCCCAGATATCAAACAGTATAAAGACCTAGTATCTCAGAATCAGGTAATCTCTCAAACAAGATTTCGGGGGTTACCCATATATCCGAGAGATGTTCCCCACAAGATAAGTAAGTATTGATATTTAGGTATATATCTCGAAAACAATCTACTAAGCGTGTAAAAACCTACTGACATATCATCAGTGAGACCGTTTATCACATTTTAACAAACCATTTCTTTAGCGTACTGTGATTGTCTACTGATGTACTATCATTTCCTCTTTTTACACAAAAACTCATTTTTGAATTTTATCATGTTTTTGGCTTTTTCAAAATTTTGAATGTTTTTGGATTTTCTGACAATAAATCTTACTCCCCCTAAAATTCAAAACATTTAAAGAAAATTTGACAACCTGTTACTGATAGCTTTGTCTCGCCATCCATTTTCTGCATCTCATGCCCTGTCTTGCAGAAAATATAACATGTAAAGCAGTAAATACACCCATGATTTACAACACATTGATATTTTACAGTTTGAAAACCGTTTTTCAATCTTGTGAAATTTAATCATGTTTGTTCAGCCGTGAGGGTTTCGGCGTATTCAACAACATATTTTTGAATATTGAATTTTTGACAAAATTTAAAAACAAACATATTTTTGATTTTTCAAATTTTTGACAAAATAAAAACATAATTTTGGTTTTTAAATTTTAAATTTTTATGGTTTTTGAAATATGGTTTATTTATGTACAGAAATCAAATAAACTCCTTGTTCATCAGTCGCAGGGTTCAGCAGCCTCATCCTCTCATGCCAGGCTGCTCCCATTTCCAACTTGGTAAACATCTATTTTCTTGAGCACCTGCTGTTTTGGTCAAAAATTACCGAAGCAATTAAATGATCAAATTAGTTAAGTGAGGTAGTGTGCTAGAAATGTGTATTAAAAATATGCTAGTTAGGTTGTTTGCAAAAACAGTTTCAGGATACGGCTCAGGATATAGAGTTGTATCTATGATCAAACAATAAGTGAAAATGTAAAGGGTGACACAGGATGTACGAGGAAAGCCCTTGATCAATCTAGATAGCCGGCACAAAACCTCGGGAGCTGACAATCGCTGCTGCCTTGTTCTTCTATTGCTTCAAATATCAGGATACAGTGCAGGATATGATGCGGATCAACTAGGTGTTACAAAGTAATTTTAGTACAAGTGTTTGTGTGTAGTGATTGCTAGTAGCTAGAGAGTAAAGTGTGCGAAAGAGAGTGTGTGCCTTAACTTGATCCGATCATACTATTTATAGTTAAACAAAATCAACTAACTATCCTATTAAGCCGGGATGCTTCGAATATTCCTCTAGTTCACGTTGCAGTCCTGGTCTTTCGTGTTCAACGTCTTTAATCTAACCGATTAGCCCGAGTCTTGGGGGGAAGAAGTCTTCTTGAACGTTGGAGACTTGCACCTCCCAATCTGCCCGTGATTAATTCGGTAAATACCAGGATATCGTACCAGGATGTTACCAATATCCTGATCCGGTATCCTGATTACAAGTAAACAATCAAAAGCAGAATATTAGTCAGGATATATGTTCAGAAAATGACCCATAACAATTGTCCCCAAAATATATCTGTTGGTATACCAGTCCAACGGATATATTTTAAAACTTTATCTCGCAAACCGAGGTAATTAAAATGAGGCGACGTTTGAGGTAGCTTTATGCAACTTCCAACGTTGTTTTTACTCAATGGATAGCCACTATTCCCCTATATCTTCTCTCTTCTTGTTTGAAAATCAGATATCATCAACAGAGTCTCCAGGTAATTGCTTATTCCTCCTTCATTTCCTGTTAATTTTCCCATCCCCTCTTCCAATGGCCACCAGGACCCATTCCCAAACCGGTGAATCATCGGGCACCTTTGTTCAGCAAAATCTTCTCAAAAATCCCGAAAGAGAGATCTGTGCTTTCGACAACGCGGATATTTCCGCGCTGAGGGCCTCCGGCGCTTTCCCTGATGGCATGATTTTCAGGCCATTTGACCGATCAATTCGGTCGGATGTTTCTTCTGCCGAATGGGTTTGTTTTCCAGCATACCCTTTCTCGCTAGGTCTTCGATACCCATTTCCTGAATTCATAATGCAGTTTTTTCGAACCACTGGTATCTCCTTTGCCCAAACAATGCCCATGGTTTGGAGGGTACTAATCGTGCTTAACCAAATCATACATTTTCACTGTCCTGATCTCTGCATCGAAGATATCCCAATCGCTTACCGCCTCCGATCACACGGTTCCAGCCGATTCATACTTTTTTCAACTTCCAGCAAACCTCTCATTCTTAAAGCCACCAAAAAACGAAGATGGATGGCCACGTAAATTCTTTTTTGTCAAGCGAGATTCCATCGACGAGGGTGCTAGCCTTCCGGTGGAGTGGTTAACCACCGGTAGGGTTTAGGGTTTCAAGAATATCCAAAGACACTTTCAGGCCTCTGTCTTGTGCTAATATTTTCTTATTTGGTCTTTCTTGAAGTGAATTTCAAGGAAGTAGCTCCCCCTACTATAGAATCTGAAAAAAGGATCAAAGCAATTTACCAACTAGCAGAAGGTGACATGAGTTTTTCCACACACCTCCCAAGTTCCAGCCAATACTCATCATCGGAGATGTCTGTTAAGAGTTATTTTACAAACAATTGATAATATAACAAAAGAGCAATAAAAGTTTAGAATTCTCCTTTTATGCAGCACCAGCAAAAATCCCTGAAGTTTTCGACCTCGGGGAGTTAGACAGTTACTCCGGTCAGGTCCAAATCAAGAAGGAGCCTAGTCCCAAAGCTACAGCTACATCTAAGCCCAACAGTTCCAAAGCCATCATCATTCCTAAGCCATCACCAGCTACTAAACCTCGGAGTTCAAATTCCCGCAAAAGGAAAGAGACCGATTCACCTTCGATTTCTGATAGTTTCCCTATGAAAATCATGGATTTATCGAAGAGAGTGGGTTCATGACCTCTTTTCTCAACCAGGTATATAGTCTTATTCCTTATCCTGCACATATATGTCAAATCAATATCCTGGTTATTATAATACTTGTTCTTTTGGATGTAGGGCCTTGAACGTCTGGTTCATCTATATCAAGAATCATGTGAACTCAACAAGAGACTTGAGTCCAAATTAAAGAAAGCCGAGGTCACCATTTCCGACCAAGGCGTGATTGCTGCTGCCAAATCCCGGCATTACGAGGATAAGTTCAAGGCTATGACCCAGGAACACCAGGCTGCGCTTAATCAAGCTACTCTCGAGGCCCAAGCTCATCTCGACGCCGCCCACGCCCAACATGAATGGGACATGATCACTTACCGGGAGGGCCTTAAGAGCTCCGTCGTTACTTCCCTTCTTCAGGCCAGGCTAAAGATGGCCAATGAAGCCAAAGCCCTGGGGTTCGAATGCCCTTCTTGGGATGTCGACGCTTGGGAGACCAAGCTAAGGAGTCTCGGCGGTGATCCTGTTAAACCTGCAGCTGAAAGGCCTTCAAAAGCGGTTAAAAAACTAACTGGTGCCAACGACGAAGCTGAGACGGATGCTGTGATGAACGAAGAAGGCGCTGCCTCCTAAAACTTACCCTTTTTTTTCCTTAATTTTGATTGTTATGGTTTGTTAAACAATTTACTTTTCACGTTTTTGAACAATTTTCGTTTAAATTTCAACAGTCAGATAACCAAAGGTGGATGGGTCCTAGGTTCTAGGACGAAGCCTTCGGTTATCACCTAGTATTGCTTATAATATTACTTCCTTGTGTTCTACTTAGTTTAAATTTTAGCTTTGCAAAAATTTGCGCAATTGTTTTTTGAAAATATCATGATCAATATACTCAGTGACATCCTACGAAGACTTTCGTCAAATAGGACTTCTCAAAATCCACACAATTTAGACAAAGTTTCTAAAAATAGTTTATTCTTCAAAATCTCAAATAATTTAAATATAGTTTTCAAAGGAAAAAAGACGGTTTACTCAGCATTTATAAACAAATTCAACTCTGATTTTTAAACCCTAGTATTGTATCCCAAATATTCCAACCAAATATCCTGAATCATATTTCGAGAATATATCCTAAAGATATATCCTAATCAGGATACTTAAACTTTAAACATAGTTTCAAAAGTTCAAACAAGTTGTGTAAGATTCACAAAGGAAAGATCATACCAGGAATAGAGTGTAACCCTAGTACCGAACCTTAATCCTTTTGCAACTTCTTCAACTAAGATGTCCCCAGTCCGAAATATTCAGTACATTAGGTTTGAGTTTGATTCTTCAAGCCTTACACAATCGCCTTGGGAGGAGTGTCCCTTGTGCATAAAGCCTTCGAACACTTAGTTAATTTTTGAATTCAAATTCTAACTATTTGGGCAGTTCTTGTGTCACTGGGGTAAAACCCAAAAACATACTGGAGATAAATCCTTAGTGTCTTGGGGAAGATCCCATATTTTCATGCGCTACAGGTGGGAGTGTATAAACTCCAAGACTTAGAAAGGCGATAACCTTTAAACCTTAGAGAGTATGAAAATACCCTTCCGTGAGAGAGGGTGATCAATCCTCGTATACCTTGAGAATCCAGGATATAGCCAACAGTGACGAAATTGTCAGCCACTTTTACATGAACTGGTCGCGCCACCTTGAACTATTCCTGGATAACTTGCGCTCCAGGCGGGGTGTTTAAACCCAATTCGAGAGAAAGGTGAATAACTTTAAACCTGTGAAGGGATCAAGATCCCTTAAACGTGAGAGAGGGGGCCAATCCTCTAATCTTTCAAAGTATCCTAAATGTATATCCTGGAGCTATATCCTAAAGCATATACTGCAAAACAACTGTAAGCTAAGGTGGGTGTTAGCCTGGCTAACACCCCTCCGATGCTTAAGTTAGTAATGGGTTCAAAACAATAAATAATATTGAAATTTAATAAAAGAGATAGAATCCATACCATTCTGAGTTAGAATTTAAATTTCAAACTCACTTGAAATAGAGCTTTAGATGTATAGCATTCCAGGATCTTGGTAGCATATCCCCCTCCATATCCTTGAGTCGGTATGCTCCTTTTCCTGATTCTGTTTCAATCTTATAGGGTCTTTCCCATTTTGGAGCCAACTTTCCATCAGCAGGGTTAGTAGTATTCTGGAAAGCCTTTCTCAATACCCAATCTCCGACCTGGAACCTTCTAGTCCTTATATTCTTGTTATAAGCTTTAGATATCCTCTATTGATATGCTGCCATCCTTAGCCTTGCCGCGTCTCTTGTCTCGTCAACAGTATCCAATTCCTCACATAGGACTTCAGGATTCTGCTCAGGATCCCGGAAGTTGGATCTTGCTGAAGGTATTACCATTTCTGTCGGGATCACCGCTTCTGCTCTAAATATCAAGGAAAATGGGGTTTGGCCAGTTGCATTTTTCACCGTCGTCCTATCAGCCCACAAAACAAAGGGTAGCTCTTCTGCCCATCTTCCTTTTTAGCCCCTAGTCTCTTTTTCAGGTTGTTGACAATTATCTTGTTTTAGGATTCTGCTTGTCCATTTGCTTGAGGATGTACTGGGGTGGAAGTGATCATTTTGATTCCCCAACTCTTGCAAAAGTCAGTAGTCCTCTTACTTATAAACTGAGATCCATTGTCACAAATTATCTCAGCTGGTACTCCAAACCTAGTCAGGATATTCCTTTTTATGAAGGATACCACTTCCTGATCTCTGACTTGAACAAATGCTTCAGCTTCAACCCACTTAGAGAAATAATCAGTCATTTCTAACATGAAGACTTTTCCTCACGGAGCTTTTGGCAGTTTTCCTACTATATCCATTCCCCACTTCATGAATGGCCAAGGGGAAGCTATAGGATAAAGTGGCTCGGCCGGCTGATGTAATATATTACTGTGTCTTTGACATGCATCACATCTTCGAGCATATTCCGCATCATCTTTTCTCATCGTCGGCCAATAATATCCTGTTCTTAATGCCTTTGAAAACAACGACCTGCCCCCAGAATGGTAACTTGCCACAATCCCCTTCGTGTATATCCTGAAGCACTTCTTTGGTTTCGGGATCTTCTAAGCACCTCAGATACGGTCCTGCAAGAGATTTCTTATACAAGACATTATTTATAATAGTGAATCGTGATACCTTCATTCTGAATGCCTTAGGATTTTCATCCTTTGGGATGTGTCCTTCCTTGAGATATCTTATGATTGGAGCCATCCAAGACTTAGGATCCTTCTCAGGATACTCATCAGGATCCTGGACACTTAGTACTTCCTTATCCTGAGGATCTGTCGCAGGATATAGGATATGTAATTTTGGTATTCGGGCTCCTTCCGGTATCCTGACTGATGATCCCAGATTTGCCAGGGCATCAGCTTCAGCATTATCCTATCTTGGTACCTGTTCAAGTGTAAAAATACAGAAATATCCTGCTAATTTTTGGAGAAATTCGAGATACTCGATTAACTTCTCACCTTTAACTGCATAGGTTCCATTAAAATGATTAGTAATTAACAAAGAATCAACATATACTTGCAAATTCCTGATATTCATACTTTTAGCCAATTCTAATCCTGCAATTAAAGCTTCATATTCTGCCTCATTATTAGTGGTAGGAAACTCACATCTAATAGCCTAGGGTAATATGTCCCCCTGTGGCGATTTTAGTAGTATACCCAACCCTACACCTCTTACATTAGATGCACCATCAGTATACAGCGTCCAGGATTCTAAGTTTTCTCCTAGCTGCTGTACTTCCAGGTCTACTTCACTTTGAATATCACTACTGAAATCAGCCACAAAGTCCGCTAAATCCTGAGACTTTATGGCATTTCTAGGTTCATATACTAGATCAAAGGCACTTAATTTCACTGACCATTTAGCCATCCTACCTAACATCTCGGGTTTCCTAAGCACGTTTTTAACAGGATAGTTGGTTTTAACATGAATTCTATGTGTTTCAAAATAATGTTTAAGTTTTGTTGACACCATAACTAGGGCTAAAATCAGTTTCTCTAAGTGGGAATATCTAGTTTCAGCATCTAATAAACTTTTACTAACATAATAAACAGGATACTGCTGACCTTCATGATCCTTTACAATGACAGCACTTACTGCATTCCCTGATACTGCAAGATACATGGATAATGGTTCGCCATCCTTAGGCTTCATCAATAAGGGTGCGGTTGAAAGATACTGCTTCAAATCTTGCAAGTCTGTTTCATGATTTGCTCCCCATTCGAACTTCTTATTCTTCTTGAGGATATCATGAAATTCCTTGCACTTTTTTGAGGATCTTGAAATAAATTTGTTCAATGCTGCTACTCGGCCTGTTAACCGTTGAACATCCTTCATATTTGAAGGTGACTTAATATCCAAGATAGCTTTAATCTGCTCCGGGCTTGCCTCTATCCCTCTTTTAGTACCCATATATCCTAGAAACTTTCCTGCCCCCACTCCGAAATGGCACTTAGCAGGATTTAGCTTCATGTTATACTGATCCAGGATATCAAATGCTCCCTTGATATCCTGGAGGTGATCCTCAGCCTTTTTAGACTTTACTACCATGTCGTCGATGTATACCTCCATAGTCTCCCTCAGCTTGTCTTTAAACATCATGTTCACCAATCTCTGATATGTTGCACCTGCATTTTTCAAACCAACGGGCATAGCAGTGTAGTAATAAATATATGTTGGTGTCATGAAGGCAGTATCCTCCTGGTTTGAAGGTTCCATTTGGATCTGCTGAAATCCTGAAGATGCATCCATGAAGGTTAACATCTCATGGCCGGCAGTAGCATCCACCATTGAGTCAATATGAGGAAGAGGAAATGGGTCTTTGGGACAAGCTTTGTTTAAGTCCGTTGATGCGTGTGTAGTGTCGTTGATTTTAAGCGTTCTTAAAATCCTTGTGTCCCCGGCAACGGCGCCAAAAACTTGATGCGTGTGTAGTGTCGTTAGTTTTTAATGTATTTATTAAGCCCTTTTTAACACTTTTTAGCCAAGTTTTAAATTTATAAAACACGATATTTACTAACACTAAACACACATATGGGCAAGTGCACCCATCGTGAGCGTAGTATAGCGTTGGTAAGATACCGAGGTCGTCCAAGGACACAAGAGCTTTTAGTACCGGTTTATCCTCAACGTCTACTCAAATCAAAAAGTTTAGAAAAGGGTTTTTAAACTAAGAAAAATAAAAACTAACTAAAATGCTGAAAATAAAAATAAAAGTAAAAACAGATAGACAAGATGAATCACTTGGTTCCGACTCGTGTATAGTGTAACCTTTGATTATTTCCGCACTTTTGCACTTATTTAAGAGATTATCTTAGTTATTGTAGTAGGCCCCTCTTTTGGAGGTGACGTTACCCTCAACCCAGTAGTTTGAGTCAGCAAGGATACAATCCTAAAGGGTCGGATTATTGAAAGATAATTAATTAAGTTATTAATGCAAATTATGGTAGGCCCCTCTTTTGAAGGTGACGTTACCCTCGACTAAGTAGTCTGAGTCAGCAGGGATACAGTCCTAAATAGCCGAGTTATAGTATTAATAGTAGTTTAACTTATGAGGGGATAAAAGAGTTTGGACCCCCGCCATCCAATATCGTTAAGCATTGAAGGAGGTCCTACTAAATTTGACCCAGGTCCCTTGCAGGATCTCTAAACGCTGAACAACGGCAAGACTCTTACCAAACCGTTCCCTTAACCCCCGACCAGGTAGCCAACATACCTCCATATAGACCGTGGAGATATGAATGGTGAAAATCTTTTATTTTATATAGACAGTAAAATAATGCCAAGACACCACGGACAAACGATAAGGAAGAATCACCTTCAACATAAGAAACTAGTTATTAAAGTCATTAATACAAAACCAAGTAAAAAGTGCGAAAAGATTAAAAATAAAAAGTATTACACTAGACACTTGTCTTCACCAAGTGATGTAAGAGACTTAGGCAAACATGGCCTTGATTGTCAAGAACTCTTAAGATCAATCTTGGATCCTGAGATGACTCACACACTCTATGATGGACAATGGATGATGGTGGTAGATGATGGTGTTATGGTGGTGGTGGGTGGGGGGTGGTGGGTGAAGTGTGAGAGAGGTGGTGTGCCAAGGGATGGTTTGAACTTGAGCCAAGCACTCCTATTTATAGGCTGAACAGAAGCTCGGGCACGGCCCCGTGTCCAGTGGGCACGGCCCCGTGTCCACATCCTCTCTTTCTTCATTTAATGCAGCTTGTCTTTATTAGTTGACCACGCCCCCGTGTCCGCTGAGCACGACCCCGTGTGCAGAAGAATCTTTGTACTATGAAGATTTGCCTGGATTGTGCGAATCTTATAGTTGACCACGGCCCCGTGGTGGGTAATAGAAGCTTCTACCACTTTGTCTTTTCTGCTGACACTTGGGCACGCCCCCGTGCTGGCTGAGCACGGGGCGTGTTCAGTCTTCTGTCTTCTTGTTTTGCTTGGGAAGATGCTGTCGTGGGGTCGGGCATGTCACGTTTGTTCCCTTTCTTGTATTTATGTTAGATTTTGCTATCTTTTTGCTTCTTTTGTTAATTTGAGCTCATTTAATCCTGAAAATACAAAAGGAAGACAAAAACACACTTTTTCCAACATTAGTACTAAAAAGGGTTAGTTTTATGCCACAATTGATGTAATTTATATGTTGCATTTTGCACACATCAAATACCCCCATACTTGAATCTTTGCTTGTCCTCAAGCAAAACTCTTTATAATATGGCTTAACACTCCCAAATGGAATGGGTAGAGAAGAAGGTTTTTGGGCTTGTCATAGAGTTTCGGGATTTCCAAGATTCTTTATTAAGTTTTATTTTTATTTATTTACAATCCTATTCGTCATGATTTATTTAAAACTTTTCATAAGATAAATTACTTATTAGGGCATAACATGCCTCTTTTAAAATTCTCTTTATATACAAGTTCACATACCTCACGGGGGATCACTCAACACTCGGCCGAAAATGTATTTTAGTGGATCACTCGAGAGCGGCATGGAACTTACTCCTACCATAAGCTTGCGAAGCAATCAATCCTCCTCCTTTTTAACTATATACCTTTGTAAATATCAAGAGGACTTTTGGGTGAAGGGTTAGGCTTGGGTTAAAGGTAGGTGGTTGGGTTAGTGGTTAGTAGAAAAGGGCGAAAAAGCGTAAAAAACATCGGTTTTCGTAAGACTTTCTATTTTTGTAACTTTTATTTTGATGAAGCTATTATTCAAACAAAGTTATTTTTGATAAACCTAGATTGTTTATTTTCTTTTGCTTCATCAACACACATTTTTTTTTTGAAAAGTCATACGAAAAACCGAGCTAGTTACTAAAACAAAGGGTTAAAATTGAAAAAGGTTTTGGTGGGTGAAAGGGTGTTTGGTTTGGGTTATGAAATGAAAAAGGTTTAGGCTCAAAGGGGCTAACTAGGAGGATTTTGGGTAGGTGGTAAAAAAAAGAAAAATAATGGTGTAGAAATAAAAAGGGTTAGTCCTAATGCTTCCATCATTTACTTACTCGGGTTTAAGTTGGTAAGGACCGGGAATGTATCGTCATGGCAAGTTCTAGAGTCGTAAGAACCAAGCAGCTATTCACACAAGAAACGAAAAATGAGCATTTAATTTAAAGATATGTATTCGTATGCTCAATAAAGGCTCAAAACTCACTTTTGTGGGAATGGGTTTTTATGTGATCAAGTATATATAATCAAATTTTAACTAAGTTTGTCATGCATTTTCATAATTTTCTTATGTTGGTTCTTTTTATCACGACGCTATCGGTTGTAAATTTGTAAAAATATAACCTTTTTAGAACTTGAAATTCCCGAATTAAACCTAGACAAGTAAAAAAATGAAAATTTTTGAAAACATTTGGGGTGATTAGCGGTTCCAATAGAGTTTTGTGTAAGGCTTGTATTTAGGACTTGCAAGATTCAAGGTTTTAGCATCCCCCCCACACTTAAATTACACATTGTCCTCAATGTGTCCCAAAAATAAATTTTTAGATTGGTTGAATGTGTAAAAAGGTGTGAAAAAGCAAAAATTTTGTGTTACTGGGCGCTGAACACGGCCCCGTGTTCAGGTGCCAATAACGAAAACTTACAGAAGGTGGACACAGGGGCGTGTTGGCTGGGCACGACCCCGTGTCTGTCAAAGTCTGCAGAATTGAAACAAACAGCAGGTTCAGGGGAGTGGACACGGGGGCGTGTTGGATGGACACGGCCCCGTGTGGACAATCTGCAAGGTTTGAAAAACAGGTTTCTTTCTTCGGTTTTCCTGTCCCGGATTTAGTAGTACTAATGATTAGTTCTCCAAGCCTCGTATGTACCTTTTTAATCAATAAACACTATACCACACCATAGCAAACATCCTAATTTTACCAAGTTCAACATCCATGTCAACAAAGTTAAAAGAAAAATAAATGCAGAAATAAAAGAAGTTAGGGAAAGTAAATTGTTCAACACTTGGCACGCAGGCCTTAAAATTGTTCAAGATTGAAAAAGGTTAACCTGGGGAATCACCAACCAGCCGCTTCTTCCTCCGCTCCTCCGCCTAATCCATATCCTCGTCCTCATCATCATCATCTCCACCATGGCCAGCCATGTACTCCCGGATATTTCCAATATCATCTTGGATATCGGATATGTTTCTCTCGATCGCCCCAACCCGGTGGTACGTGTTGCTTGCCATATTGTAGGTGTTCCTGGTGCACATGAGGTTTTCCTGCAACAAATCATGTAAACTTTGAAAGTTAGGAAAACCGCCTCCTGAGGAGGAGGATTGGCCCGGATCACCATGGGGCGGGTATTGGTACTGATGATGTTGTGGAGCGTGGAGGACAAGTGCTTCTTGCGGGTTCCATGCATCCCCTTGCATCCTCTGGAAACTGACCGTCCCGTCTTCAGCTTCATAAATTAGGTTCATTGAGCGGCAGATGTGTATATCTACCCTACCCGACCATGGGCTCCTTCCTAATGGCCTAGGTATGTTGGTGAAGTGCTTGAAAAGACGGTACACCCATCCCCCAAAGAAGATAGGGGTCGGTGCAGTAGCAAGGCGGTTATGATGCATGTTTCAGAGCATGAGGAATGGAACATCAAGGTGCATGCGGTTATGGATGCAGTGGAGGACAACCAAATCTCTTAACCCAACGACGCCACCGCTATCGTGTCTTTGACTAAGAGAGTAGCCGAGGAGCCTATGGATGTATCGGTAGAGCGGATCCCTCAACTTCGTGCTCTTAGTGCTGCTCGGATTGTAATACCCTTCACCAATCTGAGCCCACGTGGCTTGGCGATCGTTTTCGTCGATCTCTCGCATCCCTCCGGTATTTTCCTCGTTTCCCAGATCTTCTTCCGCATACAACCCGACAATCGCCCCGAATTGTGCCATTGAAATTGAATACTTAGTTCCACCACACAGGAATGCTACCCCATCATTGTCGAATGGGTCGCACCTTCCATTGAACGTAAAGGTGCTATAGAATTCCAAAGTGCATTCGTGGACGGAACGAAGTCTAGTTGTCAAAGCGACTCTTAATGGCCCGGTGACAAGGTTGTTGAAGCGGTCGAGTTGGTTTACCAATGTTAACAAATCCGTGCATGCTTGCCTTGGGTACTCCTCCGGCCTTGTTTGAAGTATTTCGTATCTAGCCCTAGCATCGAGCTCATTTGCGTTAAACCTTGTGAACTTCCTTGCCATCTGAAAGAATACACCAAAAGTTAGCACGAAACATTAGCATTTTCGGACAAAACAGCAAACAGTGGGCTGGACACGACCCCGTGTTCAGAGGACACGGCCCCGTGTCCAGGCGTCTGTTACACAAAAATTCCATTTTTCGACCCGGTTTTGAAAACTTGAAAATTTTTTGGTCCAATAGGTGCGGTTTCCCCCGAAAATGAAACCCCAAGTGCCGTTTTTCCCAAAATAACCCGTTTACCCTATCAATTTTATCTTTTTCGGTTCAAAAACAAGGGTTTGTGGTTTTAGTGAGAAATCGGGCAAATCTACGAACAATACAAGTGGATTTACTTCCCATAACACTAATCTAACTAAATGCAAACAGATTTAGGCAAAAGTTTGAGGTTCGATTCATATGAAGTTCAAGAACCCTAGATTTTTCCCCAAATTTGTGATGTTTTAACTACATGCAAATGCTAAATCTAACTAATAATAGTGATAGAATCATACCTTGATGTTGTTAGGATGATAGGAGACGTCGAAAATTTGCGGAAAATCGCCTGGAACCAGAGCGTTTTCGGGGAAACGGGGCGTGTGGAATGAAGTAACTGTTATGAAAAAGGGGATATATCCCGACAGTTGCGCGGACACGGCCCGATGTCCAGTGGACACGACCCGGTGTCCAGTGGACACGGCCTCATGCCGAGCAAAGTTTTTTTTTTATAGTGCTCGTGTGAGTGCCCTTTGTTTCCCATGAACTTTGGTTAGAAAACTTACCGCTTTAGATGTCGTCCCTATCGTTCGTAACTTACCAGGTATGATGTTGATGTTTCCATTCTTCGATCGTTTGAAGCGAGATATCCTCCTCTTCATCCTCAATGAATCCTTGATAGAGTTTCAGCCGTTGGCCATTGACTTTGAATGGAGGTCCATTCCGAGATTTAATTTCTACTGCACCGTGTGGGAAAATATGGGTGATAGAAAAAGGTCCTGACCACCTAGACTTTAATTTACCATGAAACAGTCGAAGTCGTGAATTAAACAAAAGAACTAGATCTCCTACTCGAAATTCATTAGGTTTAATATGTTTGTCATGCAAGTTTTTCATTCTTTCCTTATAAATTTCGGAGTTTGAGTATGCATAATTCCTAAGTTCGTCTAATTCATTTAATTGACAAAATCGATTTTTACCAGCAAATTCCAAATCTAAGTTTACATTTTTAATTGCACAGTAGGCTTTGTGTGCGATTTCTACTGGCAAGTGACAACTTTTTCCATAGACTAGCTTATATGGGATTGTACCTATTGTTGTTTTATAAGCAGTTCGAAAAGCCCATAAAGCATCATCTAATTTATCTGCCCATTCCTTTTTATTTAACCCTACGGTTTTTTCAAGTATTCGTTTTAAACCTCTATTAGTCACTTCGGCTTGTCCGTTTGTTTGAGGGTGATACGCTGTTGAGACCCGGTGATAGACCCCATATCTTGTTAAAAAAAATTTCAAGTTGATGGTTTCAAAAATGGGTACCTCTATCACTTATTAATGCTTTAGGTGTGCCAAAACGAGAGAATAATTTTTTAAGAAATCTTACCACGACTCTTCCATCATTTGATGGAAGTGCCTCGGCCTCGGCCCATTTAGACAAGTAGTCTACTGCCACAAGTATATATTTGTTTCCTTTTGATGGTGGGAATGGTCCCATAAAGTCGAGTCCCCACACGTCAAAAATCTCACAAACAAGAATGCCATTTTGTGGCATTTCGTTTTTGGAAGAAATATTACCTGTTCTTTGGCAAGCATCACATGTCTTGACAAGACTTTGGGCGTCTTTGTAAATGGTCGGCCAATAAAATCCTGAATCAAATACCTTTCGTGTGGTACTAGCGGCACCATGATGCCCTCCGTATGGACCTTCATGACAATGGCGGAGAATTCTTCGTGCTTCGCTACCATGGACGCATCGTCGGATGAGTTGGTCGGCACACATTTTGAAAAGATATGGATCTTCCCAAAAATAGTGTTTCACATTGGCAAAGAATTTTTTTCTTTGATTATGTGGCCAACCCTTAGCGACTATACCGCTAGCTAGGTAGTTAGCATAGTCGGCGTACCATGGCTCTTCCTTGTATTCCACCATTTCTAGGGACTCCGTTGGAAATTTTTCATTGATTTGCTCGTCCCTGGTTGCCTCTAAATCTGGGTCTTCTAAGCGCGAAAGATGATATGCTACGGTATTTTCTGCTCCTCTTTTGTCTTTGATTTCAATATCAAAATCTTGGAGGAGTAGAATCCACCGAATCAAACGTGGTTTTGCGTCCTGCTTTTTGAAGAGATATCGAATGGCTGCATGATCTGTATAGACTATAGTTTTAGAAAGAACAAGATAAGAACGAAATTTATCAAAAGCAAATACCACAGCTAGTAATTCTTTTTCAGTTGTTATGTAATTTTCTTGCGCATCATTAAGTGTTTTACTAGCATAATAAATTGGGTGGAAATGCTTTTCTTTTCTTTGTCCCAGGACAGCTCCAACTGCAAAGTCACTCGCATCACACATGATTTCGAAAGGAAATTTCCAATCAGGCGCTATCATGATAGGTGCATTGACTAGCATTTCTTTTAAGGTTAGAAATGCTTGATTGCAATCCTCGTCAAAGATGAAAGGAGCATCTTTTTCAAGTAATTTTGTTAGAGGCCTTGAGATTTTAGAAAAGTCTTTGATAAACCGCCTATAAAATCCGGCATGCCCTAGGAAACTTCTGATAGCTCTTACGGAGGATGGAGGTGGTAGTCTAGAAATGTTATCTATTTTGGCTCGATCCACCTCCATTCCTTCGCTTGAGATTTTGTGACCGAGTACTATTCCCTCCGTTACCATGAAATGGCATTTTTCCCAATTAAGGGCGAGGTTAGTTTCCTCACATCGGGATAGCATTCGTTCAAGATTATAGAGGCATTGGTCGTATGAATCCCCAAAGATAGAAAAGTCGTCCATGAATACTTCCATTGTCTTTTCTATCATGTCATGGAAAATGGCTACCATGCAACGTTGGAATGTTGCGGGGGCATTACATAGACCAAACGGCATGCGTCGATAAGCAAAAGTTCCGTAGGGACATGTGAATGTTGTCTTTTCTTGGTCTTCGGGTGCTATCGGGATTTGAAAGTAACCTGAAAAACCATCCAAGAAACAATAAAATTTATGACAGGATAATCTTTCTAACATTTGATCAATGAAGGGTAAAGGAAAGTGATCTTTTCTTGTTGCTTCATTTAATCGTCTATAATCTATACTTACTCTCCATCCAGTGACGGTTCTCGTTGGTATTAGTTCATGTTTTTCGTTAGTTATTACCGTCATACCTCCTTTCTTTGGAACTACTTGGACGGGAATTACCTAAGGGCTATCGGAGATAGGATAGATAAGTCCGGCGTCAAGTAATTTGATGACTTCGTTTTTAACCACTTCTTGAACATTTTGGATTTACTCGACGTTGTGGTTGTATTACCGATTTGTAGTCATCATTCATTAAAATTTTGTGCGTACACATGGAAGGATTTATTCCTTTGATGTCTACAAGTTTCCAAGCGATCGCGTTTTTGTGTTTTTTCAAAAGACTAATTAATTTTTCTTTTTCTAATCTATCTAATTTAGACGAAATAATTACAGGTAATTTACCATCTTTGTCTAGAAAAGCACATTCCAACAAACCTTTTGGAAGTTCTTTGAGCTCAAGAGGTGGGTCTTTAGGAGACTCCTTATTTGGTTGCTCATTTTGATCAAGAACTTTAAAAGTTTGTTCTATGGCGACCTCTTCTTCAACAAAGTGGTCAATCTTTTCACTTGTATCGGGTGGCTCATCTTCATCTTCAATTAGGGGGTCATTATTGCCGAATGGATATTTCATTGATCGTTCAAGATCGACACTTCTTTTAAATGCCCCTAATTGAAGAGATAGATTGTTGAACTTCCGGTTTTTCAAAGCTTCGTGAGTTTTTACAAATGGTCGTCCCAACACTAGAGGAGCGTCATTGAGGATGACAAAGTCGGTGGGAACTACCATTTGGTTTGTTTGAACCAAGACATCCTCAACTATACCGATTGATTTTATTACTTTCCGATTGGATAGAAAAATGGGTATTTGAAGTGGAGAAAAATCACTAATACTTAATTTTTCAAAAATGTAGTTAGGCATTATGTTAACACAAAGATCTTTATCAATTGTGACATTAGTGAATAAACGAATTTTGAAAGAAACATGGAACCGGTGTAATGTTAATTTCAAATGGGTCTTCTTTTATTAGTGAGGTTTGATCATTAATTAACTTAACACTTACCGTTTCGTCAATTTTAGTGTTAGTGTTTAACTCTTTTAAAAACTTAGCATGAGTGGGAACTAAACAATGATTTTCAAAAGAAGGTGACAAGAGATTAATTTCTTCAAAATTAGACTCGTCTTGAATTTTAACGTTGTCGGACTCACCTTTTTCGTTGTTTATCTCATGTGTCGGTTTTTCACTTATTTGTTCTTCCATTTTTACACTTTCAGTTATCTCTTCTTTATTTAATTCTTCTCTTGCGCGGAACTCCTCTTCCCTTGCGCGAGATTCTTTTATATAGCGATCGATAACTCTAAGGTGTTCTAATATCCTATCGGTCACTTCGGTTATAGAAAAAGGATCAGGATTTTCAAAGCTTGAATCCGGTTGTTCGATCCTTTGTTCCTCATAATACCCATGTGAAGTAGATGGTTCACACCATTGTTCTTCATTGTAAGCATATGATGGATAAGGGTCATAATTTTGTTCTTCATAATACTCATATGAGGTGGGTTGTTCACGCCATGGTTCCTCATAGTAAGCATACGAAGGTGGTGGCTCATATCTTGCTTCCTCAAAGTATGAGTATGAAGGCTCATACCTTGGTTCATCAAAATATGAGTATGAGGGAGGGGGTTCATACCTTTGGTCTTCATAGGATGTGTATGAAGTTGATGGCTCGTACCTGGGTTCCTCATAGTAGGTGTATGAATTAGATGGTTGATATGAGTGATTATATTGAACCGAGTGCGGATTTCTACAATTAGTGCAATAGTTACTCCTATAATCATCCTCCTCATAGGTGTAGTTGTAACCTCCTGAGTATTGATCCATAAGAATCACTCAGCAGACCACAACCAAGTCTCGAGATCAGAAAACAAAAATAAAAACGGAAACAGAGGCTGGACACGACCCCGTTTTCAGTGGACACGGCCCCGTGTACAGAATCTGTATCTGGGCGTTTTAATTAAATTTACTGATTTCGTTGAGCACGGGGCGTGTTTAGTGAGCACGGCCCGTGTTCAAGCTACTGTTACTGGGTGTTTTATGAAAAATGTGCAGCACGGCCCCGTGTTCAGTGAGCACGGCCCGTGTTCAGGTAACTGTAAATGTAAAACTAAACTAAAATGCAGAAAAATGTGCGCGCGTTTTAAAAAGGTTTTGAAAACTGATTAGGTCGTTGATTTTAAGCTTTCTTAAAATCCTTATGTCCCCGGCAACGGCGCCTAAAACTTGATGCGTGTGTAGTGTCGTTAGTTTTTAATGTATTTATTAAGCCCTTTTTAACACTTTTTAGCCAAGTTTTAAATTTATAAAACACGATATTTACTAACACTAAACACACATATGGGCAAGTGCACCCATCGTGAGCGTAGTATAGCGTTGGTAAGATACCGAGGTCGTCCAAGGACACAAGAGCTTTTAGTACCGGTTTATTCTCAACGTCTAATCAAATAAAAAAGTTTAGAAAAAGGTTTTTAAACTAAGAAAAATAAAAACTAACTAAAATGCTGAAAATAAAAATAAAAGTAAAAGCAGATAGACAAGATGAATCACTTGGTTCCGACTCGTGTATAGTGTAACCTTTGATTATTTCCGCACTTTTGCACTTATTTAAGAGATTATCTTAGTTATTGTAGTAGGCCCCTCTTTTGGAGGTGATGTTACCCTCAACCCAGTAGTTTGAGTCAGCAAGGATACAATCCTAAAGGGTCGGATTATTGAAAGATAATTAATTAAGTTATTAATGCAAATTATGGTAGGCCCCTCTTTTGAAGGTGACGTTACCCTCGACTAAGTAGTCTGAGTCAGCAGGGATACAGTCCTAAATAGCCGGGTTATAGTATTAATAGTAGTTTAACTTATGAGGGGATCAAAGAGTTTGGACCCCCGCCATCCAATACCGTTAAGCATTGAAGGAGGTCCTACTAAATTTGACCCAGGTCCCTTGCAGGATCTCTAAACGCTAAACAACGGCAAGACTCTTACCAAACTGTTCCCTTAACCCCCGACCAGGTAGCCAACATACCTCCATATAGACCGTCGAGATATGAATGGTGAAAATCTTTTATTTTATATAGACAGTAAAATAATGCCAAGACACCACGGACAAACGATAAGGAAGAATCACCTTCAATATAAGAAACTAGTTATTAAAGTCATTAATACAAAACCAAGTAAAAAGTCCGAAAAGATTAAAAATAAAAAGTATTACACTAGACAATTGTCTTCACCAAGTGATGTAAGAGACTTAGGCAAATATGGCCTTGATTTTCAAGAACTCTTACGATCAATCTTGGATCCCGAGACGACTCACACACTCTATGATGGACAATGGATGATGGTGGTGGATGATGGTGTTATGGTGGTGGTGGGTGGTGGGTGAAGTGTGAGAGAGGTGGTGTGCCAAGGGATGGTTTGAGCTTGAGCCAAGCACTCCTATTTATAGGCTGAACAGAAGCTCAGGCACGGCCCCGTGTCCACATCCTCTCTTTCTTCATTTAATGCAGCTTGTTTTTATTAGTTGACCACGCCCCCGTGTCCGCTGAGCACGACCCCGTGTGCAGAAGAATCTTTGTACTATGAAGATTTGCCTGGATTGTGCGAATCTTATAGTGGACCACGGCCCCGTGTCCGCTAAGCACGGCCCCGTGGTGGGCAATAAAAGTTTCTACCACTTTGTCTTTTCTGCTAACACTTGGGCACGCCCCCATGCTGGCTGAGCACGGGGCGTGTTCAGTCTTCTGTCTTCTTGTTTTGCTTGGGAAGATGTTGTCGTGGGGTCGGGCATGTCACGTTTGTTCCTTTTCTTATATTTATGTTAGATTTTGATGTCTTTTTGCTTCTTTTGTTAATTTGAGCTCATTTAATCCTGAAAATACAAAAGGAAGATAAAAGCACACTTTTTCCAACATTAGTACTAAAAAAGGGTTAGTTTTATGCCACAATTGATGTAATTTATATGTTGCATTTTGCACACATCATCCGTGTAATCTACACAAACTCTCCATTTCCCATTTTTCTTTTGCACCACAACTACATTCGCCAGCTATTTAGGAAACTTCTCTTCCCTAAACATCTTGCTCCTTAGTAGTCTTTCAACTTCCTCTCGGATGATCACATTTCGCTCCGGAGCAAATTTCCTTCTCTTTTGTTGGACAGGCTTGAATGACCTGTCAATACCGAGCTTATGTGTTATAATATCCTTGGAAATACATGTCATATCCTCGTGCTTCCACGCGAACGTTGACATCCTGCATTTCAAAAAATTAGTTAATTGATCTTCAATATCCTGAGGGATATTGGTTCCCACGAGCACCGAGATATCCAGATTATTCTAATCCAGGATCACTTTCTTTACATCCTGCTCCGAAGCCTCCATGATATCCTGGCCTCGCATCTTTAATTGCTATGCTGCACTAGGCTTTGTTGAGGATTTCATCGAAGAAGAATAACACTCCTTTGCTTCCTGTTGATCACTTTCCACCTTGACAACTCCCCAAGGAGTAGGGATCTTGATGCATTGATGGTAGGTTGACGGAACAGCCTTCTTATCATGGATCCAAGGCCTACCCAGTATAATATTATAGCAGGATAGAGAGTCCACGACACAAAAGCGCTGCATTGAGTTGACCCCTTGAACATACACGGGCAACTTTATTTCTCCCACGGTATTCCTAGCTTCTCCACTAAAACCAACGAGCACAGTGGACTTCGAAGTAATGTCCATCAGAGATACATTCATCCTTTTCAACGTTTCCAGCTGAATTATGTTGACTGAGCTGCCATTATCCACTAATATCCTGCGTACAAAATGGTTAGCAACATATAACGTTATCACTAAGGCATCATGATGGGGATCCTGGACAGTATCCCTGTCATCATTATCGAACGTGATGACTTTGTCAGTTGTGAGGGTTAACATCCTTGTCGGCTTATCTCCCCTTTCTGCTTTAGCTTCCTTCGCGTGTCTTTTTGCCGCAGAATATTATGTGCCGCATATATCGGATCCTCCTGAAATAAAGTTAATTATTTTTGCATCTACAGGAGGCGATGCTGCCCGTTCAGGATCCTTCTCGGGATCCTGACCTTTATTCTTCTTTTTTTCCCAAGAGGTCGATATCCCTTACTCAAGAGATAGCTTATTTCCTTTCTCAAAGCGATACAATCTTCAGTAACATGCCCGAAATCCTCATGGAAGGCACACCACTTGGACTTGTCCTTCCAATCAGCCTTTTGTTGATTCTTTCGGGGCCACCTTGCTTTGTCTCCTAAACCCTGCATAGCATACATCAGTTTGGGTATGTTAACAGAAAAACAATATTCAGACAACTCAGGATACTCCTCAGGATCCTCGTCTTTAACAGCATTCACTTTTTTGCCATCATTTCGGCCATACGGTTTAGAATGGTATGGTTTATACGAGGATTCTGATTTCCTGTTGGTTGACTCGTAGGTTGTGGACGAGTTCATCCTCTCTTGCATCTTTTTATCATCCTCCAGGCGAATGTATCTCAAAGCCCTGTTACGAGCCTCGTCCAGATTCCTGCTGGGATTCATTACAAGATCCTGGTAAAATTGAGAATCTTTTTGCAACCCCATCTTGAATGCTTGCACGGCCGTCGCAACATCAAGATGTGGGATATCCAAGGATTCCCGACTAAACTTTTTCACATAGTCCCTCAAGGATTCCTGAGGTCCTTGATTATCCTATAAAGGTCACTGGTTAATTTCTCAAAACTCCGGCTGCAAGAAAATTGACTATTAAATAAATTAACTAAATGAGCAAAAGAAGTAATTGAGTGAGGAGGAACGTTTAACAGCCATTTTAAGGCTGATCCTGTTAAGGTGGAACCAAAACCCTTGCACAAGCATGCTTCTTTGAGGTCTGGAGGGATAGGGTTGATTTCCATCCTTTCCCTGTACTGGGCAATATGCTCCTCAGGATCCGTAGTTTCGTCATAGAGCTTCATGTTGGGGGTTTGAAATCTTTTTGGGATTTCAGCATCACAAATAGGATATGCAAACTGGGATATCCTGTGGCTGTCCTGGGATACTTCAGGAATTGGCTGAACCACTCCAGGTACACTGGATATCATGTCCTTCAGTTTTTGAAGCTCCCTAGAAAACGCTGATGTCATACCTGCATCCTGCAAAGATCCAACACCATTAGTAGCAAGAGTATTATTATTATTATTAGATACATTACCAGCTTAGGGGTTCTGGCCATATCCTGAAGCATATCCTGAGCTCCTCACAGTTGATACTCTTACTGAAGAAGGTATCTCAGGAGTATGATTCTCGGAATGGCTAGGCATAATATTCCCCCGGTTATCCTCCGTATAGATTGTAGAACTGAAATTCAAAGCCCTGGGTTGTAAGGGAGTGACAGTATCTTCGGCAGGCCGACTCGGGCCAGACTTCAAGAGTTGTATCTCTCTCATCAGCATCTGGTTGGTCTCCTGTTGCTGCCTCATCTGTTCCTGTACACTACCAAACAAAGTTAAATTTTCTTCATTAGAAGCTAAAACAGGACCGGATCCCTGGACATTGCGAGCAGGGATAACCTCCCGAGCCACATGACCTTCAGTTCCTTGCGAAGAGGCTTGCATTCTCGGAGGAGGTGGTGGGAGCACCGAACCAATTGTTGCAGAGGTTGTGGTAGACACGGTGGAAGAGCTCATGTTTGATCTTGAGGCCATTGAAAATAGTGTGGCAAAAAGTTCCGAAAATAGAAAACCAAGTAACGATTTTGCAAAAGCTTTTAGTAGAAATAACACCACTTGCCCCACGGTGGGCGCCAAATTGTTTTGGTCAAAAATTACCGAAGCAATTAAGTGATCAAATTAGTTAAGTGAGGTAGTGTGCTAGAAATGTGCATTAAAAATATGCTAGTTAGGTTGTTTGCAAAAACAGTTTCAGAATACGGCTCAGGATATAGAGCTGTATCTATGATTAAACAATAAGTGAAAATGTAAAGGGTGACACAGGATGTACGAGGAAAGCCCTTTATCAATCTAGATCGCCGGCACAAAACCGCAGGAGCTGACAATCGCAACTGTCTTGTTCTTCTATTGCTTCAAATATCAGGATACAGTGCAGGATATGATGCGGATCAACTAGGTGTTACAAAGTAATTTGAGTACAAGTGTTTGTGTGTAGTGATTGCTAGTAGCTATAGAGTAAAGTGTGCGAAAGAGAGTGTGTGCCTTAAATTGATCCGATCATACTATTTATAGTTAAACGAAATCAACTAACTATCCTATTAAACCGGGATGCTTCGAATATTCCTCTAGTTAACGTTGCAGTCCTGGTCTTTCGGGTTCAACGTCTTTAATCTAACCGATTAGCCCGAGTCTTGGGGGGAAGAAGTCTTCTTGAACGTTGGAGACTTGCACCTCCTAATCTGCACGTGATTAATTCGGTCAATACCAGGATATCGTACCAAGATGTTACCAATATCCTGATCCGGTATCCTGATTACAAGTAAACAATCAAAAGCAGAATATTAGTCAGGATGACCCATAACACCTGCACATTCATATTACTCAATTATTTGAACAAGTTAGCCCAGGTCTATTTGACCTTAGGCATTTCAACACAGTATGATTCATTCAACTTCGGAAAATCTTTGTCATTTTGTGCAAAGACTTTTTCAATTTTAACATCATATTTTTCCTCATTTACCGAAGTCATTTGTTTCTTAACTGTCCATGTTTGACCTTTTGGAGCACCTCTTTTGTAAAAATGTGAATCTTTTCGAACATTTTGATTTTGAACAACAACTTTTGGTTTCCAAAACTGGTTTGGTTTTGTTGCATTAATCGTTGTTTTCCAACTTTGTGTTGTTCTAAGTCTGGGTGTCACTGGTTTTAATGCTTGTTGTGAGTCAGCCTTTGACATTTTCGGCTTCCAAGTTTGTTTTGAATCAAACTTGGTTGATTTCTGATTCACAACATCAGACTTCTTTTTCGTCTCAACACCAACAAATTTTAGATTTGGACATTTGCGAGCAAGATGTCCTGTTTGATCACATTTGAAACATGTTCTCTTTGAAACATATTTCACCTGTTGTTGTTGTTTTTTTCTTTTGAGCATAGAACTCTTCATTAGACTGACGTCTAAATTGGAGTTCTTTCTCTTCTTCTGAACTTGTTCCGTGAACAAAATTCATCTTTTTCTGATAATTTGGCGTTTCATTTTTCTTCCAATTCTGTTTCTTTTTATAACCCAACCCAGCCTTCATGTTTTTATTTTTGAAACCATGTTTGTTATAAAAAGTTTTGTGACTCTTTCTAGCAAACTTTGGAATTTCGGATTTTTCAATTTCAATCATCTTGAAAACTTTGTCAATCTTTTCTGAAATCACATTCTGAATAGGGACTTCAAGATCTGAGAATAATTTGTCCGATCCAATCATGGTATACACCAATCCTTTTGAATCATCATTTGCATTTTTCTCATATTTTGAATTTTTCAGATAACCTTCATGAAAACTACCTTCATTTTCATCTTGTGATTCAGATTTACCTGTTTCAACTAACTCGTCTTCTTTCAAGACACTTTCAACGACCTTACCTACCACCTCTGAATCACTAGAATCATCAGATTTGGAATAGATTATGTCAACATTATATGGCAATTGATCGACCATGTTGAAAGCTTTTTCCACCTTTTCGTCATCATAGAACGTGAATTTTTCTTAAAAAGGTGGTGGAACCTAATGATACTCTGAGCTAATTCCTTTATTGTTTTGCTCAGAATCTTTACCATCCGGTTTTATATTGAAAATGCGATCAAGAACATATGAAGAAGCGTGATAACTATGTAACTTGTTGTTATCTTGTTCTAAAAAATCAGCTATTTTACGCTTTAACTTAGCAACACCTTCAATGTAAGAGTTTACAACTTGTTGCTTTATTTCATACTGTCGCTTAAGCGTATAAGTTGTTTCAGAACAATATTTCAATATTGATTGAATAAGTTTCATTTGACTCTTCACGTCTTCATATGACTCTTTTGTAATGTGATAGGCCAATTTTATTGAATCGTATTCCTTTTTCATTTCTTGAAATGCATTTTCTTTTTGCAAACATTCTTCTGTCATTTTTAAAACATTTTCTTTCAAAATTTCATTCTTTTTTTCTAAATTCTTGCATTTTTGTGTGAGCTTTTCATCATTATCTTTCAAAATCTTTTCGTTTTCTAACATTTCTTTGCATTTTTCTTTGAAAACTTCTTCGATTTTAGTGAATTCAAGATCTTTTGCTCTGAATTTTTCATCTTTTTCAGTACAGGCACTGCACGTTTCCATGCATTTGTTGCACTGCTCAACAGTTTTGTTTAAGACTTTAGATTCAGTGTTTACCTCAGTGATTGGCACTTCGATTTTTGCTTCCGTCTGTGTATGATCAGCTTCACTCTTCTTCTGTTCTTTGCCAACACCAACACCAGCACCATCATCCACTTCAGCCGAATTTTCTTGCTTCACATCATCTTCTTCCTTCTTCTTTCTTCTTCGGATCATTTTCATTTTGTTGTTTTTCAGTAACAGCTTCTTCTTCTTCTTTCACAACTTCTTCTTTCACAATCTCTTCTTCTGCCTTCTTTTCTTCATCAACCTTCTTTTCCTCAGCAACTTTCTTCAAATCATCCACTAAATTCTCAATATTCTTCTTCATCATCTCTTTGTCTAAGACTCACAGTCATGACATCTCTAACAATTCTCTTCAACTTTTTCTCATAATTCTTATCTTTTGCAAGATTTGAATAAAATTCGCCAGATAGAGTGATTACTGCAAGAACATCTTCATAAACTATTTCCTTCTTGTGGACAACTGGTTCACCATCCCTGTTGACATAGCACTCTCGCTTCTTGTCATATCTTCCATTGCTCCTCGCTTCTTCGTACTCTTTCTCCATCTCTTCAATTCTGTATCCAGCAATGCATCTCTCTCTGTATGTTTTCTCTTTTAGAATCTCTTCTCTTGTTTTCTCTTTTATCTCAACAACAAAAGCATGATGTTTGTTCTTTGATACAGTTCTGCCATGTGCTGTGAACCTATCATCAATAAGGTCATCCTCTGGAAGGAATTCGCTCCAGTCAAACCCTTCATCATCTTGTATCACAACACATGCTCTTGATTTTTCTTTTGGATTATTCTCAATTTGTTTCACACTCGGTTGCTCTTCTTTGCTTCTGTGATAAATTGCTTTTCGATAATAATCTTCATTGAAAGGATTTTCGTTTCCATCAACAACATAATTATTGCATTTTCTCTTGAAATGACCTTTCTGCTTACACTTGAAGCAGGTCACTTTAGACTTATCGAACCCCAGTTTCGTTGATGGACCACCGATTGACTGCTTACCAGTAATCTCCATGTATCTTTGAGCTCTGCGGATGCAACTTGCCAAACACCATCGAATATCGATGAGTTCCATTTCATCTGGATCGATCTGGTCGTAGTCTTCTTTGGTTAACTCAGAATTTCCAATTTTACCAGCTACAAGACCTTTATACGACTCCAGGACAGATGTGAGAAAACTCATTTGCTGTTTTGCAGAGTTGATGCTCATTGCCGGGGAATTTTTCAACTTTAAAGCGATGTTGCAAAGAATTTCTTCTGATTCTTCAAGATCTGCTTTTGCAGAAGACGAATTATACCCTGGATTATAACTTGATGAGCCTTTCTGTGGTTCTTTTGTCTTTTCAACACTAAATGCTATCTTTGGCGATTCACCAACTTTCACCGAAGGTATGCTACCTTTGTAATAAAGACCAACATTATGTTGATGTGAAGAACTGTTCATTTTGCTCTATTTCTGCAATTCAAGCTCATGAGTTTCAATCTTTTCAATCAGCACATCAAGAGTAATTGTATCATATAATACATCGTTTTTCAAAATAAACACGAACGTTTGCCACTGATCAGCTTGTGGTAACGCTTCAATGATGTTATCTATAATTTCCTCTCGTGTTTTTAGTATTCCAAACCTATCAAGCTCAATTTTTAAATGGCAAAATCTCTTAATCATTTGCCTCACCGACTCTCCTTTTAGACTATCAAAAAAATCAAACTATTTTTTTAACAAAGCAATTTTATTTTTCTTTATTTGTTTACCCCCCTCAGCCTTAATCCTTAAAGCTTCCCAAACAGATTTTGATGACCCGTCATGTTTAAGTAATGCAAAAATGTCATCTTTAATCGATGATTGGATTAGAGCAATCATTCTCTGTCCATATGAGAAGTTTTTCTTGTCATCAGTGGTTAAGATCTTGAGTGGGATTTCTTCGCCTTTGTCATTGATAGGTCTATCATATCCAAACTCTAAACAAAACCAGCTCTTGTGCGCGTAAGCTTTGGCCCAGTTGTTGAAACGTTCTTTCCACCAAGTAAAATCTTCAATACTATCCAACTTTGGTGGTTTTAAGTGCGTTCCATAAAAATTATCATGATTGATATTTTCTATTATTGCTTTTGAGATGCTTTTTGGTGCAACAGTCGACGTTTCAAACAATTCGGATGTAAACGCCTTGTAGAATGTGTTGTAGAACTCTTCAGCCATGATGCTCCTTGTTTATCACAAGCACCTGAATACAAACAAACACAGTCAGTTTTTTTTTTAAATATCAGACAACTGGATTGGACGAGTATCCGATCGAGTGAGGTCAACCACAGTCAACAGTAATAATGATCGGGTGGCAGTGGATCGGATGGTGATCCGATCGAGTGACGATCCGACACTTGAGAGTGTGCCTTGGATCGGATGGTGATCCAATCGAGTGACGATCTGATGCTTGACAATATGCTTTGGATCGGGTGGTGATCCTATCGAGTGACACCAACCAACTATCGGATGGTGATCCGATCGAGTGGGGATCCGACGCTTGACACTATGCTTTGAATTGGATGGTGACCCGATCGAGTGGGGATCCAATACTTAAACCTCTTGTGTTGATGATCGGGTGGGGACTCGATCGAGTGGGTATCCGACACTTTTACCTGAGACACAAGCAAATGAAATGTTTAGAATCGGATGGCAATCCGTTCGGATTGCCACTCGACACTTAAACTTTAAAACTTGAACTAACAATGTGTTGAGGATCGGATGGTGATCCTATCGAGTCACGGTCAACAAAGTCAATGTTTACTAACTTGCAATGGATCGGATGGTGATCCGATCGGATTGCAATCTGAGACTTGACACTTATAAACTTAACAAATCATTGTACAACGGATCGGATTGCCATCCGATCGGTGAACGAACAGTAACGAACATGTTTAACAGACCGGACAGAAAAATCTTGATTTCTTACAAATTACTTGGAGTTTTTATCTGAAATTTTGCAGGCTTATAGATCAATGATTTTCGCACATAATATCCAAAAATCAGCCAATTTTAACCGTAAAAGGCATGTTAATTTTGCAATTTTCGAACAGAAAGTGAAGAAGATATAAAAGTGAAGAAATTTTGACAAATCTGGATGAATTTTGATCTGATTCTGATGAGATCTTGTGCGAATCTGTGTGATTGATCCATGCAATCGAGCTCCTGCTCTGATACCACTTGTAGGACCGGTTTTTGACTCTGAAACGATTGCGTATCGACTCGTGTAACGTGCGGAATCCGTACACGAACGTGACCGAACACACACACCGTAATATAATATTTGACTCTATTGATAAATCTGAAAACGTACAATCATCTGAATCACGACGTCACTTTCTCTCTCTAGACTTTCTCTCTCTAGCTCTAGATTTCCAAATCTCATATGTGGCAAAAGTCATAAGTCCTAATCTAAAGGCACAAGGTTCATATATATAGGCCATGGAATTAATGAGAGTTCTCATTAATTACTAAAATGCCACCTTGCCCTTTTCTATCTAAAATAACAATATAAAGTCTAGAATTAATCTGTTTCCTACTAAATCTTGCTACGAACTCGATTGACGGAGGCGATAGACATAAATGCACTAACATGTTAAGTTACATACTTTACAGTCTCGATTACTTCGGTATCGAGGGATGCACATTATTATACATAACGGTCTTGTTCACTTCGTTGGTGAGGGATGCTCAATATTCTTGTGGACACTCGGGTTTGACTTTTAGTTATGCATGCTAGTTCAACCTTGTATACAAAATTGCCATGTTGGATTCGAGAAATTCTTTTATACTTATGCTATGTATCTAAAACTTGTGTACTCGCCAATACGTTTGTGTTTAACTATACTTTAAAACATGTTGCAGGTTTATGATGATGTTGATGATGCATAGAACTTAGTAGGATGCCTAGAAACGCATTTTAAACTTTATTACTTGTTGTATTGTAATTCATTATTTCAACTTCTTGTATTTCCATTTCAAACGATGTAATTTTATCCTTTTAGTAATGAAATGAAATTTATCATTAAATACTTGTCACAAATTTTAGCGTTATGTGTAATGAGCAATCTATTTCGTCTCACTCTGATGTTTCCGCCATTGGTTGGGGTGTGACAGATTGGTATCAGAGCCATAACTATAGGGAATTAGGAAAATTACTATGCTTTCGACCTAGTCTATAGTTAAGCACCATACTTGACCATACTTGATTCATATGCTAATTTCTTGAAATGTCTTTTATGTGATAAATCCTTTAAACACTTTATATGCTCATACTTGTTTTACTATTTCATAACATACGCCTTTCCTAAGGCTATTTTACTTGATTATGCTAAACTCGAAAACACTCATATGGTGCAAACGAGACGACTTCACCAAAATAGGTGTGAAACCCACAATTTGGTGAACAACTCTCAACCCACTTATTCTTTTTACACAAAATTCGCCATCAAGTTAGGAGTGAAATGCTCACCTTGATGGAGAATTTCCATTTCAAATCTAGTGGACCCTCGCCAACGTGTCGAAATTAACTTTCTTGACCCGACGAGTACTAACCACACTTAGGGTACGATGTTGTCAAGTTAGGGGTGAAACCCGCATCTTGCTAACTAGTCCCACTCCTTGATTTTCAAAAATCATGCCAAGTCTCGAATTTTCGATTGATTTGGAACATGTAGTAACCGGAAGGGTGAATACCGTTAACCAAAATTTCGGCGAGAGTATTCCACCTATTAGGCCAAAGCCTGTTTCCCAAATTCAAGAGAACTTTCGACCACTTTGGTTTAGTCAAAAGTTCCGTTTTGGAACAATCCAAGTTTTAATCAAACCTCCATCAATCTTATGCTTAATGGTATACAACCTCTTCTTTTCAAAATTCAAATTATTTTCAAGATTTTTACACACACATCATACTAAATCTTTTCATACACTTATACGTTATTCACATGCATGATTTGAAAAACGTCACCAACTTAGATTTACATTTATAATCTCAAAATGGAGACATATCATCAAGATATGAGTGAATTCCTTACCTTGACGATTAGCTCCGCTCCTCCCCTTCTAATAAAAAAAGACCTCACCAACGGGTTAGGGGTGATTCCCTTACCTCGGTGATCGTTACCAAATTTTCTTTTAAAAAGACCTTATTATGCAAACCACATGATCAAGTTTTATACCTAAATCGTTTGTCATTTGTCCAAAATCTCTACTTATGCAAATTATAAAATTCATTGTCTTATCAAACGTATTTCTTACCCTACAATTCATTTCACATAAATCACATATACAAAGTTTCTAATCATACCTTAAACGTTTTACTACCCGATTTACAAAACTTTATGAAATGCTACCTATCAACTTAATCGGCCTAATGAACCTCTTGCCCACAAATTTCATACTCGCCTTAATCACTAAACACGCTCACATTAAAACATTATACTAAAGACATTTAGTCTCAATCGAAAACTAACCAACTTTTCTCACATGCTTATAGAACCTTGTAGATGTTATAAGGTCATTTTGCTAAAACTCCTTTCAAAAATCAATAAATCGTTTTGCTAAAACTCTTTCTAAAGTCACTAAGTTCAAGTTTGCTAAAATCCTTTTCAAGGACCAAAGCTTTCGCAAACGTTTCTAAAATACAACTCTTCGTATTGTGATACGAAATACTTTAATAAAGCAAACTTGTCGTTTTCAAAAAAAACCTTTTTCACACACCACTCAATACATCATTTCAATTCTAAACACGTGGGCAAGGACATTTATTGGGAACCGGCAATCTTCGACTCACATAAGATTCTTTTAAAAACAAGAGTAGCATTTCCCTTCTTTTTACACAATACGTCTCACATAACCAATAGATGCTTTATATTCTTTCTTTTTACATTCACAAACCTGATTCTACATTTCAAGTCAAACTCAACAACCATACATGCATATCATCGTACACGTTTTAGTCAATGTTTCACGACAGTGTCACTCATATCATTCGTTTTTGCATACTCAAATCTTCTTGATCGTTTTATATGATTAAATTCGATGTGTTTCAATTTATGCTTTATACGCAATTGTTATCATTCACACTTATACTTATGTACATACATATACTCATACGCATACTTATACTCACATTCATACATTTGTACCTATACGTGAGCGTAACCCGAGGGATTCACTCACGTTGGTCTCATACATATTTAAACATAAACATGCTTATATACAACGTTCTTATACGCACATGTTCCTATTTTTAGAGTTACTGTATACCCTGATTCATACACAACTAGTACAAGCTATGCAGATCATGCGAGGATCAATGTAATCGTAGGTGCACACGAGATTATAGTGGTAAGCGCATGAGAATCATAGGGTGTCCTACTGCGTATGGTAAGACACGGAACGTAACATGACACCGAATAACGAAATGGACGTAACATGGTTAAAACATGGTGGATACGCCGCTGGTGCTTCCTATATATAAGTGTTTTCACCATGTTACCAAAGTTTCGTAGAACGTACCATGAGAAATTTGGTGTTTTGCAGACCCTATTTAGACCCGATACACAAACTTTAACGACTCACAAACGCACTACTAAACGCACGACATCCGATTATCCATGACGAAATCTCATTCTTAAGGCCTCATAATCGTTTTATATCCAATGCTCATAACATCTATATCCTTGCATCCATCTATTAAATCGATAATTCACTCTCATAACTCTATTATCCCCATTTATACTCTGACTTTTATACAAGCCTTATTTACAATCAATCGGTTTAAACGTTCGAATCCTAAAATACTTCCTTAATTTTAAAACTATCTTCCGTTCTTTGTTTATGCGCAAACACACTTAGTTGGCCGTTACCTCCAAAACCATTTCATTGAAATACTTGACTTTCTCGTTCCTCACCAATAAACAATTTTCTACAAACATGCGATTTAATGTTACTCTTTAAAACCGATAAAACTTTCATGCAACCTACCGTGCGGCCACACTTTTCATTAAAATATATACCGATTTATACGAAAGCCTTCCTTCTTAGGAAACATATTCTAAAATACCTCTCCATTCGAGTTATTCAAACTTGTCTAGACTCACTTTGCCTATACACACACATGCGCGTTTAATTTATGCTTGATGCCTCAAGTCATCTTAGTCAAACAAACTCTTTTTTTTCAAACCTATCCTTTTTTTCCCCAACAATTTTATGCATTTCAACACGTCTCAAACTCCCAAATCTCGATTCTAGTCAAACTAGTAGCCAAAATGACTTGCTATTACGTGTTTTAATCTAAACTGAGTGTTTCACATAACGAATAATCGATATAAACAATTACAAATGAAACATTTAACATAACTACTAAGCTACATATATCTGTTTCTTGTTAACTAAGGCACATCCTATGTCCAATCTTCTCTTCAAGCCTGTTCACCTGTATCATGTGTAAAAATAGTTTTTTGGGTCAACAAAGGTTGGTGAGTGAACCTTATTTTTATTAGAAAAGTGATATGTTTAAATTTTGGTTTATTGAGAAAACGTGTGTTAACCAATGTAAGTAGATATGTTGTGTGTCATATATCAAAACCCATAACACAACCTCAAACTATAAACAAACCAACTGAAATAATTCAAATGAATGTATGCTTGTTGCACGGTATTATGGTGTGCTAATGAACATATACATGTTGCACCGTATTATGGTGTGCTGCAAGGTCTAAGCTCAATCAAACGGAGCTGACCTCGTATGGTTAGCAACGTCAAGTTCCGCTCATAGGTAATGGGGAACCGACGAACCCATGATGATGTGATGTCTAAAATGAATGAAATGCACCAAGTGATAAACAACCAAACAACACATAACACATATACTTCACATAATGGTAATTGCACGTACAGTAGAAACTCGATAAATTAATACTCGATTATTTAATAAACTCTCTAAGATAATATTTTTTGCCGGTCCTGACTTGGGGATAGGGTGCTAAATTAATAATTCGCTAAAATTATAAGATAATAAATTTTTGATAATTTCTTTAGACCCCATATAAAATATAAATTAATAATCTATATCTCTAATAAAGCAAACCATTAGGGGACAAATGTCACCCAATGGTGCAAGCCAACTAAGCATCCACATGGGCAATGAGGTGGCAAAACTCAAATAATTGGACAAGTGGCATTGCTCTCTGATGGGGATTCAATTGGCTTCTCACATACGCCTCTTCTATACTCTCTCTCTCTCATTATCTCAAATCGTTCAAAGAAACCCTAATAGGCGATTCTGGTTCCTGCGTTCTCAATCGATCCTGTGCAACGAGGTTTATTCAATCTTCAAATATTCATCAGTCATCATCATCGACGGTAATGATTCCGATATCTTCTTCATCATCTTATTGATCGAATCTGTTTGAATGGTTTGTTGTACTTTGATTTGTTATGTATTAACTGTTATGTGATGATGTATGAATTTATTGTACATGATTTGAAGATCGATTAGCTTATTCCTTTTTTCTTACGGTTTTAAAAGCCGATATGATGTTGTTTGTTTATATGATTTGAAGATCGATTTTTTATACGGATTTGCTGGTCTGTAAGGGTTTCTTTGAACGGTAATGATTTCGATATCTTCTTCATCATCGTATTGATCGAACAGTTGGTGTATATATGTTTTGTGTATTAGGGTTTTTCATTTGAATATGTTGATTTTCATTGTCTTTAAAAGTTTGCATACAAGGTGCTCGATGAAATGTCTGTGTGAAAGGTCTCCTGAATAACAGCAGCGGCAGTCATAGCCGGTGTAGGAAATGGAGCCGGAGTGGCAGCATAAGAGGCGAAAGGTCTGTAAGAATTGACAGTTTGAACATCCACACTTCATCGAGGTTGCTCTCGCATCACCATAATGTCTTTTTTAAGAGGTATACATAATACACATTATTTTGCAAATGAATCCAGCATTGTGAGTTTTGATGAGATAGTTAACCGCTAATTTTGATTTTGGAAACTGTTATTGCAGATGTGATTGAAAAGCTTAATGTTCTTAGAGGAAATAACATGGCTTCAATGTACTCCTGGTCTTGCAACCTTTGTTTGTAATGAATGTTACATTTGATTTGTAGTTACTGGTTTAATCACTATTTTTGTATATATATTCCGCAGGAGCTAAAAAATGGGTTTGTTTGGCATCATCTTTGGGAAGATGACCTAATTGTTCTTGCTAATGGCAATGAATATGTTCTCAAAGGCTCTGAATTTGTTGAAGGATCTAATTCAGGTACATTTGTAGCACTTGAAGAATGATTCGTTCTTGGTGTTTGACAATTTTGAAACCCCAAAATCTTGAATCTCTAATAACGGTTGTATATGAATTCGTTTGTTTTCATCTTTATGCTGGTACATGGGGACCAGTATGAGGACAACAATACTATGCTAACAGTGTGAACATCAACATGCTGAGTGAGCCTATCTTGGGTTCTAGATGGGATGGTGATTAATTTGGTGTTCTTCCTGGTTATATCACTGCTAATTTTCAACCAGGATGGGCTATTCTGCCTAGCGATCCAGGTGATTTCTTGAGATATTTAACTGGATGCTGTTAATTGTTACCTTTTATGCTATTTAATTTATTTTGCCACATTTCCATACATAACGTGATAACTTCTGTAGGCTCAGCATGAACCAAATTCCACGACGGTCCCCCAGCAGGGTATGATGCTAATATGCAGGGAGTGGTAAGGGTAACGGGTTGAAATGGGTTGTTTTTTGTATAGGTCGGAATGGGCTACGTAAGCGCCAACTTTGGTTACAAAAATAATATGGTTATGATTATAATCTGAATCTTTAAATAAAATGGTTTACAAATTTAGGATTATATGCTTTAAAAACATACTCTGAGCTGGTTTTGACATGTTCTCTTTAGCCTTTTCTATTTAACCCGATTGAGATCAAACACAACCCAAATTGATCCGTTTGTTACAAAGGTCTGAGTTTCCATCTGTACTAATGTACATGCATTTTCTTAATAAGTAGAGCATTTCAAAATTTATATATAAGTAGTTCAAACTCTTCTTGGGTTTCAGGTGAATAAACAACCCTGGAGTTGAACAAGGAGGACTAATGGTAGCAATTCAGCCTATTTTAGAGCTTCAAGGATCATGAGTCAAGCCGCAAGCAAACCTGGTACTTTGAATAAAAAAGTGAAATTCATTAAAATAATACTTTATTTGTAATAATAAAGTTCTTAATAAGGAGATGACTCTTTCCTTTATTTTATGTTTTAAAACTGATTTTGTTGACTCATTTACCCTTTAGTGAACTTAATCGAGTTACTGTTTGTTGATTAGGTATAGTTATATTATTAAGGAAACTAGGTCATATTTATTATACAAAATAGTGGACATACTACTAAATGAAACTGGAGTGCTTACTATCATGGAAGCCACCTTCAGTAGTTCAAAAATACTCCTCTGAAACTTAGATATTAACATACACATTGGCCTGTGTATGTTAATAGAAGTGTAGTGTTTAAACTAGATATAGAAAGGGAATTCAAAAACATTGAACTCTTTTGTCTAAAGACTAATATCAAATTATATTACTATCTTAAAAACCATGGTCGGTGGCTATCACATCAAGTGCCACCGACCAGTTATCTTTATATATACATCTATGGTGAAGTCATTGACAAGATAAAGAGTGGCGTGGTGGTCTGCCCTAATTTGTGCTTCCAGAACTTCCAATGTTCGAGTACTGTTTCCTACATAATTGGTTTTTCATTTCTTTTGTTTTTTACTTGGGTCTTTTTCCCTTTTTTTTTGTAACCGGAGTGCTTATATAAAAGTTACATTGAGATAGATCGGATTCGTCGATACACACATTATTAGCTAATCATATAGCGTGCCGCCAACTATGAATAACTAGAGTGTCGCCGCCGCAACGCGCGGCCTGTGACGATAGACACTATCTGTTGTTTGGAAAGGTAAATATAATCCTTTAATAATTCAATAACAATTTTGAATTTTTTTGTTGTTGTTGTTGAATGTGTTTAGAGTAAAGAAAAGGCGAAAGATGCCATCTTTTACTCATAAAAGGCGAAGATGATGAGGGCCATTTCTCCGATGATTCGTCGACGACCACCGTCTCCTTGCGGTCTTCAAGTTTAAAGTCGACCCAACTTAAAAAAAAGGTATTTAAATTCATCTTTTTTGGTCAATTTGCATATGGGTTATTATTATTTTTGGTATATGTTTGATTGTATGTGGTTTAGGCCATGGTGACGAACGCGAACCCCAACGGCGCCCTTCGATGATGACGACTAGGGTTCTGGTGACTGTTCCGGAACCATTGAGTGTAACTGATAGGAGGTAGATATGAACACTGGTAATGTTGTCTGATTACCTTTAAGACTCCCAAACCTATGTTTGATTTAATAGAAAAAGAAAAAAAAATGAAGTTTTCAAAGTTAGTGATCTTGGCAGGGGAGTGTGTGGTCTTTGTGTTACCGTTTTCGTTAAATTTATGTTTTGTCATCATCAAATAGAAGTAGATTGTTAGGGCTCATACTGGACATACAAAATAGAAGTCTTTGTATTGTTGTAAATGGTTGATAACTTATAAGACCCTAGGTTTTTTTTTTCTTTTTTCTTTTTTTTTTTGTTTTTAGTTTTTAGTTTTCTTTTTTTCAGTTTGGAGGATGTAGGCAAGCTTGCTGGTGAACTAAGGAGAGCTAATGCTGATTATGCTGTAGTGCTCACCTAAGCATGTTATCAGCCTTCAAGCATTTGAATAGTTTTCTGTTTTTTTCTTCTGATGTATGTGTTTGTACAGAACATTTCATTTCAAAGTAAATAATATAGTTTTGGTTGAAGCCCGCGTATTACGCGGGCATTAACCTAGTTCCTTATATATAGCATATTACATGAATGATTTATGAAGGTTTCTTGAAAAATGACTCAATTGTCTTTTGTTTTTTGTTGAAATCAATTTCTCCTTGAATCTCGTCTCTAATTTTCCTTAGCATGGTAAGAACTTCTGGTGTTGTTTTTTCATAGCTCAACAAGAAATTGTTCAATGTGATTGCCGCTTTAATAGCTTCGTTTCGCGAAGGGGGCTCCATTGTAGAACTTTCATCATCTTCTTCATCGATATCATCTTTATTAATTTCAATAACGCTTTCAATAATTTCTTCATCAGTCAACAACTGTGCATAATAAGGTGGGAGATTGAAGGTTTCTTTCAAATTGGGCCGTTCATTTGATATACATGCATTGTATACAATAATTAAGTGGAAGCTTGAAAGGTGTTTGTAAACTAAGTATTCTACTATAAATTAATAAAATATTAATTAATATATAAATTAATAATTATTAATTTATCGATTAATTAATAACTCTTTTAATTAATAAATTTTGGTGGTCCCAAGTGTATTATTTTATAGAGTTTCTACTGTATTTGAATTTGTAAAATGCAATAAAGATAAGCAACACATGATACACCCCAAAATGTATAAATAAAAAAGAAAAGGGAAGTTGTAACATTCACTCACAGTTTTTGCGTATGTGATTCCTTACGATCTAGGCACACAGATTTGAGAGACTAGAAAACACGAGTTATCCTAACACAAAAATTGAAAACAGAACGCTAAATAACGAAGAAGGATAGATGAGGGTATTGGGTTAAAATTAGTTGTTTATACTTTTGGTTTTTATTTGCAAAAATATAGATGTGTATTTATAAATGTATAATGAAATTAAATACATATCTATGGAATAGGGATTAGTTGGTTGTAACTAATTAAGGATATTAGTCTTTATATGAATTTTGTACAATTTAACTTTCGGATTATATAAGGCTCTGTTAAAATGGAGCAAAACATAATTTGTCTTATATATCTATATATATTGGGTTCATAAGCATATAGCTAAAAAAAATAAATAAATTAAGGAAAAATTACAAGTTTTGTCCTTTATCTTTATAGTACTTTACAGGCGGTGTCCTTTTTTTCAAATGTTGACAGGCGGTGTCCTTTATAGGGAATTTTGTTGCAAGTTTTGTCCTTTCCACCCAACCTGGTTAGATTTTCTTGTTAAATATAGTCACATGCAAGTCACTTGAGGGTAGTTTTGTCCTTTCCACCCCTTTATTTAATATTATTTAATCTTATTAGTATAACTCTCTTTTCTCTCTCTAAATCACACACTCCCCATCTCTCTCTACAGCTCTATCTCCACCACCTCCCACCTCTCACCTCCAGGTAAGTTCAGATGCAATTTGGCATGTCTCTCTCAAAATCTTCATTTAATACACAACTTATCAGCTTCTTCTCTGTGATCTTTTGTTGCTTTGCCCCGTCACGAGTTTCTGAAGAAGATGATCTGAAGAAGACGAAACAAGTGTCGAATGTGAAATCACGCGGAGCTCCGATTCCTGTGTCGTACTTTCCAGATATGTTGATTCCACCAGAAACCTAGAACCCCCCGTCGCCGCACCCAAACGCCATTTCTTTCCAGATCTGTTGATTCCACAAAGCGATTTGTGACAAAGGAGAAATTATTGTGTTGATCGTGAGTTAAAATAAGGAAGAGAAGGAGTAGGGTCTTAAGTGGGTGGGGTGGTTGCTGGTGACAGACGGTGGTTGCCGGTGGGGGGCGGTGGTTGCTGGTGGCGGACGATGGTTGCCGGTGTGAGTATTAACAAAAAAATCCCCTTTTCAGCCGTAACTCTTAAGAATCCCCTTTATTTTCGTCGTGATTTTGTGACGGATATCTACATCTTGTGACGTGATTTTGTTGGATAAAGGTATTTTGATTCAGTATGTTAATTCTTGATTACAAAAGTTTAAGTTAGGTTATGTTCTGTACATATTTACAAATTGATCTTGATTTTTAATGTATTTAGATTAGATTTGTTTGTGTTGCTTTAACTTGAATCAATTGTTTGTAATTTGATTTCAAATTGATCTGTAATTTGATTTGATCTGTGGTTAATTTTGTGGTGGCTGGTGCCGGCAGTCACGGTGGCGACAGGGTGTTTGGTGGTGGTGGAGGAGAGAACTTATTTACATATTTAGTCCTTTAAGGTGAAATGACAAAAATACCCTCACATGCAAGTCACATGATAAGATTTAACAAAAAAATCTAACTGGGTTAGGGTTAAAGGACAAAACTTGCAACAAAATTCCCTATAAAGGACACCGCCTGTCAACATTTGAAAAAAAGGACACCGCCTGTAAAGTACTATAAAGATAAAGGACAAAACTTGTAATTTTTCCATAAATTAATTAAGTTGGAGATTAGGTGATATAAAATTACATCTTGATGCTACACTATAGTTCAGATCCACAAATGACCGGTCACTTGACTGAATTAATACTTGGTCTAAACGAAAAAAAAAATCTTATATTTTGATTGTAGTATAACATGAATACTACAATAAAATAAAAAGAATAAGCACCTAAAACCGTAGGACAGTAGGATCGAAACCGAGTCCGTCCTTCGGGTACCCACGGAGCTTGGTTAACCACTAGGGCTGGTTCTCTTATTAATGATCATATTTTAAGTTGGTTTATGATGTTCATACTTGTTTTAACCCAGTCCCAACTTAGTCCAAACGTGGTGCAATGATTGCATGCCTCGGAACTTAACGGGGAACATAGAAACAAAGATGACAGCATTGAAAGACACCGTAATGAGTTTACCAGAATTGTTCGTTCCTCTCCGGTGAATACTCCGATGATGACTGAAGTTTCGGTGCGGCTTGCTGCGTTCTGGCAGTACGTTAGTGGGTGAGCGTAGAGCGAGGGAGAAGTTGTAAACGGATCAGAATAGGCTTAGGAGTGGCTTTTATAGGCAGAGGGTGAGAGATGAAGGCTTCTAGAGTTTCGGGTAGGAGTAGCCGCCGGAGGAGAATTTGATAATTACGGTGGTGATAATTCTCAATTACACAAAAGAACACGGTGAATCAATTACATCCAGAAACGTAGTCTTACCATTTTTACCACAAAACAGTGTTGGCGGCAAGCTTGGTTTTGAAATTATTAGACCATGTGTAGTGGTTTGGGTGAATAATGCCCTTACCCTAGGGCGTTTTCCGCCATTTGACAGTACAGTCAGCAAGGGGCATTATTCTAAAATGGGTGTAGTGAGGATGTGAGCATTATGTTAAAGGGTGTAAATAATTAAATAAAAATAAAAAAATCAACAAAAAAACCTATTGGATTAAAAAAGGGAAGAGTTAATGCTGATTGGTTGGTCAACATGTACAAAGCGTTGTTTTAACAACGCCAAACCATTTTTTTTTCAAAAATAATGCCCAAAAACGCCCTATGTAATGGGGGGAGGCGTTTTTTTTTTAAATAATGCCCAAATAATGTCACACTACAGGTGTTCTTATAACAACTTAACTTTGATATAAAAGATAATTCCCTTTGAGTTTAGGCAGGAAACAAATGGATGGTGTAGTAGTTTTGTGCTTGGTGTGTTGTGATGTTGAAACGTTATTTACCTAGGTTCGAATCCCTGTTGTTGGTATTTTTTTCCATTTTTGAATAAGTTTCGTATTATTACATAAAGGCCCCCTCCACTTCACTACCTTTGACTAATCTAGCTTTAACTTGGTTAACTCGTATTACCCTATATATTAAAAACACAAGTCTTTGAACAGTGTCATACGCCACGTGTATATTAAAATTAGAAGGGTAAATATTAAAAACATAAGTCTATGAACATAGAATGGAATGAATAGTAACTTCATTAACAGATGAGCAATGGTATCGGGTATCGGTGCCCGATTTACCAAACAGTGTATTTACGGTACCGGTTCGGCATCGATATTCACCGGGTTTTACCCTTAAATATCGGTGCCGTATCAGTACCGACCGGTACCAAACCGTATCGTACCAGGTATATTCGGTACCGGTACCCACTTTTGGGGATTTCGGTAACTGTACTTTCGGTACAGGTTGGTACCGAGCTCATCAAATCCTGTAGCAACGCAGCGATGCAAGTAATTGCACCGTTTAGATTACGTTTCATACACACAGTAAGTAAACTGTATTTCGTTTGAATGATGTTTTATATGCACAACAACTTATTTTGCTTTCTTTTTTTGTCTTTTTTTGTAATGAATGAATTGCAACATGTAAAATTAATTTGGATATGTAGAATATTGATGAGCAAATCGTATCAAATCCTATAATCAAACTGGTATCGTATCGGTACCAAATTTATTATACCAAATCATTTTCGGTATCAATTTGGTACCCACCTTTTGGCGTTTTCATAATCGTTACTTTCGGTTCGACACATGTCTAGCTCCATACCTGTATTTATTAATTTTTACGTTCAAATACCATACCGTATTGTACCGAGCGTTTTCGGTGCCGGTACCTAATTTTGATGATTTTCCGGATCGGTACTTTCGGTGTCGTTACCGGTACCGAGCTTATCCATATTTTAACGTGTTAGCACCGTAATAACTGAACTGAAAACAACCGAATTTCCAACGTGTAGGACGTGTGGATCCTATTATTATATATTAGGTTATTTAAAATCGTTTTTTTAGGACGGAGTGACTATTATTACCACGCCATTTTTATTTATGTTTTAATATTCGGTATCTGCTTGCCGTTGCTGACACGCATTTTGTATTCATTGGGTCCCCGCCGCAACACGCGGGCGGAAAATCAACTAGTTACCTTAACAACTTGTTTTTAAAATCTAACCAAATGAACTAACTTAAATTATGTAATTAATAACTCTTATTGTAGTATTAATTAACTAATGAATTAAATAAATAAGTAAATAAATAAATCCTTTCGATGATTAGTTCGTGAAAGTTTTCGGCATTCAAGGGTTAGGATCCATATTTCAAAACGGTTTGGTTTTTTCGGGGGTTATTGGATTTTATCACCTTTAACTATTGGTCATAGGCCGCTGCCACCCCAACTATCACTTTGACGCCCGCACCCCCAACTTAACACTTAGTGTTTTCTGTCACCAGATCACTAACTTTTGATCCTGTTACTATACTTTTGGGGGTGTCTAAGATCCCTAAAACCTTCCCAAGATCCCTATGACACCCCAAAAAGTCTACATGATCAAAAGTTAGTGATCAGTTAAGGTATAGGGATTTATTAATGATCATGTTTTAAGTTGATTTATGATGTTTATAGTTGTTTTAACCCAGCCCCAGCTTAGTCCAAACTAGGGGTGTGCAATAAACGAACCGTTAACTGAAACCGAACCAATCAGAATAGGCTTAGGAGTGGCTTTTATAGGTAGAGGGTGAGAGATGAAGGCTTCTAGAGTTTCGGGTAGGAGTAGCCGCCGGAGGAGAATTTGGTAATTACGGTGGTGATAATTCTCAATTAATGTGATTGATTATTCATTGAATACAGTTACACAAAAGAACACGGTGAATCAATTACATCCAGAAACGTTTGCTTACCATTTTTACCACAAAACGGTGTTGGCGGCAAGCTTGGTTTTGAAATTATTACAACAACTTAACTTTGATACAAAAGATAATTCCCTTTAAGGTTTGCAGGAAACAAATGGATGGTATAGTGGTTTTGTGCTTGGTGTGTTGTGATGTTCAAGCGTTATTTACCTAGGTTCGAATCCTGTTTTTGGTAAAAAAAAATTTCCAATTTTTGAATAAGTTTCGTATTATTACATAAATGCCCCCTCCACTTCACTACCTTTGACTAATCTAGCTTTAACTTGGTTAACTCGTATTACCCTATATATTAAAAGGGAAAATGTAACCAAGTTTGTGAACTGTTTTAATTAAATCATCCAAACTTTTTTTGTCTCTCTAAAATAACTAAACTATAATTTAGTGTTTTAATAGTGTGTAATTACCAGTTCATTAGGTTACCACTTTTTTTTCTAATTTTTTATTTTCTTTTTAGTGCTTATTTGGGTATTATTTAGGGTAGATAGATTTTATAAAAACAAAATATATTTAACCTTACCTTCAATCATGTACGCCTAATCCGTTTGATTTTGAGATTGTTCGAAAATCGAGATCACGGTTTCCCCGATTTTCATTTTAATTTCAGTTTGTGATTTTCAATCATGATACCATGAAACTATAGAGTATTGTTGAGTTTTTGGAAAGAAAATGTGGTTTTTTATTTTGTGGATTTGATTTGCTTGGATCCGATCATTGTGACTTTATGGTTTCTTCCGGTTTTTTATTTATGTTCTGGACATCTTCTTTGCAATATTAATCGAAATCATTGCTCAACCACTTTAATTTTATTTTGCAATCACTGTTGCATTATTTTGCAATTACATCTGTTTGTGATTTAAAAAAACAGAAAATGTGAACTGCAACATTTTGGAACCACATGAAATTTCATTTTATTATTTAAAAAAGGATAAATTACAAGTTTTGTCATTTATCTTTAGGGTACTTTACAGGCGGTGTCCTTTTTTTCAAAAGTTGACAGGCGGTGTCCTTTATAGGGAATTTTGTTGCAAGTTTTGTCCTTTGAGCCTAACCCAGTTAGATTTTTTTTGTTAAATCTGATTACCCAAGGGTATTTTAGTCTTTTTATTTTTCTTTTTTACTTTATTTATATATTTTACTCTATTTCTAATAAAAATAACTTTTTCTAATAAAAAACCCACCTTAACCAGATTTTTCTCTCTCTCACCTCTCTTCAATCTCTCTCTACAACCCCACCACACACCACCACCGTCACACACCACAACCGTCCGCCGCCACCACACATCTACCACCAAATCTGAAACCTGAAAATCAACTATTCACCATTACCAATTTTGATCAGAAACATACCAAACTCGCTAGCAAATCTTGATCAGAAACATCATCAAACTCTTCATCTCTCACTCTCTCTCTCTCTCTGAACTTCTCTCACTCTCTCTCTTCACAAAACAGGTTTCGGCATATCAAACTCTCTTTATCAACATCTGAACTCCTCTCACTCCCTCTCTCTTCTCTCTCTAATCTCTCTCTATAACACAAGATCTGTGAATAATTCAGGTGAATCTGGGGTTGGTTGGATGTTTAGGCCGATGTCAGAACAGATAATGAAAGAAACGGTGGTCCTTTCTCCGCCAATCACGAAGATTACTGATGAGAATGATATAGGCTGGCCTCCAGCGAGATTTAGAAAACCGGTGTTGGAACAGAGTTTGCAAAAAATGGAGCCGGAAACCGTTGCAGGTTCGCCGGTGAGTGAGATTCAGGTTAAAATAATACCGGAATTGTCATCGGAAAAGAAGTCTGAGCAGGGAAATGAAAGATGTGATTCTTTGGGATCTGCACCGGAATTAAACTTTGTTGGAAATGGGACTGGTTTATCATCAGATCTGTGAATAATGGCGGTGGTTAAAAATAGCGACGAAACCGTCACGCGGTTGTTCTCCGGCGACTCTGCATCTGCAATTTCCGGTGAGTTTGTGCTTGAACGGCGGTTGGGTGGACGGTGGTGCTTGGGTGGGGCGGCGACATAATGTTCAGGTTATCTGAAACTTCATAAATGTTTGCTTAGTTTCAGTTGGGTGATAAAATGGGTTGTTTTTGTTTAATTATTCAGGATTAGGGGAAAATTGAAGTGTGGTGTGTGCAATGGCTACTCGAAATTTGGAGAAATTGGCATCGATTGAAGCTCAGTTGAGGCTTTTGGTTCCTGGGAAAGTACAAGAGGACGATAAGCTTATTGAGTATGAAGCTTTGCTTTTGGATAAGTTTCTTGACATTCTTTAGGATTTACATGGGGAAGATCTTAAGGAAACGGTATGATTACTCGAATTCTTGTTCGATTTTGGTGGTAGATGTGTGGCGGCGGCGGACGGTTGTGGTGTGTGACGGTGGTGGTGTGTGGTGGGGTTGTAGAGAGAGATTGAAGAGAGGTGAGAGAGAGAAAAATCTGGTTAAGGTGGGTTTTTTATTAGAAAAAGTTATTTTTATTAGAAATAGAGTAAAATATATAAATAAAGTAAAAAAGAAAAATAAAAAGACTAAAATACCCTTGGGTAATCAGATTTAACAAAAAAATCTAACTGGGTTAGGCTCAAAGGACAAAACTTGCAACAAAATTCCCTATAAAGGACACCGCCTGTCAACTTTTGAAAAAAAGGACACCGCCTGTAAAGTACCCTAAAGATAAAGGACAAAACTTGTAATTTATCCTTTAAAAAATAAGAAAAAAAATAAGTTTAAAACTTATAATGGCTTATCTTATAAATTTTTAGAATAAAAATGCAATTTTTTAATTGAAAAAATCCATTTCATTATTTATTTTTTCCACATCATATTAAAGAAAAAAAAATAAAGATACCTGACACATCATCGTTGGTAACCTAATAAACTAATAATTACATAATATTAGAACACCAAATGAAACTTCAGTGATTTTAAAGAGACAAAAAAAGTTTCAGTAACTTGGTAACTTAATGGGAACACTTGACAAACTTGATTGCATTACGTGTATATTAAAATTAGAAGGGTAAATATTAAAAACATAAGTCTATGAACATAGAATGGAATGAATAGTAACTTCATTAACATATGAGTAAATGGTATCGGGTATCGGTGCCCGATTTACCAAACGGTGTATTTACGGTACCGGTTCGGCACCGATATTCACCGGGTTTTACCCTTAAATATCGGTGTCGTACCAGTACCGACCGGTACCAAACCGTACCGTACCAGGTATATTCGGTACCGGTACCCACTTTTGGGGATTTCGGTAACGGTACTTTCGGTACAGGTTGGTACCGAGCTCATCAAATCCTGTAGCAACGCAGCGATGCAAGTAATTGCAACCGTTTAGATTACGTTTCATACACACAGTAAGTAAACTGTATTTCGTTTGAATGATGTTTTATATACACAACAACTTATTTTGCTTTCTTTTTTGTCTTTTTCTGTAATGAATGAATTGCAACATGTAAAATTAATTTGGATATTTAGAATATTGATAAGCAAATCGTATCAAATCCTATAATCAAACTGGTATCGTATCGGTACCAAATTTATTATACCAAATCATTTTCGGTATCAATTTGGTACCCACCTTTTGGCGTTTTCATAATCGTTACTTTCGGTTCGACACATGTCTAGCACCATACCTGTATTTATTGATTTTTACCTTCAAATACCATACCGTATTGTACCGAGCGTTTTCGGTGCCGGAACCTAATTTCGATGATTTTCCGAATCGGTACTTTCGGTGCCGTTACCGGTACCGAGCTCATCCATATTTTAACATGTTAGCACCGTAATAACTGAACTGAAAACAACCGAATTTCCAACGTGTAGGACATGTGGATCCTATTATTATATATTAGGTTATTTAAAATCGTTTTTTAGGACGGAGTGACTATTCTTACCACGTCATTTTTTTATGTTTTGATATTTGATATCTGCTTACCGTTGCTGACACGCCTTTTGTATTCATTAGGTCCCCGCCGCAACACGCGGGCGGAAAATCAACTAGTTACCTTAACAACTTATTTTCAAAATCTAACCAAATGAACTAACTTAAATTATGTAATTAATAACTCTTATTGTAGTATTAATTAACTAATGAATTAAATAAATAAGTAAATAAATAAATCCTTTCGATGATTAGTTCGTGAAAGTTTCCGGCGTTCAAGGGTTAGGATCCATATTTCAAAACAGTTTGGTTTTTTTCGGGGGTTATTGGATTTTATCACCCTTAACTATTGGTCATTGGCCGCTGTCACCCCCAACTATCACTTTGACGCCCGCCACCCCAAACTTAACACTTAGTGTGTTCTGTCACCAGATCACTAACTTTTGATCATGTTACTATACTTTTGGGGGTGTCTAAGATCCCTAAAACCTTCCCAAGATCCCTATGACACCCCAAAAAGTGTAGTAACATGATCAAAAGTTATTGATCAGTTAATGGCGTGGTGACAGAACACACTAAGTGTTAAGTTGGGGGTGACGGGCGTCAAAGTGATAGTTGAGGGTGGCAGCGGCCAATAGCCAATAGTTGGGGTGATAAAATCTAATAACCCTTTTTTTCGGAGATCCATTTTTGGCTGATGTTATAAACAAAATAGAGAACATTAATTAGTATCGTAATCTAACATTCTTTATATCCAGAAACAACGCGATTTGAGTTGTAAATATTATAATCAACTTGTTTAGTTATTATTCTTATTAGAGTTAAATTCCCGGATAGTCCCTGTGGTTCGCCCTGTTTTCACCTTTAGTCCCTAACTTTCTACAATTACAGCTATAGTCCCTAAATTTTCAATTTTTGTTCCCGGGTAGACCCTGTGCCTAACATTAGTTAGTTTTCTCAGTTAAGAGGATGTGAAATGACAAAAATACCCTTACTGTTAAATTTATACTAAAAAGTTAAAAGAATAATACTTGGTATTTAACCAACCCATCCACTTCATCTTCATCTTCCCCACTACCCAACCCATCCACTTTATCTTCCCCACTTCCACCACCTTTCACCACCACCACCACCATCCACCTTTCATCATTGATTTGTCAGTTTCCTTTTTTATTCATCTTTTTTCGATTATAGGATTCTTCATCATTGATTTGTCAGATTATGTGGCTTTTTGTTTCTGGGTTTTGTTCAAAGCTTGATTTTTAGGGGTTTTGAGGTAGGTTTGTGTTGTTTTCTTGTTTATCACTTGTTTGACTGATTGCATGTGTTGATTGTGGGTACATTGTGTTGTTTGGTTGCTTGATGTTTATAATCGGTGGTTGTTGTGATGATATGTTTAGGGGTTTGGGGGGTGTGTGTGTGTGGGGGGGGGGGGGTATGTTTGATTTTAGAATGGTAAAAAAATTGGGGCTTCTTGAATTTATTTATGTTTTTGTTAATTACTGGTTTTGGTTGGTTTTTTTTGTCTGTGTAAATTTGTGATTATTGAAATTGTTTCAGGTGAGGAGTATTGGAGAGGGGTTTGAAGGCTCATGGCATTCAACAACGGTGATAGATAGTAAGAACCAAATTTGGGTGGTCAAATACGACCACATTTTCGGTGATGATAGATCGGATAACCTTGTTGACTCTTTGCTACTTTCATCTCGTGGTCTTCGCGGTAGGATAAGGCTGGTGTCCCCTCGGTTTGACCATAATTTGAATTATCTTCATTATGGTCGATGTGTGGATGTGTTTCACGAGGATGCGTGGTGGGAAGGTGTTGTTTTTTACCATGGTGGGATGGTGGTCGTGGTGGTGAAAGTGGAGATGGTGGTGGAAGTGGGGAAGATGAAGTGGATGGGTTGGGTAGTGGGGAAGATGAAGATGGAGTGGATGGGTTGGTTAAATACCAAGTATTTTTCTTTTAACTTTTTAGTATAAATTTAACAGTAATGGTATTTTTGTCATTTCACACCCTCTTAACTGAGAAAACTAACTGATGTTAGGCGCATGGAATAACCGGGAACGAAAATTGAAAAGTTGGGGACTATAGATGTAATTTTAGAAAGTTAGGGACTAAAAGTGAAAACATGGCAAACCACATGGACTATCCGAGCATTTAACTCTTGTTATTATGCTGGACAAAAAAAATGATTATCATCATAGAATATATGTAAGTAATGTTAAACAACTAGTAGATGCCCCGCCCGCGTTGTGGGGCGATGGCCGAATAATTCTCAATCAATTAAAAAATACTACTCTAATTTTGCTAGGGAGAAAAAAACAAAAACGATGATAAGACCGTAGTAAACCAATTAAAACAAAAAACATTTATACTTTTGGTAAAAAAAAACTAAAACGATGGCCGAATAATTCTCAATCAATTAAAAAAAGACTACTATAATTTTGCTAGGAAAAAAAAAACAAAAACGATGATAAGACAGTAATTTTGGGCTCAGGGCAAAACTGTAATTTTTAAGGACTAATGAGCGAGTGTTAGGCATCTCCTTGACACGAAAAAAATTAAATCAAGTAAATCAATTAAAAAAACCTTTATAGTTTTGCTAAAAAAACTAAAACGATTGAAAAAACGTAATTTTTAACTGAGGACGAGATCATAATTTTAATTCGGGGATAAATCGTAAATTAAATGGACCAACGGGGGAGTGCCAGGAAGCTGCCGGCACGACTGTAATTTTACACTGGGGGCAAAATTGTAATTTCATCAGGAAAATAAACAAAAACGATGGGCAAAATGTAAAGTTAAGTTGAGGGTAAAATCGTAACTTGGGTGTGAGAAAAAAAAACTAATGGCAAAATTATAAATTTATACGGGGCAAAATCGTAATTTTGAACCGAGGGGAAAATTGGAATGTTTAGCCAGGAGCAAAAGCGTAAATTTATTTTTAAGTGGGATAAAAACATAATTTTGAACTGATGGGGAAATCATAATTTTAAGGGAAAAAAACTAATGGCAAAACTGGAAATTTAAACGGGGCAACATTGTAATTTTGAACCGGGGCAAAATTGAAATATTTAGCTGGGAGTAAAAGCGTAAATTTATTTTTAAGCGGGTGCGAAAACATAAATTTGAACTGATGGCAAATTCGTAATTTTAAATCAGGATAAAATCGTAATTTTGTTGGGCTAATAGGGGAGTGCCAGACAGCTGCCTGGCACTATTAACTATGCCGCGCTTTTTGCCCAATTGAAGGGATTCACTATTACCGGCTGATGTGAGACTCTCTCTTATGTTTGTAGTAGTTTAAATAATAATAAAATGCATGTTCCCCATGACAAAACAAGGAAAATACAAAATAGTGTGTCCATAAAAAAAGGTTCCCCATGACGAAAAAAGGAAAATACAAAACAAGGAAAATACAAAATAGTGTGCCCATGAAGAAAAGGGTCCACTTGCAATGAATGTAACCTTTTCTGTACGCTTCTAATGTGATCCAAAACATGTAACTTCTCTCCTAAGTTTCATGCAACTTGTAAAGGTATAATATCTATGGGAAAGTTCTTCTACAAATAATCTTAACTTACTAAATATACAAATTGAAGGAACAGTAAAAAAGATAAGGTGACATTTTTGTAATTATCTATAACTATCAAAGTTACTCTACAAATGTATCTAAAAAACCTAAAAAAACCCTAACCCCCTCCCCCCCCCCCCCCAAAAAAAAAAAACCTAAACCACCCCCCTCCCCCCCCCCCCCCCCCCCCCAAACACCCAAGCTAAAATGCTAAAAACTAAACCCCCAAAAAACCTAAAAAAATCTAAAAAAAATTAAAAAAACACACAAAATAATATATTTTTTTAATATTTTTTATAAAAAAAGCGCTACTTTTAGTAGCAAAAATTTTTTTTTTTTTTTTTTTGTAACAAACTGTAGCGATTTTTTATAAAAAATGTTAAAAAAAATTGTGTTTTTTAGGTATTTTTTGTTGAGCTCACATTTGTATATTAACTTTGATAGTTGGTGGTAATTACAAAAATGTCACCTTGTTTTTTTTACTTTTCCTTCAATTTGTATGTTTAGTATCTTCAGTTTATTTGTATTTGATCTTTTGCCAATATCTCCAATACTTCATTTTCATGCTATTTCTATTAACACCATTCAAGTTAAAAACTTTTTGTATTTACCACCATTCTTTCAAAATTTGTAGATTTTTCATGAGAATATATTTGCAACGCATTTGTCCATAAAGCATTTGTCCATAAACTTAATCTCATGCTACCCTAAAACTTGAATCTGCGCCAACATCGTAGTGGGGCGTGCGTCTTATCACCACACTACACCACTGTATGTTTATGTTGAATTGTTATTTATGTAACCAAGTTTAATATGTATATGATATTATTATATTAATTGATTGATTAGCAAACTGTAAAAGATTAAATTTACTTTTAACAACTATTGATTCAAAACTTATTAACTATTTGAAATATATACACATAGGGCAGGAGTCCAATGAGAAGAGTATTCTATTTGAGAAAAATATTATGTTCCACACATTTTCTCAAGTTAAATTATTATTATTACTTCCAATTGGACGTTTTTAATAGGGTTTTTTACATATATACAAATATATATTGTCAATTTTGAATTATACGCATCATTATATAGTCAATTTATAAACTATACATATGTGTAAATTATGAATATATATATATATATATATATATATATAGGGTAAGGTTCATGCGAGAACCACCCTTATTGCGAGAACCGCGAGAACCAATGTGAACACAAAATAAAATCTAAAAAAAAAACAAAAAAACACTCAAATTTTTTTTTAAATATTTAAAAAAAATCACTATATTTCGTTACCATAAAAAAAACTTTTTTTTTCAAGTAACAGTTATCCATGCACATGTGCATATGTATCATTACTTCGACAAATTCGGTAATACGTTATCAGGAATAGACAATTGCACTTTAATTTACAATACTATTAGGGTGTCCGGGGCACCAAGCGGGGACCTCATCGGTGACCCAAGTCACCTTAGGGGAACACCGCCGCCATCCATTAGGTGAGTGAGTTAGGGGACCAATTTGGGGGAGGATGCACCGAAGAGAGGAGGAGAGAGAAGGTGGGCCACCCACTTTTCCAACCAATGAAAATTTTTATTTTTTTTTCTTTTTGAATAAAAAAACAAGGGGAGTTAAGAGGGGAGTGCCGCCATCAAAATGGGGTGTTAGGGGAGTTTAAGAGGCGAGTTGACGTGGCACTAGCTGGTTGGTGGTGCGTAAGAGAGGGGACTCCCCTCTTAGGGGAGTGCCCCGGACACCCTTAGTAATACACTACTTTTTACATTACCAATATTCAAAATGCACATGTGCATCATTAGGTATAACCATGATATAACGTGTTTTGGTAAAAAAAAGTTTGTGATTTTGAATGGAGAAGTAGGCCCATATACATGTTTTTTGGTTAGTTATATCTAGTGGTTGATGATTTGGTTATAGTTGTTAATTTATGATGTAATATGTTGATTGGATGGTATAAATGGTGTTTACATACATGTAATAAAGTGAAAATATTGTTAATGGTATTGTATTATGGATGGTAGGAGGTAATGGTAGTGTATTATGGATGGTATGATAGATGAAAGGGAAAGTGTATTCAAAGTAGTGTACCAAAACACCTTATTTCATGTTGATACATATAAATGCACATGTGCATTTCTAATATTGGTAATATAAAAAGTAGTGTATTACATATGGTAGTGTAAATGAAAGTGCAATTGTCTAATATGTGTAATGAATTACGGAATTTGTCAAAGAAATGACAAAAAATGCACATGTGCATGCTTGTGTATTATGGATGGAATGATAGATGAAAGAGAAAGTAGTGTACCAAAACACCTTATTTCATGTTGATACATATAGATGCACATGTGCATTTCTAATATTGTTAACGTAAAAAAGTAATGTATTACACGTGGTAGTGTAAATGAAAGTGCAATTGACTATTATTTGTAATGAATTACGGAATTTGACAAAGAAACAATACATATGCACATGTGCATGGATAACTCTTACTCGAAATTTTTTTTTTTTTTTTTTTGAAAATATTTATATTTTTTTATTAACAAAATATAACGATTTTTTCAAAAAAAAAATATTAAAATTTTTTTTTGGGTGTTTTTTAGATTTTTTTAAGAATTACTGTTTGTGTTCACACTGGTTCTCGCAATAAATGGTGGTTCCTAACGGATCTTTGTCCTATATATATAGGGTTAGGTTAATGTACAATAGCTCTTATCGTACAATATGTACCCGATCATCTCAGCCGTCTGATCTGGTGCGAATTCACTTTTAAACATGCGATTTGTGCTGAAAAACCAACATGCGAAATTGCTTTATATACCAAAATGTAATTTCATCATATTTACCAACATGCAAAATTGTTACAAAAAAAACATGCGATTTCATAAAAAAAACAACATGCGATTTCATCAAAAAAAACCAATATGCGATTTCCAACATGTTTTTTATGACATGCAATTTCAAAATATCGTACGTATTGTACGTTAAGGAATATTGTATTTTACACTTTCACTATATATATAGGAGAAAGATCCGTTAGGAACCACCCTTTATTGCGTGAACCAGTGTGAACACAAACAGTAATACCTAAAAAAATCTAAAAAACACCCAATTTTTTTTTTCTTTTTACTATTTTTTTTTTGGAAAAATCGCTATATTTTGTTTATAAAAAAAATTTCAATTTTTTTTTCCGAGTAACAGTTATCCATGCACATGTGCATTTATATAATTTCTTTGACAAATTCCGTAATTCATTACAAATATTAGACAATTGCACTTTCATTTACATTACCACGTGTAATACACCACTTTTTACGTTAACAATATTATAAATGCACATGTGCAGCTATATGTATCAACATGAAATAAGGTGTGTAGGTACACTACTTTCTCTTTCATCTATCATTCCATCCATAATACACAAACACGCACATGTGCATTTTTGTCATTTCTTTAACAAATTCTGTAATTCATTACAAATATTAGACAATTGCACTTTCATTTACACTAACATATGTAATACACTACTTTTTATATTACCAATATTAGAAATGCACATGTGCATCTATATGTATCAACATGAAATAAGGTTTTTTGGTACACTACTTTGAATACACTTTCCCCCCTTTCATCTATCATACCATCCATAATACACTACCATTACCTTCTACCATCCATACTACAATACCATTACCTCATACCATCCTTAATATAATACCATTACCAATATTTTCACTTTATTACATGTATATCAACACCATTTATACCATCCAATCAATATATTACATCATAAATTGACAACTATAACCAAACCATCAACCACTAGATATAACTAACCAAAAAACATGTACATAGGGCTACTTCTCCATTCAAAATCACAAACTTTTTGTACCAAAACACGTTATATCATGGTTATACATAATGATGCACATGTGCATTTTGAATATTGGTAATGTAAAAAGTAGTGTATTACGGATGGTATTATAAATTAAAGTGCAATTGTCTATTACTGATAACGTATTACGAAATTTGTCGAAGTAATGATACGTATGCACATGTGCATGGATGACTGTTACTCGAAAAAAAAAGTTTTTTTTTTTTTAAATATTAAAAAAAATTTTGAGTGAGTGTTTTTTGATTTTTTTAGATTTTATTTTGTGTTCACATTGGTTCTCGCGGTTCTCGCAATAAGGGTGGTTCTCAAATGAACCTTACCCTATATATATATCCTACCGAAAAAGTGTAGGAAACCGAGTCAAACGAACGCCGATTGAGCTCATTCCAACAACATTGGGACCGGCTCATCGAACACTAACAAAAACTCTAAACCCTAAACCCTATGCAAAAACCTAAAAACTAAACCCTAAACCCTAAAACCCTAAATTACTAATACTAAACACTAAATACTAAAGCTAAACGCTAAAACTAACCCGCAATGCTAAACCCTAAATACTAACACTAAACGCTGAAGCTAAAACTAAAATATTCCCCCTGAATCAGAGATGTATATACTTATTTTTCGGTTTTAAACACGTATCTACATACACGTATAGTTAAAAGATTGACGATGTACACATATATATAGTTAAAAGATTGACAATATTCACATTAGTATAAATCCCTTAAAAAACCTAACAGAAAAGCTCCGATTTTTCGAAAAAAAAAGATATTTTTTTTGCATTTTTGTTTAGGGAAAAATGTGTGGTCCAGAATATTTCTCAAGTTTCTCAATTAGCTTAATGTTTCTCAAACGATCATAACCCTATATATATATATAATAGAGAGAAAGAGAGAGAGAGAGAGTACAATTTGAAAACTCACTTGAGTTGAGAAACCTCACAAAAACCATATTAACGTTAAAAAATTAATTATATTTTTATACTATATGTATTATAGTTATTACATAAATAATGAAAGAAAAAAAGGATATTCGATTTAAATAATCCCAATTTTCACCAATTAGCTAATAACATTTCCAACTTTTGATTTGTACCACTCCACTCCTAACTTTTAACTTATTTTCCTCTGACATTCCCAAGCTAACTAAACACTAACTCAGTTAGTTTTTTTGCTGATGTGGCTCTTTTATGGTAACGTGGCATCTAACATGACATTTTTTGATGATGTGGTAACTGACGTGGTATTTGAGGTGCCTGTTTTGATGATGTGGCAGCTGACATGACTTATTTTGATGACATGGCAACTGATGTGGTATTGATTTGGTGATGTGGCAGTTGATGTCAGCAAATTGGATTAGTGTTGGGTTAGTTTGGAAGTGTTGTAGGAAAATACGTTGAAAGTTGGGAGTGGTGTGGTACAAATCAAAAGTTGATAGTGTTATCGACTAATTGATGAAATTTAGGATTATTTAAATTCAATATCCCAAGAAATTTTTTTTGTACCCAAGTGTTATGCATGATGTAAAAGATGTTATAACATTTTACACATGTTTATATATATATATATATATATATATATATATATATATATATATATAGGGTAGAGTTCGTCTATAAAGTCCATTTTTCCTACAAAGTGTACAAAGTCATAAAACACTACAATTTCAACCATAAAACACACTTAAAACCCACAAATAATAGAGTGAAGATCACTAAAACACAATATTCAAACCCTAATGGTCTATAAAAACTTCAAACACATCATCGTAGAACTATGAATATTAAACACAACAGGATAATCAACATAAAAAACACTAATGTTAGTCATTCGATAATCAAAGTCTTATCATCCAAAACACAACACAAAACCCACAAATATGGCGTTTTAGTAATCTTCACTTTGGTATTTGTGGGTTTTGAATGTGTTTTATGGTGGAAATTATGGTGTATTATGACTTTTTACACTTTGTAGGAAAAATGGACTTTGTAGCCAACTCCCACCCTATATATATATATATATATATAGGGTCAGGATCTAGAAAGTGTGAGAACGCTTATGGGTCGTCCGATCAAAACAATCCATGGACTAGATTGCGCGGTGGCGTTTTCGTAAATAACATCAATTTTATTATGTGGGACGCGCTTCATTAAGGGTAAAAGGGTCTTTTACCGCTCATATTCAAAACGCCATCAAATGATAAAACACCATTGAAAAAAATAAAACGCCATTCAAAAAAACAAAACGCTAAAAATTAGTGATAAAACGCGTTGGATATTACATGAAGATGAAACAACACATTAACTGAATTTCAGTTATTAACATTTATTAGAAGAAATTCCCTCCTAAATTACGCGCCAAAAACATCATTATATAAACGAGGTAAAACATAGCTTCCATAATCACTTCAATCTATCCATTTATGCAAAAAACATCTTTAACCAAAAACGCCAACTTAACCAAAACGCCAAAAATGACAACAATCGTTTTGTGGAGATACACTATGGGAATTAGGCGATACGTCCTCCGTTTTGACAACAGAAGGAGGGTGTATGTTAAGACGGTCAGTGCAATTCTGAAGTTGGAAGAAGAGATACAAAGGGGAATCTTATCCCTTGGCATCACTCTAGACAACGAATGCCATGAAACAAATATGCTTATGAAAGCATTAACCAGGAAATTTGGACCAATCAAAGCAGATGTGAAGCCGGACCCTGTCATGACATCATGGTGTTTTGATGATGAAATATACATGGTGACCGTTACCTACGACAACGGAGAGTAGGAAGTATACTGGCTAGAAAACATCATGACAAAGCAGCGTATTGGTTTCATGGAAGAATTGCATAACGCCACTTGTACCAAAACAAAAATAGACTCAAAATTGGAGTTAATGCAAGACATGTTCAAGTGGAGGCTTTAGAATCTTCAGAAACAAGAAGCTGATGAAGGTGAAGGTGATGACATGGATGAAGATCCAGATAAAGACTCCGAGGAGGAAGAAGATGACGCAAGTGATGGATACTTTTCGGATAAAGTACCTTCTGACGAAGGCTTTTAATTTTTTTTCCTCTTTTTTTTCTTCTGTGTAATCTTCTTTTTTTTTAAGATAATTAAATAATATATTTATCTCTTTATTAGAAAAACGCCAAAAAATACTAAAAATGGTTATTCCTTACAAAACGCAAAAAATAACAATTTTTTTTACTGCTTAATATTTTATTTACTCCGTTATTGTATTTTGTCATCTTGGTCTGCATAACTATATTTAAAAAAAACGTCAAACTTAGAAGATGGGACTTCTATCACCTGTAAAACTGATAAAAGCTGATCAACACAGTAAATACAAAAAACAATAACTGAAAAGACAGTTACTTTATTACTATCATTTATTACAATAAAAAAGTCCCGCCTAAACTACGCGCAAAAAAACTCCTATAAGAGAGGGGTCTATACACAATGAAAATTGATCACACCCAGAAAACACAAACGCCATATCCTCTAGAAACCACTCACTTTAAAACGTTAAAAAATGTTGGTTAAAATAACCAAAGATGGCAAAGCTTTCACTGAAAATGGATTCTTCTTCTGAGGGGGTTATCTCAATAATATTTTGCTGAATGAGATGGACAAATATTCAAGAAACAGAGACTGATGAAAGTGATATGCCATCATGTGAGCTTTGTTCTTGATGAATATCTGTAACACCTCGAAAATTCACGTCCTGTAATGTGTTGACACGCGTCATAGGTTTGAACGTGTGAAAGAATATTATAGAAGGATTTAAGTTGACAATCATGGAAAGTATGTGAATATACGAGTTCTAAATGTCAACAGTGAATAAATATACTTTACAATAACCCTACATGATGCTCATACCTTCAAACGAATAAATCATGGATCATACGAAGCTAATTGTGAATGAAAGTGAGAGATTACAAACTACAGGGGTTAAATGAGTCAACATGTTTAAGTTATACCTCTAAGTGACCTTTTAACAAACCCGAAGCTTTGTAACGATTAATTATGCTCACTAGAATGCACGATATAAATTTCATAAAGTTTCGTTATCGTATGAGAAAGTTATGATCAAATTCGTATACAAGGGGTTAAAGTGTCAACGTTGAAAGTTATGACTTTTCGGGTAATAACAAAGTGATCAAGGACTAAATAAAAAGGGTATAAGCCTTGAAGCCCTTGTAGGTAAATGTGAAGGGGTCAAATTGCAAGAAATAAGTTTGGTTGACCCTTCGAAAGGCCAAGAGGCAAATATGCAACAACTTGAAAATGTGAAAACTGACAACAGGTCTCAGGCGGGCGGCGTAAAGGTTAACAAGACTTTACGCGGGCCGCGTCAGACCCCCAGTTGCAGAAAAAATGGGCAGCAGCCTGTTTGAGCTTTTAACCGACCTTAAAACAATTTTCCTCATCTTGGACGACCCCTAAACAACCCCCAGACACTTAGGGACACTTGTTAGTGATCAAACATCAGTTATAGCACTTGTTGTCAACAATCTATGAAGTTTAGAACACTATATAAAGGCCTTGTTGCAACCATTTTGATCACACCTCACTTCTGCATTCCTGATCATTTCTGGAGCTCCAAAGCAGACTCAAGTGATCACTAATCGAGCATAGGACTTCAGTAAGTATGCTTAACCTTTCTTAGTTGAGTTTTTACTTAGTTTTAGCTTAAAAGTCAAACCGTCGTAATTAACGGTTGACTTAGCGATTAATCATTGATGATCCAGTGATTTGTCAAATTGAAAGTAGTTATAAGTTGGTAATTATGTGGGCATTAAACCCTTAAAAGGGCACCCTCTGATTCCCACTCTAACTAGACCATTTGTCGGTTCAAAGTTAATTAGAAAAAGTCAACAGGATGCTTAATTTCAAATTAATACATAATTAGCAATGTAGAACCCATACAACCTGTTTGATCATTAATATAACTTAGTAATTAATGTAAGAACATGTCTAAACATGTTCAACCCGACAATTTTCAGTAGAGACCCGGTTCGGAACCGAAAGTCGCATAATTTGACTCTTGCTTTGACTTTCAGTTCTGACCCGTTTAAGCATGTTTTAGAAATTCCTTAGAGCTTTAATTGGACCAGGTTACATTCTAGTATAACCCTCTGTGATTATACACCTTGGTTCATTAGTTATCCAATTAATATGCATGATTCCGTTAATTACTCATATGTTGACCATTATGCCCTTTTCACCATAAAACGTGATTTTTGAAAATGTAAAAGAGTAGAAACCTTAATTACTGATATATAAACTTGTACCCAAAGTTTGACATCAGTTTGAGGTGTAGATTGAGAGTTATGCTCATTAGCGTAATTATAAGGCTTTTTAGCGATTAAACGACATGATTAGCATATAGCCTATTTAAACCCACTTTTTGATATCAAACTCTTTACCCACTGATGTAATATATTATTTTGGGATTTTTGAAGATTTTTAATCAATTTTAGGCTGAGCATAACGTAGAGTCATAAGCTTAATTCGGTAATTGTCGGTTTTGCCCTTTCGGGCTATAAAATGAGTTTTACATATCTTTTTGACCCGAAACCTTTTACTACTGATTTTATATGATAAATAAATTATTTTAGACCTTCTGGAATAATAAAAATATCAGCTTTATTTATAGAACCCGGAAACGGCTTTTAATCGCCTTTTTAAGCGTTTTTAAAGCATAGTATGTACTAAAACTATTTTAAACATACAAGGGTTGATACCTACTGATATTTTAGGTAAATTATAATATTTTAACAGTAATAAAAAGTTGTTTATCTCAGACTTCAGTTTTGAGCTTTTCGGCTTATGTGAAATTACCAAAATGCCCCTACGGAGCATAGTTTGGTTATAATTGATAAATTTCACATATATGCAATACCCTACTGTTATAACTTATCAAATTAAGTATTTTGGCTGATTATATTAGACCTGTAACTCAGGATAATACTTGAACTCTTTTATAACCTTATAAATGACTAAAATACCCCTACGGGGCATAGTTTGTGTTTAAATTCGTTTCGGGCATAATAAAAGATATCTTACTGATGTCACAACATATTTGAGGCATATTAACTTAGGAAACATGTATATGGCTCTTATGATTACCCGCTACGCCTCTTGCGCGTTCGGTTCGGTTTATGTAACTAGTTTGCATAAACTAGCCGAAACGGATCAAACCTTATAATTTTTATCTCAAAATCCAGAATGTGTTTAGATTACCCATATAAGACAAGTCTTCAAACTTGTCGGGTCTAAATCACATTCTATTCCGGTCTTTGCTTAATCGTGCGTACGAACCGTATCTTTAAAACTAACCGGTCTAAGCTTAGGCTTAATTAAAGACCCGTTAGGATCCTAATAGGTTATTATAAACCTTCGTTCCAGAATAGGAGGACCAGTAAAAGCTACTTGCATTTGCTGTTTGTGAATTATACTTGCAAAGGTAAATACTTTTAACTTATTTTCCCTATACGGGCTTGGGGTACGGTATATAAAATACCGCTTGGTCGGGCATTAAATCTTCCATCGTTTGGTGGTTAATTGATATTTGATCGGCCCGTTTAAATTGTTTTGTTTGCTTAAAGCCTTTGGGAGGTTAATGACCATGTCCCGGATATCCTTGGCATCATTTTACGAAATGGCCACGACCTAAGCGCGGGGTGTAGGCGTACACCCGTCAGTGCCAAATAAATAATGTGGTGTGTCTATTGATCTTTAACCCGGCACGACCCGGGCTACTGAACGCATAAGGAACATGTAATTCTTTTACGAGATTATATATTTAAATAATTATCCCAAGTTATAAAAAGTTTGTGCCACGTGCATTCAAATCAATTTTATTAAACTTTTCAAAATGAGTCGGTTGAATGTATTTACCAGTGTAAACTGACGTATTTTCCCAAAAAGATTAAATGCAGGTACTACTCGTAATAGGCTGGATTTTCTCCTTAGCATCAATAAAGAGCCTCGCAAGCTTAAGATGCCTAACGTCTGTTGAACTACTGTTTCCTATTTATTTTTGATCCTTCTTGTTAGACCCTAAATCGTACATGACAAAAATCGCAGCGGAAAACACGAACCATAAAATTTCTTTTATTATAAATACTTCAACTTATTTAAACTTTAGCTTTAACATAGCTCTTATTCATAAATCCGTCATCCTCTTATTTACTAATTAAAAACATAGCTTATGATTGCTACATTTTACATTCAACGTCCCCGTACAATCTATCTTGTGACTCGATCTTCGATCTCTAATCCTTGTTATATTCGCCCGTTATCCCCACAACCTGCATTCACCACATACATTCGAAACATTAGCACACGTTATATAAACAAGCTCATTCATGTACACTTCCCATTTCGTTCTTTAACAAACTTTAAGCATTTCATCTGCGTATCCATATCCTGATGAGGCTTCAATAATGTACCTGCATACTTTTCGTTCTCAAGGTACACCATTAAAAACGTTAACACTCAACGTGTTTAAATCATGCTTACATACGTACTTACATATCAACATACATTCACATCTACATACATACATATCTTTCCTACAACTTTACATACATGCATACACTCATACATGTCTTTACACATACATACATACACCATTACATACGTACATACCTTTCCTACAACTTTACATACTTGCATACACTCATACATGTCTTTACACATACATACATACACAATTACATACATACATACCTTTCCTACATCTTTACATACATGCATACACTCATACATATCTTTATACATACGTACATACACATCTACATACGTACATACCTTTCCTGCATCTTTACATACATGCATACACTCGTACGTACCTTTATACATACATACATACACATCTACATACGTACATACCTTTACGAACACGTACTAGATCACGCGTACCTCTTACATAATCATACATTATTTACATGGGTCTTAGACTTAGTTTTATAGTGATCTAGGCTTGTTTGGAACACCCCGACGTTCACTTTAACATGGAACCAGCGTTTGACAGGGAAGTATGGGCGTTTGGGTTTCTGCCCGGCGTTCCATACTCCCAAACCCGGCGTTCCATACTCCGGGTGCAGATACAACACGCCCACTAAAACTCGCATAACTTTTAACCCGATTGTCCGTTTAACCTCACGTTTCTTCCTACATGCTTGTAAATTCACATTCTATCATAAGAACTTAAAATCCCACATATGGATTAAGGAAATTCTTAACTTACCTGCATTCGGCTTATTATTATCTTCTAATTATTTGACCCGTTCGTGCATTTATCAACATATTTTGTTTATTTGACCTCAATCTCATATGAACTTAATAATTTCATTGACGCCTATCATAAAAGATTAATTTCTCGGACGCCTAGCAACCTCTTAACCCATTTTCGCTCAAAAGCTTATTTTGACCCGTTATGGGTATTTGCGCATTAAATGGTCTATGACATACAAAACCCTATACTTCGCTTTCATACTTGACAAAAGCATTACTCTAATCGAATAGCTCATTTCCAAATGACTTTTAAGGTCGTTTGCCCGAAATACATATCAAGGGCGTTTTTGTCAACATTACTCTATCCTTAAAAACAAAGGATTTCCTTGCATAAGTAACCAATCCTACTACTTAGCTACAATTCCTAATCACACATACCTTGCTCGGATCAAAGCTAAGATCCGTTTAATTCTTCATCGATATCATACAATTCATTCCTCCTTGACCTCAATTATCATATTTCATTAAATTGCATATAACTTTACATAAACAACTATGAAGTGATTACGGAATCACTTACCTCATGCATCCGTGTTCATATTCATTTCCTCGCCACTTCTTGATCCATTATCCTTCCGTGCTTGATTCCGTCTCGACATGATTCCTATACTTTCATGTCACCGAATCACATTCACATTAGCATACACAATTGTACATGTTAACGATCATAATAATCGCATATTTCACATTTGACTTTCTTTAGTCACAACTAACAAGCATATGACATATAATCCAATTCATATCCTTTCAAACTCATGCAATTCATCATGTAATCACAAATAACGCATATTAACATATCATGTACCATACAACTCCCTATAATTTTACCTTTATGACAACAAACCAAATCATGCTTCTTATGCGTAGTTGACCTTCAAAAGTCAACAGTTCATCATACAAACTTTCGGCTTATCCTCATGTATCCGTATCATCATATCAACTACACGCATGGGGTGTACCGTGACTTCAAGCATAGAGTACAAACTCCTAATACATGCTTCTACCATATCATAATAATCATTCAAATTTCCACATGAACTCCATCTAAAACACACTTCACATATTAGTTAGCTAACAACTACTTCATTATTACTTTCTAAACTTATTTACTCGCAACTTGCATATAATTCCACATTTAATTGTCACTTAAGCATTTCATCAAACACTTGGTGTGCGTACACCTTTTAATGCACAATTTACAACTAATTTATGCATGATCTTCCAACTTCATGTATCATTCATCAAATACTTCCTACTAATCATAAAGTATCATTCACATATAGACATTAACATGACAAAATCTCTAGTTCTTCCTACTCATTCATACTAAATCATAAACCATCAAAACCCCAAGTTCTTGAACATGGGTTCTTTCATTAAAACTCTTAATTGAGAAGATTAGATCATAATTGACACTAAATTGTTGCATTCATACTCAAACCCAACCACTAAACACCTCCAATTTACCCAATCAGGGTTGATTCATCAAAACCCACCAAAACTTTCAACTAAGAAGGTTCAAGAGGTGAATTTGATACTTACATGATGTTTATAAAGTGATGAACACCTTGGAATTTACGGATTTTCCATGCAATTTCTCAAACCATCTTCTTTTTCTTCTTCTTTTGATTCACAAGAACACACACACACATGTGTGTGTGTGTGTCGACATAAGTGTCTGCCCAAAATGGGCTTCCCCTTTACCTCCATCACCTAATGAAAATATCTTCCAATTTACCCATATTTAGCCCTTGTAGTTTAGAGTGGTAATTGTTTAGTCACAAAACTTTATTACAATTATCTAACTTGTATTTGTAACCAAGTTAAATAACATATATATCATATTTTATTTCATATTCCGTGAAATCATATTAGTGAGTTAAACGTTTGGGTTTTGGGGTGTTACACTTCTGTGGACAAACTTTCGACTATTGTGATACTGGATATTACAATATTTTATTCGATTGAAATATATCTTTCATTTACTTCCGCTGTGCATATTAAATATTGTGTTGTTTGACTGTAATGTTGCCAACCACGTCACAATACTCCCCCACCGGGCCCACCGGTAATACGTGGAAATATCGGGGTGTGACAGGTTGGTATCAGAGCCAACGCTGAGTGAATTAAACACTAGCCTTTTGTGTTTAATCTCAGTTACACAATTGCACATTCCAAAATTTTCGAGTCTAGACAAAGAACATAGGAACAATCCAAATTTGTTTCAATTTATTTTTAACTTTAACTTTGTCTTTTATTCTATATATTCTTGTGTTTATCTTATGTTATATTGACAGGACTAAATATGCCGCCAAGATTCTTCATACGAAGAGGAAGAGGCAAGGGGCCAATCACCGCCCCCAATGACCACAAAGCCGGGCCTTCGCAAAGGCGAGCACCTTCTGTCACTGCGAGTGCTGACCCTCGTGAAAACTGGAGGACAAATGTGGAGCCCGCAAGACGGCCTGTTTCACACAGTTCGACGCCTCCCGTTCATAACTCTTATGGGCCACATTCGGAAAACGAGCCCAACAACCCACAACCTTCTTACATACCTCTACATCGATCCCTATCGCACCATTCCTTTGGAGACCCCACACCTGTTTTTAGGGGCCGGTTTAACCCGGAAAACTACATACAAGAACCAGTGGGTTTTAACCCATTGGGGCCAGAGGATCATTTCTCCGGCGATCATGCAGAGGACATGGACGAGGACACGGATCCCGTCGAGCCCGCAACCGGAACTCCCAACCAGCCTATCAAGGTCTCGGATGGTTCGTCTTTTCATGGATCACCCTACCATGGTCCGGACAGTTACCAGGCACGATTTAATCAGTATGAGTGGTATTTTACACCCTCGCATCATTCGTCGCCTCACCAGCAGCAGCAGCAGCATCAGCAGGATCCCTCTGAGGATTCACGATTCGTGGCAGTCACGCCACCGCCTCCTGATGTGTATAAAATGCAACATATAAATTACATCAAATGAGGCATAAAACTAACCCTTTTTTAGTACTAATATTGGAAAAAGAGTGTTTTTGTCTTCCTTTCGTATTTTCAGGATTAAATGAACTCAAAAACGCAAAAGAAGCAAAAAGACAGCTAAATCCAACATAAATACAAGAAAAGGAACATTAGTGGACTGCCCGGACCCTCAACGGCACCTTCCAAAGCAAAATAGAGAAAACAGAAGTCTGAACACGCCCCGTGCTCAGCCAGCACGGGGCCGTGCCCAAGAAGCAGCAGAAAAGACAAACCTATAGAAGCTTCTATTGCCCATCACGGGGCCGTGCTCAGCGGACACAGGGGCGTGTCGAAAGTACAGCAGGCGCATTTATTGTAATTGCGAATTACAATTAATGAGGAGAGAGAGTGTCAGACGGACACGGGGCCGTGTCCAGCGGACACGGGGCCGTGTCCAGCTCTCTGTTCAGCCTATAAATAGGAGTGCTTGGATTCATTTCATCTCATCCCTTGGCACACCACCTCTCTCACACTTCATCCACCACCCACCACCATCACAACACCATCATCCACCACCATCATCCATTGTCCATCGTAGAGTGTGTGAGTCGTCTCGGGATCCAAGATTGATCGTAAGAGTTCTTGACAATCAAGGCCATGTTTGCCTAAGTCTCTTACATCACTTGGTGAAGACAAAGTGTCTAGTATGATACTTTTTATTTCTAATCTTTTGCACTTTTTATTTGGTTTTGTATTAATGACTTTAATAACTAGTTACTTATGTTGAAGGTGATCTTTCCTTATCGTTTGTCCGTGGTGTCTTGGCATTATTTTACTGTCTATATAAAATAAAGGATTTTCACCATTCATATCTCCACGGTCTATATGGAGATATGTTGGCTACCTGGTAGGGGGTTAAGGGAACGGTTTGGTAAAGGTCTTGCCATTGTTCAACGTTTAGAGGTCCTGCAATAGAACTGGGTCAAATTTAGTAGGACCTCCTTCAATACTTCACGGTATTGGATGGCGGGGGTCCAAACTCTTTGATCCCCTCATAAGTTAACTACTATTAATACTATAACCCGGCTATTTAGGACTGTATCCCTGCTGACTCAGACTACTTAGCCGAGGGTAACGTCACCGCCAAAAGCGGGGCCTACCACAATACTGCATTAATAACTTAATTCATTATCTTCCAATAATCCACCCCTTTAGGATTGTATCCCTGCTGACTCAAACTACTGGGGTGAGGGTAACGTCACCTTCAAAAGAGGGGCCTACTACAATAACTAAGATAATCTCTTAATTATGTGCAAAAGTGCGGAAATAATCAAAGGTTATACTAGATACGAGTCGGAACCAAGTGATTCATCTTGTCTATCTGTTTTTTATTTTTATATTTTTATTTTCAGCATTTTAGTTAGTTTTATTTTTCTTAGTTTAAAACATTTTTCTAAACTTTTATTTTGGTTAGACGTTGAGGATAAACCGGTACTAAAAGCTCTTGTGTCCTTGGACGACCTCGGTATCTTACCAACGCTATACTACACTCAACGATGGGTGCACTTGCCCATATGTGTGTTTAGTGTTAGTAAAATATCGTGTTTTATAAATTTAAAACTTGGCTAAAATAAGTGTTAAAAAGGGCTTAAAATATACACCTAATATATACGACACTTTACCGCACATCAAGTTTTGGCGCCGTTGCCGGGGACACAAGGATTTTAAGAAAGTTAGGAATCAACGGCCTAATCATCTTTTATTTTTCTTTTTATTTTTTTTAGGATTTTCTTAGTTTTTCAGCTTCTGCAGAGCTCAGCACGGGCCGTGCCCGCTGAACACGCCCCCGTGCTCAATCATTGGAACTGGCAATCCTGTTTTACATCAGACAGTAAGCTGAACACGGGGCCGTGTCCACTCAACACGCCCCCGTGCCCAAGTTTCAGTTACTGAAAACAGAACCGTTAGATCCCGACGGTTGGTAAATTCTGACATAAACATGAGTGATAGTAATTATTTTTACTTTCGGCACTCTTATGGTACGTGGTGTCAATTATGTGGTGGCGAACATGAAGAAGTAAAATGCTACTTCCTAAATTATAGGCCCCACTACATGGACCCACCATCTTCTCACAACCTTAAGAGGGGCGAAAGTAAAAATAAGCACTATTTCTCCCTCGAATGCGCCCAGCCAGATATTCTAGGGGAAATGCTCCTTAGCGAGTTATTTCAGCTAGAAGAGCTAATTCTGAAATGGATAGAAGAGCTTGGGAAGGATTTTATTGATCCACCCCAAGATGATACCCATGAAGAAATGTTGGAACCGCATTCCGACAACCTCGTTGCTCCCGAAAATGCCATAGTACCTAGCAAAGACTTGGACGATAGTCGTCCCTATGTCGATTGTGCCGTGAAGGACTCTCCATCGACTTCGTTCGGTGCATACATAGACCTGAGCGATTCGGCATATACCTTCTTTAACAAGACCCCGGAAAAGGGTTGGACTTGTCCACCTAGAATGAAAATAGGAATTACCCTCACCGACAACCTCTTGCGTTCTCGCCTTAGTCTAGGACAATTAAGGTATATTAGGCACTTTGGGGTTGTTCCAACCAGTCAGGAGCCACCCGATACTAACAAGTTCCTTAAAAAAACTAGACAACTTCATAAAACAGTCCCTAGACACGGGGCCGTGCCCAGCCAACACGCCCCCGTGTCCATCGAAAGATTCCATTCTGATCAGTACGTCAGAATACGGACAAACTGTGTCAGAACTCCACCTGCACACGGGACCGTGTCCACTGAACACGGGGTCGTGTCCAGGTTGCTGTCATTTTCTATAAATGCAGCCAAGAATTCTGCACATTTGGACCAACTTAGGGCAGAGATTTGCAGGAATCTTCTCTCAAACTATCCTAGGTAAGTCTAAAAGAAGGTTCCAACAACCCATCTTGTCCTTTCCTCTTTTAGCAATTTCCTTCTTCTTCATCTTTCTCCAAGAGCTACCATTGAAAGTTTGGAATTCCTCCAACTCTATGGTAGGGATAAATGAGTTTTGTTCAAAGAATCTTGGTAAAAACATGTTATGAAACATTGTTTTAAGTTATTAGTAGCCAAAAAGGCCCCGTAAAGTTCAGAAAATAACTTAAAAATCCAAGTTTCCTTGTTCCAAAACTCTGCAGAAAGATGAACACGGGGCCGTGCTCAGTGAGCACGGGGCCGTGTCCGGTTACTGTTTCATTAAATAAACTATTTTTAGTTTATTTTTCGTAGGATGACGAGTGAAAACAGCGAAACATCTCCTGTGCATTCGCCAAACAGCCGTAGAGGAAGAAGACCCTCCATTGAAGCTACACTTGTACACTATGTGATAGCATTAAGGGAGGCTCTCGACGAAATGACTTCAGTAGAGGAGGTCCTAATCGACCGTATTAACAATCTAACGATGGGACTTGAAAGCAGCTTCCAAGAAATTAACCTCTTGCACCAGAGGTTAAATATTCTTGTAGCACCTCCAATGGAACCAATCCTTCCTCAACAGTATTGGAACCTGGCACTCGGAATCAACAACCCTACCGGGTGGGAAGACTTTCAGGCGGAACCTCCCATGGAACACCAACAAGAGATCCCGGTGGAAGTTGAAACTCCTCAAACTAATGCCAATGAGCCTTCTTTTCTCCTTCCAAGGGAGATAGAAGAATGGCTCGCCGACATTTGAGGAGAATCGCACTCGGAAGAAGGAGTTCAAAAAGGCCTTGTTTAACCAAGATTAATTACTTCTTGGAAATTTTGCTAAATTAAAATAAAGTAAAGGCTAGGACTCCATGGGTTGTTATTTCCTTATTTTATCTAGTTTAATTTAGGTTTATGTAAGTTCTCTCTATGATGAAATGAAATGATGGTTTTAAGGTTTGGATGGTTTATAATGAATAAAACACACTCATGGTGGTAAAGGATGAAAAGGGGAACGAGAAAAATGATCCCATGCACAAGAACGAGGCAACCCGACAATTTTCTCCATTTCAGAAGGTTCAACACGGGCCGTGCCCAACCAACACGGCCCCGTGTCGAACCACCTGCAGAAAACGCCCAGTACAGGTACCTGGACACGGGCCGTGTTCACCCAACACGCCCCCGTGTCCAGACTTCTGTTTCTCTTACTTCAATTTTGTTACTGGCACTTGAGCACGGGGCCGTGCCCGGATAACACGGGGCCGTGTTCAGTGCCCAGTAACACAAATTTTTGCTTTTTAAACACTATTTTACACATCTAATCAACCTAAAAATTTATTTTTGGGACACATTGAGGACAATGTGTAATTTAAGTGTGGGGGGGATGCTAAAACCTTGAATTTTGCAAATCCTAAATACAAGCCTTACACAAAACTCTATTGGAACCGCTAATCACCCCAAATTTTTTTTCAAAAATTTCATTTTTTTTACTTGTCTAGGTTTAACTCGGGAAATTCAAGTTCTCAAAAAGGTTATATTTTTACAAATTTACAACCGATAGCGTAGTGATAAAAAGAACCAACATAAGAAAATTATGAAAAGGCATGACAAACTTATTTAAAATTTGATTATATATACTTGATCACATAAAAACCCATTCCCACAAAAGTGAGTTTTGAGCCTTTATTGAGCACACAATTACATATCATTTGACTAAATGCTCATTTTTCGTTTCTTGTGTGAATAGCTGCTTGGTTCTTACGACTCTAGAACTTGCCATGACAATACATTCCCGGTCCTTATCAACTTAAACCCGAGTAAGTAAATGATGGAGGCATTAGGACTAACCTTTTTCATTTCTACACCATTATTTTTCTTTTTCTTTTACCACCTACCCAAAAATCCCCCTAGTTAGCCCCTTTGAGCCTAAACCTTTTCGTTTCATCACCCAAACAAAAACCCTTTCAACCACCAAAATCCTTTTTCATTTTTAACCCTTTATTTTAGTAACAAGTTCGGTTCTTCGTGAATATATATATATATATTTGTGATAATGATGAAGCAAAAAGAAAATAAACAAACAAAGTAATAAAAAATAACTTTGTTTGAATAAAAGCTTCATCAAAATAAAAAGTTGCAAAAATGCGAAAACCAACACTTGTTACGCTTTTAGCCCTTTTTCTACTAACCACTAACCCAACCACCTACCTTTAACCCTAGCCAACCCTTAACCCACAAAGTCCTCTTGATATCTACAAAGGTATAAAAGTTAAAAAGGAGGAGGATTGATTTCTTGGCAAGCCTATGGTAGAAATAAGTTCCGTGCCGCTCTCGAGTGATTCACTAAAAATACACCTTCGGCCGAGTGTGAGTGATTTCCCCGCGAGGTATGTGAACTTGTATATAAATAGAATTTTAAAAAGGCATGTTATGCCCAAATAAGTAATTTCTTTTATGAACAGTTCCAAATAAATCATTACGAATAGGAGTGTAAATAAATAAAAATAAAACCCAAAAAGATCTTGGAAATCCCGACACTCTACGACAAGCCCAAAACCTTCTCTTCTACCTATTCCATTTGGGAGTGCAAGCCACATATTAAAGAGTTTTGATTGAGGACAAGCAAAAGTTCAAGTGTGGGGGTATTTGATGTGTATAAAATGCAACATATAAATTACATCAAATGAGGCATAAAACTAACCCTTTTTTAGTACTAATATTGGAAAAAGAGTGTTTTTGTCTTCCTTTCGTATTTTCAGGATTAAATGAGCTCAAAAACGCAAAAGAAGCAAAAAGACAGCTAAATCCAACATAAATACAAGAAAAGGAACATTAGTGGACTGCCCGGACCCTCAACGGCACCTTCCAAAGCAAAATAGAGAAAACAGAAGTCTGAACACGCCCCGTGCTCAGCCAGCACGGGGCCGTGCCCAAGAAGCAGCAGAAAAGACAAACCTATAGAAGCTTCTATTGCCCATCACGGGGCCGTGCTCAGCGGACACAGGGGCGTGTCGAAAGTACAGCAGGCGCATTTATTGTAATTGCGAATTACAATTAATGAGGAGAGAGAGTGTCAGACGGACACGGGGCCGTGTCCAGCGGACACGGGGCCGTGTCCAGCTCTCTGTTCAGCCTATAAATAGGAGTGCTTGGATTCATTTCATCTCATCCCTTGGCACACCACCTCTCTCACACTTCATCCACCACCCACCACCATCACAACACCATCATCCACCACCATCATCCATTGTCCATCGTAGAGTGTGTGAGTCGTCTCGGGATCCAAGATTGATCGTAAGAGTTCTTGACAATCAAGGCCATGTTTGCCTAAGTCTCTTACATCACTTGGTGAAGACAAAGTGTCTAGTATGATACTTTTTATTTCTAATCTTTTGCACTTTTTATTTGGTTTTGTATTAATGACTTTAATAACTAGTTACTTATGTTGAAGGTGATCTTTCCTTATCGTTTGTCCGTGGTGTCTTGGCATTATTTTACTGTCTATATAAAATAAAGGATTTTCACCATTCATATCTCCACGGTCTATATGGAGATATGTTGGCTACCTGGTAGGGGGTTAAGGGAACGGTTTGGTAAAGGTCTTGCCATTGTTCAACGTTTAGAGGTCCTGCAATAGAACTGGGTCAAATTTAGTAGGACCTCCTTCAATACTTCACGGTATTGGATGGCGGGGGTCCAAACTCTTTGATCCCCTCATAAGTTAACTACTATTAATACTATAACCCGGCTATTTAGGACTGTATCCCTGCTGACTCAGACTACTTAGCCGAGGGTAACGTCACCGCCAAAAGCGGGGCCTACCACAATACTGCATTAATAACTTAATTCATTATCTTCCAATAATCCACCCCTTTAGGATTGTATCCCTGCTGACTCAAACTACTGGGGTGAGGGTAACGTCACCTTCAAAAGAGGGGCCTACTACAATAACTAAGATAATCTCTTAATTATGTGCAAAAGTGCAGAAATAATCAAAGGTTATACTAGATACGAGTCGGAACCAAGTGATTCATCTTGTCTATCTGTTTTTTATTTTTATATTTTTATTTTCAGCATTTTAGTTAGTTTTATTTTTCTTAGTTTAAAACATTTTTCTAAACTTTTATTTTGGTTAGACGTTGAGGATAAACCGGTACTAAAAGCTCTTGTGTCCTTGGACGACCTCGGTATCTTACCAACGCTATACTACACTCAACGATGGGTGCACTTGCCCATATGTGTGTTTAGTGTTAGTAAAATATCGTGTTTTATAAATTTAAAACTTGGCTAAAATAAGTGTTAAAAAGGGCTTAAAATATACACCTAATATATACGACACTTTACCGCACATCACCTCCACCGCCACCTGTTCAGCCGGCACCTCCGCAACCGCCGAGGCGTAGGAGAACCGGAGCACGTATGCCTGCACGAGGAGGGGACTTTCATTTTAGCTCTCCTCGTAAATCAAGTGGCAGTCATTATCCGCCACTTCAAGAAGATCCGCAAATGGGTGGACCTTCAAACCCCGTTGCACCGCAACCACCACCGATGGGTTTTGATAACCCGATTCCTGCCTACACTGGTTCGATGGTGTACAACCCGTTTGAGCAGCCGGCTCACACCAACTATGGTTACGCTGAAGCCGACCCATACATGGTAGCGGCCAACTATAACACCCTTCATCCTGAAGGACAGTATGGAGCTCCTTGGGGAGTAGGGTACCCAACTCATGGGTACCAAATACCTGCTAGACCTATAATTCGGCAACAATCGCAGCCGCCTCGGTTTTCCCCACCTGAACGGGAAGAAATTCTTCAAAGGTTGGACCAAGTCGAGCGAGATTTTCACAGAGACCGCAGGGAGCGACAAAGTTTCTTCCAAGGATTGACAAGTTTAATAAAAGGGAAGAGCAAGAAGGACCATTGAATCCTTCCATTGTTTGTTGAAATTTCCTTGTATCATTTGAGCCCCTGCGTGGGCCTGTCTTGCTGTATTAGGCCCTGTGAGGGTATGTTTGTTTGTTTGTTTTGACCCCTGCGTGGGTCTATCTTTCGGTTAACCCCTACGAGGGTATGTTGTTTGTTTAAGTCCCTGCGTGGACTAGTATTTCAGTTTGACCCCTGCGTGGGTAAGTGTTTGTTAAAAAGACCCGTTTAGGGCAGTATGTAATCTTTTAATAATTAATGGAATGTTAAGTTTATAAATTTCATTTTTGCTATTGCATGCATAAATATATTACATGAAATAAATAAATCAAAATCATTCCTTTTAATAATAATCTGCCTGTTTAATATTGAATAAGAATCTTAAGAGTGAAACCTAGCCTGAGTGTCATTGTAAAGACCTGGCCAAAATGGTAAGACCTGTTTAAAAGATTCAGATCCCTGTTAACATCTAAAAATATGTTAACACTCCTGGCAGACGTGATTCGTTAAAATCACACACGTCATTCTTATATAAGGATTCTTCAAAAGATTCCTAACCCAACTTAATGATCTCTGAATCGTGGGTTTAAATCATCAATTAAGATGATCATATTTTGACCATACATTGGTAATATAGTGCCTACGGGCCTTGCTCATTTCTACATGAGCCAAAAGACAGTGGTAGCTATGACTCCCTGTCCGAAATAGGTAATGAACTGTGTTCAAGCCTTAAAAGCTTGATTCTCTGAAATCATAGCTTATAATTTATAAATGTCCTTGTGACTAGGCCTGTTGTGCCACTAATAAAACTGTTATTGTTTTATAATTAGGATAAATTATAATAAAAATCCTAAATAAATATGATTTATAAATTAACCAAATATGGTCTATGTATACCATGGTTAATGAATTGCCATGAAAGACAATTCCATAATAAACTCCCATATAAACGATTGTCATTGTCTTATGCAACAGTTAAATTTAAAATGGCTGACTCGGATGAAATTAATAGTCACCCAAAGGAGAATAATGATAACGCCCGAATTAATATAACGGGTGCTGAACTGAAGGCGTTAGTAGACGATGTTGTTACAAAGGCCTTAGAGCGGCAGTATGAAGAATATAGTGGGACTCGAAGTAGGACCCTATCTACACCGCATTCAAAGCCACCCTCCAAGAAGGATGAACCCAAGAAAGGAGATGACGATCGTCACTCCTCAAATCATCATATTGACCCGTCTCAGAAAATAATGCTAAATCAAGGACCCCGTGATAAGGGTTGCTCCTACAAATATTTTGTCTCATGTAAACCTAGAGATTTCACTGGGGAGAAAGGAGCTGTAGATTGTATGACGTGGTTAGATGAGATGGATACAGTTGTGGATATCAGCGGATGCGCTGAGAGGGATGTGGTCAAGTTTGTGTCGCAATCATTTAAGGGTGAGGCCTTAGCGTGGTGGAGATCGTTGATTCAAGCCACTGGGAAGATCCCATTGTACAACATGACATGGGAGCAATTTATTGCCCTTATCAGGGAAAACTACTGCCCTCAACATGAGGTGGAGAAGATAGAGTATGATTTTCTATCGTTGGTTATGAAGAACCTTGACTGCCAAGCTTACCTCACGAGCTTCAACACAATGTCCCGATTGGTTCCGTATCTGGTAACCCCGGAACCAAAAAGAATAGCTCGTTTCATCGGGGGTTTAGCCCCAGAAATAAAGGCAAGCGTGAAGGCCTCTCAGCCAACTACTTTCAGATCTGTAACCGATATATCCTTGTCCCTCACGCTGGACGCGGTCAGACAAAGATCGCTGAGGAACAAGGATGCAGAGAAAAGGAAACGTGAAGATGACAATTCACGGAGGTCAAACAAGAAGCACCGAGGAAACGGTGACAACAAGAAAGGGTCAGAATCTAAGAAAGATGGGCATCAGTCTGGTGAAAATCCCAAGTGCAAAGTCTGCAAGAAACAACACTTCGGGAAGTGCAAGTTTGAATCAAACTCGCAGACTCAGTCAAGAACTTTTGCATGTGGTATATGCAAGTCCAAGGAACACAAGACCTTGGATTGCAAAAAGTTGAAAGATGCAACCTGCTACAACTGTAATGAGAAGGGGTATATCAAGACCAATTGCCCAAAATACGCAAAGAAAGCTGATGAAGGAAAGAAGACCAATGCTAGGGTCTTCAGAATGGATGCAAAGGAAGCAGTACAGGATGACAACGTGATTACAGGTACCTTCCTCATAAAAGATGTCTATGCAAGAGTACTTTTTGATTCAGGCGCTGATAAATCGTTTGTAGATCAAAGGTTTTGCAAATTACTGAATTTACCTGTCAAAATCTTAAGTGTGAATTATGAGGTGGAGTTAGCAGATGGCACGATAGAAACCGTCTCAACTGTGCTAGATGGATGTGTTATATCCATTAAGAACCACTCTTTTCCTTTTTCCCTACTTCCCTTTAAGTTAGCCAGTTTTGACATAGTTTTGGGTATGGACTGGTTATCTCATAACCAGGCCCAAATTGTCTGCAACAAGAAGCAAGTGGTGATAAAGACTCCGTGTGGTGAATCACTTACCATTCGGGGAGATACCCAGTATGGACTGCCTGAGCAAGTTACTATGCTCAAGGCCTCCAAGTGTTTAAAGAAGGGTTGTGTCATCTACATGGCACAAGTGATTATTGATGAGCCTAAACCGAAGATAGAAGATATCCCCGTCATTTCTGAATACCTTGAAGTTTTTCCTGAAGAACTACCTGGTTTACCACCAGATAGGCAAGTGGAATTCAGAATTGACGTCATCCCTGGGGCAGTACCTGTTGCTAGGGCACCCTATAGGTTGGCACCGACGGAGATGAAGGAATTAAGAACGCAACTAGATGAATTGCTAGCCAAAGGTTTCATTAGACCTAGTTCGTCTCCTTGGGGAGCACCAATCTTATTTGTCAAGAAGAAGGATGGATCGATGCGTCTGTGCATCGACTACCGTGAGCTTATTAAGGTCACGATCAAGAATAGGTACCCATTGCCCAGAATCGATGATCTGTTCGATCAGCTTCAAGGGGAAAGTTACTTCTCTAAGATCGATCTGAGGTCAGGCTACCACCAACTGAAGGTTAGAGATGAAGACGTACACAAAACTGCATTTAGGACTCGTTATGGTCATTACGAGTTCCTAGTGATGCCTTTTGGGCTCACTAATGCACCTGCCGCGTTCATGGATCTCATGAATTGCGTTTGCAAGCCATACTTAGATAAATTCTTCATCGTTTTCATCGACGACATTCTTATTTATTCGAAGAACCAAGCTGATCATGAGAAGCATCTTCGATGTATTCTTTCATTACTTCAGCAGGAGAAGCTCTATGCCAAATTCTCTAAATGTGAATTTTGGCTTCGAGAAGTCCAATTTCTTGGACATGTGGTTAGCGAACGTGGAATCCAAGTGGATCCCGCTAAGGTTGAAGCTGTCATGAACTGGCAAGAGCCAAAGATACCTACAGAGATTCGTAGCTTCCTGGGATTAGCAGGATATTACAGGCGTTTCATTGAAAATTTTTCAAGGATTGCTGCACCCCTAACTTCCTTGACTAAGAAGAAGGTTAAGTTTGTTTGGGGCCCTAAGCAGCAAGAATCCTTTAATATCCTTAAACAGAAGTTGAGCAACGCTCCTGTATTGACGTTGCCGGATGGAATCGAAGAATTTGTGGTTTACTGCGACGCATCCCACACTGGCATGGGATGTGTGCTTATGCAGAAAGGCAAAGTTATCGCCTATGCATCACGTCAATTAAAGGTGCATGAAAAGAATTACACCACCCATGACTTGGAATTGGGTGCCCTTGTATTCGCACTAAAACTGTGGAGGCATTATTTGTATGGTATCAAGTGTGTGATCTATTCTGATCACAAGAGCCTCCAACACCTGTTTAACCAGAAGGATTTAAACATGAGGCAGCGCCGATGGATGGAGACGTTGAATGATTATGATTGTGAAATCCGATACCACCCAGGCAAGGCAAATGTGGTTGCCGATGCCTTAAGCAGAAAGGAAAGGGTCAAACCCATCCGAATCAATGCCAAGAGCATTGAGATAAAGAACAGTTTGAACGAAAGGTTGTTAGTTGCATAGAAGGAAGCTGTGTTGGAAGCTAACTACCCTAATGAAAAGCTAGGGGTAACTGAGGAGCAGTTATCTCTTGGCAAGGATGGAATTCTGAGATTGAATGGACGGATATGGGTTCCAGTTTATGGAGGACTTCGAGATGTTATCCTCCAGGAAGCCCACAGCTCTAAATATTCCGTTCATCCTGGAGCTGATAAGATGTACCAGGATCTGAAGGCAAATTTTTGGTGGATAGGCTTAAAGAAGTCTATAGCCATATATGTAGCTAAATGCTTGACGTGTGCGCAAGTCAAGGCAGAACATCAAAAGCCGTCAGGTTTGCTACAACAGCCTGAACTTCCCACATGGAAGTGGGAAATAGTGATGATGGATTTCATCACCAAGTTGCCCAAAACCAGGAAAGGAAATGACACAATATGGGTGATCGTTGACAGACTGACTAAGTCAGCGCACTTCCTACCCATTAAGAAGACCTATAGCTCCGACATGTTAGCCCAATTATACGTAGATAAGATTGTAGCTCTACATGGTGTACCTATGGCTATTATCTCTGACAGAGATACTAGATACACGTCATATTTTTGGAAAAGTTTCCAACAATCTTTGGGCACGCATTTCAATTTTAGTACGGCTTACCACCCTCAGACAGACGGATAGAGTGAGCGTACAATCCAAACTTTGGAGGACATGCTTCGCGCATGTGTGATCGATTTAGGTGGTAGTTTGGATAACCACCTGCCATTAATAGAGTTCTCTTACAACAATAGCTACCATACCAGCATTAAGGCTGCACCTTTCGAGGCTTTATACGAAGCTTCGAAGGTCCGGAAATAGTCTTTGAAACAACGAACAAGATTGTCCAGATTCGAGACCGCCTGAAAGCTGCCAGGGATAGGCAGAAGAGTTACGCAGATCCAAAGCGTAAACATATGAAATTCGAAGTAGGTGATAAAGTTTTACTTAAAGTATCACCCTGGAAGGGAGTGATGCGATTTGGTAAGAAAGGCAAGCTAATCCCGAGATACATAGGAACTTTCGAGGTTATCGAACATGTCGGATCAGTTGCCTATAAACTAAACTTACTTGAAGAGCTCAGTGGTATTCATAACGTATTCCACGTCTGCAATCTGAAGAAATGCCTAGCTGACGAATCGCTAGTCATACCACATACAGATGTGCATATAGATGAGAGCTTGAAATTTGTGGAAAAACCATTGTCGATTGAAGATCGGCAGGTTAAGAAGCTTCGAAGGAAGCATGTGCCTATTGTAAAGGTAAAATGGGATGCCCGTAGAGGTCCCGAGTATACGTGGGAGGTTGAGTCCACAATGAAAGAAAAGTACCCTTATTTATTTCAGTAAATCTCGAGGTCGAGATTTCTTTTAAGGGGGTGAGGATGTAACACCTCAAAAATTCACGTCCTGTAATGTGTTGACACGTGTCATAGGTTTGAACGTGTGAAAGAATATTATAGAAGGATTTAAGTTGACAATCATGGAAAGTATGTGAATATACGAGTTCTAAATGTCAACAGTGAATAAATATACTTTACAATAACCCTACATGATGCTCATACATTCAAACGAATAAATCATGGATCATACGAAGCTAATTGTGAATGAAAGTGAGAGATTACAAACTACAGGGGTTAAATGTGTCAACATGTTTAAGTTATACCTCTGAGTGACCTTTTAAGAAACCCGAAGCTTTGTAACAATTAATTATGCTCACTAGAATGCACGATATAAATTTCATAAAGTTTCGTTATCGTATGAGAAAGTTATGATCAAATTCGTATACAAGGGGTTAAAGCGTCAACGTTGAAAGTTATGACTTTTCGGGTAATAACAAAGTGATCAAGGACTAAATAAAATGGGTATAAGCCTTGAAGCCCTTGTAGGTAAATGTGAAGGGGTCAAATTTCAAGAAATAAGTTTGGTTAACCCTTCGAAAGGCCAAGAGGCAAATATGCAACAACTTGAAAATGTGAAAACTGACAACAGGTCTCAGGCGGGCCGCGTAAAGGTTAACAAGACTTTACGCGGGCCGCGTCAGATCCCCAGTTGCACAAAAAATGGGCAGCAGCCTGTTTGAGCTTTTAACCGACCTTAAAACGATTTTCCTCATCTTGGACGACCCCTAAACAACCCCTAGACACTTAGGGACACTTGTTAGTGATCAAACATCAGTTATAGCACTTGTTGTCAACAATCTATGAGGTTTAGAACACTATATAAAGGCCTTGTTGCAACCATTTTGATCACACCTCACTTCTGCATTCCTGATCATTTCTGGAGCTCCAAAGCAGACTCAAGTGATCACTAATCGAGCATAGGACTTCAGTAAGTATGCTTAACCTTTTTTAGTTGAGTTTTTACTTAGTTTTAGCTTAAAAGTCAAACCGTCGTAATTAACGGTTGACTTAGCGATTAATCATTGATGATCCAGTGATTTGTCGAATTGAAAGTAGTTATAAGTTGGTAATTATGTGGGCATTAAACCCTTAAAAGGGCACCCTCTGATTCCCACTCTAACTAGACCATTTGTTGGGTCAAAGTTAATTAGAAAAAGTCAACAGGATGCTTAATTTCAAATTAATACATAATTAGCAATGTAGAACCCATACAACCTGTTTGATCATTAATATAACTTAGTAATTAATGTAAGAACATGTCTAAACATGTTCAACCCGACAATTTTCAGTAGAGACCCGGTTCGGAACCGAAAGTCGCATAATTTGACTCTTGCTTTGACTTTCAGTTCTTACCCGTTTAAGCATGTTTTAGAAATGCCTTAGAGCTTTAATTGGACCAGGTTACATGCTAGTATAACCCTCTGTGATTATACACCTTGGTTCATTAGTTATCCAATTAATATGCATGATTCCGTTAATTACTCATATGTTGACCATTATGCCCTTTTCACCATAAAACGTGATTTTTGAAAATGTAAAAGAGTAGAAACCTTAATTACTGATATATAAACTTGTACCCAAAGTTTGACATCAGTTTGAGGTGTAGATTGAGAGTTATGCTCATTAGCGTAATTATAAAGCTTTTTAGCGATTAAACGACATGATTAGCATATAGCCTATTTAAACCCACTTTTTGATATCAAACTCTTTACCCACTGATGTAATATATTATTTTGGGATTTTTGAATATTTTTAATCAATTTTAGGCTGAGCATAACTTAGAGTCATAAGCTTAATTCAGTAATTGTCGGTTTTGCCCTTTCGGGCTATAAAATGAGTTTTACATATCTTTTTGACCCGAAACCTTTTGCTACTGATTTTATATGATAAATAAATTATTTTAGACCTTCTGGAATAATAAAAATATCATCTTTATTTATAGAACCCGGAAACGGCTTCTAATCGCCTTTTTAAGCGTTTTTAACGCATAGTATGTACTAAAACTATTTTAAACATACAAGGGTTGATACCTACTGATATTTTAGGTAAATTATAATATTTTAACAGTAAGCAAAAGTTGTTTATCTCAGACTTCAGTTTTGAGCTTTTCGGCTTATGTGAAATTACCAAAATGCCCCTACGGAGCATAGTTTGGTTATAATTGATAAATTTCACATATATGCAATACCCTACTGTTATAACTTATCAAATTAAGTATTTTGGCTGATTATATCAGACCTGTAACTCAGGATAATACTTGAACTCTTTTATAACCTTATAAATGACTAAAATACCCCTACGGGGCATAGTTTGTGTTTAAATTCGTTTCGGGCATAATAAAAGACATCTTACTGATGTCACAACATATTTGAGGCATATTAACTTAGGAAACCTGTATATGTCTCTTATGATTACCCGCTACGCCTCTTGCGCGTTCGGTTCGGTTTATGTAACTAGTTTGCATAAACTAGCCGAAACGGGTCAAACCTTATCATTTTTATCTCAAAATCCAGAATGTGTTTAGATTACCCATATAAGACAAGTCTTCAAACTTGTCGGGTCTAAATCACATTCTATTCCGGTCTTCGCTTAATCGTGCGTACGAACCGTATCTTTAAAACTAACCGGTCTAAGCTTAGGCTTAATTAAAGACCCGTTAGGATCCTAATAGGTTATTATAAACCTTCGTTCCAGAATAGGAGGACCAGTAAAAGCTACTTGCATTTGCTGTTTGTGAATTATACTTGCAAAGGTAAATACTTTTAACTTATTTTCCCTATACGGGCTTGGGGTACGGTATATAAAATACCACTTGGTCGGGCATTAAATCTTCCATCGTTTGGTGGTTAATTGATATTTGATCGGCCCATTTAAATTGTTTTGTTTGCTTAAAGCCTTTGGGAGGTTAATGACCATGTCCCGGATATCCTTGGCATCATTTTACGAAATGGCCACGACCTAAGCACGGGGTGTAGGCGTACACCCGTCAGTGCCAAATAAATAATGTGGTGTGTCTATTGATCTTTAACCCGGCACGACCCGGGCTACTGAACGCATAAGGAACATGTAATTCTTTTATGAGATTATATATTTAAATAATTATCCCAAGTTATAAAAAGTTTGTGCCACGTGCATTCAAATCAATTTTATTAAACTTTTCAAAATGAGTCGGTTGAATGTATTTACCAGTGTAAACTGACGTATTTTCCCAAAAAGATTAAATGCAGGTACTACTCGTAATAGGCTGGATTTTCTCCTTAGCATCAATAAAGAGCCTCGCAAGCTTAAGATGCCTAACGTCTGTTGAACTACCATTTCCTATTTATTTTTGATCCTTCTGTGGACAAACTTTCGACTATTGTGATACTGGATATTACAATATTTTATTCGATTGAAATATATCTTTCATTTGCTTCCGCTGTGCATATTAAATATTGTGTTGTTTGACTGTAATGTTGCCAACCACGTCACGATACTCCCCCACCGGGCCCACCGGTCAAACGTGGAAATATCGGGATGTGACAATATCGGCATGGAATAAAGGGATCAACACAAGTGTAAAATGCTATTTTGGACACCATTATTATAAATAGCATCAAACAAGAGTTAATCTTCAATGACATGCCACCAAACAATAATATCACACCAAAACACAGGATGCCACTAAGCAGCTTCGTCTGAAAAAGACGGGGTGTATGTAGGAAAGTTGGTATCTAGCTAAAGTATTCAAAAAAAGGTTCAAAACGCCAAAACAAATTCAAGAAGAAAGAGGCTGATGACAGTGAAGATTCGGAAGAGAAATTAGATTGCCATTTTTTATTTTTTTTTATTTTCATTTTATATTGTTTTGATATCAAGTTATACGTTGTTTTGTAATCTAATTATTTATAAATAAAATACATTATTATATAAAACGGCAAAAACTACAAACTCCAAAACGCTAGTAGTATGAAAACTGGGAGAACGGGTGCTGGCAAAGCACCTTGTAAAATGTATTAAACGTCAAAAAATTCACTAAACGCCAAAAAAAAATTTGGTCTTATTGTAATCTTATGCAAATATTAATGACTCGTAGTGAATTATCATACAAAACGCAACAAAACGCCAAAAAATTGACTAGAAAACGCTATAACGCCAAAAAATTATATATGTGACACAAAAACAATTAATTCAACGCCAAAATGTTTAATAAATACAATTAACGTAAAAAAAAAACTTAGACGCCATAAAATATTATACCGCGTTGGGAAAATAAAAGAAGATTGAAAAGACAAAAAAAACCCCTCGGACCCTGATCATGTCCCGCGTCACGTGTTAGGCCAGGATGCGTTCTCACCATTCTCACACTTTTCAGCGTTTTCTCCTGATCCCGATTCTCTCTCTCTCTCTCTCTCTCTATATATATATATATATATATATTAATTTTTGTCTATTAAGTGTAAATAACATATATTACATATGCTACAAAATAAACATAAAAGAATGTTACAATGGATTTCTTCTAAGGGTTTCCTGGTGATTATCTATAATTTACACAATGCACACGTGTTAGTATACTAACCTAATATTTACATTAGTAATACCCTCCCGAGACGGCATTACAATTGTCACACCCCGACCACGTAAAACAAGAAACACGTGGCGGAAACGTCGGGGAGTGTTGTAACAGAATTATTGTTTCACAACCATGGCATTTAAAGTTATGTTTTATTTATAAACAAAAGTGGAATACATTGTCTTAAACAAGAGAAACAAAAGTACATAACAAAATTAAACTAGTTCTAGCTTCATTTTTAAGTCACTAAGGCACAGGTCCGCCCTAGTGTGTCACGATCATCCTATGCAATAGCTCCTGAAACACATGTGAAAATAGGTACGTCAGCATAAAAATGCCTGTGAGATACATAGGTTTTGTGAAAATAGGATTCATGACTTGAGTTTAAAGAAATGTTTAATAAAATCTAGTCATGAATCTTGTTAAGTGTTTTCTTTTATAAATCATATGAAAACTTGATAAGAAATCAGATTATATAAAAGAAAGGTGTATGGTTAATTTAATAATCAAGTAAAATGAGTTGAATAAAATAAATTGTTTTGTAAAACAATATCTTGTGAAAATAAGTTGTTTATGTAAAATGTAATATGTCTAATATTGAAATGATTTAAATAACGCTACGTCATGTAATATCATACAAGCACTTATATATAGGAAGTACCAGCGGCGTATCCACCATGCTTGTATCATATTACACACGCCTTGTTACTCAAATCACTTACCCAGACAAACCACCAGTGTAAATTGTTCATGTACAAATCAATTGTCGAGTGTTATTGTATAAACCATATCAAAATATTTATGTCTAATGTAACTCATTGAATGTATATATCAATGTCAAAAGGTTTATGTCTAATGTAAATCATGTAATGTGTATCCAAAATATCATGTATGGCATGTGAAATATATCAACTAAACCATAGGTAACAATGTACAAAACAAGGTATTGAAGTAAATCAAGGTTTTGTTTTATAAAATAACTGCATGCTATACTGATACAAACATCTATGCGGTATTGTGAAAATGCATACATTCAAGCCTTGTGACTGTGGCGATAAACCCCTAAACAAATTAAATTTCCATCTGAGTTATGTTTATCGAATTCGGTCATTCCTTCCATCCAAACATACCTAGGATGTCAAGAACGGGAGTTGTCAATTCCTATGGTACCACTACCTACTAACGAACGGCGTGATCAATGTTAATGAATGTATTTTGGTCCCATTTAAACAACCCAAATGTCATACCAAAATGTAAGCATGTGATGAAAAACAAATGTACTAAGTATGCAACAAATGAACATACATAGCATGTGACGTGATGTAAAACAATGCACTAAGTATGCAATAAATGGACATACATAGTGTGAAATGTAAAACAATGTACTAAGTATGAACTAAATGGACATACATAGCATAAAATGGAATGTAAAATGATGTACTAGGTATGCAACAAAGGACATACATAGCAAAAACATAATGAAATCATGTACTATAAGTGTACTAGGGAACATAACAAGTATATGATATGGAAACATGGAAAGCATGAAAGTAACAAGTAGGCACATGTGTTTCACCCCAAATTTTTGAAAAACAGTAAAAGAGGGGACTATATACTCACTTGAGATTGCTCAATAGTCCTAGGATAACCACTAAGCAATGCTAGAAGATCACGGAATCAAACGACACCTAATATAGGTAACTATGTTAATAAACGGACCTAATCGGAGGATCGGGTAGCATGAGGGTTCATAAACCAAATGAGTGTAAGAACTCATGTAATATGGTTTAATAAAGCCTACATGCTAAAACGGAACCTATCCTAAGTGCTTTTGACCCATTACGACCCGTTTAGGTAGCTTATGCTACTTTAACGCACGTTCGCGTAAAACGCGTTCAAACCGCCTAACTAGTCCCATGACAAGTAAAATATGCCTTAACATGTCTAATTATGTTTCCTAATCAGTTTAGATGTCAAAAATTATGTTACATATGCTTAAAATGAATTTGGCGTAAAAAGGGCATTTTGGTAATTTTCCTAAGGCATATATACTACCTATCATACAACTACTTAAACGAAGTGACCATAAGGTATAACCTTGGAAGGTTATTCCCTATGAAAATATGGTCACCTAATGTGTTTGGTCGGATCCTAATGATCTACCAAATGGGTCGGGTTCGAAAGTCTAAGCGGTTGTTTATGCCGCTTACCTTACGACCCTACATAAGCACTAAACCTATAGTGACGAGTTAAAAATGTTTAACTAAGTTAGAAAACAAGTTTGGTATCAAGACAAAGGGTCTTGATACCCAAAAGTAGTTTGTTTACAAAATACGCAAGAATGCACATTTTGGCCGAAACTACGACTCGTCACTGAGCCTAGATAACGTGGTAATCAGTAGGTATAGTGACTAGGGACTATAACCATCGTGATTACACTCACGTTATGAAGTTCAGACGAACTTCGCATTGAACATAAACTGGTCAATGCAGAAAGTCAAATGCAGTTTGACTTTTAAGCTAAAACGCATAAAAAGAACGAAAGAGGACTTACAACGGGTCCAAGAAAGTTTAATTTTTCCAAGTATTCTCAGGTATGAAGTGTTTAACACTTCAACTTAGAGAAATTTCAGAAAAATCAAGTGTGGGTTTGAGAGAAAATGGTGAGGGTATTTATAGATTTGGTAGAGCCGTTAAGATCTTTCCTCGTAAACCGAGCTTTAATCACAGCCGTACACATCAAGCCCACTGATTTACAAAACCATGGGAGCCCCTAGAAATGCCCAAACCATTTGCAAGAGTGGGATCAAGCTGGAAATAGCTGTAACACACTTTCTGCTGGTATGGACATGGCTTACGGACCATAAGCATGTCCATATGGTCCATAAGGACCTCTGGTGCTGGCAGAAAGTTTGGCTAATTGGCAGAAGAGGCCCCTGTGACTCCGAACTTTATTTTTGATGCGTTTAGACATGTTTAAGCACCAATAACCTCACTTTAAGGCTCAAATATGAAGTTAAAGTATAGGAAACTTAAAATATGCTCAAAATTATATCGGATGTCGGTTCGTTTGGCCGTACAGTTGCGTTGTTCGGTTAATTACGACGGAAGTCGTAACGGACGCGAAAACGATCCAAATTATGTGATGAATGGATTTTTATCAAGCCAATCACTAAAATAAAATATTTTAATGATTACATAAAATTTTGGATGTCTGGATGTATTCAGAACGTAAGTTATGCGCGAAAATGCAAACTTGTGCACTTTTTGACGCTTTTAGTCCCTGAATGATCTAAAAGTTTATTTTAGCACACCGAACCCCTCAAAGCCTATTTATAAGATATGTAAAGGATATCTAGGGTGTGTTTAACTTATGATCATGTTCCGGAATGTCCGTTACAGTACAAATCGGCATACTTTCGCAGTTTGTCGAATTTAGTCACTATAAGCGAATAAACTTGATTTTGCCATACCAAAGCCTTCAAAACTTATTTCTAAGTTATGTAAAGGTTATTTAAGGTATGTTAAGAATAAATTGATGTTGCGGAGTATTTTTCGCGTTAGACTGATTACGTTTACGCACCAGTTTGCGTATAACTCTCCAGAAAGCGATATAGAGTTTGAAATTGAATGAAAATCAAAACATGAAAAATGTCAAACATAAACAAACAAATATTGGGATCAAATAAATTTATTTCATTGATAACTTGAACTGTTTACAATGATTACAGACACAGGTGTCACAACAATGACTACGTCAGGCAGAACCACGACAGCCATTACGGAACCCTGGATCAATCGGGCAACGTATCTAATACGTAACCGGGGTTAGAACTTTGTTAATTAAGGGGGTATTATGCCCGAGATTATGCCTACTAAGCAGAAAATTCAAGAAAGAAAGAGATCGTGAGCGAATTGAGACTGAAGGCCCGAGGTTGCTATTTATAGGTGACCTTTCACCTTCCCTCGCGGCCCGCGTAAGAGAAGGGAGAGGCCTACGCGGCCCGTGTAGTAGACTGGGTAGGCCCTAGCCTGGCCCAGTCATCTTACTAGCTTCGCCACGATGCTGACACGTGGCAGCACCGGGTGCGGCCCTGACTCCTAGGTGCCGCGCCCCGCGTAAGATCCCTAAGGGGTCTACGCGGCCCGCGAGCGACATATAAAACTTGATTTTATTTTATTTTTAATTATATATTGTATTCTGGGCTCGATTTTCGCGTACGGGGTATATTTTGAGATATATTTGGACATTTTGAAATATATTAGGGTGTTGAAAATATTTTGGAGGGTTGTTATATCGGGGGTCGTGACAGGGATGAAATGAGCGCTCTTGGTTAGTCTATCGATGATTACCCAAATTGCATCAAATCCCCGAGCCGTCTTTGGCAGTTTTTTCAACAGGTCCATAGTAATATGTTCCCATTTCCAGACTGTAATATCCAATGGTTGGAGTTTACCATAGGGCTTTTGGTGCTCCGCTTTGACTTGTAAACAAGTCGTGCACTTATCCACGTATTTAACCACATCTCTTTTCATCCATGGCCACCAGTAGTTTTGCTTCAAATCTCTATACATTTTGGTAGCTCCAGGGTGAATCGAATAGCGATACTTATGAGCCTCGTCAAGTAGAAGGTCCTTAACACCACATGTGTTTGGGACCCAAATCCTACCATACCGATATTTCATCCCATTACTTAAGCCCTTTACATGTTCTTTTTCCCAGTTCTCTTGCTTTACTGCTTCGATATGTGCTTCTCTAATTCGTTCAAGCAAGCCTGAGGTTACCACCAATTGCATGGACCGTACCCGAATAGGAATGTATTCTTACTTTCGGCTAAGGGCATCCGCCACTACGTTAGCCTTTCCGGGGTGATAGTGGATTTCGCAGTCATAATCTTTCATGACCTCCAGCCAGCGCCTCTGCCTCATATTTAACTCCTTCTGATCGAAGAAGTATTTTAAACTTTTATGGTCAGTGAACATAGTACATTTGACACCATACAGGTAATGTCTCCAGATCTTTAGGGCGAATACTACGGCTGCCAGCTCGAGATCATGAGTCGGGTATTTTGTCTCGGGCGACTTCAGTTGTCTCGAGGCATACGCGATTACCTTTCCCCTTTGCATAAGCACATACCCAAGACCTAAGTGTGATGCATCTGAATACACTGCCATGTCGTCCGTGCCGTCCGGTAAAGTTAACACCGGTGCACTGGTTAACTTTTCTTTTAATATCTGAAATGCTTTTTCCTGATCATCTTCCCAGATGAACTTCTTGTTCTTGCGGGTTAACTTGGTTAGAGGCGATGCAATATTGGAGAAATCTTGAATGAATCTCCTATAGTAACCTGCTAACCCCAAGAAACGTCTAATTTTGGATGGATTCTTTGGAGGGTTCCATTTTGACACAGCTTCTACCTTAGACGGATCTACCAATATCCCCTCGACACTTATAACATGGCCTAAGAATTGCACCTCTCGTAACCAGAAGGCGCACTTCGAGAATTTAGCATACAACCTTTCTCGCCTTAGTACCTCTAACACTTCTCGTAAGTGACTAGCGTGATCCGTCTCATTTCTTGAGTAAAAAAGAATGTCATCGATAAAAACAATCACCGACTTGTCGAGCATCGACTTGCAAACCCGGTTCATGAGGTCCATGAAAGCCGCGGGTGCATTTGTTAATCCTAAGGATATCACAAGAAATTATTAATGTACGTATCGCTTACGGAACACCGTCTTTGGTATATCCTCATCCTTTACCCTCAACTGGTGATAACCCGATCTTAAATCGATTTTCGAAAACCAGCTAACGCCTTGTAACTGATCGAACAGATCGTCGATCCTCGGGAGCGGGTATCGATTCTTTACCGTGAGTTTATTTAACTCCCGGTAATCAATACACATCCGCATGCTCCCGTCTTTCTTCTTTACAAATAGTACCGGCGCTCCCCAAGGAGACACACTAGGTCGAATGAATCCCTTATCAAGCAAATCTTGTAATTGAGACATTAATTCTTGTAATTACGATGGTGCCAGTCTATATGGTACTTTAGCAACTGGTTTCGTACCCAGAATAGTTCGGTCCCGAACTTCACTTCACGCTCCGGCGGCATCCCCGGTAGATCCTCGGGAAAGACATCTTCGAATTCTTGCACCACTGGTACATCTTCAATCCTTGGTGTTTCTGTTTCCACATCACGTACGTAAGTCAAATATGCCTTACATCCGTGTAGTATGAACTTGCGGGCTTCTATCATCGAGCATACCACATGATTGCAAGTCTTCTCCCCATAGATAATGACACGCTTTCCGCTCGGAGACGTTAAGTGTATCTCCTTGCGTAAGCATATCACCTTAGCGTGGTAGCGAGACAACCAGTCCATTCCAACTACCACTTGAAATTCCCCCATCGACATGGGTATTAAATCAATGGAGTATTCCTCGCCATCAATATTTAGTTTGCATTCCCGACATACATCACAAACAATGAAACTTTTGTTATTACCTACTTCTACTTCCATTGGCATATGTAATTTTGTTAATGTGAACGAAGGGTTTTGAATGAATCTATGTGAAACAAAAGACTTATTCGCACCCGTATCAAATAAAATACGTGCAAGGACAGAATTTACAGTAAATACAACTGTAACTACAACAGGTTCCATCTTTGCTTCAGCAACAGTGATTTCGAACGATCTCGTCTTTGACTCTGGGGTTTCATTCTTTGAGTCAGCATCCTCTTTATTTCCCGTTAGTTCCGGGCACTCTGACTCTTTATGACCCGGCTGATAGCATTTATAGCACACCGTCATTTTGTCTGGGCAATTTGAAACTCTATGCCTTGTTTTGCCACATGCGATGCAAGGTTTGTTCTTGAAATAACGTTCGCCTCTATGGGCGCGTCCGCATATCTTATAACTTGGAGAACCTCCTTTCGCATTTCCCTTCTTCGAAGATTCAGCTACCTTCGACTTCTTTGTGGGGCTCAGGTTTGTATCCAAGTCCCTTCTCTCACCTCTTTCAACTTGCCTTTTCAATTCAATCTCGCGCTCCCGTGCCGCGTTGATTATGTTGGTGAGGCATTCATAATGTGAGGGAGTCATAAACTCCCTATATTCTGCCCTAAACATATTGTGATAGTAGTAAATTTTCTGTTCTTCGGTCTTGACCAACTAATCACAAAACTTGAGTTTATCGAGAAACGTTCTCGTGATTTTATCGATGGTTTCCCCTTTTTGCCTTAATTGCATGAATTCCTCCTTTATCTTGTTGATTACCGCCTTGGGGCTATGATGTTTGAGGAAAGGTGTTTTAAAATCTTCCCAAGTCATTTCTCTCGTCGCTTCAACACCTCTTTCATTTCTGAGGTTGTCTCACCCATCTTTGGCTTGGCCACTAAGTTGGCAAGTTCCATAAGACACGAAGTCGCTTATGTCACAATGCGTTCGTTCAAAAACACCCTCAATATCGCTTATCCACCTTTGGCAAGCATTAGGGTCTACTTCTCCGTTGAAGATCGGGGGTTTACACGCCATAAATTTGTTGCAAGAACAACCTTTCTTTTCTTTGACCTTGCCTCTATCATTGGTAAGGTCTTGTCTTAATTCGCCCATCTTTTCCTCCATAGTCGAAAGTAATTTATTTTGTAGCCTTTCCATAAATCCTGGTAGGCTAGCTTCGAATGCCCTTCCGACTTCCTCGAAAATCTTTTCTTTCAGTTCGGCAGTCGTGAGAGACACGATATTGTCACTAGCACCTCCCGACATCTCCTTACTGAAATGTTGAAGGTAAATTGATAAATAATTCATTATATCATTCTCACACTTTTACGTGAGAGTTCATACTTCGCTATTCGGCCAAGTATACAACTTTGCCTTAACCGTTTATGCTACGTGTACTTCCCGGGTTCGAGTATATTATTATACTCCTCCCATACACTTTAAATAATTTTTCTTTCTAGTCTTTCAATTTGAAATTTTACTTCAAATAAATTCTTACCGAATGTTTGATCAAGCCATGAACCGAACACACTTTGTTAACAACCTTGAGCTCTGATTACCAACTTGTAAGATCCGTCTTTAAATAACACAATTATAACATTTAACATGCATTTTATACAAAAATGTGAGCTTACAAGAACTTTGTTAGGTTAACGATCATACATGATCAAAGTATTTGAGTTTTCATCCTAACTAGTTTAAACATTCAAAATGCAGTACTTAGTGTTTACAAGATTCTGTTATAACAAAGCAAAATGAGATCAATGCGGAAGCTTTAAACGATGTGTGTTCGGTCCTTGTTTCATGCTTGATCTTCATCCGGGGTAACATAGCATTCACCTACATTTAAAACCAACTTAAACATTAGTTTTGAGCCTTTAAAGATCTTTAAAACATAACCTTTATGCGAAATATTCAAGAAAAATGATTTTGACCGGTTATTTAGGCCCTCGCGGGGCGCGACTGATTAAGGGCATTCTTTCGCGGGCCGCGACAGGTGTCGCGTCACGTGAAGCACATATGGTCTCGCCGTCGCGTAGCGCGACGACCTTATTTTTCCACAATGTTTGTTTCTTTTGAGCTGCAGATGCCCAGCTCCGAATTATACCAAAATTTTAACTTAAACTTGCATAACTTTTGTTTTATAAGTCCGTTTTACGTAATTCTTTTTCCTACGCGACCGTAAATAAATTACGGACCCGTTTACCAACATTGTTCGCATTAAAATCCGGTTTATGGGCAGTTAGCCTATAAATCCCTTTTTCCTATATTCGACCCGTTTGGTTATATGTCATACTACTTGTTTATTATCACCACTTGTTCTCAAACGATTTTACCCATCCCCGAGTTTACCAAGCATTAGCATTTTGCTCCTATCTCGTGGTTTGCATACGCGTTAGTGTCATGCTTGATTGTCAACGTTCCTTTCATGGAATTATTTGTTTTTCGTTTAAAATTCATTTATCCGGGTTCATTATTTTCAACACTCACGCTCCCATTACCGGTTTGCGTGTTAAATAAATTACTACCCGTTACCCGGGCTTAATGCCTACGGATAAAGTGCTTCCGTTACCCGGTTTGCACCTATCCATAAATGACCCGTTTGGTTTGCCCTTATGAAATCCATCATTTCAAGCAAACTAAAAACAATCAATTTCATATTCTAATATATCAATAACAAAAGATTAAATAACAATTTTAACGTAGCAATTAGCCACGTACCTTATTGCTTTTCCTTCAACCTTGCGTTTGCCCCGGCTTGACTCCCCGAAGCTTCACCGGAGTTGCCTATAACGTGCAACCCAATTGTTAATATTTTTTTTTCTTAAACTCATAATATGCACCTTTGTCCATATTTCATTCACAAATTCACATCAACATCATTTGGTGAATTGTTAGGATCAACATTTCATTTAAGCGTTTTGTCAAATACTTTATTTGTATAATTTACAATTAGCCATATCATTCTTGTTATTGAAGTTTTCCGACCACCAAAACTCCTACTTAACAAGTGGACATGTTCACTATAACCTTTTTATATCAAATTTCTGATTATTATTTGTTCAACATCATTATTAATCTTCCAGATCTCATGAGTTCGATTTACACATCAAAAACCCATTTGTTCATACTTGTACATTCAACCCAATACCTAGTCATAGCATTTGTCCTACTTATATTCATCAAAAAAATTTGCTTATAATCATGTAGATTTCACTATCTTTACCATAATTACAGCAGATTTCTACTCAAATTATGCATCATAAATTTCATCAAGAACTCAATTCACAAACATATATCAAATTCTCAGCATACCTTATGTAGAGATGACGTTATGGACTCTAATTCGCCAAACATGCATTAGATCCGTCTTGATTTATGGCTGATTTTGATGGATTTTGTGAACAAGAACATGAACTAGAGTTTGGTTCATGTTTCCCCCTTCTGGTCAAACACACCCACACGCACGTATGTGTGTGTGTGGTTTTTGATTTAATTGATTTTATTAAAATCAAGTTTCCATCCTTACAAAATCAGCCCCTCTAGTTTTCTTTATTAGACTAGTGTCAATTAAACTAACACCTTTCATTTATATTTTGATTATATGGTATTTTAACTATTAATTATTTTTGGGGTGTTACACTACACCTCTGATTATAAGTGTCACAACCTTGTTTTTAAGCCCAACTAACCATAGAAGTGATTATGAGCATAAGGACATAGAAATGTGTATGAGAACACTCAAGTTTAACAAGTTTAACAAAGTTTAAATCAATCAGAAAGTTTGCATCACTTTGGAGCCTGTTTTGGTGATGTTCCAGGCCTTGTTTTTCTATGGAAAACCTATGGAATCATCCCTTAGGTTGTTCCAAGTGATTAGGAAAAAGAATCAAAGGAAAAGACTAAGAAATGGAGAAGTTATGCATACTTAAGAAACTTGTGTTGATTCTGATCTTATTCCTGATTAACAGCTGATTAGAGACTGATTTGAGAGTGTATTGTGAGTTTGTAATGTGGATGAAGTATGGAAAAAACTTTGTTTTTATAAGGGAGGATTGGGGTTGGTTGTAGTTGAGTAATAAATGTAAGAAACACATTGAAAACTCAAAAAAAAAAAAAAAACACAAAACCCACCAATAAAACGAGCTGGAACATGATTCTGCAGATTACACGGCCTCGCGGGCCGGGTCACGGCCGGTGAGAAGGCTGGGTTTTGGCACAAGATTGATCTTTGTACAAAACTGTGACACCTGTGTCACTTCAACCATCAAACAAATACCAAACCAATGAAATATTGTATTTCATACTTGGGATTTGTATAAAAATGTGTATCACTTGCACATATCAACTCTTGTTCGATTTCGGGCTCTAAGTCGCTTTCTGGAAGGTTATACGCGCACTGATGCGTAAATATAACAAGTTTAATGCAACAAACACTCCGGAATAGTGACATAGGCTTAATGTACCTTAAATAACCTTTACATAACTTAGAAATAAGTTTTGGAAGGTTTGCTATGCCGAAATCAAGTTTATTCGCTTACAGGGACTAAATTCGACAAACTAGAAAGTATGTCAATTCATACTGTAACGAACATTCCGGAACATGATCATAAGTTTAACACACCCTAAATAACCTTTACTTAGCTTAGAAATAGGCTTTGAGGGGTTCGGTGTGCTAAAAAATAAACTTTATGCTCATTCAGGGACTAAAAGCGTCAAAAAGTGCATAAGTTTGCATTTTCGCGCATATCTTACGTTCTGGATATATCCGGACACCCAAAAATTTATGTAATCATTAAAATATTTTATTTTAGTGATTGGCATGATAAAAATCCATTCGTCGCTTAATTTGGATCGTTTTTGCGTTCGTTACGACTTTCGTCGTAATTAACCGAACAACGCAACCGTACGACCAAACGAGCCGACATCCGAGATATTTTTGAGCACATTTTAAGTTCCCTATACTTTAACTTCATTTTAGAGTTTTGAAATGGGGTTAACGGGGCTTAAACGTGTCAAAAATGCATCAAATAGCAAGTTTGGATGCACAGGGGCCTGTTCTGCTAAAATATGAAAGTATCAGACCTGCAAGGTCCTTACGGACCGTATGGTTCTGGGTCTTACGGTCCGTAAGCAGGTTCCAGACAGCAGAAACTTGTTTCCAGCTTGTTCCAGCTGTTGCGCACTATTGCACATGGTTTTGATCATTCTATGGGCTGGTTTGGATGCTCCCATGGTATTCAAATCAATGGGCTTGAGGTGTACGGCCTAGATCGAAGCTCATTCTTTGAAAAACGATCTTAACGATTGTACGAAAACTATAAATACCCCTCACCCATTTCACTCATTCCCTCATATTTGATCTGATTCTTGCTCTCTAAGTGGAAGTATATGCTTCCTACCTGAGAGTGAATCGGGTCAAATACTTGCGGGGACCCTCTGTAAGTGTTCCTTCGTTCTTTTCATTCGATTTAGCATGAAAGTCAAACAAGGTTTCAAACAAGGTTTGACTTTCTGCATTGACCAGTTTATGGTCAATGCGAAGTTCGTTTGAACTTCCTAACGTGAGAGTAATCACGATGGTTATAGTCCCTAGCGACTATACCTACTGATTACCACGTTATCTAGGCTCAGTGACGAGTCGTAGTTTCGGCCAAAATGCGTATTCTTGCGTATTTTGTAACCAAACTACTACTGGGTATCAAAACCGTTTGTTTTGATACCAAAACCTGTTTTCTAACTTAACTAAACATGTTTTAGCATGTTTAGCTCGTCACTTTTAGATTTGTGCTTGTCTAGGGTCGTAAGGGTAAGCGATCTAATCAATCGCTTATACTTTCGAACCCGACCCGTTTGGTCGATCATTAGGATCCGACCAAATATATTAGGTGACCATAGTTGTATAGGGAATAACCTTCCGAGGTTATACCTTATGGTCACGACGTTTAGTTAGTTGTATGATAGGTAGTTTATATGCCTTAGGAAAATGACCAAAATGCCCTTTTTACGCATAAATTCATTTTAAGCCTATGTAACGTAACTTTTGACATCTAAACTGATTTAGTAACAATATTAAACATGTTAAGGCATATCTTACTTGTCATAGGGATAGTTAGGCGTTCCAAACGCGTTTTACGCGGACGACGCGTTAAAGTAGCATAAGCTACCTAGACGGGTCGTAATGGGTCAAAAGCACTAAGGCTAGGTTTCATTTTAGTATGTAGGCTTTGTTAAACCATATCATATGAGTTCCAATACTCATTTGGTTTACGAAACCTCATACTACCTAATCTCCCGATTTAGGTCCGGTTATTTATGTAGTTATCTATATAGGGTGCCGTTTGATTCTGTGATCCCTCTAGCTTTGCTTGGTTGTTGTTCAAGACTTCTAAGCACCCTCAAGTGAGTACATAGACCCCACTTTTACTGTTTTCAAACTGTTTTGGGGTGGAACACATGTGCCTACTTGTTATTTTCATGCTTTCCATGCTTTCATATCATATACTTGCTATGTTCATTAGTACATTATTAGTACATGATTTCATTGTGTTTTTGCTATGAATGTCCTTTGTAGCATACTTAGTACATCATTTTACATGACATTTTATGCTATGTATGTTCATTTAGTGCATACTAAGTACATCGATTTACATGACATTTATGTATGTTCATTTAGCGCATACTTAGTACATCGTTTTACATGACATTTCATGCTATGTATGTCCATTTAGCGCATACTTAGTACATCGTTTTACATGACATTTCATGCTATGTATGTCCATTTAGTGCATACTTAGTACATCGTTTTACATGACATTTCATGCTATGTATGTCTGTTTTACCTTTTCATGCTATGTATGTTCATCATACTTAGTACATTTATTTTACATTGCATCTCTGTTGCATATGTTCTCGTAACATACGGACACATTGTTTTACATCTCTACCTTGTATGTTTACTTAGTGATGTGTGCAAAATGCAACATATAAATTTCATCAATTGTGGCATAAAACTAACCCTTTTTTAGTACTAATGTTGGAAAAAGTGTGCTTTTGTCTTCCTTTTGTATTTTCAGGATTAAATGAGCTCAAATTAACAAAAGAAGCAAAAAGACATCAAAATCTAACATAAATACAAGAAAAGGAACAAGACATGACATGCCCGACCCCACGACAGCATCTTCCCAAGCAAAACAAGACAACAGAAGACTGAACACGCCCCGTGCTCAGCCAGCACGGGGGCGTGCCCAAGTGTCAGCTGAAAAGACAAAGTGGTAGAAGCTTCTATTGCCCACCACGGGGCCGTGCTCAGCGGACACGGGGCCGTGGTCAACTATAAGATTCGCACAATCCAGGCAAATCTTCATAGTACAAAGATTATTCTGCACACGGGGTCGTGCTCAGCGGACACGGGGGCGCGGTCAACTAATAAGACAAAGCTGCATTAAATGAAGAAAGAGAGGATGTGGGCACGGGGCCGTGCCCGAGCTTCTGTTCAGCCTATAAATAGGAGTGCTTAGCTCAAGCTCAAACCATCCCTTGGCACACCACCTCTCTCACACTTCACCCACCACCCACCACCACCATAACACCATCATCCACCACCATCATCCATTGTCCATCATGGAGTGTGTGAGTCGTCTCGGGATCCAAGATTGATCGTAAGAGTTCTTGACAATCAAGGCCATGTTTGCCTAAGTTTCTTACATCACTTGGTGAAGACAAAGTGTCTAGTGTAATACTTTTTATTTCTTATCTTTTCGCACTTTTTACTTGGTTTTGTATTAATGACTTTAATAACTAGTTGCTTATGTTGAAGGTGATCTTTCCTTATCGTTTGTCCGTGGGGTCTTGGCATTATTTTACTGTCTATATAAAATAAAAGATTTTCACCATTCATATCTCCACGGTCTATATGGAGGTATGTTGGCTACCTGGTCGGGGGTTAAGGGAACAGTTTGGTAAAGGTCTTGCCATTGTTCAGCGTTTAGAGGTCCTGCAATGGACCTGGGTCAAATTTAGTAGGACCTCCTTCAATACTTAACGGTATTGGATGGCGGGGGTCCAAACTCTTTGATCCCCTCATAAGTTAACTACTATTAATACTATAACCTGGCTATTTAGGACTGTATCCCTGCTGACTCAGACTACTTAGTCGAGGGTAACGTCACCTCCAAAAGAGGGGCCTACCATAATTTGCATTAATAACTTAATTAATTATCTTCCAATAATCCACCCTTTTAGGATTGTATCCTTGCTGACTCAAACTACTGGGGTGAGGGTAACGTCACCTTCAAAAGAGGGGCCTACTACAATAACTAAGATAATCTCTTAAAATAGTGCAAAAGTGCGGAAATAATCAAAGGTTACATTAGATACGAGTCGGAACCAAGTGATTCATCTTGTCTATCTGTTTTTCTTTTATTTTTATTTTCAACATTTTAGATAGTTTTTATTTTTCTTAGTTTAAAACATTTTTTCTAAACTTTTTGATTTGATTAGACGTTGAGGATAAACCGGTACTAAAAGCACTTGTGTCCTTGGACGACCTCGGTATCTTACCAACACTATACTATGCTCACGATGGGTGCACTTGCCCATATGTGTGTCTAGTGTTAGTAAATATCGTGTTTTATAAATTTAAAACTTGACTAAAAAAAGTGTTAAAGGGGCTTAAAATATACACCTAATATATATAACACTTCACACGCATCAAGTTTTTTGGCGCCGTTGCCGGGGACACAAGGATTTTAAGAAAGCTTAAAATCGCGGCCTAATCAGTTTTTTCAAAACCTTTTTAAAACGCGCGCACATTTTTCTGCATTTTAGTTTAATTTTGCATTTATAGTAACCTGTACACGGGGCCGTGTTCACTGAACACGGGGCCGTGCTGCACATTTTCACAAAAACACCCAGTAACAGAAGCTTGAACACGGGCCGTGCTCACTGAACACGCCCCGTGCTCAACGAAATCAGTAAATTTAATTAAAACGCCCAGATACAGATTTTGAACACGGGGCCGTGTCCACTGAACATGGGGCCGTGTCCAGCCTCTGTTTCCGTTTTTATACTTGGTTGTGGTCTGCTGAGTGATTCTTATGGATCAATACTCAGGAGGTTACAACTACACCTATGAGGAGGATGATTATAGGGGTAATTATTGCACTAATTGTCGTAACTCACACTCGATTCAAAATAATCACTCATATCTGTTGGTGCACACATCTGTCGACTTCGTCTTATATCGAGTCTTGCATTCGTTGCGGATCTGAACAAGAATGATGTCAAGTTCGCATGAATCTTCAAACGAAGTGAATGTTCAAACGAAGTGGATGTTCAAACGAAGTGAATGTTCAAACGAAGTGGAAGTTCAAACGAAGTGGTCACTTCATACGAACTGGGGTTTGTCCAGTTCGTATGAAGCTCAGTCCCTATAAATAGGTCATGTTGTCATTTCATTTGTAACTTTTGCATTTCCGGTAGCGAAGCTCTGCCGAGGTATCTCCAGACCGTGTAACACTTTCATATCAATACAAGAGATAGTTAAACTACTTTTAAGTGTAAATCAAGCTGATTCAAAACTGAAACGTCTGTTTCCGCCTCTCGTTTTGGTCTAGAACACTTCTGATCGACTCATATAGGTTGTTTCTCGATCCTACAAGTGGTATCAGAGCTCAGGAGGAAGAGTTCTACCGATTCAGCTTGTTTTTCATAAAAAAATCTGACTTCTTCTCATATTCTTCACATTTTTCAAAAATTAAACGAGTTTTACTGGATAAAATGGCTTGAGGTTGGAGTATATCGTGCGAAACAGTGTTTTAATCAATTTGTGAAAGTTTCAGATCTTAAAACAAAGTAAAACTTGATCAATTTTACGAATATTTGGTCAGTTCGTTTGAAAGTTTATACATCTCGTACGAACAGAAGTTTAAACTCAGATCTACAGCGATTCAGTGGACGATATTGAACAAATTATACATCATTGTGTTCGGAATTCATAGTAGAACAATCCTTGAACTTATCAGATTCTAATTCAACCGAAAACGTGATCATATTTGGCAAAATAACATCAGATCGTTTGAACAATGGTTCAGTTCATTTGAGACTTTGAATCACAGTTCGTCTGAGGTTGTTAGTCCGTCTGAGTTTACCTCGTTTGAACCTTAGATCGTTTAAATCTCAGGCCGTTTGAATCACAGTTCGTATGAGGTTGTTAGTCCGTCTGAGTTTACCTCGTTTGAACCTTAGATCGTTTAAATCTCAGATCGTCTGAATCACAGTTCGTCTGAGGCTGTTAGTCCGTTTGAAATCACCAGATCTTAGTTCATACGAAGGTTGTCAGTTCGTTTAAGGTTGATAGTCCGTTTGAAAGTTCATAGTTTTGTGTGATTCATCTAACAAGGTGTCAGTACATCGGGAATAAGAGATCATGTGGTTTATGTCGGTTTGCATGTGAATTGGTTTAATGAAGTTGTTGGCTTTGCATGTTATCTGATCAAGTCGGTCCAATCAGATTTTAATTAAAAAAGGATGTCCGGTCTTTAAAAGGTTGTCGGCTTAGTGAGTGTTTGCATCAGGTTTGAAGTAAACTTCACAGTTATCATGTTAGTGGAATTTAAGGTCCAATCAAATCATCTGATTGCATGTGATATAGTGAAATGTGTATAAGCATTTAATATGTGTTAGTTGTTGGGCATGATCATAGATTGAATATTGACTTCGTATTATTTTACATGAGATATGATTGTTTAGTATGTTCACCGATTAAAATAGTAATATATTTGTCATTTTTAGTGTGTTTTGAAATAGTTTGTGACATATTAGTTTACATGCATTAGTTGATCGAGTCGTGTGCTATTTTAGTTCAAATTTTTTGAATAGAATCTACAGGTCGCGTGGTTTGTATTTTGGTGTTTTGTCCGATTTGGAGTTTGTGATTAGCACGGTTCGTTCAGTACGATTGATCAGTCAAGTCGTTTTTGTGTGATCAAGTCGCGTATTAAAGTCATCGACTCGCTTGAAAGTTTCGTACAGTTTGGAGTTCAAAGGTTTCAAAGAGTCTGGTCAGTTAAATTGGATCTGGGTCATAGCAGTTCGCACAGTTTGTCATTCTGCAGTCCGCACAATGTGTCAACTTTCAGTCCGCACAGTGTGTCAACCTTCAGTTCAAACAGAATATTCACCAGTTCGAGTACCAGTTTTATCCTGTTAATTGATAAATCTATAAACTGATTGTTGTTTGTTTGTTTGTTTGTCAGGTATTATTGTGTTACAAGGAGAATCAGTTCGGGTGAAAGATTGTTTGAGAAATTCTTCGATTCCGAGTCATGGATACCGAGTTCTACAATGCATTTGCAACACCGTCTGGTCCATCTACTATTGCTCAGAACATGAATTTGGAAAACGAGACGGGAACCACCCAAAAGCCCCCGAAATTGATGAGTATCGAAGAATACTACGGGTGGAAAGATAGATTCGAAAACTGGGTTCAGGCTAACCATCTTAGGTCTTGGGAATGTATTTTGAAGAAATATGTTTTGCCACAGACTGATTTGAAAGTTGATAAAAAAATACATGAATTTAGTAATGAAGAACGTGATATGTATAGAGCTGAAAAGATGATGATCAGTCTGCTTCAACAAGCTATCAAAGAAGACATTTTCATTCTGCTACAGCATGACAAAACTGCAAAGTCAATCTGGGATGCACTTAAAGTCAAATTTGAAGGTAGCGAGAAAATGATTAAAAGCAAGAAGGCACTGTTAAAGAAAGAGTTTGATCTGTTCAGCAGTCTACCAGGTGAAGACACAAAGAAGCTGATTGAAAGATACTGTCACCTTGTGCGATCTATGTCAATGCTTAGTATAAAAAAGGAGTCTGAAGAGTGGGTAGACAAATTAGCTGATGCGTTGCCGCAAAAAGAGTGGGGAACTTATTTAATGATTCTGAAAAACACAGGGGTTTATGATGGGTTATCAATTGGTGAGTTTATCGAAAAGATTGAGGGTCAAGATTTGGAACAGCAGAAGATTGCGAGGATGAACAGTCCAAGTGGTCAACAGGATGTAAAGATGTACTACAAAGGTAGTGTTCCGATTCCAGAAGCTGAGAGAAGTCCGAAAATCCAGACTGCGTTTAGTGCTGGGGATTCTACAGAAAAGATTGATAAAAGTTCAAACAAAAGCAGTAGTGGTTTCTCATTATATCCGAGTGTTAATCCAAAAAGTTCATCAAAAAGTTTTCAGTCTCAAAACACAAAGACAGGAAATGGTTATGTAATTCAATGCAACATTGCTTTAAATCTTCCAGAAGGTCAAAGTTTTTCAGAAGACACTGCTAAAGATCACATGGCTCTACTTGGTTCCATATTGTTATCTTATGAAGGTTTAGTGGCTGGTCGAATCGGAAATCCCATGCTCACCAAAGAGGATTACGATCAAATAGACGCAGAAGAGATGGAACTGATGGACATCAAATGGTGTCTTGCTAGTGTTCTTAGACGTGCTGAAAAATTCAAAACGATTACCGGGAGAAATGACTTTCTTGATGCTCATGTATCTACTTTAGGTTTTGATAAATCTAAAGTTACTTGTTTTCGTTGCAGGGAGAAAAGGCCATTTCAAACGGGAGTGCAAGAACAGGGAAGCTAGTGGCGCTCAGAATCCATTTGGAAAAGACGACTACTACCGGAAAGCCATTTATCAGCAAGTTGGTCAGTCACAAGACTCACAAACGGCTCATGGTAGAAAGATTGAGAATTCAAAGAAAGGATGTTTGGTAGATTTCAACTGGAGCAACTATATATCTTCTGATAGCAAAACATGCATAGTCGATCAAGATGATGAGAGGCTACCTGAAGGTTTCAGTTGGGATATGTTTGTTGATGAAAAGGGTGATTTCAAAGCTTTCATTTCAAAGATTGTTAGAGAACCAGACATGTTCGCCACATGGATGAAATCTATTGGTGAGACAGTGAAAAGTGTGAAGGAACAGTCGGTTACATCTGAAGAAAGCTCAGAACGTGCTGATGAAGATTCACTAAGTGCAGATGAGAGTGTGCAAAATGATGTCACTTCAGAAAAAGAAGTTGTATTTGATCAAACATCGTCTGATTCTGGTGTATCAGATGCTGATTCTGAAAAATCTGTACAGTTTGATCAGTCACCAGTTGATAGTAGCAGTGATGATGAGGAAGAGAAACTTATAAATGTTGCAAAATTTCATCTTTCTCCTGAAAGTTTTCATTTCTATTTTGCAGATCGCTTGGAGAAGCTGAAAGAGAAACGAGCTGCAAAAGAACATAAGGATTTGAAGACTGAAAGTGATGCTGAAAAGAATGAAATTGTTCAAACTGAAGAAATTAAAGTTGTTGCTGGAGAAAAGGTGACTGAAACTAAGAAAGTGAAAGAAGAAGAAAAGATGGTTGAAGTGGTAAAGATAATTGAGATTGAGAAGATTGTTGAAGTTGTAAAGCCTTGCGAGAAGTGTTTGGAAGCTTGCAAGGAATGTGCAACAAAAGATGCGATAATTGCTGAGTATGAGAAGAAGAAAGAGCAGTTATTGTTCAACCTCAATTATGTGAAAGAATCTTATGATGTTTTGAACAAAACAGTAACTAGTCTCCAAAAGACAAATTCAGAAAGAGAACAAGCACTTACGATGATGAATGCTGTGATGATGACAAAACAAAAAGCCATCAACTTTTACATCGAAGAGAGTGCTAAATGGAAGCAAGAGTTGGAGACAGAGAAGATTGAGAATGAGAGAATTAGACGTTTATTACAAAGTTATTCTAGTTCTGATTATCTCATTGATCGTATTTACCCAACTGTTGCAGGTATGGAAGTTTTTCAAGACGAGAAGCCAAAGGAAAAGAAAGATAGTGGTAAGAAACCGACTGTTAGCTATAACAAGTGTCCGCCTCCAATTTGGGAAGGGTATTCTCCTAGAAAACCAAACGAGGAGCAACTTGAAAAAGCAGTCAATATAAAGCTAAAAACCGACACCACTGACGTTTTACCAGATAACATTGATGTTACGTTTACTTCGTCTGATACTGATCATGAGTCTGAGTTAATCAAAAAGGTGGTCGATCAGGTGTTGGATACTGAAGAGGAGTCTGAGTCAAAATCTGAGTCTGGAGGGTCAAATTCGTCAGTCAACAGTCAAAAGTCGTCGGTTAAACGGTCTTACAGTAAAGAATTTTTATTATCAAAAGCAAATTTGGATGATGAAACATTTGAAGTTGCATACACTTTAAATGATTCTGACAAATTATACTCTGACAAAGAGTTTCCAATAAGAAGTGTTCGTTTTGATATGATCAAAAAGGTTTTCAAAATGACAGAAATTAATATTTCTGAAATAAAAGATTTAAATCTTACTGAAAAACCTAAAAAGTACACTTCAAGAGTTCAACAACGTCAAAACAAGAAAAAGGGTTACAATTCTGGTTCTGGTTTTCAAAAGAAAACTAACCAAAATCGTAGCTTCAAAAAGAAAGGCTTAGGTTTTATTCCACCTAAAAATTATAAAAATGATAAATATGTTCGAGATTTTAAATCAAAAATGACATATGTTGCAGGAAATAGTCATGAAGAAGAAGCAAAGAGCTCATTCTGGAGACAGTCAAATCAAGAGTTTCTTGCTGAAAAGAAGAAGAATGGAACTGAAGTTTGTCACTCAAAGGAAACTCGAATCTGTTACAAGTGCAATGAAGCTGGTCATATTGCATGGAACTGCCAGAAAAATGCCAAGTCAAAACAGGGAGTTTCTAACAAGTTGAAAGGAAAAGTTGTTGATAGTGAACCACCAACCGAAAAATTTAAAATTTTTGAAAACTCAACTTATGAGGTTGGTGAATGTTCTAAAAAGAATTTTTACAAAAAGAATGCAAAAGACAACCAAGTGTGGGTTGTTAAGAAAGACGATGAGAAAGTCGGCGATGAATCTGGTTCCACAAAGCCAGAAGAGCCACAGGTTGAGATGAAAATTTCAGTGAATGATGATGAGTTTCCATCACTGAAATTTGAAGAAGTTAAACAGAAAGTTGGTAAGGTTGATATCTCGAATCAGTTTTACAACGAGAAAACTAAGTTTGATGTCGAGAAAACATTTAATGGAAGTGTTAAGAAAATTTTTGGGAAAATGTTGAATGGGAAAGTAAAGGGGGTTAAAGATTTTTATGCAACTAAAAAGGCAACTTACAACCCTACTGCGCAAGAACTAAAAGCCATCAAGTCTGAAAAGACTTGGATGGAAGTCTGTTTCCCTTGAAGTCTTAGGACTTTGCCGGAGATCCCAAGTTTGTAATCGTGGATCAGGAATCGGCATCTTTCTTGATAATTGTTTTTGTGATTGAATTTTAAAATTGTTTAATTTTTACAGGATAAGTGTGAATTGCCGGAGCATCCAGGTTGGTAAGTGTGAAGCAGGAATCGGCATCTTGATTGGTAAAATGGTTTGTGTAGAGGTTTATTCCTACATAGACTTATATGTTGTAAATATATTTTGCAAGAGGTACAGAGGTTGCATACATGCAAGTGGTAAATCAGGGACATTAAGTTGTACTTGATCTACTACAAGTAGTTAAAAGTAGACAAGTTGATGAACCACACCCCTAATCTACAAGTGGTAAACTTAACAAAACTTATTTTCCGGAAAAATCATTTTGGTTAAAACAAACTTAAGTGTTTTGAAATCATAATGAGAAAATAGTTTTGTGAAAGGGGGAGTTCTGATTGTTTATGCCAAGTGGATGGCGATTTGAAGCGATTTGATATCGGTTGTCATTTTTTTTGTATAGTTTATTTTCAATTTTTCTAAATTGTGTTTGCATTTTAGGGGGAGTAAGAAATTTTAGAAAATACAAAAACCTTTGAAAATTAAAAAAAAAAACATGATAAAATGAAAAATGAGTTTTTGTTGCATATAAGAGGAAATGATAGTACATCAGTGGACGATCACAACATGCTAAAGAATTGGAAAGTCAAATGTGATAAACGGTCTCACTGATGATGTGTCAGTAGGTTTTTGCACATTTAGTAGATTGTGACGAGATATAAATCTAAATTTCAAACTTGCTTATATCGTGGGGAAACATCTCTCGGATATATGGGTAACCCCCGAAATCTCGTTTGAAAGGTCTCATAATCTGATATACTAGGTCTTTATACTCAGTGATATCTGGGGTATTATTCTGGGACTTCTGCTGAACGGTAGTTCTGACCTAGTCCTCGAATAATACTTTTCGCAAATGCTTGAAACATAGCATAAACCCTCAGCATGCTGATGAAACAATAAAATTGATAGTCGCTGCTGTTGTAGCTAAAAGATCCTCTAAAGGGGACATTCCTTAAAGTCGAAGCTGATATCTCTCTGCGTATACGGAAGTATCGACCTGAGATCCCTCGGTCCTCGCATTACCTAATTTATATACAGATATCATTAGTGTCATAATTACCTGTAAGACTGATTATTGGGATCTGCATACGGGAGTATATTCTGAGGTGGAACACGCGATTGAGTTTAAGTATCTAAGACATTAATCCGTATCTCGAAACAGTTGAACTTTGTGTGAGAATTTAAGTGGACCAGTATACTGACAATCTAAGTGAATTGTTTAGAACTTAAAATGAAATGAAGCTTAACGGTGTTGTTGATATGTCTCAGAAACTGATATGATCCTCTTTCACAAACTCACAAAAATAGTGTCTGTAAATATTTCTTTACTGCATTTTCTTTACATTAAAAATTTCAAAAATATTTTGAGTGTGTTTTAGCATAAACTTTTGAAAAAGTAAAAAAGATTTTCGACAACTGATGTTGGAAAGCTAATTTTCAAAGTTCCAAATGCTAAACATGATGACATTGTTGTGAGGGGGAGTGTGTCTTAATCAGCAAATGTGTTTTGACAATCAACAAGTGGTTCATCATAAAGAAAGTAGTTAGAGGGAGAGTTGTTGTTGGTGCACATGTTTATCAAAGAGAATTAGTGTTGGTGCACTTAATTTGTTAAAGTCATAAAACTTATTTCTGGGTTAAGAATGTGCAGGAAGTGCCAGGTTTCAGATTCTGAAGACAAAGAAAGTCAGACTACGATCCTGAAGCAGATGATGCTGAAGAACTAAAGGAATGCCAGCACATTGTTAAGGGGAGTCTGTTGATGCTGATTGAAAGAGTGAAGCCCAGAGACTGATAAAGATTGAAGATTGTGAAGACTCGACACTTAAGACCCGTCAACATCTGAGGGGGAGTCTGTTGGTGCACACATCTGTCGACTTCGTCTTATATCGAGTCTTGAATTCGTTGCGGATCTGAACAAGAATGATGTCAAGTTCGCATGAATCTTCAAACGAAGTGAATGTTCAAACGAAGTGGATGTTCAAACGAAGTGAATGTTCAAACGAAGTGGATGTTCAAACGAAGTGGTCACTTCATACGAACTGGGGTTTGTCCAGTTCGTATGAAGCTCAGTCCCTATAAATAGGTCATGTTGTCATTTCATTTGTAACTTTTGCATTTCCGGTAGCGAAGCTCTGCCGAGGTATCTCCAGACTGTGTAACACTTTCATATCAATACAAGAGATAGTTAAACTACTTTTAAGTGTAAATCAAGCTGATTCAAAACCGAAACGTCTGTTTCCGCCTCTCGTTTTGGTCTTGAACACTTCTGATCGACTCATATAGGTCGTTTCTCGATCCTACAATATCAACCATCCAATTCATACACCTACTATGAGGAGCCCAGGTACGAGCCATCAACTTCATACACATCCTATGAAGACCAAAGGTATGAACCTCCTCCCTCATACTCATATTTTGATGAACCAAGGTATGAGCCTTTTTATTCATACTTTGAGGAACCAAGATATGAGCCACCACCTTCGTATGCTTATTATGAGGAACCATGGCGTGAACAACCCACCTCATATGAGTATTATGAAGAACAAAATTACGACCCTTATCCATCATATGCTTACAATGAAGGACAATGGTGTGAACCATCTACTTCACATGGGTATTATGAGGAACAAAGGATCGAACAACCGGATTCAAGCTTTAAAAATTCCGATTCTTTTTCTATAACCGAAGTAACCGAGAGGATATTAGAACATATTAGAGTTATCGATCGCTGTATAAAAGAATCTCGCGCAAGGGAAGAGGAGTCCCGCGCAAGAGAAGAATTAAAAAAGGAAGAGATAACTGAAAGTGTTAAAATGGAAGAACAAGTAAGTGAAAAACCGACACATGAGTTAAACAACGAAAAAGGTGAGTCCGACAACGTTAAAATTCAAGAAGAGTCTAATTTTGAAGAAATTAATCTCTTGTCACCTTCTTTTAAAAATCATTGTTTAGTACCCACTCATGCTAAGTTTTTAAAAGAGTTAAATACTAACACTAAAATTGACGAAATGGTAAATGTTAAGTTAACTAATGATCAAACTTCACTAATAAAAGAAGACCCATTTGAAATTAACATTACACCGGTTCCATGTTTCTTTCAAAATTCGTTTATTAGTAATGTCACAATCGATAAAGATCTTTGTGTTAACATAATGCCTAACTACATTTTCGAAAAATTAAGTATTAGTGATTTTTCTCCACTTCAAATACTCATTTTTCTATCCAATCGGAAAGTAATAAAATCAATCGGTGTAGTTGAGGATGTATTGGTTCAAACAAATCAAATGGTAATCCCGACCGACTTTGTCATCCTCGATGACGCTCCTCTAGTGTTGGGACGACCATTTGTAAAGACTCACGAAGCTTTAAAAAACCGGAAGTTCAACAATCTACCTCTTCAATTAGGGGCATTTAAAAGAAGTGTCGATCTCGAACGGTCAATGAAATATCCTTTCGGCAATAATGACCCCCTAATTGAAGATGAAGATGAACCACCCGATACAAGAAAAGAGATTGACCACTTTGTTGAAGAAGAGGTCGCATTAGAACAAACTTTTAAAGTTCTTGATCGAAATGAGCAACCAAATAAGGAGTCTCCTAAAGACCCACCACTTGAGCTCAAAGAACTTCCAAAAGGTTTGGAATATGCTTTTCTAGACAAAGATGGTAATTTACCTGTAATTATTTCGTCTAAATTAGATAGCTTAGAAAAAGAAAATTAATTAGTCTTTTGAAAAAACACAAAAACGCAATAGCTTGGAAACTTGTAGACATAAAAGGAATTAGTCCATCCATGTGTACACACAAAATTTTAATGAATGATGACTACAAATCGGTAATACAACCACAACGTCGAGTAAATCCAAATGTTCAAGAAGTGGTTAAAAAAGAAGTCATCAAATTACTTGACGCCAGACTTATCTATCCTATCTCCGATAGTCCTTGGGTGAGTCCCGTCCAAGTAGTTCCAAAGAAAGGAGGTATGACGGTAATAACTAACGAAAAGAATGAATTAATACCAACGAGAACCGTCACAGGATGGAGAGTATGTATAGATTATAGACGATTAATTGAAGCTACAAGAAAAGATGACTTTCCTTTACCCTTCATTGATCAAATGTTAGAAAGATTATCCGGTCATAAATTTTACTGTTTCTTGGATGGTTTTTCAGGATACTTTCAAATCCCGATAGCACCCGAAGACCAAGAAAAGACAACTTTCACATATCCCTATGGAACTTTTGCTTATCGACGCATGCCGTTTGGTCTATGTAATGCCCCCGCAACATTCCAACGTTGCATGGTAGCCATCTTCCATGACATGATAGAAAAGACAATGGAAGTCTTCATGGACGACTTTTCTATCTTTGGGGATTCATACGACCAATGCCTCGATAACCTTGAACGAATGCTATCCCGATGTGAGGAAACTAACCTCGCCCTTAATTGGGAAAAATGCCATTTCATGGTAACGGAGGGAATAGTACTCGGTCACAAGATCTCAAGCGAAGGAATGGAGGTGGATCGAGCCAAAATAGATACCATATCTAGATTACCACCTCCATCCTCCGTAAGAGCTATCAGAAGTTTCCTAGGGCACGCCGGATTTTATAGGCGGTTTATCAAAGACTTTTCTAAAATCTCAAGGCCTCTAACAAAATTACTTGAAAAAGATGCTTCTTTCATCTTTGACAAGGATTGCAATCAAGCATTTCTAACCTTAAAGGAAATGTTAGTCAATGCACCTATCATGATAGCGCCTGATTGGAAATTTCCTTTCGAAATCATGTGTGATGCCAGTGACTTTGCAGTTGGAGCTGTCTTGGGACAAAGAAAAGAAAAGCATTTTCACCCAATTTATTATGCTAGTAAAACACTAAATGATGCACAAGAGAATTACACAACAACTGAAAAAAATTACTAGCTGTGGTATTTACTTTTGATAAATTTCGTTCTTATCTTGTTCTTTCTAAAACTATAGTCTATACAGATCATGCAGCCATTCGATATCTCATCAAAAAGCAGGATGCAAAACCACGTTTGATTTGGTGGATTCTACTCCTCCAAGAATTTGACATTGAAATCAAAGACAAAAGAGGAGCGGAAAATACAGCAGCAGATCATCTTTCGCGCTTAGAAGACCCAGCTTTAGAAGCGACCAGGGACGAGCAAATCAACGAAAAATTTCCAACTGAGTCCCTGGAAATTGTGGAATACAAGGAAGAACCATGGTACGCCGACTATGCTAACTACCTAGCTAGCGGTATAGTCACAAAAGGTTGGCCACATCATCAAAGAAAAAAATTCTTTGCCAATGTGAAACACTATTTTTGGGAAGATCCATATCTTTTCAAAATGTGTGCCGACCAACTCGTCCGACGATGCGTACATGGTAGCGAAGCACGAAGAATTCTCCGCCATTGTCTTGAAGGTCCATACGGAGGGCATCATGGTGCCGCTAGTACCGCACGAAAGGTATTCGATTCAGGATTTTATTGGCCAACCATTTACAAAGACGCCCAAAGTCTTGTCAAGACATGTGATGCTTGCCAAAGAACAGGTAATATTTCTTCCAAAAACAAAATGCCACAAAATGGCATTCTTGTTTGTGAAATTTTTGATGTGTGGGGACTCGACTTTATGGGAACTTTCCCACCATCGAAAGGAAACAAATATATACTTGTGGCAGTAGACTACTTGTCTAAATGGGCCGCGGCCGAGGCACTTCCAACAAATGATGGAAGAGTCGTGGTAAGATTTCTGAAAAAATTATTCTCTCGTTTTGGCACACCTAAAGCATTAATAAGTGATAGAGGTACCCATTTTTGCAACCATCAACTTGAAATTTTTTTAACAAGATATGGGGTCTATCACCGGGTCTCAACAGCATATCACCCTCAAACAAACGGACAAGCCGAAGTGACTAATAGAGGTTTAAAACGAATACTTGAAAAAACCGTAGGGTTAAATAAAAAGGAATGGGCAGATAAATTAGACGATGCTTTATGGGCTTTTCGAACTGCTTATAAAACAACAATAGGTACAACCCCATATAAGCTAGTCTATGGAAAAAGTTGTCACTTGCCGGTAGAAATTGCACACAAAGCCTACTGGGCAATAAAAAATGTAAACTTAGATTTAGAATTTGCTGGTAAAAATCGATTTTGTCAATTAAATGAATTAGACGAACTTAGGAATTATGCATACTCAAACTCTGAAATTTATAAGAAAAGAATGAAAAATAGGCATGACAAACATATTAAACCTAATGAATTTCGGGTAGGAGATCTAGTTCTTTTGTTTGATTCACGACTTCGACTGTTTCCTGGTAAACTAAAGTCTAGGTGGTCAGGACCTTTTTCTATCACCCATATTTTCCCACACGGTGCAGTAGAAATTAAATCTCGAAATGGGCCTCCATTCAAAGTCAATGGCCAACGGCTGAAACTCTATCAGGGATTCATTGAGGATGAAGAGGAGGAGATCTCGCTCCAAACGATTGAAGAATGAAACCATCATCATACCTGGTAAGTTACGAATGATCGGGACGATGTCTAAAGCGGTAAGGTTTCTAACCAAAGCTCATGGGAAACAAAGGCCACTCACACGAGCACTAAAAAAAAATTTCAAAACTTTGCTCGGCACGAGGCCGTGTCCGCTGGACACGGGGCCGTGTTCGCGCTGCAGACGGGATATATCCCCTTTTTCAAAAGAGTCACTTCATTCCACACGCCCCGTTTCCCCGAAAAAGCTCTGGTTCCAGGCGATTTTTCGCAGATTTTCGACGTCTCCTATCACTCTAACAACATCAAGGTATGATTCTATCACTTTTAGTAGTTAGATTAGTTACTTGCATGTAGTTAAAACACCAAAAATTTGGGGAAAAATCTAGGGTTCTTGAAGTTCATCCGGATCGAACCTCAAATTTTTGTTTAGATCTGTTTGCATTTAGTTAGATTAGTGTTATGGGAAGTAAATACACTTGTATTGTTCATAGATTCACCCGATTTCTCATAAAAACCCCAAACCCTTGTTCTTGAACCGAAAAAGATAAAATTGATAGGGTAAACGAGTTATTTTGGGAAAAACGGCACTTAGGGCTTCATTTTCGGGGGAAACCGCACCTATTGGACCAAAAATTTTCAAGTTTTCGAAACCGGGTCGAAAAATAGAATTTTTGAGTAACAGACGCCTGGACACGGGGCCGTGTCCGCTGAACACGGGGTCGTGTCCAGCTCACTGTTTGCAGTTTTGTCCGGAAATACTTCTGTTTCGTGGTAACTTTTGGTGTATTCTTTCAGATGGCTAGGAAGTTCACAAGATTTAACGCCAATGAGCTCGATGCTAGGGCTCGATACGAGATACTTCAAACAAGGCCGGAGGAATACCCGAGGCAAGCATGCACGAAACTGTTAAATGTGGTGAATCAAATTGACTGTTTCAACAACATTGTCACGGGGCCACTCTGAGTCGCTTTAACAACTCGACTCCGTTCCGTCCACGAATGCACTTTGGAATTCTATAGCACCTTCACATTCAACTCGAGGTGCGACCCGTTCGACAATGATGGGGTAGCATTCCGACGTGGCGGAACGAGGTATTCGATCTCTATGGCTCAATTTGGATCGATTGTCGGGTTGTATGCGGAAGAGGATGCGGGAAATGAGGAAAATACTGGGGGAATGCGAGAGATAGGTGAGAATGAACGCCAAGCCATTTGGGCTCGGATTGTTGAAGGGTACTACAATCCGAGCAGCACTAAGAGTACGAAGCTGAGGGATCCGCTCTACAGATACATTCATAGGCTCCTCGGCTACTCTCTTAGCCAAAGGCATGATAGTAGTGGCGTCGTTGGGTTAAGAGATCTTGTTGTCCTCCACTGTATCCACACCCGCAGACCGCTTGATGTTCCGTTCCTCATGCTCCGAAACATGCATCATAACCGCCTTGCAAGCGCACCGACCCCTATCTTCTTTGGGGGATGGGTGTACCGTCTCTTCAGGCACTTCGCCCACATACCTAGGTCATTTGAGAGGAGCCCATGGTCGGGCATGGTGGATATACACATATGCCGCTCAATGAACCTAATTTATGAGGCGGAAGACGGGACGGTGAGCTTTCAAAGGATGCAAGGTCATGCATGGAACCCGCAAGAAGCACTTGTCCTCCACGCTCCGCAACATCATCAATACCAGTACCAACCCCATGGTGATCCGGGCCAATCATCCTCCTCGGGAGGCGGTTTTCCTAACTTTCAAAGTTTGCATGATTTGTTGCAGGAAAACCTTATGTGCACCAGGAACACCTATAACATGGCAAGCAACATGTACCACCGGGTTGGAGCTATCGAGAGAAACATATCCGATATCCAAGATGATATTGGATATATTCGGGACCACATTTCAGGCCATGGAGGGGATGATGACGATGATGATGACGATGCCATGGAGTAGGCGGGAGGAGCGGAGGAGGAAGCGGTTGGTTGATGACTTCCCAGGTTAACCCTTTTTAATCTTGAACAATTGATGGCCCGCGTGCCAAGTGTTGAACAATTTACTTTCCCTAACTTCTTTTATTTTCTGCACGTATTTTTCTTTTAACTTTGACATGGATGTTGAATTTGGTAAAAGTAGGATGTTTGCTATGGTATGGTATGGTATGGTGTTTATTGATTAAGCAGGTACATACAAGGCTTAGAGTACTAAGCATTAGTACTACTAAAGCCGGGACAGGAAAATCGACGAAAGAAACCTGATTTTCAACTTTGCAGACTGTCCACACGGGGCCGTGTCCAGCCGACACGCCCCCGTGCCCATTCCCTTGAACCTGCTATTTGTACTTATTCTGCAGACCTTGACAGACACGGGGTCGTGTTCAACCAACACGCCCCCGTGTTCACCTTCTGTAAGTTTTCGTTACTGGTATCTGAGCACGGGGTCGTGTCCACTCAACACGGAGTTGTGCCCAGGTAACCAGTAACACAAAATTTTTGCTTTTTCACACCTTTTACACATTCAATCAACCTAAAAACTTATTTTTGGGACACATTGAGGACAATGTGTAATTTAAGTGTGTGGGGGGGGGGGGGATGCTAAAACCTTGAATCTTGCAAGTCCTAAATACAAGCCTTACACAAAACTCTATTGGAACCGCTAATCACCCCAAATTTTTTTCAAAAATTTTTCATTTTTCTTTTACTTGTCTAGGTTTAACTCGGGAATTTCAAGTTCTTAAAAAGGTTATATTTTTTTACGAATTTACAGCTGATAGCGTCGTGATAAAAAGAACCAACATAAGAAAATTATGAAAAGGCATGACAAGCTTAGTTAAAATTTGATTATATATACTTGATCACACAAAAACCCATTCCCACAAAAGTGAGTTTTGAGCCTTTATTGAGCATACAATTACATATCATTAGACTAAATGCTCATTTTTCATTTCTTGTGTGAATAGCCGCTTGGTTCTTACGACTCTAGAACTTGCCATGACGATACATTCCCGGTCCTTATCAACTTAAACCCGAGTAAGTAAATGATGGAGACATTAGGACTAACCCTTTTTTTTTATTTCTACACTATTATTTTTTTACCACCTACCCAAAATCCTCCTAGTTAGCCCCTTTGAGCCTAAACCTTTTCATTTCATAACCCAAACCAAACACCCTTTTACCCACCAAAACCTTTTTTTATTTTTAACCCCTTGTTTTAGTAACTAGCTCGATTTCTCGTATGACTTTTCAAAAAAAAAGTGTGATTGATGAAGCAAAAGAAAATAAACAAACAAGTTCATCAAAAATAACTTTGTTTGAATAATAGCTTCATCAAAATAAAAGTGAAAAAAAAAATAGAAAGTCTTACGAAAACCGACGCTTGTTACGCTTTTCGCCCTTTTTCTACTAACCACTAACCCAACCACCTACCTTTAACCTAAGCCTAACCCTTCACCCAAAAAGTCCTCTTGATATTTACAAAGGTATATAAGTTAAAAAGGAGGAGGATTGATTGCTTGGCAAGCCTATGGTAGGAGTAAGTTCCATGCCGCTCTCGAGTGATCCACAAAAATACATTTTCGGCCGAGTGTTGAGTGATCCCCGTGAGGTATGTGAACTTGTATATAAATAGAATTTTAAAGAGGCATGTTATGCCCTAATAAGTAATTTATCTTATGAAAAGTTTTAAATAAATCATGACGAATAGGATTGTAAATAAATAAAAATAAAACTAAATAAAGAATCTTGGAAATCCAGACACTCTACGACAAGCCCAAAAACCTTCTTCTCTACCCATTCCATTTGGGAGTGTAATAGCCACATTATAAAGAGTTTTGCTTGAGGACAAGCAAAGATTTAAGTGTGGGGGTATTTGATGTGTGCAAAATGCAACATATAAATTTCATCAATTGTGGCATAAAACTAACCCTTTTTTAGTACTAATGTTGGAAAAAGTGTGCTTTTGTCTTCCTTTTGTATTTTCAGGATTAAATGAGCTCAAATTAACAAAAGAAGCAAAAAGACATCAAAATCTAACATAAATACAAGAAAAGGAACAAGACGTGACATGCCCGACCCCACGACAACATCTTCCCAAGCAAAACAAGACAACAGAAGACTGAACACGCCCCGTGCTCAGCCAGCACGGGGGCGTGCCCAAGTGTCAGCAGAAAAGACAAAGTGGTAGAAGATTCTATTGCCCACCACGGGGCCGTGCTCAGCGGACACGGGGCCGTGGTCAACTATAAGATTCGCACAATCCAGGCAAATCTTCATAGTACAAAGATTCTTCTGCACACGGGGTCGTGCTCAGCGGACACGGGGGCGTGGTCAACTAATAAGACAAAGCTGCATTAAATGAAGAAAGAGAGGATGTGGACACGGGGCCGTGCCCACTGGACACGGGGCCGTGCCCGAGCTTCTGTTCAGCCTATAAATAGGAGTGCTTGGCTCAAGCTCAAACCATCCCTTGGCACACCACCTCTCTCACACTTCACCCACCACCCACCACCACCATAACACCATCATCCACCACCATCATCCATTGTCCATCATAAAGTGTGTGAGTCGTCTCGGGATCCAAGATTGATCGTAAGAGTTCTTGACAATCAAGGACATGTTTGCCTAAGTCTCTTACATCACTTGGTGAAGACAAAGTGTCTAGTGTAATACTTTTTATTTCTAATCTTTTCGCACTTTTTACTTGGTTTTGTATTAATGACTTTAATAACTAGTTGCTTATGTTGAAGGTGATCTTTCCTTATCGTTTGTCCGTGGTGTCTTGGCATTATTTTACTGTCTATATAAAATAAAAGATTTTCACCATTCATATCTCCACGGTCTATATGGAGGTATGTTGGCTACCTGGTCAGGGGTTAAGGGAACGGTTTGGTAAAGGTCTTGCCATTGTTCAGCGTTTAGAGGTCCTGCAATGGACCTGGGTCAAATTTAGTAGGACCTCCTTCAATACTTAACGGTATTGGATGGCGGGGGTCCAAACTCTTTGATCCCCTCATAAGTTAACTACTATTAATACTATAACCCGGCTATTTAGGACTGTATCCCTGCTGACTCAGACAACTTAGTCGAGGGTAACGTCACCTCCAAAAGAGGGGCCTACCATAATTTGCATTAATAACTTAATTAATTATCTTCCAATAATCCACCCTTTTAGGATTGTATCCTTGTTGACTCAAACTACTGGGGTGAGGGTAACGTCACCTTCAAAAGAGGGGCCTACTACAATAACTAAGATAATCTCTTAAAATAGTGCAAAAGTGCGGAAATAATCAAAGGTTACACTAGATACGAGTCGGAACCAAGTGATTCATCTTGTCTATCTGCTTTTCTTTTATTTTTATTTTCAGCATTTTAGATAGTTTTTATTTTTCTTAGTTTAAAACATTTTTTCTAAACTTTTTGATTTTATTAGACGTTGAGGATAAACCGGTACTAAAAGCACTTGTGTCCTTGGACGACCTCGGTATCTTACCAACACTATACTACGCTCACGATGGGTGCACTTGCCCATATGTGTGTCTAGTGTTAGTAAATATCATGTTTTATAATTTTAAAATTTGACTAAAAAAAGTGTTAAAGGGGCTTAAAATATACACCTAATATATATAACACTTCACACGAATCATTGGCATACTAGGTACATTATTTTCATCACATGCTTACATTTTGATATGACATTTGGTTTGTTTAAATGGGACCATATACATTCATTAACATTAGCTACACACCTCGTTAGTAGGTAATGGTACCATAGGAATTGACAACTCCCGCTCCTGACATCCTAGGTATGTTTGGATGGAAGGAATGACCGAATTCGATAAAACATAACACAGATAGACCTTTAATTTTTTTAAGGGCTTATCACCACAGTCACAAGGCTTAAATGTATGCATTTTTACATTACCGCATAAATGTTTATATTCAGTATAGCATGCATTTCCACAAGACACAACGTTGATTTAAACCACGTTTTACTTCAATACATTGTTTTGTGCATTTTTATCTATGGCTCAGTAGATATATATAAATATATATATTTCACCTGCCATACATGACATTTTTGTTTACACATTACTTAATTGACATTTGACATAGACATTTTGATATTGATATACACATTTCATGGACTATATTTGACATAAACATTTTGACATGGGTTACACAAAGACATTTGACAAATGATTTAGACATGGGCAATTTACATTGGTAGTTTGTTTGGGTAAGTGGTTTAAGTAACGAGGCGTGTGTAATATGATACAAGCATGGTGGGTACGCCGCTGGTACTTCCTATATATAAGTGCTTGTATGATATTACATATCGTAGCGTTATTTAAATCATTTCAGTTTAGACATATAACATTTTTATACAAATAACATATTTTTCACAAGACATTGTTTTACAAACAACTTATCTTATACAAACTCATTTTACTTGGTTATTCATTTAATCTTACATTATTCTTTTACATATCATCTACTTTATCATCGTTTTTCAAATGATTTATAAAACAAAACATTTTACAAGGATCATGACTGACTTTTGTTAAACAACCTTTTTCAAAACTTATAAGTCATGAATCTTATTTTCACAAAACCTATGTACTCGCCGGCATTTTTATGCTGACGTACCTATTTTCACATGTGTTTCAGGAAATGATGCATAGGATTGATCAAGATACACTTAGGCGGACTTGGGCCTTAGTGACAATAAAAGATGGAAGACTAGTTAATTTTGTTATACTTCTTTGTTTGTTAAGACATTGTAATTCTTTTAATCAATAAAACAATATTTCAATTTTCCATGTGTTATGAAACAATGATTCTGTTACAACACTCCCCGACGATTCCGACACGTTTTGTTGTTTTACGTGGTCCGGGTGTGACAAAAACACCCCCTATACTTCCATATTTGATGATTTAAGAGGTTTCCAAGGTATTTTATGCACAATGAACCTAAGTAAGGATATGAAATGAAATAGAATCACAAAAATAAATGTGAACAAGTCTAATTAAGCGTGTTTGTCGTGATTTAGTATTGAATTTGCATAAAAGTCACTTGTTTACAAGTTTGACGCATTTTGCACAAAGTATGAACAAAGTATAACATGTTTAATATTTTTGAACGTATGAACATGTATGAAGTGTATATAACATAAATGCAAAGAAAATATGAAATTTCATTATGATTCAAGTCTCGGATTTTACAATGATAACAACGAAAGAACGATTACAAGAATACAAGACTTCCAAAAAATTAGAATTACAAACAAGGGTTTCTAATAATGGAAAGTACGAATTAGCAGGGCATTACAGTCTCCCCTCCTTTAGGAAATTTCGTCCCAAAATTTAGGAAGGAGTAACGAAGAATTGTGGATATTTGGTCTTCATATCACTCTTGAGTTCCCAAATAAATTCAGCGCCACGTTTTCCTTCCCATCGAACCTTAACGATAGGAATTTGACTGCGCCTTAGTTTCTTGACACCTCGGTCCATGATTTCGACGGGTTTCTCCACAAAATGCAAATGGTCGTTGATTTGGAGATCTTCGAGAGGAGCTTGAAGTCCTTCTTCAGCTAGACACTTCTTGAGATTCGAGACATGAAACATTGGGTGAACGTTGTTGAGTTCTTGAGGTAAATCGAGTCGATAGGCCACCTTGCCAATCCTCTCGAGTATCTTGAAAGGACCAACATAGCGAGGGGCAAGTTTTCCCTTTTTACCAAAACGAACTACTCCTTTCCAAGGAGATACTTTGAGTAGTACATGATCACCGATGTTAAACTCCAATGGTTTACGTCTCTGGTTAGCATAGCTCTTTTGTCGACTTCTAGCCTTGAGTAAGTTGTTACGGATTTGAAGAATCTTATCCGTTGTTTCTTGTATGAGCTCAGGGCCAATAAATTGTTTATCACCAATCTCATGCCAGCTAATAGGAGATCGGCATTTGCGACCATACAATGCCTCGAAAGGAGCCATTTGAATACTGGAGTGGTAGCTATTGTTGTATGAGAACTCGATCAATGGTAAATGCACATCCCAACTACCACCAAAGTCGATGACGTAAGAACGAACATGTCCTCTTGGGTTTGGATAGTACGTTCAGTCTGTCCATCCGTTTGAGGATGAAAGGCCATATTGAGATTCAAATGAGAACCCATAGCGGACTGGAAAGTTTGCCAAAGACGCGAAGTGAAACAACCATCATGATCAGAAATGATGTCGAGAGGAATACCATGACGGCATATGATTTCGTCAGTGTAGAGTCGAGCAAGTCGTTCAACCTTGAAATCTTTACGATTAGGAAGGAAATGAGCGGTTTTTGTCACACCCCCAAAATCCACACGCGGAGTATCACCGCTTGGAGGCGTGACTGACCAGGATCAAGCCACCAATCATATTGAACATATAAGTAAATACCAAAAATCATTCATCAATACGAAAGGTGTTTTTAAAAACCAAACATCAACAAGTGTGTAGCGGAAGCATAAGTATGTAAACCCAATGTAAATAGTAAATTCAAATGTTTAGATAGATAACATGGCATCATCGATCCATGTCCCACAACGACCTGCTCCTCCCTGTGCAAGCTCCATATGTACCTAAGGTCCTGCAAGGCATGCAAGAGAGAGTCAACAACTAGTTGAGCGAGTTCACAGTTAATAGTTCAACAATAGTATAGCGTGAGTAGTAGTATGTTCGTTACAAAGTATCGTATTATTTCCCATCGCGGCCTTCCCGGCAGGTGTGCGAAGATATTGGGGAATGTTTTTCCCAAGTGTTCTAGACTAGGTTTATTTGTATCGCGGCCTCTCCAGGCAGGTGTGCGAAGATTTGTAAATTTAGTTCGCGGCCATCATATGGCAGGTGTGCGAAGTCAGTCATAATATCGCGGCCAATCCTTGGCAGGTGTGCGAAGATCGTTCAATAAGTGTTACTAGTCTAGTAGTAGGTTCTAGCATCTATGTATGTACAGTAAATCATCAAATCCCCATTCCCACCCGGGAACCCCATGCCTTGGCTTGTGTGAACTCACCTTGGTTTGCTCGGTATGCTAAGTATGTGCTCAAAGTAAATCAATCACGTCCTAAAGTATGCACGTATATAAAATCAGTTTGTGTTCAAGTTGTTCACGTATAATCAGGTAACACGTAATCATAATCATACTAGTCATGTTTGACATCTAACAGCAGTTAGTTATTCCAGTTATCACTTAACAGAATTAACTCAAGTTACTGTGCAGATTAACTGTTCGGCGAAACACACATAATGGCGAAACACATAAGTTGGCGAAACACATAAGTTGGCGAAACACAAATTGACGAAACACATGAGTTGGCGAAACAGGATTCTAATTCGTTGATGGCTCTTGGCGAAACACATTCTGTTTCGCCGAGAGTCCTGTTTCGTCGGACAGTTCAGTTTCGCAGACATCAGTTACAACAGATGCGAGTAACACATAAACCCTAATCATTCTAGCAGCCGCCATCAATAGCAGAAATCATATGAAGATCAATGTGCAAATCGAATCATCATAAATCAACCATCCAAGAATCATTGTCTAGCATAAACCCTAGCTTATGTGTATAGCATATCAAATAACATACAACATCATCACATCAATCCCTATCAAGATACTAATGTAATCAGAATCAGGCCATATAAACAACATTCAGAACCGAGCATTCGATTGTATCAAGTTTCGCATATCATTTATATATCCTACTATATCATATCATACACATCGAAATCTATATCATCACCATCATACTCTCATCACAGCAGTAACACACATCAATCATATGCACCAGCAAGAATCTATATAATACAGAAACATAGAATCGATTAACAAACACACACTAACCGATTCGAGATGAATGAACAAGGATTCGAGAGCTAGGTATGATGGTGAACGATGGTTGTGGCCGTCGCACAGAAGGGAGAGTGTTCTAGGGTTTTTCTGATTGCTTAGGATGTAAAACTGAACCCGTTTCACGTAAATATTCGCGAAATAACATTCTGGGCCGTACTGGGCCTTCGGCGAAACTGGGCTCGGCGAAACAGCGTGTTTCGTCGAGAAGGTGTTGACGAAACTGATCTGTTTCGTCGAGATCGATCTTGGCGAATCTCACTTGTGTTTCGTCGGATTCTTATATGGTTTAACAGTTTAAGTTTTACAACAGTACACATGTTATACAATCACACATAACCATGCAAACACACTACGTTTTATCATAACACAACTAAATAGTCAAAGTCAATCGTGCATTAAATGCGAATAAAGAATGTCGGAAATTCGGGTTGTCACATTATCCCCATCTTGAAAGAAATTTCGTCCCGAAATTTAGCATGCAGTTACTGAGGAAGCTAGTAGTGTGACGTTGTTTACCTGTATCGTATCGCGGCTCCCCGAGCAGGTTTGCGAAGATTACTGGTTTTCTTGGGGTGTCACATTATCCCCCCGTTGATTTGGAATTTCGTCCTGAAATTCTGCATTGGTAGCTTCAGCCTCAGTAGTAGTTGCTTGGTTTCCGAATAACTGGGGATATTTGAGTTCCATTTGATCTTCGCGCTCCCAGGTGAACTCTGGGCCGCGGCGGGAGTTCCAACGAACTCGTACAAGAGGGATTCTCGTGTTCTTGAGGACCTTAACATCCCGGTCCGTGATTTCAACTGGTTCTTCGACGAAGTGCAACCGCTCGTCGATAGTGAGTTCCTTCAAGGGAACTATGTGGGTCTCATCTGACGTACACTTCTTCAGATTCGACACGTGAAAGACATTGTGAACTGCACTGAGTTCAGGTGGTAAGTTAAGTCTGTAGGCCACCTTGCCTATTTTCTCTGTAACTTCGAAAGGTCCGACGTATCGTGGATTAAGTTTGCCGCGTTTGCCAAAACGAACCACACCCTTCCAGGGTGAAACTTTAAGTAGCGCTCTATCCCCAACCTGGAATTCGAGTAGTTTCCTGTCTTTATCAGCGTATACTTTCTGACGGTCACGAGCTGCCGCCATGCGTTGTCGTATTTGTGCAATCTTTTCAGTAGTATCAACTACCATTTCTGGACCTGTGATTTGACTTTCTCCCACCTCTGCCCAACAGAGAGGTGACCGGCACTTACGCCCGTACAATGCCTCGAATGGTGCAGCCTTAATGCTGGTGTGGTAGCTGTTGTTATACGAAAATTCCACAAGTGGCAGATGTTTTTCCCAACCATTGCCAAAGTCTATTACGCACGCCCGAAGCATGTCTTCTAGAGTTTGAATAGTGCGCTCAGACTGCCCATCTGTCTGAGGGTGATAAGCTGTGCTCATGTCTAAACGAGAGCCAAAAGATTTATGCATTGCTTGCCACAGTTCTGAAGTAAAACGTGCGTCCCGATCAGAGATGATGGAGGTGGGCACCCCGTGCCTTGAGACCACTTCTTTTAAGTAGATGTCTGCTAAGGTAGAGAACTTGTCTGTTTCTTTGATAGCCAAGAAGTGAGCAGACTTTGTGAGTCGATCCACGATCACCCAAATAGTATCATTTCCGCGCTGAGATCTAGGTAAGCCAGTAACAAAATCCATGGAAATTTGCTCCCATTTCCATTGTGGTATCTCAGGTTGTTGGAGTGGTCCTGACGGTTTCTGATATTCTGCCTTGACTCTCGCACAAGTCAAGCATTTACTAACGTATGTGGCTATGTGGGCCTTCATGCAAGGCCACCAATATGTAGTTTTGATGTCGTGGTACATTTTATCCGCACCTGGATGTACCGAGTAGCGAGACTTATGAGCTTCATCCATCACTAGCTCACGTAAGTTGCCATAAAGTGGAACCCAAATGCGTCCTGTTACGTAGTAAGCACCATCTTCCTTTTGTTCTAAACGTTGTCTTGAGCCACGTAGGGCTTCAGCCCTGACATTTTCTGGTTTCAATGCTTCTATCTGAGCATCTTGTATCTGAGAAGGAAGACTAGACTGTATAGTGAGTTGTAAAGCTCGCACGCGCTTAGGCGCGGTGTCCTTTCGGCTGAGGGCGTCAGCCACAACATTGGCTTTGCCTGGGTGGTACCTGATTGAGCATTCGTAGTCATTTAACAGTTCAACCCATCGTCGCTGTCGCATATTCAGTTCTTTCTGTTTGAAGATATGTTCGAGGCTTCTATGGTCAGTGTAGATAGCACATTTGGTGCCGTACAGGTAGTGTCGCCATATCTTAAGTGCAAAAACAACCGCTCCCAGCTCTAAATCGTGTGTTGTGTAATTCCGTTCGTGAATCTTAAGTTGGCGCGAAGCATAAGCAATGACTTTATCCCTTTGCATCAATACACATCCAAGACCTTGGATAGATGCATCGCAGTAGACTACGAAATCTTCCGTGCCTTCAGGCAATGAGAGGATAGGTGCGCTACAGAGTCTATCCTTTAAGTGTTGGAATGCTGTTTCCTGTGCATTACCCCAACGGTAAACAACACCTTTCTGTGTCAGTAGTGTAAGCGGCTGAGCAATCTTTGAGAAGTCTTTGATGAACCTTCTGTAGTAACCTGCCAAACCTAAGAATTGACGTATTTCCGTTGTTGTACGAGGCGCAGGCCAATTCTTGATCGAATCTACCTTGGATGGATCGACATGGATCCCATCTTTGTTTACCACGTGGCCTAAGAAGTGGATTTCACGAAGCCAGAAGTCACATTTGGAAAACTTAGCGTATAGCTGTTCCGTTCGTAGAAGTTCCAGTATAAGTCGTAAGTGCTGCTCGTGTTCCTCCTGACTTTTCGAATAAATCAGGATGTCGTCGATGAAAACAATGACGAACTTGTCGAGATAGGGTTTGCACACCCTGTTTATAAGATCCATAAATACGGCAGGCGCGTTCGTTAGCCCGAATGGCATGACCATAAACTCGTAGTGGCCGTAGAGAGTTCTAAATGCTGTTTTAGAGACGTCCTCATCCCGGACTCTCAGCTGATGGTACCCTGACCTTAAGTCTATCTTGGAGTAGTAGCTCGACCCTTGCAGCTGATCGAATAAATCATCTATGCGCGGAAGAGGATAATGATTCTTAATCGTTACCTTGTTGAGTTCACGGTAGTCTATACACATCCTGAACGTACCGTCTTTCTTCTTTACGAATAACACTGGAGCTCCCCAAGGCGAAGAGCTAGGACGTATAAAACCCTTTTCCAAGAGTTCTTGTAGCTGCTTTGACAGTTCTTCCAATTCAGTTGGAGCTAGACGATAAGGTGCTCGAGCTATGGGTGCTGCTCCTGGAGCGAGCTCGATCTGGAATTCGACTTGACGATGAGGCGGTAACCCAGGTAATTCCTCAGGGAACACTTGAGGAAAGTCACGTACTACAGGAATATCTTCAATCTTTTTCTCTTTCTTCGAGGTATCTGTAACGAGTGCCAATATAGCAGTGTGCCCCTTGCGCAAACACTTCTGAGCCTTCAAAAAGGAGATAATACCACTCACGAAACCATTCTTGTCGCCTTGAACTTTGAGAGGTTCTTTGCCAGAACGAGGAATGCGAATAACCTTTTCTTTGCATAAGATCTCCGCTTGTTGTTGAGATAACCAATCCATGCCAATGACGACGTCAAAGCTACCCAGGGTTATAGGGATGAGATCGATGGAGAAAGTCTGACCAGCGAGAATAAGATTACACCCTTTAACTATGTGTGTGGCTTCTAAACTTTTACCGTTAGCTAACTCTACGACATGCTTAGTGTTTAGGAGAGTTGGTGTACGTTTTAACATTTCACTAACTTTTAAAGACATGTAACTTGTATCCGCACCAGAATCAAATAGTACAGTAACATAAAAGTCGTCTAGAAGAAACTTACCCATAACTACGTTGGGATCATTCCTTGCATCACCCTGACCGATCACAAACATACGGCCTCTAGCACCATTGTTGTTGTTGTTCCCACCGTTGTTGTTGTTCCCGTTGCCCTGATTGTTGTGATTGTTGTGATTGTTGTTATTGTTCTGGTTCTGGTTTAACTGAGGACAATCCCGCTTGTAATGACCTTCAGCCCCACACTGGTAGCATCCCCTGTTTCCATGCTGCTGCTGCTGAGGCTGGTTTCGTGGAGCAGGTGGTTGTTGTTGCTGGTTCTGATTCGCAGGTCGTGAACTCCTGCAATCTTTAGCCTCGTGACCCGTCTTAAGACATCTTTGACACTGTTCCCTGCGATATCTTCCGCTGTGGTGTTTGTTGCACCTTCTACACCATGGGTGAATTCCCCGATATCCACTCTGCCCTTGACCACCTGATGACTGCTGATTTGGACTCTGGTGGTCATTTGTCTTGCGTTGCTGAGCTTGAGACTGAACAGTAGCTGAACCTTTGCTGGAATCCCCCTCCCATTTCCTCTTATTGTCGCTGGGAGTAGCAGGAGTAACTGAAGTGGTAGTGGTAGCAGTAGCGTTGATGCGTTTAGGCAACCTGTTTTGCTCCACCGCCTGATCAGTGAGACGGTGAGCCAACTGAACAACCTGCTGGTAAGTGGCATGATTTGCTGAAGTCACATGACTTTGGATCTCTGGCACCAAACCCTTAAGATATAGTTCGATACGTTTGTCCACCAGAGTAGGACACAGTAACGCAAGCTCATTCGATCTTTTGGTATACGCTTCAATCTCAGACCCCGTCATCTTGAGGTTGAAAAACTCGACTTCCAGCTTATGAATATCATCTCGACTGCAGTATTCTTCTTTGATCATCTCTTTGAAATTGTTCCATGGGGTGGCGTTAGCAGCAACCAACCCCAGTATTTGGACCTGAGCTTTCCACCATGTGAGGGCTAAACCCTCGAGGGTACCGGTAGCATATTTCACCCTGCGTGCCTCAGGGCATTCACACATCTCAAACACAGACTCTATCTTTTCAAACCAGTGCAGGAGACCTACGGCTCCTTCAGTGCCGCTGAAAGTGGTTGGACGACAGTCCATGAAAGTCTTGAAAGTGCAAACAGGTGCTTGACCTGTTGTGTATAAGAATTAGGACAAGTTTAAACACGAGAGTTGATTTAGGAATGTAGGATCTAAGGATCCTAGTGTGAGTTGTAACTGCAGGGTATACCTCCTGCTTGTGCGGCTGCAACTGCCGCAGTAACTCGTTCGTTAATGAGGGCCGTCAACTGGTCCTGGGTCATGTTGATACGTGCAGACATGATCTTCATAGTAAAGATAACGTAAGTGAGATAGGTTCGCGAATAGTGCGATGACAGAAGAGAGTAAGCACACAAGTGTTCTCAAGTAATAGCATATAGTGGGTTCTGTACTCTAGGCATACCACGAGCAAAGTTCTATGTAGTTCTAGCATGTAGGTAATGTAACATGAATAGTAATACCTATGGTGTTGAGCCTTGCACGTGGAGCGAAGCGTCGTTGTGGATCGTTGAGAGCACTGTTCTGGTTATAGTCTGGTTTTAACAAAATCGTTTTCCCTTTATTAAAACCAAGTTCTCTATAACCAATGGCTCTGATACCAATCTGTCACACCCCCAAAATCCACACGCGGAGTATCACCGCTTGGAGGCGTGACTGACCAGGATCAAGCCACCAATCATATTGAACATATAAGTAAATACCAAAAATCATTCATCAATACGAAAGGTGTTTTTAAAAACCAAACATCAACAAGTGTGTAGCGGAAGCATAAGTATGTAAACCCAATGTAAATAGTAAATTCAAATGTTTAGATAGATAACATGGCATCATCGATCCATGTCCCACAACGACCTGCTCCTCCCTGTGCAAGCTCCATATGTACCTAAGGTCCTGCAAGGCATGCAAGAGAGAGTCAACAACTAGTTGAGCGAGTTCACAGTTAATAGTTCAACAATAGTATAGCGTGAGTAGTAGTATGTTCGTTACAAAGTATCGTATTATTTCCCATCGCGGCCTTCCCGGCAGGTGTGCGAAGATATTGGGGAATGTTTTTCCCAAGTGTTCTAGACTAGGTTTATTTGTATCGCGGCCTCTCCAGGCAGGTGTGCGAAGATTTGTAAATTTAGTTCGCGGCCATCATATGGCAGGTGTGCGAAGTCAGTCATAATATCGCGGCCAATCCTTGGCAGGTGTGCGAAGATCGTTCAATAAGTGTTACTAGTCTAGTAGTAGGTTCTAGCATCTATGTATGTACAGTAAATCATCAAATCCCCATTCCCACCCGGGAACCCCATGCCTTGGCTTGTGTGAACTCACCTTGGTTTGCTCGGTATGCTAAGTATGTGCTCAAAGTAAATCAATCACGTCCTAAAGTATGCACGTATATAAAATCAGTTTATGTTCAAGTTGTTCACGTATAATCAGGTAACACGTAATCATAATCATACTAGTCATGTTTGACATCTAACAGCAGTTAGTTATTCCAGTTATCACTTAACAGAATTAACTCAAGTTACTGTGCAGATTAACTGTTCGGCGAAACACACATAATGGCGAAACACATAAGTTGGCGAAACACAAATTGACGAAACACATGAGTTGGCGAAACAGGATTCTAATTCGTCGATGGCTCTTGGCGAAACACATTCTGTTTCGCCGAGAGTCCTGTTTCGTCGGACAGTTCAGTTTCGCAGACATCAGTTACAACAGATGCGAGTAACACATAAACCCTAATCATTCTAGCAGCCGTCATCAATATCAGAAATCATATGAAGATCAATGTGCAAATCGAATCATCATAAATCAACCATCCAAGAATCATTGTCTAGCATAAACCCTAGCTTATGTGTATAGGATATCAAATAACATACAACATCATCACATCAATCCCTATCAAGATACTAATGTAATCAGAATCAGGCCATATAAACAACATTCAGAACCGAGCATTCGATTGTATCAAGTTTCGCATATCATTTATATATCCTACTATATCATATCATACACATCGAAATCTATATCATCACCATCATACTCTCATCACAGCAGTAACACACATCAATCATATGCACCAGCAAGAATCTATATAATACAGAAACATAGAATCGATTAACAAACACACACTAACCGATTCGAGATGAATGAACAAGGATTCGAGAGCTAGGTATGATGGTGAACGATGGCTGTGGCCGTCGCACAGAAGGGAGAGTGTTCTAGGGTTTTTCTGATTGCTTAGGATGTAAAACTGAACCCGTTTCACGTAAATATTCGCGAAATAACATTCTGGGCCGTACTGGGCCTTCGGCGAAACTGGGCTCGGCGAAACAGCGTTATTCGTCGAGAAGGTGTTGACGAAACTGATCTGTTTCGTCGAGATCGATCTTGGCGAATCTCACTTGTGTTTCGTCGGATTCTTATATGGTTTAACAGTTTAAGTTTTACAACAGTACACATGTTATACAATCACACATAACCATGCAAACACACTACGTTTTATCATAACACAACTAAATAGTCAAAGTCAATCGTGCATTAAATGCGAATAAAGAATGTCGGAAATTCGGGTTGTCACAGTTTTGGTCAAACGATTGATGATTACCCAAATGCTATCATGACCAGAAGACGTGCGAGGAAGTTTGGTTATGAAGTCCATAGCAATGCTATCCCATTTCCAAACGGGGATTTCAGGTTGTTCGAGTAGACTAGAAAGTTGTTGATGCTCAGCTTTGACCTTTGAGCGAGTGAGGCATTTTGAAACATAGATGGCGATGTCCTTTTTCATACTAGGCCACAAATAGGATGTACGTAGATCGTGATACATCTTATCAGCACCAGGATGAATAGAGTATAGGGACTTGTGCGCCTCGTTCAAAATGAGCTCATGACGATTGTCGCGATCTGGCACCCAGATGCGATCGAGGTAGTAATGAAGTCCATCAGATTTTGTCTCAAGTTGGTCGATAGAAGCACCACGAATTTCGACGATTAGACTACCTTCGTTGGCTGACAAATATTGCGCTTCGCGAATGCAAGTATGAAGATCGCTAGAAACTTGAAAACAACGAATTCTACTAACATGAGTCTTACGACTAAGCGCATCGGCCACGACATTCGCTTTTCCAGGATGAAAACGAATCTCGCAGTCGTAGTCGTTAAGTAATTCCACCAAACGTCGCTGATGCCTATTAAGCTCTTTTTGGTTAAAGATGTGTTGTAGGCACTTATGGTCAGTGAAAACCACACACTTTGTACCATATAGGTAGTGTCGCCAAATCTTTAACGCAAAAACAACTGCGCCAAGCTCGAGATCATGGGTAGTATAGTTTTTCTCATGTATTTTGAGTTGACGAGAGGCATAAGCGATGACTTTGTCTCATTGCATGAGAACACAACCAAGACCATGATTCCAGGCATAGCAATACACCACGAAATCATCATTCCCATCAGGAAGAGCAAGAATGGGAGCGTTACAAAGTAGATTCTTAAGAGTTTGAAAAGATTCCTCTTGCTCAGGACCCCAAGCAAAAGGTTTCCCTTTTTGAGTCAACGAAGTGAGAGGAACGACGATCTTTGAAAAGTTCGAGATGAATCGGTGGTAATAACCCGCCAATCCTAAGAAGGAACGGATTTCAGAAGGAGTTTTAGGCGCGGTCCAATTCTTCACTGCTACGATTTTGGAAGGATCAACATGAATTCCTTTTTCACTAACAACATGTCCAAGGAATTGGACTTCTTTGATCCATAACTCGCATTTGGAAAGCTTCACGTATAGACGTTTGACACGTAGGAGTTCGAGTATGAGACGTAGATGGCATTGGTGATCGGTTTGGGATTTAGAATAAATGAGAATATCATCAATGAAGACGATAACGAAACGATCCAAGTAAGGTTTACAAACACGATTCATAAGATCCATGAACACAGCGGGTGCGTTAGTCAAACCAAAAGTCATAACCATGAACTCATAGTGTCCATAGCGAGTGCGAAATGCGGTTTTAGGAATGTCCTCTTCGAGAACATGAAGTTGGTGATAACTAGATCGAAGATCGATCTTAGAGAAGCAAGTAACGCCTTGAAGTTGGTCAAAGAGATCATTGATGCATGGAAGAGGATAACGATTCTTGATGGTTAGTTTGTTAAGCTCACGATAGTCGATGCACATGCGGAATGAGCCATCCTTATTCTTTATGAAAAGCACGGGAGTACCCCAAGGTGAGGTACTAGGACGAATGAAGCCCTTATCGAGAAGTTCTTGGAGTTGCTTAGATAACTCTTGCATCTCAGAAGGTGCAAGACGACAAGGAGCTTTGGCAACAGGAGTCGATCCTGGTACGAGGTCAATACGAAAGTCAACAGATCGAGGTGGTGGAGGACCAGGTAAATTTTCAGGAAAGATGTCAGGGAAGTCGCACACCACTGGAACATCACTTACGCTATTTCCCTTTCCCTTTTCTTCCACGACGTGGGCTAAAAAGGAAAAGTATTGTTTGCGTAAATATTTGTTCACTTGTGTGTAGGACATCAACTTCAGTCCTTCTGAAGGTCGGTCTCCATAAACGTGTAGAGTGTCGCCAGATGGAAGAGGCAAACGAACGTACTTCTCGTGGCAAGCGATTTCAACATGGTTCTTTTGAAGCCAATCCATGCCTATGATGATGTCGAAACTACCTAGTTGCATGGGTATAAGGTCGATGGTAAAAACGTGCTCGTTAAGAGTAAGAAGGCAATTGAGAAGAACATAATCGACTTAGATGGATTTGCCATTGGCAACTTCGACAGAAAACGACTTAGGTAGCTTAGAGCATGTACAATTTAACAACGATTCAAATTCAACGGACACAAAGCTTTTGTCCGCACCAGTATCAAATAGTATCGAAGCGTAAAGGTTATTAACAAGAAAAGTACCATTAACAACTTCATTATCGTTGCGCGCTTAATTTGCGTTGAGATTGAAAGCTCGTCCTCGTGGAGGTTGTTATTGTTCCTGATTCAGTTGAGGACACTGAGGACAGAGATGAGTTGTGTCACCACATTTATAGCAGGCTCTAGCTAGTTTAGCATTTTGTTGAGCTAGTTGAGCTTGTTGAGCTTGTGGCGTAGGGTTGTTACGACAATAGGCGGTGTTATGACCAAAACGGTTGCAAATGGTACAATAGCGACAATTGACGTTGGTAGGATGGTGAAAGTTGCAAGTGGTACACTTGGGATGAATCCCAGTGTATGGCTTTCGATCGTTGGCAGGCGTAACAGGGTTTGGGTTCACAATTGGTACAATTGCGTTGCAACCAGGGTTCGATTGCTTTTGCTTCTTCCCCTTGTTGCCACTTGATTGTTGGGTGATTTGATTGGCTGGCTTGGAAGAAACGGAAGTTGTAGCTAGTTTATCGCGAACGCGATTGTTGTTAAGGGAAGCTGCAAGACGGTAAACGACTTCGATATTGTCGAGTTTGGCAGCCTTGATTGTGTCATGCATTGCAGGAGGTAAACCATTTATGTACTTGCGAATCATGCTATCGGTTGTCAAAACAAGATGGGGAACAATGAAGCTAAGCTGTTTGAAACGGGTAGTATAGGCTAGGTTATTGTCGCCAACTTGCTTTAGAGCCCAAAATTCTTCTTCTAACTTTTGTTGCTCATGAGGAGGGCAAAATTCTTCCATCATGAGTGTTTTGACTTCCTCCCAAGGTAAAGCGTAAGAAACTTCGTTAGAGTGGAGATTTCGTTCGTTGGTCCACCATTCCAAAGCTCAGCCTTGGAAGACCCCAGTAGCGCTTCACGTCTTGAGCTCTTCAGGACATTCACTGTTGATAAACGTGACCTCTATGCTATCAAACCACTCAAGCATAACAGTCACCCCATCGTTGCCAGCGAATGGCTTAGGGTTGCAAGACAAGAAGTGTTTGAAGTTGAAAGACACGGGCTTGCGCACTTCGAATTTCGAATCGACGGAGGAGTTTGGTGTAGAGCTAGCTTGGATTTCGGTAACGATCTTTGGAACGATGCGAGCGATCTGATCGGCCATGAATGCCATCATTTTATTTTTGGAGCTGGTCTTAGACTTCTTAGTCGAGTTGGAGAGTTGGCCAGACATCTAAGATTCAAATGAATGAATAGGTGAGACTTGATCATAATGTTTGTTTAAGAAAAATCATTTTCAAGAATGCGTCACATAGCATAAAGGTTCACATAGCATATAAAAATTCAAATAGTTTCACATAGCATAAGATGTTCAATCGGTTTCCCATAGCATAAATCACGAATTCCACATAGCATAACATGAATAATGAAAGCATCATAAATTTAGTTTGTTCACGAGAGATTTTTATTGTTTTTTATTGTGAGAAACGTGCGAATATGTGTAACGGTTTTGAAATGAACGAAGTATCAAGTATATAATCACATATAAATTAAGATAACATAAAAGAGAGACTCATAAACCATCGGATTGTTTCGGGTAGAGAAACGTCAACTATTCAAAAATGGGTCGAAAGTCCTTTCGAATTAGAGAAAACGTGCTTTGGCCTATAGGTAAGATACTCTCGTTGAGAAGCGATTAACGGCATCTTACCCTTCTAGTTATTACACGTCTCTAATTGATTGAAATAATCAAGACTTTGGCGAGATTGAAAATCGAGGGATGGGACTTAATCGACAAGATGCGGGTTTCACCCCTAACTTGACGTTTTCGTACCCTAATGTGGTTGGTACTCTTCGGGTCAAAATATAATTTCGACACTTTGACGAGGGTCCACTAGAGTTTGAAATGGAAATTACGATTAAGATGTGGATTTCACTCCTAACTTAATGGTGGATTTCATGCAAAAATAGAATTAAGCGGAATGAGAGTCGTTTACCAAATTGTGGGTTTCATGCCTATTTTGGTAAATTCGTCTCGTTTTTGTACGAGTGTATTCAAGTCTTCAAAGTGTATTGTGTTAGCCTTAGGAAAGGCATGTAAGTTTAATAGACCAAAGAAGAAGAAATAAGAAGCAAATAAGGTAGAATGCATGAAGTTTTAAACGAAAAATACGAATCAAGTTCCTAAAACTATAGACTAGTGCAAAGCATTCCTACTTTTCCTAATTCCCTATAGTTATGACTCTGATACCAGTCTGTCACACCCCAACCGATAGTGGAAACATCGGGATGAGATGAACAAATTGCTCAAAACTTCATAACACTATGTGACAATATAATTTAAATTGAAATTTCATTTCGATACTAAATTGTCATACAAAATCCAAATAAAAGACAACATTGTTTCATAAACATAACATCAAAATAACAAAATTAATCTAGATGTGTATCTAAGTCCACCTAAATTGCGTTTCTTCATAACATCATCTCCTCAATCAACCTACAACATGTATTAAAATACATCAACAAAAAGTTGGCGAGTATACAAGTTTTCATACATAGCATAATATAGATTAAAAAGTTTAAAGTCTCATATCCAACATGACTAACCAATATGCAAGTTCACTAAATATGCTGAAATGGTGTACTATATGTTCAAACCCAAGAATCCAACGTGTTAATATAGCCTATCCCAAAGAATAACGGGAGGTTAACATGTTTAACTTAACAATACCCCAAGTTTCGTGGGCGGTGCGTTAATCCTATAGCGCTATAACTGTTAAGGTAGGCTAGCAAAGTTAATGAAGCATATATCAACACAAATAGTTTACACAGCATACAATTCTAACAAGCATCGTATAGTTTCATGTTAAGCATGGATAGAGTTTAAAATAGTTTCATGTGAAGTGTGATTTTGTATAACATACATGTTGCACCCAAAAGTGATAAAAGGAAAACGGGATCGAGTATACTCATGGTTTTGCAAGCTTCCTACTTGATATCCTGTGAGTGTTTGGTTGATTAGATTGGAGCACCTTGTCCTTCTACACGAAGAAACATAGGTGTGTGAGTATTGGAAGTTAACAGAGGAATAATGATTCGGGGTTTAAATTACATGAAAATAACATATGAGAAAGTAGTCACCTAGCACACATGGTACTTGTTCTTGACACTATGAAACTCGAAAGAGTTTAAATGTTTTCATGGGACAAAAACTCATTAGAATCGTGACAAGCATTATGGTTCTTAGATGATATAACCTACTATCTCGACAAATGCCCACTAGTTCATCATCAAGAGTTCGATTACTTGGATAATATATAAGTATTATATAGTGTACATTACGTCATATAGGTCAAGCATGAGGTAGGAGGATGAATCCTCCATTTAGGAACCTCTTTGTATTACGTACAAGTCATGCATGAGGTAGGATGAATAAGTCTTCCATTTAGGTACCTGTTGGTGTTCACCACTACACTTGTTGTTATAAATAATCAAGGAGGGTCATGAACATACAATAAAGAATAAGTTAACTACATCTAATCTAAGGAAACCATCAAGTAATGTGTGAATATTCAAGTAGGATAGCCCAAGCTAGTCCTACAATCACATAAACATCAAGCATTAAGCTTGTTCATTACTTGTCGGTTAAACCCTGATCAAAACAAAAAGTTTATGAGGTCTACACCTTTGATTTTAAGTGTCACAACTTTGTTTTTAAGCCCAACTAACCATAGAAGTGATTATGAGCATAAGGACATAGGAATATGTATGAGAATACTCAAGTTTAACAAGTTTAACAAAGTTTAAATCAAATCAGAAAGTTTGCATCACTTTGGAGCCTGTTTTGGTGATGTTCCAAGCATTGGTTTTCCATGGAAAACCTGTGGAATCATCCCTTAGGTTGTTCCAAGTGATTAGGAAAAAGAATCAAAGGAAAAGACTAAGAAATGGAGAAGTTACGCATACTTAAGCAACTTGTGATGATTCTAATCTTGTTCCTGATTAACAACTGATTAGTGATTGATTTGAGATATTAGTATGAGTTTGTAAAGTGGATGAAGTGTGGAAAACACTTGGGTTTTATAAGGGAGGATTGGGGTTGGTTGTAGTTGAGTAATAAATGTAAGAAACGCATTGAAAACTCAAAAAAAAAAAAAAAAAACACAAAACCCGCCAATAAAATGAGCTGGAACATGATTCTGCGGATTACACGGCCTCGTAGGCTGCGAAGCAAGAGCCTGGGCCGGGTCGCAATCGGTGAGAAGGCTGGGTTTGGGCACAAGTTTGATATTTGTACAAAACACCCCCTATACTTCCATATTTGATGATTTAAGAGGTTTCCAAGGTATTTTATGCACAATGAACCTAAGTAAGGATATGAAATGAAATAGAATCATAAAAATAAATGTGAACAAGTATAATTAAGCGTGTTTGTCATGATTTAGTATTGAATTTGCATAAAAGTCACATGTTTACAAGTTTGACGCATTTTGCACAAAGTATGAACAAAGTATCACATGTTTAATATTTTTGAACGTATGAACATGTATGAAGTGTATATAACATAAATCTAAAGAAAATATGAAATCTCATTATGATTCAAGTCTTGGATTTTACAATGATAATAACAAAAGAACGATTACAAGAATAAAAGACTTCCAAAAATAGAATTACAAACAAGGGTTTCTAATAATGGAAAGTACGAAATAGGAGTGCGTTACATACGTATACCCTATTCATGACATGATCTACATATGATTCCTTCATTTAAAGCATACCATTTGTACATGTATTTTCCCCGAAGTTTAGAAAACAGAAAAAACGTTTAAAAGTGGGGACATGAACTCACTGTTTTGCGTCTTGAGCGTATAGCTTCACCGGCTTCTGCTGCTTGAATATCGTCACCTATAGACGTTCTAAGTATGTTAATCACCTAACTTGTAAACCTCTAAGTACAAGTTACTATTTGGATCGTGTCTTGCATGTATTGTTTCTTGTATCATTGTATATGTATGTTAAAATATTTTTAATATTGTATTTGTTATATATATTTTTATCCAAAAAATATATATTTGTGTAAGTAGGATTTGAAAATGTTATATATTAAAAATAATATATTTTTAACCTTTTCAAATATATGTTACTTATGTTGTTTCCCAAAAATAAATACAAGTAACTTGTTAAATAATATTTCCAATATTATTTTTGGTGTAAGTATACTTAGGAAAGTATACTTGTATTTTAAGTGTAAATACTTGTATATTTGTATTAATTAACAAAAATCAACTCTTTGATTTTTATTACTTTCCAGAATTTTATTTCTTAAAAATAATAATATTTTTAAGGTTTATCAGTTATATATATATTTTATCACACTTTGTTATATATATATATATATATATATATATACACACACTTATTTTTGTCACTTGTCACATTTTTATAATTCTTCCATCACTTATAGTAATTTTGGTATAAGTCCATAAATATATAAAATTGTCTAAGTCCTTAATTTTGTAGGAAATATATGTATATTGATATATATTTTTGTATTTGTCCATGTATCCTTTTATAAGTAATTTTGTATACTTGTATCATTGTGTATTTCTTAATTATTTGTATGTGTAACTTTGGTGGTATACTCCTTTGGATTATTTAATGTATTTTTCAAGTTCCTAACATACTAATACATATAATACACATAATATACACTTAGCACATAATCTTGTGACCACTAAATATATATATGTTTTTCCCTAAAAATATGCATACTTAATATTGTTTTTATATTTGAAGAAATCCTTATTTATTATTTTAATTTTTGCATAAAAATTAGGAAACCTTAGTAAATATTTTTAGGTGAATCTTTGGGAAATAAGTTTCACCAAAACTTATATTTTTCTAAGTGTTAAAATTTTATAAAATTTTTGACATAGTTTCCCCTAAAAATGGAGGTTTCCCATGTTTTCAAAACATGTGTTTATTTAATTTTATTTTCATTATCAAAAATCAATTTATAACAACTTTTACAAGTAACATACACTAAAATCATCATGAAAAACCTTATGATGAACTTGATTTTTGTTAAAAATGTGTAGTCTTTTAGATCTACACTTTACATACATGGATCTTCCAAAAACAAGTGCTCTTTTTAAGTTTTAACAAACTTTTTATAAAACTTTAACTTACTAAATAAACCATCCATGAGTTTTAGGGTTTCAAAACCATGAAAAACATATTCTAAAACCATTTTTATGTTCATTTTAGAGATCTTTATGTTCATCATCAAGTTTCATCATGAATCTTTCAAGATCCATGCTTAAACTTGTTAGATCTAAGCTTCTAACAAGCTTACACATGATGGATCTAACTAAAAACACAAGATTAATGTTCACAACTTCATATCATACACCAAACAACTTCATAACAACTTGTTTTCATCATGGTTATGTTAGATTTTCATGTTTTCATCTTTAAAAGTTTGGTTTCTTAGATTATGAAACTTGTGCATAGCATGAACATGGACTAAAAGTTTGGTTTCTTAGATTATGTAACTTGTACATAGCATGAACATGGACTAAAAATGAGTGTAAGAGACTTACCACTAGCTCTTGTGGCTAGGGAAGTGACAAAGAACACAAGAAGAAGAAGAATGAAGAAGATTTGATGGATAAAAGCTCCTAGTGAAGGCCCTTCTACTTATTTTGCTTGTAGCCTTCTTAGATCATCTTCATACACCTTGTAATCACCTTAGATTGGCTTGAAAGTAACAAGAAAATGGTGATGGTAGTGTAGGTGGTTGTGGCCGAGAGTAGAGAGGAGAGAATGGGGAAAGAAGTTGTGAAATTTTGAAAGTGATAATGAGAATGATGAACTTGTGGGTTATGATATAATCTTCCAACAATTATATGTCCATTGGTCCTCTTATCCCATATCTAGCCTTCATTAATCAATATTTTAATGGGAAAGGGTGTGGGCCCATGTTGGGGCCGGTTGGCATAAGGGGGGGGGGGGTAATATGTAAGTTTTTGGAAGTTGAAGGTAGAAGATGTAAATTGGAAGGTTAAGTGTTTTTATGTGTTTTTATGATTTTAAGGTGTTCTAGCATTCTAACTAGCTTTATATCACTAAAACAATGCTTCTAGTCTATTTTTGGTGTTTTGGATAGTGCCCGGTTATTCGTTCGGTTATCGGTTCGTTAAAGTTGTTGGTGCAGTTGTCTGTCGACTACATCTTAGTTCGAGTCTCGGGTTCGTTGCGGTTTTGGTCAAGCATTATGTCATGATGACATCATCAAGATGACATCATCAATGACATCATCTCACAAGAGACAAAATCAGTCACATGGTTCCGCTCATATGTCATAGAACTAGGTCCGCTTATATAACATTGTGGTAGGTCCGCTTATATGTAAGTGTGAGGTCCGCTTATGTGAACATGTACGTAAGAGCGGACCTGATCACCTATATATAGTTCTATGAGCGAACCACATAGGAAGTTAGAGGTGTATTCTTCCGGTGAGCCACGAAGTGCTGCCGAAGTGTTGATTTGATTATAAACGTCATTCAGATTAATAGAATCAACATATTAAATTGAATTCTCGCTGAATTGTACTCGGTTTGTCTGTTTCCGCCGTTCAAACTGAGATAAACTCTTCTAAGCGACTCGTTTAGGTCCGAATTCGATCCTACAAAAGTGCTAAATAGTGCAGTTTTGCAAGGTATGAAGCACCTTTTGTGAAAGTTTTCATTCCCGACACTTTACAAGTTATTCTGGATATTTAAACCTTAATTCTGCATATTATTTTAGTGTTTATTTGCTGTTTTTTGCTGAATTTCTGCAGAATTCTGCATTTAAAGTGCGTTTCGGGTACTTTTTAGTGCTTGTTTTAGCTTCAGGGAAGTGTTTATGTTAACTTTTGTTCACATGCTTAGTGTTCAATGTATTTTTGATGTTGGACCTACATCTAAGTTCTAAATCTATTATCTGTTTGTATTCTGAAGTCATGCTGACGCATCTTGTCTAACTGTAACACTCGTCTTATAATTCCGTTGTTTAATCATAAAATACAGACTTTTTAAAACAAAATACATAATTAACAAAAACTTAGTTAATAAACTAAGATGTACTTCATTATAGTGTTTGAACATAGTCAACAACTAGATTAAAACATTCAACATTCAGTAGTGTTTACAAAACAACATGATTTAAACTAAATTAGATTAGCGCGGAAGCATTAAAAACATGTGTTCGGTTCTGGATTCCCTTGCTTGATCGACATCCACAACAAAACGAGCATCACCTAGGGCCAAAACCATATCAATTGTTAGTTTTGACGTCTTAATATCAAGTAAATACAAGTTCTATTGCTTAAACAATGAAAAACAAACAAAATTCTGCAATTGGGGTCTGTCGCGCCCCGCGACAGATCAGGGCCAAGCTTTCGCGGCCCACGACGACTGTCGCGTGACGTGACAGTGATTGCAGTTTGGCGTCGCGTAGCACGACTGCTTCATTTCGACGGAAGGGTTGTTGTTTGATGCTGTATGTTTGCCCAGTAACTTTATTTCCCTTGTCAAACTTTAAAATATCATAACTTTTGATTTACATGTCCGTTTTATCCGATTCTTTTTCCTATATATCCGTATTAAAATTACGGATCTAATTACATAAATTTCACTTAACGAAACCCGGATTGTGAACGAATAGCCCACATAATCCTTGTTTTGATTATTCGAACCATTAACTATGTGTGCAATTGTTTGCCTATCAATTCTTTTGGCATTCTAATCTCATTTACCCATTTTCCGGGCTTGTGATTTATAGCGTATCCATACCATTATATAGCAACCCTCCAAAATATTTTTAACACCCTAATATATTTTAAAATGTCCCAATATATCTCAAAATATACCCCATACGCGAAAACCGAGCCCAAAATACAATATATAATTAAAAATAAAATAAAATCAAGTTTTATATGTCGCTCGCGGGCCGCGTAGACCCCTTAGGGATCTTACGCGGGGCGCGGCAGCTAGGAGTCAGGGCCGCACCCGGTGCTGCCACTTATCAGCATCGTGGCGAAGCTAGTGAGATGACTGGGCCAGAATAGGGCCTACCCAGTCTACTACGCGGGTCGCGTAGGCCTCTCCCTTCTCTTACGCGGGCCGCGAGGGAAGGTGAAAGGTCACCTATAAATAGAAACCTCGGGCCTTCTCTCTCGAATTTTCTGCATAGTAGGCATAATCTCGGGCATAATACCCCCCTAATTAACGAAGTTCTGCCCCGTTGTAAGTATTATAACCCCGGTTACGTATTAGATACGCTACCCGATTGATCCAGGGTTCTGTAATGGCTGTTTTGGTCCAGCCCGACGTAGTCACAGGAATGCCGTCTCGGGGAGGGTATTACTATTGTAAATATTGGGTTATTATACTTACACGTGTGCATTGTGTAAATTATAGATAATCAACAGGTGATATTCACCAAAATACGCATATTTTATTCCCCCATTTTACCCCCATTTTATGCGTTTTCGGCCGTAAAACCGTGAATCGGATACTTAATCAGGTATACTTTTGTTTACAGGCCTAAAACAGCATGCCAAACATGAAGATGATGAAAACGAGGACTTTCCGGGCAAAACGACAAAGCTGCGAAGATTCTGATCTGGGCGAGTTGCACGGTCGTGCGACCCATCGCACCACCGTGCGGACCCGAAAAACAGGCTCATCCCGGTGATGCACACCCAGTGCCATTCGACGTGCAAGCCGTCTCGGCAATGCACGACCATGCGTCTGTTGGCACCCCGTGCGGATGCGATGACCAAGCCCCAGCCCGGAGTTGCACCCCAGTGCAGTTGGTCGTGCCATAGGAACATCGAAGATGCATGATCGTGCATCCTATGGAACGACCGTGTGACTACGAAGACTGGTCATGATATGCTGATGTCACACAGTATGGTGATCAGGGTTCATAAAGTGAACGGTCGTGCACTTTAATGGCACGACCGTGCGAGATGAAAAAGTTATAAAAACAGACAACAACTTTTATTTCGAAATTCTGGACTTTTGAGAGCTTCACATGCGATTTCACAGGCTCCGGAGGCATTAGCTTTCACCCGGATTCAAACCCCATTGTGCCGTTTAGCTCCGTTACTATCCGGATATTCAATCTTGTGCTTGTTTATGGTTTGATTCTCTAATCTTTCCATGATTTTGTCATGTTTCAAGCATTTAGATTGAAGATTATGTATTATTGTAAGCCTAAGGGCAAAAACACTAGTATCCCTTGCTTAATTACAACCTTTAGTATGTTTATTATGTTTGTAATGACACTTTGAAGCATTTTCTATGTTAATCTTTGATGATTAGTTTGCAACCTTGTTTATTGATGTTGAATTCTTGATTATAAGTAATTATCTTGGATGATTGGTATGTGGTTAGTTAAGATATGTGCAAGAAGAAGCTTAATTAATCATGTATTAGTAGACTTTGAACTTGCTTAACTTGTTTAATATGTTTGCACCATGATACTAGAAATGGTTAGTGGGTTAATAAGAGATAATTATTGTTAATCAAGAAGGCTTTCCCTCACGAAATGACCTTAACGGGTTAAATGGTGTTGTTATGAATTCTTGAAATGAATTGTTAGCTTAGTTAGTAGTTTAGGCCAAAATTGCTATCTTGGTGAGTTTATGTTCAAGATTTGTAAAACGAACTCGGTTGTGATTTAATCTAGTTTATGCTTGTCTCGATGGTTGCATTGTGTTTATCGGTGTTTCTTTCCTTGATTAAGTGAGGTTAGAAAACTCCTAACGGATGACTAACTTATCTTTAGGGGATTATCATAGACATTTATCAATTGCACGCTAAAGAACAATTTTAGGTGGTTAAAGTGCGATTATCGTTTTAGCTTTCCGACTGATTGTCATGTTAGGATTCCCGAAAGGGATACTAATTGTCTTGAAAATGAAGAATTGACCAAATGTTTTAAGTGACAAAACTGACTTAGTTCGCATGCTTGGGTTGTGTATAAAGCAAGGCTATATATCTATTTTCTTATTTGGAGTCTATTATGTTTTTATAAATATATGTTTTAGTCGTATTTTAGTTTAAACAAATTATCCACTTATCTTTTTACCGGTAATTTAATGACGAAGGTTTAGTATTATTGCATCCGCCCGCATCCTTGGATCGATACTTGGTTCTTACCGATACTTTACTACATATATGATGGGGTACACTTGCCCTTTCGTGTGTGTTTTAATGTTGAAGTGTAAATCATTTTTATAAATTTAAAACTGAATCGTGTGTAAAGTTCATTGTAAAAACATGTATATACACACGCACGTCAAGTTTTTGGCGCCGTTGCCAGGGGATGTGGCGAGATTTAGGAACGACCCGAGTCATTATTTTATCGGTGCACATACTTGTTAATATTTGTGAATATTTTCCGATTCATTTATTCGTTCATTTATTTGTTAATATTCCTTGTCTTATTTTAATTTATTCGTTTTCCAAGTCTATTTTTAAACACTTGTAAATATTTTTATTCCATTTATTTGTTCGAATTCGGACTAATTATTTATTTATTCTTTGAGTTTTCGGCTCCGAAAAATCATTTTTATTCTAGCTGATTCGATTATTTGATTCATTATGATTTTTATAAAATTTTGGGCCCATTTTAAAATTTTTATAAAATTTTTCAGCCTTATTTACATAAATTCTGTTTTAATTCAGCTGAAAAAAATGTAGCGGCTGACCATCTCTCTCGGTTGGAACATGGAGACATCAAGGACACGCGTTGGGATTCAATCAATGACAATTTCCCACACGAGTCGTTGATGAGCGTCGAGTTATGCGATGAGTCACCTTGGTTCGCCGACTTTGCGAACTATCTTTCTTGCGGGATTTTGATTAAAGGGTTGACTCACCAACAAAAGAGGAAATTCTTTTTGGATGTCAAGCACTACATTTGGGACGATCCTTTCTTGTTTAGGGTTGGTGCTGATCAGGTGATAAGAAGATGCGTTTCAGGAAAGGAGGCTACTGACATTCTGTGCCACTGTCACGAGGGACCTACCGGAGGCCACCATGGGGCCAATTTCACCGCTAAGAAGGTGTTTGATTCCGGGTTTTATTGGCCGACAATATTTCGTGATGCGCAGAGTTGGGTCAGAGCGTGCGATGCCTGCAAGAGGGCAGAATATATATCGGCACGTGACAAAATGCCTCAGAATTGGATACAGGTTTGTGAAGTCTTTGATATTTGGGGGATAGACTTCATGGGACCATTTTCCCCCTCACGAGGAAACAAATATATCCTGGTTGCGGTTGATTATGTATCAAAATGGGCGGAGGAACAAGCCTTACCCACCAATGATGCCAAGGTAGTCGTGAGATTTTTGAAAAGTTTGTTTGCCCGGTTTGGTGCACCGAAGGCGCTTATTAGTGACACAGGGACTCACTTTTGCAATACACAGCTTGAGAAAGCTTTGTCCCGTTATGGTGTGCACACCGTTTATCCACGCCCTATCATCCACAAACGAGCGGGCAGGTGGAGGTCACAAACCGGGGGTTGAAATGAATCCTTGAGTGGTCGGTAGGTCCAAACTGCAAGGATTGGTCAGACAAACTAGATGAGGCACTGTGGGCTTTCCGTACGGCTTACAAGACGCCTATTGGGACTACTCCCTGTAGGCTTGTTTACGGAAAGGCGAGTCATTTACCTGTGGAGCTGGAGCACAAAGCGATGTGGGCTCTAAAAACTGCAAATCTGGACCTAAAAACCGGAGGTTGCATGACAAACGCTTGAAGGACCATAAACAATTCCAAGCGGGCGATCTTGTTCTTCTCTACAACTCGAGGTTGCATTTATTTTCGAGAAAATTACATTCACGTTGGACAGGACCATACACGATAAAAGAGGTATTTCTATATGGGACTGTTGCAATAGAGAACGCGGACGACGTTATTTTCAAGGTAAATGGTCATCGTTTGAAGCTTAACGTTGCCGGGCCGATCGAGTCGGCAGTGGAGGTTATCAAGTTCCACGTCCCGCACACATCATAAGTGTGGGGCGGAGAGTCTATACTACTGACTCGAAGATTAAAAATGTAGCAAGATCGTCTTTGGCGCTTTAGGGGTAAAATTGTCCTTTTTATGTTTTTGTCGTTTTTACGTAATTTAGGTGTGTTTTGTAGATTTCGTAAGTTTGTACAGTGTTTAAACGTGCCGAGCGAAGGATCTATGGTGGAATAATGTTAGAACAGTTTGCGGATGGTAAAAATGGCGAAAAATGGCCGAAACTGCTGCTGAAATTGCTTTCTGCAGCAAACAGACACATCTACAGATATGGCACAACCGTGCCACTAACCGCACGCCCGTGCGGTTGCGAGCCAGCACCTCGGGTCGCACCCCCGGTGCATTACCGAGTTCAGCGTGCCAGGGTTGACAATAGTCGGACACGCACGACCGTGCGACTGGCCAAGGGCAGTTTGGTCATTTGTGCTATATAAAAGCCCTTATCTGCAGCCCCCATTCTCATTCGCGAACCCTAAACTGCACCAGCCGTTCCAGACCGATTTTCCCCCAAATCGCACCATTTTTCACACGGTTTCTCAGATTCTTCCGCACGGTATGTTTTTCTCGTTGATTTTCTGTTTCATCCTTGTTCTAGGGTTAGAATTGTCCGAATTATTCTTGGATTTTTAGGGTTCCCTTCATAAACACAATTGAAACCCTAACCCTTGCAAGATTGTTGCGTTTCGTGAACATCCGGTCGCATTTCCAACCCCTGTTTGCCAAAAATTTGATAATTTTCGGAAAAATCAGACTGTTCAGGGTCAGGGGTTTGAAATCTGCAGAAAACGCTTTAGCACGGTCGTGCAGATGTGGACCGGTCATTCTGTATCGGTTGTTCACGTGGTTTTGTTGTGATTTCGGTGACACACGGGGGTGCATACGGTCGCACGTCCGTTCTGTTCCGGCATCCTCCGATCCTATGCACTGGTCTCGGTGACGCACGCCATGCGTCTGGTCGCACGCCCGTGCGACAGGCCCAGATCAGTGGGACAGAACCTTCATAACTGTGTGTTAGGCTGTTTTTGTTTGAAATTTTTCCTGCTCCTCTTATTCTAACAACATTCCTCATGCAGATGGATCATCCCTTTCTACAATTCAACCCCGACAGTGAGCGGGAAAGTATTTGCATTCCGAAACTTCATGCGCTATGGAATAGGCGAAATCAATTCGGCATCCCCAGAAGATTAGATTGGAATGTAATGATCGAGTTAAACCAACACGAGCGGCTTGAAAACATGTTGACACTTCCATTCTTGCGTTTGGTCAACATCGACCACCCGATTTATTTGGAACCCACGCTTGAATTCTTCGCTTCCTACTCGTATGAAAAGCCAAAAGCGAGTAGAAATCCTGAATTCCGCTATGCGAAACAGATAAATTTCAGGTTAGGTGGTCGTTGGCACAAGTGGACCATGGGAAGGTTAGGTCGAAGACTCGGTATATACACCGATGAAGAAATGGATTCCGAGGTCTTTACTAATCAGTTTACCTTCCCCAGCGAAGACGAGCGGGGTGAGTTTTGGGCACGAATTGCGGTTGGTGACCCATATGATCCTCGGATGTCCAAAGCTTCAAGATTACGAGACCCTGTACTTCGGGTTATGCACCACATATTTAGCCACACTATCGCCGGGTGCATGGATAGTTTGGGAAACTGTCCCACACCGGATCTTATATTTCTTTATGCGCTCAAGGAGGGGGTCCACATCAACCTCGCTGCGAGGATGGCTGATCACTTTGTGCATAGTTCGGGTAGAACCGTCAACAGTCAGATACATGGTGGTCAATATGTGACCCAAATCGCTTACAACATGTGAATAATGACTGACGAGGTGGTTCAGGGTCTTACGTTGGTTACCGAGGGTTTGTATGTTGACATCCGTTCTCTGAAAGCGATGGGGATTATAGCAGAGACAGATCATGGGGATATGTTGAAGGGGCTCAACAACAAGGTCTAGGACCAAGAGCCGGCAGAGGATGAGGATGAGAATATGGAGGACGAGGAACAGTATCAGGAGCCACCGCACTCACCACCACACTCACCACAGCAGCACCACTCACCGCAGTATTAGCACTGGCCCCCCGGCATCCCTTCGTATCCGGAGTTCTATTGCCAGTCCCAGCAGATGCAGGTTAGTCATGAGCAGTAGCGGGCCAGTTTAGAGCAGTTGCATGTTAGTCAGGAGCAGCTGCGGGCGAACCAGGAGGCGATTAGGGTGAACCAAGACTTCATGTGCCAGGAGGTGCAGGCCGGGTTTTCATACCTTTTTGGGGGTCTTCATAAAGCTTTCCCCAACTACTTTCATAAGCCCCCACAGTTCCCATTAGGGAACCCAGGCGGTTATGGAGGGGCAGGCCCATCCGGCATAGGAGGGGATGCGGATGACGACGACGAGCAGTAGGTGGAGTTGTGAGTTGGTGGTTATGATATTTTAGTAGTTTATTTCTTGGGTGTTCATTTTGGTCTTCATTTCAAACACCCGCGGCTATGTACTTTATTTTTCAGACACTATCATTTGTTTGCTTTATTTTATGTTTGGATATTTAGTACTCCTTTTATGTATGTAAATTATGGTTTGTTTGAGTTTAGATTGTCGCTGCCTTCTGTTTTGTTTTGCTTTGCTTTGCTTTGCTTTGTGACATCCGTACAGATTTTTGAAGCAAGTCTTGGACTGGAGCACACCACAGAATCAACTTTGAAGTCTCGTTTCATCTAAATCATCTTCAGTGGAGTGTTATTCTCCTTTTTCTCTATATTTCGGGTTTCGCATTGGGGACAATGCGAAGTTCAAGTGTGGGGAGGGGGTTTAACATGTTGACTTTGTTTGTCCTAAAAAAAATCAATCAAAAATATCAGTAAATTGTATATATTTTTGGTAAATAAACCGGTTAGTTGTGTTTTAGAAAGCTTCAGATATGATTAAAACCCGACAAGCCAAATAAATTTTGAAAAATATAACTAGAATGCGTGACAAACAAAGAAATGCTTGCATGATAATTTTCACACTTTTACCCATTCCTTCCGTTATGTGAGCATATTTGAGCCATAAACTTGTTATATATTTGTTCATTTCGGAATAGGAGTGAGCCGGATGTCACGTGTAGTTTAGAACTTGTCACTAGCATGCTTGTTAAGACCATAAACATGTGAGATTGTGTAGAAGTGATAGAGGCACCTAGAAAACCCCTTTGTTGTTAGCCTTGTTCTTTGTGTTGTGTTTTCCTTAAACCTTACGTTACCCCTTAGGATTAACCATGCTGAGCCTTCCCCGTGTTTCCCTTTGTTTACCCAACAAAATCACCCACTAAGCCAAATTTAGCCTGTTTATTTTTAAACCTTTTGTGTTAAAACTCGGTCAAAAGCATCGTTTAACTAGCGCTTCTTGTAGTTAATTGTTCATTGTACAAATCCATTAGTTTATGTTAAAAAAAAACAGAAAATAAAACACCCTAAAATAGGGTGAAGTCGACAAAATTCGAGCAATTTTGAATGCTAAAATGATGAAATCTCGTTGATGAGCTCGATATCACAAAAGTCACCCTTTTAAGGCGTAAGTTTGCATAGTTTTATTGTTTTACTCTTGTTAAACGTAACTACTGAGTTTTAACCATTTTGTCACTTTAAAATTCCCATTCCATACCCTTCAACCAAGCCTATCGTTACAACCCGTAAAGACCTCTTGATTTGCACTTTTTCGCATGTTAGTTGGTGGAGATAAGATCTTGTGAGAAGCTTATGATATTACACGTTTCATTGACGAGGCATTGAGTGTTTGCACATACACATTTTATGTATGTTTCGCAAATAAAACCGAGTGTGTGTGAACATTGTGAGGTGTGTGAAGATTAGCGTGTTAAGTCAATTGAAAGTGAAGTCACGGCTTTTTGGTTATCTATACACATATTTGCATGTGCTTGTTTGGTTTGAATCAATTGATGTTGTCTTTTGAAAAACCGGCTAACCGTATGTTTGTAGTTGTTTTAGTAGATAGTTAGTAAATTCTCGTTCTTGTTAGATTCTAGCTTCTATTGCATTTTAGTTTTAGCTTGCTTGAGGACAAGCAAGGTTCAAGTGTGGGTAGGTTTGATATTCACCAAAATACGCATACTTTATACCCCTATTTTACCCCCATTTTATGCATTTTCGGCCGTAAAACCGTGAATCAGATACTTAATCAGGTATACTTTTGTTTACAGGCCTAAAACAGCATGCCAAAAAAGAAGATGATGAAAACGAGGACTTTCCGGGCAAAACGACAAAGCTGCGAAGATTCTGTGAAGATTCTGATATGGGCGAGTTGCACGGTCGTGCGACCCATCGCACCACCGTGCGGATCCGACAAACAGGCTCATCTCGGTGATGCACAGCCAGTGCCATCCGACGTGCAAGCAGTCTCGGCAACGCAAGACCATGCGTCTGTTGGCACCCCGTGCGGATGCGATGACCAAGCCCCAGCCCGGAGTTGCACCCCAGTGCAGTTGGTCGTGCCATAGGAACATCGGAGATGCACGATCGTGCATCCTATGGAACGACCGTGCGACTACGAAGACCGGTCAAGATCTGCTGATGTCACACAGTATGGTGAACAGGGTTCATAAAGTGAACGGTCGTGCACTTTAATGGCACGACCGTGCGAGATGAAAAACTTATAAAAAACAGACAGCAGCTTTCATTTCAAAATTCTGGACTTTTGAGAGCTTCATAGGCGATTTCACAGGCTCCGGAGGCATTAGCTTTCACCCGGATTCAAGCCCCATTGTGCCGTTTAGCTCCGTTACTATCCGGATATTCAATCTTGTGCTTGTTTATGGTTTGATTCTCTAATCTTTCCATGATTTTGTCATGTTTCAAGCATTTAGATTGAAGATTATGTATTATTGTAAGCCTAAGGGCAAAAACACTAGTATCCCTTGCTTAATTACAACCTTTAGTATGTTAATTATGTTTGTAATGACACTTTGAAGCATTTTCTATGTTAATCTTTGATGATTAGTTTGCAACCTTGTTTATTGATGTTGAATTCTTGATTATAAGTAATTATCTTGGATGATTGGTATGTGGTTAGTTAAGATATGTGCAAGAAGAAGCTTAATTAATCATGTATTATTAGACTTTGAACTTGGTTAACTTGTTTAATATGTTTGCACCATGATACTAGAAATGGTTAGTGGGTTAATAAGAGATAATTATTGTTAATCAAGAAGGCTTTCCCTCACGGAATGACCTTAACGGGTTAAATGGTGTTGTTATGAATTCTTGAAATGAATTGTTAGCTTAGTTAGTAGTTTAGGCCAAAATTGCTATCTTGGTGAGTTTATGTTCAAGATTTGTAAAACGAACTCGGTTGTGATTTAATCTAGTTTATGCTTGTCTCGATGGTTGCATTGTGTTTATCGGTGTCACTTTCCTTGATTAAGTGAGGTTAGAAAACTCCCAACGGATGACTAACTTATCTTTAGGGGATTATCATAGACATTTATCAATTGCACGTTAAAGAACAATTTTAGGTGGTTAAAGTGTGATTATCATTTTAGCTTTCCGAATGATTGTCATGTTAGGATTCACGAAAGGGATACTAATTGTCTCGAAAATGAAGAATTGACCAAATGTTTTAAGTGACAAAACTGACTTAGTTCGCATGCTTGGGTTGTGTATAAAGCAAGGCTATATATCTATTTTCTTATTTGGAGTCTATTATGTTTTTATAAATATATGTTTTAGTCGTATTTTAGTTTAAACAATTTATCCACTTATCTTTTTACCGGTAATTTAATGACGAAGGTTTAGTATTATTGCATCCGCCCGCATCCTTGGATCGATACTTGGTTTTTACCGATACTTTACTACATATATGACGGGGTACACTTGCCCTTTCGTATGTGTTTTAATGTTGAAGTATAAATCATTTTTATAAATTTAAAACCGAATCGTGTGTAAAGTTCATTGTAAAAACATGTATATACACGCGCACGTCACCAGGAAACCCTTAGAAGAAATCTAAGACATCAATGTGAGTAATCTCCTTTTTGTAAACAATTTTTACAAAACTTTAAATATTTTACAATGTGATTAGCAGTGATTGAGTCTTTGTAATTCTTTAATTACTGCCAGTATGTTGGTGTTTTGTATACAAAATGTGGAACACGTTACCATTAGACAAAGAGTTAGCCAATGGGTAATATGACCCACCTGTCAGGATTGACAATACTGAATGAGTAATTGTGTACATGTAAACATTGTAATCGCTCTCAATACTGTGAAAATTGATAAAACTCTTCTTGATTAAACTGAGATTCACTCACCAGTATTTCCCACTGACAAAATGTTTTTAAACATGTTTCAGGTAACAAAGTGTAAGAGCCAACTAGAAGCCAGCTGGACAGCACTGAAGGCTTGGAAAAGTGGCTATAAAAGTTACCTAAATAAAAGAAGATGTTTTATTCAATAAAATATGGATCTTCCCTATGAAAATGTTTGTAATGAAAACTTGGGTTTTATCCCAATATGTTTAATATTATAAAAGTGTGGTATTTACACTGATAAAACATTTTCTAACTACGGTCCTGATGTAATTTCCGCTGCAAAAATGATAAACATCGATACCACCAAAACTGGTCTCGCGGCCGCCCGTTCCCGGGAAAAATAGGGGGCGGGGGTTGCGACACCCGACCACACCTTGGACCGAAGCCGTGAGCAGTCACGTGGTACCCGTGGTTATTTTAAAAACATTGCAGCGGAAATATTCATCAGGACCGTGAGTTAGGAAAAATATCAGAGTTTTGAAACACCAGATTTTATTCATTAAATAGATGGGAATAAACCCATGTTTAACAAAGGTAGCTTTAGTATGGGATAAACCCAAATACATAAAACAACATTTCTTGATTTAGTTTAATTGTTAAAATAAGCTACTTCTTTAAGCCTTTCGGTGCCGTATCACAACTCTTATTCCGTTCTACGGTAATCACCTGAAACACGTTTTAAAAAGGTTTGGTCAACAGGAAATACTGGTGAGTTTATTCATTTTGTTCAAAAACACCTTTGTTATAATTCGCAGCATTAAGAGTTTTTACATTTGCCCCTATCTTATAATTAGCTGGTTCAGTTGTCACTCGACCGGATCTATGGCTGTGGTCATACCACTATTGGGTCCTGTCACCCAATAGTGACGTATATCACCAATTAGGCTCGCCCACCTAAAGTGATAAAAACAGCAGTAATGTGCACAATACCCCACTTACTGCCAGTAACCTAAGATTAGCATAGACTTAATCACTGCAAAGTATAATTGGAAAACATTTAAGGTTTTACAAAGCAATTTGATAAAAATAGAATGACTCAACTTGTTAGCATATAGTCTTGATTTTAACAGGCCTCCTGATTCAAAGTCTTCTGATAACTAAGCATCTACTTTGATTGTAAGTGTATAGTGCAGAGTTTTCTGGTAGTTAAACATTTAGTTTAACAGAGTGGAATACGTATTAGTGTTAAACCCAATCAAACCTATCGATTGTCATGAGATCAGAACCTTAATGAAATTCACAAAGGATAGTCTTATTAAGACAACACTTTGGCATTCGTTAGTTGGTTCCCGAATCGATTGGACAGAATATCGTATCGGTGATTGTTGGTTAGAACACAACATAGAGAGAAGAATAGAAGGAATGAGCAAAGAAAAATGAATCCTAAGCTTCCTATTTATAAGTAAGGGATAAGTCTTTCCCCATATGGAACTTCCCTAAGTGTTATCTACCAAGATACAACTTCCTTAGTTGAACCTTCCATAGATAAAACCTTCCTTATATACTTCTTTCCTTAGATAATATTTTCCTTAGATAATACCTACCCCATATATACCTATTTTCATGTATATCTATTTAGGTGTTTAATCTACTTAGTTAATAGATCTTACTTAGCTGATTAATTAATCTTACTTAACTTAATTAATCTTACTTAGCTGATTAATTGACGTAACTTACTTAACAGTTTAATTAAATAATTTACTTAACTGATTACTTACTTAATTAGCTATTTAATAAACTTACTTAGCATGCTTAACTGCTAAGTTTCCTTAATTGCTAAGTTTTACATAACTATTAAGTTTACTTAATCACTAAGTTTACTTAATCGCTAAGTATTCTAGTTTAGCAGCTTCCTGGTTACGAATTCTAATTTCTAGATATGACGGAACTTGTATTAGTGTATTAACTCAATTCAACTTTAACGAAAATCACGAGATCGAAACCTTCACAACAAATGACAAAGTATAGCCAGATATTGGCAGCACTTAAACATTCATTGGATCGGTTCTAATCGATTGGATATAGTATCGTACCAGTGATTAGAGTTATTACCCTAATAACGGGCAGAGTTTCGGGATTTAGGGGTATTATTCTCGAGCTATTACTTTGCTATAATATAGGCTAAGAGAAAGAAAAGAATTGAATGATTTGAAATGAAAACATTGACTGCTATTTATAGGCTGAAATAGGGTCGAGTCGCGGCCCGTGAAGCATATCAGCTTCTCCTTCGCGGCCTGCGAGGGAGTCTGGGTCGGTCTGAAGGTTGCTGAGTCATGGCGTGGTCTTGACACATGGACGACACATGTCCCTTATGCTTATTCGGAAAACCTAGGTCTGTCGCTCCCCGCGAAGACCTTTGCTAAGTCTGTCGCACCCCGCGACTGAGTGAAAAAAATTGTTTTTCTTGGATTTTTATGAAAAGTAAGGTTTTACGGTTTTGGGTTTTTAGTTACGGAGTGTTTTAGGACATTTTTTTGCGAGTCGTTACATCCTCCCCACCTTGTTTAAAATCTCATCCTCGAGATTTACTGGAACAAGTGTGGTTACTTCCTTCTTATCTTATCTTTGATACCTAAGTATATTCTTGTCCACGTTTTAAGTCCTACTTCACCCTGACCAGAACTAATCTCGTATGCTTTGGAATTCTCATATTTGAATGATAAGGTCTTTCAATTAAAATTTCATTTACTTCTATATCTTGAAGAGGTATAACTAAAGATTTCTAAGTATTTCATGAAATGTATCATGTATACTTGCCATTTCTTCTAGAAATTTTAGCTGATAGGCTACTAGTCCACTTTGCTTAGTTACTTTAATGGTTTGACATTCCTCAGACTTAACTTTCCTTTCCAAACACAGAGAGACTTTTAGTGGTATCCTTTCTCTGATTTAAATTCCAATGGTTTGCCGATCTCATGGCCTGATAGTTGCTTGTCTCATATGTATGTCTAACATACTGGATGATATTATCATCCGTAAAGTGCTTTAAATGAGCAACACTAACTATGGGAGAATCTTATGAGTGATAAGTGATAGTCCTACTTGCACCAATATTTATCACACATGTACTTAGCATGTCTTTCTATGTTTGTAGTGTTCATTCACACTGCTCAAAATAAGTCGATTTAAAATTTTCCCAGAAATGAGAAGTGAAACAACTGTCTCGATTTAATACAATAGATAATGGGATTCTATGTAATGAGACTATTTCATCCCCACACCACTTAACTAAGTGTTTTATACTAAAGGGTTTCCTTCATTTGGTAGAGATTTAGCTGACTTGGTTAGTCGATCCACAATCTCCCAGATTGTGTCATTACATTTTATTATGTTGGGTAGTTTGGTAACAAAATCTATTGTTATCAATCTCATATCTATACTTGCCTTTCTAATTGCTGAAGTAAACCTAAAGGGCTCTATTGTTTAGTTTTGAATTGCTAATAAACTAAATACTTGTAACTTGCTACATCATTCTTCATTCCTATCTTAGTCTTATGACTTTTCCTAAGAATTAGGTATGTTTCCTTAGATAGGTATGGAATTTCTAAATTCCATCAGTTCCTTTATCTGATTCCTTCATTATTCCTTTATAAACCTTCAGCATCCTCCTTGATTGCTGTTTCTTGGGTACTATTTAATTGTTTCTTTAAATCTATCTGCAATTTAATCTAAGAGTACGTACTTGTTTCGGCTTCTTATGCAACTTATGACTTAAAGCATTAATTATTACATTAGACTTAAGTTTGTGATATAACAATCGGTGTTATTCCTAGTCTCAGATGAATTCTGAGTTCCTCCTTATGATCGAGGGATAGTCCATGTAGATTGTCGGTCAGAATTTCTTTCAGTTCCATGCCTCTAGTGTTAAGGAACTCCTAGACCATATACGCTATGTCTCATTTCCGTGCATCACTCGCAGCTTTCATCACAGGGACGAATTTTTGTCGGCTGGTCTGCCTTGTCTCCTTGTGGTAACTTCTCTGGTTGGCTTGCAAATCTCAATTTGATTTAGCAATCACCTCAGGAGTCATCGTTTCATTTGTTCCTTTTTATGAAGCAGACATAATTTCCTTTCTGTCAGTTCTTTTCATTCTTTCCACTTTATGGCATATATCTTGATCATATGTTTCGAAGCTTGGGTCTCACTATCTTAATGTTTAAACTTTGAAGCATACATTACTTCATTTTTCTAAACATCTATACTACTGGCTTGGACAATTTTAGTCCTTTGCAGCCCAGGTATTATTGTAACAGTTTCTTATTGCTGGTATTCTTAGTAGGATTATAGGTGAAGAGAATCTTTGTAAGTGCATCTAGTCATGGTTACTCTTATCTTCGCAAGATTTCTTAAAGAAGGTAGCGTTACAACTTGTAATTACAAGTTTCCTGCTTGTGTTAATAGTCTAAGGTAACGCAAGGGGAATTCTTATACTTTCGATGGCGTCCCAACTTAAAGGGTTCCCGTCGTTTATATTGTTGCACGAGTTACGAGACATATGATTAAACGAAATAATGTTCGATATAGTGATTATAGATGTATACAAGAGATTCCTGATAAAGAAATCTGGAATTATTATTAACACACATGCTCGTGATTTATTCTAAATTGTCATTCCTTATGGTTTTTAGATTTCCTTATAGATATACATATCTATATAATCATTTTTTTAGATACTGTAATATACAAACCTTTAATGTATTTAAAAGATTCATATTTCCAAAAACAAGTCAGACATCAGGTCACGATACTATTTAGGGAATTCTGTCACTTGTTTGACATATTATATACCCCATCTTACCTGGTTCTCGCCGGAGAGGTAACCCCATCTTACCGGGTTTTTGCCGGAGAGGTAATTTGTATTTCCCATAAATAAAATCTTCTCAATTCATGATTTGAAAATGAATCTTTTATTAGGGCTTTTATCAAAGAACAAGGTAATTAGTATTCACATGATGGATTATATTCTAAAACCAAGTAGGACAAATAAATAAGAAATAACATTGGCCAAGTGTTATCGCTTATTTACCATACTTGCAACGTTCTAGTCATCATCCTCATGGCATACCAACACCCATTACACTTTATCCACGCAAGTAGTTAGGTTATCTCGAAGCTTATACTAAGGCATTTTTCTTAAGTTCAGGTCTAATTACTATACTGGGTGCTACCAGTTAATAGCAATTTCCTAACTCCTTCGTTCAAGCTTAGGTATTATTACAGCACCCAATTGCTTAAACCAGTGGCTTGGCTCGGATACCACCTCTGTCACGACCCCCGACCATACCCTGGACGGAAGCCGTGAGCAGTCACGTGGTACCAGTGGTTATTTTAAAAACATTGCAGCGGAAATATTCATCAGGACCGTGAGTTAGGAAAAATATCAGAGTTTTGAAACACCGGATTTTATTCATTAAACAGATGGGAATAAACCCATGTTTAACAAAGGTAGCTTTAGTATGGGATAAACCCGAATATATAAAACAACATTTCTTAATTTAGTTTAATTGTTAAAATAAGCCACTTCTTTAAGCCTTTCGGTGCCGTATCACAACTCTTATTCCGATCTACTGTAATCACCTGAAACGCGTTTTAAAAAGGTTTGGTCAGCAGGAAATACTGGTGAGTTTATTCATTTTGTTCAAAAACACATTTGTTATAATTCGCAGCATTAAAAGTTTTTACATTTGCCCCTATCTTATAATTAGCTGCTTCAGTTGTCACTCGACCGGATCTATGACTGTGGTCATACCACTTTTGGGTCCTGTCACCCAATAGTGACGTATATCACCAATTAGGCTCGCCCACCTAAAGTGATAAAAACAGCAGTAATGTGCACAATACCCCACTTAGTGCTAGCAAATTAAGATTAGTAAAGACTTAATCACTGCAAAGTATAACTGGAAAACATTTAAGGTTTTACAAAGCAATTTGATAAGAATAGTATGACTCACCTTGTTAGCATATAGTCTTGATTTTAACAGGCCTCCTGATTCAAAGTCTTCTGATAACTAAGCATCTATTTTGATTGTAAGTGTATAGTGCAGAGTTTTCTGGTAGTTAAACATTTAGTTTAACAGAGTTGAATACGTATTAGTGTTAAGCCCAATCAAACCTAACGATTGTCACGAGATCAGAACCTTAACGAAATTCACAAAGTATATCTTATTAAGACATCACTTTGGCATTCGTTAGTTGGTTCCCGAATCGATCGGACAGAATATCGTATCGGTGATTGTTGGTTAGAACACCAACGTATATAGAGAAGAATAGAAGGAATGAGCAAAGAAAAATGAATCCTAAGCTTCCTATTTATAAGTAAGGGATAAGTCTTTCCCCATATGGAACTTCCCTAGGTGTTATCTACCCAGATACACCTTCCTTAGTTGAACCTTCCCTAGATAAAACCTTCCTTATATATTACTTTTCTTAGATAATATTTTCCTTAGATAATACTTACCCCATATATACCTATTTTCATGTATATATATTTAGGTGTTTAATTTACTTAGTTAATAAATCTTACTTAGCTGATTAATTAATCTTACTTAGCTTAATTAATATTACTTAGCTGATTAATTAATATTACTTAACTTAATTAATCTTACTTGGCTGATTAATTGACATAACTTACTTAACAGTTTAATTAAGTAATTTACTTAACTGATTACTTACTTAATTAGCTGATTAATAAACTTACTTAGCTTGCTTAACTGCTAAGTTTCCTTAATTGCTAAGTTTTACATAACTATTAAGTTTACTTAATTATTAAGTTTACTTAACCACTAAGCTTACTTAATTATTAAGTTTACTTAATCGCTAAGTATTCTAGTTTAGCAGCTTCCTAAGTACGAGTTCTAATTTCTAGATATGACGGAACTCGTATTAGTGTATTAACTCAATTCAACTTTAACGAAAATCACGAGATCGAAACCTTCACAACGAATGACAAAGTATAGCTAGATATTGGCAGTACTTAAACATTCATTGGATCGGTTCTAATCGATCGGATATAGTATCGTACCAGTGATTAGAGTTATTACCCTAATAACGGGCAGAGTTTCGGGATTTAGGGGTATTATTCCTAAGCTATTACTTTGCTATAATATAGGCTAAGAGAAAGCAAAGAATTGAACGATTTGAAATGAAAACATCGATTGCTATTTATAGGCTGAAATAGGGTCGAGTCGCGGCCCGTGAAGCATATCAGCTTCTCCTTCGTGGCCTGCGAGAGAGTCTGGGTCGGTCTGAAGGTTGCTGAGTCATGGCGTGGTTTTGACACATGGACAACACGTGTCCCTCATGCTTATCCGGAAACCCTAGGTCTGTCGCTCCCCGCGAAGACCTTTACTAAGTCTGTCACGCCCCGCGACCGAGTGAAAATTTTTGTTTTTCTTGGATTTTTATGAAAAGTAAGGTTTTACGGGTTTGGGTTTTTAGTTACGGAGCGTTTTAGGACATTTTTGTGCGTGTCGTCACAATCCCTATTCACGAAACCTACACTTCTGGGAAAATGTCGGAGGTATATGTGAACGAAATTATAGCACTCCACGGAGTACCGGTAACTATCATGTCTGATAGAGATGCTCGGTTTACCTCAAATTTCTGGTCCGACTTTCAAGAACAAATGGGTACCAAGCTGTTGATTAGTACCGCATATCACCCGCAAACCGACGGGCAAAGTGAGCGAATGATACAAACATTAGAAGATATGCTTCGGGCATGTATAATAGATTTCAGCGGTAGCTGGGATGCGTATCTACCGTTAGTCGAATTTTCATATAACAATAGCTACCATTCAAGTATTGGTAGGGCCCCATATGAAATGCTTTACGGTAGAAAATGTCGAACACCAGTATGTTGGGAAGAAGTAGGCCCTCGAGAGCTTGCTCATAAAGATGTGATTCGAGTTACGAACGAGAAAATTGACATGATCCGAGCCCATTTGAAGGCAGCTCAAGATCGACAAAAATCATATGCGGATAAGAGACGAAGGCCATTTGAATTCTAGATTGGTGATAAGGTGATGCTTAAGGTGTCCCGTGGAAGGGAGTTATCTGGTTTAAAAAACGAGGAAAATTGAGTCCGCGATTTATAGGGCCTTTTAAGATCCTAGATCGGGTAGGTAAGATGACTTACCGACTAGAATTACCAGAAGAGCTGAGCGGAATACATAACACGTTCCATGTTTCACATCAACGGAAGTGTTTAGCAGATGATACGGCCTATGTTCCTCTCGATGATATAAAGATTGATAACAGACTCAACTATATAGCGAGGCCTATCGCAATCCTTGCCGTAAAGTTAAAGGTTTGAGGAACAAAGAAATCGATCAAGTAATGGTCAAGTGGGAGCACCAGAAAGGATCAGACACCACTTGGGAGTCTGAAGAAGAAATGAGACGACTCTACCCTTCATTTTCCAGTACGTGTACACGTTAAGATTTTTTATGCGTATGATGGTTTCGGGGATGAAACCCTCTTTAAGGAGGGTGGACTTGTAACACCCCAAAAATAATTAATAGTTAAAATACCATATAATCAAAATATAAATGATAGGTGTTAGTTTAATTGACACTAGTCTAATAAAGAAAACTAGAGGGGCTGATTTTGTAAGGATGGAAACTTGATTTTAATAAAATCAATTAAATCAAAAACCACACACACACATACGTGCGTGTGGGTGTGTTTGACCAGAAGGGGGAAACATGAACCAAACTCTAGTTCATGTTCTTGTTCACAAAATCCATCAAAATCAACCATAAATCAAGACGGATCTAATGCATGTTTGGCGAATTAGAGTCCATAACGTCATCTCTACATAAGGTATGTTGAGAATTTGATATATGTTTCTGAATTGAGTTCTTGATGAAATTTATGATGCATAATTTGAGTAGAAATCTGCTGAAATTATGGTAAAGATAGTGAAATCTACATGATTATAAGCAAATTTTTTTGATGAATATAAGTAGGACAAATGCTATGACTAGATATTGGGTTGAATGTACAAGTATGAACAAATGGGTTTTTGATGTGTAAATCGAACTCATGAGATCTGGAAGATTAATAATGATGTTGAACAAATAATAATCAGAAATTTGATATAAAAAGGTTATAGTGAACATGTCCACTTGTTAAGTAGGAGTTTTGGTGGTTGGAAATCTTCAATAACAAGAATGATATGGCTAATTGTAAATTATACAAATAAAGTATTTGACAAAACGCTTAAATGAAATGTTGATCCTAACAATTCACCAAATGATGTTGATGTGAATTTGTGAATGAAATATGGACAAAGGTGCATATTATGAGTTTAAGAAAAAAAGTATTAACAATTGGGTTGCACGTTATAGGCAACTCCGGTGAAGCTTCGGGGAGTCAAGCCGGGGCAAACGCAAGGTTGAAGGAAAAGCAATAAGGTACGTGGCTAATTGCTACGTTAAAATTGTTATTTAATCTTTTGTTATTGATATATTAGAATATGAAATTGATTGTTTTTAGTTTGCTTGAAATGATGGATTTCATAAGGGCAAACCAAACGGGTCATTTATGGATAGGTGCAAACCGGGTAACGGAAGCACTTTATCCGTAGGCATTAAGCCCGGGTAACGGGTAGTAACTTATTTAACACGCAAACCGGCAATGGGAGCGTGAGTGTTGAAATTAATGAACCCGGATAAATGGGTTGTAAACGAAAAACAAATAATTCCATGAAAGGAACGTTGACAATCAAGCATGACACTAACGCGTATGCAAACCACGAGATAGGAGCAAAACGCTAATGCTTGGTAAACCCGGGGATTGGTAAAATCGTTTGAGAACAAGTGGTGATAATAAACAAGTAGTATGGCATATAACCAAATGGGTCGAATATAGGAAAAATGGATTTATAGGCTAACTGCCCATAAACCGGATTTTAATACGAACAATGTTGGTAAACGGGTCCGTAATTTATTTACGGTCGTGTAGGAAAAAAGAATTACGTAAAACGGACTTATAAAACAAAAGTTATGCAAGTTTAAGTTAGAATTTTGGTATAATTCGGAGTTGGGCATCTGCAGCTCAAAAGAAACAAACATTCTGGAAAAATAAGGCCGCCGCGCTACGCGACGGCGAGACCATATGTGCATCGCGTGACGCGACACCTGTCGCGCCCCGCGAAAGAATGCCCTTAATCAGTCTCGCCTCGTGAGGGCCTAAATAACTGGTCATAATCTTTTTTCTTGAATATTTCGCATAAAGGTTATGTTTTAAAGATCTTTAAAGGCTCAAAACTAATGTTTAAGTTGGTTTTGAATGTAGGTGAATGCTATGTTAGTCCGGATGAAGATCAAGCATGAAACAAGGACTGAACACACGTCATTTAAAGCTTCTGCATTGATCTAATTTTGCTTTGTTATAACAGAATCTTGTAAACACTAAGTACTGCATTTTGAATGTTTAAACTAGTTAGGATGATAACTCAAATACTTTGATCATGTATGATCGTTAACCTAACAAAGTTCTTGTAAGCTCGCATTTTTGTATAAAATGCGTGTTAAATGTTATAATTGTGTTATTTAAAGACGGGTCTTACATGTAGACCTCATAAACTTTCTGTTTTGATTAGGATTTAACCCACAAGTAATGAACAAGCTTAATGCTTGATGTTTGTGTGATTATAGGACTAGCTTAGGCTATCCTACTTGAAAATCCACACATTACTTGATGATTTCCTTAGATTAGATGTAGTTAACTTATTATTTATTTTATGTTCATGACCCTCCTTGATTGTTTATAACAACAAGTGTAGTGGTGAACACCAAGAGGTACCTAATGGAAGACTTGTTCATCCTACCTCATACATAACTTGTATGTAATACGAAGAGGTTCCTAAATGGAGGATTCATCCTCCTACCTCATGCTTGACCTATATGATGTAATGTATACTATATAATACTTATATATTATCCAAGTAATCGAACTCTTGATTATGACCTAGTAGGCATTTGTCAAGATAGTAGGTTATATCATCTAAGGACCATAATGCTTGTCATGATTCTAATGGGTTTTTGTCCCATGAAAACATTTAAACTCTTTCGAGTTTCATAGTGTCAAGAACGAGTATCATGTGTGCTAGATGACTACTTTCTCGTATGTTATTTTCATGTAATTTAAATCCCGAATCATTATTCCTCTGTTAACTTCCAATACTCACACACCTTTGTTTCTTCGTGTAGAAGGACAAGGTGCTCTAATCTAATCAACCAAACACTCGTGGGATATCAAGTAGGAATCTTGCAAAACCGTGAGTATACTCGATCTCGTTTTCCTTTTATCACTTTTGGGTGCAACATGTAATACAAAATCACACTTCACATGAAACTATTTTAAACTTTATCCATGCTTAACATAAAACTATATGATGCTTGTTAGACTTGTATGCTATGTAAACTATTTGTGTTGATATATGCTTCATTAACTTTGCTAGCCTACCTTAACAATTATAACACTATAAGATTAACGCATCGCCCATGAAACTAGGGTATTGTTAAGTTAAACATGTTAACCTCCCGTTATTCTTTGGGATAGGCTATATTAACGCGTTGGATTCTTGGGTTTGAACATATAGTGTGTAACACCCGTGTTTCGAAAGTCAAATTCAAAGTCAAGATTGAAGTCAAAGGAAGAAAAGATTGCTAATTGCGATCTGTCACTCCTTGCTCAACTCCTGTTTTGACTTCTTTGACTTGTAGATAATCTATTTATTTTATCGTATTAGTTGTATTATGTGGAGTACTTGTTAATAATCGAGGTTTAATAGCATGTTTAATCAATTTATCGCTTAATCGAATCTCAATCGCAACTCGAATTACGTGTTCTGGGTATTGTTTTACGTGTGTGTGCCATTTATGTGTTACTTGTGCATGTTATGTTTATGTTGAGGAGTTAATCGTAATCGAACTCGCAATCTATCACATCACAATCGAATCGCAAACCCTAATCGCAAGTTAATTATAGTGATAGTATGTTAGATATAGTAGTTGGGATTAATGTGTAATACTATCGCATCGCTCGTTCGAATTGCATCGCAACGCTCTACACGCGAATTGAAACGACAAAACTCATCGCACCGGACTCATGGATCGAGTGGCCAACCGATCGAGTGGCCATCCGATCGGATTGCCATCCGATCGGGTTGCCATCCGATCGTGTTGCCACTCGATCGGGTTGCCACCCGATCGGACTGCCACCCGATCGACCAGCAACTTTCCCCACTTTCCTTTTTGGGAAAGCCTATAAATACCCCCAATTGTCACATCACTTGATGTGACAGCTCTCTACTCGACCCAGCCGAACTCAAACTCTATTTCTCTCGATTTCTCGCGATTCTTGAAAGTTTTCAACCTAAATCTTGTACTTCTATGATCTACACACACTTCTTCATCTTTCTCTATTTCAAATCTCAACTTTTAACCGTGAAATCAGTAGATTTGAGGTGTTCTAGGATGATGTCATTATGGTGTTCTTATGAACTTCATGTTTTGGCTTCAATCCACCAAGAACAACTTAGATCTGGATGATTTCCACATGAATGAACAAAGATCTTGCATAGATCTGAACATGTTCATGGTGAAAAGGATTGAAAGATGGTTTTCTAACTTTCTTTCAACTCTTTTACACTCAATGCACTCAAAACTCGATAGAATCGGAGCTCGTTCTGATCTTCTACTCCTTCTTAGTGATGTGTTGGTTCAAGATCTAGATTCTATCCGAGAGATAGTTGATTTCGGGTTTGAACATGAAAAACCGCCTTGAACCGTGAACTGGTCGGACTAGGGTGATTCCTGTTTGATCGGGTCACTTGGGTCAAGACGAGGTTCCTGTTGTTTAAGCCAGCTATCATAACGTCTCGTTCAAAACTGCAATACTTCAAACAAAATCAAGTGACAAGACGATCAGATCATTGGGACGGATTTCCATCTGATCGGATTGCCATCCGATCGACCGGCCATCCGATCGGGTTGCACTTGGTGTCACACTTAAACTTTTATTCAAACTATTCAAGGATCTGAACGTTGAACTGATTACTACCCGATCGGATTGCCATCCGATCGAGTGACTGTCCGATCGAGTGACTGTCCGATCGTGTGACGTCTTGGACTTTGATATTTAATTAAATTTCAACATGTTCAATACATACGGATTGCCACCCGATCGGATAGCCATCCGATCGAGTGACCGTCCTGCTGTGAACTTGTTCTCAAACCGAGAAGCCTCTCCAATCGGATTGCCGTCCGATCGAACGACCGTTCGATTGACCGACCTGAAGGGTAGAGACACTTCTCTATTTTCAAAATGCTACAACGAAAACTTCAAAGTACAAACCATCATACACAAACACATCCTCACCAAGTGAGGTGTCAATCCAATCGAATGTCCATCCGATCGGATTACCATCCGATACTTGGTTACTCTTCATCATTTTGCGCACCAACTTTCACTTATGCTGTCGTTAACCGTTTAGGTTGATTTCACTCTAGCGCTCCCTTCAATCCATTAACTCTATCGCTGTGAATATACTCGAACCCTTTTTGCTTTACGCACTTTTGGGTGTTACATACGTTACTTATTCTAAATCACATCGAACACACTACGCAATACTTAAACGCTAACCGCTACTGCATGTATACGTGACTCGATGAATGCTTGTTTGTTATGTTTACACATAGATTGTTGTCTACCTGCTTTAGCAATGATAGTACTATAGTTTGGACTCAGCAGGGGTTGTTAAGGACAATTAATCACATGATTCGCATTGGTGAATATGTGTTACGAACTGCCTTGCGCAGTCAACCCGCAGTCATTGGTATTGATAGGATCATATCGATAACTTACATGCTTCACATCACATGTTGTACGTGCTGGTTATGCGTAAACGATTTCGAACTCTATTATACTACTAAACTTGTATGCTCACCTTTACACTATGTGTATTGACTTTTACTTTAACGTATGTGGCAGGTGCTTAAGATGCTAGGACGCCTTGTTTGCTGTGTGATGAAATCGGGGCTAGGAAAGAGTCTAGAAACAAATAAACAAATTGTCTATCTTGAAATCTGAGTTATCAGATCAGTAGTTGTTTGTGAGGCAATTATTTATAATAACTATTTTATTTGGATATGTTATGGTATGGGACATGACGTTTAAAGTATCTGGTAATTAATAATTGTTATGGATACTCATGGACAATCTGTTTCGCTCAGTGCCGCGCCCTGATGATTCCGCCATCGGTTGGGGTGTGACAGATTGGTATCAGAACCATAACTATAGGGAATTAGGCAAGACTCGACCTAGTCCGGGTCGATGTCTTAGAAATGACCTAGTCTATAGTTAAGTACCAACAGACCGATTTGTGCATACCCTGTAGGGGTTTTTATACAAACTTACTTGCTATTTCTCGCTATTCTCGCTTACACTACACTATCACTGCACTCTAATTTTCGAAAAATGAACGAGTGATTGGATCGAGATTAGGTGTTAAAGCCGCAAACTCTCGACTAAATCGCTTGTTCGACCCGCATTTTATCTATAAACAGGAGAATTTGCGTTAAACCGGGAGTGAAATCCATACTTTAACGCATAATTCCTCCCCATTTTATCAAACAGGAACGAAGTTGTTAAGATAGGGGTGAAACCCGAACCTTAACGACTTGTTCCGATCACTAATTTGGTTTTACAAAACTCTCACCAAAGTCTTGACGGACTCCAACGAATTGAAGTCACACTGTAACTGGAAGGATGTGTGCCAATTGCCCGAAATCGAGGCGAGAGCATAGTCCCAAAGGCCAAAGTGTGCACTAAAAGTCCTTGTGAATAGTCGAATCACTTTGGATAGTCGACGTCAATCACACCCAGGGCAATCTATCCTCGAATTTTATGTGTTTTGATTCTGGAATTTACCGCAGCTAACTCTGTGATTTATCAATTTTATGTGAATTTTTTGTGTTTATATACTTACTTGTTAGCATTTTGAGATAAACAGTACAGTGGTACTAATGGTTTTTGATTCCACGTTTCTCGCTCCGTAAAAACACACACAATTCGCACAACACAAATCGCTGGTTATTATTCGAAACCGCTGCTCGATACTCGCAATCACTGTAATTAATAGCTATACGCGCTGTGAAGGATAGTGAATACGTACAACATATAGCTAGGTTTCTGTATTTTGACTGCCTTATGTGCTTCTGTGCCTTACGTGTCTACGTGTTTCTGTGCTCTACGTGAATATGTGCCTATGTGTTTATGTGCCTATGTGGTTCCGTGTACATTTGGATGTATTCCTGAGTTTTATGGTAAAACGCTAGACTAGACTAGGAATAATCAAATTGTGTTTGAGTCCTGTGACGATGTCTGATGCAGACATTGTCGTCATCTGGATCTCGCGCTGTTACAACTCGAGTTTTTCAAGGTCTTTCCTCACAACTATATTATCAAAATTCGTTAAGTTGTAATGTGTGCACTCTGTTATGTGATTATAAAATTGCGTATTGTGTATTGTGTTGTAATGTGTGCACTCTATTATGTGATTATTAAATTGTCTATTGTGTTACTTGGTTAATTAACGAACTGTCGAACTTATGAACTATTTAAAGTTTACAAACCTAATCCTTACATTCTTACTTTAGACGAAACTCGAACCCGATGAAACCCTAGTGTTTCGTCACCACCCATCCTCGACGAAACTTAGAGAAGTTTCATCGCCCACTAGAGTTTCGCCACACACCCCGACGAAACATGAGGTTTCATGGTGTGGGCTTTCGGCCCAGGAGAGGCCCAGTTGCAAATCAGCTTATATATCTCTTTCTCGCACAAATTCACGTAATATCCACAACTGGCGAAAACCCTAACACTCTTTTCTCCCCTGTGCACCCGACGACAACCCTCATCTCTCTCGAGGATCTCGCTAGTTCCATCCTGTAATCGGTTAGTGTCTTGGCTCGATCGATAGGTTAATCTGGTCATATAGTTTTGTGATATAATGAAACGTGTGTATGATGTTCTTTAATTGATCGGCTGTTTTGGACCCATGATTACGAAATTAGGGATGATGTGTTTCTACGGTCCTCGTTAGATTAGATTTTTAATTGATCCCGGTGCAGTGTGTGATTGATGAACCGTTAGGGTTGAAATAACGATTCATGCTAACTGTTATGATGAGTAATAATGTTTTGTTGATGAATGATGTTGTTGGTAGACTAACCAAGAATATAAACGATGATAATTGTATAATATAACAGATAATTGGAATGATTTGGGTAATGATTACAAATTGATCGTACTGTTATGAATGTAGCCGTAACATGATTAGGGTTGGGTGAAACTATTAACACTTAGACGAAACATGGGAGAGTTTCGTCACTTCCATCTTAGACGAAACATGGGAGTTTCGTCACTCCCATCCTCGACGAAACATGGGAGTTTCGTCGCATGTCAACTTGACGAAACCTTTGGGGTTTCGTCATATAGGGAGTTTCGCCAGGAGGGTTTTTGCATGAACAATAGGTGACTCGCTGTGAACTTGCTCAACTTTGTTGTTGACTCGTTGTTACATGCCTTGCAGGTCGTTAGGTATTTAAGGAGCTTGCACGAGCAGGAGGATTCGTTGTGGGACATGGACCGTTGTGTGCCATGTTAAACTTTATGAACTTATGACTTATGTTTTGGTTTTACATTTTATGCTTCCGCTGATTAACTTGAACTTGAATAACTTTTTTTGAACACCAATTATATTGTGTGGTTGAACTTTTATTTACTTTACTATAATGTTCAATATGATTGGTAGCTTGATCTTGGTCAGTCACGCCTCCTGCGATGATACTCCGCTTGTGGATTTTGGGGGTGTGACAGATTGGTATCAGAGCCATTGGTTATAGTGAACTTGGTTTTAAAAAGGGAAAAGCTTTTTGACAAAAACCAGACTATAACCGGTACAGTGCTCAACGATCCACAACGACGCTTCGCTCCACATGTAAGACTCAACACTATAGGTGATATGGTTTATGTTTATACTGCATGTCTATTAGTTTGCTTAATGCATTGTTTATGGTATGCTTAGTCAACGTAACAACTATTGTGTGAAACCCTGTGTGCTTACTCTCTTTTGCCATCCCATACTTATGGACTTTCGCGACACCTCTCTCACTTATGTTTACTTCGATGTGAAGATCATGAGTGGACGTCTGAACTTGACTCAAGCCCAGCTGACGGCTCTAATCAACGAAGGAGTTGCTGAGACACTCGCAACAGCTCAAGCAGGAGGTATAGCCTGCCATTCCAACTTACCCTAGGATGTTTAGATCCTACTCACGTGAACCAACTCTCGTGCTTAACCTTGTCTTTTCTTTCTCGCACAACAGGTCAGCATGCTCAACCTCCCGTGTGTACATTCAAAACTTTCATGGATTGCCGACCCAGTACCTTCAACGACACAGAAGGAGCTGTAGGTCTTCTCCACTGGTTCGAGAAGATCGAATCCGTTTTTGAGATGTGTGAATGCCCTGAGGCTCGTAGGGTGAAATTTGCTACTGGAACACTTGAAGGTGTTGTGTTAACTTGGTTGAACGCATAGGTTCAGATGCTAGGGTTGGCGGCTGCTAATGCCACCCCATGGAACAACTTCAAAGATCTGATCAAAGAGGAGTACTGTCATCGCAACGACATTCACAAGCTGGAGGTGGAGTTTTATAATTTGAAGATGACGGTGTCTGAAATCGAAGCGTATACGAAGAGATCGAATGAATTGGCTGTTTTGTGCCCTACCATGATGGATCCTCCTATCAAGCGTATCGAGCTGTACCTCAAGGGTCTAGTGCCAGAGATTCAGAGCCATGTGACTGCGGGTAACCTTGGTACCATCCAGCAAGTTATACGACTAGCCCATCGTCTCACTAATCAGGCAGTTGAGCAGAACAAGCTCCCAAGCGTATTAGTGCTACAGCTACATCAGATGCTCCTAGCGACAAAAAGCGTAAGTGGGATGGAAATTCAAGCAAAGGTTCTACTTCTGTTCAGTCTCAGTCTCAGCAACGAAGGACTGATGACTACAAGAGCCCCAATCAGCAGTCTACTAGAATCAGGGTCAGGGTGGATACAGGGGAAATCACCCTAAGTGCAATCGATGTAATTTGCACCACAGCGGGCCGTGCAACAAGAGTCGTTGTCAGAGATGTAATAAGCTGGGTCACGCAGCCAAGGATTGCAGGAGGTCACACCTCGTGAATCAGAATCGTCAACAGCAGCCACAAGCTCCACAGAACCACCAACAACAACAGTAGGGTAACAAGGGATGTTTTCAGTGTGGTGCTGAGGGTCACTTCAAGAGACACTGTCCACAGTTGAATCAAAATCAGAACAACAACAAAAACCAAGGAAATGGGAACAACAATGGGGGTAACAATGATGGCAACGGTGCTAGGGGACGTGTCTTCGTGATTGGGCACGGTGATGCAAGGAACGATCCCAATGTTGTGACGGGTAAGTTCCTACTGGACGACTTCTATGTTACTGTCTTATTCGATTCGAGTGCTGATACTATTTACGTGTCCTTAAAAGTTAGTCAGATGCTTAAGCGTACTCCAACACTTTTGAACACCAAGCACATTGTAGAACTGGCAAACGGTAAAAGTTTAGAGGCCACACACATAGTTAAGGGTTGTAATCTTGTTCTTGCTGATCAGACCTTCTCTATCGTCCTCATTCCTATCGTTCTGGGTAGCTTCGACGTGGTTATTGAGATGGATTGGTTATATCAACATCAAGCAAAAATTATTTGCAAGGAGAAAATTGTCCGCATCCCTCGTTCTGGTGAAGAACCCCTAGTGATTTGTGGTGACAGGAGTGGTGCAGTCGTAGACATCATCTCCTTCCTTAAGGCCCAGAAGTGTTTGCGAAAGGGCCACACTGCTATTCTAGCCCTCGTTACTGACACCTCCATGAAAGAGAAGAAGATAGAAGACATTCCTATTGTACGCGATTTCCCTGAGGTATTTCCCGAGGAATTACCTGGTCTTCCGCCTCATCGTCAAGTCAAATTTCAAACCGAGCTAGCTCCTAGAGCAGTACCAATAGCTCGTGCACAGTATCGTTTGGCTCCATCAGAACTAGAAGAGTTGTCCTCACAACTACAAGAGCTCTTGGACAAGGGTTTCATTCACCCTAGCTCTTCGCCCTGGGGAGCTCCAGTCTTATTTGTGAATAAGAAAGACGGTACCTTCCGAATGTGTATTGACTATCGTGAACTCAACATGGTGACCGTGAAGAATTGTTATCCTCTCCCACGTATCGATGACCTATTCGACCAGTTGCAAGGGTCAAGCTTCTACTCAAAGATTGATCTAAGATCGGGATATCATCAGTTGAGGGTCCGAGACGAGGACATCTCCAAAACAGCATTCAAGACTCGTTACGGGCACTACGAGTTCCTGGTTATGCCTTTCGGATTGACAAACGCACCTGCGGTCTTCATGGATCTCATGAACCGAGTGTGCAAACCTTACTTGGATAAGTTCGTGATTTTTTCATCGACGACATCCTGATCTATTCTAAGAGTCAGGAGGAACACGAGCATCACTTGCGTCTTATTCTGAAACTTCTTCGAGCAGAGCAGCTGTATGCTAAGTTTTCGAAATGTGACTTTTGGCTTCGTGAAGTCCATTTCCTAGGCCACATGGTAAATGAGGATAGGATTCATGTGGATCCATCCAAGGTTAACTCGATCAAGAACTGGCCTGCACCCCGTACACCAACCGAAATCCACCAATTCTTGGGTTTGGCGGGTTACTACAGAAGGTTTATCAAGGTTTTCTCCAAGATTGTGCAACCTCTCACTTCACTAACTCAGAAGGGTCTCACCTATCGTTGGGGTGATGCACAGGAATCTGCTTTTTAGCACTTAAAGAATAGACTTTGTAGCGCACCTATTCTCTCATTGCCTGAAGGCACAGACGATTTCGTGGTTTATTGCGACGCGTCAATCCAAGGACTTGGTTGTGTGTTGATGCAACATGAGAAAGTCATTGCTTACACATCGCGCCAACTTAAAGTTCACGAAAGGAACTACACTACTCACGATCTGGAGCTGGGAGCAGTTGTTTTCGCACTTAAGATATGGAGCCATTACCTGTACGGTATCAAGTGCACCATCTACACCGATCACAGGAGTCTCCAGCATATCTTTGAACAGAAGGAGTTGAACATGCGACAGCGTCAATGGGTCGAACTCCTGAATGATTACGAATGTGCGATCAAGTACCATCCGGGCAAAGCCAATGTGGTGGCCGACGCCCTCAGCCGAAAGGAGTCAAAACCTAAGCGCGTGCGAGCGTTACAACTTACCATCCAATCTAGTCTTCCCACTTAGATACGAGATGCTCAGGTTGAAGCATTGAAAGCAGAGAACATCAGGGCTGAGTCCCTGCGAGGATCGAAGAAGCGGTTAGAACAAAAGGAAGACCGCACCTACTACGTAACATGGCGCATATGGGTTCCACTTTATGGAAACTTACGCGAGCTTGTGATGGATGAAGCACCAAAGTCTCGTTACTCAGTACATCCTGGTTCTGATAAGATGTGTTAGTGCAGTTGTCTGTCGACTTCATTTCAGTTCGAGTCTCAGATTGTGAAAGAGCCTGAATATTGCGTTTTATATCGAGTCTTGGTCTCATTGCGGATCTGATCAAGCGTGATATCATATATGTGACATCACATATGTGACATCAATGATGACATCACACAAGTGACATCATCATTGCATCACTTATACAAGAAGACAAAACATATTTGCATGTTTCGCTTGAAATCAGAAGTTATGTTGATGTGTTTCGCTTGAAGACAAAAGGTGGTTTCGCTTGAGGACAAATGTGTGAGGTTTCGCTTGAAACATGTGCATATAGGGTTTCGCTTGAACTAGTTCTGCCATCTTCAAGTGAAAGCTTGAGTAGTATAAATAGGCATGCTGTCTATTCATTTGTAACAGTTCGTGAATTCCATACCGAGGTGATGCCGGTGTGAAGACTGATTGTAAACGATATTATATCAATCAAATCAGTGTTTAAAGTGATAAGCAAGCTGTTTCGACTTCGGTTTCTTAGTTTCCGCATCTGAAACTGATAAAATCTCTTCTGAACGACTCGTTTGGGTCACAAACTGATCCTATAAGTGGTATCAGAGCTCAAGAGGAAGAGATCTTGCAAAAACAGCTTGTTTTCGTCACTTTTTCTGATTTCTATACTTTCTTTCACAAAATTGAAAATTTTTCACAGATAAAATCGGCTCAAATTCTCACATAATGTGCGTAATCATGTTTTAACAAATCCTGGAAAGTTTCAGAGCTTAAATCGACTTAAAACTGGTTAAAAACATGAGTTTCGCTTGAAATGTGTTTGAATTTGCTGATGTCATTGGCTTTCGCTTGAAAAATACGTGTTGATCTTGCTGACATCATCGACCTCTCGCTTGAACTAACCGCTTGAATCACTTGTTCATTTAAGTGTGTACATCGAGTTGTGTGTAACTTTTTACGAGGTGTAAGTAATTGGGAAAAGAAATCATGTTTGTGTCAGCTTGCATGTGACTCTCGAAAATGGTCCTCTTGTTTTATCGGTTTGCATGTGAAAGTTGGTAAAAGTGTGTTATGTGGTCATGTGAATGCTTGGTTCAAGAATGCATGTGAATATATAAAGTAGTCGGCTAAGTGGATGTGTGTCAGGCACTTGTGAATTCATATTAGTGTGCATGTGAAAAGTATTAATGGTTGTCGGTTATTTTTAAAAGTCAGTATATTGTCAGGTTGCATGTGAGTATCATTCGAGTGTTGCTGAATTTTAACGTCCTAATCAAAGTTAAGTGTTTGAACAGATTGTTTTGGAAAAATGGAAGTGGTCTTTGATGAAAAAGAAAACCATGATCTTGAAAGGATAAATGATTGGTATCGAGGGTATTTCAGTAGTCATTATCAAGGTTTGGCCAAGAATGTTTGGGTTAACCGGTTCGATTGTTTTCTGTGTAAGAAAGATGAAAAATTAGATGATCTGGAGAAGCGATTTGATTGTTTGATTGACCATTTGAAAGAAAACAAGATAATGATATCAGAAGCTGAAATAGTATCAAAGTTTATTAATGTATTACCAGCTGAATGGGATGATTTTTTGGAAAATTTAAGAAAGAATTCTAGTTTTTCAAAATTATCTTTAAGTAAATTCATCAGTAAACTTACAACACATATGAATGATAATGAAGAGAAAAAGAAAGGGTTGTTGAATAGGATAGAAAATAATTTGAAAAAATTAAGTTTCGATGTGGTTGTAGAACTGAACAGAAGAGTCTGTGTGTGTCTTAGTGCAAAAGATGTTATGAAATACGATATGAAGAGGGGTTGTTATATTGATGAGAATATGAATCCTCTTGACTTCGTTAAAATCTTTTGTGCAGGAACATACAAGATGGAGACAGAGCAAGTTCAAAAGAATGAAGAATCTGTGAAGATTGAATCCTCAAGTTCTGACTCAGGTTGCCCGAAATGTGATAAACTTGAGGCTGACAATGGCAGACTATTGAAGGATGTGGAAAGTTTGACATTGGAAATCAAGAAGTTGAAAGATGAGAAGCAATTTGATGATAAACAGATTCTTGTTTTGCAGGAAAATTTTGAGAAGTTGAAATTTGAAAATGTCAAACTGTTGAGTGGTTTGGACAGTTTGACATTAGAAAACAAAATTTTGAAAGAAAAAGAAAAAGATTTTGAAAATGAAAAATCGAAGATTGAAAAAGTTTTTCAAAGTCAAATAAAAATTCTAGAAAATGAGAGAGATATGTTTGGTAAAAACAATCTTGAAAAACAAATTGCAAACAATTCTCATCTTGAAAAGATTATTCGACTTGAAAAAGAGGCAGAATGTGTTCAAAAGAAAATCAATGAATGGGAACAAAAGTTGAAGGTTTTTGTGAATACTTCAACTATTCCTTGCCCAAAACCTTTAAATTCTGTTCCAATAAGTGACGATGTCAGAAACTATGACAAAGTCATAGGTGAAGATTGCGATGAGAAATCTGATGATGAAAATGAAAAAATTAAGAAAAAGAATTTATTTTTGAAGTTAAAAGAAAAGTTTCAAGAAACTGTTCCACAATCAACTGAAAAGGGAGAATGCTCTAAGCAAAAACCTTTGAAGAAGAAAGTGGAACAAAAACAAAAAGAGAAAATTTTGAAAAATGTTCAAAAAGAAAATAAAAGTTCATCAGATCAATCATCCAATCACAATCAAAAATTACAAAAAGTAAAAATTCAAAATTCAAAAATTGTTGGTAATGAGTGGTGCAGGTCGGACCACAGTGCTCAAAAGCCAAATCCAGCAAACAAGAGGAGGAAAGATTATCACCAAGCCAAACAGTGCTTTGATCTAAATGTTTGGACTAAAAATGGTGATTGGTACGATAACAGAGTGTGTTACAGATGCGGTTATCAAGGACACATTGCTGTTAACTGCCAGAGTTGGAGGTTTGAGTCAAGGAGATGCTTTAATTGCAGCATCATTGGCCATATTGCTAGAGATTGCCCAATGAGATCAAAGGGAAGATCGAGGGCTGAATTTCAGAAAATGGCAAAGAAGAAACCAGTCAATGTCAAGCCCAAAGAACAGAAAGTTCAAGAACCTAAAGTTCAAGAACAGAAAGTTCAAGAAAAGAAAGTTAAGCTTTCTCAAGGGCAGAAAGACAGACTGAGGAAAAAGAGGAAGAAAGCAAGAGAATATCTTGAAAGGATTTTGTTCTTTGATACAATTGGTAAAACAGATAAAAGTTCTGATAAATCGTCTTGCTCACCAAAGAACAACAAATCAAGCAAAACGCATTCATCAGATACAAATCTGAGGACGAAAGAGGGAAAGAAGAAGAAGAAAGTTTGTGGCAATGAATATGTTTTTTCGGAAACAAAGGAGCCACATGTTGGTGATGAATCTGGCTCATCAAAGTCAGACAAGCCACATTCAGGCAATGATTCTGGTTCTTCAAAGCCAGAGGAGCCAGTTGTTGAGATAAAAGTAGAGAATTCTGGTTTAACAATGGATGATGCAAATTTTCCACCATTGTTGAATAAGAATTCAAAATCACCCAAGGACCGTCAGGCTTGGGTGAATCTGTTTAAATGAAAAACCTGACTTGCCGGAGCTCCCAAGTCGGTAATCGTGGAGCATGAATCGGCATCATTCATTGTTTATAAAAATTGTTTGTGTATAAGTGTGAATTGCCGGAACTCCCAGGTTGGTAAGTGTGGAGTATGAATCGGCACCTTGAGAATTCAACCAACAGATGATGATTGGTTGAAAATGCTTGATTGGATTGATCTTACAAGTGGTAAATCCGGGACATTAAGTTGTACCTGATTTCCTACAAGTGGTTAAAAAACAATGTGATGAACCAAACCCCTAACTTACAAATGGTAAAATCAACAAAACTAATTTTTCGGAAAAACCATTTGATTAAAACAAACTTAAGTGTTTTGAAATCAATGGGAAAATAGTTTGTTGTGAGGGGGAGTTCTGATTGTTTATGTCAAGTGGATGGCGAATTGAGGCAATTCGATATCAGTTGTCACGTTACTTGTACAGTTTGTTTTTGTTAGTGCACGGAATGTCTGTTGACTTCGTCTACATTAAGTCTTAGGTCAATATGGGTCAACATAGGGTTTAGAATGTAAAAATTATGAAAAATGTAAGTCTGGTTCGCTTATATGACCATGTTAGGTCTGGTTCGTTCCTAGGTACATAGCTGGTTCGCTTTTGTGTCATTAATTAGGCTGGTTCGCTTTTATGGTAAGTGGGCTGGTTCGCTTTTATGGCAGTCCATATAAGCGAACCACACACACTATATATAGCCTGATGTTGTATTCATTTGTAACATTTTTGAGCGAACCTGAATCATTGCTTGTGGAATGATACGCTGTCAAATTATTTTCAGAAAGCAATAAAGAGATAGAAATTAGAAAGGAATAGCTGTTGTTACTTTACGTGCATTGATTCCGCCTTTACACGTGAAGATGAGCTACTCGGATTGACGTTTTCGGGTCAAGGAACGGTCCTTCAAGTGGTATCAGAGCATCAGGATGAGGAGCTCATATTACATCAGCTGATTCGGCTCTATTATCTCATTTCTACTCACTTTCTCTTTTTATTTTTCGGTTTAAACAAGTTTTGACGGACAAAATGGTTTGAAATTCTAGTATATTGAACAAAACTTGTTGTTAAAAAATCAGTAACAGTATCAGACTTTAAAACACCGTAAAAATCATTCAATTTTTATCAAAAATGTGATCGGTTCTCGGACAGAATTTTCAAACTTAGAACAAAACTTGTTGTTAAACAATCAGTAACAGTATCATACTTTAAAACACCGTAAAAATCATTCAATTTTTATCAAAAATGTGATCGGTTCTCGGACAGAATTTTCAAACTTAGATCTGGAACGAATTAGCGGTCGGAATTGAACGAAAATCATATCATTGTGATCGGAATTAATAGTAGTACAATCCTTGAAAGTATCAGATTGTTATTCGGACTTAAAATCAGTTAAAATTTGTGGTTCGCTTTTACGGTCATCGCAAGTTCTTGATTCGCTTTTCTGGTCCGCTGTTACGTACAATCTGGTACGCTCGAAGGATCATATTCTGAACCGCTCGAACGGATATTACGTGGTCCGCTCGAACGATCATTATCTGGACTGCTCATACGAATTTTGCTAGTTCGCTCGAACGAACATTAGCTGGTTCGCTCGTACGAACATTTGCTGGTTCGCTCAAGAGAACATATTTGATATTGTTTGGTCCGCTAATTCGGACATCTGCTAGTTCGCTCGAACGAACATCTGCTGGTTCGCCCGAACAAACATCAGCTGGTCCGCTCGAACGGACAATATCTGATTCGCTCGAACAGACTTTCTAGTTCGCTCATTAGTACACTGTTTGATTCGCTTATCTGTCACGTGCACAGATTGGTTCATTTTTGTGGTTCTGTTTTTCAAACATTTCGAAAATTTTACTAAGTGTTTGTTTGTTTATTTGCAGGCGATCTGAGGTGATTTACAAGGTGCAAATACCGAGAAGTTGAAACATTGTGGACTTTGAACTAAAAATTTTTTTTTGAATCATGTCATTTAACGAAGAAAGTGTGGTTAAAATGTTTGACGAAAAGGAAAATGATAATCTTGAAAGATTGAATGATTGGTATAGTAGATTTTGGTTTAACGCGAGAGAAAATGGGAATAAGCATGTGTGGGTTAATAGACTTGAAAATTTTTGTTGCAAGAAACATGAACCGTTGGATGAGTTGGTAACCCGGTATGATCAATTACTTGCAAATTTAAAAGCGAATGAGATAAGAATGTCAGATGCTGAACAGATATCAAAATTTGCAGATGTATTACCGGCTGAATGGAATGAATTCTTGACTAAACTGAAAAAGGATTATCGATTTTCAAATTTGAGTTTAAGAGAATTCATTGATAAAATTAAAACACACAATTATGAAATTGAAAAGAAAAAAAAAGTTGATAGATGAAATAAACGAGGATTTAGGAAAGATAGATTTGGATGTGATCATTGAAATGAGAAAACGAATCACTGTGTGTCTTGCAGCAAAAAATGTTATGAGATACGATATTAAGAGGGGTTGTTATATTGATGAAAATGTGAATCTTCTTGATTTTGTTAAAATTTTCTGTGCAGGAACATACAAGATGGAAACAAAGAAAGAAGTTGATAATGGAGAGATGAATGGAAAATGTTCAAAATGTGAAAAATTCGAATCAGAAAATGTCAATCTCTTGAAAGATATGAAGAATTTGACATTGGAAAACAAAGCGTTGAAAGATGAGAAGAAAGCTGATGATGAACAGATTTTGGAGTTGCGTTTGAATTGTGAAAAACTGAAGTCTGAAAATATCAAACTGTTGAGTGATATGGACAGTCTGACATTGGATAACAAGATTTTGAAAGAAAAAGAAAAAGAATTTGAAAATGGAAAATTAAACTTTGAAAAAGATTTTCAAAGTCAACTGAAGATTTTAAAAGATGAAAAATCTGTTATTTTTAAAATAATCTTGAAAAACAGATTGAAATAAACTCTCATCTTCAGAAAATCATTCGGCTTGAAAATGAAGCTGAAAAGGCTCGGATTAAAATCAACGAGCTTGAGAATAAATTGAAAGGTTTTGTGAATTCTACTTCACATGTTTCTTCAAAACCGATCAATTCTGTTCCAATAAGTGAAAATGTCACAAATTTTGACCAAGTCAAAGTCAAAATTGAAGATTGTGATGAAATATCTGATGATGAAAAAGAAAAGAAAAGAAAAATATTTTTAGATTTACAAGAAAAATTTAAAAATACTGTTTTGCAATCTACTGAAACAAGAGAATGTTCTAAACAAAAACCTGTTAAGAAGAGTGTAGAACAGAAACAAAAAGATAAAAATTTGAAAAATCCTAAAAATGAAAATAAAAGCTCATCAGATAAGTCATCCAATCATTATCAAAAATCACAAAAATTTAAAATTGAAAACTCACAAAATGTTGGTAATAAGTGGTGCAGGTTTGACCACAGTGCTTCAAAGCCAAAACCAGTTTTCAAGAAGAGTGATGATTACCACAAAGCTAGACAATGTTATGATCTAAGCATATGGTGTGAAAGTGGTGAATGGTACGATAACAGAGTGTGCTACACCTGTGGTGTGAGAGGACACATTGCTGTTAACTGCCAGAATTGGAATTATGAAACAAGAAGATGCTATAATTGTCAAATCAGAGGACATATTGCCAAAGATTGCCTAAGGAAATCAATGGGAAGATCGAGGGTTGAATTTCAAAGAATGGCAAAGAAACCAGTCAACGTCAAGTCCCATGAACAGAAGGTTCTAAAACCTAAAGTTCAAGATCAGACAATTCAAGAAAAGAAAGTTAAACTTTCACAGGGGCAGAAAGATAGACTGCGAAAGAAAAGGAAGAAGGCGAGAGAGTATCTCGAGAAAATTTTGTCTTCGGGTTCACCGGACAGATTGAATAAGAGTTCTGATGAATCAACTCACTCGACTGCAAAGCCGAGTAAATTGAATTCTTCAGATGCAAATCTGAGGACTAAAGAAGAAAAGAAGAAGAAGAAAATGGTTGGCAATGAATCTGATGTGTCCAAGTCAGACAAGCCACCATCAGGCAATGAATCTGACAAGTCAAAGTCGGACAAGCCATGTTCAGGCAATGATTCTGGTTTGTCAAAACCAGAAGAGCCATCTGTTGAGATAAAAACTGTCAAACCCAAGGCTGGTCAGGCTTGGGTAAATCTTTTCAAATAGAAAAACCTGACTTGCCGGAGCTTCCAGGTTGGTAAGCGTGAAGCAGGTATCGGCATCATTCTTGAGAAATTCACAGGATGGTAACTGTGATATTTCGATTTACAAGTGGTAAATCAGGGACATTAAGTTGTACTTGATTTTCTACTAAGTGTTTGTTGATGACAAGGGTCTTAATTGTTAATTCTTTAAAATGGTTGAAAACGAACAATGTGATGAAACCCCGAGTTTGTGAAAAGACAAACAAAACTAATTTTCCGGAAAAACCATTTTGATTAAAACAAACTTAAGTGTTTTGAAATCTAAATGGGAAAATAGTTTGTTGTCAGGGGGAGTTCTGATTGTTAAGCCAAGAGAATGGCGAATTGAAGCGATTCGATATCAGGTTGTCACGTTTCTTGTATAGTTTGTTTTCAAATTTTCCTTGAAAATCAAAATTGAAATATATTTTGATTTTAGGGGGAGAAAATTTTTTTAAAAAAAATTAGAAAATTTGAAAATTTCAAAAACATTGAAAAAGCAAAAATGAGTTTTGTGTTAAACAAGAGGAAATGATAGAAAATCAGTGAACTATCACAGCATGCTAAAGAATTGTAATGTCAAATGTGATAAGCGGTCTCACTAAAGATGTGACGGTAGGCTCAGCTAGACTAGTAGATTTGCGATAACGATACAAACATAAATGAAAAAGCCTAGTTCTAGTGGGAAACATGGTCAAAAGCATAGTACTTCGTTTTGTCCTTCTTGACTGTGTACCTACTCAGTAATCGCTGATTGTCGAAAGACATAAAACTGGTTAAGTTTGTGAACTTTCACAACTTTGCTGAAAAGTCGCTGTGATTGTGCATTTTATTTTGCAAAGATTTAAACTTGTTTTATTTCTTTATTTTGTTTAAGCATCGGACATCCTCTGCGTATACGTGAGTATCGACCTGGATGTTGTTGCCTAAACGTTCTGCTTTATTTTCTTTGGTGTTTCGTTTAAGCTTTGGATCACCTCTGCGTATACGGGAGTATCGAACTGGTGGTTAAAGCCTAAACAACTTCAACTTATTTTTATTTTCTTATTTTGTTTAAACATTGGACTTTCTCTGCGTATACGGAAGTATCGACCTGATAGTTAATGTTTAAACATTCTACTTTGTTTTCGCACAAATCACAGTTGATAAAGTTTAAAGGCATTACTTGAGTCAGTGTATTGCATGATGAGGGGATATGCTGAGATCGTGGGGTCCATAAGAATTTTAGTGCTATCTTAATATACCTTAAAGTATCGGTAAGCAGATTGAAAGTTTTTAGTTTGAGTTTATGTGGACAACAATATCGTCAATCTATGTGAATCGTTTAGAGCTTAAAATGTTTAAAGCTTAACGGTGCTTGTGATGTGTCTCATAAACTGATATAATCCTCTTACACAAACTCACAAAATATTGTTTGTATATATTTCTTTACTGCATTTCTGTCAAGATAAAAAATCCAAAAAGATTTTCGGAGTGTTTTAGCATAAAATTTTGAAAATTCAAAAAGATTTTCGACAACTGATGTTGAAGAGTTTATTTTCAAAATTCCAAGTGCTAAACTTGATGAACTAGAGGGTTGGAAGAATATATTGAAAACTTTGAATGTCATATACAAATGTTTTTTTTAAAGTTTGAGGTTTTAGTTAATCAAGGTCATTTATTTGAACTTGATGTAACTTTACAGATATATGGATGAATGTATTCTACCAGTAAGTTTTTAAATCTAAGTGTTATAAATTTTTGAAACTTATGATTGAGGTAGAGGATGTGCAGGGTAACAGGTTTGGACATTATTTCCCAACGGAGGCTAATTGTCAAAGCTTGAACCAGATATTTCAAGATCCCAGCATACTAAGAGGGGGAGTCTGTGAAAGGGGGAGTCTGGATCAACAATCATTGGGAAGTTGATGTTAAAGTCAGGTGTTAATGCTGAAACTTGTGAAGAATGCTTGTGAAGATAGACAGAGTTGGTGAAAAGACTAAGACTGAAGACTACGGATCTGAAGATGCTAAAAGACTACGTCAACATCCAAGGGGGAGTCTGTTAGTGCACGGAATGTCTGTTGACTTCGTCTACATTAAGTCTTAGGTCAATATGGGTCAACATAGGGTTTAGAATGTAAAAATTATGAAAAATGTAAGTCTGGTTCGCTTATATGACCATGTTTGGTCTGGTTCGTTCCTAGGTACATAGATGGTTCGCTTTTGTGTCATTAATTAGGCTGGTTCGCTTTTATGGTAAGTGGGCTGGTTCGTTTTTATGGCAGTCCATATAAGCGAACCACACACACTATATATAGCCTGATGTTGTATTCATTTGTAACATTTTTGAGCGAACCTGAATCATTGCTTGTGGAACGATACGCTGTCAATTTATTTTCAGAAAGCAATAAAGAGATAGAAATTAGAAAGGAATAGCTGTTGTTACTTTATGTGCATTGATTCCGCCTTTACACGTGAAGATGAGCTACTCGGATTGACGTTTTCGGGTCAAGGAACGGTCCTACAGTTTTCATATTTCCTAAAATGTATTTGCATTTTAGGGGGAGTAAGAATTTATGAAAATCCAAAAACATTTGAAAATTTGAAAAAGTCAAAAACATTGAAAAATGCAAAAAATGAGTTTTGTTGTGAAAAAGAGGAAATGATAGTAGATCAGTTGGACTGTCACAGCATGCTAAAGAAATGGAAAGTTAAAATGTGATAAACGGTCTCACTAAGGATGTGACGATAGGCACAGTTAGACTATTAGATTTGCGATAATGATACAAACTTAAATGAAAAAGCCTAGTTCTAGTGGGAAACATGGTCGAAAGCATAGTACTTAGTTTTGTCCTTCTTGACTGTGTGCCTACTCAGTAATCGCTGATTGTCGAAAGACATAAAACTGGTTAAATTTGTGAACTTTCACAACTTTGCTGAAAAGTCACTGTGATTGTGTATTTCATTTTGCAAAGATTTAAACTTGTTTTATTTCTTTATTTTGTTTAAGCATCGGAAATCCTCTGCGTATACGTGAGTATCGACCTGGATGTTGTTGCCTAAACGTTCTGCTTTATTTTCTTTGGTGTTTCGTTTAAGCTTTGGACCTCCTCTGCGTATATGGAAGTATCGACCTGGTGGCTAAAGCCTAAACAACTTCAACTTATTTTTATTTTCTTATTTTGTTTAAACATTGGACTTTCTCTGCGTATACGGGAGTATCGACCTGATTGTTAATGTTTAAACATTCTGCTTTGTTTTTCGCACAAATCACAGTTGATAAAAGTTTAAAGGCATTACTTGAGTCAGTGTATTGCATGATGAGGGGATATGCTGAGATCGTGGGGTCCATAAGAATTTAGTGCAAATTAATATACCTTAACGTATCGGTAAGCATTTCGAAAGTTGTTAGATTGCGTTTAAGTGGAAAACAATATCGTCAATCTATGTGAATCGTTTAGAGCTTAAAATGTTTAAAGCTTAACGGTGTTGGTGATTGATCTCATAAACTGATATGATCCTCTTGCACGAACTCACAAAAATATTGTTTGTAAATATTTCTTCTCTGCATTTCATTACAGTCAAAAAATCCAAAAAGATTTTCAGTGTGTTTTAGCATAAATTTTGAAAAAAAAAATATAATACAAAAAGATTTTCGACAACTGGTGTTGGAGAGCTGATTTTCAAAATTCCGAGTGCTAAACATGATGAACAGGGTTGGGTTTGAATGCTGAATTGAAAAATTTTGAATTAAGAAAGAAAGTTTGATTAGTTAATCGGGATCATTAATTTGAACTTGGTGTAACTATTTCCACTAAGTTTTTCTTATTGATTTAAGTAAAAACTTATGTGGTGGTAAGAAAATTTGTGCAGGAGATGAGCTTAAACATAGATAAAGCCAGGGATTGATCTCAAGGTGATAGCTAATTCCAGACGGCGATCCCATCATGATGAGAGAGGGAGTCTGGCGAGGTTAGAGCCAAAGAGAATATCTTGGTACATGCTAAGAAAGAAAGGAGATCGATCAAGATTGAAGAGTCGTTATGATGAAGACTCTCACTGAAGATTCCGTCAACATTCAAGGGGGAGTCTGTTAGTGCACTTGTCTGTCGACTTCATTTCAGTTCGAGTCTCAGATTGTGAAAGAGCCTGAAGATTGCGTTTTATATCGAGTCTTGGTCTCGTTACGGATCTGATCAAGCGTGACATCATATATGTGACATCACATATGTGACATCAATGATGACATCACACAAGTGACATCATCATTGCATCACTTATACAAGAAGACAAAACATATTTGCATGTTTCGCTTGAAATCAGAAGTTATGTTGATGTGTTTCGCTTGAAGACAAAAGGTGGTTTCGCTTGAGGACAAATGTGTGAGGTTTCGCTTGAAACATGTGCATATAGGGTTTCACTTGAACTAGTTCTGCCATCTTCAAGCGAAAGCTTGAGTAGTATAAATAGGCATGTTGTCTATTCATTTGTAACAGTTCGTGAATTCCATACCGAGGTGCTGCCGGTGTGAAGACTGATTGTAAACGATATTATATCAATCAAATCAGTGTTTAAAGTGATAAGCAAGCTGTTTCGACGTCGGTTTCTTATTTTTCGCATCTAAAACTGATAAAATCTCTTCTGAACGACTCGTTTGGGTCACAAACCGATCCTACAAGATGTACCATGACCTAAAGACTACGTACTGGTGGCCTGGCATGAAAGCCAACATAGCAACCTACGTTAGTAAATGTTTGACTTGTGCGAGAGTCAAGATTGAATACCAGAAACCATCGGGCCTACTTCAACAACCGGAGATCCCGACATGGAAATGGGAGCAAATCTCCATCGACTTCGTTACAGGCTTACCTAGATCTCAACGGGGAAACGATACTATTTGGGTGATAGTGGACCGATTGACCAAGTCTGCACATTTTCTGGCTATCAAGGAAACGGATAAGTTTTCTACTTTAGCAGACGTTTACCTTAAAGGAGGTAGTTTCGAGGCACGGGGTGCCAACCTCTGTCATTTCCGACCGTGATTCACGCTTTACATCAGAATTGTGGCAAGCGATGCACAAGTCCTTTGGCTCTCGATTAGACATGAGCACGGCGTATCATCCATAGATGGATGAGCAGTCTGAACGCACCATCCAAACCCTTGAAGACATGCTTCGAGCATGTGTAATCTACTTTGGTAATGGCTGGGAAAGACACCTTCCTTTAGTGGAGTTTTCATATAACAACATTTACCACACTAGCATCCAGGCTGCTCTATTCGAGGCATTGTACGGACGGAAGTCCCGATCACCTCCTTGTTGGGCAGAGGTTGGCGACAGCCAAATCACTGGCCCAGAACTCGTAGTGGACACAACAGAGAAGATTGCTCAGATACGACAACGAATGGCGGCAGCTCGAGACCGTTAGAAAAGCTAAGCTGATAAGCGTAGGAAACCTCTAGAGTTCCAGGTCGGGGACCGGGTTCTACTTAAAATCTCACCCTGGAAGGGTGTGGTTCATTTTGGGAGAATGGGCAAGCTTAACCCATGTTATGTCGGACCTTTCGATATCACTTAACAAATTGGTAAGGTTGCTTACAGATTGAATCTACCCGAAGAACTCAGTGGAGTTCACAACGTATTTCATGTGTCGAATCTGAAGAAGTGCCTGTCAGATAAGTCCCTCATAGTTCCTCTCAAGGAACTCACCATCGACGATCAGTTGCGATTCGTCGAAGAACCTGTGGAGATTACATACCGAGACGTTAAGGTTCTCAAGCGTACTAGGATACCTCTTGTTCGAGTTCGTTGGAACTCCCGTCGTGACCCAGAGTTTACCTGGGAACGAGAAGACCAAATGAAACACAAATATCCCCAGTTGTTCGAGAAAAGTGCAACCACTACTGAGGCTGAAGCTACTGCGGAATTTCAGGACGAAATTCCAAACCAACGGGGGGATGATGCGACACCCCAGGAAAACCAGGAAACCACGCAACCTAACTAGTTTCCTCAGTAACTACGTGCTAAATTTCAGGACGAAATTTCTTTCAAGTTGGGGATGATGTGACAACTCGAGTTTTTCAAGGTCTTTCCTCACAACTATATTATCAAAATTCGTTGTGTTTTAATGTGTGCACTATGTTATGTGATTATTAAATTGCGTATTGTGTATTGTGTTGTAATGTGTGCACTCTGTTATGTGATTATTAAATTATGTATTATGTTACTTGGTTAATTAACGAACTGTCGAACTATTTAAAGTTTACAAACCTAATCCTTACATTCTTACTTTAGACGAAACTCGAACCCGACGAAACCCTAGTGTTTCGTCACCACCCATCCTCGACGAAACTTACAAAAGTTTTGTCACCCATTAGAGTTTCGCCACACACCCCGACGAAACATGAGGTTTCGTGGTGTGGGCTTTCGGCCCAGGAGAGGCCCAGTTGCAAATCAACTTATATATCTCTTTCTCGCACAACTTCACATAATATCCACAACTGGCGAAAACCCTAACACTCTTTCCTCCCCTGTGCACCCGACGGCAACCCTCGTCTCTCTCGAGGATCTCGCTAGTTCCATCCTGTAATCGGTTAGTGTCTTGGCTCGATCGATAGGTTAATCTGGTCATATAGTTTTGTGATATAATGAAACGTGTGTATGACGTTCTTTAATTGATCGGCTGTTTTGGACCCTTGATTACGAAATTAGGGATGGTGTGTTTCTAGGGTCATCGTTAGATTAGATTTGTAATTGATCCCGGTATTGTGCGTGATTGATGAACTGTTAGGGTTGAAATAACGATTCATGCTAACTGTTATGATGAGTAATAATGTTATGTTGATGAATGATGTTGTTGGTAGACTAACCAAGAATATAAACGATGATAATTGTATGATATAGCAGATGATTGGAATGATTTGGGTAATGATTACAAATTGATCGTACTGTTATAAATGTAGCCGTAACATGATTAGGTTGGGTGAAACTGTTAACACTTAGACAAAACATGGGAGAGTTTCGTCACTTCCATCTTAGACGAAACATGGGAGTTTCGTCACTCCCATCCTCGATGAAACATGGGAGTTTCGTCGCATGTCAACTTGATGAAACCTTTGGGGTTTCGTCATATAGGGAGTTTCGCCAGGAGGGTTTTTGCACGAACAGTAGGTTAACATGTCATATCAACTGCATGAATAATAGTGATTGATTATGTGAATAAGATCGCAGTGTCTTCTGTTAATTATGTTTGCTTATAATCAAATGATATAAGTTGGTTCTTACAACCAGTACACCTAACCGTTAGACATTGTTACATAACATACTTGTGAACTGTGGATGGGAATGAACTATTTTTGCTGCTACGTGCTATCGGGTGATCACTGATTATACACCCACTGTGATTGTATGTTACACGTGAACTTTGTGAAATGTAACTGATTACGTATGTATGCATACTATAGGATTTGACTGAATTAATTGAGAACGAGTAGTTAATCGTACCAAGCAAACCGAGGTGAGTTCACACTTTCTATAAGGCATGGGATTCCCGGTGGTTTGGGAATTGGTTAAGAAGCTAAAACGAAACCTACATATTCACCTTTAACAGAATATGTACCTCCATCCTCGTTGAGAAGGATGACAACATCAACCTGCGTATTCTCTTTGGGTAGATTACGTACCTCCGTCCTCGGTTGGAAGGACGACAACCTATAACTTACCAGACAAAACTCTATCATTAAGTCCCTCATTTTTATATCGACTTAATCGTCGGGCCAATGGCGAGCGGGTCATTAGTTAATAGCGCTATTAGGGTTGACAAGCCTCACACCGTGCTGGGAGGACGGGCGTGTACTAATGGATCTGGGCACTTAGTCAATGATGATAGACATTGATGTAGGGCACAACTTTGTCAGTCAGTTGTAGATATGGTAATAGTCTAGTGGTTACATGGGGTAGCCCCCACTGGTTATGGTTTGGGAAACAATGTATTGGATAACTTTTGGTTTTGAATGAACTCGTGGTTTTTGAAACAACTATAAATTGGATAACCAACTGTGAACTCGCTCAACTTTGTTGTTGACTCGTTGTTACATGCCTTGCAGGTCGTTAGGTATTTAAGGAGCTTGCACGAGTAGGAGGAGTCGTTGTGGGACATGGACCGTTGTGTGCCATGTTAAACTTTATGAACTTATGACTTATGTTTTGGTTTTACATTTTATGCTTCCGCTGATTAACTTGAACTTGAATAACTTGTTTTGAACACCAATTATATTGTGTGGTTGAACTTTTATTTACTTTACTATAATGTTCAATATGATTGGTGGCTTGATCCTGGTCAGTCACGCCTCCTGCGGTGATACTCCGCTTGTGGATTTTGGGCGTGTGACACGCGCTACCCAAGCCGCACGCCGAAAGCAGGCGGATAAACGCCTCGCCTCTATGATCACTAAACAAATGGCGAAGGTTTTTCCTCAGATCGTCAGTGAACTGTATTAGAATGTGAGCAAATCTTCTGAAGAGTCCAGGACCGATACTCCCAAAGCTGCTTTCAGCTTCAAGTAGTTCAAATCCTGCGGACCGAAAGAGTTTACTGGATAAGATGGTCCGACGGCCATGTTTCAATGGTTTGATTCTATCGAAGTCACCCTGTGCCAGAGTGCCTGTCCTGACAATCTCCGCACTCTGAACGCAACTGGCATCTTCCAGTCCCGCACTTTAGACTGGTGGGGGGCCGAGAGAAACAAACGCGTAAATGATGCATCTTACGGACTATCATGGGATGAGTTAAAGGACGTGATGATGCAAGAGTTCTGCCCTCCCCATGAGCGCCAAAAGTTGGAGGATGAATTCTGGCACCTTAAGCAGAAAGATGGTGACAACGTTGGTTTGACTGTGCGCTTCAAGCAGTTGAGTATTATCTGTCCGAACCAAGTCAAGACGCCCGAAATCGCCATCAAGAAGTATATCCGTGCTCTTCCGGATTGCGTGGCCGATTTCGTTCAAGCTGCGAAGACTGCAACGATTGAAGAAACCTACTTGCTCTCTGCTGAGATCAACGACAAGCGAGTCAAGTTTGGTGTCTGGGATAAAGCTCCCAAGAATCTACATTAAGCCACCACCGTACCAACCGCTGAAACCGCCGCCACTCCACAGTCTTCAAAGGCCTCTCGTCACAAGAGAAAGAACAACAGCAACTCCAGCAACAAGAACTGTGCTGTCACCACTGCTGCCCCACTCCAAGCTGTACCGGCTCAATAGCAGACTCAACACCACCAGGTCGTGGCACCGGTAACCCAAGCACCGCCAGCAAAGCGTGCTTATACTGGTCCTCGTCCGGCCTGCCTGACTTGTACTTATCACCACCCAGTGGGAATCGCTTGCAGATTTTGTGTACATTGTAACATGTATGGCCATTTCACCGCCAACTGCCGTACAGGTCCTCGTCAAGCCCCAGCTACAGCTACTGCTCATCAAGCTCTACTTCCTACTCCTCAAGGCCAACAAGCGGCTCCGGCACCCGCGGTCAATGCTAGAGTCTGCTTTGCATGTGGTGATCCAAACCACTTTGCAAACATGTGCCCCAATCGAGTTGTGAAGCAAGAGCCACAACAGCAGCAGCCCTAGCAACAGCCTCAGCAACAACAGCAACAAGCAGCTCGCGCCCTAACTTTCAACATCAATGTGCGCCAGGCTCAGGCTGACAATAACGTGGTCAATGGTACGTTCCTTGTGAATGGTATTTATGCTTCGTGTTTGTTTGATACTGGAGCCGATAACTGTTTTGTATCGTTTGAGTTCGAAAAGCTCCTTAATCGTAAGCGCGCCCATCACCCCTCGACGTTCGAGGTTGAAGTTACCACCGGAAGAACCATCGCTGTCAACTCTATTCTTCATGATTGTACCCTCGAACTCAACAATCACATCTTTCCTATCGACCTTATTCCGATGCAGCTCGGTAGTTTCGATGTCATAGTAGGCATGGACTTTCTTCGCGAAAAACATGCTGAAGTTGTTTGCTTCGATAAGATGATTCGATTCTCGCTATCTAATGGTGATTAACTTTGTGTGTATGGTGAAACTCTCTCGAAAGACCTCAAGCTCATGTCATGTATCCAAGCTAGCAAGTATCTTCACAAGGAATACAGAGCTTTCTTGGATAACATCGTAGTAGCAGAGAAAAAGGAAGTCAAGGAGGTAGGCCAGGTGCCTATTGTTTTCGAATTTCTTAATGTATTTCTAAACAATCTTCCAGGATTACCTCCAAGTCGTGATATCGACTTTCGTATCGACCTCATTCCTGGAGCAAACCCTGTTGCTAGAGCTCCTTATTGAATCGCTCCGTCCGAAATGCGCGAACTATCGAGTCAGCTCCAGGAATTACTTGATAAAGGCTTCATTCGCCCTAGCACCTCTCCTTGGGGCGCACCAGTCCTTTTCGTCAAAAAGAAGGATGGGTCGTTCCGGATGTGCATCGACTATCGGGAGTTGAATAAACTGATAATCAAGAATCGTTATCCTCTACCTCACATCGATGATTTGTTTGACTAGTTACAGGGTGCTACGTGTTTCTCCAAGATTGATCTACGCTCAGGCTACCACCAGTTACGCATTCAAGAAGAGGACATACCCAAAACCGTTTTTCGCACTCGATACGGTCACTATGAGTTCATTGTTATGCCTTTTGGTCTAACCAACGCACCCGCGGTTTTTATGGATTTGATGAATCGCGTGTGTAAACCTTTTCTCGACCGCTTCGTCATCGTATTCATCGATGATATCCTGATCTATTCCAAGTCAAAGACCAAACACGCGCAACATCTACGTTTGGTTCTCGAGATACTCCAAGGGAATCGACTCTATGCCAAGTTCTCCAAGTGTGAATTCTGGCTAGACGAGGTTCAATTCCTCGATCACATTGTCAATAGTCAAGGTATTCACATCGAACCTGCGAAGATCGAAGCTGTCAAGAGTTGGATTACACCTAAGAACCCGTCTGAAGTCCGTTCTTTTCTCGGACTAGCGGGCTATTAACGTCGATTTATCGAAGGATTCTCAAAAATCGTTGTGCCGCTTACTTCCCTCACTCAAAAAGACATGCCTTTTGTTTGGGGAACTGGACAAGAGATTGCCTTTCAAACCCTCAAGCATATGCTTTGCAATGCTCCTGTTCTCACTCTACCCGACGGAAATGATGACTTTATCGTCTATTATGATGCCTCGAACCTTGGCCTTTGTTGTTTTCTCATTCAACGAGACAAGGTTATTGCTTACGCATCTCGTCAGCTCAAGATCCACGAGAAGAACTATACAACCCACGACCTCGAGCTAGGAGCAGTTGTTTTTGCGTTGAATATTTGGCGACACTACCTTTATGGTACCAAGTGTACGATCTTCACCGATCATAGGAGCCTATAACACATCTTCAACCAGAAGGAGCTATTTGCATAGCATCCCTAATGTTAAAGCCCAGTATCATCTCGAAACCCTCATCATCGAAGCCCAACATGCTTGTTACCGAACGCACTTTGAAGAAGGAAAGGATTCTCAACAATGGAGCCCAGCTAGTGAATAAGTCGAATGGGATATTCCATTATCTGGACCGAATCTGGATCCCTAAGCGGACCGATTTGCGACAAATTTTGATGGACGAAGCCCATAAATCTCGATATTCTATTCATCCCGGTGCTGACAAAATGTACCAGGATATGCGCTACAAGTACTGGTGGCCGGGCATGAAAAAGGATATCACAATCTATTTTTCGAAATGCCTAACCTGTTCCAAGGTCAAGGCTGAACATCAAAGACCCTCTGGCTTACTCGTTCAACCCGAGATTCCGATGTGGAAATGGGAGAGTATAGCTATGGACTTTATACCGAAACTTCCGCGCACGCCATCAGGTCACGACATCATCTGGGTTGTCGTTGACCGTTTGACTAAATCTGCTCTCTTTCTGCCAATACAAGAAGACTACAAGATAGAAAAATTAGCACGAATTTACACCAAAGAGATCATTTTTCGACATGGGACGCCTCATGACATCATTTCTGACCGCGATGCTCGGTTTACCTCGCGTCTTTGGGAAATATTTCAATCTGCTCTCGGTACCACGCTTAATCTAAGTACCACTTTCCATCCCCAAACCGACGGTCAGACTGAAAGAACGATTCGTACCCTTGAAGACATGCTCCGTTCGTGTGTCATAGATTTCGGTGGTAATTGGGACGCATACTTACCTTTAGTCGAATTCTCATACAATAACAGTTATCATTCCAGCATTCAAATGGCACCCTTTGAGGCATTATATGGAAGAAGATGTCGATCGCCTATTGTATGGCACGAGATCGGAGACTCGCAATTAACCGGTCCCGAGCTACTGCAAGAAACAACTGACAGAATCCTCCAAATTCGAGACAATCTACTAAAAGCTCAGAGTCGTCAGAAAAGTTACGCCGATAGATGACGCAAGCCCCTCGAATTTGACGTTGGCGACCATGTACTCCTAAAGGTATCACCTTGGAAGGGTGTGGTCAGATTCAGCAAGAGAGGAAAGCTCGCGCCTTGATATGTGGGACCCTTTAAGATTCTGGAAAGGATCAGAAAAGTGGCTTACAGACTCGAACTACCGGAGGAACTTAGCAACGTTCACCTGACTTTCCACGTTTCGAACCTTAGAAAGTGTCTGGCTGAGCATGATTTACATGTACCACTTGAAGACCTACCAGTGAACGAAACATTACACTTCGTAGAAAAGCCTGTCGAGATCATGGACCGACAAACCAAGCAGCTCAGGCGCTCACGCATTCCCATTGTAAAAGTTCAATGGGAAGGCAAATGAGGCGCAGAGTTTACTTGGGAGCTCGAAAGTGACGTGAAGGCGAAGTACCCGCAGTTGTTTGTTGCGGCTTCGGCCTAATTTCGGGATGAAATTCCCTTAAGAGGGGGAGGCTGTAACACCCCGTGTTTCGAAAGTCAAATTCAAAGTCAAGATTGAAGTCAAAGGAAGAAAAGATTGCTAATTGCAATATGTCACTCCTTGCTCAACTCCTGTTTTGACTTCTTTGACTTGTAGATAATCTATTTATTTTATCGCATTAGTTGTATTATGTGCAGTACTTGTTAATAATCGAGGTTTAATCGCATGTTTAATCAATTTATCGCTTAATCAAATCTCAATCACAACTCGAATTACGTGTTCTGGGTATTGTTTTACGTGTGTGTGTCATTTATGTGTTACTTGTGTATGTTATGTTTATGTTGAGGAGTTAATCGCAATCGAACTCGCAATCTATCACATCGCAAACGCTAATTGCAAGTTAATTATAGTGATAGTATGTTAGATATAGTAGTTGGGATTAATGTGTAATACAATCGCATCGCTCGCTCGAATCGCATCACAACGCTCTACACGCGAATCGAAATGACAAAACTCATCGCGCCGGACTCATGTATCGAGTGGCCAACTGATCGAGTGGCCATCCGATCGGATTGCCATCTGATCGGGATACCATCCGATCGAGTTGCCACCCGATCGGACTGCCACCCGATCGACCAGCCACTTTCCCCACTTTCCTTTTTGGGAAACCCTATAAATACCCCCAATTGTCACATCACTTGATGTGACAGCTCTCTACTCGACCCAGCCGCACTCAAGCTCTATTTCTCTCAATTTCTCGCGATTCTTGTAAGTTTTCAACCTAAATCTTGTAATTCTATGATCTACACACACTTCTTCATCTTTCTCTCTTTCAAATCTCAACTTTTAACCGTGAAATCAGTAGATTTGAGGTGTTCTAGGATGATGTCCTCATGGTGTTCTTATGAACTTCATGTTTTGGCTTCAATCCACCAAGAACAACTTAGATCTGGATGATTTCCACATGAATGAACAAAGATCTTGCATAGATCTGAACATGTTCATGGTGAAAAGGATTGAAAGATGGTTTTCTAACTTTCTTTCAACTCTTTTACACTCAATGCACTCAAAACCCGATAGAATCGGAGCTCGTTCTGATCTTCTACTCCTTCTTAGTGATGTGTTGGTTCAAGATCTGGATTCTATCCGAAAGATAGTTGATTTCGGGTTTGAACATGAACAACCGCCTTGAACCATGAACTGGTCGGACTAGGGTGATTCCTGTTCGATTGGGTCACTTAGGTCAAGACGAGGTTCCTGTTGTTTAAGCCTGCTATCATAACGTCTCGTTCAAAACTGCAATACTTTAAACAAAATCAAGTGATAAGACGATCAGATCGTCGGGACGGATTGCTGTCCGATCGGATTGCCATCCGATTGGATTGCCATCCGATCGACCGGCCATACGATCGGGTTGCACTTGGTTTCACACTTAAACTTTTATTCAAATTATTCAAGGATCTGAACGTTGAACGGATTACCACCCGATCGGATTGCCATCCGATTGAGTGACTGTCCGATCGTGTGATGTCTGGGACTTTGATATTTAATCAAATTTCAACATGTTCAATACATACGGATTGCCACCCGATCGGATAGCCATCCGATCGAGTGACCGTCCTACTGTGAACTTGTTCTCAAACTGAGAAGCCTCGCCAATCGGATTGCCATCCGATCGAACGACTGTTCGATCGACCGTCCTGAAGGGTAGAGATACTTCTCTATTTTCAAAATGCTACAACGAGAACTTCAAAGTACAAACCATCATACACAAACACATCCTCACCAAGCGAGGTGTCAATCCAATCGAATGGCCATCTGATCGGATGACCACCCGAACGGATTGCCACCCGATTGACTGGCTGATGTGTGTAAAATGCAACATATAAATTACATCAAATGAGGCATAAAACTAACCCTTTTTTAGTACTAATATTGGAAAAAGAGTGTTTTTGTCTTCCTTTTGTATTTTCAGGATTAAATGAGCTCAAAAACGCAAAAGAAGCAAAAAGACAGCTAAATCCAACATAAATACAAGAAAAGGAACATTAGTGGATTGCCCGAACCCTCAACGGCACCTTCCAAAGCAAAATAGAGAAAACAGAAGGCTGAACACGCCCGTGCTCAGCCAGCACGGGGCCGTGCCCAAGAAGCAGCAGAAAGGACAAATCTATAGAAGCTTCTATTGCCCACCACGGGCCGTGCTCAGCGGACACGGGGGGCGTGCCGAAAGTACTGCAGGCGCATTAATTGTAATTGCGAATTACAATTAATGAAGAGAGAGAGTGTCAGACGGGCACGGGGCCGTGCCCAGCGAACACGGGGCCGTGCCCAGGCTTCTGTTCAGCCTATAAATAGGAGTGCTTGGTTTCATTGCAACTCATCCCTTGGCACACCACCTCTCTCACACTTCATCCACCACCCACCACCATCACAACACCATCATCCACCACCATCATCCATTGTCCATCATAGAGTGTGTGAGTCGTCTCGGGATCCAAGATTGATCGTAAGAGTTCTTGACAATCAAGGCCATGTTTGCCTAAGTCTCTTACATCACTTGGTGAAGACAAAGTGTCTAGTATAATACTTTTTATTTCTAATCTTTTGCACTTTTTATTTGGTTTTGTATTAATGACTTTAATAACTAGTTACTTATGTTGAAGGTGATCTTTCCTTATCGTTTGTCCGTGGTGTCTTGGCATTATTTTACTGTCTATATAAAATAAAGGATTTTCACCATTCATATCTCCACGGTCTATATGGAGGTATGTTGGCTACCTGGTAGGGGGTTAAGGGAACGGTTTGGTAAAGGTCTTGCCATTGTTCAGCGTTTAGAGGTCCTGCAATGGACCTGGGTCAAATTTAGTAGGATCTCCTTCAATACTTCACGGTATTGGATGGCGGGGGTCCAAACTCTTTGATCCCCTCATAAGTTAACTACTATTAATACTATAACCCGACTATTTAGGACTGTATCCCTGCTGACTCAGACTACTTAGTCGAGGGTAACGTCACCGCCAAAAGCGGGGCCTACCACAATACTGCATTAATAACTTAATTCATTATCTTCCAATAATCCACCCCTTTAGGATTGTATCCCTGCTGACTCAAACTACTGGGGTGAGGGTAACGTCACCTTCAAAAGAGGGGCCTACTACAATAACTAAGATAATCTCTTAATTATGTGCAAAAGTGCGGAAATAATCAAAGGTTATACTAGATACGAGTCGGAACCAAGTGATTCATCTTGTCTATCTGTTTTTATTTTTATTTTTATTTTCAGCATTTTAGTTAGTTTTTATTTTTCTTAGTTTAAAACATTTTTCTAAACTTTTATTTTGGTTAGACGTTGAGGATAAACCGGTACTAAAAGCTCTTGTGTCCTTGGACGACCTCGGTATCTTACCAACGCTATACTACACTCAACGATGGGTGCACTTGCCCATATGTGTGTTTAGTGTTAGTGAAATATCGTGTTTTATAAATTTAAAACTTGGCTAAAATAAGTGTTAAAAAGGGCTTAAAATATACACCTAAAATATACGACACTTTACCGCACATCAAGTTTTTGGCGCCGTTGCCGGGGACACAAGGATTTTAAGAAAGTTAGGAATCAACGGCCTAATCATCTTTTATTTTTCTTTTTATTTTTTTTAGGATTTTCTTAGTTTTTCAGCTTCTGCAGAGCTCAGCACGGGCCGTGCCCGCTGAACACGCCCACGTGCTCAATCATTGGAACTGGCAATCCTGTTTTACATCAGACAGTAAGCTGAACACGGGGCCGTGTCCACTCAACACGCCCCCGTGCCCAAGTTTCAGTTACTGAAAACAGAACCGTTAGATCCCGACGGTTGGTAATTTCTGACATAAACATGAGTGATAGTAATTATTTTTACTTTCGGCACTCTTATGGTACGTGGTGTCAATTATGTGGTGGCGAACATGAAGAAGTAAAATGCTACTTCCTAAATTATAGGCCCCACTACATGGACCCACGATCTTTTCACAACCTTAAGAGGGGCGAAAGTAAAAATAAGCACTATTTCTCCCTCGAATGCGCCCAGCCAGATATTCTAGGGGAAATGTTCCTTAGCGAATTATTTCAACTAGAAGAGCTAATTCTGAAATGGATAGAAGAGCTTAGGAAGGATTTTATTAATCCACCCCAAGACGATACCCATGAAGAAATGTTGGAACCGCATTCCGACAACCTCGTTGCTCCCGAAAATACCTTCGTACCTAGCAAAGACTTGGACGATAGTCGTCCCTGTGTCGATTGTGCCGTGAAGGACTCTCCATCGACTTCGTTCGGTGCATACATAGACCTGAGCGATTCGGCATATACCTTCTTTAACAAGAGCCCGGAAAAGGGTTGGACTTGTCCACCTAGAATGAAAATAGGAATTACCCTCACCGACAACCTCTTGCGTTCTCGCCTTAGTCTAGGACAATTAAGGTATATTAGGCACTTTGGGGTTGTTCCAACCAGTCAGGAACCACCCGATACAAACAAGTTCCTTAAAAAACTAGACAACTTCATAAAACAGTCCGTAGACACGGGGCCGTGCCCAGCCAACACGCCCCCGTGTCCATCGAAAGATTCCTTTCTGATCAGTACGTCAGAATACGGACAAACTGTGTCAGAACTCCACCTGCACACGGGGCCGTGTCCACTGAACACGGGGCCGTGTCCAGGTTGCTGTCATTTTCTATAAATGCAGCCAAGAATTCTGCACATTTGGACCAACTTGGGGCAGAGATTTGCAGGAATCTTCTCTCAAACTATCCTAGGTAAGTCTAAAAGAAGGTTCCAACAACCCATCTTGTCCCTTCCTCTTTTAGTAATTTCCTTCTTCTTCATCTTTCTCCAAGAACTACCATTGAAAATTTGGAATTCCTCCAACTCCATGGTAGGGATAAATGAGTTTTGTTCAAAGAATCTTGGAAAAAACATGTTATGAAACATGGTTTTAAGTTATTAGTAGCCAAAAAGGGCCTACAACATTCAGAAAATAACTTAAAAATACAAGTTTCCTTGTTCCAAAACTCTGCAGAAAGATGGACACGGGGCCGTGCTCAGTGAGCACGGGGCCGTATCCGGTTACTGTTTCATTAAATAAGCTATTTTTAGTTTATTTTTCGTAGGATGTCGAGTGAAAACAGCGATACATCTTCTGTGCATTCGTCAAACAACCGAAGAGGAAGAAGACCCTCCATTGAAGCTACACTTGTTCACTATGTGATAGCATTAAGGGAGGCTCTCGACGAAATGACTTCAGTGGAGGAGGTCCGTATCGACCGTATTAACGATCTTACGATGGGACTTGAAAGCAGCTTCCAAGAAATTAACCTCTTGCACCAGAGGTTAAATATTCTTGTAGCACCTCCAATGGAACCAGTCCTTCCTCAGCAGGATTGGAACCTGGCTCTCGGAATCAACAACCCTACCGGGTGGGAAGACTTTCCGGCGGAACCTCCCATGGAACACCAACAAGAGATCCCGGTGGAAGTTGAAACTCCTCAAACTAATGCCAACGAGCCTTCTTTTCTCCTTCCAAGGGAGATAGAAGAATGGCTCGCCGACATTTGAGGAGAACCGCACTCGGAAGAAGGAGTTCACTAAGGCCTTGTTTAACCAAGATTGAGTGTTTCTTGGAAATTTTGCTAAAATAAAATAAAGTAAAGGCTAGGACTCCATGGTTTGTTATTTCTTTTATCTAGTTTAATTTAGGATTATGTAAGTTCTCTCTATGATGAAATGAAATGATGGTTCTAATGTTTGGATGGTTTGTAATGAATAAAACACACTCATGGTGGTAAAGGATGAAAAGGGAAACGAGAAAAATGATCCCATGCACAAGGACGAGGCAACCCGACAATTTTCTCCCTTTCAGAAGGTTCAACACGGGCCGTGCCCAACCAACACGGCCCCGTGTCGAACCACCTGCAGAAAACGCCCAGTACAGGTAACTGGACACGGGCCGTGTTCACCCAACACGCCCCCGTGTCCAGACTTCTGTTTCTCTTATTTCAATTTTGTTACTGGCACTTGAACACGGGGCCGTGCCCGGATAACACGGGGCCGTGTTCAGTGCCCAGTAACACAAAATTTTGCTTTTTAAACACTAATTTACACATCTAATCAACCTAAAAATTTATTTTTGGGACACATTGAGGACAATGTGTAATTTAAGTGTGGGGGGGATGCTAAAACCTTGAATTTTGCAAGTCCTAAATACAAGCCTTACACAAAACTCTATTGGAACCGCTAATCACCCCAAATTTTTTCAAAAATTTCAATTTTTTTTTACTTGTCTAGGTTTAACTCGGGAAATTCAAGCTCTGAAAAAGGTTATATTTTTACAAATTTACAACCGATAGCGTAGTGATAAAAAGAACCAACATAAGAAAATTATGAAAAGGCATGACAAACTTATTTAAAATTTGATTATATATACTTGATCACATAAAAACCCATTCCCACAAAAGTGAGTTTTGAGCCTTTATTGAGCACACAATTCCATATCATTTGACTAAATGCTCATTTTTCGTTTCTTGTGTGAATAGCCGCTTGGTTCTTACGACTCTAGAACTTGCCATGACAATACATTCCCGGTCCTTATAAACTTAAACCCGAGTAAGTAAATGATGGAGATATTAGGACTAACATTTTTTTTTCTACACCATTATTTTTCTTTTTCTTTTACCACCTACCCAAAAATCCCCCTAGTTAGCCCCTTTGAGCCTAAACCTTTTCGTTTCATCACCCAAAACAAAAACCCTTTCACCCACCAAAACCTTTTTTATTTTTAACCCTTTATTTTAGTAACAAGTTCGGTTCTACGAAAAAAAAAAAAAAATGAAGCAAAAAGAAAATAAACAAACAAAGTAATCAAAAATAACTTTGTTTGAATAAAAGCTTCATCAAAAATAAAAAGTTGCAAAAATACGAGAACCGACACTTGTTACGCTTTTTAGCCCTTTTTCTACTAACCACTAACCCAACCACCTACCTTTAACCCTAGCCAACCCTTAACCCACAAAGTCCTCTTGATATCTACAAAGGTATAAAAGTTAAAAAGGAGGAGGATTGATTTCTTGGCAAGCCTATGGTAGGAATAAGTTCCAGGACCGCTCTCGAGTGATTCACTAAAAATACACCTTCGGCCGAGTGTGAGTGATTTCCCCGTGAGGTATGTGAACTTGTATATAAATAGAATTTTAAAAAGGCATGTTATGCCCAAATAAGTAATTTCTTTTATGAACAGTTCTAAATAAATCATTACGAATAGGAGTGTAAATAAATAAAAATAAAACCCCAAAAAGATCTTGGAAATCCCGACACTCTATGACAAGCCCAAAACCTTCTCTTCTACCTATTCCATTTGGGAGTGTAAGCCAAATATTAAAGAGTTTTGCTTGAGGACAAGCAAAAGTTCAAGTGTGGGGGTATTTGATGTGTGTAAAATGCAACATATAAATTACATCAAATGAGGCATAAAACTAACCCTTTTTTAGTACTAATATTGGAAAAAGAGTGTTTTTGTCTTCCTTTTGTATTTTCAGGATTAAATGAGCTCAAAAACGCAAAAGAAGCAAAAAGACAGCTAAATCCAACATAAATACAAGAAAAGGAACATTAGTGGATTGCCCGAACCCTCAACGGCACCTTCCAAAGCAAAATAGAGAAAACAGAAGGCTGAACACGCCCCGTGCTCAGCCAGCACGGGGCCGTGCCCAAGAAGCAGCAGAAAGGACAAATCTATAGAAGCTTCTATTGCCCACCACGGGCCGTGCTCAGCGGACACGGGGGGCGTGCCGAAAGTACTGCAGGCGCATTAATTGTAATTGCGAATTACAATTAATGAAGAGAGAGAGAGTGTCAGACGGGCACGGGGCCGTGCCCAGCGAACACGGGGCCGTGCCCAGGCTTCTGTTCAGCCTATAAATAGGAGTGCTTGGTTTCATTGCAACTCATCCCTTGGCACACCACCTCTCTCACACTTCATCCACCACCCACCACCATCACAACACCATCATCCACCACCATCATCCATTGTCCATCATAGAGTGTGTGAGTCGTCTCGGGATCCAAGATTGATCGTAAGAGTTCTTGACAATCAAGGCCATGTTTGCCTAAGTCTCTTACATCACTTGGTGAAGACAAAGTGTCTAGTATAATACTTTTTATTTCTAATCTTTTGCACTTTTTATTTGGTTTTGTATTAATGACTTTAATAACTAGTTACTTATGTTGAAGGTGGTCTTTCCTTATCGTTTGTCCGTGGTGTCTTGGCATTATTTTACTGTCTATATAAAATAAAGGATTTTCACCATTCATATCTCCACGGTCTATATGGAGGTATGTTGGCTACCTGGTAGGGGGTTAAGGGAACGGTTTGGTAAAGGTCTTGCCATTGTTCAGCGTTTAGAGGTCCTGCAATGGACCTGGGTCAAATTTAGTAGGATCTCCTTCAATACTTCACGGTATTGGATGGCGGGGGTCCAAACTATTTGATCCCCTCATAAGTTAACTACTATTAATACTATAACCCGGCTATTTAGGACTGTATCCCTGCTGACTCAGACTACTTAGTCGAGGGTAACGTCACCGCCAAAAGCGGGGCCTACCACAATACTGCATTAATAACTTAATTCATTATCTTCCAATAATCCACCCCTTTAGGATTGTATCCCTGCTGACTCAAACTACTGGGGTGAGGGTAACGTCACCTTCAAAAGAGGGGCCTACTACAATAACTAAGATAATCTCTTAATTATGTGCAAAAGTGCGGAAATAATCAAAGGTTATACTAGATACGAGTCGGAACCGAGTGATTCATCTTGTCTATCTGTTTTTATTTTTATTTTTATTTTCAGCATTTTAGTTAGTTTTTATTTTTCTTAGTTTAAAACATTTTTCTAAACTTTTATTTTGGTTAGACGTTGAGGATAAACCGGTACTAAAAGCTCTTGTGTCCTTGGACGACCTCGGTATCTTACCAACGCTATACTACACTCAACGATGGGTGCACTTGCCCATATGTGTGTTTAGTGTTAGTGAAATATCGTGTTTTATAAATTTAAAACTTGGCTAAAATAAGTGTTAAAAAGGGCTTAAAATATACACCTAAAATATACGACACTTTACCGCACATCACTGGCCATCTGATCGGATTGCCATCCTATACTTGGTTACTCTTCATCGTTTTGCGCACCAACTTTCGCTTATGCTATCGTTAACTGTTCAGGCTGATTTCACTCTAGCGCTCACTTCAATCCATTAACTCTATCGCTGTGAGTATACTCGAACCCTTTTTGCTTTACGCACTTTTGGGTGTTACATACGTTACTTATTCTAAATCATATCGAACACACTACGCAATACTTAAACGATAACCGCTACTGCATGTATACGTGACTCGATGAATGCTTGTTTGTTATGTTTACACATAGATTGCTGTCTACCTACCTTAGCAACGATAGTACTATAGTTTGGACTCAGCACCTGTTCACTCAGGGGTTGTTAAGGACAATTAATCACATGATTCGCAGTGGTGAATATGTGTTACGAACTGCCTTACGCAGTCAACCCACAGTCATTGGTATTAATAGAATCATGTCGATAACTTACGTGCTTCACATCACACGTTGTACGTGCTGGTTATGTGTAAATGATTTCGAACTCTATTATACTACTATCAAACTTGTATGCTCACCTTTACACTATGTGTATTGACTTTTACTTTAACGTATGTGGCAGGTGCTTAAGATGTTAGGATGCCTTGTTTGCTGTGTGATGAAATCAAGGCTAAGAAAGAGTCTAGAAACAAATAAACAGATTGTCTATCTTGAAATCTGAGTTGTCGGATCAGTAGTTGTTTGTGAGGCAATTATTTGTAATAACTGTTTTATTTGGATATGTTATGGTATGGGACATGACGTTTAAAGTATCTGGTAATTAATAGTTGTTATGGATACTCATGGACAATCAGTTTCGCTCAGTGCCGCACCCCGATGATTCCGCCATCGGTTGGGGTGTGACATAGTGCACCGTTTCAGCATATTTAGTGAACTTGCATATTGGTTATTCATGTTGGATATGAGACTTTAAACTTTTTAATCGATGTTATGCTATGTATGAAAACTTGTATACTCGCCAACTTTTTGTTGATATATTTTAATACAAGTTGCAGGTTGATTGATGAGATGATGTTATGAAGAAACGCAATTTAGGTGGACTTAGATACACACCTAGATTAATTTTGTTATTTTGATGTTATGTTTATGAAACAATGTTGTCTTTTATTTAGATTTTGTATGACAATTTAGTATCGAAATGAAATTTGAATTTAAATTATATTGTCACATAGTGTTATGAAGTTTTGAGCAAATTGTTCGTCTCATCCCGATGTTTCCGCCATCGGTTTGGGGTGTGACAATGTAAGCACCATCAATCTAGTTTAGACCGAAAGAACAAGGGTTAGATCTAACAGGTCTGGGCAGCCTCACTCTCTAGACAACATATAGTCACGGAGTGTCTTGGGTCACAGTCGTAGGGTAAACAATGTTAAAAGTCGCCTAGGTTTGGATGTTTCCTATGTCGTCTCATATGTTAATGTCCTCACGAAACATTAGTGATCTCGATTCCATTTCATTACAACTTACAAGCTTACATTTTACAATACATACCATGCTTTTACACAAATATAAATGTTACAATTTACAAAAACTGCATGAATTCACACCAACTTTTGTTGACGATTTTTAAACTTACATGTATTTCAGGGAATTAGTGGATAATGCTCGCATGATCCTTTTCAAGATGTTTAGTGTCTAACCTCCGTTGCCATATTTTGTGGATTTGTTTACTATATCCCACCTTTTATGGTGCTATAGGAAAAAACCTTGATCTTTGTTTTGAAATAGTGTTGTGAACTTTCAAACAATTATCTTTTATTTATGATGTAAACTTTAAACTAAATTCTGTATTTTGGGACAATTTAACTTTGAATGGTAATATGGAGTTTGTTTTATATCATGTAGCATGTTTACTTATCTTATGCAATGAGAACCACTCAGATCACACCTCGTGCTTCCGCCTTTGAAAGGGGTGTGACAGGTTGTTATCAGAGCTTCGATTGTAGTGAAGCAGGATTCCTTATCGAGTCTAGTCTGCAATCCTTAGGTTCCTCTCACGAAAACCATTTTTACAAAAGGTTTCATTGCATAAAACATTCCACGGCATCCACTACATAAACTTGTTTTTCAAAAGTCAAGCAAGGACACTATGTGACTTAGGGTGCACAGAAGGAGCACTTATCTTCAACTAGGGATTACTTGCAGCAATGTGTAAAACTATATATATATATATATATATATGTAGTATCTAAGTAATAATAATTAATGTATGTACATATACCTTGATTTTTATGTCACAGGTACTCATGTCTTCCTCAGGGTGCAGTGGCTTATCAGAGGAGCACGACCAGCTGGCGATTGTCTCTGACGACGAGATTGCCTTAGCTCCGGAGATTTTCATGTCTGACTCCAAGACCGACCCTGAGATGATGTCAGATGACGAGGATCTTATGACTTCCAGCCGTTTGCCCTACCTAACTTTGGAGATGATGTCCCTTTTGTTGATGATGTCCTAGCCTTACCCTTACCTATCCACGACCAGCTCATCATCGCGCACGCCGATGGATAGCATATCGTAGAGCCTATCCCTATTCATGCTATTCCACTCGCTGCCATCCCCACTGAGGATTGGCCATTCATCGTTGATTTAGACAACGACGCTGAGATCCCTGTATTTCACGTGGACTATCCCGATGAGGACCTTGGTGATGAGGAGGTCTTTGCAATTGCTATCTTGGGGGTTGATCCATCGGGGGTGGCGGTTGGTCTATCTGCTGTGTCGGTTGTCGATATCCCTTCTGATTCCGACCCTAAGGAGTCAGTTACTTCAACTGCACTTCAGACTGTTGGCCTAGAGGCATATCCTGCTGGTGATGCCTCCTCTACGATCCAAGATACACCTGCTCCTACTCCTACCCCTACACTCACTCACACCTCATATCCCCCTCATACCACCCTAATCACTCTCGTGTTATTGTTTGGAAGAACTTGGCACCAGAAAGAAGGATGATTCCACACGAGGGGTAAATCCACCCCCACCGATGCCAAGGATTGCTGTAGAGTTGAACCCTCTTCTTGAGGAAAGGATTTCTGAAGCTATCACCCAGTACGAGGCGAACCAGGCTGAGCACAGTGGCGGCTCAGGAGGTACTGGTCGAAATACTCATGGAGATTCATCTAGAGGAAACCCTAACCAAGGTAACATTGAGTTGATTTGTTATAATTTGATGGAACTTATGAACTGTCATTGTTTCATTGTTTCATTGTTTGATCATTCAGGAACCGGTTGAATAAATTCCAGGTTGCACCTACAAGCAGTTTCTAGACTGCAAGCCACTGAATTATGATGGCACTGGAGGTGCAGTGTCTTTCATGCGCTGGATGGAGAAAACTGATTCCACGATCCGAATGAGCAAGTGCACCGCGGATCAACAAGTTACTTTTGTTACTGGGTTGTTTGTCGATGAAGCTCTGACTTGGTGGAACTTACAAGTTCAGACTTTGGGTGATGATGCAGCTTATGGTATGTCTTGGGATGACTTAAAGGAAAGGATAAGGGAGAAGTACTGTTCACGTGCCGAACTTCAGAAATTGGAGACCGAATTCTGGAACTTGGCTATGGTTGATGCAAATATCGTAGGGTACATCCAAAGGTTCCACGATCTCTCGAGAGTGATCCCCTATCTTGTGACTCCTGAATTTAAGCGCATCGAACGCTATATTTAGGGATTGGCTCCAGAGATTCATAGCATGGTGACTGCAGCAAACCCTACCACCATTACTCAGGCTGTAACTCTAGCTGTCAGCCTTACTAAAGATGCTGTTAGGATGAAGAAGTTATCATTGAAGATAACTGAGAAACTGGAAACGCATGCTGAATCGTCTGGGATAAGAAGAGGAAACACTCGAGCCTTAATTAAGCAACCGCAACAACAACTGTAGGATCGTGTATCGACCCGAACGAGTCGTTCAGAGGAGTTTAACTTTGTTTCAGAGGCGGAAACTAAGAAAAAAAGGTAGAAACGGCTTTATCTTCACCTTAAAACACTGATTGTATTGAATAAACGTTGTGTACAATCGATCTTCACACCGGCAGCACTTCGGTATGGAATACAAGGGACTGATTATAATTTCGCTCATGGAACACCTATTTATAGTGCTGTGATTTCGCCCCAGTGTACATGTACACAAAAGCGAAACCCCTACATGACCAAATAAGCGAAACCTCATGTCTAAGTCCCTATGAGCGAAATCAGTCACTTCACTAAAAAACAATTATATTTTAAACATGCATTCTTATTTTGTCTTCTTAGGATATTCACGTGCATATGCTGTTGCTGATGTAAGCAATTAGGTCACTTGGATGATGTCATCATCAAGAATGATGACATCATTCCTGTTCCGAACCGCAACGAACCGAAGACTCGATGTAAGACGAAGACGACAGATGTGTGCACCAACAGACTCCCCCACAGATGTTGACGAGTCTCACATGTCGAGTCTTTGCATCTTCAGTCTTGATCAGTCTTTGAGCTTCATTCTTTTTCTCAAAATTAACAGACTCCCCCTTGCAATGTGCTGGCATTCCGTTGGTTCTTCAGCATCATCTGCTTCAGGATCGTAATCTTGCTAACTCTTTCTGAGGTTGTTCCAAGATTGTAATCTGGCTCTCATCCAGCTCAGGATTATCAATTCAGCTCAAACTTAAACCTGCACAAACTCACTCTACCTAAAAGTAAATTTCACACATTTAACAATTCAATGTATGCACTAATACTAACTCTTCCTCAAAAATAACTCAATAAACTTGATGAATCATTTTAAAATTTGATCATTTTTCTTTTCAAAACACATTTTCCCAAACCATTTGTTCATCATGTCTAGCACTTGGAATTTTGAAAATCAGCTTTTCAACATCAGTTGTCGAAATTTTTTTTTATTTTTACAAAATTTATGCTAAAACACACCGAAAATCTTTTTGGATTTTTGACTGAAAAGAAATATAGTAAAGTAATATTTACAGACACTATTTTTGTGAGATTGTGTAAGAGGATCATATCAGTTTTTGTGACCAATCACTAGCACCGTTAAGCTTTAAACGATTCACGTTGATTGACGATATTGTTGTCCACTTAAACTCAATCTAAAAACTTTCGACATGCTTACCGATACGTTTAAAGTATATTAATTTTGCACTAAATTCTTATGGACCCCACGATCTCAGCATATCCCCTCATCATGCAATACACTGACTCAAGTAATGCCTTTAAACTTTATCAACTGTGATTTGTGCGAAAACAACGCAGAATGTTTAAACATTAACAATCAGGTCGATACTTCCGTATACGCAGAGAAAGTCCAATGTTTAAACAAAATAAGAAAATAAAAATAAGTTGAAGTTGTTTAGGCTTTAACCACCAGGTCGATACTCCCGTATACGCAGAGGTGATCCAAAGCTTAAACGAAACACCAAAGAAAATAAAGCAGAACGTTTAGGCAACAACATCCAGGTTGATACTCACGTATACGCAGAGGATGTCCGATGCTTAAACAAAATAAAGAAATAAAACAAGTTTAAATCTTTGCAAAATGAAATGCACAATCACAACGACTTTTTAGCAAAGTTGTGAAAGTTCACAAACTTAACCAGTTTTATGTCTTTCGACAATCAGCGATTACCGAGTAGGCACACAGTCAAGAAGGACAAAACTAAGTACTATGCTTTCAATCATGTTTCCCACTAGAACTAGGCTTTATCATTTAAGTTTGTATCGTTATCGCAAATCAACTAGTCTAGCTGAGCCTATCGTCACATCTTTAGTGAGACCGTTTATCACATTTAGACTTTTCATTTCTTTAGCATGCTGTGATAGTCCACTGATTATCTATCATTTCCTCTTGTTTCAGCAAAACTCATTTTGAATTTTTCAATGTTTTTGACATTTTCAAATTTTCTAATGTTTTTGGATTTTCTGAAATTTCCTACTCCCCCTAAAATGCAAACACATTTTAGGAAATTTGAAATCAAACTGTACAATAAAGTTGACAACTGATATCAAATCGCTTCAAATCTCCATCCACTTGGCATAAACAATCAGAACTCCCCCTTTCACAAAACTATTTTCTCATAATGATTTCAAAACACTTAAGTTTGTTTTAATCAGAATGATTTTTCCGGAAAATAAGTTTTGTTGGTTTTACAACATGTAAAGTTAGGGGTTTGGTTCATCATTTTGTCCATTCAATCTCTTATATGTGGATTACATCAAGTTCAAACTAATGACCTTGAGTAATCACTTTGTCAGAATCAACCTCTCACCACTTTGTAAGAATATCCAAAACATATAATCACATGTAGAAATAAAACATCTACACAAACCAATTTACCAAACAAGATGCCGATTCCTGCTTCGCACTTACCAACCTGGAAGCTCCGGCAAATCACACTTATCCTGTAAAATTCAAACCATTTTAAGATTCAATCATAAAAACAATTTTCAAGAATGATGCTGATTCCTGATCCACAATTACAAACTTGGGATCTCCGGCATAGTCCTAAAACTTCAAGGGAAACAGACTTCCATCCAAGTCTTTTCAGACTTGATGGCTTTCAACTCTTGCGCAGTGGGGTTGTAAGTTGCCTTTTTAGTTGCATAAAAATCTTTAACCCCCTTAGCTTTCCCATTCAACATTTTCCCAAAAATTTTCTTAACGCTTCCATTGAATGTTTTCTCGACATCAAACTTAGTTTTCTCAGTATAAAATTGATTCGAGATATCAACCTTACCAACTTTCTGTTTAACTTCTTCAAATTTCAGTGATGGAATCTCATCATCATTCACTGAAATTTTCACCTCAACCTGTGGCTCTTCTGGCTTTGTGGAACCAGATTCATTGCCGACTTTCACATCAACTTTCTTAACAACCCAAACTTGGTTGTCATTCTCTTTCTTTTTATAAAAATAGAAATGAAAACTTTCAGAAGAAATATGAGTTTTAGCAACATTAATATGTTTCTCTTCCTCATCATCACTGCTACTATCAACTGGTGTTTGATCAAACTCTACAGATTTTTCAGAATCAGCATCTGATACACCAGAATCAGACGGTGTTTGATCAAATACAACTTCTTTTTCTGAAGTAACAATATTTTGAACACTCTCATCTGAACTTAGTGAATCTTCATCAGCACTTTCTGAGCTTTCTTTAGATGTAACAGACTGTTCCTTCACACTTTTCACTGTCTCACCAATAGATTTCATCCACATGGCAAACATGTCTGGTTCTCTGACAATCTTAGCGATGAAAGCTTTGAAATCACCCTTTTCATCAACAAACATATTCCAGCTAAAACCTTCAAGTAGTTGTTCATCATCTTGATCAACTAAACATGCTTTGCTATCAGGAGATATGTAGTTGCTCCAGTTGAAATCTACCAAGCATCCTCTCTTGGATCCTCAATCTTTCTAGCATGAGCCGTCTGTGAGTCTTGTGATTGACCAACTTGCTGATAAATGGCTTTCCGGTAGTAGTAGTCGTCTTTTCCGAACGGATTCTGAGCGCTACTAGCTTCCCTGTTCTTGCACTCCCGTTTGAAATGGCCTTTCTCCCTGCACCGAAAACAAGTAACTTTAGATTTATCAAAACCTAAAGTAGATACATGAGCATCAAGAAAGTCATTTCTCCCGGTAATCGTTTTGAACTTTTCAGCACGTCTAAGAACACTAGCAAGACACCATTTGATATCCATTAATTCCATCTCTTCGGCGTCTATTTGAACGTAATCCTCCTTTGTGAGCATAGGATTTCCGATTCGACCAGCCACTAGACCTTCATACGAGATAAGCACGGTACCAAGTAATGCCATGTGATCTTTCGCAACCTCCTCAGAAAAACTTTGTCCATCTGGAAGATTCAAGGCAATATTGCATTGTATCACACAACCATTTACCATTTTTGAGCTTTGATGCTGAAAACTTTCTGATGAACTCTTTGGATTGACACTCGGATATAATGAGAAACCACTGCTGCTTTTGTTTGAACTTTGATCAATCTTTTCTGTAGAATCCCCAGCACTAAATGCAGTCTGGATTTTGGGACTTCTCTCAACTTCTGGAACCGGAATACTACCTTTGTAGTACATCTTTACATCCTGTTGACCACTTGGACTGTTCATCCTCGCGATCTTCTGCTGTTCCAAATCTTGACCCTCAATCTTTTCGATAAGCTGACCAATTGTTAACCCATCATAAACCCCTGTGTTTTTCAGGATCATCAAATAAGTTCCCCACTCTTTTTGTGGTAACGCATCAGCTAATTTGTCTACCCACTCTTCAGATTCCTTTTTTATACTAAGCATTGACATAGATCGCACAAGGTGACAGTATCTTTCAATCAGCTTCTTTGTGTCTTCACCCGGTAGACTGCTGAACAGATCAAACTCTTTCTTTAACAGTGCCTTCTTGCTTTTAATCATATTCTCGCTACCCTCAAATTTGACTTTAAGTGCATCCCAGATTAACTTTGCAGTTTTGTCATGTTGTAGCAGTATGAAAATGTCTTATTTGATAGCTTGCTGAAGTAGACTGATCATCATCTTTTCAGCTCTATACATATCACGTTCTTGATCACTAAATTCAGATATTTTTTTATCAACTTTCAAATCAGTCTGTGGTAATACATATTTCTTCAGAATACACTCCCATGACCTAAGATGGTTTGCCTGAACCCAGTTTTCGAATCTGTCTTTCCACCCGTAATACTCTTCAATACTCATCAGTTTCAGGGGTTTTTGAGTAGTTCCCGTTTCGTTTTCCAAATTCATATTCTGAGCAATGGAAGCCGGAGTAGTCGGAGTCGCAAAGGCGTTGTAGAAATCGTTATCCACGATTCGGAATCGAAGAATTTCTCAAACAAGCTTTCAAACAAACTGGTTCTCCTCCTAACACACCTTTATCACCTAAAAACAAACAAACAAACACTTATCAGTTTAAACGCTATTAAACAACTGAAACAAAACTGATACTCGGACTGGTGAATATTTTGTGCGAACTGAATTTTATGTCAAACCGTGCGAACTGCTATGACCCAAATAAAAACAACCGACTTGACTAAACCACACAACCAGAAAGAGTTCGAATTCAAACAAAACTGAAACACCTCTTGTGAACTTTAATCAATACATTTGGTCCGATCACAAATGTAGACACATGGGCTTATGACACAATGTAGATCACATGTAATTGTCTGATGAATATAACAAGCCGACAAACATCATAAATCACATGCACATCAATATGTTCTGATCACCTCTTGTAAATGACACAAGATACGATGCACTTTCCAGACACAACCTCGTTACATGAAACAAATCACATGGGTCGCTGACAACTTGGACTGGCAACAATGATTCTAAAAAATTCTCATTGGGCCTTTAAAATGCACTTATCCAACAACAATGATTGGGCCGCAAATGATACTCATGTGGGCTGCACTTAACTTTGCTTGATTGGACCGATTACATGAAGTGGAGACTGACACATGCAAACTTGAATCGAGATATTCATGTGAACAACTGACATATACCTTTGACTTTAATAATTGATTGAGCCACTAAACTTTCACATGCAATATGATATTATTACAAACAATCTGCCGATATACCACTAAACCGACAATTTTATCTTTTGCATGCAAACCAATTCATGATAACATGTGCCGACAACAATCTTGAAAAAAATACTTTGATTTAACCAAGATTTAAAGTTTATCAGCAATCACATGCAATCGATTTAAACCACATGATCTCTTATTCCCGATGTACTGACACCTTGTCGTGTTTCAGGTCAACGATGAGCGGAATCAGACTTTGATCATTATGAGCGGAATCAAACCGTTCACATGAGCGGAATCAAACTGTTCACAGGAGCGAAATCAGGAATGATCATATGAGCGAAACCTTATGTTCCAAAAAGTGAAATCCCTTAATTTTGTGTCACAAGAGCGAAATTAGGCTGATATATAAGCGAAATCATGAAATGTCCGAATGAGCGAAACCTAATCGGAGGTTAATTTGATCCATTTTTAAGTCGATTTAAGCTGTGAAACTTTCTAGGATTTGTTAATGTACAATTTTACACAGTTTGTAAAAATTTGAAACATTTTTTACCGTTAAATCTCGTAGAACTGATGAAAGAAGGTGTAGAATATAGAAAAAACAATGAAATTCAGCCGTAATCTGTAGAACTCCTCCTCCTGAGCTCTGATACCACTTGTAGGATCGTGTATCGACCCAAACGAGTCGTTCAGAGGAGTTTAACTTTGTTTCAGAGGCGGAAACTAAGAAACAAAGGTAGAAACGGCTTTATCTTCACCTTAAAACACTGATTGTATTGAATAAACGTTGTGTACAATCGATCTTCACACCGGCAGCACTTCGGTATGGAATACAAGGGACTGATTATAATTTCGCTCATGGAACACCTATTTATAGTGCTGTGATTTCGCCCCAGTGTACATGTACACAAAAGCGAAACCCCTACATGACCAAATAAGCGAAACCTCATGTCTAAGTCCCTATGAGCGAAATCAGTCACTTCACTAAAAAACAATTCTATTTTAAACATGCATTCTTATTTTGTCTTCTTATGATATTCACGTGCATATGTTGTTGCTGATGTAAGCAATTAGGTCACTTGGATGATGTCATCATCAAGAATGATGACATCATTCCTGTTCCGAACCGCAACGAACCAAAGACTCGATGTAAGACGAAGACGACAAATGTGTGCACCAACAACAACAAGAACTCCAATAACAACAAGAAGCGTGATTCAAATCCGCCCCGTGAGGCAAAGATGTTTGCTGCTGCGAACGAAACTAGAGTTAAGAAGTATCTGGGCAACCTGCCCAAGGGTGATAAGTGCAAGTATCACCATCTGGGTGCTTGTCGTGGGCCGAAGTGTGAAAAGTGTGGTAAACTGGGTTGTCGTACAGAGGATTGTTGGGGAAGAGGAAACGGAGGTGGAAATGGTAATGGAAATCGTAATGGTAACAAAGCTGGCAATGGGAATGGAAACGGGAATGGACGTAATCAATGATGTTTTGGATGTGGTAGTAAGGAGCACTACAAGAAGGATTGCCCGAAGGAGAACAACGCTCAAGCGCGAGCATTTGTCATTGGAGCTAGGAACGCCCGTGAAGACCCTAATGTGGTCACCGGTACGTTTCTCGTTAACAATCACTTTGCATCTATACTATTTGACACTGGTGCCGATTTTAGTTTCATGTCTTTGGAATTTAAACGTATGCTTGGGGTTGAATCTAGTAGATGAGATATTCCTTATTCCACAGAACTAGCCAATGGTAAACTTGTCGAGTTGGGTGAAGTTGTTAAAGGATGTTCGTTGGAACTTGGAGAACGGAAATTTGATATTGATCTGTTATGCGTCCAGTTGGGAAGTTTTGATGTTGTAGTCGGCATGGACTGGTTATCCAAGAATAGAGCCGAAGTCGTTTGTCATGAGAAAATCATTCTCATTCCTCTTGCGAATGATGAAACACTCATAGTGCACGGAGAGAAACGAGACACGCCCCTGCGGATCATCAACTGTATGAAGGCACCGAAATGCTTACGAAAAGGATGTGATGCCTTTTTGGCGCATGTAGTAGATAAGAAGGTTGAGGAGCCAAAGCTTGAAGATATCCCAGTAGTGAAGGATTTCCCTGAAGTCTTGTGACAACTGGCACAAACCGGTAATTTCCGTACACTTTAATTATTACTGAATGACTGCAATTATGTGCTTAAATGTCAGCATTGACTGATTACATGCTAAACAAGTGAATTCATGCACGTTGAATACTACAAAATATTGCTTTATGCATAAACGAGAGCGTTGCGTCAGAAATAGTAGTAAACTCACCGGTAAGACACTCTGCGTCAACAGAACTGCAGAAAGCAGTCAGACAATAAAATTGGAGCCTAGGTGTAGGTCCAACGACAAGTATACATTAAAACCCTAGAATACATACAAGGGTTTACATATATACCTTACGGAAGATAAAATACGAACTAAAAAGCACCCGAAACGCACTTTAAGTGCAGAATTTTAATAAATTCAGCTCTAATCAGCTTTTAGACATATAAATATCATGCAGAAATTTTGTTTTATCATCCAGAATATTTCCCTAAGTGTCGGGAATCGAAAGTATTACAAAATGGTACTTAAAAGACACTAAATGGTGTAATTTAGCACTTTAACGAACCGGTGTCTAACCGAACAACCGGACATTACTCGGAACACTGAAATAATGCTAGAAGCATTGCTTTTATTTTTCTGAGCTAGTTAGGGTCCCCGAACACCCTAACACACAATATATTATACAACACACCTTAATACACTAACTAAATCATTCAAACTTAACTAGATTAGTTACTTTATCATTACTAGGGGTGTTCATGAGCCGATCTAATCCGATCGAGGGTCTGCTCATGCTCGGATTGAATTACAACTGATCCGATCCGAGCGGATCAAATTTGTAAAACCGAGCGCAAAAGTGATGCTCATGCTAGGACTGAATTTGAATCGATCGACTCGGTTTCGCTCGGTTTTGCTCGGTTTTTATCAAATCCTAACAAAAATCGAGCGGATCGTTTTCGCTCGGTTTCGCTCGATTGAATGATAAGGCTTCATTCAACAAAAACAAATTCTAACTTAATTAAAACATGTTCAACACTTTACTAACAAAAGCAATACATAATTCAAATCATGATTCTAAAAATGTTCTTAACAATATCAAGAAACACAAAATAAAGTGCGAATACAAAAGCAACACAAATTTTTTTTTTTTTTTGGGCTATTATATTTTGGGCTTATAATTTTTTTTGGGCTATTATATTTTTGGGGTTTTTAATCTTTAAAATTTATAATATACATACATATATATATAGGGAGTAGATCATGCGAGAACCACCTCTTATTGCGAGAACCGCGAGAACCAATGTGAACACAAAAAAAAATGCCTAAAAATAGCTAAAAAGCACACAAAATTTTTTTTTTAATATTTTTTATATAAAAATCGCTACTTTTCGAAGCCAAAAAAAAATTAAAATTTTTTTGTGGCCACTAAAAGTAGCGATTTTAGCATAAAAAATATTAAAAAAATTTAGATTTTCTTTTATTTTTTTTATATTTTTTTTAGGTTTTTTGGGGGTTTAGTGTTTAGCATTTTAGCTTGGGGGGGGGGGGGGGGGTGGGGGTTAGGTTTTTTTTAGCTATTTTAGGTTGTGTTCACATTGGTTCTCGCGGTTCTCGCAATAAGGGTGGTTCTCGCATGAACTCCTCCCTATATATATTAATTATTAATAAAAAATAATTCGAGCAAAACCTAACGATCGAGGAGTGAGCGGAGGTTTGCTCATGCTTGGGTTGAATTTGAATGGGACCGATCCGAGCGGCTCATTTACAAACTAAGCGAGAATCGAACGAGCATTTTTCGAGCGATCGTCGAGCAGTTTGCACTGCCCTAATCATTACAACCCAACCCCCTAACCCCCCCCCCCCCCCCCCCCATTGACGGTCACATGTGGGGTGGACACCCCCACATTTCTTTTGATTAATTTATTTAAATTGTTGGGTAATTAGAAGCACATTATATGTTGGATAAACATAAAACTTGGTTTATAAATAAGTATAGAAGTTAACCCTTCTCTCACTTCCAACCATCACAACATCAAACCTTCTCTCTTCCCTTCTTCCTCCCTCACGGCCGAACACCATCACCACCATACATCCACCATCAAGCTCTTGTTCAAGCTATTTCCATACACTCAAAGGTGCAAGAGGTCCTACAAACAAGCTTGGTGCACTCGGAAGCTCAAGGACCACTCTTGTTTTCTTTTAACCACCACATTTATACTCTTGAACTTCCCTAGCCTTGTGCTAGTCGTAAGTGCTTCAAATCTTCATCTTGTTCTTATTTTTGGTGGTTAATAGTTGATAGAATGATTAAATGATGAAAACTCTAATGAACATAATCTAAGTCTTGAACATAAAGGGATAAAGAGTGGATAAAGAGAAGATATATGGTTAAATCATGTAGATCTTGTGTTGTTATGATTATTACATGTTGTTTGCTAGTAGAAGCAACATGGATCATCATCTAGACATACTAGTTCGTGTTTAAGAACATAAACTAGTAAGATGTAAAAGTTAGGAATATGAAAGATGATGAATCCATCCATACTTGAACCTTGAACTTGAATAAATATAATTTTTCTTGAAAAATAAGATTCTAAACTTGTAGATCTAAAGATCTACAAGTGGTTTTTCGGAAGAACCAAGTGAAAGATACTAGTCTTGTTAAAACCCGGATCTTGTGTGAACTAAATACATTTTTAGAAGGTAAACAAGTGTATAAACACTTGTGTATCAAGAAAATTTCACGAAGAAATATTTTTGGAAATCATGACTAGGAGTTGTGAAAATACAAACTCTTTAAAAATAAAGTTTTTAAGAAACTAATCATATTTTTAAAGGTAACAAGACTTACTAAATGTGCTAGTAAGTTACTACACATTTTTGTAAATTCTCAAGTTCATGAATTAGAGAAATTAGTATATATTGTTGTTGATTGTTGACTGATTGTTGTTGAAAAATTGGTTGTTGATTTTAAAAGAAAATAAACACATGTTTTGAAAACATGGGAAACCTCCATTTTTAGGGGAAACTCTGTCAAAATTTTTATAAATTTTGACACTTAGAAAAATATAAGTTTTTGAGAAACCTATTCCCTAAAAATGTATTTAAAAATTTACCAAGGTTTCCCTAATCTTTGGTGATAAGAAATGAGGATTTCTTCAAGAATAAAAATGGATATTAAGTATGTATATATTTTTTTTAAGAAAAATATATATTATTTGATCACCAAACATTGTGCTAAGTGTATGTAGTATGTATTATGCTTGATAGTGTATTAGGACTTGAAAATACACTAAATACTCACGAGAAGTAAAAACACAAAAATACACATACAACGTACAAGATACATAATTCGGGTGCAAAGTGCAAAACACGAGATACTTATATTAATTTTTGAGAAAATAATATAAGTAAGATACTTGGTTAAAAATATAAAATATTTTTAACACAACAATACAAATACAAAAGATAGTGACTTGTGCTTGTGCGAAACAAGTCTAGTGACTGACGATAACAAAACGCGTATAGGTCACGACGTTAATTAAGCAAATCCGGTGAAGTTTACGACGCAAGGAACGCAAAGTTGTGAGTTCATGCTCCCCCTTTTCTTTTAACTGTTTTCAGTTTTATAACTTCGGGGGTGAAATACATGTTACAAATATTACTATGTTTAGAAACGGTATGATAACAAGAAGCACACTTGGTGAGAACGAGTACCAAGTGTGATGAGATATAAGAATACAAGAAGCGCACTTGGTGAGGACTAGTACCAAGTATGATGCGTTATGAGAAATGATACGAGAAATCGTGTCACGAATAGGGTATATAAGCACCATTAATCAACAATATACCTAGACCGCAGAACAAAAGGTTAGATCTAACGGGTGCCGGGCAGCCACACTCTTGGAGAGGACGAGTACCGAGTAGTGCTTTTGTGTCTCAGAATATGCCAACTAGAAAAATGCCTAAGGTTTGGTGACTTCCTATGTCGTGTTACATGTTAATGGCCTTGCAACCCATTAACAATCCTAATACTTACAGGAATAATTTATTTACATAAGATTCATACCATACTAAAACCTGACTTATACTTGAGTACGTGGGGTACACAAGTAAACTCTAATTATACATGAGTACGTGGTGTACACAAGAATACTTGATATATACATGAATACTTGATTTTACATGAGTACGTGGTGTACTCAAGAATATTGGATTTACACAATATACCAACTATGTTTTCGTACAAAGTATACAAACGTGAAATACAAAAACTGCATGAATTCACACCAACATTATGTTGACGTTTTTCCAAAAACTCACATGTATTTCAGATAACTAGAAGTGGATGTGCGCGCGGTCTCACTCATGCTCGTGGATGTCGTTTATGTTTGTCTTAAATAAGTTGTAAACTTTCAGACAATATGTCGGTTCGTGAAGTAAACACTTAAACCATGTTTTCCGTTATGTAATGGTAATGGTGTTTGAAGTTATTTTATGAGCATGTAGAATGTTTACTAATCGTATGCAATGAAAACCTTTCATGATCACACCTCGTGCTTCCGCCGCAGAAAGGGGTGTGACAGATTGGTATCAGAGCTGCGATTGTAGTGAACCAGGATTCCTTCTCAGTCTAGTCTACAATCTCTAGGATCCTTTCACGAAAACAATTTTTCAAAGAGTTTTCATTGCATAAAACGTCCCGCGACATCCACTACCTGAAACTGTCTACATGAGTCTAGAAAAGACACTACGAGACTTAGAGTGCACTTGAGTAGCACTTGTCGTTGACTAGAAATTACTTGCAATTATGTGTAATAATTAGCCTATATACACATACTAGAAGTAGAATGTCACGAGTATACGTGACTTTACCTGAAAGCGATGGCCCATCAGAAGGAAGAGATACGAGGATGAAACGAACTGTGCGGACTGTGCAAGGAGTTACGTAATTATGGATGCATACATAATTATGGAATTCAGTGCACAGAAACCACAGCAAGTCTTGTCACGTATAGATTCCCTCAGTGCAAGCCTGCTAAGTACTCTGCTAGAGTAATAATTGTTTGATGTCACTTATGTGGTATATACCTGTGAATATATATATGCTACTACTGTCTAGTGTGACGATATCAAACAAATGTTTAACCCTGCTGTGTTATGTTCTGTCAGAACATGGCACCCAGGAAAGCTGTGAATGCTCGCAATGATGATCACACCTCATGCTTCCGCCGCAGAAAGGGGTGTGACAGATTAGCTAGGGAATTTCAAGAGTATAAATGTGGTGGTTAAAAGAAAACAAGAGTGGTCCTTGAGCTTCCGAGTGCACCAAGCTTGTTTGTAGGACCTCTTGCACCATTGAGTGTATGGAAATGGCTTGAACAAGAGCTTGATGGTGGATGTATGGTGGTGATGGTGTTCGGCCGTGAGGGAGGAAGAAGGGAAGAGAGAAGGTAACTGTCACACCCTGTCTTTTGCGGAAGCGTATGATGTGTGACTGGTTTAATATCATTGCATTCAACCGTAATAAACAACAACATGATCAAAACGATGTTCATCCATTCATGAAAATTTGAGTATTACAAATACTTGTTATTTAAGTTTTAAAAACACAACCTTCGTCTAGGTTACAATTCAACAAAAGTGGATGACATCTAAACTTGAAGTCTACTTCTAGTTACGACACCCGCGCCCAAGATCCATCCCGTCACCTGAAATACATGTAATTTTGGAAAACATCAACAAAAGTTGAGCGAGTTCATGCGTTTTGCATACCTTGTATGAAACATGGTATGTATCTTGTATAAATAATGTATTGTTGTAAAATAAAGTATTCTTGTGATACAAATCTTGTATCAATAAAGTATTCTTGTGATACAAATCTTGTATCAATAAAGTATTCTTGTAAATCTTTAAGAGACTTTAAGGCATGTGAGGACGTGGGGAGTACTTGTTATGACTCCTTAAAGACATGGGGAGTACTTGTTATGACTCCTTATCTGTGTCGATTACCCTCGACTGTGTCGATTAACCTCGACTGTGTCGATTTCCCTCGACTGTGTCGATTAACCTCGACTGTGTCGATTAACCTCGACTGGGACTTCCGAAGCACTACTAGGTACTAGTTCTGACCATGAGTGGGGCTCGGCCGTACCCGTTAGATCTAACCCTCGTCCCTAATTAGTGAATGTTTTTAATGGCTTGGTACTAGTTTTCACCAAGACTTTATGGCATATTTTTAGTATTATGTATGTGCTCACATGACCTAGTATTTCCTAGGCATCTCTTAAAACACATCATACTTGGTACTCGTTCTCACCAAGAGTGCTTCTTGTATTTTTGTATTCTCAAATCGCATCATACTTGGTACTCGTTCTCACCAAGAGTGCTTCTTGTTATCATACCATTTATAAACATTGTATTATTTGTAACATGTATTTCACCCCCGAAGTTATAAAACTGAAAACAGTTAAAAGAAAAGGGGGAGCATGAACTCACAACTTTGCGTTCCTGCGTCATAAACTTCACCGGATTTGCTTATCTAGCGTCGTGACCTAAACGTGTTTATTAGCGTTAGTCACTAGACTTGTTTCGCACAAGTACAAGTCACTATCTTTTGTGTATGTGTTCTTATGTTAAAAATAATTTATATTTTTAACTACGTGTCTTACTTATATTATTATCTCAAAAAAAAAATACAAGTATCTTGTATTTGTCTAAGTATGTTGTATGTGTATTTTTGTATCTTCACTCCTTAGGAGTATTTAGTGTATTTTCAAGTCCTAATACACTATCACATATAATACATACTACATACACTTAGCACAAAATTTGGTGATCACAATATATATATATATATATATATATATCTTTCTAAAAAATATACATACTTAGTATCAATTTTATTCTTGAAGAAATCATCATTTCTTAATACAAAAATTAGGGAAACCTTGGTAAATGTTTTTTTTAGACACATTTTTTAGGGAATAAGTTTCTCAAAACTTATATTTTTCTAAGTGTCAAAATTTATAAAAATTTTGGCAGAGTTTCCCCTAAAAATGGAGGTTTCCCATGTTTTCAAAACATGTGTTTATTTTCTTTTAAAACATCATCAACCATCTTTATTTACCAAACTAGTAAAAAACAAACACGAACTATAAACTTATGAACTTGAAAGTTTATAAAAGTATGTAGTAACTTACTAGTATACTTAGTAAGTCTTGTTACCTTCCAAATTGTGATTAGTTCTTTAAAAACTTTATTTTTTTAAAGAGTGTAAGTGTTTACAACTTCAAATCATACTTTCTAAAAATATTTCTTTGTGAACTTTTCTTATTACACAAGTGTTTCTACACTTGTTTATTCACTAAAAATGTGATTAGTTTATGTAAGTTCCAAGTTTTAGTGAAACTCATATTTTTAACTTGGTTCTTTTGAAAAACCACTCATGGATCTTTAGATCTACAAGATTATAATCTACTTTGATCCTTATTTTTCAAGAAAACATTTATTTATTCAAGTTCATAGTTTATGTGTGGATGCTTCCATCATCCTACACATTCTTACTTTCACATCTTGCTAGTTCATATTTAAACATGATCTAGCAAGTCCATATGATGAACCATATTATTTTTACTAGCAAATAACATTCAACAAACATAACAACACAAGAATAATATGATTTCTTCATCATTTTAACCATTCTTCATCACTTTGTTAGTTTATGTTTCAAGACTTGATTATGTTCTTAGTGTTTCTTGATATTTCACCATTCTTTTCACTATTAATCATCAAAAATATGAAGAAGATGAAGATCTAAGAAACTTACTACTAGCACAAGGCTAGGGGAGTTCAAGTGTAGAAAAATGGTGGATAAAAGAAGATGAGAGTGGTCCTTCAAGTTCCGTGAGCACCGAGCTTCGTTAGTGACCTTCTTACACCTTCTAGTAACCTTAGAATGGAAGGAAGTTGAATGAAAAAGGGTGGTGGTATGGTGGTGGATGGAGCCTTGAGCTCTAGGGAGGAGAAGGGAGTGTTTGTTTAGTTTGAATGGTTGTGAAGATAATGAGCTAAGGACTTGTGGTTAAATAAAACAATCCTCCAACATAATCTTTCATGAAGATCTCTTGTCCCATATCTTCTATACATATCAAATAAATAATGCAAGGAAATCCCTAAATGGGACCCTCATATAACCGGCCCAACTATGGGGGGGGGGGTATTGGTTAGTTTCAATCTTCTAGTTAAGGATGTTAGTTAGAAAATAATTGGAATAATTAGTGGTTTATGGTGTGTTATTAAATACATAGTGTGTTAGGGTGTTCGGGGACCCTAACTAGCTTAGAAAAATAAAAACAATGTGTTTGACAATATTTTTGTGTTCCGGGTACTGTCCGGTTGTTCGGTTATGTACCGGTTCGTTAAAGTGCTAAATTGCACCGTTTAGTGTCTTTTAAGTATTCTTTTGTGACACTTTCAATTCCCGACACTTGGGGAAATATTATGGATGATAAATCATAATTTCTGCATAATATTTCAGTGTTATAATGCTGATTATAGCTGATTTTAAATAAATTCTGCACTTAAAGTGCGTTTCGGGTGCTTTTTTAGTGCGTAATTTAGCTTCCGGATGGTATATATGTAAACCCTTGTATGTATTCTTGGGTTTTAATGTATTCTTGTTATTGGACCTACACCTAGGCTCCAATTCTATTGTCTAACTGCTTTCTGCAGAAATGTTGACACAATGTGTCTTACCGGTGAATTTACTAATATTTTTTTTGACGCAACGCTATCATAAAGTAATTCTTGTAGTATAACACGTGCATGAATTCATTTGCATGGAATTCAAAAATTAATTTTTCTGGTAAACCAGATCATGCACAGTCATTAAAGAAAAAATTACTGTTCATTTTGTGTACGGAATGTACGGAAAAGTGACGGTTGTCACAGTCTCCCCCCGTTAAAAGAATTTCGTCCCGAAATTCAAGCGATGCCATTGGTCGCAGGGGAGTTGTGAATTGAATGTGGTCACTTAGGTTCATGATTTGTCTTCATGTTCCCATGTACTATGGGTCATGTTAAGGATTCTATCGTACTCAAGTAAATCAATTGTGTCTTTTCTGTGTCTTGTGGACTCTTGGTCCGTAACCTTAACAAGTTTCATAGTATTATGGATTCTTGGTCCGAAACCTTAACAGGTTTCATATTTTCTGAAGTCCTAATTTATGTATTATGAAATACGGTTCTAATGGCACTGGAATCATAATTTTTGGACTTCGTTTACTATTTTTAAAGTGTCATTTTGTAACAGCAACTAGAGCTGCATTTTTCTGCTGAAAATACGTGTTGTATTTTTCGTCATAACTTGAGTTCTGTGAAGAATTAGCTCATAAAATTTGTCCTGTAGATGACCACCGATGTATTTGTAACTCTCTCACTGGAATTTCGTAAATCGGACTCTCGATGAATTTTACCACCCTCATTTTCAAACATCATCCATCCCTGCTCTGATACCAAGCTGTCACACCCTGACTTTTGCGGAAGCGTGTTTATTGGTGTGACTTCTTAATACCATTGCATACGATCATAACAACATTATATGATAAAATCAGTAGATGTACATCCGTTAATTTAAGTTTAAAAGTAGTACAACATAATTTTCTGAAAAGTCAATACCAAATTCAAGTTACAAATCATAACATATTTTAAGAAGTTCAAAAAGACTCAACAAAAGATTTTAAAACAAACCCGAGTTTAGGACCACGTATCTCGTCTAGGATTAAGATACGTCCCCTAAGCCCTATTGACTTGGATGACATCTTTATTCACAACGCAGCTTAAAAACTCCAACGCCCGCCAGATCCATTTACTAATTCCCTGAAATACATGTAGTTTGAAAAATCAACATAAAGTTGAGCGAGTTCATATGTAAGTGAGTATGTATAAACCTTTGTAATGTATCTGTATGTATGAAAATCCCTGGTATGTAGCAATTAAGGAAAAAGAGATCACCACTGGGTTGCAAAGCCAATGATATGTGTGAAGTGATGCAGGAAGACTCAAACCTAGCAGATTTTTGCGTCGGGCTCAAAGTCACCCCATGGTCCGCATAGTTGGACTCAGGAGTTGGGCTCGCTACACCCAAATAGATCTACCGCTCATGACCCTCGGTCCTACAATGAGTAAACCCTCCTTAAGCTAACCATACCATGTATAAAAAGTCTGTAATAATTGTCGCATGTATTTCACCCCCGAAGTGTAAAAACTTAAAACAGTTAAGTGAAAAGGGGGACATGAACTCACAGTATTGCGTCTTCGCACTTGTAACCCAAATCTCCGCGGCAAACACGACTACCTACAATGTGCTAATGTCTATTAGACGAGCGGGTCGTGCCTTGTCTTAGTATTGATTAGTGCCTTTGAGTTACGTTTTAGAGTGTTTTCAATATTCTTGTAATAATATTTCTCAAGTGTTCGTATTTCCTTCCCAAGGATGGGGGTATTTACACATGTATATTTGTAGTCTCGAAATTATATTTTAAGTCCCACTTAGCAAAATATATTTAACTCATTTGTCCAAAAATAACGTATTCCCAAAATATATGTATTTTCACTTCCTTAGTTTCCAAAATAATATTTTACCAAAAATATATGTGTAAGAGTATTTCCTGGAATATTTCATAAGTTACGTTTATGCGTTCGGTTTCACAATACCAAGTGTGTAACTTAGATATTTATTCCGTGAGATTTTTGGTATTATTTTGGGAGTTGTAATTTCCATGGTATGCGTTAGGTTATATTATTTTACCCTAAATAATATAACTAGTTCACAAAATATGCAAATATTCACATAAGCGTCTTGATATTAAAATATGTATTCTAAATATATATATATATATATATATATCCGCTTTTATTTACGAAAACCCACCTCCGACACTTTGTATTTCGTAACAAAATTTATGGTGAAGTTTATATTTGAAACACAAGTTATAAAATATACTAGTAACACTTGTTTAGAAAAATATTTTCTAAGTATTAGAATTTTAGAAAAATTCGCCAGAGCTTCCTTTGTAAATGGAGGCACCCATGCTAAATAGCATATCATTTTCTTTAATATATAACATGTTAAATCGTTCTTCAATAACCAACCCGACATTTAGACATGCAAAATACTACTTATATTCTTTCAGTTTTAATATACGAAACTGGGCTGTTTTCGGGTATTTTATTAAAATAGTTATCTTATTCCAAAATTTTCCAAATTTTTACAGAATGTCTTATACGATCCAAATATTATTATGTAAAAATATCGCGGTCCAATTCATCACCAATATTTTATAGAAAATCATTTTCCGGACTGAAATCAGATTTATCTTTTTCTGACTGCAGTCCACGGAATTATTTGTTTAAAATTCATCGAGAGTCCGATTTACGAAATTCCAATGAGAGAATTACAAATACATCGGTGGTCATCTACAGTACAAATTTTATGATCTAAATCTACACAGAATTCAAGTTATGACTGAAAACAGAACGCATATTTTCAGCAGCAAAAATGCAGCTTTAGCTGCTGTTACGAAACGACGCTTTAAAAATAGTAAACGAAGTCCAAAAATTATGATTCCAGTGCCATTAGAACCGTATTTCATAATAACACGTTATAGACTTAAGAAAATCAAGTTTTTGTTAAGTTACGATTTTGTTACAGCTAGTTGAAGTCGGCTGAAAATGCAAATCAGCAAGCTGTTTATAGGTTAAAGGTTACTAAAATGTACACCCATGATTACCATTCCTTCTAATAACGATTTATATCATAACATATGTTATTTACAGCAGATTATTGTTTGTATTACTCAAATTCATCATGATTACTTCATCATTTTAACAATACTTCATCAGTAGACTAGTTAATGTTCAAGACTTGTTTATTTTCTTAGAGTTTCTTAATATTTATCATTCTTTCAACTATTATCCACCAAAAATAAGAACAAGATGAAGATTTGAAGCACTTACTACTAGCTTTTAAGCTAGGGAAGAAACATGTGTGAAGATGGAGTGGATAAAAGCGAACGGTGAAGGTCCTTCAAGATCCGTGAGCACCGAGCCTCCTAAATCACCTTGATACCCCTTGATATACACTTGGATTGTTTGAACTTGAAACAAAAAAAATGGTGGTATGGTGAAGGGGGTGGGCCGTGAGCTCAATGAGAGGGAGGAGAGAGTGTTGTAGTGAGTTTGTGAAGATGAAGAATGCTTATGGTCCATAAAAAATTCTCTAATTCCCTTTAATCCATTGGTTCTCTTCTTCCCTCATGTGCAACATATCTCATCAAATCTCAAGAGAATATTTAGGAAGATTTAGTGGGATTTTGGAATCTTGTTGTGGGGGCACACATGGGAGCCGTAGGTTATATGGGGGGGGGGGGGGGGGTTGGTTTAGTTGAGTTTCAACTATGTTAGTTTAGGGTTGTAATGTAAGGGATTTAGTTAAGTGTTTAAATGTTATGTAACAATATAGTGTGTTATAATGTTCGGGGACCATAACTAGTTCAGAAAAAATAAAAACAATGCTTCTTGCATTATTTTGGTGTTCCGGGTAATGTCTGGGTGTTCGGTTAAATACCGTTCCGTTAAAGTGCTAATTTATTTCGTCTTGTGTTCTTTAAGTACCCTTTTGTGACACCTTTAATTCCCAACAATTTGGAAAGTATGTAGGATCATTTTGTCAACTTTTTGCACATTACTAGCATATTTAAATGCTGAATTTTATTTAAAAGTGCAGAATTTTGCAGTTAAAGTATGTTTTAGGCACTTCCCGGCACTATAACTATAACCTAGTGACGCAGTTTTATGGTCCTCACTTCCCTACACTCCCTACTAGTGTAGTGTCCTGTCTCTGGCTCACACTGGCCTCATAAACTTTGTCTGTCTTTGTGCTGGCATTGTCAGCATATTTTCTGGGTTATCCGCTCACTGTGCTAACTGTGCTTTGTGCATCATGGTTGTCACTAATGTTTGTATGTAATGAATGGAGTGACAGTAATAAAATGTGATGCATGAGTATGTATGTATCAGAGAACAGAAAGCAGTTTAATCATAATTGTAATCAAGCACAGTAATTAAGCACTAATTAAATATTAATTCACTGTACAGATACCTGTAAAAGTGAGGGTTGTCACATTCTCCCCCCCGTTAAGAAAATTTCATCCTTGAAATTTGTACTACCTTAACCCCTTATGGTTTCGTCACACGTGCATGTATACAAATAATATCGAGGTAGATAATCACCAAACCGGATCAAACCTCACTCATATCAGGTGATTCCAAGAATATATAACAACCCGAATCCTAGGGTTAAAAGGTGTGTGCTCATAGCATTAGATGTCAAATGTACAAGACGTATTTGATGTATAGTCTAGGGTATCCTGTTAACAGGGGTTCCACAAAAGGGGAGATTTGACTGATAAGATCCTCAAACGATCGATCGCTATACGTAAATGAGTTTTCACAAACCATAGCATCTGCTATATGAATTCAAAATCAACAACTTAAAGGTATTAGTAAAATGACATGTCAACCCTCGAATAATTGAATGGTGAGGTTTAGTGTGTTGACATTTTTGAATTGTGAAGTACGGCGAATGAAATACAAGTGAATCTGGTGTATCATTGTCTTGATTCATAGTTGCATCAAAAATGTTTAAATGACCAGTCAAACAAAGTATGTGTAGTTTTGTATGAAACGGTTGACCTTGATTAACACAGGTTACAAGTTTGTAATGACACCACAAGGTGTCGTACTGACGTAGTTCAAGTATAGTGGTGACTGAACAAGTTCACCGTGTTGGAAACCAAATGAACATGTAACGAAACAATCCATAAGATTTGATTTACACAATGTCATATAGTTTTCAGTTGAATATAGAACATCAAAAGGCCATTGTTTTCGATCGAAAGTGAAAAAGCAATAAGTACCGCAAGGCATTCGATTGATCATAAAAGAATCGTTAGGAGGTACACTTGGATATGAAATGAATCTATGTACCTTTGCCTCAACACACAACTGTGTTGAGACCGATTTAATCGTGATAAACAAGACGGATTTAGGGCAAGTTATCATATAATCAATTAAATCCGTGTATGAAGTGAGTCACCAAATAAGCGCAAGCTTCAATTTTGTGGCAGTATCCCCACAAGGTGTCGTAACCAACGAAAGACTTAGTGAAGTCGTAGACCAAACAAGTCTACTACGACTTGAAACAAAAGAATCTTTGCCAAATTATTAGAATATGATGCTCTCAATACATCATATGGCGTCTCAAATCAAACATGTGAACTGGATAAGTTCAAGCAATCGAACTTAGTTTCAGCGTAACCCGACAATAAACGTACGTATCAACAAAGGAATCTTGGCATGGTAGCAAAAATAAACCTTAAATGTAACTTGAAAGAAAGCGGTTTCAAGAAAGTGTGTTGACTTGGTAACAAAAGAGCCAACAATAACAATAATGTAGGTCATTTGTCACACCCCGACTTTCCACGTGTCACCGGTGGGCCCGGTGGGGAGTATCGTGACGTGGTTGGTAACATAATAGTCAAACAACACAATTATATAAATGCACAGCGGAAGCAAAAGATAAATATATTACAATCCGAATATAAAGTAATATCCAAGTATTACAACGGAAAGTAAAGGATCCACAGGCGGATCAATATAAAAAGAAAACTGTTCAACAGACTTTGACATTTAGAGCTTGCGAGACTTGAGTAATGATCCCTGGAGTAGCCAGCCTATTTCGTCTAGCACCTGCACTTAACCTTTTTGGAAAATACGTCAGTTTACACTGGTAAATACAACTCAACTGACTCATTTTGAAAAGAGTTTGTAAATTGATTTGAATGCACTTCGGCACAAAATATCTTTATAACTTGGGACAATTATTTGTATATAATCTTGTATACAGTTTTACTTATTTGCCGTCCATTAGCACCGGTTAGAAGAGCCGGTTTAAGTTAACTGACACGCCACAGGTATAGTGCCCACAAGGTTGATTCCTTTAGTGGATTACCAGTTTTTAAATAATGCATCTGTCAGGTGTACGCCTACACCCCGTGCTTAGGTAGTGGCCATTTCGTAAAATGATGCCAAGGATATCTGGGACATGGTCATTTAACCCCCAAGGGCCATACATCAAATAATTCAGAATAAAGCAGGTTATGTAAATACATTAATCATAATCTGATTTAAATGACTACATACCCGACCAAGCGGTACTTTTATAGTACCGTACCCCAAGCCCGTATAGGGAAAATAAGTTAAGAGTATTTACCTGAGCAAAGTATAAATCCAATACAGTAAATTCAAGTACTTTTACTGGGCTCCTAATCTGGAACGAAGGTTTATAATAACCTATTAGATTTCTAACGGGTCCTTAATTAAGCCTTAGCTTAGACCGGTTAGTTTCAATGATACGGTTCGTACGCACTATTAAGAGAAGACCGGATAGAATGTGATTTAGACCCTACAAGTTCGGAGACTTGCTTTATATGGGTATTTCATACACACTCTGGATTTTGAGATAAAACCGATAAGGTTTGACCCGTTTCGGCTAATTTATGTAAACTAGTTACATAATCCGAACCGAACGCGTAACAAGCGTAACGGGTATTCATATGAACCATTTACAGGTTTCGTAAGTTAATATGCTTCAATTATGTTGTGACATCAGTAAGATGTCTTTCATTATGCCCGAAACGTATTTAAACACAAACTATGCCCCGTAGGGGTAGTTTGGTCATATATAAGGTTATAAAAGAGTTTAAGTATTAACCTGAGTTACAGGTCTGCTATAATCAGAAAAAATACTTAGTTTGATAAGTTATAACAGTAGGGTAAAGTAGATATGTGAAATTTATCAAATATAACCAAACTATGCACCGTAGGGGCATTTTGGTAATTTCACATAAGCCGAAAAGCTCAAAACTGAAGTCTGAGTTTATCAACCTTTTCTTACTATTAAAATATTATAATTTGCCCAAAATATCAGTAGGTATCAACCCGTGTATGTTTAAAATAGTTCTAGTACATACTATGCGTTAAAACGCTTAAAAAGGCGATTATAAGCCATTTCTGGGTTCGATACATAAAGCTGATATTTTTATTATTCCAAAAGGCTTAAAATAATTTATTTAACATATGTGATCATTAGCAAAAGGTTTGGAGTCAATTAGATATGTAAAACTCATTTTATGGCCCGTAAGGGCAAAACCGACAATTACCGGATTAAGCCTACGACTATAAGTTATGCTCAGCCTAAAATTAATTAAAAATCTTCAAGAATCCCAAAATAATATATTACATCAGTGGGTAATAAGTTTGATATCAAAAAGTAGGCTTAACTAGGCTATACGCTAATTACGCCGTTTTAGTAAGATAAAGCTTCCTAATTACGCTAATGAGCATAACTCTCAATCTACACCTCAAACTGATGTCAAACTTTGCATACAAGTTTAAATATTAGTAATTAAGGGTTCTACTCTTTTACATTTTCAATGATCACGTTTTAAGTTGAAAAGGGCATAATGGTCAACATATGAGCAATTAACGGAATCATGCGTATTAATCGGTTAACTAATGAACCATTGTGTATAATCACAGAGGGTTATACTAGCATGTAACCTGGTCCAAATGAAGCTCTTAGGTATTTCTAAAACATACCATATCGGGTCAGAACTGAAAGTCAAAGTATAAGTCAAACTATGCGACTTTCGGTTCCGAACCGGGTCTAAACAGGAAATTGTCGGGTTGAACATGTTTAGACATGTCCTTACACTAATTACCAAGTTATATTAATGATCAAATAGGTTGTATGTGTTCTACATTGCTAATCATGCATAAATTAGAATTTAAGTATCCTGTTGACTTTTTATTAACAAGTTTGACCCGACATTTGACCTAGTTAGAGTGGGAATCAGGGGGAACCCTTTTGAATTACCCACATAATTACCAACTTATAACTACTTTTGATTCGACTAATCACTGGACCATTAGTGATTAATCTTAAAGTCAACCGTTAATTACGACGGTTTGACTTTTAAGCTAAAACTAAGCTAAACTTAATCGAGGAAGGTCAAGGGTACTTACAAGGATCCTATGCACGAGTAGGGAGGTCTTGGATCTGTTCCTAAGCTCCAGAAATGCTCCACAATTGCAAATGAAGGTGTGATCAAAGTTGTTGCACATGAGGGGCTTTATATAGTGATCAAGGCTCCACAATGTTTTGACAAATAAGTCTACAACAGACCACAACCTTCCCACAGGTGTCCTAGATGTTTAGGGGTTGTTTAGGGGTCAAGGAATATGAGGAAAATCGTTTAAAGGTCGAACAATGCATTTAAAACAGGCAACAGCCGGTTTTCTGTCGCTGGGCACTGCTTACGGACCGTAAGGTCCCCAGTGTTGAGGTCCGTAAGCCTGTCATCAGGCTTAAAAATCTCTTTTTCAGTTTGCATCCTTGGCTCTTAGTCCTCCGAAAGGTCAATTAACTTATTTTCTTGCACTTTGAACCCTCTAGATTGACATATAAGGGCTTTAAGACATTTACCCACTTTGTTTAGTCCCCGGTTAACTTTATTGTCACACGAAAGGTCCAAACTTTCAACGTTGGCGCTTTAACCCCTCGTACACGAATTTGATCATAACTTTCTCATACGATAACGAAACTTGGTGAAATTTTTATCACGCATTCTAGTGAGCATAATTAATCGTTACAAAGCTTCGGGTTTGCTAAAAGGTCACTCAGAGGTATAGTTTGAACATGTTGACACATTTAACCCCTGTAGTTTGTAATCTCTCACTTTTAGCCTCGTATGATCCATGATTTATTCGTCTGATGGTATCAACATCATGTAGGGTTATTGTAAAGTATATTTATTCACTGTTGACATTTTGAACTCGTATATTTACATACTTTCCATGTTTGTCAACTTTAGTCCCTCAAGAGTATACTTTCACACGTTCAAGCTTATGACACGTGCCAATACAATATAGGACGTGAATTTTCGAGGTGTTACATCCTCACCCCCTTAAACGAAATCTCGACCTCGAGATTTGTTAAGGTAAAGGAAGTATTTTCTGCCTCATATTGGGCTTAATCTTCTTCAGTACCTTTGAGCCTCTAAGGCACTCCAATTAACCTTTATAATAGGTACATGTATCTTTTTGGAGCTTCTAATCCTGTCGATCATTAATCGACACAGGTTGCTCATCATATTATAAATCTGCATATCATTATGTGATAATGCTTCTTGACTTATTGGCGAAACACCCTTCAGTCACTTGTGTGTAATGTATTGCGAGCTCCTCTAAGCTCCTTAAATAGGTTTTAGCTTATGAGCTGCTTGATCTTGATACATTCGATTTCCTTCGAATGATTCTATATATTCAGAGCTTAACTAGCCTGATAACTTTAACAAATTTGGCACACCCTTCCTGGGTGATCTCTTTGCTGAACCTCATTCTTAACAAGAATTTAGGAGGTTTGTTATTTCCATTACTTCTTGATTTTCTGCCAAATACTGGCATCTTACAGGTGATTATGAATTTGCATGATCTTATTTGTTGTTTTTAATGCAACCTTTAGATCCTAATAAGTGGACTTTCTAAAGTCTCGTCCATCCAACGGATGTTTTGATATTTCATTTACACAAGGTCTCCAAAGGAGCCACCTTGATACTTATATAACAGCTATTATAGAAAAGCTTATCTTAAGGTGAGATGGTTATTCCAACCATTGATCAAAATTAATCTTAAGGAATAGCTAATCTTTACAGTTAGTCAAACAAATCGACGATCCTGGGTAGTTGATGGCGATTCTTAATCGTTGTCTAAATAGGGTTGCGGTATATAATGCATAAGCAAGATGAACCGTCTTTCCTAGTTAACTATACCGAACTCTTAGGATATTGAGTTAGGCTATATGAATCCATATCTTAAAACTTACCTAACCAGGGTTTTCGATTTTTCCAATAATGGTACTAGCTGTCTTGGAGATTTCATAATACACAGCCTTAAATGGGATATTAAACTTAACTCTACCTGCTTCCCAGGGGTAAACAGGGTAATCTTACGAGAAGATAATCAAGGTACAAGGAGGTTACAGAGATTTCCATATCTCAGGCTCCAGTTCACTAATCACCGCTTGTGTCTAATAAGTGACACATTTATGTTATTAGTCCACGAATTTCTTAATCGGGAACATTTCCTTGGACAATTTCATTCTGGATATCTCCTTTGGATACTATTAGTTGACTTTAGTACCATATGATTATTGGAATATCTTTGTGGTCCCATGCATTAAACCTCCATACTGATCAGGCATGGAAGCAATCTATGGAACATATTAAGATACACCAATCCTCATATAGTGCTCTTGTCATACTATCTGGTATTCGAAATCAGTAGAGATCAAAGAGATATCAATTTCATATGATGATGTACTTTATCTGGAGGGAGGGTACATTAGGACTTTCTACGGTTTACTATTGTAGTATCAATAGCATGCGTCGCATCATCAATGGCACGATTGACTGTTGTCTTATCCGAGTTTATCATACTCGAGATTTAGTTCCTATTACCAGATGAATCATTTACTTAGTTGCAATCCAACATCTTCAATTCATCACCCTGATGGCCTTAACATATACTAACCATGGTTTCATCAAACTATACATGCCAATAAGGCACTAACATTCTTAATGAACGTTATTTTAAAAAAATATATCAATATCACTTAGCCTAGGTCACAAAAGACCATCAATGGCATTTAAGGGTTGGACCTAGTCCAATATTTGCTTGACAGAGGATCATAATGTCACAACTGTCCTTGGCACACGGACGATTATGAATAGCTCAAAGGCTTGCCATGAGTGACTTTAAAACATAACTCGATGGTTTATCACCAAGGACCTTAATTTATAAGCCGCAATCTTATTAGATTAGGGCTTCAAGGTTTGAACATGGTTCTTCACCTTTGGGCAGGGAGTCATAGACTACAACTGTCATCGTCTTGAAAGACGATTCATATGGCAGAAAGGTAAGCCAATTAACATCCCTAATGGATGTTTATATATAACCATCGTATCTAATGATATTAGTCATGATCACATCGATCATATTGACTATTAGGTTTGGGTATAATCACACCATTTTGAACAGGGGATCATAAAGATCACCACTATCTTTGTCTTACCGACACTAGAATAAAGTATAGCCCGTAGGCATTTCATCACGAGGGATGTAAATATTATGATCATCATACTGATGATACTAGTCAGGATCGCAATGATAGTATAGACTATGGGGTTTGAGTATAGCTCACCCCCTTGGGCAAAGAATCACAAAAGATTACAATTGCCTTGTCTTAATTGAACAATATAATATAGCCCTTAAGCAAAACATCATTAAGGATGTTAAAATTTTTAATCATCGTATTGATGATTTTTGTTATGCTCGCATTGATCATATAGACTATTAGGCTTGAGCATAGCTCACTACCTTGGACAGGGAATCTTAAAGATCACAATGTCTTTGTCACAAATGGACAATATATTATAGCCCGTAGGCAAAACATCACTAAAGGATGTTAAATAATATGATCATCGTATTAGATGATATTAGTCATGATCGCATTGATCATATAGACTATTATGTTTGGACATAGTCCAACATTTTTAGGCAGGAGGTCAAAGACCACCACTGTCGTTGTCTTATCGGACAACAAGTTTAGCCCGTAGGCACTTCATCACTCACGGATGTTTATAATATGATCATCTCACAAGATGATATAAGCCACGATTTCTAGATCATAAGGCCAATTAGGAATTAAAAAAAATTCCAATATAGGGATGACTGTTGTGATTTTATTGAATCACATTTGTCAGGAGGGCTAACACGTTCTTAGGTGTTAACCAGGATCTGAATCCCTTGAGTAGGTTTCACCATCTTGGCCGCGTAGGCTAGGTTTTACCTTTAAGATTCTTTTTAAAATGCATACTGGCAGGAAAGGAGGGATATTTATTTTATTCAGGATTTTTACTATAAATCCTAATTTATAAGTTAATAATAGCACAAATGGCCTAGTCGCGTAGACAAGTTTATAAGCCATGATTTCAGAGAATCGAGGCATTAAGGTGTGAATCAAAGTTCATTACCTTTTCTTGACAGGGAGTTGTAGGCTACCACTGTCTTTAGTCTCAGAGGACATTAACTATAGCCCGTAGGCATTTCCCTTCTAAGGGAGGTTTATAATATGATCATCTTCATTTGATGATAGTAGTCAGGATCGCATTGATCATACAGACTAATAGGCTTGAGCATAGCTCACCACCATAGACAAGGAATCATAAAGATCAAATGTCAATGTCGCAAATGGACAATACATTATAGCCCATAGGCAAAACATCACTAGGATGTTATATTATATTAGTCATGATCGCATTAATCATATAGACTGTTAGGCTTGAGCATAGCTCACCACCTTAGACAAGGAATCATAAAGATTACAATGTCAGTGTCTCAAATGGACAATACATTATAGCCCGTAGGCACTTCCCTTCTAAGGGATGGTTATAATATGATCATCTTATAGGATGATATAAGCCATGATTTCAGAGAATCGAGGCTTTAAGGTCTGAATCATAGTTCATTACCTTTCTCAGACAGGGAGTCATAGCTACCAGTGTCTTTTGGCTCATGTAGAAATGAGCAAGGCCCGTAGGCATTATTTTACCAATGTATGGTCAAAATATGATCATCTTAATTGATGATCTAAACCCATGATTCAGAGATCATTAAGTTGGGTTAGGGATCTTTTAAAGAATCCATATATAAAAATGACGTGTGTGATTTTAACGAATCACGTCTGCCAGGAGTGTTAGCATATTTACAGATGTTAACAGGGATTCGAACCTTTTAAACAGGTCTTACCATCATGGCTCGGCCTTAAAATGACCCGAAGGCTAGGTTTCACTCTTAAGATTCTTATTAATATTTAACGCAGAACAATCCTAAATTGAGGTGTTAAATATGGATCTGAATCTAATTATGGAACTACCATCTTGGCCCGGTCTTAAAATGACACGTGGCTAGGTCTTGTCCTTTCTAGATTTTGCCATTTTATTATAATGGTAGATCTTATAAAAGGAATGTTATTTTTCATTTATTTCATATTTCATATTTAGAATGAAAACTTAAATTTAATCAATCCTCTATATAAAAATAAAAGTACAGAGTTGCCCTAAGCGGGACTTGAAAGGAATAATGTGTCCTCGGAGGGACTGAAAGATAAATATGTCCTTATGAGGACTAATAAGGAAACGATCTTCAGTAAAAGGAGTTTCTTCTTCATTTTATTTCTGAATGCTTTCTCCTTGGATGCTCGTTTCATTCTAGCCGCGGTACGAAGCTCAGCATTTCAGGGCTCCGGGTGTGGAGAACTCCTATTACGGCTTCTTCGCTTGGCGACGTATCCAATAAAAATTTGGAAGCAAAAATTCTAGATTAGGATTGAGAATATTCCTAAGTTAAGTCTAGACTCAGAAGGTCAAGTAATGTGCTACTGTGTCATTGAGATTAAACACTAAGGGCTAGTGTTTAATTCACTCAATGTTGGCTCTGATACCAACCTGTCACACCCCGACTTTCCACGTGTCACGGGTGGGCCCGGTGGGAAGTATCGTGACGTGGTTGGCAACATAATAGTCAAACAACACAATTATATAAATGCACAGCGGAAGCAAAAGATAAATATATTACAATCCGAATATAAAGTAATATCCAAGTATTACAACGGAAAGTAAAGGATCCACAGGCGGATCAATATAAAAAGAAAACTGTTCAACAGACTTTGACATCTAGAGCTTGCGAGACTTGAGTAATGATGCCTGGAGTAGCCAGCCTACTTCGTCTAGCACCTGCACTTAACCTTTTTGGAAAATATGTCAGTTTACACTGGTAAATACAACTCAACTGACTCATTTTGAAAAGAGTTTGTAAATTGATTTGAATGCACTTCGGCACAAAATATCTTTATAACTTGGGACAATTATTTGTATATAATCTTGTATACAGTTTTACTTATTTGCCGTCCATTAGCACCGGTTAGAAGAGCCGGTTTAAGTTAACTGACACGCCACAGGTATAGTGCCCACAAGGTTGATTCCTTTAGTGGATTACCAGTTTTTACATAATGCATCTGTCAGGTGTACGCCTACACCCCGTGCTTAGGTCGTGGCCATTTCGTAAAATGATGCCAAGGATATCCGGGACATGGTCATTTAACCCCCAAGGGCCATACATCAAATAATACATAATAAAGCAGGTTATGTAAATACGTTAATCACAATCCGATTTAAATGACTACATACCTGACCAAGCGGTACTTTTATAGTACCGTACCCCAAGCCCGTATAGGGAAAATAAGTTAAGAGTATTTACCTAAGCAAAGTATAAATCCAATACAGTAAATGCAAGTACTTTACTGGGCTCCTAATCTGGAACGAAGGTTTATAATAACCTATTAGATTTCTAACGGGACCTTAATTAAGCCTTAACTTAGACCGGTTAGTTTCAATGATACGGTTCATACGCACTATTAAGCGAAGACCGGATAGAATGTGATTTAGACCCGACAAGTTCGGAGACTTGCTTTATATGGTTATTTCATACACACTCTGGATTTTGAGATAAAACCGATAAGGTTTGACCCATTTCGGCTAATTTATGTAAACTAGTTACATAAACCGAACCGAACGCGTAATAAGCGTAACGGGTATTCATATGAGCCATTTACAGGTTTCCTAAGTTAATATGATTCAATTATGTTGTGACACCAGTAATATGTCTTTCATTATGCCCGAAACGTATTTAAACACAAACTATGCCCCGTAGGGGTAGTTTGGTCATTTATAAGGTTATAAAAGAGTTTAAGTATTAACCTGACTTACAGGTCTGCTATAATCAGCAAAAATACTTAGTTTGATAAGTTATAACAGTGGGGTAAATTTGATATGTGAAATTTATCAAATATAACCAAACTATGCACCGTAGGGGCATTTTGGTAATTTCACATAAGCCGAAAAGCTCAAAACTGAAGTCTGAGTTTATCAACCTTTGCTTACTGTTAAAATATTATAATTTTCCCAAAATATCAGTAGGTATCAACCCTTGTATGTTTAAAATAGTTCTAGTACATTCTATGCGTTAAAACGCTTAAAAAGGCGATTATAAGCCATTTCCGGGTTCGATACATAAAGCTGATATTTTTATTATTCCAGAAGGCTTAAAATAATTTATTTAACTTATGTGATCAGTAGCAAAAGGTTTGGAGTCAATTAGATATGTAAAACTCATTTTATGGCCCGTAAGGGCAAAACCGACAATTACCGGATTAAGCCTACGACTATAAGTTATGCTCAGCCTAAAATTAATTAAAAATCTTCAAGAATCCCAAAATAATATATTACATCAGTGGGTAATAAGTTTGATATCAAAAAGTAGGCTTAACTAGGCTATACGCTAATTACGTCGTTTTAGTAACATAAAGCTTCTTAATTACGCTAATGAGCATAACTCTCAATCTACACCTCAAACTGATGTCAAACTTTGCATACAAGTTTAAATATCAGTAATTAAGGGTTCTACTCTTTTACATTTTCAATAATCACGTTTTAAGTTGAAAAGGGCATAATGGTCAACATATGAGCAATTAACGGAATCATGCGTATTAATCGGTTAACTAATGAACCATGGTGTATAATCACAGAGGGTTATACTAGCATGTAACCTGGTCCAAATGAAGCTCTTAGGTATTTCTAAAACATACCATATCGGGTCAGAACTGAAAGTCAAAGTATAAGTCAAACTATGCGACTTTCGATTCCGAACCGGGTCTAAACAGGAAATTGTCGGGTTGAACATGTTTAGACATGTCCTTACACTAATTACCAAGTTATATTAATGATCAAACAGGTTGTATGTGTTCTACATTGCTAATCATGCATAAATTAGAATTTAAGTATCCTGTTGACTTTTTATTAACAAGTTTGACCCGACATTTGACCTAGTTAGAGTGGGAATCAGGGGGAACCCTTTTGAGGGTTTATTACCCACATAATTACCAACTTATAACTACTTTTGATTCGACTAATCACTGGACCATTAGTGATTAATCTTAAAGTCAACCGTTAATTACGACGGTTTGACTTTTAAGCTAAAACTAAGCTAAACTTAATCGAGGAAGGTCAAGGGTACTTACAAGGGTCCTATGCACGAGTAGGGAGGTCTTGGATCTGTTCCTAAGCTCCAGAAATGCTCCACAATTGCAGTTGAAGGTGTGATCAAAGTTGTTGCACATGAGGGGCTTTATATAGTGATCAAGGCTCCACAATGTTTTGACAAATAAGTCTACAACAGACCACAACCTTCCCACAGGTGTCCTAGATGTTTAGGGGTTGTTTAGGGGTCAAGGAATATGAGGAAAATCGTTTAAAGGTTGAACAATGCATTTAAAACAGGCAACAGCCGGTTTTCTTTCGCTGGGCACTGCTTACGGACCGGAAGGTCCCCAGTGTTGAGGTCTGTAAGCCTGTCATCAGGCTTAAAAATCTCTTTTTCAGTTTGCATCCTTGGCTCTTAGTCCTCCGAAAGGTCAATTAACTTATTTTCTTGCACTTTGAACCCTCTAGATTGACATATAAGGGCTTTAAGACATTTACCCACTTTGTTTAGTCCCCGGTTAACTTTATTGTCACACGAAAGGTCCAAACTTTCAACGTTGGCGCTTTAACCCCTCGTACACGAATTTGATCATAACTTTCTCATACGATAACGAAACTTGGTGAAATTTTTATCACGCATTCTAGTAAGCATAATTAATCGTTACAAAGCTTCGGGTTTGCTAAAAGGTCACTCAGAGGTATACTTTAAACATGTTGACACATTTAACCCCTGTAGTTTGTAATCTCTCACTTTTAGCCTCGTATGATCCATGATTTATTCGTCTGATGGTATCAACATCATGTAGGGTTATTGTAAAGTATATTTATTCACTGTTGACATTTTGAACTCGTATATTTACATACTTTCCATGTTTGTCAACTTTAGTCCCTCAAGAGTATACTTTCACACGTTCAAGCTTATGACACGTGTCAATACATTATAGGACGTGAATTTTTGAGGTGTTACATCATTCGAATCATGAATTCAGTAATTAGGTTTAGCAAGATAATATGTAAATTCCAATGAAGTGTTTGTTTGAAACGAAACCACATGCGTAGCAAATGATGCATGTATGTCAGGTAAGTTTCCAAGAAAATGAATAATGAGTATCTGCTAAAATGAAGAAATGACCAGATATCGAAGCAAATGTGTGTTCGCTCTCAGCGAAAAAAAAATTATTGTGATGCAACTACCATTAAGGGGAGTAGAGATGCAAACATCTACTCGCTAGAAGTAAAAGAAATTTAAGTACTCTATGTTTGGTCAACGGAACTGGCATATATGTCAGGTTAATGGTGTCTGCGTGAGTTAACAGATGTAGTTCCTAAGTAACAACCCTGTGAATTTGGTCCTGGGTTCCCAATGGTCCTAAGTACATGTTTCCTAGATTCTCAGAGTTTCGTATTTGGTGTAGAATCGTTCTGTGCATGGTGTAGGAAACGCCATTCTTGTGTATGTTTAAAACAAGTTATTGTCCCAAAATTTTCCCCCGGTATACTTTCTTCCGAAATTTACAGCTACTTGGTCGTCGATTAGTCGGGAACTACTGGTTGGATCGTTGCAGTTAGTTAAGTAAGAAATTCGTTAATTCGTAGCAAGAGTTGCTGGCTCTTGTTGGCTAGCTCGTTCGGCTCCTGGTAGTTTGATGTTCATTTGAAAATCATTGTCCTTTCTCTTGACGAGCAGAATTTGGAGTTAACCAAAAGGGAATCTTGGTCTGTTATCTTCCTTCTCTATCCGCTACTGAAACTATACTGCCAATCCTAGCATCTCCGATGGTGTAAGTCGCTAAGGTGCATCGACTACAGGCGCGACGCCTGGATTCAAAATGATGCGAAATTCGTCTAGTCGTTGAGGAGATAATTCTAGTAAGCCTTCGAGGAAGACTTCGGGGTATTCCCTTATCATAGGGGTATCTTCAAGTTTTGGTTCTTCGGCTCCCTTGCCCACGACATGAGCCAAGAAAACAACACATCCTTTACGCAACAATTTTGTGCCGTCAAGTAGTTAGTAATCTGTGGAGGCGTATCCTGCTTCATGAGTCACGATCATTCCTTCGTTCGCCATCGGGATGCGGATATCAATCTCCGCTCGATTGCTTGACAGCTGGTCCATTCCAGTTACCACGTCAAGACTTCTCCTTAACTAGTTCTCATCAAGTACTGGATATCTATCTCACTTACTACTAAAACAACTATATCCTGAGGCTAAAATTTGACAACAATATCAAATAGCACCAACGCATGACACTGACTATTATGAGGCGCACTGATGACCATGTTTGGATCCTGGCGTGCTTCCCTAGCTCCGGTGTTAGACATTCTCCCCATGATTTTGTTTAATCTCCCTTGGGCAATCTTTCCTAAAGTGCCCCATATCACCGCAGTTATAACATCCCTTACCTTTCTTTCCACGTTTCATCTCATGCCAACACGTTTCCCTGCTGTGCCCCACTTTGCCACAGTTGTCACACTTCCCCTTTTTGGCCTTGTTGTTGCTATTCGCCCAATCACCTTCTTGAAATTCACTGAGCTTTCTTTTGTTCTTCTCAGAAGCGTACTCAAGACAGTGGAGGACCAAGCCAATACGAGGCGAACCATACGAGGATCTTGTGTATTAGAGAAATCAGTATATATTGTTGTTGATTGTTGACTGATTATCTAAATGATTCATCAATTCCTGAAGGCTCTACTAGAAGAAAGGATCTCCGCTGCTATCGCCCAATACGAGGTGAACCGTACTCAAGATAGTGGAGGACCAAGCAACGCTAGACGTAACGGGCATGGAGATTCGTCTGGAGGAAACGCAGCTCAAGGCTGCACTTTCAAGCAGTTTCTCGACTGCAAGCCGATGAACTATGATGGCACAGGAGGTGCAATAGCATTTGTACGCTGGACGGAGAAGACTGAAGCTACTATCAGCATGAAGAAGTGTACCGCGGATCAACAAGTCACCTTTGCTACTGGGTTATTTGTCGATGAAGCTCTGACTTGGTGGAACTTGCAAGCCCAAACCTTGGGCGATGATGCCGCTTATGGCCTAACCTGGGAGGAACTGAAGGAAAGAATGAGAGAGAAGTATTGCTCTCGTGCTGAACTCCAAAGACTGGAGACGGAGTTCTGGAACTTGACCATGGAAGGTGCCGACATTAATGGATATACTCAAAGGTTCCACGATATGTCTAGAGTGCTTCCCTACATGGTGACTCCCGAATTTAAGCGTGTTGAACGCTACATTTGGGGACTGGCCCCAGAGTTTCGCGACATGGTAACTTTAGCCAAACCTCAAACAATCACCGAGGCTGTAACTCTGGCTGTCAGCCTTACTGAAGATTGTGTTCGTATGAAGAAGTTATCGCTGAACCCCACTGAAAAGACCGAGACGCATGCTGAGTCGTCCGGTGACAAAAAGAGAAAGCATACAAGTTTGAACCAAGCAATTCACAACAACAAGGGTTTCAGCAAGAAGCGCGACACTAACCCGCCTCAGGAGACGAAAACCCTTGTAACCAAAGGATACCAAGGCACCATGCCTAAATGCCAAAAATGTAAGTTTCATCATGAAGGAGCTTGTCTCATTCCAAGGTGCGACAAATGTGGCAGGTTGGGTCATCAAGAAGAAGACTGTTGGGGAAAAGGAAAGAACCGGAATGGAAATGGTGCTGGTAACAAGAATGGTAACGGGAAGGGGCGGAACCAAGGATGCTTCAGTTGTGGAAGCAATGATCATTTCATGAAGGACTGACCAAAGGGAAACAATGCTCAGGCTCGAGCATTTGTGATTGGAGCAAAGAACGCACGCGAGGACCCTAATGTGGTCACCGGTACGTTTATCATTAACAATCACTTTGCATCCATATTATTTGACACTGGCGCCGATTATAGCTTCATGTCTGTGGAATTTAAACGCATGCTTGGAATAGAATCTAGTAGATTAGGAATTCCTTATTCCATAGAACTAGCCAATGGTAAACGTGTTGAATCGGGCGAAGTCGTTAGAGGCTGCTCATTAGAACTTGGTGAACGAAATTTTAGCATCGACCTCTTACCTATTCAATTGGGTAGCTTCGACGTAGTGGTCGGAATGGACTGGTTATCCAAAAACAAAGCTGAAGTTATTTGTCACGAGAAAATCATTCGCATCCCTCTGTCGAATGATGAAACTCTCATTGTACATGGAGAAAAACGAGACGCGCCTCTACGAATCATCAGTTGCATGAAGGCTCAGAAGTGCTTAAGGAAAGGATGTGTTGCCTTCCTAGCACATGTTGTAGATAAGAAGGCCGGGGAGCCGAAACTCGAAGACATTCCTGTGGTGAAGGAATTCCCTGATGTTTTTCCCGAAGATCTGCCAGGACTACCTCCGCAACGACAAGTCGAATTTCGCATAGACTTGGTTCCAGGAGCCGCTCCTGTAGCCAAGGCTCCTTATCGACTTGCGCCATCCGAAATGCAAGAATTATCTACACAACTTCAGGAGTTGTTGGATAAAGGATTCATAAGGCCAAGCTTCTCACCTTGGGGAGCTCCAGTATTGTTCGTAAAGAAAAAGGATGGAACTCTGTGGATGTGTATCGATTACAGAGAACTGAACAAGCTCACGATCAAGAATCGGTATCCACTACCGAGGATTGATGACTTATTTGATCAACTGCAAGGATCAAGCTACCATTCCAAGATCGATCTTCGATCTGGATACCATCAGCTAAGAATCCAAGAAGAAAGCGTGCCAAAGATTGCTTTCAGAACGCGATACGGGCATTACGAATTTCTTGTGATGCCATTCGGGCTGATGAATGCACCAGCGGTCTTTATGGATCTGATGAACCGCGTATGCAAGCCATATCTCGATAAATTCGTGATTGTATTTATCGATGATATCCTGATCTACTCGCAAACGAAAGAAGAACACGAGCAACACCTCAGAACTATTCTGGAACTACTGAAGAAAGAGAAGCTTTATGCAAAGTTCTCGAAATGCGAATTTTGGATTCGTGAAGTACAATTTCTAGGTCACGTTGTGAACGAGAAGGGCATTCATGTAGACCCATCCAAGATTGAAGCAATAAAGAACTGGGAAGCCCCCAAAACCCCAACTGAAGTTCGTCAATTTTTGGGCTTAGCGGGCTATTATCGGCGATTCATCGAGAATTTCTCAAAGATAGCTCAATCGCTAACGAGCCTTACTCAGAAAGACAAGAAATATGACTGGGGTTACAAACAGGAAGAAGCCTTCCAGCTACTTAAAAACAAGCTATGCGATGCACCAATAATATCCTTACCCGAAGGCACTGAAGACTTCGTGTTGTACTGCAACGCCTCACGACAAGGTTTGGGTTGCGTGCTTATGCAGCGCCAAAAAGTCATCGCTTATGCTTCAAGACAGTTGAAGGTACATGAAAGAAACTACACCACTCACGACCTGGAGCTGGGAGCAGTGGTATTTGCCTTGAAGATCTGCCGACACTATCTATATGGTACTCGATGTACAATTTTCACAGATCACAAAAGCCTGCAGCACATATTTGATCAGAAAGAATTAAACATGCGACAACGACGATGGGTCGAGCTGCTGAATGACTATGACTATGAGATTAAGTACCATCCTGGAAAAGCAAATGTTGTAGCAGACGCTTTAAGCCGAAAAGAAAGGGTTAAGACCCTAAGGGTTCGAGCATTGGAAATGACCATACGAACGAACCTCACTACACGTATTCGTGATGCACAACAAGAAGCCCTTAAGATGGAAAACCGTAAAACTGAATACCTCCGGGGTATGTTGAAATACATGGTGCCGAATGAAAAGGGAGCCTTATACTTTAAGAAGCGTATTTGGGTTCCGCTCTATGGTGGCCTACGAGAAGTCATCCTTGATGAAACGCACAAATCGAGATATTCGATCCATCCAAGATCGGACAAAATGTATCAAGACTTGAAGGAATATTACTGGTGGCCGAGACTTAAAAGATATGTTGATGTTTATGTTGGAAAATGCCTAACTTGTGCCAAGGTTAAGGCAGAATATCAGAAACCGTCCGGCCTACTACAACAACCAGAGATACCCATGTGGAAGTGGGAGCAAATCTCGATGGACTTCATAACGAAATTACCCAGGACCCCGAGAGGGCACGATATGATATGGGTGATAGTTGATCGATTGACGAAATCTGCGCATTTCCTACCGATCCGAGAAAAAGACAGCACTGGAAAGCTCGCTGAGATATAGTTAAAAGAAATTGTGGCACGACATGGAGTGCCAATCTCAATTATTTCAGACAGAGATGGACGCTTTGTCTCAAGAATCTGGCAATCATTTCAGGAAGCCTTTGGATCTCAATTAGATCTAAGCACGGCCTTCCATCCACAAACAGACGGCCAGAGCGAATGGACTATACAAACGTTAGAAGATATGCTTCGCGCATGTGTCATGGATCTGGGCTGCAGCTGGGATACTCATCTACCTTTAGTTGAGTTTTCCTACAATAACAGTTATCATACGAGCATAAAAGCCGCACCGTTCGAAGCTCTGTATGGCCGCAAGTGTCGATCGCCCTTATGTTGGGCAGATGCTGGAGATAAACGTATGGTTGGTCCTGAACTTGTACAAGGGACAACCGACAAGATTGCGCAGATCCGAGAGCGCATTAAGGCGGCTCGAGATCGACAAAAGAGCTACGCTGATCTGAAAAGAAAACCAGTAGAATTCGAGGTGGGAGACAAAGTGTTGTTAAAGGTCTCACCTTGGAAGGGCGTAGTAAGATTTGGAAAACGTGGAAAGCTAAATCCACGATACATCGGACCATTCAGAATATTAGAAAGAATTGGTATCGTGGCATACAAGTTGGAATTACCGAAAGAACTTAATGGAGTACATGATACGTTCCATGTATCCAACCTCAAGAAGATTCCAACACAAGAAAACATGATCATCCCGGTGGATGAAGAGCATATTGATGACGCCCTCCGATTTACAGAACAACCTGTTGAGGTTACAGACTGGAAAGTCAACAAGACCAGGAGGAGCACTGTTAAACTTATCAAAGTACGTTGGAACTCTAAGCACAGACCCGAGTACACGTGGGAACGTGAAGACCAGTTCAAGGAAAAGTATCCCCACCTATTCAAGAAGACTCCAGCGAGAGTTAGTTCAGCCTGAATTTCGGGACGAAATTCTTTTAACGGGGGGAGACTGTGACAACTGCCACAAACCGGTAATTTTTATACACTTTAATTATTATTTAATGACTGCAATTATGTGCTTAAATGTCAGCATTGACTGATTACATGCTAAACAAGTGAATTCATGCACGTTGTATACTACAAAATATTGCTTTATGCATAAACGAGAGCGTTGCGTCAGAAATACTAGTAAACTCACCGGTAAGACACTCTGCGTCAACAGAACTGCAGAAAGCAGTCAGACAATAAAATTGGAGCCTAGGTGTAGGTCCAACGACAAGAATACATTAAAACCCTAGAATACATACAAGGGTTTACACATATACCTTACGGAAGCTAAAATACGCACTAAAAAGCACCCGAAACGCACTTCAAGTGCAGAATTTTAATAAATTCAGCTCTAATCAGCTTTTAGACATATAAATATCATGTAGAAATTTCGTTTTATCATCCAGAATATTTCCCTAAGTGTCGGGAATCGAAATTATTACAAAAGGGTACTTAAAAGACACTAAACGGTGCAATTTAGCACTTTAACGAACCGGTGTCTAACCGAACAACCGGATATTACCCGGAACACCGAAATAATGCTAGAAGCATTGCTTTTATTTTTCTGAGATAGTTAGGGTCCCCGAACACCCTAACACACTATATATTATACAACACACCTTAATACACTAACTAAATCATTCAAACTTAACTAGATTAGTTACTTTATCATTACAACCCAACCCCCCTACCCCCCCCCCCCCATTGACGGTCACATGTGGGGTGGACACCCCCACATTTCTTTTGATTAATTTATTCAAGTTGTTGGGTAATTAGAAGTACATTATATGTTGGATAAACATAAAACTTGGTTTATAAATAAGTATAGAAGTTAACCCTTCTCTCACTTCCAACCATCACAACATCAAACCTTCTCTCTTCCCTTCTTCCTCCCTCACGGCCGAACACCATCACCACCATACATCCACCATCAAGCTCTTGTTCAAGCCATTTCCATACACTCAAAGGTGCAAGAGGTCCTAAAAACAAGCTTGGTGCACTCAGAAGCTCAAGGACCACTCTTGTTTTCTTTTAACCACCACATTTATACTCTTGAACTTCCCTAGCCTTGTGCTAGTAGTAAGTGCTTCAAATCTTCATCTTGTTCTTATTTTTGGTGGTTAATAGTTGATAGAATGATTAAATGATGAAAACTCTAATGAACATAATCTAAGTCTTGAACATAAAGGGATAAAGAGTGGATAAAGAGAAGATATATGGTTAAATCATGTAGATCTTGTGTTGTTATGATTATTACATGTTGTTTGCTAGTAGAAGCAAGATGGATCATCATCTAGACATACTAGTTCGTGTTTAAGAACATCAACTAGTAAGATGTAAAAGTTAGGAATATGAAAGATGATGAATCCATCCATACTTGAACCTTGAACTTGAATAAATATAATTTTTCTTGAAAAATAAGATTCTAAACTTGTAGATCTAAAGATCTACAAGTGGTTTTTCGGAAGAACCAAATGAAAGATACTAGTCTTGTTAAAACCCGGATCTTGTGTGAACTAAACACATTTTTAGAAGGTAAACAAGTGTATAAACACTTGTGTAACAAGAAAATTTCACGAAGAAATATTTTTGGAAATCATGACTAGGAGTTGTGAAAATACAAACTCTTTAAAAATAAAGTTTTTAAGAAACTAATCATATTTTTAAAGGTAACAAGACTTACTAAATGTGCTAGTAAGTTACTACACATTTTTGTTAATTCTCAAGTTCATGAATTAGAGAAATTAGTATATATTGTTGTTGATTGTTGACTGATTGTTGTTGAAAAATTGCTTGTTGATTTTAAAAGAAAATAAACACATGTTTTGAAAACATGGGAAACCTCCATTTTTAGGGGAAACTCTGTCAAAAATTTTATAAATTTTGACACTTAGAAAAATATAAGTTTTTGAGAAACTTATTCCCTAAAAATGTATTTAAAAATTTACCAAGGTTTCCCTAATCTTTGGTGATAAGAAATGAGGATTTCTTCAAGAATAAAAATGGATATTAAGTATGTATATACTTTTTTAAGAAAAATATATATTATTTGATCACCAAACGTTGTGCTAAGTTATGTAGTGTGTATTATGCTTGATAGTGTATTAGGACTTGAAAATACACTAAATATTCACGAGAAGTAAAAACACAAAAATACACATACAACGTACAAGATACATAATTCAGGTGCAAAGTGCAAAACACGAGATACTTATATTAATTTTTGAGAAAATAATATAAGTAAGATACTTGGTTAAAAATATAAAATATTTTTAACACAACAATACAAATACAAAAGATAGTGACTTGTGCTTGTACGAAACAAGTCTAGTGACTGACGATAAGAAAACGCGTATAGGTCACGACGTTAATTAAGCAAATCCGGTGAAGTTTACGACGCAAGGAATGCAAAGTTGTGAGTTCATGCTCCCCCTTTTCTTTTAACTGTTTTCAGTTTTATAACTTCGGGGGTGAAATACATGTTACAAATATTACTATGTTTACAAACGGTATGATAACAAGAAGCACACTTGGTGAGAACGAGTACCAAGTGTGATGAGATATAAGAATACAAGAAGCGCACTTGGTGAGGACGAGTACCAAGTATGATGCGTTATGAGAAATGATACGAGAAATCGTGTCACGAATAGGGTACATAAGCACCATTAATCAACAATATACCTAGACCGCAGAACAAAAGGTTAGATCTAACGGGTGTCGGGCAGCCACACTCTTGGTGAGGACGAGTACCGAGTAGTGCTTTTGTGTCTCAGAATATGCCAACTAGAAAAATGCCTAAGGTTTGGTGACTTCCTATGTCGTGTCTCATGCTAATGGCCTTGGAACCCATTAACAATCCTGATACTTACAGGAATAATTTATTTAGATAAGATTCATACCATACTAAAACGTGACTTATACTTGAGTACGTGGGGTACACAAGTAAACTTGAATTATACATGAGTACGTGGTGTACTCAAGAATACTGGATTTACACAATATACCAACTATGTTTTTGTACAAAGTATACAAACGTGAAATTCAAAAACTGCATGAATTCACACCAACATTATGTTGACGTTTTTCCAAAAACTCACATGTATTTCAGATAACTAGAAGTGGATGTGCGCACGGTCTCACTCATGCTCGTGGATGTCGTTTATGTTTGTCTTAAATAAGTTGTAAACTTTCAGACAATATGTTGGTTCGTGATGTAAACACTTAAACCATGTATTCTGTTATGTAATGGTAATGGTGTTTGAAGTTATTTTATGAGCATGTAGAATGTTTAATAATCGTATGCAATGAAAACCTTTCATGATCACACCTCGTGCTTCCGACGCAGAAAGGGGTGTGACAAGTCTTCCCCGAAGACTTGCCGGGATTATCTCCGCAGAGACAAGTCAAATTCCATATTGACTTGGTTCCAGGCGCCGCTTCTGTAGCCAAGGCACCATATCGACTTGCGCCATCCGAAATGCAGAAATTATCTACACAACTCCAGGAGTTGTCAGATAGAGGATTCATAAGGCCGTGCTTCTCGCCTTGGGGAGCTCCAGTGTTGTTCGTAAAGAAGAAGGAAGTAACCTTGTGGATGTGCATTGACTATAGAGGGTCACTTGGGTCAAAATGGGGTTCTGTTGGTTATCACGTTGTCAAAATGTCTCGATAAAAGTAACAAACAATCAAAAACGGCCAAGTGAAAGACGAACGGAATGACCAGCACGGAGTGCTATCCGACCGGACTACTGTCCGAATGGATAAGACATCCGAGCGACTAGGTCATCCGAACGGCTTACACCTTGGGTCCCACACTGCCGTGCTCGACAAGCTCCTGCTCATCAAGCTCTACTCACCGCCCCTCAGGGTCAACAAGCTCCTCCGGTACCCGCGGTCAACGCCAGAGCCTGCTTCGCATGTGGCAATCCTAACCATTTCGCTAACATGTGCCCAAACAGGGTTGTGAAACAAGAGCCCCAGCAGCAGCAGCCTCAGCAGCAACAGCAACACCAGCAGCAACAGAAACAAGCAGCACGCGCACGAACTTTCAACATCAACATGCGCCAGGCCCAAGCCGACAACAACGTGGTTAAGGGTATGTTCCTTGTGAATGGTATTTATGCTTCGTGTTTATTTGATACTGGAGCCGATAATTGCTTTGTGTCGTTCAAATTTGAGAAGCTCCTTAGTCGTAAGCGCTCCCAACTCTCCTCGACGTTCGATGTTGAAGTCGCTACCGGAAGAACTGTCGCCGTTAATTCTGTTCTCCGTGATTGTACTCTTGAGCTCAACAATCACATCTTCCCGATCGACCTTATTCCGATGCAACTCGGAAGTTTTGATGTCATAGTAGGCATGGACTTTCTTCGCGAAAACCATGCTGAAGTTGTGTGCTTCGACAAGATGATTCGATTCTCGCTCGCGAATGGTGATTTATTGTGTGTTTATGGCGAAACTGCTTCGAAAGGTCTCAAACTCATGTCGTGTGTCCAAGCTAGCAAGTATCTCCACAAGGAATGCAGAGCTTTCTTGAATAACATTGTAGTAGCGGAGAAGGAAACGAAAGGAAGAACAGAAGTGAAAGATGTCCCAGTGGTTCGAGAATTTCCTAACGTTTTTCCAGAGGATCTTCCCGGACTACCGCCAAGTCGTGATATCGACTTTCGTATCGACCTCATTCCTGGAGCCAACCCTATTGCCAAAGCTCCTTACCGACTCGCGCCGTCCGAAATGCGTGAACTCTCAAACCAACTCCAGGAATTACTTGAGAAAGGCTTCATTCGCCCGAGCACCTCTCCTTGGGGCGCACCAGTCCTTTTCGTCAAAAAGAAGGATGGGTCGTTCAGGATGTGCATCGACTATCAGGAATTGAATAAGTTAACTATCAAGAACCGCTATCCCCTACCCCGCATTGATGATTTGTTTGATCAGCTACAAGGCGCTACGTGTTTCTCAAAGATCGATCTACGCTCAGGCTATCATCAACTACGCATTCAAGAGGAGGATATACCCAAAACCATGATTCGCACTCGCTACGGCCATTACGAATTCGTTGTTATGCCTTTTGGTTTAACCAACGCACCCGCGGTTTTCATGGATCTGATGAATCGCGTGTGTAAACCATATCTCGATCGTTTCGTCATTGTATTCATCGACGATGTCTTGATCTATTCCAAATCGAAAGATAAACACGCGCAACATCTACGTTTGGTTCTCGAGCTACTCCAGGGGAATCAACTCTATGCCAAGTTCTCCAAGTGTGAATTCTAGCTAGAGGAGGTTCAGTTTCTGGGTCACATTGTTAATAGTCAAGGTATTCACGTCGATCCAGCGAAGATTGAAGCTGTTAAGAGTTGGATTACACCTAAGAACCCGTCTGAAGTCCGTTCCTTTCTCGGACTAGCGGGCTATTACCGATGATTTATTGAAGGATTCTCAAAGACTGTTGTACCGCTTACCGCTCTCACACATAAAGACAAGCCTTTTGTTTGGGGAACTGAACAATAGTCTGCTTTCCAAACCCTTAAGCACATGCTTTGCAATGCTCCCGTTCTCACATTACCCGACGAAAACGACGATTTCATTGTCTATTGTGATGCTTCCAACCTTGGTCTTGGTTGTGTCCTTATGCAACGAGACAAGGTTATAGCTTACGCCTCTCGTCAGCTCAAAATCCACGAGAAGAACTATACAACCCATGATCTCGAGCTAGGCGCAGTTGTTTTTGCGTTAAAGATTTGGCGACACTACCTGTATGGTACCAAGTGTACGATCTTCACCGATCATAGAAGCCTGCAACATATCTTTAATCAGAAGGAACTTAATATGCGTCAACGTCGATGGGTAGAACTTCTCAACGATTACGACTGTGAGATTCGTTATCACCCAGGCAAAACAAATGTTGTTGGCGACGCACTCAGCAGACGGAGCTATCTGCTTAGCACTCGTAACGTCCAAGCCCAATACGATCTCGAGACTCTCATTCGCGAAGCCCAACATGCTTGTTTTAATGAACGCACTTTGAAGAGGGAACGAATCTATCACGATGGAGCCCAGCTTGTGAGTAAATCAAATGGGATATTCCACTTTCTGGACCGAATTTGGATCCCTAAACGGAGCGATTTGCGACAGATCTTGATGGACGAAGCCCACAAATCCCGGTATTCTATTCATCCCGGTGCTGACAAAATGTACCAGGATCTTCGCTACAAGTACTGGTGGCCGGGCATGAAAAGGGATATTGCTCTATACGTTGGGAAGTGCCTAACTTGTGCAAGAGTCAAGGCTGAACACCAAAGACCCTCTGGCTTACTCGAACAACCACCGATCCCTATGTGGAAGTGGGAGAGTATAGCCATGGATTTCATAACAAAGCTTCCGCACACGTCATCAGGTCACGACAGCATTTGGGTTGTTGTGGACCGTTTGACCAAATCAGCTCACTTTTTGCCAATACGGGAAGACTACAAGGTAGAACGATTAGCCCAAATCTACACCGACGAGATCATTTGTAATCATGGGACGCCTTGCGACATCATCTCTGACCGTGATGCTCGGTTTACCTCGCAATTGTGGGAAACGTTTCAAACGGCTCTCGGTACATCGCTTAATCTAAGTACCGCATTCCACCCTCAAACCGACGGTCAGACTGAAAGAACGATTCGTACTCTTGAGGACATGCTCTGTTCGTGTGTCATAGACTTCGGTGGTAATTGGGATACATACCTGCCGTTAGTCAAATTCTCGTATAACAACAGTTATCATTCCAGCATTCAAATGGCACCATTCGAGGCTTTATACGGAAGAAAATGTCGATCGCCTATTGTATGGCACGAGATCGGTCACTCGCAATTAACCGGTCCTGAGCTATTGCAAGAAACGACGGACAAAATTTTCCAAATTCGAGACAATCTAACGAAAGCTCGGAATCGTCAGAAAAGTTACGCCGATAGACGACGCAAGCCCCTTGAATTTAACGTTGGTGACTACGTACTCCTAAAGGTTTCACCTTGGAAGGGTGTGGTCCGATTCGGCAAGAAAGGAAAGCTCGCGCCTCGATACGTTGGACCCTTTAAGATTCCTGAAAGGATCGGCAAAGTGGCTTGCAGACTCGAACTACCGGAGGAACTTAGCACTTTTGGGTGTTACATACGTTACGAATATTCAAATCACAATAAACACACTACTTAATAATATTTAAACGCTAACCGTTAATGCATGCTATACATGGCTTATGAATGCTTGTTTGTTATGTTTACACATGGAATGTTGTCTACCTGCCTTAGCAACGATAGTACTATAGTTTGGACTAAGCACCTGTTCGCAGGGGTTGTTAAGGACAATTACTTGCATGGATTACGGTGGTAATCATGTATTGCGAACTGCCTCAGGCAGTCAACCCGCAGTCATTGGTATCGATGGATCTATGTCGATAACTAACGTGCTTCATTTCACTATGTGTACGTGCTGGTTATGCGTTAACGAAGTTCGAACTCTATATGCTATTATCAAACTTGTATGCTCACCTTTACATTATATGTATTGACTTTATTTTAACGTATGTGACAGGTGCTTAGGATGCACATCTGGTAGGAAATCGAGGCTAGAATAAGGCTCTAGAGGCCAACAAATAGTTGTCTGTACAAATTAAATCAAGGGTCTCTAGAAGCAGATAAACAATTGCTCTATTTAAATCTGAGTTGTCGGAATAGAACTATTTGCCTAGATTTTGTCTGTAATAATTTGTTTACCTTTTGAGACATGGTATGGGACATGCTACTTTAAATTGATTGGTAATGATAATTGTTATGGAAACTTCTGGACAATCTGTTTCGCTCAGTGCCATACCCCGATGTTTCCGCCATCGGTTGGGGTGTGACAACTATGAGTTTCTAGTTATGTCGTTTGGATTGACGAACACTGATGTGCGTGAAAGTGTTATATATATTAGGTGTATATTTTAAGCCCTTTTTAACACTTATTTTAGCCAAGTTTTAAATTTATAAAACACGATATTTTACTAACACTAAACACACATATGGGCAAGTGCACCCATCGTTGAGCGTAGTATAGCGTTGGTAAGATACCGAGGTCGTCCAAGGACACAAGAGCTTTTAGTACCGGTTTATCCTCAACGTCTAATCAAAATAAAAGTTTAGAAAAATGTTTTAAGTTAAGAAAAAAATAAAAACTAACTAAAATGCTGAAAATAAAAATAAAATAAAAACAGATAGATAAGATGAATCACTTGGTTCCGACTCGTATCTAGTATAACCTTTGATTATTTCCGCACTTTTGCACATAATTAAGAGATTATCTTAGTTATTGTAGTAGGCCCATCTTTTGAAGGTGACGTTACCCTCACCCTAGTAGTTTGAGTCAGCAAGGATACAATCCTAAAAGGGTGGATTATTGGAAGATAATGAATTAAGTTATTAATGCAGTATTGTGGTAGGCCCCGCTTTTGGCGGTGACGTTACCCTCGGCTAAGTAGTCTGAGTCAGCAGGGATACAGTCCTAAATAGCCGGGTTATAGTATTAATAGTAGTTAACTTATGAGGGGATCAAAGAGTTTGGACCCCCGCCATCCAATACCGTGAAGTATTGAAGGAGGTCCTACTAAATTTGACCCAGGTCCATTGCATGACCTCTAAACGCTGAACAATGGCAAGACCTTTACCAAACCGTTCCCTTAACCCCCGACCAGGTAGCCAACATACCTCCATATAGACCGTGGAGATATGAATGGTGAAAATCCTTTATTTTATATAGACAGTAAAATAATGCCAAGACACCACGGACAAACGATAAGGAAAGATCACCTTCAACATAAGTAACTAGTTATTAAAGTCATTAATACAAAACCAAATAAAAAGTGCAAAAGATTAGAAATAAAAAGTATTATACTAGACACTTTGTCTTCACCAAGTGATGTAAGAGACTTAGGCAAACATGGCCTTGATTGTCAAGAACTCTTACGATCAATCTTGGATCCCGAGACGACTCACACACTCTACGATGGACAATGGATGATGGTGGTGGATGATGGTGTTGTGATGGTGGTGGGTGGTGGATGAAGTGTGAGAGAGGTGGTGTGCCAAGGGATAAGATGAAATGAATCTAAGCACTCCTATTTATAGGCTGAACAGAGAGCTGGGCACGGCCCCGTGCCTGTCTGACACTCTCTCTCCTCATTAATTGTAATTCACAATTACAATAAATGCGCCTGCTGTACTTTCGACATGCCCCCGTGTCCACTGGGCACGGCCCGTGGTGGGCAATAGAAGCTTCTATAGATTTGTCTTTTCTGCTGCTTCCTGGGCACGGCCCCGTGCTGGCTGAGCACGGGGCGTGTTCAGCCTTCTGTCTTCTCTATTTTGCTTGGGAAGGTGCCGTTGAGGGGTCGGGCAGTCCACTAGTGTTCCTTTCCTTGTATTTGTGTTGGAATTAGCTGTCTTTTTGCTTCTTTTGTGTTTTTGAGCTCATTTAATCCTGAAAATACAAAAGGAAGACAAAAACACTCTTTTTCCAATATTAGTACTTAAAAAGGGTTAGTTTTATGCCTTAATTGATGTAATTTATATGTTGCATTTTACACACATCAAATACCCCCACACTTGAACTTTTGCTTGTCCTCAAGCAAAACTCTTTAATATGTGGCTTACACTCCCAAATGGAATAGGTAGAAGAGAAGGTTTTTGGGCTTGTCGTAGAGTGTCGGGATATCCAAGATCTCTTTGGGTTTTATTTTTATTTATTTACACTCCTATTCGTAATGATTTATTTAGAACTTTTCATAGGAGAAAATTACTTATTTGGGCATAACATGCCTTTTTAAAATTCCATTTATATACAGGTTCACATACCTCACGGGAGAAATCACTCACACTCGGCCGAAGGTGTATTTTTAGTGAATCACTCGAGAGCGGCATGGAACTTACTCCTACCATAAGCTTGCCAAGCAATCAATCCTCCTCCTTTTTAACTTTTATACCTTTGTAAATATCAAGAGGACTTTTTGGGTTAAGGGTTAGGCTTGGGTTAAAGGTAGGTGGTTGGGAAAGTGGTTAGTGGTTAGTAGAAAAAGGGCGAAAAGCGTAACAAGTGTCGGTTTTCGTAAGACTTTCTATTTTTGCAACTTTTTATTTTGATGAAGCTTTTATTCAAACAAAGTTATTTTTGATGAACTTGTTTGTTTATTTGCTTCATCATCAACACTTTTTTTTTTTTACGAAAAACCGAACTTGTTACTAAAACAAAGAGTTAAAAATGAAAAAGGTTTTGGTGGGTAAAAGGGTTTTTGGTTTGGGTGATGAAATGAAAAGGTTTAGGCTCAAAGGGGCTAACTAGGGGGATTTTTGGGTAGGTGGTAAAAAAAAATAATGGTGTAGAAATAAAAAGGGTTAGTCCTAATGCCTCCATCATTTACTTACTCGGGTTTAAGTTGATAAGGACCGGGAATGTATCGTCATGGCAAGTTCTAGAGTTGTAAGAACCAAGCGGCTATTCACACAAGAAACGAAAGATGAGCATTTAGTCTAATGATATGTAATTATATGCTCAATAAAGGCTCAAAACTCACTTTTGTGGGAATGGGTTTTTATGTGATCAAGTATATATAATCAAATTTTAACTAAGTTTGCCATGCTTTTTCATAATTTTCTTATGTTGGTTCTTTTTATCACTACGCTATCGGTTGTAAATTTGTAAAAATATAACCTTTTTGAGAATTTGAATTTCCCGAATTAACCTAGACAAGTAAAAAAAATGAAATTTTTTTTTGAAAAAAATTGGGGTGATTAGCGGTTCCAATAGAGTTTTGTGTAAGGCTTGTATTTAGGACTTGCAAAATTCAAGGTTTTAGCATCCCGCCCACACTTAAATTACACATTGTCCTCAATGTGTCCCAAAAATAAATTTTTAGGTTGATTAGATGTGTAAAATAGTGTTAAAAAGCAAAAATTTTCTGTTACTGGGCGCTGAACACGGCCCCGTGTTATCCGGGCACGGCCCCGTATTCAAGTGCCAGTAACAGAATTAAAATAAGAGAAACAGAAGTTTGGACACGGGGGCGTGTTGGGTGAACACGGCCCGTGTCCAGTTACCTGAACTGGGCGTTTTTCTGCAGGTGGTTCAGCACGGGGCCGTGTTGGTTGGGCACGGCCCGTGTTGAACCTTCTGAAATGGAGAGAATTGTCGGGTTGCCTTGTTCTTGTGCATGAAGTCATTTTTCTCATTCCCCTTTTCATCATTTACCACCATAAGTGTGTTTTATTCCTGAAAATTAAAACTAACTAGAAAACATAAAAAAAAATTAATCTAAATTAAACTAAGGATAGTTCCGTGGAATGCCTCCATGGTGCGCCACGTTTATAAGGGTCCCTGGCTAGACCCAAAGCCTGGTCATATGTTACCCAAGTGGGATGTATTGCATCCCATGTTACACCGTCAGAGAGCGTCATCCAAGCCTGAGTCTATGACCTTCATGTAGTTGACCGGATCTTCTTCCTCTACTCGCTTTCCACATTCAAATTTCACTTCCTCATCCCCAAACTTCAATGTTAGAGTTCCGCCATTCATATCCACCAATGCTTGGGCGGTGGCTAGAAATGGCCTCCCGAGGATGAGAGGGACATCGGTGTCTTCTTCCATGTCTAGGATGACAAAGTCGGTTGGAAAGACGAATTTGTCAACCTTGACTAGCAGATTTTCGGCGACACCTTGTAGGAATTTGACGGACCTGTCGGCGAGTTGTATGCTCATCTTTGTAGGGCTTGTTGTTCCTAGGCCGAGTCGCTTGAACATTGATGTGGGCATGAGGTTGATGCTAGCCCCAAGATCGGCTAAAGCATTTCGGACGGGGGACTTCCCAATCGAGCAAGGGATTGTGAAGCTCCCGGGGTCGATTTTCTTTTGTGGAAGTTTGTTGAGTACTAAAGCTGAGCATTCTTCCCCTAAGTTAACTAATTGCAATGATTCAATTTTCCTTTTGTGAGTGAGGAAATCCCTCATGAATTTTGCATATTTAGGCATTTGGGTTAGGACCTCAATAAAAGGAATATTAACATGCAATTGTTTTAGTAAACTTTCGAACTTTGCGAATTGCTCATCGGTCTTTTGACGACTTAACCTACCGGGGTATGGAATTGGAGGAGTCCTGGTGGGCTCTTGAGTTGGTAGAGAAACCTTTTCTGGCGCAGGAGGAGTCACAGGCTGGCGAGAATGGCTTCTTTCATTTGGCGGTAACGGAGCATCCTCGGGACCCACGGTTCGATTTCTTAATGTGATGAGGTGTACTTGTGCCTTCGGGTTGGTTTCGGTATTACTAGGTAACGCGCCTTGTGGTCTCTCGGAGAAATTTTGAGCTAGTTGATTTAATTGTTTTTCAACGTTTTGAATGCTAGCTTGTTGATTTTGAAAATTCGATTCCAATTGTTGAAATCGATCCGAGTTTTTCTTTTCAGTGTCAGAGATGAGGCGAGATATAGTATCTTCAAGCCTTTCTCTTCCACCTTGTTGTTGAGAGAAATTTTGTGGTTGTTGAAAATTAGTTCGTTGGTTTTGTTGGTTACTACTATTGCCGGGATCTCTCCAACCAAGATTTGGGTGGTTACGCCATCCTTGGTTATAGGTACCCGTTGGAGGACCCGACGGCCTAGGTCTATTATCAATGTAGTTTACCGTTTCCGCTTGTTCATCTAATTCTTTCATACAACTCCAATTTTCATGTGACCCACCACACCCTTCACAAGCCATAACCGAGGCCGTTTTTGTCATTTCTAGTTTTTTTGATTTTTGAAGAGAGGGCCTCGATTTGGGCTTGTAAAGAGGTGCTTTCATCAACCTTATGGGCGCCCGGGGCAATAGATTTATTACCTCGGGGAGTGTGCCATTGAAAATTGGTTTGAGCAATTTCCTCAATTTGATTATATATTTCATTTGGGCGACGATTACCTAAAAGTCCCCCGGAGCTTGAATCAAGCGTGTGTCTAGTGTGTGGCAACAATCCATTATAGAAAGTGGATACTTGTTGCCATACCGCTAGACCGTGGTGAGGACACTTTCTTAGAAGCTCCTTGAACCTTTCCCAAGTTTCATATAAGGATTCCCCATCCTCTTGTGAGTATGTATTAATTTCAGTCATTAATTTAGCCGTTTTAGCAGGAGGGAAATACTTATATAAAAACTTTTCGGCTAGTTCATCCCAGGTGTTTACCGATCCAACTGGGAGGGTGTTAAGCCAAGCCTTAGCTCGGTCTTTTAGTGAAAATGGGAACATCCGAAGGCGGATGGCGTCATTTGATGCTCCATTGATCCGAAAGGTATCACATATTTCTAAGAAGTTAGTAATATGTAGATGGGGATCCTCGTCCGCAAGCCCGTGGAAGGTTGCGGAGTTTTGGAGCATTTGTATCAAATGCGGCCGAAGTTCGAAGTTATTGGCTTCGACATTCGGTGCATTGATAGCGGCGCCGAGATTGCCTACGGTGGGCCGTAGGTAATCCATGAGGGTACGTTGGTCCGCCATTGGAAGTGGGTCCCCTGAAACTTTCTCTTGATTTTTAGCTTTAAGTCTTTTTCTGAGAAAGCGCTCGGGTTCTTCTAGGGGTTCTTTTATGTCTCTACTAGAACTGGAGCTCATGCACTACGTAGGAGGTTCAAATGTGGCGCCTGGGTTCCAAGTCCTGCAACAAAAACAGAAAAGAACGCTGGTCAGAATGTTCACCACGGCCCCGTGCTCAGTGAACACGGCCCGTGGTCAGAAGTACAGTAATTGTTTTCTGTATCCCAGTTACTGGGAGTTGGACACGACCCCGTGTTGCACCGACACGGCCCCGTGTTCAGCTCTCTGTAACTCAGAAAATAAAAACTGCCAGTGATGCTGCTGGGCACGGCCCGTGTCTGACAGGGAACGGCCCGTGCTGAGCTCTGCAGAAACTGAAAAACTAAGAAAATCCTAAAAAAAAATTAAAAAGAAAAAATAAAAGATGATTAGGCCGTTGATTCCTAACTTTCTTAAAATCCTTGTGTCCCCGGCAACGGCGCCAAAAACTTGATGTGCGGTGAAGTGTTATATATATTAGGTGTATATTTTAAGCCCTTTTTAACACTTATTTTAGCCAAGTTTTAAATTTATAAAACACGATATTTTACTAACACTAAACACACATATGGGCAAGTGCACCCATCGTTGAGCGTAGTATAGCGTTGGTAAGATACCGAGGTCGTCCAAGGACACAAGAGCTTTTAGTACCGGTTTATCCTCAACGTCTAATCAAAATAAAAGTTTAGAAAAATGTTTTAAGTTAAGAAAAAAATAAAAACTAACTAAACTGCTGAAAATAAAAATAAAATAAAAACAGATAGACAAGATGAATCACTTGGTTCCGACTCGTATCTGGTATAACCTTTGATTATTTCCGCACTTTTGCACATAATTAAGAGATTATCTTAGTTATTGTAGTAGGCCCCTCTTTTGAAGGTGACGTTACCCTCACCCCAGTAGTTTGAGTCAGCAAGGATACAATCCTAAAAGGGTGGATTATTGGAAGATAATGAATTAAGTTATTAATGCAGTATTGTGGTAGGCCCCGCTTTTGGCGGTGACGTTACCCTCGGCTAAGTAGTCTGAGTCAGCAGGGATACAGTCCTAAATAGCCGGGTTATAGTATTAATAGTAGTTAACTTATGAGGGGATTAAAGAGTTTGGACCCCCGCCATCCAATACCGTGAAGTATTGAAGGAGGTCCTACTAAATTTGACCCAGGTCCATTGCAGGACCTCTAAACGCTGAACAATGGCAAGACCTTTACCAAACCGTTCCCTTAACCCCCGACCAGGTAGCCAACATACCTCCATATAGACCGTGGAGATATGAATGGTGAAAATCCTTTATTTTATATAGACAGTAAAATAATGCCAAGACACCACGGACAAACGATAAGGAAAGATCACCTTCAACATAAGTAACTAGTTATTAAAGTCATTAATACAAAACCAAATAAAAAGTGCAAAAGATTAGAAATAAAAAGTATTATACTAGACACTTTGTCTTCACCAAGTGATGTAAGAGACTTAGGCAAACATGGCCTTGATTGTCAAGAACTCTTACGATCAATCTTGGATCCCGAGACGACTCATACACTCTACGATAGACAATGGATGATGGTGGTGGATGATGGTGTTGTGATGGTGGTGGGTGGTGGATGAAGTGTGAGAGAGGTGGTGTGCCAAGGGATAAGATGAAATGAATCCAAGCACTCCTATTTATAGGCTGAACAGAGAGCTGGGCACGGCCCCGTGTCCGCTGGGCACGGCCCCGTGCCTGTCTGACACTCTCTCTCCTCATTAATTGTAATTCGCAATTACAATAAATGCGCCTGCTGTACTTTCGACACGCCCCCGTGTCCGCTGGGCACGGCCCGTGGTGGGCAATAGAAGCTTCTATAGATTTGTCTTTTCTGCTGCTTCCTGGGCACGGCCCCGTGCTGGCTGAGCACGGGGCGTGTTCAGCCTTCTGTCTTCTCTATTTTGCTTGGGAAGGTGCCGTTGAGGGGTCGGGCAGTCCACTAGTGTTCCTTTCCTTGTATTTATGTTGGAATTTGCTGTCTTTTTGCTTCTTTTGTGTTTTTGAGCTCATTTAATCCTGAAAATACAAAAGGAAGACAAAAACACTCTTTTTCCAATATTAGTACTTAAAAAGGGTTAGTTTTATGCCTTAATTAATGTAATTTATATGTTGCATTTTACACACATCAAACACATCGGCAGTTTTATGGATCTGATGAATCATGAATGCAAACCATATCTCGATAAATTTGTGATTGTATTTATTGATGATATCTTGATATACTCGCGAACGAAAGAAGAGCATGAGCAACATCTAAGAACCATTCTGGAACTGTTAAAGAAGGAAAAGCTCTACGCGAAGTTTTCAAAGTGCGAATTTTGGATTTGCGAGGTACAGTTCCTTGGTCATGTTATGAATGAGAATGGTATTCACGTAGACCCATCAAAGATCGAAGCAATCAAGAATTGGGAAGCACCCAAAACTCCGACCGAAGTACGACAGTTTCTGGGATTAGCGGGTTACTACTGAAGATTTATTGAGAATATTTCCAAAATTGCTCAACCGCTAACTTCCCTTACGCAGAAAGACAAGAAGTTTGACTGTGGAGACAAACAAGAAGAAGCCTTTCAACTTCTTAAAGATAAACTATGTGATGCGCCGATCTTGTCGCTGCTCGAAGGTACCGAGGATTTTGTGGTGTACTGTGACGCTTCGCGTCAAGGTTTGGGTTGCGTGCATATGCAACGACAGAAGGTCATCGCATATGCATCGCGACAGTTGAAGGTTCATGAAAAGAGTTATACCACCCACGACCTGGAATTGGGTGCGGTGGTGATTGCTTTGAGGATCTGGCGACATTATCTGTATGGTACTTAGTGTACTATCTTCACAGACCACAAGATCTTGCAGCACATATTTAATCAGAAGGAATTAAATATGCGTCAGCGACGATGGGTTGAGTTGCTGAATGATTATGACTGTGAGATTAAGTACCACCCTGGAAAGGCGAATGTGGTAGCAGACGCCTTGAGTTGAAAGGAAAGAGGTAAAACTTTGAGGGTTCGAGCTTTGGAAATGACAATCCGGACGAATCTCACCACGCGTATTCACGATGCCCAACAAGAAGCCTTGAAGGAGGAGAACCTTAAAGCTGAACTTCTCCGACGTATGGAGAAACAGTTGATGCCCAACGAGGAGGGAACCTTATATTTTATGGGACGCATTTGGGTCCCGCTCTTTGGCAGCATTCGGGAAGTAATCTTTGATGAAGCTCACTAGTCGAGATACTCAATCCACCCAGGATCGGACAAAATGTATCAAGACTTGAGAGAATACTATTGGTGGCCGAATCTCAAGAATGACGTTGCTACGTATGTTGGAAAGTGCTTGACCTGCGCTAAGGTTAAGGCAGAGTATCAGAAACCGTCAGGCCTGTTGCAGCAACCAGAGACCCCCTTATGGAAGTGGGAGCAAATATCGATGGATTTTATAATGAAATTACCCAAGACCCCTAGAGGCCATGATATGATATGGGTAATAGTTGATCAAGTGACCAAGTCTGCGCATTTCTTGCCGATAAAGGAGAAGGATAGTACTAGAAAGCTTGCCGAATTATACCTAAAGGAAATTATGGCACGTCATGGAGTGCCTACCTCAGTTATTTCTGACAGAGATGGACACTTCGTATCGAGAATATTGCAATCTTTTCAGGAGGCCTTTGGATCTCAACTGGATCTAAGCACGGCCTTCCATCCGCAAACCGATGGTCAGAGCGAACGGACTATACAAACCCTTGAAGACGTCCTCTCTGCATGTGTTATGGATTTAGGCGGCAGCTGGGATACTCACCTACCCTTGGTGGACTTCTCCTATAATAACAGCTATCACACAAGCATAACGAACGCTCTGTTTGAAGCTCTGTATGGTTGCAAATGTCGCTCACCTTTGTGTTGGGCGAAAGCTAGTGACAGACAGCTAATTGGCCCCGAACTAGTCCAAGAAATGACTGACAAGATCTTTCAGATCCGAGACCGGATCAAAGAGGCTCGTGATCAACAGAAAAGCTACGCCGACCGAAGACGCAAACCATTAGCTTTCTAGGTAGGAGACATGGTTCTGTTGAAAGTCTCACCTTGGAAGGGTGTAGCAAGGTTCGGGAAACGTGGGAAGTTGAATCCACGATATATTAGTCCATTCAAGATTTTAGAGAGGATTGGTACCGTTGCGTGCAAGTTGGAGTTACCGAAGGAACTAAATGGTGTAGACGATACGTTCCATATGTCAAACCTCAAAAAGAGTCTAACCCAAGAAACCGTTGTCATCCCTGCGGATGAAGTTCATATTGACGACAACTCCGATTCACAGAATGTAACAACCCAACTTTTTGAAGTCAAAGTACAAGTCAAAGGAAGAAAAGATTGTTAATCAGATCTGTTATTCCTTGCTTAATTATTACTTGTACTCTCAAAACTCGTTAATCGATACTTTAGGTTACTCTTTTTAGTTGTATTATGTGGAGTAATAATACAATAAATGCTATTAAACGCTAATATACTTAACGCTATCACATCACTATCGCATCGCAACTCGAATTACAGGTTATGGATATTGTTTTACGTATGTGTGCTATTATGTATTACTTGTGCATGTTTATATTGTTTTGAGGTTATTATTCGCAAACGCAATCGCAACGCAATCTCATCGCGAACTCAAAATTTAAGGTTTACTTTTGTGATTAGTAGGAGTTATATTATTTGTGTAACTAGTGTGTAATACTATCGCATTGCTTACTCGCAACGCTCAACGCACGAAACAAAAAGTCGGAAACCAACTCACATAAGCCATCCGATCGAAGGACCGTTCGATCGAATGGTCATCCGCCCGGATGACCATCCGATCGGATGGCCATCCGATCGGAAGGCCATCCGACCCCTAACCCACACCGCCACTTCTCTCCTCCTTCCCCTATAAATACTCACCTGTCACATCACTGTTCATGATGTGATAGCTCTCCTCCGACCCTTCGCATTCTCAAGCCAATTTTCCCTCTATTCCTCGCGATTCTTGTAAGTTTCTACTCCAAATCTTGTACTTCTATCATCTACACACACTTCCTCATTATCTTCTTCATCAAATCTCAACTTTTCACCATGAAAGCTGTGGATTTGGGTTGTTCTAGGATGATGTCATCATGGGTACTCAAGACCACCAAAGTATGATCTCATCTCACCAAGAACAACTCATATCTAAGGGATTTCTACAACATTTAAACAATGATTTCACCTAAATCTAAACATTTTTAGCTAGATTCAAACTTTTCTTTAAACTTTTTTCACTTTTACTCAAACTCGATAGAATCCGAGCTCGTTCAGGCCTTCTACTCATTCTCTAGTGAAGTGCCGGTCTGAGAATGGACTACTATCGAAGAGAGGACTGACTTACGGGTTGAACATGAAATTTTGTCAAGAACGATTACTGATCGAACGGAGTGATTCCCATCCGATCGGACGACTTGGACTTGATGCGGTTTCCATTGTTTGGCACGTTGTCATACCGTCTCGATAAAACCTTAAACTTAGCTAATTTTACATATTTTTTCAATTCGAACAATCGCTCCGACAAACAACCATTCGATCGGATAGCCATCCGGTCGAACGGCTATCCGACCCGGCGACCTGTGACTTAAACACTTAACCAATTATCAAATTTCAAAGAATGCCAAGTCTCCACTCGGATTGCCATCCAAGCGGACGGCCATCCGTCCGGATGACCGTCCGACCAGACGACTTGATAAACAGAAACATTTCATACTTTTTGAAATACTACAACGAAAACTTCAAAGTTCACATCATACACAAACACATCCATCCCAAACGGACAACCCTCCGACTGAATGGTCATCCGTCCAGATGACCATCCATCCAGACGGTCATCCGATCGGATCACCTTCCGTCACCTATCTCACTCAACACCGTTTTACGCACCATTCAACGCTTATACTGTCGTACTGTGTTCAGGCTAATCTCTCAGTGCTCCCTTCAATCCAAGACTGTGTTTATTCATTAAACACGATCTGTGAGTATACTCGAACCCCTTTTAGCTTAACGCACTTTTGGGTGTTACATACGTTACCTATATCAAATCACAACGATCACACCACGCAAACACTTTTTATACGCTAACCGCTCTACATGTTATACGTGTTACTCGATTAATGCTTGTATGTTATGTTTACACAGTGATTGTTGCCTGACACCTTAGCAACGATAGTACTATAGTTTGGACTCAGCACCTGTCGTGGATAAGGGTTGTTAAGGGCTTTTCTTCACGTATCGCAGTGGTGATATGTGTTGCGCATTCTACAACTCACAGTCACGTCTGTGCATATTTCTTTGTCGATAACTTACTTGCTTCACATTTCAACGTGTTACATGCTGGTTATGCGTAAATCGCTTTCGCTACTATTATACTATTAAACTTGTATGCTCACCTTTACACTATGTGTATTGACTATTATTTTAACGTATGTGGCAAGTGTTTAGGATGCTTTTGGCTATGCTTATGGAATCAAGCTAGGGGAGTCTAGAAACGAACTAAATAAAATCTGAGATGTCGAAACCCTTTATTTGTCTTTGAGATACAATGTCTGTAATAATTATCTTGCTGGATATGTTATGGTATGGGATGTAATGTTAAATATTCGGTAATATTAGTTGTTATGGATTTCTCCTGGACAATCTATTTCGCTCAGTGCCGCGCCCCAATGTTTCCGCCATCGGTCGGGGTGTGACACAGAAGAACCTGTTGAGGTGATAGACTAGAAGGTCTAGAAAACGAGGAGAAGTCGTATAAAACTGGTTATGGTAAGTTGGAACTCTAAACACGGGCCCGAGTTTACTTAGGAACACGGGCCCGAGTTTACTTAGGAACACGGGCCCGAGTTTACTTAGGAACGCGGGGATCAGTTCAAAGCCAAGTACCCCCATTTGTTCGATGAAGCTCCTGTGAAACATAACTCAGCATGAATTTCGGGACGAAATTCTTTTAACGGGGGGAGACTGCGACAACTGGCACAAAACCGGTAATTTCCATACTATCTTAATTATTATTTATTTCATGTATTTATGTGTTTACACGTCAACATTTTGTGCTTATCTGATATGCAATAGAATTATTGCATGTTTCATATAATAACTGTTACATTATATTATACTTTAAGCGCTGCGTCGAAATGGTTAGTAAGCTCACCGGTTAGACAAGCTGCGTCAGCATGACTGCAGAATACAAACAGACAATAGATTTAGGACTTAGATGTAGGTCCAACATAAAAAATACATTGAACACTAAGTAAGTGAACAAAGGTTAACATAAACACTTCCCGGAAGCTAAAACAAGCACTAAAAAGTACCCGAAACGCACTTTAAATGCAGAATTCTGAAGAAAATCAGCAACAACAGCAAATAAACACTAAAATAACATGAAGGATTAAGGTTTCAATGTCCAGAATAACTTGTAAAGTGTAGGGAATGAAAACTGTCACAAAAAGGTACTTCATACCTTGCAAAACTGCACTATTTAGCACTTTAACGAACCGATAATCGAACGAATAACTGGACACTACCCAAAACACCAAAAATAGACTAGAATCATTGTTTTAGTGATATAAAGCTAGTGATAATGCTAGAACACCTTAAAAATCATAAAAACACATAAACACACTTAACCTTCCAATTTACATATTCTACCTTCAACTTCCAAAAACTTACATATTACCCCCCCCCCTCTTATGCCAACCGGCCCCAACATGGGCCCACACCCTTTCCCATTAAAATATTGATTAATGAAGGCTAGATATGGGATAAGAGGACTAATGGACATATAAGTGTTGGAAATTTATATCATAACCCACAAGTTCATCATTCTCATTATCACTTTCAAAATTTCACAACTTATTTCTCTATTCTCTCCTCTCTACTCTCAGCCACAACCACCTACACTACCATCACCATTTTCTTGTTACTTTCAAGCCAATATAAGGTGATTACAAGGTGTATGAAGTTGATCTAAGAAGGCTACAAGCTAAAGAAGTGGAAGGACCTTCACTAGGAGCTTTTATCCATCAAATCTTCTTCATTCTTCTTCTTCTTGTGTTCTTTGCCACTTCCTTAGCCACAAGAGCTAGTGGTAAGTCTCTCACACTCATTTTTAGTCCATGTTCATGCTATGTACAAGTTACATAATCTAAGAAACCAAACTTTTAAAGATGAAAACATGAAAATCTAACATAACCATGATGAAAACAAGTTGCTATGAAGTTGTTTGGTATATGATATGAAGTTGTGAACATTGATCTTGTGTTTTTAGTTAGATCCATCATGTGTAAGCTTGTTAGAAGCTTAGATCTAACAAGTTTAAGCATGGATCTTGAAAGATTCATGAAGAAACTTGATGATGAACATAAAGATCTTTAAAATGAACATAAAAATGGTTTTAGAATATGTTTTCATGGTTTTGAAACCCTAAAACTTATGGATGGTTTATTTAGCAAGTTAAAGTTTCATAAAAAGTTTGTTAAAACTTAACAAGAGCACTTGTTTTTGGAAGATCCATGTAAGTAAAGTGTAGATCTAAAAGACTACACATTTTTAACAAAAATTGTTGTAAATTGATTTTTGATGATGAAAAAAAAATAAACACATGTTTTGAAAACATGGGAAACCTCCATTTTTAGGGCAAACTATGTCAAAATTTTATAAAATATAAGTTTTGGTGAAACTTATTCCCCAAAAATTCACCTAAAAATATTTGTCAAGGTTTCCTAATTTTTATACAAAAATTACAAGTAAGAAATAAGGATTTCTTCAAGTATAAAAACAATATTAAGTATGTATATTTTTAGGGAAAAATATATATATTTAGTGGTCACAAGATTATGTGCTAAGTGTATATTATGTGTATTATATGTATTAGTATGTTAGGAACTTGAAAAATACATTAAATACTCCAAAGGAGTATACCACCAAAGTTACTCATACAAATAATTAAGAAATACACAATGATACAAGTATACCAAATTACTTATAAAAGGATACATGGACAAATACAAATATATATATATATATATATATATCAATATACATATATTTCCTACAAAATTAAGGACTTGGACAATTATTGGACTTATTGGACAATTTTATATATTTATGGACTTATACAAAAATTACTATAAGTGATGGAAAATTTATAAAAATGTGACAAGTGACAAAAATAAGTATATATATATATGTGTGTGTGTGTGTGTGTATTTAACAAAGTGTGACAATATATATATATATATATATATATATATATATATATATATATATAACCAATAAACCTTAAAAAATATTATTATTTTTAAGAAATAAAATTCCGAAAAGTAATAAAAATCAAATAGTTGATTTTTGGTTAATTAATACAAATATACAAGTATTTACACTTAAAATACAAGTATACTTTCCTAAGGGAAAGTATACTTACACCAAATATAATATTGGAAATATTATTTAACAAATTACTTGTACTTATTTTTGGGAAACAACATAAGTAACATATATTTGAAAAGGTTAAAAATATATTATTTTTAACATATAACATTTTCAAATTCCACTTACACAAATATATATTTTTGGGATAAAAATATATATAACAAATAAAATACTAAAAATATTTTAACATACAAATACAATGATACAAGAAACAATACATGTACAACACGTTAAATACAAATAGTAACTTGTACTTAGATGTTTACAAGTTAGGTGATTAAACGTCTATAGGTCATGATATTCAAGTAGCAGAAGCCGGTGAAGCTATACGCTCAAGACGCAAAACAGTGAGTTCATGTCCCCACTTTTAAACGTTTTTACTGTTTTCTAAACTTTGGGGAAAATACATGTACAAATGGTATGCTTTAAATAAAGGAATCATACGTAGATCATATCACGAATAGGGTATACGTAAGCACCATCAATCTAGTTTAGACCGAAAGAACAAGGGTTAGATCTAACACGTTCGGGCAGCCTCACTCTCTTGACAACACATAGTAATGGAGTGTCTTGGGTCACAGTCGTAGGGTAAACGATGTTAAAAGTCGCCTAGGTTTGGATGCTTCCTATGTCGTCTCATATGTTAATGTCCTCGCGAAACATTAGCGATCTCGATTCCATTTCATTACAACTTACAAACTTACATTTTACAGTTAAATACCATGCTTTTACACAATTACAAATGTTACATTTTACACAAACTGCATGAATTCACACCAACTTTTGTTGATGATTTTTAAACTTACATGTATTTCAGGGAATTAATGGGTAATGCTCGCGGGCTCCTTTTCAAGATGTTTAGTGTCTAACCTCTGTTGCCATCTTTTGTGGATTTGTTTACTATATCCCACCTTCTGTGGTGATATAGGAAACAAAACCTTGATCTTTTTTTTTTGAAATGGTGTTGTGAACTTTCAAACAATTATCTTTTATTTATGATGTAAACTTTAAACTAAATTCTGTATTTTGGGATAATTTAACTTTGAATGGCAATATGGAGTTTGTTTTATATCATGTAGCATGTTTACTTATCGTATACAATGAGAACCACTCAGATCACACCCCGTGCTTCCGCCTTTGAAAGGGGTGTGACAGTGGTAACACTCACATATCTGAGCCGAAAGAAGGGTATTTAGGTTATCATTCTCATGGCATGAGAATTTTATTTGAAAGACCATGAATAAAAGTCTCTTTTTAAGGCAACCGATAAACATTTTTGTGTTGATTGAAGACATTAAGGGTTTGTTTGGTATGAGCTAATGAAATGAATGAGGGAATCAAATAAATAAAGTAATGAAATGGACAACGAAATAAATCATATGTGAATAGAATAAATCATTACTTTATACAGCTTAATAGACAAAAAAAGACAAAGTAATGAAACATAATTTATTAAAAACGACAAAAATATAATAATAATAATAATAATATATTAATGGTAAAAAAATTAATAATAAAATATTAATAAAATTAATAATAATAATAATAATAATAATAATAATAAAAACAAAAACAACATATTTCTTTCCATTCTTTAAAGAAATGAAAAAAAAACACTTGTACCAAGGAATGAAAATTGTCTATATTTGGAAAGAATTACATTCCTTGTGGAATGCTCTATTTCATTACCACATTAAAACTAAACATGTTTCTTTTTATTCCATGATAATGATTCATTGCTTTCTATCTTCTATTCCTTCATACCAAGGTATTATCTCAGGGCCAACCAATGATACAATGCCATATCATTTTCATCTCCAAGTACCCTAGAACCATCAAACACTGGCGATGTTTACCCACAAGTACTCTAGAACTATAAACCCCACCATTTTACTTCGCCCATTAATCACACACACCCTAAAGAGATGGACCCCACCTCCTTAAATCATGTCTTCAATGGCAAGGGTTTGTCGAGAACCACAACCCGCATGCCTACCCGTGAGGGTAGCAGCGGTGTTGCCGTTCCAACAAAAAGCCAGTGAGGGGTTTGTCGTGGACGCCTCGTCTCTCTCTAAAATATAATGTTCTTCAAGATTATATTACCCTATCATAAGGGGGGAGGGTGGTCATCACTTGTACAAATTCCATGACTCACAACATTCAATCAAGTTCCGTCATGTCATCAACCATTATTCCATCACTCACAACCTTTTTTAGTGGAAATGGTCATCACTCACCACCACACCCAACAATTTTCCCCCAACCAACAATTTCCCTCACACCAGTCAAAACATAACGCATCAAAAATATAATGGGATTTAAGGTTGACGTGTGATGGCAAGGGGGTGGCGGTGGTGTTTTGCAATTGTGCACGCGTGAACAAGTTTCATCACGCACAAAAGTGTTGCCACCCCGGGTGGCCTAACCATACATCAAAACAGGAACTGGATTAATGAGTAACATCCTAACCTTCATCAATACGTAGGGCTGGCAAATCGTGTCTTAGCAGGTTTAACAGGTATCTGATAACGCGAACAACAAAAATTGTAAACATGAATACGACTCGTTTAACTACTTTATATCCAATGTCTATAAGACAGCTGTATATTTTATGCACCTAGAAGGAGAAATAATGGATCCTAACTTTCAAATTTTGATTATTTTTAAAAACGAAAAAAATTCACATGGTGTACTTTTCTGTTATTGTGTCTTAGCAGGTTGCCTATTGCCAGCCCTATCAATACGGTACATTGACTAAATCCGGTACATACGTTCTAACTTGTTATTTCTATTATGTTTATCTAAAGAATTGATCGATATTTATTTCTTTAAATACAAATTCATAAACTCAAAATAAATTTTGGATTTATAAATGAACTATTCATTTATAAATTATAAGACGACCCGTACTCGCTACAATTGTGGGCGTTTTTTGTCTTCTTCCACGCCCAAAACGCCGGCGAGCCCGCCCGGCCCCATAGGTGTTGTTTTCACTAAAATTCGTTTTGGCGTTGTATTTTCCACGCCCATGTTCAAAAGTTTTGGCCAATTAGTGATGTTCTACTTTTTCTTGTCCAAAAAATATTTTTAATGTTTTTTTATTTAAGTTTTTGTACACCCCTCTTTTAACATAATGCCCACATCCCCACTATATCTATTTTAGAAAAACGTCTCATTGTTAATTGGGTTACCACATGGCGTACAACGCTCAAGAGTGAGGCATTATTCACTCCAACGACTACGCATGGTCTAACCTAGCATCAACCAAAACCAAAATTTAGAAAATAATATAAAGTAACAACTAAGGGGACGAAAAGTGTAAGATTGCAAACATCATTCTTTCACCCCATGGATATGTGCAAGTTGCAAGCCTACAGATACAATTACAATTAATACTCTCCAACTACTTCCAATATCTACAAATTCAACTTCATCTTCCTTCAACAATTTGTCCTCTCTACAACAACTTGTACATTTACTCTCTCTGTCTATATATACTCAGCATGTCAAACAAACAGTAGAGCTTTCATGGCGCAAGCAATGCCTTCTGATAATCCTCCCCGTGACACATTCCACAACTTCTTCGAGTGCTGGCTCTGCGAGCAAAACTCCTACCTAGAAGAGCTCGTATCCGCCGCTGAAAACCACAGCAACAATCAACAACACGACGACGCTATTCTGGTTCCGTTAATCCACAGAATCGTACGACACTACGAGCAGTACTACCAATTCAAATCCAATTGGGAGACACGAGACGCCATCTCCATGTTTACTCCAACGTGGCGGAGCAAGCTGGAGGACGCGTTTTTATGGATCGGCGGATGGCGACCGACGTTAGCGATTCATTTACTCCACTCAAAATCAGGAATCCAGTTCGAAGCCAAAATCGGCGATCTTATTCGTGGATTGACCACTGGAGGAGATCTAGGAGAGTTGGCGCCAAATCAGATCAAACGAATTGACGAGTTGCAGAGGAAAACAATCCGCGAAGAACGAGTGTTGAGTGAAAAACTGGCCAAGCAACAGGAGTCGGTGGCAGACAGGTAAATATGAACATTTCCGAACCCAAACCGAATAAAAAAAAATAAAAATTTACAAGTCTTCTCCTTTATCTTAATACTACTTATCACACGGTATTCTTTTTAAGGAATTTTGACAAATTTTGCCCTTAATTTTGTTGCATGTTTTGTCATTTAGACTTAACCCAGTTAGATTTTCTTGTTAAATTTTGTCACCGAAATGTATTTTAGTCTTTTTACCTATTTATTTTAAGTGTAACCCTAAAATATTTTGTTTTAATATTAAATAAATGGGTAAAAAGACTAAAATACCCTTCGGTTACAAGATTTAACAAGAAAATCTAACTGAGTTAAGTCTAAAGGACAAAACGTGCAACAAAATTCCTTCCAAATGGCAAAACTTGTCAAAATTCGTTAAAAAAGACACTGCCTGATAAGTGGTATTAAGATAAAAGACAAAACTTGTAATTTTTTTCTAAAAAAACGAATTTTATTATTTTTTATAGTTTTTGAACTATTTTAGAATAAAAAGAAGTGTTCTATTAATAAATTTTTCAAAAAATAACATTTTATTAAAAAATATGGACCGGTTTTTTCTTGAACCGCCGGTTTGGCCAAAGACCAGTTCGGTTCGGTTACTTTAGCATGGATATGATCAGTTTCAAACCGCTTTGGGGTCGGGTTTTAAGAACCAGTTTGGTTAACCGGTTTGCTGTTGATCAACAGGTCGATGGTGGAGCTATCGAATGCGGTGTCAGAGATGATAAGAAATGAAAATGGTGGTGTGGAGGATGAGGAGAATAAAGTGGAATCGACGTTAGATTCGAAGGAGGTTGGAATGGAGGAGTTGTTACACAGGGCGGATGAGCTGAGACTGGAGAC